>CM055118.1:261621146-262856146 GCA_029206835.1 Rana muscosa | reverse complement strand
TGTGATACAATTAACTAAATAAGTGATACCTTTGAATGAACAACAATCAATGGGAAAAATGATTTCATGAAATAATATCGTGATAATCACAAAAATATTCAGTTATTCCCATGAGCCAGACGGCACATATATATGACCAACAGTGAAATATTCACATAGAACTTTTTGTGAAGTGACCCACAAAAAATAAGTGAAAAAATATATTGGTGAAAACCAAATCTATGCAAAACAGTCACAAATGAACGTGTGTGTTACAATATAGTTCTCAAAGTTCAATAGCATCTGATGTATAAAGTTCATTGATAGAAATCCAACACAGAGCTTGCATCAACTGCTAACATGCTTGTAGAGATGGATGTGTCAGATAGTCAGTGTAGACACATGAAGTATGCAATATCACCCGGGAGTGCCTTCACCTTGGGCCGATGGGGAAGAAATAAATACTCTTAACAGCCAGAGTGGACCCAGCTCACTGTACGGCGGTGGATCACTAGTGCTTATGTCCACTATATGGACCCAAGGAGCAGCGGGGATCTGCAGGACACCTCCTCTCTGTGCTGACAGCACCACTAGTCCGCGTCTCCTGGACAAGAAGGAAGGACCCAGGCGTGAAGAGGTCAGATGTCCGCATTCAATTTGTAGCAGTCATAAAAATGGAAAAAAAGGGAAAATCCTCCACATAGCATAAATCCAAATGATTGGAAATGTATTAAAAATCAATAAAAATGTTCAAACAACTGAACATAGATAAAATCCAAATACAGATCAAAAAAGCAAGGTATGGGCAGCTAGAGCTGGCGTGTGGACCCGACGCGTTTCGTCTAAAACAGACTTCAACTGGGGTATGTCATGGATATGCATTAATGTCTGTCTGCCATCTTACCTTCCTCCTCATGTGTTCATCTAGAGACCAGACCTCCTTCACCTGGCTTCCTTTATAATCTCCTCCCAGCCTGACTCCACCCCAGGCCCTATCACTGAACACTATATTAACCTGTGCACTGCAAGCCTGCTTTGCTGATCAACGTGTTTGTTAGGCTTTGTGTGTTTGGGTTCCTGCCTGCCGTGTGCTACGTCTGTCTCTCTGTTACGTTATTGGCTTGTCCCCGACCATCCCTGTCTGCTCGTGACCCTTGACCTTCGGCTCGTTCTTCGTTATCCTTGTCTGCTTGTGGCCCCTGACCTTCGGCTTGTTATTCGGTTCTCTCTATCGTGTGCCGCTGCTTCCCCTTATCCTACGGGGCGTGAGCTAGGAAACTCCAGGGGCCGCGACCTGGTCCCAGCCTGCAGCGTAACATCCTCACCACTAGAGGCCCTGGAGAAGACCAGCTGGGTCTTAGACTCCGCGCCCTGGGGAATCTTGGCTCTCGCTTCCGTTGGGATCCCGGTTGTGCTCCTCTGGTCCCGCTTTCCACAACCACCCAGTTTCCTACCCACAGAAGCCAGCCATAGGGTTCACTACCTCGCGGTGCACTCCTGTCCCCCTACGGTGTGCATCTGTCACCTGGCCACAGGTGACCCTGACAGTTTGATCAGCCATGAACCCGGCTGACATCCCGCTTCCCGCGGATGATCCATTGCAGGGCATAGTTCGCAGACTTGAGACCCAGGAATCAAATCAGACCCAGGTGATGCGATTCCTCCAGGATCTGGCTTCTCGATTCGAGCAGCTTCAGGTCTCCTTGGGAACCCCGAATCCGCAACCCCAAGTACAACCAGCGGCTGTACCTATCGCACCAGTCGCAGCCTCACACTCACTAAGATTGCCAGCTCCGTTCCGTTTCTCTGGGGACTCCAAGGCCTGCAGGGGGTTTCTCAGCCAATGCACTATTCATTTTGAGCTTCAGCCTCAAAGCTTCCTATCTGACCGGGCTAAGGTAGCCTATATCATTTCCCTCCTCTCCGGTGAAGCTTTGGCCTGGGCTGCCCCCCTGTGGGAGAGGAACGATCCGGTGGTTTCCAGTCTGTCCGAATTCTTGAAGCTCTTTCGTAATATCTTCGAAGAGCCGGCTCGGGCTTCTTCAGCGGCTAGTGCTGTCTTACGTCTTCGCCAAGAATCTAGTTCAGTGGGGCAATATGCTCTTCAGTTCCGTATCCACACAGCTGAATTGAGCTGGAATAATGAGGCCCTGGTCGCTACCTTTTTACATGGCCTCTCTGACCGAGTGAAAGACGAATTAGCGGGAAGAGCCATTCCCGTCGGTCTGGACGATGTAATTTCATTATGCAACCAGATCGACATTCGTTTTCAAGAGAGGTCCTTAGAAAAAAGACGCCAGCACTCTCTGGGTCCTAGCCAGTCTGAGCTCCCCTCCCTTCATTCCGTGGAGCATCCTCTACCTGCTGAAGAACCTATGCAGCTGGGCCGGACCAGACTAACCCCCGAAGAACGTGCTAGGCGCAGAACTCTGGGCTTGTGCCTCTATTGTGGGGGCAAGGGTCATTTTCGTGACTCCTGCTCGCTTCGTCCGGGAAACGCTCGGGTCTAATACATTTGGAAGGTGGAGTATTGGACCCAGAAACATCACCTTCTCGCCTGCTCTTGCCGGTGTCCCTTCATGTAGGCACTTCTCCTCAGTCAACCCTTGCATACCTGGATTCCGGGGCTGCCGGCAATTTCATGGATTGGAGAACTGCTTCTTCTATGAAGCTTACCCTTTCACCTCTCACTACCCCATTGGTAGTCTCGGCAATTGATGGCACTGTTCTCCCAGGGGGCCCTATTCGCTTCCAGACGCTACCCATTAGGATGTCGGTAGGGATTCTCCACCAGGAGTGGATATCCTTTCTTATTCTACCCAAGGCCTCTACCCCAGTTGTATTGGGCCTCCCTTGGCTACAGCTCCACTCTCCACATGTGGACTGGGTCTCTGGGCAGATCCTGGCCTGGGGTTCCTCATGTTTCTCGTCGTGTCTTCTCAAGGTGACCCCCAAGGAGAGTCTTCCGGTTGCTGCCACTTCTGTTTCTTCTGATCTTCCCGCCGCATACAGCGATTACCGGGATGTGTTCTGTAAAAAATCAGCTGAGGTGCTTCCTCCCCACAGGTCTTTTGACTGTGCTATTGATCTTGTCCCCGGAGCAACTCTACCCAGGGGTCGTACCTACCCTCTGTCCATCCCAGAGACCCAGGCCATGTCGGAGTATGTAGCAGAGAATCTGGAGAGAGGGTTCATCCGGAAATCCTCATCGCCTGCAGGGGCAGGGTTCTTTTTTGTTGCCAAAAAGGATGGTACCTTAAGACCCTGCATCGATTATCGGGGTTTAAATGCGGTTACTATTAAAAATCGATACCCCTTACCCTTAATATCTGAGCTATTCGATAGGTTGAAGGGTGCCTCCATTTTCACCAAGTTGGATCTCAGAGGCGCGTACAATCTCATTCGAATACGGGAGGGTGACGAATGGAAGACTGCATTTAACACTAGAGACGGGCATTACGAATATCTGGTGATGCCTTTTGGTCTGTGTAATGCTCCAGCCGTGTTTCAAAACTTTGTCAATGAAATCTTCAGAGATCTGCTGTACCAGTTTGTTGTCATCTATCTGGATGACATTCTGATCTTTTCTGAAAATCTGCTCGTCCACAGAAACCATGTCCGCACTGTACTTCAACGTCTTAGAGAGAACAATCTCTATGCCAAGCTGGAGAAATGTTCCTTTGAATGTTCTGAGGTCCTGTTTTTGGGGTGCTTTGTCTCATGTTCGGGGCTTCGTATGGACCCTGGGAAGGTCTTGGCTATCACCAACTGGCCTCTTCCTGCTAGCCTCAAGGCCACACAGCGCTTTCTTGGCTTCACTAATTATTATAGGCAGTTCATAAGGAATTACTCTTCCATTGCCGCGCCTATTATCGCTTTGACCAAGAAGGGTGTGAATGCCAGAGACTGGCCTCCCGAAGCTGTCTCTGCATTTCACAACCTGAAACAGGCCTTTGTTTCTGGCCCCCTCTTGAGGAGACCAAATCCTGGGAATGCATTTTTTATTGAAGTGGACGCTTCCTCAATGGGGGTGGGAGCTGTGCTTCTTCAAATCTTTGAGAAGAGACGCCAACCATGTGCGTTCTTCTCCAAAAAAAATTCTCAGGCAGAGAGGAATTATGCCATCGGTGATCGGGAACTTCTCGCTATTAAATTGGCGTTAGAGGAGTGGCGTCATCTCTTGGAGGGTTCCCCTCACTCCATAACGATCTTTACCGATCACAAGAATTTACAGTATCTACAGAATGCTAAACGTCTGAATCCTAGACAGGCCAGGTGGAGTCTCTTCTTTGCCCGTTTTAATTTCACGATTACCTACAAACCTGGTTCCTGCAACGGTCGGGCTGATGCGCTCTCTAGGTCATTTGACACTTTGGACGAGGAGTCCGCCCCTGAACCTGAGCCGATCATTCCCACCTCATGCATTGTTGCCCACTCTACCACCCTGAAGTCTAAAATTCCGCCTGGTAAGACCTTTGTCCCCACTGAGCTAAGAGCTAAGATCCTTCGTTGGGGACATGATTCCAAGGTGGCAGGGCATTCTGGATTCCTCCGATCCTTCCTACTCATCAGTCGTCACTACTGGTGGCCTAATCTCCGCTCAGACGTCAAAGACTACGTTAAAGCTTGTCATGTCTGTGCTCAGTCCAAATCCTCCACACAAGCTCCTGCTGGTCTCCTCATGCCCTTGCCTATTCCTAAGGAACCCTGGGCCCATATTGCCATGGATTTTATTACCGATCTCCCACTGTCTGAGAATAATACAGTCATTTGGGTGGTAATCGATCGATTCTCCAAGATGGCTCATTTTGTTCCTCTTCCTGGTCTTCCTTCTGCCCCTGCCTTGGTTCCCATTTTCATTCGAGAAATTCTCCGCCTACATGGGGTCCCTTCTCATATTGTTTCCGACAGGGGAGTCCAATTCACGTCTCGTTTTTGGAGAGCCTTTTGCAAATCCCTCAATATTGTCTTGGATTTTTCTTCTTCTTACCATCCCCAATCCAATGGACAGACTGAGAGGGTTAATCAGGAGTTAGAGGTCTTTCTTCGCACCTTTGTGTCTTCTCACCATGACGATTGGTCCTCTCTACTCCCGTGGGCAGAATTCTCCCATAACAATCATGTGAATACCAGTTCGCAGAAGACACCCTTTTTCACAGTTTATGGAAAACACCCTCAACTTCCTCTTCCTATGATCTGTTCTCCAGACATTCCAGCTTTGGCTTCGGTTCAGGAGTCTCTCAATTCCGTTTGGGGTCACGTTCATGATTCCCTCCGGGCAGCTGCTGAAAAATTCAAAGGCTTTGCAGACCGCCGCAGGCGTAAACCGCCTTCTCTTCAGCCAGGGGACAAAGTCTGGCTCTCTACCAGGAACATCAAGCTCCGAGTTCCTTCTCTGAAGTTTGCTCCACGATTCATCGGTCCATACACGGTAACTGCTAAACTGAATCCGGTTTGTTTCAAACTCCAGATTCCTAAGAGCCTTAAAATCACTAACTCCTTTCATGTTGCTCTTCTAAAGCCTTTAGTCCTCAATAAATTCTCTCGTCCTCTTCCTACCGTGGCGCCTGTCTCAGAGGATAATCAGGAGTACGAGATCAGTCAAATTCTGGACTCCCGACTCTGTAAAGGCGTTCTTCAGTACCTCGTTCATTGGAAAGGGTTTGGTCCTGAGGAGAGGTCTTGGATCACTGCATCTGAGGTCTTTGCACCTCGTCTGTTAAAGGAGTTTCATCTGAAGTTTCCCTCTAAACCTGGGCCCAGGCGGGGAAGGGGGAGGCCTCGTAAGAGGGAGGGTACTGTCATGGATATGCATTAATGTCTGTCTGCCATCTTACCTTCCTCCTCATGTGTTCATCTAGAGACCAGACCTCCTTCACCTGGCTTCCTTTATAATCTCCTCCCAGCCTGACTCCACCCCAGGCCCTATCACTGAACACTATATTAACCTGTGCACTGCAAGCCTGCTTTGCTGATCAACGTGTTTGTTAGGCTTTGTGTGTTTGGGTTCCTGCCTGCCGTGTGCTACGTCTGTCTCTCTGTTACGTTATTGGCTTGTCCCCGACCATCCCTGTCTGCTCGTGACCCTTGACCTTCGGCTCGTTCTTCGTTATCCTTGTCTGCTTGTGGCCCCTGACCTTCGGCTTGTTATTCAGTTCTCTCTATCGTGTGCCGCTGCTTCCCCTTATCCTACGGGGCGTGAGCTAGGAAACTCCAGGGGCCGCGACCTGGTCCCAGCCTGCAGCGTAACATCCTCACCACTAGAGGCCCTGGAGAAGACCAGCTGGGTCTTAGACTCCGCGCCCTGGGGAATCTTGGCTCTCGCTTCCGTTGGGATCCCGGTTGTGCTCCTCTGGTCCCGCTTTCCACAACCACCCAGTTTCCTACCCACAGAAGCCAGCCATAGGGTTCACTACCTCGCGGTGCACTCCTGTCCCCCTACGGTGTGCATCTGTCACCTGGCCACAGGTGACCCTGACAGGGTACCCCAGTGGTGACTAGTGGTGCTGTCAGCACAGAGATATATATATCCCATTGATTGTTGTTCATTCAAAGGTATCACTTATTTAGTTAATTATATCACATCACATTGTGGATACATTTATAGCTTTATACTTTAGTAGGGCTTCCTACTTTTTCACTCATAGCGCCACACTTTATAACATATATATCTTTTATAATCCTATCTGATTTTTGTGTTTGGCCGCTTCTTTTCATCACTTAAAGTTGGCGCAGTATTATTATTAATTATTGTGAATATATATATATATATATATATATATATATGGAAAAATCATATATAAAAAATAAAAAGATGATCAAAAAAGCCATAAATTCATATAAATACATATAAGTCTAAATCTGTATTTAATCCATTTGGAGAAATAGTATTAAGAAAATGTATCCAATGTACCTCACGTCTCCTCAAGGTAAGTTCACGATCAGCACCTCTCCTATTTTTCTTTCAATACCTTCTAATACCATGTATTTTAATTGTGAGACTGCATATCCTTTCTCTACAAAGTGTCGGGCAAGTGGTAACTGTGTTAGTTTATCTCTAATTGAATATTTATGTCGAGCTATTCGATCCTTTACCTTTTGAGTGGTTTCTCCAATATACAATAATCCACATGGACACTTAATAGCGTACACTACATACGATGATTGGCAGGTGTAGTATCCCTTAATGGGGATATTGAAACCTCTATGGGGATGTGAAATATATTTACCCTTTATCATAGAGTTACATTGGATACAAGATAAACATGGAAAAGATCCCATATTTTTCGGTCCCAAAAACTTCATCTTGGGAATAGGCAGGGAAAATTGGTCCGATTTCACTAATCGGTCCCTGAGTGTTCTACCTTTTCTATACGAGGGCAATAGGTAAACTCCAAAATTCCTCAATAGTTGGATAACTGATCCTAAGTGAGTTCCAATATTTCCTAATAATATTAAAAACTTTATGTGAAAATGGATGATATTGTGTGACAAAAGGAATCCTTCTAATAAATCTTTTAGGCATCCTGACACTATTCAAATTTAACCGTTCCTTTTTAATTAATGCTTCAGGATATCTTCTCTGGATCAGTTTGTTCTCCATTTCATTTAGTCTCTGTTGACAACATTGTGGATCATTAAGTATTCGCTGATAACGCATCAGCTGACTTTTTGTAATTTAATTAAATACACTACGTGGATGAAAGCTATCAAAGTGTAGCAATTGATTGTGATCAGTCGTTTTAACATATAGATCACTCATGATTCTCATATTGTCAATTCTCAATGTGGTATCAAGAAAACAAATTTTGATCTTGCTAAACTAAATATTAAACTTTAAACCGGGGATAAGATAATTAAGATAATGATCAAATAATAATAATAGGGAACCAATGTCGCCACCCCACACCGCGAATATATCGTCCACAAATCTATACCATCCCTGGTAGTGTTTAAGAAACATATTGCTAACATATATTAAGGATGTTTCAATCATGTTCATGAACGCATTCACGTATGGGGGTGCACCATTGGAACCCATCGCTGCCCCTCTCAGCTGTAAAAAAATTGTATCCTTAAAGATAAAAGAAAAGGGGATGGAAAGAGAGCAGGCTCTCAAAACAACATGGGACTTTGAAGGGAGACACCAGTACTGTTTAAAAGGTGAGCACAAACGACAAGATAGTATAGAAAAATATACATTTTAATACATCATTAAATACAGATTTTGTTGTTTTACATAGACTGTGAAGAGGTTAGGGAAACAATATACTTGAATGTGCATCTAGCCAACATGTTTCACACAGTTGTGCTTCATCAGGGCCTTGCACTCGTCTTTTTGCTTCCTCTGGTCTGTACAGGACATAAGAATATGCCATTAATATCAAACAATAAACATAATTAAAGTACAACATAGTTACAAAAATTCATCATTACATAATGTAATATTGCGTATGTATTTGGCAGTAGAAACTGCTGAATGCTCACCTAGTCAAAAATGAGTTGAATGTGTCACACACCACACTTGACATCACAATTGCCACATTATCTTTCGCCAACTCATCAGCAATAACTGGCACTTCCTATCTGAAGACCCTATCATCTCTAAATATGTAGCTGAGAGACCTGAGATTGTGTATAGAAGATCCCGTTCTATCAGGGATGGCCTAATACATAGCCATCTCTCCCCCGACACCCCCTCTTTAGGAGCTGTGGGTGGAAATGGAACTAACAAATGTGGCAATTGTGATCAATGTCCATGGATAAAAGAAGGCGCAGGATGCACTCTACCAAGAGGTGGTTACCATAGGTCGAAGATGTTTGCAGATTGTAGTACAGTTGGAATTGTATATTTAGCCACGTGTCGATGCGGCGCATTTTACATTGGCAAAACAAAGCGCCCTTTCGCTAAACTAATACAAGACCACTTATACTATTTAGATGCTGGACTACTTTATACTCCAATCTGCAAGCACATTGGTCTCAATCACAGCTATGATCCATCCTACGTATCATTCTTTGCATTGGAAGTTATTCCAGAACCAGAAAGGGGAGGAGACTTTGATAAAAAGATACTCCAACAAGAAACCAGATGGATTTTTAATCAACGAGCTACCTACCCACCAGGCCTAAACACATCATTATCATTTAAACCCTTTCTTTAATTTATACGCATATGTTGTTTTTGATTAGGTCATCTATGACTCTAGAGGTCTTTACAATGAAGTGTTTATTTACAACTTCGGCATCCCCAGTGGGCTTTCTGTGTGAGCTATACATATATTTTTTATCTGTTCAATTTTTGTCCCATCTTATGCAGCATTGGGCTGCCTGTTTTTGGGGGGGATTTTTTGTGTTTTTTTTGTTTGTTTTTTGTGGCTGGTGCTCGCTGTTTGCCACTGTGCGTCCTATAGTTCCCTGTTCTACCTCCTTTTTATTTATATGACCATGTACCCTTATACTTCACCGTGAATGATTCAGCTTGCCTAAATTAGTTATGTTCTGATATGCGATTTATTACCCTGCTATTTGAGGATTTTTCCTCCTTTTCATTTGGGCTCAATGTGGGTGTTTAATATGTATGGTCCACCCTCATCATTTGACCAGTAATTCGATAATATGTATTCACCCAATGGCCTGTCTTATGCCCCATGGATAACTTACATGATCTGATACTTTGAATATTATAATGCGTTGCTTTAATAGTAACAAGCACTATATGTTGTTTATATTCTGTATATACACTAATTTTAAATATGAGATCGTTATTCCCCTTTTTTATTTAGTTTTTTGTTTTGAATGTGTTCCACGCTACTGCATTGCGCTATGTGCCAGTGGATATATCTCCCGTAACTATGGCAATGTGTGGATGTTTGTGCGTCCCTGTGGAGAGGAGGGAGCTATCTTTCCCCCCCTCACTTCCTGTCCGCGCCTCCAGCGTGTGATGGATCGTGCCGGCGCCGGGCGTCTGAACATCTGATGCATGTGCGCATGAGCCTCCAGGGACGCCTGGACCGGAAGTGATGTCAGGGGTCATTCGTGACCCATCACTTCCGGTGAGACCGTCTGTATAAAGGATGGCGTCTGCAGCTCCATTGCCGACACACGCCACCTTTCTACCTTCAGCTTGGATGCAGCATTATAGATCGCTGTAGTACAACGTTCATTTGCACCTTCCATCTGCTATTCCTCCCGCTATTTGGGAATCGAGTAATTGAATGATTGCAGGTATTCTCCTTTCCCTTATTTTTAACCACATTTTGTGCACTTTGCTTGGTCACTATAGCCATATGATAGCTATAGACAGTGGCTGTTATGGATGATTGCTAGTCAATCTGTTATGCAGCCACTGCCTGAGCTTTCTTATACTCTCCTTACTTATATTATTACAATTCTGGCTTTTGACCCAACCATAGCAATCTGTACAATATACCATAATATGTTTATTTAGGTATAGTCATGGGCAGTAACAATGTATGAAACTATTATTCTTCTTATGTCATGCTATTTATGATCCCAATATACAGTATTGGATATCTTGGCTGACCTTATATAAATATTAATTATTATCCTATTAAACTCATATATGTTTCAGTATATCCATCACCATTGCCCCGCAGTTGAAGGAATAGTGTTGTATATCATTATAAATGAATAAATATTAACATTATATACTAACTTTAAATGATTTCACTATGCGATACATACCCAATCTTAAACTTTAAAATTGCCTATGAGCTATGTGCTCATATGAACTATGAACTATGTGCTCTGTGTATGAGCAATACTATTATCAATTTATTTTAATTAGCTTTTTCCTACCATTTCTACTATGCAATTTTTCAATACATTTTTTGAATATTATAATCCCTTGACTGGCTGAACACGGTCTAACATCACCACGTGCCTACCTGGTGGATCTGACTCCCACCAGGTCAGTTAGGGTGGTTGTCCCGGGGGCATGGGCGCAGATGTCAAGTGCGGTGTGTGACATATTCAACTCGTTTTTGACTAGGTGAGCATTCAGCAGTTTCTTCTGCCAAATACATACGCAATATTACATTATGTAATGATGAATTTTTGTAACTATGTTGTACTTTAATTATGTTTATTGTTTGATAATAATGGTATATTCTTATGTCCTGTACAGACCAGAGGAAACAAAAAGACGAGTGCAAGGCCCTGATGAAGCACAACTGTGTGAAACATGTTGGCTAGATGCACATTCAAGTATATTGTTTCCCTAACCTCTTCACGGTCTATGTTAAACTACTAAATCTGTATTTTAATGATGTATTAAAATGTATATTTTTCTATACTATCTTGTCGTTTGTGCTCACCTTTTAAACAGTACTGGTGTCTCCCTTCAAAATCCCATGTTGTTTTGAGAGCCTGCTCTCTTTCCATCCCCTTTTCTTTTATCTTTAACCACTTAACGACCGCTCACTGTATATATACGTCGGCAGAATGGCACCGACAGGCACAATCACGCAGAGCATACGTGATTGCCTTTGTATAGTTGGGGGGTCCAATCGGACCCCCCTCCTATACAGTGAGTGGTGGCTAAGTGTCCGGGAGCGTTCCGGGATGAGGGGGCAGCCATTCGTTTCCGGCCACCCCCTCGCGATCGCTCCCGGCAAATGGAAATGCCCCCTCTGTCTGTGTCAGGCAGAGGAAGCAGGAGGAAGTGATGTCATCTCTGGTGCGGCGCTCACATATACCGAGCGCCGTACAAGAGAAGACATCAGGTCAGTGCACACAACACTACACTGACACCAGGACACATAGGGACATAAATTGCCCCCCCAGACACCCCCAGATCACCCCCCAGATCACCCCCCCAGCCCCCAGTCACAGTGTCACTGATTGCAGTGACCATTTATTTACTGATCACTGCAATCAGTGACATTTGTGACTGTAAAAGTGTCAGTACATTCAGTTTTAGGTCCAGTGTAGCCCCCTAACCCCCCCTAATAAAGGTTTAACCCCCTGATCACCCCCCAGATAACCCTTTCACCCCCTATCACCACTGTCGCTAAGCGATAATTTTTCTGATCGCTGTCTTAGCATCAGTGATGCCGATCGGCAGCCAGTAATTTTTTTTAGGTTTGCCGCATGTTTTTATAGCGTCAGGTACCCTAATATATTATCTAATAAAGGTTTAACCCCCTTGATCGCCCCCCAGGTAACCCTTTCACCCCCTATCACCACTGTCGCTAAGCGATCGGTTTTCTGATCGCTGTCTTAGTGTCGGTGATGCAGATCGGTAGCTGGTAATTTTTTTTTAGGTTCGCCGCAGGTTTTTATAGCGTCAGGTACCCCAATATATTATCTAATAAAGGTTTAACCCCCTTGATCGCCCCCCAGGTAACCCTTTCACTCCCTATCACCACTGTCGCTAAGCGATCGTTTTTCTAAACGCTGTCTTAGTGTCGGTGATGCAGATCGGTAGCTGGTAATTTTTTTTAGGTTCGCCGCAGGTTTTTATAGCGTCAGGTACCCCAATATATTATCTAGTAAAGGTTTAACCCCCTTGATCGCCCCCCAGGTAACTCTTTCATCCCCTATCACCACTGTCGCTAAGCGATCGTTTTTCTGATCGCTGTCTTAGTGTCGGTGATGCAGATCGGTAGCCAGTAATTTTTTTTAGGTTCGCCGCGGGTTTTTATAGCGTCAGGTACCCCCATATATTATCTAATAAAGGTTTTAACCCCCTGATTGCCCCTAGTTAACCCTTTCACCAGTGATCACCATATAAGTGTTACGGGTGACGCTGGTTAGTTAGTTTGCTTTTTATAGTGTCAGGGCACCCGCCGTATATAACCCAATAAAGGTTTAACCCCCTGATCGCCCGGCGGGTGATATCAATTAGGTTTTAGCGTCAGAGAGGGTCTTAGTGGTATAGTATCTGAACAGATCAATATCTGATCTGATCAGATCTATACTAGCGTCCCCAGCAGTTTAGGGTTCCCAAAAACGCAGTGTTAGCGGGATCAGCCCAGATACCTGCTGGCACCTGCGTTTTGCCCCTCCGTCCAGCCCAGGCCACCCAAGTGCAGTATCGATCGATCACTGTCACTTACAAAACAAAAACACACATAACTGCAGCGTTCGCAGAGACAGGCCTGATCCCTGCGACTCCAGTGCTGTAGGAGGTGATTTCACCACCACAGTTAAATAAAAAAAGCATATATGCCGAAGCATTGGGGCAGCAGGAGCGGAGGAGCGATTTTGCTCCTAATGCCGCGTACATACGGTCGAAATTCCGACGGAGGCTTGCCCGTGGAAAAGTCCGACCATGTGTGTGCGGCATAACTTTTTTGCGGGAGGATGCCCCCATGCTTCGGCATATATAAATGGTGCGTGTATGCCCATCATTGGAAGTGGGTGGATGAAGGGCGGTATTCTAATGGTGGGCATACCCACCGATCAATCTCTTTTTTCGTTCAGCCAACTGGCTGCATGAAAAAAAAAGATTACAATACATGTCCAACAAGGACCAGCAACGTACTGGTATGTTGCTGGACTTTGAATGTTTATACCAGAATGATGCCTGCGGGTTTAGGTATCATCTTGGTATCATTCTTTTCAGCCTGCGGCCGGCTTTCATGTAAAAGCAATCCTAGCGGCTAATTAGCCTCTGGACTGCTTTTACAAGCAGTGGGAGGGAATGCCCCCCCCCCCGGATATAAAAAGCGCCATTGGGAAATTGGGAAAGCATTTTATCACACCGATCTTGGTGTGGTCAGATGCTTTGAGGGCAGAGGAAAAATCTAGGGTCTAGAAGACCCCAGTTTTTTCAAAAAAAGAGTACCTGTCACTACCTATTGCTATCATAGGGGATATTTACATTCCCTGAGATAACAATAAAAATGATTAAAAAAAAAATACTTGGAAGGAACAATTTAAAAATAAAATAAAAAAGCAAAATTAATAATAAAAAAAAAAAAAAAAGCACCCCTGTCCTACCCTGCTCTTGCCCAATGGCGAACGCAAGCGTCAGTCTGGCGTCATATGTAAACAGCAATTGCACCATGCATGTGAGGTATCACCGCGAAGGTCAGATCGAGGGCAGTCATTTTAGCAGTAGACCTCCTCTGTAAATCTACTGGAGTAACCTGTAAAGGCTTTTAAAGGCTTTTAAAAATGTATGTAGTTTGTCGCCAATGCGCGTTTGTGCGAAATTTTAAAGCATGTCGTGTTTGGTATCTATGTACTCGGCCTAAGATCATCTTTTTTATTTCATCAAACATTTGGGCAATATAGTGTGTTTTAGTGCATTAAAATTTAAAAAAGTGTATTTTTTAACCCAAAAAATGCGTTTGAAAAATCGCTGCGCAAATACTGTGTAGAAAAAAAAAATGCAACACCCACCATTTTAATCTGTAGGGCCTTTGCTTTAAAAATATATATAATGTTTGGGGGTTCAACATAATTTTCTTGCAAAAAAAAAATGTTTTCATGTAAACAAAAAGTGTCAAAAAGGGCTTTGTCTTCAAGTGGTTAGAAGAGTGGATGTAAGCTTCCTAATGTTGTGTATAAAATGCCAGAACAGTTCAAAACCCCCACAAATTACCCCATTTTGGAAAGTAGACACCCCAAGCTATATACTGAGAGGCATGTCGAGTCCATGGAATATTTTATATGTTGACACAAGTTGCGGAAAAACAACAATTTTTATTTTTTTTTGCACAAAGTTGTCACTAAATGATATATTGCTCAAACATGCCATGGGCATATGTGGAATTACACCCCAAAATACATTCTGTTGCTTCTCCTGAGTACGGGGATACCACATGTGTGAGACTTTTTGGGAGCCTAGCCGCGTACGGGACCCCAAAAACCAAGCACCGCCTTCAGGCTTTCTAAGGGTGTACATTTTTGATTTCACTTCTCACTACCTATCACAGTTTCGGAGGCCATGGAATGCCCAGATGGCACAAAACCCCCCCAAATGACCCCATTTTGGAAAGTAGACACCCCAAGCTATTTGCTGAGAGGTATTGTGAGTATTTTGCAGATCTCGCTTTTTGTCACAAAGTTTTGAAAATTGAAAAAAATGAAAATATATATATATATATATATATATATATATATATATATATATATATTCTTTCTTAATTTTCAAAAACAAATGAGAGCTGTAAAATACTCGCCATGCCTCTCAGCAAATAGCTTGGGGTGTCTATATTCCAAAATGGGGTCATTTGGGGGGGTTTTGTGCTATTTTGGCTGTGATAGGTAGTGAGGAGTGAAATCAAAAATTTGTGCCTAGAAATCCTGAAGGCGGTGCTTGGTTTTCGGGGTCCCGTACGCGGCTAGGCTCCTAAAAAGTCCCACACATGTGGTATCCCCGTACTCAGGAGAAGCAGAAAAATTTATTTTGGGGTGTAATTCCACATATAACCATGGCATGTGTGAGCAATATATCATTTAGTGACAACTTTTTGTAATTTTTTATTTATTTTTTGTCATTATTCAATCACTTGGGACAAAAATATATATATATTCAATGGGCTCAACAGGCCTCTCAGCAATTTCCTTGGAGTGTCTACTTTCTAAAATGGGGTCATTTGGGGGGGTTTTGTGCTATTTTGGCATTTTATGGCCTTCGAAACTGTGATAGGTAGTGAGGAGTGAAATCAAAAATTTGCGCCCTTAGAAATCCTGAAGGCGGTGCTTGGTTTCCGGGGTCCCGTACGCGGCTAGGCTCCCAAAAAGTCCCACACATGTGGTATCCCCGTACTCAGGAGAAGCAGCAAAATGTATTTTGGGGTGCAATTCCACATATAACCATGGCATGTGTGAGCAATATATCATTTAGTGACAACTTTTTGTAATTTTTTTTTGTTTTTTTTGTCATTATTCAATCACTTGGGACAAAAAAAAAAAAATTCAATGGGCTCAACATGCCTCTCAGCAATTTCCTTGGGGTGTCTACTTTCCAAAATGGGGTAATTTGGGGGGGTTTTGTACTGCCCTGTCATTTTAGCACCTCAAGAAATGAGATAGGCAGTCATAAATTTAAAGCTGTGTAAATTTCAGAAAATGTACCCTAGTTTGTAAACTCTATAACTTTTGCGCAAACCAATAAATATACGCTTATTGACATTTTTTTTACTAAAAACATGTGGCTGAATAAATTTTGGCCTAAATGTATGACTAAAATTGAGTTTATTCGATTTTTCTTATAACAAAAAGTAGAAAATATCATTTTTTTTCAAAATTTTCGGTCTTTTTCCATTTATATTGCAAAAAATAAAAATCGCAGAGGCAATCAAATACCATTAAAAGAAAGCTCTATTTGTGGGAAGAAAAGGACGCAAATTTCGTTTGGGTACAACATTGCATGTCCGCACAATTTACAGTTAAAGCAGCGCAGTGCAAAATTCTGAATTCACCTCTGGTCCTCTAGCTACCAAATGGTCCGGGGCTTAAGTGGTTAAGGATACTCATTTTTTACAGCTGAGAGGGGCAGCGATGGGTTCCAATGGGCATTGGGATTGGGAGACCCGATAATCTGTTTTCTGGAAACCATCCAACTCCTTGGTCATAGAGCAGTGATGGCGAACGCGTGGCACGCGTGCCGCTCCCGGCACTCCGAGCCGTTTCTGAGGGCACGCCGTGACCCTCAAGAACTGCACACATTAAATTTTATAAAAAGATTAAAATCGTCACACCGCGCCCAGGAACTACATTTCCCACAGTTCTCTGGGCTAGCGGTGACGTGTCCGAGTGGGCGTGACATTGAATGAGCGCCCGGAGGTGACGTGCTTGCAGCTTGTCCAATCAAAGAAGCTGTGTCATCCACACCACCGAAACAAATCAGCGCTGACTCGAAGAACACGCGGAGAGAGCATGAGGAGAAGACGTGCGGGAACGAGCTGCAGGACTCGGAAGGTGAGAGAAAAAAATGCTAAATTATTATTGGGGCACATTCCCCCCCCCCCTCATTGGTGTCATTTGCCCATTTACTTCCCTTCACTTATAATGTTGATGGTGTCCTTAGGAAACATTACCCCCCTCATTGGTGTCATTGTGTTTTTTTGAAAAATTCTGCCCCATCATTGCTGTTATTCGGCCTAATCATGTTGGTGGTGTCATTGTGAAACATTACCCCCCTCATTGGTGTCATTGTGTTTTTTTGAAAAATTCTGCCCCATCATTGCTGTTATTCGGCCTAATCATGTTGGTGGTGTCATTGGGAAGCATTACCCCCCTCATTGGTGTCATTGTGTTTTTTTGAAAAATTCTGCCCCATCATTGCTGTTATTCGGCCTAATCATGTTGGTGGTGTCATTGGGAAACATTTTACCCCCCATCATTGCTGTTATTTGGCCTAATTATAGGTGTCATTGGGAAACATATTACCCCCATCATTGGTGTTCATGTGCCTCAATAAGGTGTAATTGGGAAAAATGTTACCCCCCCCCCATCATTGCTGTTATTTGGCCTAATTATAGGTGTCATTGGTAAACATATTACCCCCCTCATTGGTGTTCATGTGCCTCAATAAGGTGTAATTGGGAAAAATGTTACCCCCCCCCCCCCATCATTGCTGTTATTTGGCCTAATTATAGGTGTCATTGGGAAAAATATTACCCCCCCCCCCATATTACCCCCCCTCATTGGTGTTCATGTGCCTCAATAAGGTGTAATTGGGAAAAATGTTACCCCCCCCCCATCATTGCTGTTATTTGGCCTAATTATAGGTGTCATCGGGAAACATATTACCCCCCCCATATTACCCCCCTCATTGGTGTTCATGTGCCTCAATAAGGTGTAATTGGGAAAAATGTTACCCCCCCCCCCATCATTGCTGTTATTTGGCCTAATTATAGCTGTCATTGGGAAACATATTACCCCCCTCATTGGTTTTATTTGGCCTAATTATAGGTGTCTTTGGGAAACATATTACCCCCCTCATTGGTGTTCATGTGCCTCATTATAGGTGTCATTGGAATTTTTTTTATCTCCCATTATTGCTGTTATTTGGCCTAATTATAGGTGTCATTGGGAAACATATTACCCCCATCATTGGTGTTCATGTGCCTCAATAAGGTGTAATTGGGAAAAATGTTACCCCCCCCCATCATTGCTGTTATTTGGCCTAATTATAGGTATCATTGGGAAACATATTACCCCCCTCATTGGTGTTCATGTGCCTCAATAAGGTGTAATTGGGAAAAATGTTACCCCCCCCCCCATCATTGCTGTTATTTGACCTAATTATAGCTGTAATTGTGAAACATATTACCCCCCTCATTGGTTTTATTTGGCCTAATTATAGGTGTCATTGGGAAACATATTACCCCCCTCATTGGTGTTCATGTGCCTCAATATAAGTGTCATTGGGAAAAATGTTACCCCCCCATCATTGCTGTTATTTGGCCTAATTATAGGTGTCATTGGGAAACATATTACCCCCCCTCATTGGTGTTCATGTGCCTCCTTTATAGGTGTCATTGGGAAAATTTTACCCCCCATCATTGCTGTTATTCGGCCTAATTATTGGTGTCATTGGGAAACATTTTACCCCCCATCATTGGTGTTCATGTGCCTCATTATAGGTATCATTGGGAAACATAATTTGGGGGAATAGTGCCCCTATCTTTGGTGTCATTGGGAGGAATGTGTACCCCTTCATTCGTGTGAGTTGGGGGGATTAAATATAACCTATTGTTGGTATCAGTGGATAAATCAGTGTCCCATGGGCCTAATGAACGCAAGCAAAGGGCCACATCTGGCGACCAATGGCCTAAAGACAAATTTTAGTTTTTTTCATTCCAGTCCTTTGGAATTTTCTCTGCAGTTCTTGTAGAATCTACAGCAGCTTCCAGACCCAGCAGAGCGGTATCAGCACCGGCACAGCACGCCTTGTTGTTTGACAGGACATTGGACGATTTGAGCTTATATCTGTCTACATTACAAAAATGAGAGTTTCTTATGCCCACATCTGGCCCCCGGGCTATGGTAGTTTCCTGTGTCCTTATGGACAGCAATGACAAAAATTATTTTGTTTTCATTCCAGCCCTCTCTCCTGGATTCTTCTCTGCAGTTCTTGTAGAATCTACAGCAGCTTCCAGACCCAGCAGAGCGGTGTCAGCACCGGCACAGCACGCCTTCTTGTTTCACAGGACATTGGACGATGTGTATCTGTCTACAAAACCGTGAGTTGCTCTTCTACAATTCATGGTTTATTGCCTTTTTTGTTAAATGTTGCAATAATATTTTTGGTATAGGTAGGTAGGGATAGATTTGTATTGCGTGCTTCATCCATATTTATTTTATACATTTTGTGTTTTTTGTAGACTTGAACACCCCAAAATGAGTACATCCAAAAAAGCTAAATTAAAAACAGATAGTGGAAGATCATTCCAAGAGACCTGGACAAAGTCATTTGGAGTGATTGAACGCAATGGGAAAGCGTTATGTGTTCTTTGTGGTGAAAGTGTGGTATCTCGCACATCAAGTGTCAGACGTCATTTTGATACCAACCACATAAGTGTTGCTGAACTTGGTGAAGCTGAAAGAAAAGAGTTTCTTGATTGGAAATTGAGGAACTATCACTGCCAGTGTCGTAGTTTTTGCAACTATCTTTCTAAAACAAATTATCTGGCAAATGCCAGCTTTGAAATTTCACTGTGCATAGCAAAACATGGAAAGCCCCTCTCTGATGGCGATTTTATCAAAACAGCCATGTTGGCTGTGAGTAATTCCCTTTTTCATGATTTTCCAAACAAGGACAAAATTAAGCAACGAATCTCTGAAATGCCACTTAGCAGAAATACTGTTAAAGATAGAGTCCTGCGTATGGCAAGTGATGTTAGTCAGCAGCTCACCACTGACTTACAAAAGGCAGCCTGTTACTCCATGTGCTTGGATGAAAGCACAGATATAACTAATCATGCAAGGCTAGCCTAGCAGTAATTTTGCGTTATGCTGTTGGTGACCCCATGAGAGAGGAGCTCATGAAACTGCTGTCTTTGCCTGGAAGAACACAAGGGATAGATATCTACAATGCTGTGATGGAGGCTTTTTTGTCACAAAACATAAGGCCAGAAAAAGTGGTTTCAATAACTAGTGACGGGGCACCTTCCATGGTTGGGGTAACATCTGGTTTCATACAGTTTTTTGTCAAAGAAGCAAAGCATCCGGTCATTCAATTTCATTGTATTATACATCAAGAAGCTCTTTGTGCCAAGGAAAGCAGCAAACAATTAGACGATATCCTCAAGGACGTCACAAAAATGGTAAATTACATCATGGCTCGTGCTCTTAATTTTCGACAGTTTCAAGCACTTCTTGATGAGGTACAGGCACAGTATAATACTTTACTTATGTACAATAATGTACGGTGGCTAAGCAGAGGACGGGTCTTGGAGAGATTTGTAGCCTGCTTGGATGAAATTAGGCTGTTTATGACTGAAAAGGGGCAGGAATATCCACAGCTCACTGATATGACCTGGCTCACCAACCTCATGTTTTTTACTGATTTTACAATACACTTCAATGTCTTGAACAAAAACCTGCAAGGTTTTGGGAAAACAGCAGAAAGGATGTTTTGTGATATCAGAACATTTGAGAGAAAACTGCAGGTTTTTGAAAGAGACCTTGAAAGTGGGCAGCTGAAATATTTTCCCAATCTAAAAATGCATTTGGAAAATTCTACAACATTTACAGACAAGCCAAACCATGATGAAATCTACAAGGAATTTTCTAGCATTATAGCAGTTGCAAAGGAGAATTTTAGTAACAGATTTGTACAGTTCCGTAGGATGGAAACAACCCTGTGTTTTCTTACTTCTCCAGATAAAGCAAAATTTGAAGAACTTGATCTTTCCTGCTTACACTGGTTAAATTTAGGAAATCTGGAAATGGAGCTACTGGAATTTCAAGAAAGCTCTATCTGGAAAAATAAATTTTATGACCTGCGTGCCACACTTGAGAAGATAGAATGTGAAGGGATGACAAAGGACAGCACAGTTGCTAGTTCAGAAAATGAAATACTTAAAGTGTGGAATTCTCTGCCAAAAAAATTTAAGGCAATGAAAACACTTGGGATTGCTTTTCTTACTTTGTTTGGGTCATCCTACGCTTGTGAGCAGCTTTTTTCAGCATTGAATTATATCAAATGTGATGCCAGAAATAGACTAACAGATGAATTGAGTGCTGTATGTGTTGCTCTCAAACTAACGGAGTATGAGCCAAGGTTTGACAAGTTATCAGCATGCATACAACAGCAAAAATCACATTAATTGTGCAAAAGCATACCAAATGTCTACTTTTACCTAATGCAGTGTTTGCTGTCCAAGACACAAGTTGCATCTTTACCAATGCCCAGCCAAGGCATATTTACCAATGCCCAGCCAAGGCATCTTTAAAAATGCCCAGCAATGGCATCTTTAAAAATGCCCAGCCCAGGCATCTTTACCTAATGCAGTATTTGCTGTCCAAGACACAAGTTGCATCTTTAATAATGCCCAGCAAAGGCTTCTTTAATAATGCCCAGCCAAGACATCTTTGAAAATGCCCAGAAATGAGGGGGCGTGGCGACCGAGCTCCAAGATGGAAGCCTAGCTGAGAGCTCCGCTCGGCCGCCGGAGAGATCCAGACACATCAGAGCCTCCAAGGCACATCCGCGGCTAGAAACAACACGGCCGGACTGCCAGAGGACAGGGGAATGACGAGGCGCAGAAAGAACCCGCCGATGCCACAAAAACTGACAAGCAACTTTGCGATGCAGCCCCGCGGGCTCCATCAAAATGGCGGCGGCTCGTCTGCACAACAACAGGCGAAGGCCGCGATCCAAAGCAACGGACACGGAGAGCTCCGTGTACAGTCCTCTCGTGACCCACTGCACAGCGGATCGTCCTCAGGCTCATCCAGCCCATCCACTCGGAGCCCAGCTAAGTCAAAGCCAAGGATGGACTCCCCCGTCAGGCGGATATGCACACAGGACATGGAGGTAAGCGGGACACCAGGCACCACCGCTGCTCAGGCCCAACACACAGCTGACCCCATAGCGGACTTTCCTACTGCCGACAGGCCTATTTCAGACACTATGCTGAAGGAGATGCTGCTATCGCTCAGATCCTCCCTACAAACAGATTTGGTCAGAGGGATTAACCAGTGTCACAAGGAGGTACAGGCTATTGGGGTCAGAGTGGATAGAGTAGAGCAGAGGATGGACGAGTATACTGCTACATACAATAATATGGTGGACGCACATGCGGCCCAGGGAGAGGATATAGCGTGGCTAAAGGACAAGGTCGCTGACCTTGAGGACAGGTCAAGGAGGAATAATCTAAAGCTGCGAGGAGTACCAGAATCTATTCCAGCCACCCAACTCCTACAGTATGTCCACGCTTTGTTCTCCACCCTGGTCCCAGCTCTGAATGCGCAGGACCTCATAATAGACAGAATCCACAGGATTCCTAAACCGTCCTTCCTGCCAGAAGGCACCCCAAGGGACATACTAATGAGGGTCCACTTCTTCCATGTGAAGGAACAAATCATACAAGCAGCCCACAGACCTGACACTGTCCCTCCGCAGTACGCAACCCTCCAATTGTTGCCAGATCTATCCAGGCACACACTACAGAGGCGTCGCAACCTGGCGACTATAACCAAGGCCCTGAGGAACCACAAAATCCTGCACAAATGGAAGTATCCGGCCACTCTTTCCATCACCCATAATGGGACCACAACTTCCGTAAACACATTGGAGGAAGGCCTTACAACTCTGCGCCAATGGGGAATACTCCCAGACCAGGCCTCACAACTCAACCCTACTCCACAACCGCAGAGGCTCCAAAACGAATGGCAGGTGGTGTCACACAAACGCACCAATAAGAAACAAGCCAGCGGAGGCTCATAACAAAACCGCAAAATTATTCTCTTATCTCTCCGGTAAAAAGGAGTTTAAAATTATCCTCCTATAACCCCCGTTAACGAGTTCAGCAGTTATGTCTGCACGTGGATCCGTTGTAAGATCCCTTTTTACGCATTCAAAGATACTTTCTTACGTTTTTTGGTATCTCTTGTTTTTTCTTTTTCTTTTTTGTTTTCTACGTTACCTATTTTTTGCACACAGCAATCTTCATAGCAAGGAACGTCCACTACGTACAGAAGATGAGTCTCCTGCAGCCTCAGGCCTCAATGGAAAAGATGTTGCGTCTCACATCCAGGGACACAGTGAGTATTTGCACCACGAGACCAGTCGCTATACACTACAACACCACAAATGACTATCACATGTCTATCAATTAACGCAAAAGGCCTGAATCACCCGGCCAAGAGATTCTCGGTATGGAAGGAGGCCTGTAAGCACCGGGCTGACATTCTCTGCATACAGGAGACACACTTTCAGAAACAAAAAACCCCTAAATGCACTCACAGGGAATATCCCCACGTGTTTTTGGCAGATACACCGGATAGCAAAAAAGGAGGAGTGATGCTAGCTTTAAGGAACTCTCTATCTTTCCAACTCAAAGAATCTTATATTGAAGAAGGGGGCATGTATATAATAGTAACTGGAGACATCAACTCTAATCCATACACACTGGTTACTTTATACGCCCCGAATACCCACCAAATCCGCTTCCTAAGGAAAGTGATTAAAAGGACTAAGTCCATGCAATACGGCAATATCATCATAGGAGGCGACTTTAATCTAATATCAGATCCTATTTTGGACACTACTACGGATAGACCGAAGAGATCTGCTCACCTCCGTAATCTGCTACATACACAGGAACTGTTCGATGCATGGAGGTGCCTCCATGCCAACGAAAGAGATTACACTTTTTTCTCTACTAGACACTGCTCATATTCACGAATAGATATGTTTATCACTGACCAGTGGCTTTTGCAACGTGTTCAGGCAACACAAATATGGGGTATTACGTGGTCAGACCACGCAGCAGTATCTATGACTATTGCTGAAAAGGGTGTCTCCCCCTCATCCCATGTCTGGCGTTGCAATGTTAGGCTCTTACAAGAACCCCGAATTCTTCCAGTGATCTCTCAGCATCTCCAAGATTTTTTTCAATACAATTGCACACCAATGATAGATCCCTTCACGTTATGGAACGCTCATAAGGCGTATATGAGAGGCATATTAATACAGTTAGGGGCTAGGGAAAAGAAACGACATGCTGCCAAACTAAATCAAGTAATGTCTGACATTAATAGATTAGAAACCCACAATAAAAAGTCTCCAACAACGGCAGTGGCAAATACACTATCTATGCTTAGAGAAAGTCTGAGAGAGATTCTCGCACAACAACACGACAAACATTTCAGACGCTTACAAGCGAATTCCTACGCTAATGCAAATAGAGCAGGAAAATATCTGGCTAACAGAATTAAGGCTGCTCGCACAAAATCGAGAATTGCATACCTCCTTCATGATACCTTACACCACAAAATCACTAACCCACAAGACATAGCAAATCAATTTGCAGACTATTATGGGGCACTGTACAATTTACGTGATAATACGGCCACACAACAACCAACCACAGACACCATACAACACTTCTTACAGAAAATACAACTCCCGTCACTGACAGAGGACCAACTTAGGAAGTTGAACACACCTTTCTCCCCTCAGGAAATCGAACAGATTACATCGACATTGCCTAATGGCAAGTCACCGGGACCGGATGGTTTCGCAAACGAGTATTTTAAAACATTTAAAGAAATCATTGCTCCTCACTTACAGCGGGTATTCACAAAGGCGGAAGAAACTTCTGCTTTCCCACAAGAGATGCTGAGAGCCCACATTGTCACTTTACCAAAACCGGGGAAAGACCCTACTACACCAGCAAACTTTAGGCCGATATCTCTTCTTAATACCGACATAAAAATTTATTCAAAATTGCTAGCCAAGAGATTATCAGATATTATTCCGCTACTCATAAAACGTGATCAGATGGGATTTGTGAGGGGGAGACAGACCTCAGACGCTACTAGACGTATCATTAATATCATTCACCACGCTGTCCAAATGAGAACGCCTTCTCTGCTGCTATCTATAGACGCAGAGAAGGCGTTCGATAGGGTCCACTGGACGTACATGGAAATGGTGTTGGCTAAATTCGGCTTTACAGGCCCGATTCTCAAGGCAATACTGGCTTTATATTCCTGTCCATCGGCACAAGTTTATACTTCAGGTCTCCTATCCAAACAGTTCTGCATATCAAATGGCACACGCCAGGGTTGCCCTCTCTCCCCCACAATATTCAATCTTATGATTGAACCTCTGGCCGAATCCATTAGAGCACATAATGGCATCACAGGCTTCACTTTCGGATCTGACAAACACGTCATAAACTTATTTGCTGATGACGTTATCCTCCTACTGACACACCCGAACTCCTCCCTCCCGCAGGCCCACCAAGTTCTAACCGACTTTGGCGCAGTATCTTATTATAAGGTCAACTTTACGAAGTCCCAGATTCTTAACTTAGGAGTTTCACATACTTCAAAACAATATCTGCAAAAGTCCCTACCCTACTCATGGAGCGCAAAGGGCATTTCGTACCTAGGCATCACCCTAACTGACAATACTGCATCCTTAGCAGAGGCTAACTTTAAACCGCTAATAGGCAAAATTGAACTACAATTAATGGACATATCCAAGAGGGAGATATCCTGGTTAGGTAAAATAGCGGCATTTAAAATGTCCATACTACCACAAATTCTCTATATTTTCCGCTCCCTATTGATCCCCGTACCGTCCCGCTACCTAAATACATTATCAAAAATTGTATGGAAATTCACATGGGGAGGTAAAAAAGCTAGGTGTTCACGGAACAACCTTCTTCCACATAGGAAGGTGGGGGGGCGGGATTCACAGACATCCAAGACTACCTGTGGGCTACGAGACTTGACCAACTTAAACACTGGTTTCACGACACTGACAGCCCCCTATGGGTGGAAATAGAACGTTCGGCTATCCCGACCAGGAATACGACTACTTTTCTCATGGGCGACATATGGGAACCGTGGGCAACTAAGGGTCTATCACCCTCCGTACAAGTGTCTTTACAGGCATGGCGATTCCTCCAGACATTAGACAGTGATGATCTGCAGGAAATACAGTACGACTTCCCTATTGCACTCTTAGGGGCAAAAATATCTATGCTTCCGACCACGAGACTCTAGGCACTAGGAATTCAACATGTACAAGATTTATATACTGGACAAACACCAAAATCAATAAAGCAAATAGTGACTGACCACCACTTACCCAGCAATATGTTATTCTCCTGCATACGCATCTCCCACTTCTTAAGGGCACATTCTATACCAAAAATAAAACTTTCTTTTTCGTACATCACGGGACACAGAGCGACTTAGTCATTACTAATGGGTTATATAGTTTACCTTCAGGTGTTGGCACTGGCCAATTCCAAACCGGAAGTACCCTCCCCTATATAAGCCCCTCCCACCCGGGAGCACCTCAGTTTTTTGCCAGTGTCTAAGGTGTTGGCCAAAGAGTAACATGTGTTTTCACTGGGCTTGCGTACAGGTTCTTTTGGGCCTTAGTAAGCTGTTCCGGATCCCACCAAAAAAAGCTTCATAGCTAAACGGTCGGTACCCGGGCCTTGCAGCAGAAATCACAGGGTAACAAGAAGCCCTGGATCAAGAGAGGTACAAAACCTCCCCCTAAGGCATGAAGTATTGCCCCCGCTCAATCGGGTGGGGGGAAGACTTCAGTTGTTCACAGAGACCTGGCGGGACACCATCAGAGACAGATGGGTGCTCTCCGCAGTAAGTCTGGGATACAAGCTGGAGTTAAAAGGCACTCCTCCTGCCCAATTTATGAGGTCAAACGTGCCAAGAGATCCCCAAAAGAGAGGATCCCTCCTTCTGGCACTAGAACAACTATTGCTCCAAGGGGTAATCATGAAGGTTCCCCTGGAAGAAAGCGGATTCGGGTTTTACTCGAACCTTTTCACAGTCCCCAAACCAAATGGGGACGTGAGGCCCATATTAAATCTAAAAGGGCTAAACAAGTTCCTAAATATCAGGACCTTTCGGATGGAGTCGATCCGATCAGTGGCCACCGCCCTACAAGGGCAGGAATGGCTAGCCTCGATCGACATAAGGGATGCTTATCTGCATATTCCCATCTTTCCGGCCCATCAGAAATTTCTACGCTTTGCAGTAGAAGGGCGCCATTTTCAGTTCAGAGCCTTACCTTTCGGTCTGGCCACAGCACCACGAGTGTTCACAAAAATTCTGGCCCCATTATTGGCCAATCTAAGAACACAGGGTGTAACGATAATGGCATATCTAGACGACCTGCTACTAATAGACCACTCAGTGGAAAAGCTGGAAGTAGCTATTCACAAGACAATCGAGTATCTGGAATATCACGGTTGGATTATCAACCGGGACAAGTCAGCTCTAAGACCAGTCAAAAGTCTGGAATACTTAGGGCTAAGGCTGGATTCAAATCAGAGAAAGATTTTCTTACCTCCAGAGAAGGTGTCGTCTTTAAGAAATTTGACCCACTTAGTGGGTACAAAAAGAAAACCATCCATACGTCTCTGCATGAGGCTGCTGGGAAAGATGGTGGCTTCATTCGAAGCGGTACCCTACGGTCAATTCCATTCAAGGAATTTGCAAAGGGCCATACTGTCAGCCTGGAACAAAAAAGTTCAGGCTTTAGACTTACCAATGTCCCTGTCCCCTTCCGTTCGCAAGAGCCTCCATTGGTGGTTGGTGCCCCAGAATCTGGAAAGAGGGAAACCCTTCAGTCCGGTTTCTTGGAAGGTGGTCACTACAGATGCCAGCCTCATCGGCTGGGGGGCAGTGCTGGAGCAATGGTCTCTCCAGGGCAGGTGGTCAGAAGCAGAGAAGGCCCTGCCCATCAATCTCTTAGAGATACGAGCAGCCCGGTATGCCCTAGTAGCATGGACATCCAAACTCCAGGGGTCCCCTGTCAGAATTCAATCAGACAATGCCACGGCAGTGGCATATATCAATCATCAGGGTGGCACCAAAAGTCGTGCAGCCCAGAAGGAAGCAAATTGCATCCTGGAGTGGGCAGAAAGATATGTCCCAGCCATATCTGCGGTTTTCATCCCAGGAGTGGAAAATTGGAGAGCGGACTTTCTAAGTCGCCAACAATTATGCCCGGGGGAATGGTCTCTTCACCCCGAGGTTTTCCAGGCAATATGCCAGCGGTGGGGAACACCGGATGTAGATCTGCTAGCATCCAGATTCAACGCAAAGGTGGACAGGTTTGTGTCTCGCACAAGGGATCCCCTAGCTTGCGGCTCGGATGCCCTAGTGTTCCCTTGGGATCGGTTCAAGCTGATATATGCATTCCCACCGCCACAATTGTTACCGCGATTACTCCGCAGAATCAGGGTAGAAAAGAAACCAGTGATTCTGGTGGCTCCAGCGTGGCCCCGAAGGGCATGGTACGCGGAGATGGTAAAAATGTCAGTGAGGAGTCCTTGGACCCTCCCACTTCGTCCGGACCTGCTTTCGCAGGGACCGATATACCACCCTTCCTTACCAGCCCTAGGTTTGACGGCCTGGCTATTGAAGCCCACATTCTGAAAAAGAGAGGGCTCTCTAATTCTGTGGTATCTACCATGATCAATGCCAGGAAACCGGTATCCAGGCAGATCTATTATAGGATCTGGAAAGCGTACATTACGTGGTGTGAGACCAAGAAATGGCATCCACGTAAGTACATGATAGGGAGGATTCTGGACTTCCTACAGTGGGCTGTAGATAGGAAACTGGCCTTGAGTACTATCAAGGGTCAGATTTCGGCCTTGTCAATATTTTTTCAAAGGCCCTTGGCTTCGCATTCACTAGTCAAAGCCTTTATACAAGGAGTGATGCGTATTAGCCCTCCGGTTAGTATTCCCATATGTCCTTGGGACTTAAACCTGGTTCTGTCGGTTCTACAGAAACAACCGTTTGAACCATTACAACACATTTCCTTGGTTCTTCTCACCAGGAAATTGGTTTTCTTAGTAGCCATTTGTTCGGCTAAAAGAGTGTCGGAATTAGCAGCTATGTCCTGTAAGGAGCCATATCTGGTTGTCCATAAGGACAGAGTAGTATTACGTCCTCATCCAGCCTTTCTTCCTAAGGTGGTATCGAGGTTTCATTTGAACCAAGATGTGGTTCTTCCTTCTTTTTTCCCCAAACCTAGCTCAGTAGAGGAAAAGTTATTACATTCTTTGGATGTGGTAAGAGCAGTTAAAGCTTATCTAAAAGCCACTGCTCAGATTCGCAGAACGGATTCTTTGTTTGTTCTGCCGGAAGGCCCCAGAAGGGGTCAGGCAGCATCAAAATCTACTTTAGCCAAGTGGATTCGACAGGTCATAATACAAGCCTATGGCTTGAGAAAGAGACCGCCTCCGTTCAAAGTTAGGGCGCACTCCACAAGAGCGGTTGGAACTTCATGGGCAGTGCATCACCAGGCCTCCCTGGCTCAAGTATGTAAGGCCGCAACATGGTCTTCGGTACACACGTTTACTAGATTCTATCAGGTAGACGTTAGAAGTCAGGAGGATGTCGCCTTTGGGCGCAGTGTGTTGCAGGCCGCAAAAGATCCTCATGCCTGATGGCGCCCAGCTTATGTACCCCCCCCTCATTTGGCATTGCTTTGGGACGTCCCATTAGTAATGACTAAGTCGCTCTGTGTCCCGTGATGTACGAAAAAGAAAAAGGGATTTTTATAACAGCTTACCTGTAAAATCCTTTTCTTGGAGTACATCACGGGACACAGAGCTCCCACCCCTCTTTTTGGGACACTTATTGCTTGGCTACAAAACTGAGGTGCTCCCGGGTGGGAGGGGCTTATATAGGGGAGGGTACTTCCGGTTTGGAATTGGCCAGTGCCAACACCTGAAGGTAAACTATATAACCCATTAGTAATGACTAAGTCGCTCTGTGTCCCGTGATGTACTCCAAGAAAAGGATTTTACAGGTAAGCTGTTATAAAAATCCCTTTATCTGCTATAGCATGGCGTTTTTATACAAAAGCTCCTCAATCTGCTAAAGGCATTTCAATATTTTATAACCTCATCCATGATAAACATACTTTCAAGAAATCAGCTGCACTTAGGAAGTGGGAAACTGACCTCAACAAAACTTTCTCTGAAGAACAATGGACACGCGCCTTCAAGGAAATACACAAACATTCCCACTGTGTATCACATTGGGAAATGACGCTTAAACTTACTAACAGATGGCACTACACACCCTATAGGTTAGCAACCTTTTATCCGGCTTCATCGCCTCTATGCTGAAGGAAATGTGGTCACATAGGCAACCTATTGCACACCTTATGGACATGTCCTAGTATGACAAGTCTATGGAACAATGTGTTCAAATTGATTTCATCAATCACTGGAATACTAACGACCCCAAACCCTGCATTAGCAATTCTTCACATTGGTGCAGATCAATATCCACAGGATCTCAGACCAATCGTCACCCATATACTGTTAGCCTCACGTACCCTTATTCTTAGAAACTGGAAAAACTCAGTGGCCACCAACCTCTCGGAAGTGATCAAGCTAGTTAACAGAAACCACACATTCGAACGCCTACTGGCTATTAAGTCCCTGAAGTGTAACAATTTTGACTCTAACTGGAGATTGTGGACTGATAAATACAAAATATAGTAATTGTTTATTGCTATGTCAGTTCATAGTGTCTACATGTTTCTTGCTATATACAGCTTATAGTGGATAACTTAGCTATCTTAAACATGTTGTATTTGTACTTGTTAAACCCGAACAACACATGCGCACTGTGTGTAATGAATGCATGTTTGTTATATACCTATTATACTTAATAAAGAACATTGAACAAAAAAAAAAAAAAAATGCCCAGAAATGGCATCTTTAAAAATGTCCAGAAATGGATCCTTAGACTCGTCCTCTGCTTATGTACAATAATGTCCGGTGGCTATGCAAAGTATACTGTGCCTGTACCCATCACAGCATTGTAGATCTCTATCCCTTGTGTAATCAAATGCTTCTTTACAAGTGCCCAGCCAAGGCATCGTTACCAATGCTCAGCCAAGGCATCTTTAAAAATGCCCAGAAAAGGCATCTTTAAAAATGCCCAGCAAAGGCATCTTTAAAAATGCCCAGCAAAGGCATCTTTAAAAAAGCCCAGTAAAGGCATCTTTAATAATGCCCAGCCAAGACATCCTTACTAATGCTCAGGCAAGGCATATTTAATAATGCCCAGCAAAGGCATCCTTACCAATGCCCAGCCAAGGCATCTTTAATAATGCCCAGCAAAGGCATCTTTAATAATGCCCAGCCAAGGCATCCTTAATAATGCCCAGCCAAGGCATCCTTACCAGTGCCCAGCAAAGGCATCTTTGAAAATGGCCAGCAAAGCCATCTTTGAAAATGGCCAGCAAAGCCATCTTTGAAAATGGCCAGCAAAGCCATCTTTACAAATGGTCAGCAAAGGCATCCTTAATAATGCCCAGCAAAGGCATCTTTAATAATGCCCAGCCAAGGCATCCTTAATACTGCCCAGCAAAGGCATCTTTAATAATGCCCAGCCAAGGCATCCTTAATAATGCCCAGCCAAGGCATCCTTACCAGTGACCAGCCAAGGCATCTTTGAAAATGGCCAGCAAAGCCATCTTTACAAATGGCCAGCCAAGGCATCCTTACCAGTGCCCAGCCAAGGCATCTTTGAAAATGGCCAGCAAAGCCATCTTTGAAAATGGCCAGCAAAGCCATCTTTACAAATGGTCAGCAAAGGCATCCTTAATAATGCCCAGCAAAGGCACCTTTAATAATGCCCAGCCAAGGCATCCTTAATACTGCCCAGCAAAGGCATCTTTAATAATGCCCAGCCAAGGCATCCTTAATACTGCCCAGCAAAGGCATCTGTAAAAATGCCCAACAAAGGCATCTTTAATAATGCCCAGCCAAGGCATCCTTACCAGTGACCAGCCAAGGCATCCTTACCAGTGACCAGCCAAGGCATCTTTGAAAATGGCTAGCAAAGCCATCTTTACAAATGGCCAGCCAAGGCATCCTTACCAGTGCCCAGCCAAGGCATCTTTGAAAATGGCCAGCAAAGCCATCTTTACAAATGGCCAGCAAAGCCATATTTGAAAATGGCCAGCAAAGCCATCTTTACAAATGGTCAGCAAAGGCATCCTTAATAATGCCCAGCAAAGGCATCTTTAATAATGCCCAGCCAAGGCATCCTTAATACTGCCCAGCAAAGGCATCTTTAATCATGCCCAGCCAAGGCATCCTTAATAATGCCCAGCAAAGGCATCTGTAAAAATTCCCAACAAAGGCATCTTTAATAATGCCCAGCCAAGGCATCCTTACCAGTGACCAGCCAAGGCATCTTTGAAAATGGCCAGCAAAGCCATCTTTACAAATGGCCAGCCAAGGCATCCTTACCAGTGCCCAGCCAAGGCATCTTTGAAAATGGCCAGCAAAGCCATCTTTACAAATGGCCAGCAAAGCCATCTTGGAAAATGGCCAGCAAAGGCATCTTTAATAATGCCCAGCCAAGGCATCCTTACCAGTGCCCAGCCAAGGCATCTTTGAAAATGGCCAGCAAAGCCATCTTTACAAATGGCCAGCAAAGGCATCTTTACAAACGGCCAGCAAAGCCATATTTACAAATGACCAGCAAAGGCATCCTTAACTATGCCCAGCAAATGTATCCTTACCAGTGCTCAGCAAATGTATCCTTACCAGTGCTCAGCAAATGTATCCTTACCAGTGCTCAGCAAATGTATCCTTACCAGTGCTCAGCAAATGTATCCTTACCAGTGCTCAGCAAATGTATGCTTATGCAAAAATACATGCACGTGTACAGTTGTTTTTTTTTTTTCAATAAAAAAAAAATGTTTAACAGAAAGCTCTGTTATTGTGTTTCTTTGAAAAAAAAATAGCTGTTAATTAGTTTGGACAACTGTACGAGTTGTTTTTTCTAAACCTAAACCTCGGTATTCAAGTTTAATTGCAGTGTTGGCACTTTGAGGAAAAAAAATAAATTTGGGTTGCAGCTTGGGCACTCGGGCTCAAAAAGGTTCGCCATCACTGTCATAGAGTATCCTTAAAGAGAAAGTAATTTTCATCAAGTACTATTTTTAATAAATCCAACAAAAATTCAATTTGTTTATTTTTGTATAAGCCCGATTTGATCAACAACCGATGACATGCTTCAATCCCTAACTCATGAGGGATCACTGTATAGAGACTAGAGACGTCCCATGTCACTAGAATGTAATCACATGACAATTTAATATTTTGAAATTTATCAAGAAAATCTGTGGTATCTTTTATGTATGATTTTGTATTACATAATAAAGGTGTGAGACACTTATCCAAATATTGTGCTAATGCGGTTGTCACAGATTCCATCCCCGAGACAATAGGACGTCCCGAAGGGTTATTGGGATCCTTGTGGATCTTAGGTAAAATGTATATCACTGGTGTAATTGGATGCAGGTTAGGAACGCCACAGTCTCATCATCAATAATCTTATTTTTCAACGCTGCTGTCAACACATTTTCAATTCTCTTTTGAACTCTAAAAACGGGACTAACATCCAATTTCTTATAGGTGCTGTCATCTGCAAGTTATTTCAATACTTCCGATTCATGCTTTGACTTATCCATGATTACAATGGCTCCCCCCTTTTCGGCCGGTTTGATAGTTATATCTCGCCGAGCCGACAAGGAGTGTAGTGCCGTCAATTCATCCCGACTTAAATTGTTTGGTCTATGGTCTATTTTGTTTCTATCACTTAAAAAAGCTTTAATGTCATTTTTTTCAATGAATACCTCAATACCAGAACAGGAAATAGGGGGTACCCTAGTATTTTTTTACTTTAAACCCATATTCGTAATAGATAATAATACATTCTTTTTACTTTCAATAATAGGATGACCTGCAAAATGCGCTTTAAACCTTAGTTGTCTATAAAAACGATAAAGATCTTGTTTTAAAGTAAAGTCATTCATTTTATCTTTAGGACAAAAGCCTATACGTTTGGAACTGGAAAAGCAACTAGAGCAATGTTCTAACCAAGATGAACTATCAGATTAAAAAAAAAACAATGATGAAAAAATAGATGGATTTCATAAAAACATCGAACTTCGCGAAAGAACCAAATTAGGACGTGATCATGAGGACTATAACAATGACAGTGTATATTATTGGGCTGGTCCCAACTATTATCGTACCAAGACATATAGAAAAGGCCAACGGAAACAATTCAACAATTCTTCATCATGTATTGCATCTACTGGATCATCAACCAATGTATCTACTACTTTTTTACCCACGGCTGCAGCCGATTCCGGACCAGGAGGGGAGGCAGGAGATCCAAGAAAAAGCGTAGCCAGAGGAGTGACTACAAGACGCCAGAATCGTCAGAGATGATGAACAAAAATGTGGTACATAATATATCTGAATTACGAGTTTTAAACAAAGGGTTAGGCTTTTGTCCTAAAGATAAAATGAATGACTTTACTTTAAAACAAGATCTTTATCGTTTTTATAGACAACTAAGGTTTAAAGTGCATTTTACAGGTCAACCTATTATTGAAAGTAAAAAGAATGTATTATTATCTATTAAGAATATGGATTTGAAGTCAAAAAATACTAGGGTACCCCCTACTTCCTGTTTTGCTATTGAGGTATTCATTGAAAAAGTGGATAATGACATTAGAGCTTTTTTAAGTGATAGAAACAAAATAGACCATACACCAAACAATTTAAGGCGGGATGAATTGAGGGCACGAAACTCCTTGTCGGCTCGGCGAGATATAACTATCAAACCGGGCGACAAGGGGGGAGCCATTGTAATCATGGATACCTCAAAGTATGAATCGGAAGTATTGAAACAACTTGCAGATGACAGCACCTATAAGAAATTGAATGTTAGTCCCGTTTTTAGAGTTCAAAAGAGAATTAATGTGTTGACAGCAGCGTTGAAAAATAAGATTATTGATGATGAGACTGTGGCGTTCCTAACCTGCATCCAATTACACCAGTGATATCCATTTTACCTAAGATCCACAAGGATCCCATTAACCCTCTGGGACGTCCTATTGTCTCGGAGATGGAATCTGTGACATCCAAATATTGTGCTAATGGGGTTAAGTGTCTCACACCTTTATTATGTAATACGAAATCATACATAAAAGATACCACAGATTTTCTTGATAAAATTCAAAATATTCAGTTGTCATGTGATTCCATTCTAGTGACATGGGACGTCTCTAGTCTCGATACAGTGATCCCTCATGAGTTAGGGATTGAAGCATGTCAGCGGTTGTTGATGCAATCAGGCTTATACGAAAATAAACAAATTACATTTTTGTTGGATTTATTAAAAATAGTACTTGATGAAAATTACATTCTCTTTAAGGATACTCATTTTTTACAGCTGAGAGGGGTAGCGATGGGTTCCAATGTCGCACCCCCATACACGAATGCGTTCATGAACATGATTGAAACATCCTTGATATATGTTAGCAATATGTTTCTTAAACACTGCCAGGGATGGTATAGATTTGTGGACGATATATTCACGGTGTGGGGTGGCGACATTGGTTCCCTATTATTATTTGATCATCATCTTAATTATCTTATCCCCGGTTTAAAGTTTAATATTGAGTTTAGCAAGATTGAAATTTGTTTTCTTGATACCACACTGAGAATTGACAATATGAGAATTATGAGTGATCTATATGTTAAAACCACTGATCGCATCAACAGTCTTTGATCACAGGGGGCGGGGATGAACGTGAGGACGTGACACTCACGTTCTGAGGGAGGGGCCTGTCCGTGCCGCTGAGAGGAGAATGAGGTGAACACCAGGAAGAGCCGTGGTTCTAACGCAGAGTGAGAGGCTGCGTTCCCACAGATGACCCCCCTGCTCTTCGGCTCATATCGGGATTTACCCGGCCAGCAGAACCCGTGACAGGACGCTGGCATCCACCCGAACACCGGAGGAGTGAGTCCCGCCTGGCTTCCCCCCCCCCCCCGACTTCCCCCCCTGAGCCCCGTCCGGACCATTAGCAGAACACAGAACGTCCCATGCAATCAGCCAGCAGGACGGACGGAGACAGTTGGAGAGGGGCTAGGTGAGAATAAGAAAAAACAAAAAATGTTCCTTTACGTCAAAACCACAAGGAAGACAAGGTAAAGCTGCAAACTGATCTGATATGAACTGTGTTAAACGCTGTTAAGGGACAATTGGCTTGCAGGAGGAGATGCCGACCTGTGTAACACACTGATAAACCAATGGACCTATCCACAGATTGTCATTAAGAATTTTTAGTGTGTTAGACTCCAGGATCCCGCCTGCAAAATAGAGGACTTGGCTAGCAGCTGCTTTTTACAGGTGGAAAGGATTGGTGGGTAGCTAACGTGCAGGTAACTTATGAAACTGACTGATATGCAAAAGGGGGAACTTGGAAGGCGGACACTGGAAATACACTTCCCATCCCATAAAACCATCTTAGTGCATACAGCAGGCCAGTAAATATCCACCTTATGGAAACTAGAAGCAGATATGAGATAAAATTACCCTACGCTTACCCATGCAGGTCCTTTTTACCGATGTTATAACTTGATTTAGCTCGGCAGAATTAAGATTTAATGTACATTGTGAAAGTTACATAGAGACGTCTGTCTCCCTCTTCTGATTGGATGATTCACCCCCTGGGCCGCATAGCTATCACCTTAGCAGAACTGAGACTTAAGCCTCGTACACACGACCGATTTTCTCGTCCAAAACCGGCAAGAAAAGTGCCGCGAGAGCTTTTTCCTCGAGAAAACCGTTCGTGTGTATGGTTTTACGACGAGAAAATTGCCGTGAATCTCGACGAGAAAATAGAGAACCTGCTCTCTATTTTCTCGTCAGGATTCCAGATTTCCTCGTCGTGTTTCTCGTCGGCCTGTTTTGTGACGAGAAAATGGTTCGTGTGTATGGTTTTACGACTCTTCAAAAAGCGCGCATGCTCAGAAGCAAGTATGAGACGGGAGCGCATCTTCTGGTAAAACAAGCCTTCGTAATGGAGATAGCACATTCGTCACGCTCGAAATTATTGCATCGTTTAAATGTTGTGCATTGAAATCTTCTTTAGAGTGTTACATTAATCCAAACGAATGAACTTCTTTTGCTGCTGATATTCACACAGAGTTACGACTATCTTTTTTTATCCTTTTTCATTCTGCTCTTAAGAAGATTTAGGTGTATTATATCGTGCAAGATCTTCTGAATATTTTACATTTTTACATTTTTCAAACTGATGTTAATTGTAATTTGGCAATGTTTTGATAGTGATCTCCCATTGAATATTTTAATATATATTTGTTAAATTTTACACCCTATTTTTTTAAAATAAGATTATTATTCTTTTTTTGGGTTTGGTATCTGTCCCTTTTTTTGGCTGTCAAATGTCTCTGCTTACTCCAAAGCTAAATTTTAATTTTTTTTAAAATACACATAGTCAAGTATGAACTTAAACAAAAATAACATTTATTCATGTTTCAAATAAAATAAAGAAAAGGCAGCGCTGGAGAACCTGCTGCCATTTGTGCATCCCAGGGACCCCAGACCACACATCAACCCTGTGTGGACACTAAAATTGGGAGCTTGAGAGAAGGCCAACATTTCTGAGCACAATCTGATGCTGGCCTCCCAGAGGTCAAGGAACAGCAGCAGGTGAGATATATGTCCCAAGTGTATGGTACTACAACAGGCTGCCTTCTGTCCGACCACAATGAAGCAAGGCCATCACTTCCTCGTCTTCCTGGCAACCTTCCCTGCAACCTTTCCTGAGGCCTTCCCTGCAGCCTTCCTTCTTCGTTTGGCTGGAGGCTGGGCCACTGGAGGGGTACTCCTGTCAGGAGGAGAAGGAGGTGGAGGAGTAGGGGGTGGGGCAGAAGAAGAAGGTGGAGGTGGAGGAGAAGGGGGTGGGGAAGAAGGTGGAGGTGGAGGAGAAGGGGGTGGGGCAGAAGAACAAGGTGGAGGTGGAGGAGAAGGGGGTGGGGCAGAAGAAGAAGGTGGAGGTTGAGGAGAAGGGGGTGGGGCAGAAGAAGAAGGTGGAGGTTGAGGAGAAGGGGGTGGGGCAGAAGAAGAAGGTGGAGGTTGAGGAGAAGGGGGTGGGGCAGAAGAAGAAGGTGGAGGTTGAGGAGAAGGGGGTGGGGCAGGAGAAGAAGGTGGAGGTTGAGGAGAAGGGGGTGGGGCAGAAGAAGAAGGTGGAGGAGGAGGTTGAGGTTGGGACAGTTGTGCCACCTCACAAATAGCGGTATTGGGGGTAATTTTTTCCATCACCCCCTTGTTCAGCAAGGTGATGAGCAGGGGCTCGCATAGGAGGCGTTGCTCCATGCTCATCACCTTGAACTTTGCCTCCACTAGGCCGGCAATGGCCTCTTCAGGGGATGTGGGCTCCTTGAGGGTGGCATGGGCCTCTCGAATAAGGGCCATTGCTGCCTCACTGGTGGTCCTGTCCCTCCTGCTTCTTTTGGGAAGTCGGATGGGAGGCACCTGTGATCTGGTGCTTCTCCTTTGCCCTGCCACCTCCTGGCTGCCACTGGGCCCTGCCACCTCCTGGCTGCCACTGGGCCCTGCCACCTCCTGGCTGCCACTGGGCCCTGCCTCCTCCTGCCTGACAGTTTCCAGACCCTCCTCCTGGCTGATTTCATCCTGTGTATGAAAAAGGGACATAGTTTAATATGTTGGTTTAATCTTTGCATCCAAAATTCAGATCATGATTGAAGCAATTCGAATGTAAATCCAGAAATCATTTTGACCAATTTACAACTACATCAGATTGACTATTTAGCACCCAATTTAGGCCAGACTAATGTCTCGAGATCTTGATTTCACTTGTGGAACCCAAAATAGTTTGTTTGTCATCTTGACATATTTGTCAAACATTAATTTTATCCCAATACATTTTCTATAAATACTATACCTGGCTCCAGATGGCCAAATCAGGTTCATCCAGGATGGCTGCCTCCTCTTGCTCCAGAGAAGGCTCAGGTTGGCTGCAGGGAAGTCTGGGGGGAAGAGTGGAGAGTGATGGCCTTGTCTCAATGTGGTCATCCAGAAAGGACATCCTGCTGTAGTACCACAAATTGGGGACATACACATCATCTGCTGCTGCTCCTGATCTCTGAGAAGCCAGGACCTTAGAGCGTTCATTCCTGTATGTGCCTGTCAAGCTCCCAATTTTAGTGTCCACCTGTTTTGCTGTGGCTGTGGGCACCTTGGTATGCACAAATGGGAGCAGGGTCTCCAGCGCTGCTTTTCTCACCCCTTTTTTTTGTGTATGGGGTTTTTGGTCTCCCACAGAGCGGGCAGCTCCCTTACCCGGTCTATAAATTCCGCCAGGAATTCTTTGTCGCTAATAAAGACATTCATATTGTATCGGCAAGTAAAATAAATAATATATAACTAATGTGAGGCACACAGTCTAACCTCCTTAAAATCGTAGTCACCATATATATCCTACAACATTCTCCAGACAGTATAGGCCAACAATTAGTCAAAGTCACAAAATCACATACCTTCGTTCGCACGTCCGTCACTTGAACTCCTCTCTCCGCACAACGAACGTAGTATAGTCACATGTGTGTTTGCTATATATACACCACGCATGCGTCAAACTACGCACACGTCACTCCGCACACGTCGCCCGCCCATGACGTTCTAACTAACATCTTTTCCCTGCCCCTTCTCTTTCGGCGCGCAGACAGATATGGCGGATTTACAGCAGGTGTCTGATAATTCCTCCAAAAACGAGGAGGAGACAAGCCCGGAGACCGAGGAAACGTCACGATCAAGGAGGAGATTCAAGACATCTAATATGTCTTTTGCGGAGATGGCGGAGATGGTGGACATATTGCTCAAGTCTGATTATGACGCAAAGCATGGGCCGTATAGCAAACCTAATAGAAGGAAGGCCAAAATCCTGAGGAAAGTCGTGAAGAGTCTGAAGACGAATTTCGGGGTGAAACGCTCAAATGAGCAGCTCAGAAAGAGGTGGTCAGACCTCAAACTGAGGGAGCCAGAGCAGTTAAGGAGCATTAAGAGAATGCTAGCAAAAAGTAAGTAAAATGTACACTTTTCTGCTATTAAGGTTTTTCTCAAATTACATGTTGCTCCTTTTTGTTTATTTTCATATTGGACTCCCTTCCAAAATTTCCTAATTTCGAACTTGGTTTGGCACAGTAATCGTTCGTTACGTTACAGACACTTCATTCGGCCACTATCCGCTGTTTTGGCTTATTTTACAGCCCCAAAAGAAAATAGACATCTGCCTGTTTTTTACAAATTGTTGTTCCTAAATTTTCGCCTAGATGATGTGTTTGTAAAGAGAATGAAATGCAAACTTTAATCAGTGTAAAGGAGAGGACACTCAGCAGCTGGTACCACATCTGTACTTTGGAGCACTATAGTGTGGGCCAACAGAACCGCCTTTTTTGGGTGTCCCACACAGGTACATCAGTGAATTTTTGTGGTGCCTCCATGTCTAAAAATTTACATCCAAAAGGTGAATACTAGGGTTGTCCCGATACCACTTTTTTAAGACCGAGTACAAGTACCGATACTTTTTTTCAAGTACTTGCCGATACCGATTACCGATACTTTTTTATAATGTCAGGTGACAGTTTTAAAGCACAATACAGATTAGGTGGCACTGCTATGCAGCACTGATAGGCGGCACTGATTAAGCAGCACTGATGAGCACTGATATGATTAGGTGGCACGGATACGCAGCAGTGATGAGTACTGACAGGTGGCGGGCACTTATGACTGGCACCGACATATGGCTGGCACTGACAGGGGGCTGGCACTGATAGACGGCACTGGCACTAATAGATGGCAGGTGGCTGGCACTTATAGATGGCAGTGATAGATGGTACTGAGTCAGCATATGCTCCTTACATTGGTGATCAGTAAGAAGAATGTTCCTTACATTGGTGGTCAGTGGGAAGAATGCCCCTAACATTGGTGGTCAGTGGGAAGAATGCCCCTAACATTGGTGGTCAGTGGGAAGAATGCTCCTTACATTGGTGATCAGTAAGAAGAATGTTCCTTACATTGGTGGTCAGTGGGAAGAATGCCCCTTACATTGGTGGTCAGTGGGAAGAATGCCCCTAACATTGGTGGTCAGTGGGAAGAATGCCCCTAACATTGGTGGTCAGTGGGAAGAATGCTCCTTACATTGGTGATCAGTAAGAAGAATGTTCCTTACATTGGTGGTCAGTGGGAAGAATGCCCCTTACATCGGTGGTCAGTGAGAAGAATGCCTGCCTTACAGATAACAAATACATTCATTAGGGTCACTATTTTATTATCTGTGAGTTGGAAATGGAAACATTGATCACTGCTGAAGAAACCTCCGGTAACCTCTTGAGGAACCTCTCATTTTTCACATCAACAAGTTAAAAAAGACTGGATTACTGATTATTAAGCACTATAGTACTTGCAATATAGAAGAGCTGTCAGCGGGTGGCACTGCAGTTCAGGTGATTCCAGGGAAAGAAGGCGATATTGTTGCACTCTCTCTCTCTCTCTGAGCTCACATCCTGCCCTCCTTCCTAACAGTTCTTAATTATTCACCAGAGAAAGGCAGGAGCCCCCCCCCCTCCCCTTCCCCTGGGCCGTTCTCAGTGCTGCTGATCAAAACTCACTCCCTCCCAGCATCGAGTCACCTACTGAACAGCAGAAGCTGCAGAACACAGGCTGCTGTTTTGGATGATGAGAAAGACATGTTACAGTTCAACGGTTTACTTTACTAAAGTTTACTTACACGCTGAGGACTCGCTCTCCGCCCGCTCTGCTCTCCACTCTGCTCTCCACTCTTCGCCCGCTGACTCCGCACATCTAAGGTATCGGTAAAGGCATCGGGAGCATTTGCGCGAGTACAAGTACTCGCACAAATGCTCAGTATCGGTCCCGATACCGATACTAGTATCGGTATCGGGACAACCCTAGTGAATACTAAACCTATTTTTGGTTCCAAATAATGCATTCATCTTTAGAATCCGCACAAACACACACTTGTACCCCACTTCCAAACAATTTAGCCTGTTTTAATTTTTCAGAGAGAATTTCAGTGTGATAAATAGACCTTTTGTTTGATTCTCATAGGGGAGAGAAGACTGGGAGGAGAACACTCCAGGGAGCACAGGAACCCCACAGCTTCACAACAACCCCAAACTCCCAAAGACCCACAACCGAAGGATGTTGAGGAAGTTGAGGTGGAGGAAGGAGAAGTGCAGGAAGGAGAGGTGGATGACGTTGTGGAACTGGTCACCACAGCTTCAGGTAAGAGATGTAGGCCTGCAGAGTTATAATACCTTTTGTATTTTGTTTTTAGGGGATGTAAATGTTGTGTTGAAGGATAGTACACGTTTCTCTGCTGACAGTGCCCTCCGAATAATACAGCAAGTGATGGAATGTAGCACGGAACTGGACAGAATAAAACAAATAATTCATGTGATGGATCAAACATTTAAAGACATTCTAGATGTATTGGGGAGAATCGAATAAGTCAACCAAACCCCCATTTTTGTTTCAGGAATGACTGTTCTTCAACCTTTTAAACTCTTTTTGACAATCAAACCAGCCAAAAATTGAATATGCACACAGTGTGTCAACATGTACTATCTGCCATCAGGGGATATCCATGTACGTCTTTTGGGGGTGCAACCCCTTCCTCGTATCTAAAGTAGGTGAACTGAGGAAGGGGTTGCACCCCCAAAACACGTCCATTGATCACCCCTGATGGCAGATAGCACATGTTGACAATAGGGATCAGGACTCTAAAATCCCTATTGGAAATTACTTTAAAATGTGTGCATATTCAATTTTTGGCTGTGCAAGCGGTGGCAAGACCCCATATTATGACGGGCACATAGAGACATAGTTTGTGTAAGTGAATGTCTCAGATTGCTCAGAGATATCCAAAGTTGTACTTTTTGGAATGCAACTGTTGTTTTTGTATTTTCCTAAGAAAAGAATTGGCGGTTTGTGGCCAGGACAAAAAAAAAAAAAAAAAAGTAAACATGTGTGTGAATGTGCACAGAGTAAAATGTTTGAACACAAACAACGTGTAGCTTCTTTTTTCAATACGCTCTAACCTTATTTGTGGTTTTTTTAAGGTTACATAGTGAAATGGTTGTTATTTACTAAAGGAAAATACACTTGGCACTACAAATGCACTAAGACAAACTAGAGGACAGGAAACAAACAAAAGTTAAAAGTTGAAATCAGAATTTTATTTAGCTCATTCTCCATGAATCTTTAGGCATAGCCTGGCATAGAAATTGCCCCCCTACCCGTGAAATATTGCATATATTTCTCCCGAACCTCATGGGCATTTTGGGGGGGCAAGCCAGGACGGGCAGATTCAAGGCCCGGCAGGGGATTGGCAAATGAAAGTCCAGCCTCAGGCAATACTGTGGCCATATAAGAAGTGGATTTTCTGCTGAGAAAGTTGTGTAGCACACAGCAGCATAAAACTACATAGTTTATTTTGTAGTCCGCCAAGTGGATGGAAGTCATAAAAATGCGGAACCGGCTGGCCATTATGCCGAAGGCATTTTCAACGACTCTTCGGCCCCTGGCCAGCCGGTAATTGAACACCCTCTTCTCTGGGGTCAGGGTCCTCTGAGGAAATGGCCTCATAAGATGCGGTCCGAGCCCAAAGGCTTCATCAGCCAAAAAAACAAAGGGGAGTCCTTCAACATTCCCTGCATCCGGTGGCAATGCAAGGTCGTCACTCTGGAGACGGAGGGAAAACTCCGTCTGGATGAAGGATCCCCCATCGGACATCCGGCCATTCTTCCCTACATCAACATAGAGGAATTCATACCGTGCTGACACCACCGCCATCAGCACAATGCTATGAAACCCCTTGTAGTTGAAGTAGTAGGACCCAGAACGGGGTGGCGGCATGATGCGGACGTGCTTCCCGTCTATGGCACCACCGCAGTTGGGGAAGTCCCACCGCGTGGCAAACTCCGATGCCACAGTCTGCCATTCCTGTGGCGTGGAAGGAAGCTGGGGAGTCAAACAAGATGAAAAAAAAATAGAATTTTAAAATATTACATTACAAGGAGATTATAATAAAAAACATTAGAGGCCAACATCAATCAAATTCTCTGTTTAATAATCTGTTTTTAAGAAGTATAATGGAAGGCTCATGTTTCATATTCATCACCCCCTCTGATGGTCCATTAAAAAAATATTTTTTGGGGGGGGGTTAGATGTGTTTGGCCACAGGATAGCATTGCAGTGGCGGTGCGTCCAGAGTGGGCGCTGGAACACTGCCACTTCTCTCCTGTGCCCGTCACTCCGAACAATACATCGGTTCATGCCTTGCATGAACCTATGTATTGTCAATGCCGCCCACTATTCAGGTGGATGGCCCCCTGTTAAGCGACCAACATATGAATAACTGCAGCATTTATGGGGTGAAAATTGCATATCAGAAACAGGGAGGCAAATAGGCTTGCACATTACAGCCTGAGGGATGTAATTGGCTTCATAAAAGTTAAATAGGTGACGCAGGGGGGGGGGACATTCCTTGGGTAAAGACTGACAGGCTGCTCTGCCAATCATGTTCACCAAGTCTGTTTAATGGTAACATGATTGGCTGATGCAACATCAAGGGCAGGAGAAGACATCAAGGACAGAAGAAGGATGGCGCTGACCACAAGAAGGTAAGTGCAGGGCTGGGGGGAACAAAATGGCTGCATTGGAGGGAACAAAATGGCTGCATTGGAGGGAACAAAATGGCTGCATTGGAGGGAACAAAATGGCTGCATTGGAGGGGGCAACTGGGGGCGTTTAATAGGCACAGTCGCAAAAAAGGAGGACGTTTATTTCCTAAATTGGGGTTGGACCCCCAATCATTTGGAGCAACAGACGCCCCTGCTGGAAAGCTTAGTGAAGGGAAATATGCATGGAGGAGAAAAAAGGGGCATTTAAAAACTTCCAGCATGCATGGGGACAAAGGGGACATTCTCAGCATATTACAATCATGGTAATTAGGGAAGGATGAAAGAAATACAATACATTAGCATACATGGAATACATAAAATGTGATGTTAATGGAGAAAACTTACCCTAATATAGTCCTCCTGCAGGACTTGTATAATAGCAGAACAGGTGTCTGGGATTATGAGGCCCAGAGCCTGGGGGGAGATGCCTGTCGTGAACTTCAAGTCCTGAAGACTTCTCCCTGTCGCCAGATAACGTAACGTGGCGATGAGCCTCTGCTCAGCACTGATGGCTTCCCGCATAACGGTGTCCTTCCTGGTAATATAGGGGGACACCAAAGCCAACAGTTCCTGAAAAACGGGGTCAGACATCCGCAGAAAATTCCTGTAGTCCTCAGGATTATTCTCGACGATCTCCCGCAGCAGAGGCATATGGCAGAATTGGTCCCGCTGGAGCAACCAATTCTTGGTCCATGAACTCCTCCTCACACCGTTCATGGACTGGTCTTGGTCCAAAACAAGCAGACCAACACCAAGCGCACGCACAGCACGAACTCGACGACGAGAACGTCCAGGCGACATGGCTAGGAAACGGTCGTCTTATCAGAACGTACAGAACAGAACGCACTTTAGAACAGCAAGGCCTATGAATAACTAACTGAAAATCAGAAACGAACGGGCAAGAACGCACTGTAAAACAGATACGACCTGCCTAGACGCCCTGAAAGTCAAGATACGAACCCACAAGCACAAACTGAACCGCAGAAAATGAACTGAAAAGCACGAAGACTGAAAAGCGCGAATCGTCTCTTCCCAAACTTTTACTTCACACGCGGTAACACAAGATCAGCAAAAGCAGCCCAAGGGGTGGCGCCAAGGAAATCGATCTTCCACTTTATACTGCCGTCGTACGTGCTGGACGTGACCGCGCAGAACAACGACGAGATTTGGAATTGTCAGTGTGTACGCATGGAAAGCTTGACGAGAAACTCGTCAAGGTTAACAAGAATCTCGTCGAAAAAAACTACGAGATTGTTACGACGAGAAACTCGGTCGTGTGTACGAGGCTTTACAGTATAAGGTGAAGGTTACAGAGAAACGTCTGTCTCCTTCCTTTGACTAAACAAGTTACCCCCCGGGCTACACAGTCATCAGGCAACATACATCTAGCATCCTAGGGTGGACAAAGTCCAGGAGGAGGGGGTAGACATACCCCTCAAAGTACATAAACGGTTAAACGTAATGCAGTTTACTGAGGAAAGACATATTGGTGATCAACTGCCAGGAGTGTTAGTATTAGTAGGGATGTTGAAGTCACCAAGAATGATTGTGGGGATTTCAGAAGAGAGAAAGTAGGGTAGCAAGGCAGAGAAGTCATAAAGAAAAGATGATACTGGACCGGGGGGCCAGTAAATCACAGCTATCCTTAGAGAAACTGGGGAGAAGACGAATGCAATGTGCCTCAAATGAGGAGAGTGACAGAGAGGGAGGTGGGTAAAGTACCTGAAAGGTGCTATGTGGGGCTAAAAGGATTCCAACACCCCCTCCTTTGCCTCCACTGGATCTGGGGGAGTGAGTCCAAAGAAGACCACCGTGGGATAGAGCAGCAGAAGACGCAGTGTCAGATTCGTGAAGCCAGGTTTCGGTAATGGCGAGTAGATTAAATGAGTTAGCGATAAAGAAATCGTAGAGGGAGGTGAGTTTGTTACAGACAGAGCGAGCATTCCAAAGGGCGCAAGAGAAAGGGAGTCTGGTCTTGGGAAGAAGAGAAATGGGAACTAGATTGTGTGCATTGTGGCTGCAGCCAGAGGGTGTAGGGTAATGGTGCGTTGAGCACAGTTAGATGAAGGAGGCCCAGGGTTTGGGGATACATCACCAGAGGATAGGAGAAGCAGAAGGGTGAGGGAGGTAATGTGGGAATGTGATTTATATGAGGGGACATGCCCCAGTGGTTTGGAGTATTGGGCGTGTGAATTTGGAATTAGCCAGAGTTGGTGAGTGCAGTAATAGGAAGAGGACAGAAGTGAGGGTGATATATATAAGGTGTGGGGTGCAGAAGAGGGATGAAGGAAAGAAAGTTTAAGGATAGAAGACACAGCTGTCAGAAAGAGTGGTAGACAGTGCATTTTAGAAGGGGGAGGAAGGGCTGAAAGTGTGAAAAAGTATACTTGTATTGTAAAGTTCAAGGTGTTTTGTGTTACCTCGCTTTGTGCATTCACTGAAGTGCAGAGTTAGAAGTGCTTCCACCTATAGAAATTGCCCCACTTGAAGAAAAAGCCCCAGTTGAAGAAAAAGCCCCAGTTGCAATTGTGCCCCCTGCAAATGCTTCCCCCAAAGGATGCTTATTTTTATACTGAATTAGAGATAAACTAACACAGTTACCACTTGCCCGACACTTTGTAGAGAAAGGACATGCAGTCTCGCAATTGAAATACATGGTATTAGAAGGCATTGAAAGAAATAGGAGAGGTGCTGATCGTGAACTTACCTTGAGGAGACGTGAGGTACATTGGATAAATTTTCTTAATACTATTTCTCCAAATGCATTAAATACAGATTTAGACTTATATTTATTTATATGAATTTATGGCCTTTTTGATCATCTTTTTATTTTTTATATAAGATTTTTCCATATATATATATATATATATATATATATATATATATATATATATATTCCTTTTTATATATATATATATATATATATATATATATATATATGTAGCGGCCTCACCCTCTCTCCAACTTCTTCATCTGTTACACACCAACTCATGTCTAGGGGTTTCTGAGTTGTGAGAGTGAGATGCGCCACGGCCCATGTCCTCCCCATTACAATAGGGAGGTGAAGGCCACTTCCTGATGTTTCCTCGGGCCAATGTGTTCTGCGAATGTACCGAGTCTGTACTTACAAGCTCACCAGCCTCCTCTCTGCTTCCAGTAACTGGAGTTCACACACCGGAGAAAGGTCCAACACTTGTTTATTTGGCACTCCAATAGCAAAGCACGATAAACAGTTCTTTTAACAGCAGACTGGTTGGGACCTATAACCTTGCCAACGGTGGGATGAGCAGATCAAGGCACTTCCTAACGTTTCAGTTCTATGCCACTGTACTATGACCAGCGGCGCCTAAGCCAATCCGGCTGTTACAGAACAGGAAAGATGGGGTCTCTTCCAGCAACCCCTATGAACAGCAATGGAGCCCTCTTCGATGCGCTGTGGCCCCTATCAGGGGGATGTGTCCTCCCAAGAGAGTTCCCAGAGGCCCACTGTCACCGGGTTGGTGCTGCTCCGGGTCTCCAGTGGGTAACCTCCCCGGCCTCCTCACCTCAGGTACGAGTCCCTCCGCTCAGGGACCCTCGGACAGTCCACCCTAGCGGGACCCAGTCGAAGGTACTGGGCCCCAGGCCTCCTCGATAGTACCTCACCCCAGGCTAAAGGTGCCTGGGATGGACGCCAACATGACTCCGGACCAGGCCATGGGCACCTGGACCAGACTCCTGGATCTCCCGCACCCAGGCCTAAGGGCCCTGGGTGCAGGCCGCAACCCTCCTCCTCCGAGGACCTCCTTCTCCGCAAGAACACGACCTCGTGGTCAGGGCGTCTCCCCCTTTTATCTCCTCCCTTCAACGGCCCGGCGGGTTCCCCGCCCCAGCCATACCATCTCCGGGAAGAGACCAAACAGGGAGCACTGCAGGGGATGATTCTACCTGAAGCCCGTGGGTACCCCGCCACCCACAGGCAAAGGAGAATATTACATCCTCCAATCCTCCACGAAACAAAAAGGGGTCTGAATCCTAACACAATTATACACCTGGGTCACACTATTGCCCAGGTGTATCCCATCAATTTGAGGACCCCGCTACACACTCCCCCCTGTAATTTGACGCTGGTCCCCAGCGTCAGGTGCACACCCATGCCTCCCATAAAGTGGTGGCATGGAGTGAAACCCCTGAAGCAATTCCTCTAAATTTTTTTCACAAGTGCCAAGACCTGCTCAGGGAATGGGGAACATATAAAACAACTTATGTCATAAAACATTTTTAACATCTGCATAATCACAACCCCTCTCCCACACTGTCTAAGAGCCACCCACTCTCAATGGTCTTGATTGACGATTCTCCTGCAGGGGAAAGAAAAAACAACATCCTAACATAATTTTGTGTCATTTGGGATGAGTGGGCCCGTCAGCCGAGAGACCCACTCACTCCAACAAGCAAGGTGATGTGTGGGTGAAATATTTTCAAACATTTGTTGCGCAACACTGCCACCTGGTGACAACGCCGCGGTCATGACACTCAACGAATCTTCGTTCTTCCAGCTTTCCCTACTCTGCCACTATTCCCAAATGTCCTTGCCTTTGGCACATGAAGAAAAGGGGAAACACGAAAACACAACAGTCCCCAAGTCTCCAACGAGAAAAAGAAAAGCCCAAACAAAAACAAAAACAGGGCACAGTCCTGCGTGTCTGGGAATGGCTCTTCCAGAAAGTTCAAGTGCACAAAAGAAATAAACAGGAGTTCTTTTCTCCTATAAGTAAAACTTTGGATCCGGCAGGTACAGGGGTTTCAGGTGTTTGTCAAATGCCTCTATCGAATACTCGACATCTTCTCCTTCTCTTCTGCAAATGACTATCTTGTCAGCATGGATATGGCGCCCCAATTTCCATTCAGCTTTGCAGTCCTCAAACCTCTTAGACACTGCCGGCACACATTCCAGGTACCTGCGAGCATGGGGCACCTTCAACTTGTCCCACACAAACTCGTCATACCATCTTGTTCTCCAGACTTCCACCTCATACAGCAAGTCCCGGGGTAGATACGGGTACTCCCACCCATATTCCCGAGCTACTTTGTGGCAAAACAGTCTCTGCAAGCGGGCCAAAGGTGGCATAGTGGCTTTCTCTCCAGTTCCAGGCAGCACAATAGCTTCTGGATGCCGAGGTGCCTTTACCAGCTCCCTGGAACTGACTTTCGGCGCTCTCACAGAAGCGCGGGGTATCCCCACAACCAAAGTAGGTGGGGTGACAGTAGGTGAGGACACAGGTGGAGGGGTAGGCTCCCTCGCAAGCTGCGGGTCTTCCACCCGAGGCGTGCTATCTCCTGTGTACATAGGCGAATCCCGTACCGCACGGGAAGCAAGAAGTGGCACTCTATCCCAGCCCTTGCGGCTGAACAGTTCGTCTATCTCGCCATCATCTCCGCAGTCAGACAGCGACTCTAGGTCGGAGGTGTCATACATCTCCGCAGGCAGATATCTACCCGTGGACACAGAATCATCTTCCCTGGGGGGTTCCACCTCCAATGGGCCCCCGACACCTCCAACCACCACCACAGTCCCAGCCCCTGGCTCACCTGACCCTTGTAGAAGACTGGAATGTCCGGGACTTCCATCTCGACCGGCGCCATCCAGGCCAGGCAAGCAGCGGGGTGAAGCTCGACCACGTCCATAGGATGCCTGTACTAGGCCAACTTTCCTCTTCGGTGGTGGAAGCAGGGAACTTGTGGCGACCGAGGCAGCATCCTCGGATTTTTCTCTGTTGGGCAGTCCATCGCCCTGGTCAGCGCGCACAGGAACCTCGACAAAGGCCTTGATCTCCCCTTCCGGAGTAGCAGTACCCGTGAGGTGGTTGAGGCGAAGGGCCCGGGGCCTTGCTGTGGAGGACTCGACCTCAAAAAGGAATTCTCTGCACTCCTCACATCGCCCGAATGGCTTCAGGGTGACCACCAGTCCCGAGCAGCCGGGACAGATCACACCGAGGGCCTCCGTGTCTCCGCAGGTGTACAGAGCCAACCGCCCTCGGGGCCTAAGTCTTATCCCCGTGTCTGTGATGGGGGCAGCAAAGGAAGTCATTCTCGTGGGGTGAGGAACCATAATCCACGGGGCACTTGAGGTCATCCCGACTGTCTGCTGCTCCATCATGCACTGACCCCGCGCCGGAGTCTCCACGTGTATCCCCACACTTGGCCAGACTCCTCCCATGAGCTGTACATTTTCGCGGGCTTCCTCTTGACTCCGCCCACGAACGATGTCGCCATGGGGTGCCTCGTGGCGCAGTGCATTAACAGTCCCCACGTGCAGTACGTCACACGGCTGGACCTCTCCCTTTTTCCGCTCCTCCGCATGGGCCTTCCCCGTGTTAGGGTCATTTCCACAACTCCGAGCAGGGACGCACTTTGGCCAGTAATTTGGCCGATCTGCTCGGAACTCCTCTGGGCAGCAAAGTTCAAATGTAGACATTCTCAAGTCCATCTTTAGAACACACTGTATCCCGGACTCACGAGCCCCCACGTGTAGCGGCCTCACCCTCTCTCCAACTTCTTCATCTGTTACACACCAACTCATGTCTAGGGGTTTCTGAGTTGTGAGAGTGAGATGCGCCACGGCCCATGTCCTCCCCATTACAATAGGGAGGTGAAGGCCACTTCCTGATGTTTCCTCGGGCCAATGTGTTCTGCGAATGTACCGAGTCTGTACTTACAAGCTCACCAGCCTCCTCTCTGCTTCCAGTAACTGGAGTTCACACACCGGAGAAAGGTCCAACACTTGTTTATTTGGCACTCCAATAGCAAAGCACGATAAACAGTTCTTTTAACAGCAGACTGGTTGGGACCTATAACCTTGCCAACGGTGGGATGAGCAGATCAAGGCACTTCCTAACGTTTCAGTTCTATGCCACTGTACTATGACCAGCGGCGCCTAAGCCAATCCGGCTGTTACAGAACAGGAAAGATGGGGTCTCTTCCAGCAACCCCTATGAACAGCAATGGAGCCCTCTTTGATGCGCTGTGGCCCCTATCAGGGGGATGTGTCCTCCCAAGAGAGTTCCCAGAGGCCCACTGTCACCGGGTTGGTGCTGCTCCGGGTCTCCAGTGGGTAACCTCCCCGGCCTCCTCACCTCAGGTACGAGTCCCTCCGCTCAGGGACCCTCGGACAGTCCACCCTAGCGGGACCCAGTCGAAGGTACTGGGCCCCAGGCCTCCTCGATAGTACCTCACCCCAGGCTAAAGGTGCCTGGGATGGACGCCAACATGACTCCGGACCAGGCCATGGGCACCTGGACCAGACTCCTGGATCTCCCGCACCCAGGCCTAAGGGCCCTGGGTGCAGGCCGCAACCCTCCTCCTCCGAGGACCTCCTTCTCCGCAAGAACACGACCTCGTGGTCAGGGCGTCTCCCCCTTTTATCTCCTCCCTTCAACGGCCCGGCGGGTTCCCTGCCCCAGCCATACCATCTCCGGGAAGAGACCAAACAGGGAGCACTGCAGGGGATGATTCTACCTGAAGCCCGTGGGTACCCCGCCACCCACAGGCAAAGGAGAATATTACATCCTCCAATCCTCCACGAAACAAAAAGGGGTCTGAATCCTAACACAATTATACACCTGGGTCACACTATTGCCCAGGTGTATCCCATCAATTTGAGGACCCCGCTACATATATATATATATATTTCAGACAATTTTTCTTTTTTTCATATATATATACCGTATTTATCGGCGTATAACACGCACCCCAAGTTTAGGAGGGAATTTTAGGGAAAAAAACTTTTAGGAGGGAAGTTTAAGGAAAAAAAAAAACCTTACATTTAAATGCAGCCTTACCAGTGTCCGTTGCAGCCTTGTCAGTGCAGCCTTGCCAGCAGTGTCCAGTGCAGCCTTTGCCCAGTGTCCAGTGCAGCCTTTGCCCAGTGTCCAGTGCAGCCTTTGCCCAGTGCAGCTTTACCAAGTGTCCAGTGCAGCCTTTGTCCAGTGCAGCCTTTGCCCAGTGTAGCTTTGCCCAGTGTCCAGTGCAGCCTTTGCCCAGTGCAGCTTTACCAAGTGTCCAGTGCAGCCTTTGCCCAGTGTAGCTTTGCCCAGTGTCCAGTGCAGCTTTACCCAGTGTCCAGTGCAGCCTTTGCCCAGTGCAGCCTTTGCCCAGTGTAGCTTTGCCCAGTGCAGCTTTACCCAGTGTCCAGTGCAGCCTTTGCCCAGTGCAGCCTTTGCCCAGTGTCCAGTGCAGCTTTGTCCAGTGCAGCCTTTGCCCAGTGTCCAGTGCAGCTTTGCCCAGTGTCCAGTGCAGCCTTTGCTAAGTGCAGCCTTTGCCCAGTGTCCAGTGCAGCCTTGCCCCAGCTTTCAAAATTGGCGCCGCCGAGATCGCCGCAGAGACTGGGTGGAGCGGGGCGAACGCCGCCGAGAACGCAGGGACTGGGCGGAGCCGAGATACACATAGCCGAGTGTACTCGGCTATACCCGGCTTTTCTCGGCTTCGCTCACAGTCACGCCGAGTCCCGCCCTATGATGGACATATCACAGGTCCAATGGCGGGACTGGGCGTGACTGTGAGCAGAGCCGAGAAAAGCCGAGTATAGCCGAGTACACTCGGCTATGTGTATCTCGGCGGCGATCGCTGCGCTCCGCTCAGTCAGCGGAGATCGCCGGGATCAGTGGGTATCGGCGTATAAAACGCACCCACGATTTTCCCCTGATTTTAAGGGGAAAAAAGTGTGTGTTATACGCTGATAAATACGGTATATATATATATGTGTGTGTGTGTGTTTTTCAGATTGACATTAGGATAGCTCCTGAGGGAATAATGAGACTGTGACCAGCTTGATTAACCCTTTTTGTATCTATGGTGTGAAATAAATAAAAAATGAAGATGTTTGATTGTATTAGTGAGCAATTAACCATGTAATTGATATGTGATGATGTTCGTAAGTGTTTAAAACCACATAACTTTGATGAAATTGTTAGATGTGTTCTGACTGATCTGAGGAAGAGCGTGAGCATGTAAGCCCGAAACGGAAATCTTTGTCTGAAAAAACCTTGAATACCTTTTTGGTATGTAACCTTTATTGAAGAAATTTGAGAAATAAAGAAACGGTTTTTAAGTGCAGCAACTCTTGAACTTTATTCATACATATACAGTGGGTACAGAAAGTATTCAGACCCCCTTAAATTTTTCACTCTTTGTTATATTGCAGCCATTTTCTAAAACCATTGAAGTTCATTTTTTTTCCTCATTAATGTACACACAGCACCCCATATTGACAGAAAAACACAGAATTCTTGACATTTTTGCAGATTTATTAAAAAAGAAAAACTGAGATATCACATGGTTCTAAGTATTCAGACCCTTTGCTCAGTATTTAGTATTTGCACCCTTTTGATCTAATACAGTCATGAGTCTTTTTGGGAAAGATGCAACAAGTTTTTCACACCTGCCATTCCTCCTTGCAGATGCTCTCCAGTTCTGTCAGGTTGGATGGTAAACGTTGGTGGACGGACATTTTTAGGTCTCTCCAGAGATGCTCAGTTGGGTTTAAGTCAGGGCTCTGGCTGGGCCATTCAAGAACAGTCACGGAATTGTTGTGAAGCCTCTCCTTCGTTATTTTAGCTGTGTGCTTAGGGTCATTGTCTTGTTGGAAGGTAAACCTTCGGCTCAGTCTGAGGTCCTGAGCACTCTGGAGAAGGTTTTCGTCCAGGATATCCCTGTACTTGGCCGCATTCATCTTTCCCTTGATTGCAACCAGTCGTCCTGTCCCTGCAGCTGAAAAACACCCCCACAGCATGATGCTGCCACCACCATGCTTCACTGTTGGGACTGTATTGGACAGGTGATGAGCAGTGCCTGGTTTTCTCCACACATACTGCTTAGATTTAAGGCCAAAAAGTTCTATCTTGGTCTCATCAGACCAGAGAATCTTATTTCTCACCATCTTGGAGTCCTTCAGGTGTTTTTTAGCAAACTCCATGCGGGCTTTCATGTGTCTTGCACTGAAGAGAGGCTTCAGTCGGGCCGCTCTGCCATAAAGCCCCGACTGGTGGAGGGCTGCAGTGATGGCTGACTTTCTCCAACTTTCTCCCATCTCCCGACTGCATCTCTGGAGCTCAGCCACAGTGATCTTTGGGTTCTTCTTTACCTCTCTCACCAAGGCTCTTCTCCCCGATAGCTCAGTTTGGCTGGATGGCTAGCTCTAGGAAGGGTTCTGGTCGTCCCAAACGTCTTCCATTTAAGGATTATGGAAGCCACTGTGCTCGTAGGAACCTTTAAGTGTAGCAGAAATTTTTTTGTAACCTTGGCCAGATCTGTGCCTTGCCACAATTCTGTCTCTGAGCTCTTCAGGCAGTTCCTTTGACCTCATGATTCTCATTTGCTCTGACATGCACTGTGATCTGTAAGGTCTTATATAGACAGGCGTGTGGCTTTCCTAATCAAGTCCAATCAGTATAATCAAACACAGCTGAACTCAAATGAAGGTGTAGAACCATCTCAAGGATGATCAGAAGAAATGGACAGCACCTGAGTTAAATATATGAGTGTCACAGCAAAGGGTCTGAATACTTAGGACCATGTGATATTTTAGTTTTTCTTTTTTCATAAATCTGCAAAAATTTCAACAATTCTGTGTTTTTCTGTTAATATGGGGTGCTGTGTGTACATTAATGGGGAAAAAAATGAACTTAAATGATTTTAGCAAATGGCTGCAATATAACAGAGAGTGAAAAATTTAAGGGGTCTGAATACTTTCTGTACCCACTGTATATATATATATATATATATATATGTATATATATATGTATATATTATTATACAGTATTTATTTAGCGACAACAGTTTGCGCAGCGCTTTATATATATTTTATATATATATATATATATATATATATATATATATATATATACGAATATAAGAGGGACGCTGACTCCAGTTGTATTTCAACAAGTTCTTCTTTATTGGTCAATCATGTGCAGACAAGGCATAAGATGAATGGCAGCCACTGTACAGTTCCGAGCATCCCTGCTCTTCGTCAGGCTTTCAGGCTAAATGTGAAAATACAATCCAAAGAGAATTTCAATTTATCCCCACCCTGCGGGCGTAAACCCACAGGTGTGTCCCATCTCTCCAGACCAAGCAAACAATCCAATAGAAGTTCTAAAAACCTCATTAACCCCATATGAGCAACCGAATAAAGAAGTTGTATACATGAATTTCTTTTCCTGCATTTAAACCAACAATCTATGTTACAATGCAACATTGATAATGAAAAATAAAAAATACAGAATAGAAAATGAATAACTTCCAGAATAATTCTTATTTAGCCCGTGCAACAAATGCACAAAATAATATATAGTGTGAATCTATTACTTCAAAAAATAAATCAACAACCCATCACTGAACCATCTCTTAATCATAACAAAGAAAACCTCCAATCTCCTTGTAACAGAAGTGAAATATTCCTTAAACAAAGGGATGATTTCCTTGATTTCTTTTCCGATCCAAACCAGATTAGATTAAATCATCATCTGTAAAAAAGATATATATACATCTGTATATGTATACATAAATGGAAAAGAATCTAAAATCCAAGATCATCAACATCATGTTACAAAAATAAATATAGGTCATAGTCCCTGTTCATCCCATTCGGATGCAGAGACTGTAGCCTATTAATCCACCAGACCTTCCTTTGTTTTAATCGTAATATCCGATCACCCCCCCGTTTATCTCGTGGGATTTCTTCCAAGATCATAAATCTTAGATCAGAATCTCGGTGTCCCCTCTCCAAAAAGTGTTTGGAGACAGGCAACCCAGGTTGTTTATGCCTTATGGTGCTTCGATGTTGTGCAATTCTGTCCTTAATTTTCTGAGTGGTCTCCCCAACATAGATCATATTGCATGGACAAATCAGAATGTATATAACATATGAAGACTGACAAGTGAGGAAATTATTTATCATAATTCTATCCCTATTAAATCGGATTAATAAAGTGATTACCCTTAGCCATAAGACTACATTGAATACAATTTAAACACGGATAACATCCTTTCCTTTTCTTTCCCAAGAAAGTGGTCCTTACTTCCTGTTCTCTGGATTTGTATTCAGATTTTACTAAGGAATCGCGCAAAGTTTTATTCCTTCTATAGGCTTTTTTGAAGTAATAGATTCACACTATATATTATTTTGTGCATTTGTTGCACGGGCTAAATAAGAATTATTCTGGAAGTTATTCATTTTCTATTCTGTATTTTTTATTTTTCATTATCAATGTTGCATTGTAACATAGATTGTTGGTTTAAATGCAGGAAAAGAAATTCATGTATACAACTTCTTTATTCGGTTGCTCATATGGGGTTAATGAGGTTTTTAGACCTTCTATTGGATTGTTTGCTTGGTCTGGAGAGATGGGACACACCTGTGGGTTTACGCCCGCAGGGTGGGGATAAATTGAAATTCTCTTTGGATTGTATTTTCACATTTAGCCTGAAAGCCTGACGAAGAGCAGGGATGCTCGGAACTGTACAGTGGCTGCCATTCATCTTATGCCTTGTCTGCACATGAGTGACCAATAAAGAAGAACTTGTTGAAATACAACTGGAGTCAGCGTCCCTCTTATATTCGTTTATTATTGATGGTGGAATTTGGGAGTCCACCCTGACGGCTCTCCACTCTTTTCCAAAAAGAAAGGGAAGTAACCAACCCGAAGTTTTGTATATATATATATATATATATATATATATATATATATATATTATTTTTTTTACAGTATGTATATATATATATATATATATATATATATATATATATATATATATATATACACACACACACACACAGTATCTCACAAAAGTTAGTACATCCCTCACATTTTTGAAAATATTTTATTCTATCTTTTCTTGTGACAACACTAAAGAAATGACACTTTGCTACAATGTAAAGTAGTGAGTGTACAGCTTGTATAAGTGTAAATTTGCTGTCCTCTCAAAATAACTCAACACACAGCCATTAATGTCTAAACCGCTGGCAACAAAAGTGAGTACACCCCTAAGTGAAAATGTCCAAATTGGGCCCAAAGTGTCAATATTTTGTGTGGCCACTATTATTTTCCAGTAATGCCTTAACCCTCTTGGGCATGGAGGTTACCAGAGCTTCACAGGTTGCCACTGGAGTCCTCTTTCACTCCTCCATGACGACATCACAGAGCTGGTGGATGTTAGAGACCTTACGCTCCTCCACCTTTCATTTGAGGATGCCCCACAGATTGTCAATAGGGTTTAGGTCTGGAGAGATGCTTGGCCAGTCCATCACCTTTCCCCTCAGCTTCTTTAACAAGGCAGTGGTCATCTTGGAGGTGTGTTTGGGATCATTATGTTGGAATACTGCCCTGCGTCCCAGTCTCCGAAGGGAGGGGATCATGCTCTGCTTCAGTATGTCACAATACATGTTGGCATTCATGGTTCCCTCAATGAACTGTAGCTCCCCAGTGCCGGCAGCATTCATGCAGCCCCAGACCATGACACTCCCACCACCATGCTTGACTGTAGGCAAGACACACTTGTCTTTGTACTCCTCACCTGGTTGCCGCCACACACGCTTGACACCATCTGATCCAAATAAGTTTATCTTGGTCTCATCAGACCACAGGATATGGTTCCAGTAATCCATGTCCATGTCCTTGTCTTCAGCAAACTGTTTGCTGGTTTTCTTGTGCATCATCTTTAGAAGAAGCTTCCTTCTGGGACAACAGCCATGCAGACCAATTTGATGCAGTGTGCGGCGTATGGTCTGAGCACTGACAGGCTGACCCCCACCCCTTCAACCTCTGCAGCAATGCTGGCAGCACTCATACTTCTATTTCCCAAAGGCAACTTCTGGATTTGACGCTGAGCACGTGCACTCAACTTCTTCAATTGACCATGGCGAGAATTGTTCTGAGTGGAACCTGTCCTGTTAAACTGCTGTATGGTCTTGGCCACCATGCTGCAACTCAGTTTCAGGGTCTTGACAATCTTCTAATAGCCTAGGTCATCTTTATGTAGAGCAACAATTCTTTTTTTCAGATCCCCAGAGAGTTCTTTGCCATGAGCTGCCATGTTGAACTTACATTGACCAGTATGAGAGAGTGAGAATGATAACATCAAATTTAACTCACCTGCTCCTCATTCACACCTTAGACCTTTTAACATTAACGAGTCACATGACACCAGAGAGGGAAAATGGCTAATTGGGCCCAATTTGGACATTTTCACTTAGGGGTGTACTCACTTTTGTTGCCAGCAGGACAGCAAATTGACACTGTTATACAAGCTGTACACTCACTACGTTACCGTGTAGCAAAGTCTCATTTCTTCAGTGTTGTCACATGGAAAGATATAATAAAATATTTACAAAAATGTGAGGGGTGTACTCACTTGTGAGATACTGTATATACAAAGTCACAATGGTAGCCACTCTAAACTGTTTGAAACCTGCAAAAAGTGAAAGGTGCACATGGCCAGGCCATGTGCAAAACAACATTGTATTGTTTATTGTTTTATTTTGTACAGTAAAACCTTGGATTGCGAGCATAATTCGTTCCAGAAGCATGCTTGTAATCTAAAGCACTTGTATATCAAAGCAAGTTTCCCCATAAGAAATAATGGAAACTCAAATGATTCGCTCCACAACCATTTATTCATAGGTCTTTCAGTTTATAGTCCATATAAAAAGATTATAGCAATGTGATGGGTTGTATAACCATAAAATGTCCATCCATAAATGGAAGCCTCCACAAGGGGATTAGAAGCAAAATCCAGCAGGAGCTACAGAGTATAAATGAGAAGAGAGGCGCCTCTAAGTGTAGCAGTATGTTGCTAAATGTTGTACCTTCAATAAATGTAACCATATTGCTACACTTAGAGGCGCCTCCCTTCTCTTTTATACTCAGTTGTGACATGACGCTACTTGTATATCAAGACATCGCTTGTATATCAAGTCAAAATTTATTAAAAATTTTTGCTTGTCTTGCAAAATGCTCTCAAACCAAGTTACTCTCAAACCAAGGTTTTACTGTATATTGCCCTGCCATTGTTGCTTTTTGACTGTCGTCGTGTTTATTATTATATTTGCAGACACACACTAAGGCCCCTTTCACACATGCGGACTGTTTATTCCATCAGTTCAGTCACGTCAAAACGGATGAGAAATTCACCAGTTTTTCATCAGTATTTCATTAGCTGCTCATCCATTTCTCATCAGTTTTTTTTACATCCACTACTATGCAAAAACGGATGAAAAACTGAAGAAAAATAGAGCTTTGATCCGTTTCAAAAAACGGATGTTGACGAATGTGGATGTAAACTGCTGTAAATGGATGATCATCCGTTTTACATCTGTTTTTCCATAGAAATGCATTGATGTCCGTTTTTCATCCGTCAATGAATGGATGAAAGAAAAAACGGACAAACGGTCCACATGTGTGAAAGGCCCCTTAAAGTCCTCATCTGCTTTGCAAAGGCAATGTGATGGCTTCTGGTGTGCTGCTGTACCTTTAAAGCTGTGATAATAAGCACTCGTTCACACATGTGGTTCGTTTGTCTATTTTTCATCAATCCGTTGACGGATGAAAAACGAACGTCAATGCATCTCTATGGAAAAACGGATGTAAATGGATGATCATCCATGTTCACAATAGCCTCCCACAATAGCCTATTGTCCGTCACAGGCAGTGAGCCAATGAGGAGAGAGCTGGGAGGTGGGGCCGAAGCCGTGGCTCTATGTGTCATATGGATGCATAGAGCCATGGCTCGGGAGCGAGCATGCAGCGGTGCCTCCATGGCAAGCGGCTTTCTCTGGGCGCACTGTTAAAGGGATAGGAGCCAGGAGCAATGGTGGGGGACCTGAAAAGAAGAGGACCAGAGCAGGGGCGTAAATAGAAATCACAGGGTCCCATAGCAAAATGTTGAATGGCGCCCCCCTTGTAAAAAAATGGCATACACAACTAGTATGCAGTATACTGTATGCAGCCCCTGAAGGACACACATTGCTGACCTCCATGTCTTCTAACCAATTTCTGTTTTGATTAAACTTATGTGCAAATACAAGACAAATAGGGGAGAAATAAGACAGCAGTGATGAACAGTGGCCCTAATGGTAGTTTGATCAAGTTTATTCTTAAGGTCTTTGGAACATCTGCACCCTTGAACCTGGCATTGCTCCCCCTCTCCTTGTGCCGAAATGATCCTAATGAAAAAATATAGCAAACATTTTCTTCACAAAAATAGCAAAACAGTGCAAAACAGACGACAGTCTCCCACTCCCTCCCTGCCTCCTGTGCAGACTCCAGAGCCTCCTCATGTGCCGAAAACAATGTCCCTTCAGAGGCGCGCTTGAGCGTTCTACCCCGCCCACTCTGCTCCCATCCAGAGGCGGCTCTAGGCTTTGTGAGGCCTTAGGCAAAACCTAGACATGAGGCCCCACTCATGTCCATAATGGAAAAAATAATTCAAGAGATAAAAATTAACTGTATAAATTACATATATAAAGAGCTTTAAAGTGCTGATGTCAGTGTTCTCTATCTCAGTACTGGTGTCAGTTCTCTCTATCTTGGTGCTGGTGTCAGTGTTCTGTATCTTGGTGCTGGTGTCAGTGAAGGAGATAGCAGCGGAGAAGTCAATCAGCAGGCAGATGCAGAGCACTCGGCCCACCATGGCTGAGGATCAGCACTGGACTGGGCGGGGATATCCCGACCCCGCAGTGGATTCCTGCATATGTGGGGATGAGGCAGTGGCGGCTGGTGCTCAAAATGTTTTTTTTTTGGGGGGGGGGGGGGCGCAAACAAACTGAAAAAAAAAACCCCATCAATTGCAGCCACTGTGCCCATCAAACGCAGCTACTGTGCCCAACAAACGCAGCCACTGTGCCTATCATACGCAGCCACTGTACCAATCAAATGCTGTAACTTTGCCCATCAAATGCTGCCACTGTGCCCCATCAAATGCTGCCACTGTGCCCCATCAAATGCTGCCACTGTGCCCCATCAAATGCTGCCACTGTGCCCCATCAAATGCAGCCACTGTGCCCCATCAAATGCAGCCACTCTTCCCATCAAATGCAGCCTCACTGTGCCCATCAAATGCAGCCTCACTTTACCCATAAAATACTGCCACTTTGTCCCATCAAATGCTGCCACTGTGCCCCAGTAAATGTAGCCACTGTGCCCCAGCAAATGCTGCCACTGTGCCTCATCAAATGCTGCCACTGTGCCCCATCAAATGCTGCCACAGTGCCCCAAACGCTACCACTGTGCCCATCAAATGCCGCCACAGTGCCCCATCAAATGCCGCCACAGTGCCCCATCAAATGCTGCCACGGTGCCCAAACGCAGCCACTGTGCCTATCAAATGCAGCCACTGTGACCTATCAAATGCAGCCACTGTGACCCGTCAAATGCTGCCACTGTGCCTCATCAAATGCTGCCACTGTGCCCCAGCAAATGCAGCCACTGTGCCTCATCAAATGCTGCTACTGTGCCCCATCAAATGCTGCCACTGTGCCCCATCAAACGCTACCACTGTGCCCCATCAAACGCTACCACTGTGCCCATCAAATGCCGCCACAGTGCCCCATCAAATGCCGCCACAGTGCCCCATAAAATTTCGCCACAGTGCCCCATCAAATGCTGCCACTGTGCCTTTCAAACGCAGCCACTGTGCCCCATCAAATGCTACCACTGTGCCCCATCAAATGTTGCCACAATGCCAAAACGCAGCCACTGTGCCTATCAAACACAGCCACTGTGACCCATCAAATGCTGCCACTGTGCCTCATAAAATGCTGCCACTGTGCCCCATTAAATGCTGCCACTGTGCCCCATCAAATGCAGCCACTGTGCCCATCAAATGCAGCCACTGTGCCCATCAAATGCAGCCACTGTGCCCATCAAACGCAGCCACTGTGCCCAACAAACGCAGCCACTGTGCCTATCATACGCAGCCACTGTACCAATCAAATGCTGTAACTTTGCCCATCAAATGCTGCCACTGTGCCCCATCAAATGCTGCCACTGTGCCCCATCAAATGCTGCCACTGTGCCCCATCAAATGCAGCCACTGTGCCCCATCAAATGCAGCCACTGTGCCCCATCAAATGCAGCCACTGTGCCCCATTAAATGCTGCCACTGTGCCCCATCAAATGCAGCCACTGTGCCCATCAAATGCAGCCACTGTGCCCATCAAACGCAGCCACTGTGCCCAACAAACGCAGCCACTGTGCCTATCATACGCAGCCACTGTACCAATCAAATGCTGTAACTTTGCCCATCAAATGCTGCCACTGTGCCCCATCAAATGCTGCCACTGTGCCCCATCAAATGCTGCCACTGTGTCCCATCAAATGCTGCCACTGTGCCCCATCAAATGCAGCCACTGTGCCCCATCAAATGCAGCCACTCTTCCCATCAAATGCAGCCTCACTGTGCCCATCAAATGCAGCCTCACTTTACCCATAAAATACTGCCACTTTGTCCCATCAAATGCTGCCACTGTGCCCCAGTAAATGTAGCCACTGTGCCCCAGCAAATGCTGCCACTGTGCCTCATCAAATGCTGCCAATGTGCCCCATCAAATGCTGCCACAGTGCCCCAAACGCTACCACTGTGCCCATCAAATGCCGCCACAGTGCCCCATCAAATGCCGCCACAGTGCCCCATCAAATGCTGCCACTGTGCCTATCAAACGCAGCCACTGTGCCTATCAAATGCAGCCACTGTGCCCCATCAAATGCTGCCACGGTGCCCAAACGCAGCCACTGTGCCTATCAAATGCAGCCACTGTGACCTATCAAATGCAGCCACTGTGACCCGTCAAATGCTGCCACTGTGCCCCAGCAAATGCAGCCACTGTGCCTCATCAAATGCTGCTACTGTGCCCCATCAAATGCTGCCACTGTGCCCCAAACGCTACCACTGTGCCCCATCAAACGCTACCACTGTGCCCATCAAATGCCGCCACAGTGCCCCATCAAATGCCGCCACAGTGCCCCATAAAATTTCGCCACAGTGCCCCATCAAATGCTGCCACTGTGCCTTTCAAACGCAGCCACTGTGCCCCATCAAATGCTACCACTGTGCCCCATCAAATGTTGCCACAATGCCAAAACGCAGCCACTGTGCCTATCAAACACAGCCACTGTGACCCATCAAATGCTGCCACTGTGCCTCATAAAATGCTGCCACTGTGCCCCATTAAATGCTGCCACTGTGCCCCATCAAATGCAGCCACTGTGCCCATCAAATGCAGCCACTGTGCACATCAAATGCTGGCACTTTGCCCCATCAAATGCAGCCACTGTGCCCCATCAAATGCGGCCACTGTGCCCCATCAAATTCAGCCACTGTGCCCATCAAATGCAGCCACTGTGCCCATCAAATACTGCCACTGTGCCCCATCAAATGCTGCCACTGTGCCCCATCAAATGCTGCCACTGTGCCCATCAAATGCTACCACTGTGCCCCATTAAATGCTGCCACTGTGCCCCATCAAACGCAGCCACTGTGCCCAATCAAATGCAGCCTCACTGTGCCCATGAAATACTGCCACTGTGCCTCATCAAATGCCGCCACAGTGCCCCATCAAATGCAGCCACTGTGCCTATTAAACACAGCCACTGTGACCCATCAAATGCTGCCACTGTGCCTCATCAAATGCCAACACTGTGCCACATCAAATGCCGCCACTGTGCCTATTAAATGCCGCCACTGTGCCCATCAAAAGTTGCCACTGTGACCCTCCCCCCCCTCCATCTGCCTGCCACTTACCCTTACCCTATCTTGGCGGGTCAGGCAGCAGGTGACGGTATTTTTTCGTGCGGGGGCGGCTTTTTTGCAGCCCCCCCACAAAGTGGTGCCCTAGGCCAAGAGACAGCACTGAGACACAGGGTACAGTCAGACAATGATGATGAGACCATAGACAGTCTGACAGAGATTGGGTAGTGGTACAGTACAGACAAACAGCATGTAGTAATGTACCTACCTGCTCCTCGCCTTGGCCCCCTACTAAAGGCAGCAGGAGAAGCAACTGTTCTCTCTGGGTGCCCTGCAGTGCAATCTGGGAGTTGTAGTCTCTGCAGAGCACAGGCACCAGAGGGCCAAGTTGAAGTCTGTGTGCCTGTGCTGTGGGAGAACTATAACTCCCGCCATGCGCTGGGGTCGCCATTGCCGACTTTAGGGGAAAGGCTGAGGCTAGGAGGACGGCGCCGGAGCTTGCTATTGGACGCAGGCAGCCTGAGCCATGCCCATTATCGATCGTTCTGTATCCCTCGTCCGCCACCGCGGAACGGACAGCGGTGGCTCAGCTGAGTCAGCTCTGTCTGTCTGCGGCTGTGTGCAGCGCGCGCGCCGCTTGCGAGTCCCGACTCCCCCACACACACTAACCTGAAAGGCAATTAGGCAAATTAGGCAATCGCACGAGGCCCTTTCTGTGGGCGAGGCCTAAGGCAATCGCCTAATTTGCCTATTTAAAGAGCCGCCTCTGCTCCCGTCCATTCTGCTCTCTGCTCCTGCCTCCTGCTGTATGCGGCTGCGTGTGTCGGGACACGGCCGGACTTGCGGTGTTCGGGAGGCTTAACAGTAAACTTACATTCCTCATCCTCACTGGGCCCAGAGGCGTCACTAGGGTTGATGTCACCCGGTGCGAAAAAAAATGGTGTCACCCCCCCAACTATAGTCCCCCCTCAGAACAGACCCCCTCCACTAACTACAGACCCCCCTCCCACAGTATAGATCCCCTTCCCTCAGTACAGACCCCTCCACTAAGTACAGACCCCCTCCCTCAGTATAAACCTCCCCCTCAGTACAGACACCCCCTCAGTGCAGACCCCCCATCAGTACAGACACCCCCACCTCAGTGCAGACCCCCCCACTGCAGACCCCCCCCAGAAGTACAGACACCCCCCTCAGTTCAGACCCCCCTAGTGCAGACCTCCCCCCAGCAGTACAGACCCCCCTCAGTTACAGACTCCTCCCCTCAGTACAGACCCCCCAGCAGTGCAGACTCCCCTCAGTACAAACACCCCCCTCAGTGCAGACACCCCCCCAGCAGTACAGACACCCCCCAGTGCAGACACCCGCCCCAGTGCAGACCACCCCAGCAGAACAGACACCCCCCCAGCAGTACAGTCACCCCTTCCCCCCATCAGTATAGACGCCCCAATTACAGACCTCAGAACAGCAGATACACACAGCGGTGTGTGTCCCTCGAGCGCGGGCTCCTCCTCCTCTGTGGATGTAAACAGAGAGGAGGGGAGGCAGCTTTGTTCTGCTCCGCTGAGGGACACAGCCGTGGCGCGAGGCACAGGGCAGCGGGCGGTGTTAGTGGTGCCGCTACCCACAGGTCCGCACCCCCGGCACCCGGCCTAGCAACGCCACTGACCGGGCCCCACTCGGCTGCAGGCCCCATAGCGCCCGCGTGGGTCGCTATGGCGGTAGTTCTGCCCCTGGATCAGAGCTGCTCTGTGTAAAACCACTGCACAGAGTTTATAAGTATAACATGTTTGTTATTTAAAAGACAAAAAAAACAAAGCTTTAATACCACTTTAAAGTTAGGGACCTCACTTATCAGAGGTGCCTTGACGCAGCACTGTGGTTTCCAAATATACTGCACCATGACTGAAAATCACTGACATTTAACCAAATTCAATGTACCTGTTACATTGATGAAGCACCTATAAAACAGATCGATGGGCAAGTAAAATAGGATTTTTTGTACTCACCGTAAAATCCTTTTCTCTGACATCCATGGACTGACGCGGTGTCTCTTTACACTTTACACGTGGGTTATGTCCCTGCTTGCAGGAGAAGACCTAGGCAGAATGTCAGATGTTATACATACATTCTAAAAGCCAGAGCTGAACAGCCCCACCCAGGGGGCGGTCCCTCCGGACATAACCCTCCCACTGCAGTCAGCAGACCTCAGTTCGTAACAAAGCAGTACAAACTTAAAAGGAAGGGTGGGTGCCGTGTCAGTCCATGGATGTCAGAGAAAAGGATTTTACGGTGAGTACAAAAAATCCTATTTTCTCTTACCATCCATGGACTGACACGGTGTCTCTTTACACTTTACACGTGGGATGTCCCAAAGCAGTGTCAAGAGGGATGGGAGCAGTAAAAATGGAAAAACCAAAAAACTTCACTCCAAAGAAGGCAGAGCTCCTCAACGGAGGAGTTGCAACTTTAAACAGCGGCCTGCAGCACCCTGCGGCCGAAGGAAGCATCCGAAGATGCAGCCACATCAACCTTATAAAACTTAGAAAAGGTATGAACGGACGACCAGGTCGCCATCTTGCACACTTGTGCAACCGACGCTTGATGTCGGAAAGTCCAGGAAGCACCAATTGCCCTGGTGGAATGTGCCGTAACCGGCAAGAGAGGCGCCTGCCCCTTGAGAGCATAGGCTTGAATGACGGTTTGTCTGATCCACCTAGAAATGGTGGCATACGAAACCGCTTGGCCCTGATTTGGACCAGAGACAGTCACAAACAGTGAGTCAGACTTCTGAATAGAAACAGTAGCAGACAGGTACACCCGCAAGGCTCGTACCACATCCAATGCGTGAAGCGCAAACTCTCTGGGATGTGATGGGTGAGGACACAAGGACGGGAGGACAATGTCCTTATTTAGGTGAAAGGCCGAGACCACCCTTGGCCAAAAGAAGGACGCGGACACAACACCGCCTTATCCTTACTAAATATGGCGACTTGCAGGACAAGACTGCCAACTCAGACACTCGTCTAACAGAAGTGAATGCCACTAACAAGGCCACCTTCTGAGACAAAGTCAAGAGGGGAATATCCCTGATAACCCCAAAAGGAGGTTCCTGGAGGACCGAGAGCACCAAATTCAGGTCCCACGGTGGGAGAGGAGGCTAGACAGGAGGGAGCACATGGCGAACCCCCAACACAAGGTGCTAACCAAGAAATGACTCGCTAGAGGTCGCTGAAAGAAGACGGCCAAGGCCGAAATCTGATCCTTAATGGTACTCAAAGCCAGCTTTTGGGTCACTCCGCGCTGCGGAAGACGCAGGATTCTAGGGACGGAATACGTCCGAGGACGCCAATCCAGCTCTTCGCACATTGCGATGTAAGCTTACCATGTATGGTGAAAGATCCTTCTGGAGGAAGACTTCCATGCCCTAAACATGGTCAAAATGACCGAGTCCAAGAGACATCGGTCCTTCAACACCTGGCTTTTAACAGCCATGCCCTCAAAGCCGGAGACTGTAAAGCCAGATGAAATATATGACCTTGAGACAGAAGGTCCTCCCTCATTGGCAACTGCCAGGGAACGACCGCGACGAGACGTACCAGATCAGTGTACCAGTGACGCCGAGACCAATCCGGAGCAATTAGGATCACCGGAGTTCCCTCGGTCGCCACCCTGCGCGGCAGACGAGGGAGCAGCTGCAGTGGAGGATAAAACGTATATCAGGTGATAAGGACCCCATGGGGCCGCCAACGTATCCGAGGCATCCGCCAAAGGATCCCTAGATCTGGCCACAAACCTCGACACCTTGCAATTGAGTCGAGAGGCCATCAGTCCACATCCGGCGTGCCCCACCGTTGGCAAAGGAGCTGAAATATGCAAGGACCACTGTCCGTGGTCCAGCGTCTGGCGACTCAGATAGTTCAGACAACAAAATTCAGAGCCGTGGCTGTGAATTTTGTTGTCTGGACTCTCTGGTCATCCGGTTCCAGTAGGAGGCTATCTCCTTTTGATGGAAAGATTGTGTGTTCAATACTATACTTGCTTTGTGAGTATTTTTAATCTTTCAAACTTTTTAAATAAAACCTAGCCACTGGTAATGCACTAGGTCGGTGCGCCTTCTGTTTTCCTTTACTTTTCAGTCTTAAAGAATACCAATTGTTCTGAGGAGGGCAGCAAGATTCTTGGTCATTTCCCTACGGAATACTCTGGTTGTGCCACTAAGAGACTGTACATCCGAGCGCAGGAGACTGTTTTTGTGTGACTCAGATAGTTCGCCTGCCCATTGTCTATGCCCGGAATGTAAATGGCCTACAGAGCCGGCACGTTTTTGTGGTTAACATACGCCACCGCCGTGGTGGTGTCTGACTGGATCCTGATGGAGCGGCCCCGTAAGCTCTCCGATCCCGAGGAGAGGCACCGTCCGTAGTTTCCAGAACAGCGATTGGTAAACAGGCTTCGTCCGGAGTCCAAAGCCCTTGGACCGACAGGACTCCCCAGACTCCACTCCAGCCCGCCAGGCTGGCGTCCGTCGTGAGTACCGCCCATCGGACGGTTGAGGAACGACTTTTCGGACCGAAGAGCCGAGGATCTCAACCACCATGTCAGGGACGCCCTGACCAAGTGACTCACCTGGACCTGAAGATCCAAGGACAACGGGGATTTGTCCCAGGTGGGCAAGATCTCCTTCTGCAATGCCCTGGTGTGATTGGGCATACGGAACAGCCGCGAAGGAGGCCACCACGAGTCCCGGGACTCCTATGAAAAAACGGATCGACGACCATTTTTGGGACGACAGCACCCGCACTGCAGACTGAGAGTCAGCAAGGAGTCCAGAATCAGACCTAGATACTCCAGACACTGAGTCGGGACCAGGACTGACACCTGAATGTTCAGGAACCACCCAAAGTCCCCTAGGGTCCGATTGACTATAGTCACTTCTAAGTCTGAGACACTTACTGCTCTTAGCAGAAGATCGTCCAGATAGCCCACGACAGAAATGCCTCGCTGTATCAGAAGGGCTAGAACCGGAGCAAGCACCTTGGTGAACACCCTTGGTGCTGAGGCTAGGCCGAAGGGAAGAGCCACAAATCGATAGTGGACTTCGCTGATTGAAAAGCGCAGAAACTTCTGGTGACTTGCGCAGATCGGAACATGCAAGTAGGCGTACTTGAGTCCAAGGACGCCAGAAAAAAACTCCCCTCGACAGAGTGTATTGATCACCTGCGAATGGATTCCATGCGGAACTTTTGCACCTTCACCAAGGCCTTCAGGGCCTTGATGTCCAAGATAGGCCGAACCCCTTCCCATCTTTGGGATGACAAACAGATTTGAGTAGAATCCCAGAAAACTCTCCTGTGACGGAACAGGCACAATCACTCCGGACCTGATCAAATCCCGTACAGCCCCCAAGAGGGCTGCCCGACGGGTAGGAAGGAGAGGAAGATTCGAGGGAAGGAATCTGTCTGGGGGCCAGGATGGGAATACCATCCCATTCCTGAGGTGACCACCTCGCACACCCACCGGTCAGAAATTCGGGAAGTCCACCGATCCGTGACCTGCGAAGTCGTCCCCCCACCCCAGAGTCGGGCGGAGGCAAGACTTCATGCGGAGGCAGGCTTGTGAGCCGCTTGTTTGGCTTACACACCCAGAGGCACTTGTGCCCACCAGCCGCACTGCCGTCAGTCTGAGAGGGCCTACCCGTGGACTCCGACTGATGAAAAAGACCCCTTTTTTGCTGGAAAGGAAGGACCCTGTTTGCGGCGGGCCTCCTTACCCTGCTAGTCTAAGGAAGAAGAGTGCTTTTACCTCCCGTGACATCCTTGACAATGTCATCCAGGGCAGCACTGAAAGGTCTACCACCTTTAATGGTAGATCCATCAGGAGTTTCTTAGAGGCTAGGTCAGCAGACCAGCATTTCAACCAGATAAGACGACGCAATACCACCGCCGAGACAGAGGCCCTGGATATTAAAGGGGCCGCGTCCAACGTGGCGTTGCACACATAAACCAGGCCCTGCACCAGTTGGTGGGCCAGAGCAACTGTGTCTGGAGGAAGATTATGCTCCTGTACAGCTAGGTGCAACATTTTTGTCCAACCTGCAAGTGTCTGAGACACAAGGGTCACCGCTACCACAGGCCGTAGGGCGGGTCCCAACAAGGCAAAACATGGCTCTGCTCACCACTACTGACCTCCTGTCAGTGGGGTCCTCAAACGTAGGAGTCCCCTCCATCGGGAGAGTGATGGCCTTGTTTAAACCGGGCGACTGGAGGGTCGACCACTGGGGGAGAAGCCCACTTTTTAAGTAGGGCATTCCAAAAGGGGCATCTGATAGACAACGCCGCGGGACCATAAAAATCTGCTGCGGCTTTTCCCAGACCTTATCAATGAGCTAGTCAAAGAAAGTTACATATGGAAAAACCTCTTTAGAAGGCCTGGCCTTAAAAGAACCAAAGGAGACTGAATCCGCCTGAGGTCCTGCATCCGCAGCATTTAGCTTGAGAGTGTCCCTCACCGCAGTCATGAGTACACTAACAAGCGCCCTGTCATTTACTGACTCAGAACTGGAGTCTTCCGCAGAAGGAATGTCCTGTTCAACACCATAAAACATATTCAGAACTAGGGTCCTGAGCGGTAGTGGCTAGGCCCATATCTGAATCAGCGCACACCCCTTGTGTAGATAAAGTGGGGAGAGGGCACCTTTTTTGCTCCCTTGCGCTCGCACACCACTCCCATCCTGGTCAGAAATGATTCCAGGACTGCCCACAACAGGTCCATAGGGACCGCAGGTGCTGAAGCACTGCCTGTTGCCATTGACATGTTAGGGGAAGCTGGTGACACAGACTCCATATTGTCCCCCTCTGAGACTCCTCAGATAAAAAGTCCACCCACAGGCTGTGCTGACTGAGGAGGGGGCGCCCAGGGGACTCACCAAACCGGATCAGGGACCGCTCAGTACCGCTGTCTGTACCGCGCTGTGTCAGCGCTGGTGAGCTGTGAGGAGGCTGTGAGGAGATTTGCGCTGTTACAGCAGCGCTAGAGGCCAAAACTAGTGCTGAAAAGCGCACGGGCTACAAGAAAATGGCCGCCGCACTTCACTGAGGCGATCCGCGGCAAGATGGCCGCCATGACGCAGATAAAGTGAAACAGCACACACACACAGCGCCACTCGGCTCTCAGGCCCCAAAAAAACACACAAAAAAGCCCCACAGCATATATTGCAGACCAGCATGAGCCCCCCAAGAACAGTGTGACCCCCAAGCACCCCACACAGCCAGCGCCAGTAATGGTGACAGAGAGCGACAATAAAATACAGGGGGAGACAGAGAAAATCCCCCACAGAGAAACACACAGCCTTTTGTACTCACCTGCAGGCAGGAGAGACTACTTACCCGTCCCCTGAGGGACACACTGGTGTTTTTCTGACAGGACTATCACAGTGCAGTACTGAGTAGCTGTCGGCTCGGTCCACCGCGAAAGATACAGTCAGTCAGGAGCTGTTCAGTCTTGAGAGGACCGTGGGAGCATGAAAGCAAACCCGGCCACCCCTGGAGTCATGGGGCATGTCGTGAACTGAGTCTCACACACACAAGGCGAGGATCAGCACTCTCGATGGTCGGACAGGGAAGACTACGAGGATATCTTGTACCCAACCTGTTGCCCAGCCGACAGTTGATAGAAGATTCACAAAAATAAAATAAAAAAGAATTCCAAAAAGGAACAAAAATAGGTCAGGAGACTGGCTCCTGAGAGAACCATGTCTTCTCCTTCTGCTAGGCAGAAAAAAACTGAAGTCTGCTGACTGCAGTGGGAGGGTTATGTCCAGAGGGACCGCCCCCTGGGTGGGGCTGTTCAGCTCTGGCTTTTAGAATGTATGTATAACATCTGACATTCTGCCTAGGTCTTCTCCTGCAAGCAGGGACATAACCCACGTGTAAAGTGTAAAGAGACACCGTGTCAGTCCATGGATGGTAAGAGAAAATATGGTACAGGACATACATATAAAATAGACCTGGGTGCTTACCTTCTTTCCGTTGTTCTCCAGAAGGAAGGGTTTACCCCAAATCCAGATACCTTCAGTGACAATATCAGTGCCAGACCTCCACGGGAAACCATTTAGAGGTTCATCTTCTCCTAAATCGTAAACTCTCTTCTCCTATTAAATTGAGTAGAAATTTAGAGACATCTTACAAAACCTTTTTATACTAGGGTTAGGTTAGATTTATGCTGAAGCCTTAAATTTCTACATATGATGTATGCAATGGTAACATATCAAGCACACCTCCTAGGTTAGGCCCAGTTAAAATTACACTAAACTCTGTGTAAAAAAATATATATAAAAATATATATATTCAGGTATTTATTCTTAACTCAAAAAAACATGTTTTTTTGTTCTTTAACTGCTTCCCCCTTAGGAGCAAAGTTTTAATTTCTCAAACACTTGCCTTTAAAATTAGCCCCAGAACATTTTAGGTTCTGAACAAAGAGGTCCTGTAGAATAAATGGATGGTAATTGGTAAAAACACACAAAAAATTATTTGAATGCACAAAAACACAAAATAATCCCTAAAATATAAAGAGTCCTGTGAGCCTCCACTAATCTAAAATGCCTTAATTATCAAAAATCAGCTGCAAGAGTTAAACATGCCTCATATATCATGCAAATGTGGATAAATAAATATATACGCTGCGCTTTTCAAAGTCCTACACTATACCAGTGTAAAAAGAAACATATTAAAAAAACTCCAATAGTGGAAAAAAACGTCTTTCCTAACAGTGAAAAGTGACAAATAGTGCAATAAATAAAAACATATATTAAAAATAAAAAATAAATATATAAAAGATGTGTATATAAAAGCATATACAACGATCATAATTGATATAAAGTGCTACTGTGCAAAGAAGTTGCAATTCCCACTTTTAGTGACCCACTGATGCATAAAAAAGTGCTCCTGTGCATGTGCATAACATCCAGTATTATATAGTTTATCAATATTGCATTGCTGGGTTGTTCAAAGAAGTGCTCCTGTGCACGTGTATGGTATCCAAAAAGAGTCTATCCAGGTGTAATAAAGTTCATGCGATTATAAAGTTCATGCGATTATAAAACTGCTACGTGCAATAAAGTTTCTGCGATTATAAAACTGCTAGGTAATCCAGAACATGCCATGGTGTTCCTCACTCTGGTGCTCCACTGTTAGGAAAGACGTTTTTTTTTTCACTATTGGAGTTTTTTTTTATATGTTTCTTTTTACACTGGTATAGTGTAAGACTTTGGAAAGCGCAGCGTATATATTTTTTTATCCACAAAATAATCCCTATTTTTTCGTGCAAAACAAAAGGTGAGGTAATGTCAAGTAAATAAATACCAAATATGTCAATGAAGAGATTGAAAAACAGCCATGCTCAACTCTACACTTTTCTAACTAGAATCCCTAGAAAATAGATCTACCCCTTGTAACACCAAGCCAGCTAACAAAGGTAAAAGCACTGTTAGTTACCAAATATATCAAGCCTCAAAACTGCATGTGCCTACAAAATGGTAAAAAATTACAGTTCTCAAAATTATTAATAGATGATGCTTTGAAAGACTTTACAGCTCATCAGTTTAGAGTTTGCTCCAAATGAGGGACTTAAAATTATGGCTCTCACTCTGGCCTGCGTGGCAGCATATAACATGTTTTTCATTTGTATTTGTAGGTGTGTGCGCAGAATAATGGGGGTGCTTTTATTTTATGTTGTTTTATTTATTTTAAATTAAGTTTAAGTTTTTTTTTTTTATAATGCCTTTTTTCCCCCTAACTTTATTGTTATCACAAGTGGGCTAACAAACCTCCCTCTAAAAGATCACCCCTAATGTTTTCCCTGCCCTTTTCTCTGGACTGTGCTTGACCTGCAGTGCATCTGGCTTTCTAATGGAAGATCTATGAAGGTGGAAACACTCAGAGATGGATGTTTCTGGACTCATGCCGTGTACACACGATCATTATTCACGGCGGTTAAAAAACCGCCGTGAATAATGTCATTTAAAACGGGGGAACAGCTTGTTCCCCACACACGGTCGTTTTTCACGTCATTTTTTCTCCTGACGAGAAAAACGACTGTCTGTGGGCTCCGCGGCAGTGTTTCCCTATGGGAAACACTGACGCGGAAAACATGTCGAAAAAAAAACGACGAGAAAAATTAGAACATGTTCTAATTTTTCTCGTCGTTTTTAATGCCGTTTTTCTCGTCTAAAAAAACGACAGAAAGCCCACAGACTATCGTTTTTCTCGTCGAATGGGAAAAATGTAGTTTTTTTCGATGAGAAAAACGGCCGTGTGTACGCGGCATCACACTGCACAGTTGAGATCAGGATGTGCATGTGCCCCTGGCTCCTTCTACTCACCATTGTGAAAGTGTTATGCCGGTTACACACGACCATTTTTCTCGTCGGGAAAAATTTAATGTTTTCTCTTTGACGAGAAAAACTACCATGTGTGGGCTTTTGATCATTTTTCCTGACGAGAAAAACGGCATTAATCACAACAAGAAAAATTAGAACATGCTCTAATTTTTCTCGTCGTGATTCACAGCATTTTTTTCTGCGGCAGTTTTCCCATAGGCCAATAGAAGGAGCAGTGACTCCGAGCGCGTAGCCTGCCTATCCAACCCTTCTCACTCTGTGGAATCCTCCCCCGGAAGTGATCCCGTGACCTCAGCCACAGCTTTTTCCTGATGGCCACAGGATCTGCTCCAGGCTGAGCAGCAACAATTTCTGCAGTTTACCATCTCTGCATAGAAAAACGGATCCAGATCTGAAGCTTCCCTACAGACCACTGACACACAGATGAGCCTTTATATTTCCTGTTTCCTACTCTGCATCTTCTACATCTGTGCAGCCCATGGATCCGGGATGAGGACTACAGGATCTTTACAGATGAGCCCTCCTTTGCTTCCTTTCCTGTAAGTGTGATTGATATTTGTGTCATTAAAAAAATCTTTTAATACTGCACTTAGGTGGCGCTTCCTTTTTCTCTACCCTTTTTTGTCTACCACAGAGTCAGCTCTCTGAGGACAGCAGCTGCCATCCACCAGTCATATTATCTGCCCTTTAACCCTTGAACTGCCTGTTACCATTATTATTTTAAACAGACTCATTGCCATATCCCCATTTACTTATGCACTTTGTGTTTGCGCTAACAGTTACCTTTTCCATTAAACACTGCCGGGGAGCCTACACGCGGTCATTTTTCTCGACCAAGAGAAAAAATGGCGGGAAAAACGGCCGTGTGTAGGGGAACAAGCAGTTCCTCGTTTTTCCCGTCGATTTTCTCGACAGTGTTTTCACCATCAAGAAAATCGATCGTGTGTACGCGGCATAAGTTGTGGTCCCAGGAGGAGCAGAAGAGCCTGGGAACCACATAGCAGGGGGAGGTTTGTCAGGCAGGGTAAGGGAGGTTGGTGGTATCCATCCGTACCACAAAAGTGATTGAGCAGCTCTACAGCCACCCAAATCATTTTTAAATGAATTTCAGGAGCCAGCTGCATAAAACGTCTACCTCTTTAGACTTTTAACACACCAGACATGTCCAAAATGTTGGAGGAATAAGAAACACGGGGTAAGAAACAATTCTAAGACATGTTATGCTGCTGCCTACAAGATAATTGGACGATGGCAACAGAAAAAGAAACTGTTAGCCTGTATCCCCACTCCTATCATGCTTCAATTCCTTGATAGTGTCCTAAAAGAATGGCCGTCTTTTCTCCACAGAGAAAAACAAAAACTATTTTTTTCCTTTTTATCAACACATTTTTTGCTCTTGTTAACTGCAGACCCAAGAGAGCTCCATTGGAAGTTTTCCAGATCAGCTGATCCTCTGCACCACCTTGGAGGCTGTACCTGGATCCCACAATGATGAAGATATGGGCCCTGTGTTCCGTCAGATTAGGTAACCTGTCAGATTTTGTAACAGAAGTGACCATCTTGGTACACCCCGCACTCGGCCACACTAAGCCTACAGTCTGAAGTCGCCAAGCGGACATCTTTTTACACCCACCGAAATCTTGCATTTCACCCTTTTTTTTACCACTAAAAAGAGCTTGTATCGTCAAATACAGTATTTAGAAGTCCGTGACACTGTTTTGATGTTGAATTTTAAAAGCAGCGGCAAGCCTGCTGATCTCACACGTTTGCTAATCTGACAGAAGACCGCTGCTTTTAAAATTCAACATCTAAACTGTGTCACAGACTTCTAAATACTGTATTTCACGATATGAGCTCAGCTTAGTGGTAAAAATAAGTGTGAAATGCAAGACTTCGGTGGGTGTAAAAAGATGTCCGCTTGGCGACTTCAGACTATGCTTACTGCAGCTGAGTGCGGGGTGTACCAAGATGGCCGTGACGGAGCGTCACTTCCGTTACAAATTTTAAATGGTCGCCTAATCTGACGGAACACATGCCTGTAATGTGACCTGCTTGTGACACTCTCAAGACACCCAGAACACTGTGTTAGTTAGCCGCAGATTGCAAAAAAACGATGGTACCCAAATTCTCCATAGGTGACGCTTTAAAAGCCTTTACAGATAATCAGTTTAGAGTTAACAATGAATTATGGCCCTAGAATTATTTCTCTCACTCTGACGTTTGTGGTAATTTCAAAAATATGTTTACATGCACATGCGTGCCCTATGCTGCGTATATGCATTGTGGTGTCGACAGGAGCAACACGGTTGCTTTTACTTTTTTTTTTTCATTATAATTAATTTTTCAATGTTTTAAAACATTTTTAATTTAACTTTATTTCTATCACAAGGTAGATAACAAGTCCTCTACGTGCTAACAGGGACGGATGACAGGTCACGTTTATGGAGACATCAGGGGTTTATGAGACCCCCAATGTCTTCCCTGCCCGCAATTTTGAAAAAAACAATATTTTTTACTTTCTGCTATAATACATGTAGCGCCCTGCTCCTATTGAGTAGGCGCTATATGTAAATTTAGGTTTATCTGAGCTGTAGTTCAGCTCAGAGTGATTATGGTAAATTGCTGGCTTCTGTTCCAGTTCAGCTGTGTTGTGTGTTTTCCACTTGGCCGTGGGTGTCGCTGTCACCACCGGTCAGTGTTGGAAATACAACGGGCTGGATGCATTGAGTACCTCTTTACCCAGAAACAGCCCAGTGGGAGTGGTTCCCACGCTGTGCATTCTGGGAGAGGGTACTTAAGGGACAGATACTGTTTTCAGAGGTCTCTCTGACCTGATGGCCCTCCTGGCCTAAGGTATGTTGTAGCAGTTCTTCTGCCTCAGAGCCTGCTGGTCCAAGGCATCATTACTGAAAGTAGGCCCAGGAGTTTCTGGGGTCTACTGGTCCAGGTGTGGTCCCGTGCTGTCTTGCCTGTGGGGAGAAGCCGAGCAATTGGAGAAACCAGGGGAGGACTTTTCTCAGAGTGGACCGAGCAAAAAGGCTGGTATCTCAGGAAGAGCCTGGAGACTCAATTGGAGGACGCATCCCGACCAATCTACCTCACAGTATTGCCGGATGACTGAAAGAAACTGGTACTGTGCAGCTGTTCTTTGACTTTGCAAAAGTTCTTGGTTATACAGTCCTGTGGCAGAGGATTGTACAACGACTCTAGTATATTCATCACGTCTGTGGCAGAGACTATGACTGAGCACCGCACCGGCTGCTAGGTCAGAGAGAGAGGCCTATCCGGTGGTTGCTAGATCCAGTTGTGGAAGCTGTTTGTCCTCTGGATCAAAAACGTACCCGTGATCCGCAAAACAAGGTACCTGAATCTCCCTTAACCCTCCATCCCTCTATCTGACGTTGTTAATAAAAGCATTGGGAAAAAGAGACTAATTGTTTGGTGCGGACATCTGTGAACAACTCTCCAATGGGACCCCTATGGCGGATACGGTGAACAGTGAGGTAACAGCAGACCCAAAATTAAACCAGCAGCTCCTACGGGGGTAGTGCTACATGTGAGGGCTCGTCCGGGATTTCCCATTACCAGTCGCAACTCAAGTAAGCTGTTCACCGGGAGCCTATGCTAAAGAGGGCTCTGGACTGTGTTATTTTTCTGGAAAAAAGGGGTTAATTTGCGGATCACTTCTTAGCCGCGTGGGCTGTGGGTGGAGCCAACAAAGCTCGAGAGCTACGTGACTAGAGGAGCGAGTGGAAGGAGTTCCCGCCTGCTTGCTGCGTGAGACGCCACGTGTGTGTGTCCAACACTCAAGAGAGGATCTGATTGTACAGCCATGTCTTCAATGCCGTTGATGCAGTCTGCTATGGGGCCCAGGATGTTTCCTGTGGGTACCGCTACAAGTGCCGTGTTGCCTGGAACTTTGCTGACGGATACTGGCATTCGTCTGAAACCGCATGGGCGGTTCGTACTGTACACGATAGGAGATGTCGAAGCATTAGGTATGCTATGCAACAGGTGTGAAGGACTGGACGTACACTCCCGTCCATTTGTTCGGTGCCTGAGCAACCCACCATGCCGCCCCGTGCTTACCGAGTGGACTGGGCCACGGGCATTGCTACAGAAGAGGCTGCTGCCTTTGCTCCTGCGGCTAGACCTGTACTCGCCGCGTCTGCTACAGTGACTGTTCCTGAGGGAGATGGCACTGTTACTGCCATCAAAGAGTCATCAGCGGACATCGTTACTGCTGTTACCTCCGCTGCACCTGCTCTTGCTGCGGCCGTGGTCGAGGCCTACCCCAAAGACTACCCGAACTGGATCAGAAAAAAGGCTTGATCCCTGAGAAATCCACGTCAGGAACGGGTGAGAGATCAGGGGAAAACATGTCGGGGACTGTGTGTAACTATTTGCCTGCGAAGGAGTTACGGGATTCTGAGTTATGCCGCGTACACATGATCATTTTTCCCGTCGGGAAAAATGCCATTTTTTTTTTTCGCCGAGAAAAACGATCGTCTGTGGGCTTTATGTCGTTTTTCTCGTTGAGAAAAACGGCAGAAAAAACGACGAGAAAAATTAGAACATGTTCTAAATTTTCTCATCGTTTTTTCCATCATTTTTTTCCGCGGCAGTTTTCCCATAGGGAGACACTGCCGCGGAGCCCACAGACGGTCGTTTTTCTCGTCAAAGAAAAAAATGACGGGAAAAACGGTCGTGTGTGGGGGAACATGCCGTTCCCTCGTTTTTCATTTTTTTTCATGCCGTGATTCACGGCGGTGTTTTCACCGCCGTGAATCACGATCGTGTGTACGCGGCATTAGACTCCCTGTCAGATATCCCTGGAGACGAAGATTTGTTTGAGACTATGTCACAGGAGATGTTATGGGCAAATGGTGATGATGTCGCTTCGGCCTTCACTTTTTCTGATTGGGTAGCCATAGACTCGGGGAAGACATCACCCAGTGTGGAACCCCACGTCAGTGTTGCCAACCGTCCCTAGATTTATGGACAGCCCGTAAAAACAAGGCACTTTTTCCTTGTCCATAAAAGTCCGTAGTTAGGGAAAAGTGGCGGCGATTGACTCGGGGCAGAACTGCGCATTCGCAGTTTGCCGAAATCGCCAAGAATATCCGATCCAATCTACGAATGCTGCCCCTGCTTGCCAGCGCTGCGCAATGATGATGTCAGCCACACCGCCATGCCGCGCAAGACTTTAAAAAACCTACCTTACCTTGGTGTATTTACTCTATGGAAGGTGGCCTCCAGGGCCAGACTGGGAATAAAAACCAGCCCTGGAAAAAAATTCATACCAGCCCCATAGCATTATTATACCAGCCCAACAGCATAACGTCATTTTTTTCTTGTTCGTAAAAGGGAAAACCATACATTTTAAAGCACATTTGAAGAGTGTATTATATATAGATAAGACAGATATGAAAGCACATAGGGCTAGGGATATATAAGAGAAAATTCCAGTTAAAAGTGGTAAAAGTGTAGCAATCATCAAGGGGGACCCCAGGGACTCTGTGAATGTGAGGGGGGGGGCGGCGGCTCTGGTGACCAGAGACCACTTTCCGCAGAAAGAATACACTAAGGTAAGAGGTGGCTGATTTAGGGGGAAACCTTTATATCACTGCCCGCTTACATTATTGTATTCACTCCCCCCTTACATCACTGACCCCCCCTCAGACTGGCTTGGCGGCGCTGATGCTGACCTCCTCTGAGATGCAGCCTCACCAGTGCCCATAAAATTCAGCCTCATCAGTGCCCATAAAATGCAGCCTCACCAGTGCCCATCAAATAAAACCTACCAGTGCCCATCAAATGCAACCTGCCAGTGCCCACCAAATGCAGCTTGCCAGTGCCCACCAAATGCAGCTTATCAGTGCCCACCAAATGAAGCTTATCAGTGCCCACCAAAAGCAGCCCACCTGTACAGTGCCCACCAAATGCAGCCCACCTGTGCAATGCCCACCAGATGCAGCCCACCAGTGCAATGCCAACCAAATGCAGCCCACCAGTGCAATGTCCACCAAATGCAGCCCACCAGCGCAATGCCCACCAAATGCAGCCCACATGTGCAGTGCCCTCACAATGCAGACCACCAGTGCAATGCCCACCAAATGCAGCCCACATGTGCAGTGCCCACCAAATGCAGACCACCAGTGCAATGCCCACCAAATGCAGCCCACATGTGCAGTGCCCACCAAATGCAGCCCACCTGTACAGTGCCCACCAGTGCAATTACCACCAAATGCAGCCCACCAATGCAATTCCCACCAAATGCAGCCCACCCGTGAAATGCCCACCAAACGCAGCCCACCAAACGCAGCCCACCTGTGCAGTGCCCACCCAATGCAGCCCACCAGATGCAGCCCACCAGTGCAATTCCTTCCTACCAAATTCACCCCACCAGATGCAGCCCACCACCTGTACAGTGCCCACCAAATGCAGCCCATCAGATGCAGCCCACCAAATGCAGCCCACCAAATGCAGCCCACCAAATGCAGAACACCAAATGCAGAACACCAAATGCAGCCCACCAGATGCAGAACACCAAATGCAGCCCACCAAATGCAGCCCACCAGATGCAGCCCACCTGTACAGTGCCCACTAAATACAGCCCACCAAATGCAGCCCACCAGATGCAATGCTCTGTAGGCCAAAACAATTATAAATGCACATTTATTTTTACCAGAAAAAAAAAGAGATATCCACGAGAGAGAGCCAGAGAGGGGCTGCAATGATGAGAGTGAGAGAGAGAGGGGGCTGCAATTATGAGAGAGTGGGGGGTTGCAATGGTGAGAGAGAGACAGAGAGGGGCTGCAATGGAGAGAGAGCCAGAGAGGGGGCTGCACTGGTGAAAGAGGGGGGCTGCAATGGTGAGAGAGAGAGAGGGGGGCTGCAATGGTGAGAGAGAGAGAGGGACTGCAATGGTGAGAGAGAGAGGGGGTGCAATTGTGAGAGAGAGAGGGGGTGCATTGCTCTGCAGGCCAAAACAATTATAAATGCACATTTATTTTTACCAGAAAAAAAAAGAGATATCCACGAGAGAGAGCCAGAGAGGGGCTGCAATGATGAGAGTGAGAGAGAGAGGGGGCTGCAATTATGAGAGAGTGGGGGGTTGCAATGGTGAGAGAGAGCCAGAGAGGGGCTGCAATGGAGAGAGAGCCAGAGAGGGGGCTGCAATGGTGAAAGAGGGGGGCTGCAATGGTGAGAGAGAGAAAGGGGGGCTGCAATAGTGAGAGAGAGAGAGGGGGGGGCTGCAATGGTGAGAGAGAGAGGGGGTGCAATTGTGTGAGAGAGAGAGGGGGTGCATTGCTCTGCAGGCCAAAACAATTATAAATGCATATTTATTTTTACCTGAAAAGAAAAGTTTGCTTTTAAAAAAAAAAGAAATCCAAGAGAGAGAGACAGAGAGGGGCTGCAATGGTGAGTGAGAGAGGGTGTGCAATGGTGAGAGAGAAAGGGGGTGCAGTGCTCTGCAGGCCAAAACAATTATAAATGCACATTTATTTTTACCTGCTTTAAAAAAAAAAAGAAAGAAAGAAATCAATGAGAGAGCCAGGGCCGGGCTGCAATGGTGAGAGAGAGGGGGTGCAATGGTGACAGAGAGAGAGAGAGGGGGTGCAATGGTGAGAGAGAGAGAGGGGTGCAATGGTGAGAAAGAGAGGGGGTGCAACGATAAGAGAGAAAGAGAGACAGAGAGAGGGGGGTGCAATGGTGAGAGAGAGTGAGGGGGTGCTACGGTGAGAGAGAGAGAGAAGGGGTGCAACGGTGTGAGAGAGAGAGAGGGGGGTGCAATGGTGAGAGAGAGAGCATGCAACGGCGTGAGAGAGAGGGTGCAACGGTGAGAGAGAGGGGGTGCAACGGTGAGAGAGAGAGAGAAGGTGCAACGGTGAGAGAGAGGGTACAATGGTGAGAGAGAGAGAAAGAGTGGGTGCAACGGTGAGAGGGAGGGGGTGCACCGGTGAGAGAGAGGGAGGGGGTGCAACGGTGAGAGAGAGAGAGGGTGCAACGGTGAGAGAGAGGGTGCAACGGTGAGAGAGAGGCAACGGTGAGAGAGAGGGTGCAACGGTGAGAGAGAGAGAGCGAGAGGGTGCAATGGTGAGAGAGAGAGGGTGCAACAGTGAGAGAGAGAGTGAGAGAGGGTGCAACGGTGAGAGAGAGAGTGAGAGAGGGTGCAACGGTGAAAGAGAGAGGGGGTGCAACGGTGAGAGAGAGAGGGTGCAATGGTGAGAGAGAGAGAGGGTGCAATGGTAAGAGAGAGAGCGAGAAGGTGCAACGGTGAAAGAGAGGGTGCAATGGAGGGAGAGAGAGAGGATGCAGCGGTGAGAGAGAGAGAAAGAGAGGGTGCAACGGTGAGAGAGAGAGAGGGGGTGCAACGGTGAGAGAGAGAGGGAGGGGGTGCAATGGGTTAGAGAGAGAGAGAGGCAACGGTGAGAGAGAGGGTGCAGCGGTGAGAGAGAGAGCGGGAGGGTGCAACGGTGAGAGAGAGGGTGCAACGGTGAGAGAGAGAGAGGGTGCAACGGAGAGAGAGAGAGAGGAAGTGCAACGGTGAGAGAGAGAGGGTGCAACGGTGAGAGAGAGAGAGACGTGCAACGGTGAGAGAGAGGGTGCAACGGTGAGAGAGAGGGTGCAACGGCGAGAGAGAGGGTGCAACGGCGAGAGAGAGAGAGGGTGCAATGGTGAGAGAGAGAAAGAGGGGGTGCAACGGTGAGAGAGAGAGAGAGGGTGCAATGGTGAGAGAGAGGGTGCAACGGTGAGTGAGAGAGAGAGAGGGGCAGCAAAGGTGACAGAGAGAGGAGGGGGGTGCACCATGCAATGGTGAGAGAGAGAGAGATTATACAGATTACAATTTGCAGGGGCAGCAAAGGTGACAGAGAGAGGGGGGGTGCACCATGCAATGGTGAGAGTCTCTCACCATTGCATGGTGCACCCCCCCTCCTCTCTCTGTCACCTTTGCTGCCCCTGCAATTTAATTGTAATCTGTATAATCATAATCTCTCTCTCTCACCATTGCATGGATGGTGCCCCCCCTCTCTCTGTCACCTTTGCTGCCCCTGCAAATTGTAATCTGTATAATAATCTCTCTCTCTCTCTCTCTCTCACTGACTTATTATACAGATTACAATTTGCAGGGGCAGCAAACAAAGGTGAGAGAGAGAGAGGGGGGGCACCATCCATGCAATGGTGAGAGAGATTATTATTACACAGATTACAATTAAATTGCAGGGGCAGCAAAGGTGACAGAGAGAGGGGGGGTGCACCATGCAATGGTGAGAGAGAGAGAGATTCATTATACAGATTGCAATTTGTTCACCTTAATTCTTCTGTTCCAAGGGCGGCCGACGCCGTTCACTTCTCCTATGCCCTCACTCATGACCCTGCAGACTGAGACTAGTGGGCGATGCTGACACCGCTCGGGCCGATGGAAGGGGAAATTAAGCAGCACCACGGCGTTCTGATGTTCTCCTGCTCGGCTCCTCCCCTCAGGCACATGATCACTCTGCAGGCGCGGGATCAGATCAGAAGGCAAGGCAGGCATTGCATAGTTGGAAAGTGCGGCGGTGATGGCAGCCGCGGCTGCTTTTTTGACTGACAGCCAGTCAAAAGTGGCCCCAGGGCACTGTGTGCAGGCGGCCAGTCCGGCATTGAAGGCACTGCATAATTTTAAAGTGCGGCGGCGATGGCGACCGTGGGAGCGGCCCGCCGGCCCACCGCGGCTTTGTATTTGACTGGCAGCCAGGCAAAAGCGGCCCCAGGGCACTGAGGGCAGGCGGCCTACCGGGAATTTTCCAGGTATCCCGGTAGGCCAGTCCGGCCCTGGTGGCCTCTGATCACCAGAGTGCCTCCCACATCAGAGTTTCTGGTGTTCCCCTTTACATCAGAGTATGCAGGATTCCCCCTTACAGTGCAAGGGGGAACTCAGTCTGCAGACCCTGATGTAAGTGGGAACTCTGATGTAAAGACAAAAGCAGTGGACTCTGATATAAGGTGGTCTCTGGTCACCAGAGCCCAAGCCCCCCCCCCCCCCCCACATCAGAGTTCCCCTTAGATCATGATGATCTGCAGCGTTCCCCTTTACATAAGAGTTCCCTTTCACTGTAAGGGGGAATCCTGCAGACTCTGATGTAAGGGGGAACTCTGTGCTGGCTTGGTTATAGTAACCAGACCTTCATGTCAATGGAGAAATATGTTTTTTTACTTTTGTTTAACCTAAACACATTGCTAATAGCACTGACTATATGTTTATAGTTTAAATATTGATATTTGCACTGTTTGCCACTGAAAACTGTAAATGTTTTTTTGCAGTGTCAGTAAAAAATGTAGTTCTGCCAGCAAATTTCATGTTTTTTGTCAGCAAAAAATTTGGTGCCTTTTGTAAATTTCAGTATCCTGCCAGTAAATTTCACTTCGGTGGGTTGTGTATTTTCTTTTTGTTGTTCAGCTGTGTTGTGTATTTTCCACTTGGCCGTGGGTGTCGCTGTCACCACCGGTCAGTGTTGGAAATACAACGGGTTGGATGCATTGAGTACCTCTTTACCCAGAAACAGCTCAGTGGGAGTGGTTCCCACGCTGTGCATTCTGGGAGAGGGTACTTAAGAGACAGACACTGTTTTCAGAGGTCTCTCTGACCTGATGGCCCTCCTGGCCTAAGGTATGTTGTAGCAGTTCTTCTGCCTCAGGGCCTGCTGGCCCAAGGCATCGTTACTGAAAGTAGGCCCAGGAGTTTCTGGGGTCTACTGGTCCAGGGGTGTTCCTGTGCTGTCTTGCCTGTGGGCTGTGGGGAGAAGCCAAGCAATTGGAGAAACCAGGGGAGGACTTTTCTCAGAGAGGACCGAGCAAAAAGGCTGGCGTCTCAGGAAGAGCCTGGAGACTCAATTGGAGGACGCATCCCGGCCAATCTACCTCACAGTATTGCCGGATGACTGAAAGAAACTGGTACTGTGCAACTGTTCTTTGACTTTGCAAAAGTTCTTGGTTATACAGTCCTGTGGCAGAGGATTGTACAACGACTCTAGTATATTCATCACGTCTGTGGCAGAGACTATGACAGAGCACTGCACTGGCTGCTAGGTCAGAGAGAGAGGCCTATCCGGTGGTGGAAGCTGTTTGTCCTCTGGATCAAAGACGTACCCGTGATCCGCAAAACAAGGTACCTGAATCTCCCCTAACCCTCCATCCCTCTATCTGACGTTGTTAATAAAAGCATTGGGAAAAAGAGACTAAGTGTTTGGTGCGGACATCTGTGAACAACTCTCCAATGGGACCCCTATGGTGGATATGGTGAACAGTGAAGTAACGACAGACCCAAAATTAAACCAGCAGCTCCTACGGGGGTAGTGCTACATACATATCCAAAAAAAATCGAATTTCTTCATTAATACACGCCAATATGTATTCTTCTACATATTTTTGGTAATAAAATCCCAATAAGCATATATTAATTGGTTTGCGTAAAAGTTATGGAATCTACAAAATATTGGATAGATTTATGGACTTTTCATTTTTTTATTGTTTTTACTGGTAATGGCAATTAGCGATTTTTAGCGGGACTGCGACATTGCGGCAAATCTGACACTAAGTGACACTTTTTTGGGTATTAGTGACACCAATACAGTGATCAGTGCTAAAAAAAATGCACGGTTACTATATAAATGACACTGGCAGGGAAGGGGTTAACATCGGGGCGATCAAAGGGTTAAGAGTGCTCCCTGGGAGTGTTTTCTAACTGTGTGGGGGATGGACTGACAGGAAGAGTACAAAGATCTGTGGTCCTGCTTACAAGGAACAGAAGATCTCTGTGTACTTCCTTGTCAGAATAGGGACCTGCTTTGTTTACATAGGCAGATGCCCATTCTGCCTCTCTGTGGAGCGATCGCAGGTGGCAGATGGACATCGGGTCCACCGGATCCGCGGATTGGCTCCCCCTTCATGCAGCGGGCACGCGTGCCCACAGTATCTATTGCACAAAATGACGTACAGGTACGTTGTTTCTCGCAGTAGAGCCGTCCTGCCGCAGTAAACTGTATATGTGGTTGGTGGTCTTTAAGTGGTTAATTCACCATTTAATTGCATATTCAAAAATGTTTTACCCAATCTCATTTTCAATTACAGAGATAGAGACCCAACATCACATTGATGGAGAGGTCTCTTTAGCAGATAAGTACATTGGAGTTCAGATATAACAAAGGGGGAAAAGGCAGTTTGTCTTGAAATAACTATGTTCATAGCACAACTTCTCTTCTTATTTTCAATGAGCCTGATCTATAATATAAAACTGAACAAGTTACCTATCTGTCAGTCTTACCATATTACGAAGGGCTCTCATAAAACAGTTCATTAGAAATGATTTTCCTGTTCGTCTTTTTCCAATCACGCTGATCAAATAGACTGGGTGGTCATCCCATTCCAAGAAACATCTCTTTACTGCAGATTCGTTTAGATGTAATTGTCCTGTCCTGTTTACCGATACCAGTTGTAGAGGCTGTCCAGGGAAATTAAAGAACCAAAGTCATAAATATCTGCAAAGAAGTGGATCTGAAGTCAAATAACAAATGCTCATATCAGGGAATTTATTTTAGCTTGCCATTGACTGCATTGGGCCTCATTAGGGATGAGCTGAACACCCTCCGGTTCGGTTCGCACCAGAACACCGCGAACAGGCAAAAAATTTGTGCAAACATCGTTAAAGTCTATGGGACACGAACATGAAAAATCAAAAGTGCTAATTTTAAAGGCTTATATGCAAGTTATTGCCATGAAAAGTGTTTGGGGACCTGGGTCCTGCCCCAGGGGACAGGTATCAATGCAAAAAAAACTTTTAAAAAACAACCATTTTTTTCAGGAGCAGTGATTTTAATAATGCTTAAAGTGAAACAATAAAAATGAAGTATTCCTTTAAAAATGCCTGGGGGGTCCCCTTAGTATGCCTGTAAAGTAGTGCCTCTTTCCCATATTTATAACAGTACCGCAACACAATTACATTTCCAAAAGAAAAAATGTCATTTAAAATTGCTCGCAGCTGTAATGTATTGCCGGATCCCAGCAATATACATAATAAATCATTGAAAAAAACAGCATGGGTCCCCCCCCCAGTCTATACGAGGCCCCCAGATCCCGCCCCCTGTATGTTAATGGGTATCAGGTGCATTGTACCCCTACCCATTCACCAAAAAAAGTGTCAAAAAAGTAAAAAAAGACAGAAGAGAGTTTTTGGCAATTCCCGCAATGTAAATCCATCATCAATCACGGCGTCCGACGGTCCAGAGAAAAAAAAACGGATAAACTTGGCCTCTATGGGAGGCGTCTCGCCGACTTTTTGCTTTGACAACTGTTATATACGCAAGGGCGGGGCCACCCAGTGACGCAACTGAGTGACCCGCCTCCTTCTGACATCATGTGATGTCAGAGGGGGCGGGGTCACCCATTTACATCACCAGGTGGCCCCGCCCTTGCCTATATATGAGCTGTCATAGCGAAAAGACGGCAGCCGCGGGGATGCCTCCCATCGGGGCAGAGCTTTTCCGGGACTGTCAGCGCCGTGAGTGACTATGGATTTACATTGCGGGACACTTTTTTTTTTAATAAAGGAATTGTCTGCTGTCGTTTTTACTTTTTTGACACTTTTTTGGGTGAATGTGAGGGGTACAATGAACCCCATACCCATTCACATAGGGCGGGTGGGATCTGGGGGTCCCCTTGTTAAAGGGGGCTTACAGATTCCGATAAGCCCCCCGCCCAAAGACCCCCACAACCACCGGGCAAGGGGACCCCAAAGCACCCTCCCCATGTTGAGGGCATGTGGCCTGGTACGGTTCAGGAGGGGGGGGGGTTCTCCCCCCCCCCCTTTCCTGCGTCCTGCCAGGTTGCATGCTCAGATAAGGGTCTGGTATGGATTTTGGGGGGATCCCCACACCATTTTTTTTTTAAATTGCAACGGGTTTCCCTTAAAATCCATACCAGACCTGAAGGGCCTGGTATGGATTTTGGGGGGGGGGGGGGCCACGGCATTTTTTTTTTTTAATTGGCGCAGGGTTTCCATTAACCACTACAATGCACTGTGTTATATAAACTACACTGCCTACACTGACTGAATATAGAGTCTACACTGAATATCTAGTGTACACTAAATGCAGAGTATATATATATATATATATATATATATATATATATATATATATATATATATATTAGGTTGTATATCTATCAAATACACCGCCTGCATGCCACTAACTAACCTGCCTAATCTCTCTTCCTTCATAATTACACTATATGTGGCCGCCGAGTAAGCAGCCTTATATAGTGTGGGGCGTGGACTTGAGCCATGATTGGCCAAAGGCACCCTGCCTTTGGCCAATTATGGCTCTCACAGCAGAGCATGCTGTGATTGGCCAAAGCATGCAGGTCAGGTGCATGCTTTGGCCAATCATAAGAATGCCAATGCACTGTGATCTCGCAGTGCATTATGGGGCGTTCCGCGGTGCTCGAATTTGTCGCGAACGCCCCATAATGTTCGGTATTCACCGAACGGGCGAAAACCCGATGTTCGAGTCGAACTTACGTTCGACTCGCACACCAGGCTCTTCCCTAGGCCTCATGTACTAAAATATGTTGAGGAAGAACTTTGGGCTACCCATAGCCACAAATAAGCTTCTCTCTTACATTGCTGTTGCTGTAGGTTATATATTGTACACAGGAAAAAAATGATTGTTGGCTATTGACAGAGACATAAACAACTGAATTTATATGCAACGTTTTGTAATTACTTAAAGCGAAGTTCCACCCAAAAATGGAACTTCTGCTTTTTGGAATCCTCCCCCCTCCGGTGTCACATTTGGCACCTTTCAGGGGGGAGGAGGGAGCAGATACCTGTGTAATACAGGTATTTGCTCCCACTTCCGGGCATAGATCACCTCGGTGATCGAGGTGACCTACACCACTTCCGGCGCCTACTCCGATCCCTCACCCCGCTGTCTTCTGGCAGACACACAGGTCCCAGAACACAGCAGGGACCAGTGGAATCGCGCATTGCGACTCGCGCATGCGCAGTAGAGAACCAGTAGAGAACCAGGAAGTGAAGCCGCTGCGGCTTCACTTCCTGATTCCCTTACTGAAGATGGTGGCGGCAGCATCCGAGAGCCGAGGGAGAGATCGGCTTCTGCTGTATTTGTAGCTGCTGACTTTTAACATTTTTATTTCGCCGGAACTCCGCTTTAAAACCCAAAAGCAAATATGTATTATATTGCAGCTTACCAATTTGTGGCTGCATTTTTAGGGTCAATTCACACTATGAGCAGTGACTGGTGTTTTACTGCACTGTAAAATACTGGTCAATGCTAGGACACAATTGTTTTTTATGTGTCCTATTCACATTGAAAGCCCGCAGTTGCACGGAAGCAATCTAAATTAAGATGCAGACATGCTGCATTTTATCCCGGCGCACTGTACAGAATCACATGGCACTGTACTGCTGTAAATGACATGAATGAAGTCTCACTGACAAAAACATTTAAAAAATTGTGCGCCACACTGCCCTCTACCACACATGGAACAGACAGCTACGGTTTAACTGTCTGGCAGCTGTCCATTCAGTGTGAACGGGCCCCTAAACTAGAAGTATAGCCATAGCTTGTTTGGTTGTACTTTTCCTGTGGATCACAGGAGTACAATTTGTTTTGCACTCCTGTGACTCGTTTTCAGCAGAGAGCGGGCTGTAGACATCACAGTAGTCGGTCCAGGGTCTGTGTCATCATCATGACAATGGAAGTCGGGATCCGCCAGATCCCTGGACCGACACCCGGCTCAGGCTCTCAGCGAGCCGCTGAGAGCCTGAGCTGGCCGCTCCTGTCCCCTCCACAGCCCAGCGCTCCAATGAGCAGAGCAGAGAACTGTGACTGACAGTTTACAGCTCTTTGGTCACGGAGCTGTCAGAACCGAGCGATCTGCAGTGTTTGATTGCTCGGTTCTCAGTGTTAGAGGCGCTGGGGGACTGATGCAGCATCGGACTGATGCTGCATCAACTTAGGTAAGTATGATACTCGAAAAAAACCCAACCCCATATTTCTCTTTTAAGCTTTCCTTTATTTTCATCCTGTGATCCCGCAAGTCTGTTGTTTTTCAACAGAACAAGCTCTCCTGCAAATGTATTAGTTAGGTCGTTGAGAAAAACCATTTACCTATGACAGGGGTGCTTACAGTAATCAGCTTTTATTTATTCTTTTACAAAAGTTTATTGTCATACAATCCAACAGTACAGGTTTACAATAGAGTGTTACAGCATACAATATGCAAAGCAAATCTGGACTCGAAAGCCCTCATCAACATAAAGGAAGCATGAGCTGTGATCCTATGCTATACTCAAATAAAGGAGAAATGAAAAGAATCCCTAGGATCCCTAGGAATCCCTAGCCATGCCCGGCTGTCTGTAAACCTGTAGAATGAGTGTACAATACACAACAATAGAACCTGAAGGTTAGCATCCTCTGGAAAGGAAATAAAGGGTTAACAGCAAAGAAAGAGACTATGAAAGAATAGAGAAAGAGAGAAAAAAGAAAAAAAAATGGAGCAGAACAAGAAGAGGAGTAGAAGGTGAAGAGGGAGGAAAAGAAGAGGGGAGTAGGAGGTCCACAGGGTGCGCGCAAGAGGAGTCCTATAGTGATAGTAATGCAGCGTCAAACCTGGAAGGGTGGTAGTATGTGATCCAAAGTTGCCAGGCCCTAAGAAACTTGTCATGCGTATCAGAAAGAATTGCCGCTAGTTTCTCGTTAACCATGACATCGTTCAGGCGGTTTTTGACTGCCTCAAAGCTGAGTGCGGGGGTTTTCCATGCTCTCGCATTTGTCAACTAGTCAGCTAGTTGCCTTTCTGGACGCAGTAATTCCACAATGGGCTTACCAAGGAGAGCTACATAAGGGCCCCTTTTGATATTAATCTGAAATAGATTGCGGAGGAGAGTGTATACCCTTATCCACAGTCTGCACGCCCGCGGGCATGACCACCAAATATGTGCCATGGAGCCCTCCTGGGAACACCCCCTAAAACAAAGCGGAGAATAATTTGAAATAATGCAAGCCAATCTCGCCGGTGTGTAGTACCACCTATACAATACCTTATAGGCATTTTCCAAAATTAACACATTACGTGAGCACTTGGACAGAGTTAGCGTAATCGCCTGCCAGTCCTCAGGGTCCAACTGCTTCCCCAACTCTTTCTCCCATTGAAGGTGATAAGGCCTCAATGGGGTTCTCTTTGTAGATATCACAGTCGAATATATCAGTGATATCAGGCCCGCTGAATGGGGTCTGGCTCTACAAAGGGCCTCAAAGGGGGTCAAAGTATAAGGGGTAGATTGAGACTTAATAAGACTGAAGAAAGTGGCGAAGTTGTAAATAGCGATAGTGCTCTCGCAAGGGAATACCGTGAGAAGAGCACAAAGCGTCAAATGCCAAAATTCTAGTAGGCCTTAACAGTGAGTGAACATCTGTGAACCCGTTCGTGGCCCACCATGAAAATTGGGAGTTATTATCACAACCTGGAGGAAATAGCGGGCAGTGTAAGAGTTGTAAGAGTGGGAGATGAGGAGAGATCAACCCTGCAGAGTACTTTACCGAGTCCCATATTCGCAAGGAGTGGGCCAAGCAGGGCCCCATGACTGCCGGACGGTGCACAGGAGGGAGCCAGGGCAATGAGGAGATAGGAATAGGGTCGATGTCAACCAGGTCAAGCATAGCCCAAAGCGGAAGCCGATATGTCTCATGAAGGCACGAAAGTGGGGCTATGTTAGTGGCTATATAATAGGCCCGTAAATTAGGAACCGAGAGACCCCGATTAATTTGCTTAGCAAACAAAGCCTGTTTGCCGATTCGAGGGCGGGTCGAGCCCCATATAAATTGCATAATTCTACGTTGATGTATGCGGAGGATATGCGAGGGAACCCGAACAGGCAAGACACAAAAAAAAATATAGTAGTTTCGGGAGATAGGACATACGAACAGCTGTTATTCTGCCGAACCAAGACAAAGGCAAATGAGACCAATACAACAGCATATCCGTTAGTCTTTTGAACAAGGGTGGAAAGTTAGCCAGGTGGATTCCCAGAAAGGGTACCGAGGAGACCCACTGGAAAGAGAACGCCGACTGTAAATCCCCCAACAAACCAGGAGAGAGGTTAACCGATAATGCTTTTGATTTGGAGGGATTAACCCGAAGCCCCGAAAGGAAAGCAAAGGTATCCAAAAGGGATTGTAAGTTTGGTAAAGAAATTCTGGGGGAGGTCAAAGTAAGAAGGATATCATCGGCAAATAGGGAAATTTTATGGGAACAACCCGCTATTTCGATGCCTCGTATGTCTGGATGCGAACAAATTGCCTCCGCCAGGGGTTCCAGAGCCAATACAAAAAGAAGAGGCAATAAGGGGCATCCCTGCCGGATGCCCCTCTTGATATTAAAGAGAGGAGATTCTAATCCATAATACTTAATTTTCATAAACGAAGACCCGAAGCCATAATGCCGAAGAACTGACATGAGATAAGGCCACGACAGAGTGTCAAAGGCCTTGTTTACGTCCAGAGACAAGAGCATGGATTCCAGCGAGCGGGTATGAGCTATGTGTTGGAGTTGTAATATACGCCGAATAGCATCAGCAGCCTGTCTCTGAGGTACAAAACCGACCTGGTCCTTCCCGATTAACCGAGGGAGAAAAGAGTTTAGGCGATTAGCCAGAATTTTGCAGCTTTTATTTATTCATGTAAAACCTTTATCCTAAAAGGAACAAAAAATTGTTGCTGTAACTGCAGTGTGCAAAGCTTTAATTAGATTTGTATCTAAATCTGCTAGTAGATACAGTTTAACACTCTCCTCCCCCCAAGACGGACAATGCTGCTGTCCAAAGGTGTCTCTGTTGCTCCTTCATCCAAAGTGTAGACACTTCAATACAGGAGGTGTGTTACTGGCCAGATCACCAGGTGAAAACAGAGGGAAAAACCCTAAAAAATAAAACTAATGCAGCCCCCACATCTAATGATTAGTAAGCTGTAATATATTACATTTTTGATTTTGGGTTTATTACAGCTTTAAATTTTGACCCACCTTCGCCTAACCACCAAGCCTCCCTATAGGTTCTTTAATGTAATGGATCACGTCGGTGACTAACAGGAAGGTGAAAGTGGTAGTGAAAGCTAATATCATGCAATCCGGGTGCAGTGCGATTCATTTGAATGGGCCGAAATTGCGCTGGACCATAAAATGCAGAGCAACCGGATCGCATGGTACATTAATACCATGTGATCCGGTGCAGACAAACAGGCAACACTGCATTCGGGGCCTGCGTTTAGGGTGTCCCTAGCACTGCACTGACACCCACTGCAGATTGCAAGTGCAGTATGTTTTGAACGCATTTCGAGAAACAAGCACAGAACACAGGTTTCCCACACTGTGGTCTGGTGTGAACTGGCCCTTAAATATAATCTCAATTGTTAATATCTGTGGATTCACAAATTGTTCTAATCAGACATGTACGTAGCCGAAATGAAATGCAGGTGGAGGACAGACATGATAGGGTGGAAGGAACAGACAGGAGAGGAAGAGGTTAAGAAGTAGGGAGGTGTCCCGGGAAAAGGTTGGTGATAAGAGATTGGAGGGAGGAAAAATTATGGGAGGAGTAGCAGAGTGAGTACAGAGAGAGGAAGGGGTGGGGGCAAGCAGTCAGTGAAGAAAGCGAGGTGAGAAGTAGTGTAGCTGGGCCTGGTATTTCTTTTCCCCATTAGTTAGCATAGTCAGGGACATGAGTGATTTAGGACAGTTATTTGGGCAGCTTAGAGCGGCGGCTGAGCTCCATGGTACTGATTGGCTGCAGAGCCAGATCACTGATTCCTTACGGGGGGTGAGGCAGGGCCCTGCCATGCCGCGGCCTGCACCCACACGCGCTCGAAGGTCCAGGCCTCCGGAGCGGTACAGTCCGGAGAGCACTCCTAGGGTGCAGCGCCAGCTAGGGAGCCTGGGGAGAGATCAGTCAGGTCCCCCGGCTAAGCAGGCCTCCGCTCCGGCTGGGGGGGGCCTGGGAGGAATGCGCGCCAGCAGCGCGTGGCAGGGGGGTACTCACTGCGTGTCCAGGCCCGGGTCCTCTGTAGTGGTGCGGGCGGAAGTGCATTCGACGGCCACGGGGGTTATTTTTCTAGATCAGGAGGCAGCACAGCAGATCAGGACTGTTCCATCGGGCGCCAGCCTGGCTTCTCCTGAGGCTGGTGGCTCGCTGCGCGGAGACAGAGCGGCAGGCTGGGACTTTCGACAGTCAGGAGGCCCGGCCCCCAGGTCAGGGTCGGGACCTGGGAGGGTTGGCCGTGGAGCGGTGGAGGTGTTGGAGACTGCCGCCGGGCCTTCTACAGGCAAGGCCGGTGGCGCGGATCGCAGAGCAGGAGCGGCGTGTGGTGTGTCTCGGCAGTCGGGAGGCCCCGCCTCCAGGCCTCGGATGGGGCCTGGGAGGGTAGGCCAGGAAGATACCAGAGCACTGGCCACGGATGCGGCGCAGTCAGAAGAGCTGGTGAGTGATGTCAGCAGCGATGGTGGAAGGAGTCCTTGTGGGGATGTCAGCCCAGCCCCTCTCAGTTTGCCAACGGTGCCCAGCGGTCACACAAGTGCAGAGGACGTGCGACGGCGACAGAACGGGCAGGCGGCAGTGTCGGCCAGCGACAGTGAGGAGGGGGAACTGACGTAGGATGTCCGGGAGTCCGCGAGGGTGTCTGGACCGCCGGCTGGAGGGCCTTCTCGCCTATCGCAGTCTGGTAAGTCTGCTCTTCTTTCTCTTCCTGCTTCTAATGTGGCTATGCCTGTGGTAGCTGATGTATCGGGTAGTGGGGGTGACCCGTTGAGGGGTACTGGGGATAGGGGGTTGTGGGACTCTTTGAGGGCCCTGCTGAGTAGGTTGGAGAATGGTGCTTCCCAGGGTGGGGGGGGGGTCGGCCCCGGTGAGCCCTTGGGTCCCTCCCCCGGCAGTGGTTGCAAGTTCCCCCGGTGCAAGCGAGCCGGCCTCAAGGGGTGGTGGCGAAGGGCGTCGCTGGAACGCAGACGGAAGCGGATGGTGCAGGAGCTGCCTCGCTGGTGTCGCAGCCGGAAAAAGACAAGTACAAGGACAGGGAGAATGTACGTTTGGCTGATGTGGCGCGATGTGAAATTTACATATGTTTTGAGGACCCGTTGGGGGCGCACTTAAAAAAGGAGGTGAGGGAAAAGATTTGGAAGGATGAATTTGTCTAAATCTTTTCCTTGCTACCGTTAGAAAAATTCAATTTGGACCGCGTTAAGCCGGATAAGAGTAAAAAAGAAGAAGAGGAGAAGAGAAGGTACAGGCTCATACCGCGTACGTTTGCAAATTGGCTGCAAGCTTTTGCGATATTTGCGAGTGTGATTGGGGAAAAAGCCCCCGAAAACTGTTCGGCCTTATTTTGTTACCTGGAGGCGATTAGTGAGGCTCATAGGGTGTATGGGGGTCTGGCGTGGCTGCGGTATGATGAGCAGTTTCGTCAGAGGAAGGCCATTCGACCCTCCATTCGGTGGGACCACAAAGACATTAGTCTGTGGATGAAGTTGATGACTTCATCCAAGGCTTCTGGCCAGTTTTTTCCAGGGGGGGCGGCGGAGCTTCCTCCTCAGGATCGCCGGCCCTTAGAAAGAAAGGGGTTTGCTGGCAATTCAATGAGTGTACATGTCGATTCGGCACTTCCTGACGCTTCAAGCACGAATGCTCGGGGTGTGGGGGTTCCCACACCCTCACACGCTGTTTTAAGCACGGGAGGGGGCGGATGGGGGATGCCGCTGGAAAAAGGGATGACACCGGTGAAGCTGGAAAGGATGCTTCCTTTTCTAGGTAAGTATCCGGACAGGATGGCGGTGGGCCTGCTGGAAGAGAGCTTCCGGGGGGGTTTTAGGATTCCAAGCATGGTGCAGGAGGTGCCTCCGGTATCAGGTAATTTACGGTCGACACTGCTCCATCAGGAGGTGGTTTCGGCTAAGCTGGAAAAGGAAGTGTCGCTGGGCCGGATGGCCGGCCCGTTTAGGGCTCTGCCGTTGTAGTGGTTGATAGTGTCCCCGTTGGGGGTGGTGCCAAAAAAGGAGTCGGGGCAGTTCAGGATGATTCATCACCGGTCTTACCCCAAGGGTGGCTCGGTGAATGATGGTATTGACCCGCAAATTTGTGCGGTTACCTATACATCGTTTGATGCCGCTGTATCATGGGTTAGAAAGTATGGTAGGGGGGCTCTTTTGGCTAAGTTTGACGTGGAATCGGCCTTCAGGCTCGTGCCGGTCCATCCCGAAAGTCTTCATTTGTTGGGCTGTTGTTGGCAGGGATCGTACTTCGTTGATCGTTGCCTGCCTATGGGCTGCTCGATTTCTTGCGCCCTGTTCGAGGCTTTCAGTTCCTTTTTCGAGTGGGCGGTGCGGGAAGTCGCGGGGGTGAACTCGGTCATCCATTATTTGGACGACTTTTTGTGCATTGGTCCCCCTGAGTCCCGCTGTTGTGGGGTGTTGCTGGGGACGGTGCAATACATGGCAGAGCGATTTGGGATTCCCTTGGCGGCTGACAAAACGGAGGGCCCGGCCACGGAGTTGGTTTTCCTGGGGATAACGATCGATTCCATGACTATGGAATGTAGGTTGCCAGTGGACAAGTTGGTGGCGTTGAGGAGCGAGGTGAGTAAGGCGAGTGTGCAGTGCAAGATCCGTTTGAGGGAGCTGCAGTCGTTGTTGGGGAAGCTTAATTTTGCTTGCAGGATAATTCCGATGGGCCGTATTTTCTGCAGGCGACTGGCAGCGGCCACGGCAGGGGTGAGGGTGCCTAATCATTTTGTTCGGCTAACCAGGGAGCTGCAGGCGGATTTGAGGATCTGGGATTCCTTTTTGGAATCCTTCAATGGGCGATCAGTGTGGCAGTCAGGACCGGTCAGCAACGCTGACTTGGTGCTATTCACGGATGCTGCTGGATCACTGGGGTATGGGGCTTTCTGCCAGGGCCGGTGGTGCACTGGTCCTTGGCCGGAAGTGTGGAAAAGGGAGGGATTCCTAAGTAATTTGATGCTGTTGGAATTGTTTCCAATTGTTTTGGCGGTGGAGCTATGGGGGGAGACCCTCCGGAACAAGAAGGTCCGATTTAACTATGATAACATGGGGGTAGTGATGGCTATTAACTCGATATCGGCGTCTTCCCCCCAGTGGTTCATTTGTTGAGATACTTGGTTCTGCGCTGTCTGTGTATAAATGCTTATGTCTATGCGGTACACATCCCCGGGGTCGATAACAAGTTGGCGGATGCTTTGTCTCGTTTCCAGGCTGGCACCGGAGGCAGAATTGAATGGGGAACCCTGCCCGCCGAGCTTATGGAACATTGCTCTGGAGTCGCCGCAGGATTGATCAGGCAGTCGCTCAGCGCTGGAACATGGAAGGGGTATTCCAAAGTGTGGCAGGAATGGTTCTCTCTGTTGGAGGAGGTAGGCGGGTCAGAGGATCCGGAAGAATTACAAGGGTTGGTATTGTGTTTTGTATGTAGCAATTATGTGAACGGGGTCTCGGGCTCTGTGATAGGAAACAAGATGGCTGCTCTAGCATTTTTATTTCAATTGGCGGGCAAGAGGGACTTCACAAAGTCTTTCGTAGTCCGCCGAGCGTTACGGGGATATAGGGTTGGTAGTGCTACGAGAGATTCTAGGCGCCCGGTGTCATTTGAGGTTCTGGATAAGGCTCTGTTGAGCCTGGAATGTGTGTGTGGAGCTCAGTATGAGCAGGTCCTCTTCAGGGCTGCTTTCGTATTGGCTTTCTTTGGGGCATTTAGAATTGGGGAGTTGGTTTCGCCATCCAAGAAGGTGGGGGGTGGTCTGCGTCTAGAGGATATTCAAGTCACGGGTGGGTCAGTGAGGATTTTAGTACGGCGGTCAAAGACTGATCAGTTAGGAAAGGGGGTTCGGCTGGAATTGTTTCGGGGACATTGTCTTCATATGTGCCCGGTGACAAAGTTGCAGCATTTTCTTTCCCTACGCCCAAGGGGGGAGGGGGCATTATTTGTCAATCTTGATGGGACTTGCTTATCTCGTTTCCAGTTTACGGCTGTGTTTCGGAAGTGCTTGAAGGAAGGGGGTTTGGCCCAGGTGAGTATGCGGCGCATTCATTTAGGATCGGGGCTGCTACAGAGGCAGCTCGTGGGGTTTACCTGCAAACTCAATTAAAAGGATTGGCAGATGGGAATCTACGAGGTATCGCTTGTATGTTCGTCCATATTTGTTGTGAATTTGTTTTCCGAAGGGGTGCGTTTGGTAAACTGTGTTTTGGAGGGTGTAGTTTTTTCCTTATTTTCTCTCTCTGCACATGTTTTTGTTATGTCATTGCAGGTTCCACGGGATGTCTCATATGGATACTGGGACACTCGTTTGTTTTCTGTGGGGCAAAGAGGGCGGATGTCCGGCCTGAAGGGAGGCAACTTGGTGTTTCCAGGGAGGAGGGCCGTGTCAGGTGGATAGGTGTGCCTGGTATGATGTGGGAAAAAGTTGTTCCCTCTGTCCATCGATTTGCTAGATTGGATCGTGTTCCAGACGTGCTTGTCCTTCATGTAGGGGGCAATGACCTGGCCGTCCGCCCCATGCGTCAAGTGATCAAGGACATCCAGTGGGATTTCCTGCGGTTGAGGGCTTCCTTCCCTGAGCTGATTATGGTGTGGTCAGATAATATGGCCCGCACGTCATGGAGGGAAGCCCGTTCCGTTGAGAGGTTGGATAAGGCTCACATTAAGGTTAACAGGGAGGTGGGCAAGTTCATTGTACAGCACGGTGGGGTAGTTGTTCGTCACCTTGAACTGGAGATGGATACATGGAGATACCTGAGCGGGGATGGGGTGCATCTCAACGCAGTGGGGATTGATCTTTGGGCCCTGGGATTGCAGGAGGGGATCCGTAGGGCTTTTCTTGTGTGGCTGTGGGCACAAGTGTGAGGTGTCACACTTGGCTTGCGGTGGCGGTTGGGTCCCTGAATTTTTGAAAAATGGGAGGTATGAAAAACAGTGGGTCCTCCCGGTTGGTCTGGTGTTAGTCTGGACCACCGGTGAGAAGTTGGTGGCGAGTCTAGCGGCTGGGGACCAGATGCTAACTAAAGGTACCACAGACCCTTAAAGTGTTAAAAGAGTTGATAATAATAAAAATGTTAAATTATTATAATATGGTTAATGTATATATATATATATATATATATTTAGATATATATTTGATATATGGTTTTATTTTGGTTATTTGTAAAATAAATAGGCCGAATAGGCCATTTTAATCCAGCAGGTGTCAGTGTTGTCATTTATAAGTAATATGGGTTTGGTACATGGGTGGTTAGGTGCAGTAAGTTATCTTGCTGCCCTAGTCATGCTGTTCTTCCTAAACGTAACCTCTACACATGCATTTTGTCATCATATCTTTGATCTTCTCCATGTTGTAAAGTGAAAAGAGGAGAGGGCAATGTCTAGAACACTACCTTTTCTAGGGCAGGGGTCTCCAAACTGTAGCCCACAGACCAAATCTGGCCTGCTGCAAGATGTTATTTGACTCTTTGATGTAAGGGGGACTCTGCTGTAAGGGGAGGCTCTGATGGGAATTCTGATATAAGCAGGGACTCTGATGGGGACTCCGATGTAAAGGGCGGGGGGCTCTGATGGGGACTCTGAAGTAATGGCAGTCTCTGATGGAGACTCCAATGTAAGAAGGGACAGCGATTTAAGGGGGACCTTGATGGTGACTCTTGTGTAAGGGAGCTCTTATGGGGACTCTGATGTAAGGGGAGACACTGATGAGCTCAAGTTTAATATTTTTTTGCTAGAAAACTGCTTAGAACCCTCACACGTATATATTTTTTTGAAGCACAGGCCCCAGAGAATAATATGGTGGTTGTTGCCTATTTTTATGTCACACAGTGTTTGCACAGAGGATTTTCAAACACAAATTTTTGGAAAAAAATACACTTTAATACAATTTAATGCACAAAAACACAATATAATACCCAATTTTTTGGTAAAATATAAAAGATGATGTTACACTGAGTAAATAGAATACAAAACATGTCACTCTTTAAAATTGCTTCTGCCCCTGGAATGGCACCAAACTACTTTACCTAAAAATCCCCATAGGCAACATTTTAAAAGCCTTTACAGGTTACCAGTTTAGAGTTATACAGGAGGTCTGGAGCTAGAATTATTGCTCTCACTCTGACATTCTCTGCGATACCTCATATGTGTGGTGGGATCGCAGTTTACATATGCGTGTGGGACTGGCGCTTGTGCTCGCATTTGTGAGCGAGCATGTGTGGAAGGCGACACTTTAAAAAAAAATGTATTCTATTATTTATTTTTAATATATTATTATATTATTTTAAAAAAAAACATTTTTACACTGTCTCTTTCATTTTTTTAAATTAATTTTATTGCTATGACAAGGAATAAACAACATTCCTTGTAACAGCATGGGCCATGACAAGTCCTATTTTTGGAGAGATCTGGGGTCTTTTAGACCCCAGACCCCTCCTCTGGCCTCCAAGGCAGCCAATCAGACACAGATCTATCTGAGCAGCTGCTTCCCTGGCCATGTAAACAAATAACCAAAACCAGAAGTGTCTAAATCTCCATCGCTTCGAGTATTTGACTTCACACAGTGGGAGGAACAACATCAGTTCCTTTCACTGTGTGCCTGGAGCTGGATGCCGCCGGTCACATCCTTACCAAGCTCCCTGATCGCTTGGGAGAGCCCAGTAAAGGGAGCGACAGGAAGGGGGTGGGACCCCCTTCAGCAGCCTGTAAAAGTAATCCATGGTGTCTGTGTGTGTATACAAACCATTATAAATACTTTTCTTTTTTTTATAGGTGATCACATAATCTCTGTTCTTAGATGTATAAGAGGTATGAGTGGAGACTACAGGGGGGGGGGGGATATCAGCAGGAGGCAGAGAAATAGCGACACGCTTATTTTCCCAGTGAATGGCTGTGTAGGGGGGTCAGAAAAAGTCTGGGGAGGACAGGCAGGCTACTCTCCCAACACAACCAGAAAACTGACCACACTGGGATGGATGTGCTCTCATGCCTATTGTGGTCGGTTTCAAATAGGAAAGCAGTATCACTAGCTATTTTACATGTAGCGGGGTATTGCTCTTCAACCCCGCAGAGACTACATTACCCAATAGACATTGGGACACCAAGGGTGCACTGCCCCGCGCAGGGACTGCTGGGGTGGACTTTATAAGAGAAGGCGGAGCGGAAATCTTTCTCTTTGGACACCGCCCGCCCAGGAAGTGGAACTCCTGTCTGAGTTTGCTGTGACATTAGGCCCGAAGCCTGGGCCCTTCTCCAAAGAGCCTTCCGCTCTCTCCGAGGAACCTGAGGGACGTTTCTCCATTGTTGCTGCATCGTTGCCAGGAGGACCGAAGACCCAGATGTCGAAAGACCTGTGTACCTAGACACAGCAGCGGAAGAAACGGACATGGACTGCATAGTTGCCAACATTGCAAAAAAAACATCTGGGACACTTTTTTTGTATTGAGGCGGAGCCTTGCTATAATTAGGGGGCGGGACATTCGTTTGTAGGCGTGTCATGCTGGAATGAAAAATGCGACGAAAAATGGGCGTGGTTTACGCACGATAGTGGGTGTGGCTTAAATGGGCGTGGTTCAAAGGGGTGTGGCTAGAGTCCGAGGTGAGAGAAAGAAATAGAAAGAAAGAAGCCAGATCCTACACCACAATAGAAATGTGTAACAAAATTGGCAGATAAGGATACTCCAAAACACCTGTTGGCGCTTCAATCATCCCGGCACCATGGTTGTTACGGTGTCAGGATGATTGAAGTGCATTATTTCTATTATTACATTGTAATATAAAATGAAATCATTCAACTCACCATAATGCCGAATCAGTGGAAGTGTGTCACCTGCCACCAGATGCCTCCCCAGCAGTCCGTCCTTGCATCAGGTGCTCCCAGAAGCATAGCCCCTCTTTACAGAACTGTGTCCCTGGCAGCGGAGCCCTCCTTTACATCTGGTGTTCCTGGCAGTGGAGCCCTCCTTACAGATCTGTGTCCCCCAGCAACAGAGCCCTCCTTACTTCAGTGTCCCCAGCAGCGGAGCCCTCCTTTACATCTGGTGTCCCCGGCAGCAGAGCTCTCCTTTACATCTGGTGTCCCCCGGCAGCAGAGCTCTCCTTTACATCTGGTGTCCCCCAACAGCGGAGCCCTCCTTTACATCTGGTGTCCTCCAGCAGCAGAGCCCTCCTTTACATCTGGTGTCCTCCAGCAGCAGAGCCCTCCTTTACATCTGGTGTCCTCCAGCAGCAGAGCCCTCCTTTACATCTGGTGTCCTCCAGCAGCAGAGCCCTCCTTTACATCTGGTGTCCTCCAGCAGCAGAGCCCTCCTTTACATCTGGTGTCCTCCAGCAGCAGAGCCCTCCTTTACATCTGGTGTCCTCCAGCAGCAGAGCCCTCCTTTACATCTGGTGTCCTCCAGCAGCAGAGCCCTCCTTTACATCTGGTGTCCTCCAGCAGCAGAGCCCTCCTTTACATCTGGTGTCCTCCAGCAGCAGAGCCCTCCTTTACATCTGGTGTCCCTCCAGCAGCAGAGCCCTCCTTTACATCTGGTGTCCTCCAGCAGCAGAGCCCTCCTTTACATCTGGTGTCCTCCAGCAGCAGAGCCCTCCTTTACATCTGGTGTCCTCCAGCAGCAGAGCCCTCCTTTACATCTGGTGTCCTCCAGCAGCGGAGCCCTCCTTTACATCTGGTGTCCTCCAGCAGCGGAGCCCTCCTTTACATCTGGTGTCCTCCAGCAGCGGAGCCCTCCTTTACATCTGGTGTCCTCCAGCAGCGGAGCCCTCCTTTACATCTGGTTCCCTGGCAGCAAAGCTCTCCTTTACATCTGGTGTCCTCCAGCAGCAGAGCCCTCCTTTACATCTGGTGTCCTCCAGCAGCAGAGCCCTCCTTTACATCTGGTGTCCTCCAGCAGCAGAGCCCTCCTTTACATCTGGTGTCCTCCAGCAGCAGAGCCCTCCTTTACATCTGGTGTCCTCCAGCAGCAGAGCCCTCCTTTACATCTGGTGTCCTCCAGCAGCAGAGCCCTCCTTTACATCTGGTGTCCTCCAGCAGCAGAGCCCTCCTTTACATCTGGTGTCCTCCAGCAGCGGAGCCCTCCTTTACATCTGGTGTCCTCCAGCAGCGGAGCCCTCCTTTACATCTGGTGTCCTCCAGCAGCGGAGCCCTCCTTTACATCTGGTGTCCTCCAGCAGCGGAGCCCTCCTTTACATCTGGTGTCCTCCAGCAGCGGAGCCCTCCTTTACATCTGGTGTCCTCCAGCAGCGGAGCCCTCCTTTACATCTGGTGTCCTCCAGCAGCGGAGCCCTCCTTTACATCTGGTGTCCTCCAGCAGCGGAGCCCTCCTTTACATCTGGTGTCCTCCAGCAGCGGAGCCCTCCTTTACATCTGGTGTCCTCCAGCAGCGGAGCCCTCCTTTACATCTGGTTCCCTGGCAGCAAAGCTCTCCTTTACATCTGGTGTCCTCCAGCAGCAGAGCCCTCCTTTACATCTGGTGTCCTCCAGCAGCAGAGCCCTCCTTTACATCTGGTGTCCTCCAGCAGCAGAGCCCTCCTTTACATCTGGTGTCCTCCAGCAGCAGAGCCCTCCTTACAGGTCTGTGTCCCCTAGCAGCGGCAGCCAGCCCCGGGGAACAGATGCTCTCACCTCCCGGCGTCTCCGTGTATGTGCTGGAGGCAGAGGCAGCTCCGCGGTCCATGATCATTTCCCAGCGGTGTCGTGCCGAGAATGGTTCCCCCGCCGGATTCTGTTCCCCCTGGCTCTCCCGACTCCTATCGGAACTCCGCCTCCCCAGCCCTGTACATTGCCGCTCCCTCACGAATGATAATACCGCCCCGCCTCCACATGTGTGAACACAGAGAGGGGAGAAGCCGATTGGCTGCTCCTCCCCTCACCACTGAACACAAGAGGAAATAATCCTTGTGTCTGCAGCGGCGGCCATCTTTGTGTAGCCCGCCGTTTTTTTACCTCAAGCATTCCCGATTTTCCCGGCGGCCGGGACAAAGGCAAAATACCGGGAAAATAGACGGGACAAAATAAATACGGGACGAGGGTCCCACCAAATCCGTGATTGTCCCGGGAAAAACGGGACTGTTGGCAACTATGGGACTGGTCCGGTTGGGTGAGAGAGCACCTGCTCAGAGGCAGATACAATATCCCTGTTACTCTTGTGGATTGCAATTTGTTCTTCAAAGTGCACCACCGTTTGCTAGCGAAGATTTCTCTGCAAGACTTTCCCTAAGTTCAGTCAGGCCTGACTGGGTAGCGTAGACATTGCGGGGCGCCATCTTGTCCATGAAGGAGGATAGCTGCAGCGGGGACAGTTAGGGTTGTATAGTACTGTATACTTGTCCGCTCATTTAAATACTGTTTTATTGCAGGGCTCTGCATATCTCGTGTACATACGCACTAGTGGAATGGAGGGGAGAAGTCCCCGAAGGCTTTAGAGGTCAGAACATACGGGCCATAGATAACCAGACATACCGTTTAGTTCATACGAGGGCCGTGAAGAAGGATTCTCCACAGATCTCCCCGCCATCATCCCCACTGCTTTTCCCCAAAGTAGAAAGCTCCCAGGAAGTGATGACCGCGGGGACGCCTCTGGCTGCTATAGGACCGGAATTACTGAATGCTCTGGGAGATTTCGTTACTAAGTGCCAGAAGAGAAATACGGTGCACGTGGAAGCCGGTACCGGAAGCTCCGGATCTTCTCAGGGAAGCAACCTGTGCCAGTCGGGGAAGAAGACTTTGACACCTGGATTGAGCAGGGCAATGCAGGCTGTAGAAGGATGGGAAGTACCCGAAGCACAGAAGAAGCAGCGCATAAGTGAAAGCTTGAGGGGTGCTGCTGCTGAAGCTGTGAAGAATCTTAGGTTTAGCAATGCTGCTTATACTGCAATGGATTATCTGGCTATGTTGCAGAAGGAATTTGGCCAGCTGGAAAAGGTGACTGAACTGATGTACCAGTTCGAACATACCCTTCAACAGCCTGAAAAAAAATTATCCAAATACGGAGGCTGAATAGGATGTTGTGCCAAATTGTCCTTAAAAAGGGAATGCTGCCTAAAGTCATAGACGTGGCTAGGATGAAGCAGATCCTGAGAGGAACCTTGCGTTCGGATCCAGTTTGGCTCCACTTGAAGACCTCTGAAGGAGTCATGAATCTGAGTTACCCGAACCTTGTGCGGATAATAAGGGATGAAGAAGCCCCGGCTGAGAAGACTACTCCCCTCCCCTCGGTGGGAGTCAGATCAGCAACAGCCACTGAACGGGACTCAGAAGTGGAGACCCTGAAGTCCCAGATGACTCAAGTGCTGGACCTTTTGACCTTTCTACTGGCTAAGAACTCAGGAGCCAAAGAGCAAGAGGAGACCAGAAATGAACCACGCCAGAGTGTCTCAACTCCAACCTCCCCGCAGGGGAGAAGAGGAACTGTCTGTTTCAACTGTGGAGGAGTCGGCCACTTTGGAAGAGTGTTCCCCAGTCCAAGGAAGAACCGAGGCACTTGCCACCAGCCGGCAGAAAACTTCAGAGGGCCCCCGGTGAAGGAGTCAGCCGGGCGCCCATTGTTTACAGAAAGGTCCAACCAGATCCTAAAGCCAGAAGTGAAGAAAGAGAAGGGAAACAATGCCCCTCCTAAATACTCAATACGTCTTGTCAGGAGTTAAAATCTAACAATCTGCAGGAAGTCAGTGCATACCAGGCCCAACAGGGGTTGAGATCCAGAAAGAAATGGAAAAAAAAGAAATCCTCAAAGGGAAAAGCCCTAAGTTCAAAGAAGAAAGCTCCCCAGGAGAGTTTTCAAGCCAAGTTGGTGGGACCCTCCCCTGTGGTCCCTATTCAAGTGGAGGGAGTCTACACAAGGTCCATCCTAGACACAGGAGCCCAAGTGACCCTTTTATACAGAGACTTTTATCAAAAACACCTGAGCCACGTGCCCCTACAGAAGTTGGAAGACCTAGAAATATGGGGAATTGGTACTTGTGACAGGGGTCACTTTGGGCACAGGGTGAGCAAGAAAATAATGGACATTAAGAATATGTCTTGGATTGCTTTAAAATGGGACAGTGATATTTTTCCACAATATTCCCCAGGATACCTGTAAAGAACTATTTACTGTTTGATTATGAACTCAACAGGTTAACTGAAAAGTGACTCCTTCATGATGTTGGGACACATACTGTTAGATGCTAATGTCACCACATCCAGCCCCCACCTGTGTCTGCTAAGATGTCAGATGTGTATTGGGAGACAGTGAGGCTAGCCTAAAGGTCATGTGTCTGAGTCATCACTGTAGTTAATTAGCTCATGTAAATTAGGTCTGGTCAAAGGTGTATTGCCTGAGGAGAATGTAAGAACCTCCTCTCTGTGTGTATAAAACTGGGAGTTTGTCATTAAAGATTTTCAGTCCAGTTGGAAACTTCATACAGAGTGTTTGTCTCGTATGTTTGGAAGGATTAATCCTATGGGAAGCGGTCGCCTGACTGTGGAGGATCGGCAGTGGATGTGTGTCCAGAGAGGGAATATCCTAAACGGCGTTAACCCCTTTCATACTTGGGGTGCCGTTACAGTACTCAAAGGTTTCCCTACGATGGTTATGTCTCAATCAGGCTGGCCTTTGACCCCTCAGTGACCGGAAGTGCGGAAGTTTTTGACACCTTGGCAGTAGTCTGCCTCCGCCCACCAGGAGCCAACAAGAGTTCCCTGACTATAGGGACCAACACTGACCTGGTCAGGAGACTACTGGCTCCCCTAGCACAGAAGCAGGGTACTTCAGAAGCCAGGATCCACCCCATGTTGCAGCAGGCCTACCGAAGATTGGTCCTAGAACAGAAGGCCCCGGAAGAGGGGGTGGGGAAAGTCTGGAAATTGTCCAAGAAGGAGAAAGTGCTGCAGCCTGGCGAGATGACCTGCCTGAAGGCTACTGTGAAGCTCTCATGGAAACAACCTGGCCCTTTTGTGGTTCTGGAACCAGACCCTCTAGACACCCACCCAGAGTTGGAAGTGGTCCCCGAAGTGGTCCCGTTAAGGGCTTTGAAGAAGGCGAAGGGACAGATCCCAGTGAGCATCAGGAATATCAGCGGTTCCCCTGTGAAGATTCTGGCCTGGATGTTGTTGGGAAAAGTAAACCCTGCTACCCCATTGGCCCTGTCTGACCTAGAGAAGACTGAAGGAGGGAAACCCACCCTGGAAAGCTCTGCCTGGAAAACACCACCCTACCACCGGTGTGGAAGGAGAAAGCCAAGGCCCAACGGACCAGATGGAGAAGAATTTTCTCAAAGGATGAATTTGACGTTTGGTGTGCAAGGAGTGCCACCCATAAGATCCGTCTGCAGGAAGACAAACCTTTCAGGGAGAGGGTCCGGTGGGTTAAAGAGAACTGGAGTTATTCGAGAGTCCAGAAGCCCATATGCCTCCCCTATTGTGGTAGTCAGGAAGAAGAACGGGTCACTGAGACTTTGCATAGACTACAGGACTCTCAATAGGAGGACCATACCCGATCAGTATACGACCCCCAGGATAGAAGATGCCTTACAGAGTCTGTCTGGAGCTAAGTGGTTCAGTGTAATGGACCTGAAGAGTGGATATTACCAGATCCCAATGCATCCAGAGGACAGGGAGAAGACGGCATTCATCACCCCAGTGGGATTCTATGAGTTTAACACGATGCCTCAAGGCTTGTCGGGGGCTCCTGCCACTTTCCAGAGACTGATGGAGAAGACAGTGGGGGACATGAATCTCATTGAAGTCCTAGTGTACCTAGACGTCATCCTTGTCTTCGGGAAGACTCTAGAGGAGCACGAGGAGAGGCTGGAGAAAGTCCTGAAGAGGCATAGTGAAGAGGGACTCAAACTTTCCAGGGAGAAGTGTCAGTTCTACCAGTCCTCAGTCCACTATCTGGGGCACATGGTGTCCGAAGAGGGAGTGTCTACAGACCCTGACAAGCTGGAAGCAGTTACCTCCTGGCCCCGAACAACAACAGTAACTGAGCTCAGATCCTTCCTGGGGTTCTGCTCTTACTACCGCAGATTCGTGGAAGGGTTTGCAAGAATTGCCAGACCTCTGAATGAGCTACTGAAGACAGAAGGAGAGGAGGGTGACACTGGGCCCAGGAAGCCCGGGGAGTCCGTGGAAGATCAGTAGACAGAGAAGTGTGAAGAGGCGTTCAAGATGCTGAAGAAAAGTCTGACCACTGCCCCGGTCTTGGCCTATGCTGATACCAAGAGACCATACGAACTACATGTGGATGCCAGCCATGATAGTCTGGGAGGCGTGCTATACCAAGAATATGAAGGACAGTTGAAGCCAGTCGCCTATGTGAGTAGGGGTCTAACACCAGCGGATAAGAATTATCCCACTCACAAGTTGGAGTTCCTGGCCCTAAAGTGGGCAGTGGTGGACAAGCTCAAAGACTACCTGTATGGAGCTGACTTCACTGTAATGACAGACAATAACCCACTTACTTATCTTTTCACCACAGCCAAGCTGGATGCCACTGGCCACCGTTGGTTGGCAGCCCTCTCTGGATTTAACTTTAGCCTCAAGTATAGGCCGGGAGCCGGGAACCGAGATGCTGATGCGTTGTCCAGAAGGTCCCATACCCCCACTTGCCCTGAGGAAGACTGGACCCAGGTGGCCCCAGATGGGGTGCGGGCTTTGTGTCAGGGAGCACAGCTTCAAGCTAGTGGCAGATCCAGGGCAGAAGAGATTGGAGTTTCGGTGGTGGGGGTGCCCAAATGCTATTGTGATGTGACCCAGATTGGCGAAGACAACTTGCCAAAACTGTCCAAGAAGGACCTAAGGCGGGACCAACTGGAAGAACCTTGGGGAAGATTAGCCTTGGAAGCTCTGGAAGATCAGGATCCGGCCAGGCTCTTACAGGATCCCTCAAAGGAGGCTTGATTAGTCCACAAAGAATGGGACAAGTTACAGGTGCATCAAGGGGTGGTCTACCGAAGGGGCCCCTCTGATGACCTGGAGGATAAGTGGCAGCTGTTTTTGCCAGAAAAACATCGAAAGACTGTCCTAGCTGCCCTACATGACAACCATGGCCACTTGGGAGCCGAAAGAACCTTCCAGCTTGTAAGAAGTAGGTTTTACTGGCCTTGTATGCGAGCTGAAGTGGAGGAATATTGTCACTCATGCGCTCGTTGCATTCAGAGGAAGACATTGCCACGTCAAGCTGCCCCAATGGGCCACCTGCAAAGTCAAGGACCCTTGGACTTGGTATGCATTGACTTTCTTTGCCTGGAGCCTGACTTGAGTGGACATGGAAATGTTCTGGTGATAACCGACCATTTCACCCGTTATGCCCAGGCCTTTCCAACTAAAGACCAGAAAGCTTCCACTGTAGCCAAAATACTGGTAGAGAAGTACTTTGTGCATTACGGGTTACCTCAATGCCTTCACTCGGATCAAGGGAGAGACTTTGAGAGCTGACTGATCCGAAAGTTGTTAGACTCTTTCGGTATAAAGAAGACTCGTACTACCCCTTATCACCCCCAAGGTGATGCCCAACCAGAAAGATTCAACAGGACTTTACTAAATATGTTGGGGACTCTGAACAGCGAAGAAAAGCCACATTGGGGGAAGCACATAGCTGCCATCGTATACGCATGCAATAGCACGACCAGTGATGTCACAGGGTATTCCCCCTATAGACTTATGTTTGGCAGGGAAGCAAGACTACCCGTACATCTGGCCTTTGGCATCTCAACAGACCATACATCAGCTGCCTCACACGAGGGATACGTGGACAGGCTGCGGAAGAGCTTAAGGTTGGCCTATGAGATGGCCCAATCAACTTCTGACCAGAGGGGAGCCCGGAATAAACTAAACTTCGACCTCAAGGTCCGGATCCAAGATTTGCAGCCTGGAGACAGAGTGTTGCTGAGAAATCTAGGTGTTCCAGGGAAACACAAGCTGGCAGACAGATGGAAGTCAGAGCCCTATGTAATCTACAAGAAGCTGCCTGGCTTGCCAGTGTACCAGCTGAAGCCTGAAGGAAGAGAGGGCCCACTAAAGACCTGGCACAGGAACCATCTGCTACCCCTCTCTGAGGCCGTCAGGATGCCTCCAACTCTGGATTCCCTTGAGTTACCTTCCACCCCCCATACTCCTAGACCCAACACTAGGTCTCAAACAACTCTACCAAGGGAGGAAGAACATTTGAAAACAGCGAAGAGGAGGAAGTAGATCCCAGTTGGCTGTGGCCATCTCAGGCACCTGAGCCCCTGATGGTGGATCCTTCATCCCCTGACTTCTCCATAAGTGACACTTTGAATGCAGAAGCTGCTGAGTTTATCCCATCCAGTGTTCCGAGTGATGAGTGGGAAGATGCATTGGAATTTGTCCCAGATGAAGATCCAAGGAACTCTCTGTACCTTCCTGCACCTGAGTCAGATGTCCTGGAAGCAGAAAATCCTCCCACACCTGCCTTAGTAGAAATACCTACGCTACAGGAGCCAGTAACTCCCAGGGAGCAAAGAGTGAAGAGACTTATCCGCCCTCCTCTGAGGTTGACATACACTCAAATGGGAGAAAGTTCTGAGGATACTGTGACGACAGCCAGAAGGACAACACAAAAACCTGGCCCCTCCACTGTACATTTGGTGGGAGGTTCCCCTGCCAAGTTCTTATGCCACCATAAATTGCATTACTGTCAGATAATGTTTGTGTTATCTTTGGGGACCAAAGATTTTAAGTGGGGGGAGTGTGTAGCGGGGTATTGCTCTTCAACCCCGCAGAAACTACATTACCCAGTAGACATTGGGACACCCAGGGTGCATTGCCCCACGCAGGGACTGCTGGGGTGGACTTTATAAGAGAAGGCGGAGCGGAAATCTTTCTCTTTGGACACCGCCCGCCCAGCAAGTGGAACTCCTGTCTGAGTTTTCTATGACGTTAGGCCTGAAGCTTGGGCCCTTCTCTAAAGAGCCTTCCGCTCTCTCCGAGGAACGTCTCTCCATTGTTGCTGCATCGGTGCCAGGAGGACCGAAGACCCAGATGTCAAGAGACCTGTGTACCTAGACACAGCAGCGGAAGAAACGGACATGGACTGGTCTGGTTGGGTGAGAGAGCACCTGCTCAGAGGCAGATACAGTATCCCTGTTACTCTTGTGGATTACAATTTGTTCTTCAAAGTGCACCACCGTTTGCTAGCGAATATTTCTCTGCAAGACTTTCCCTAAGTTCAGTCAGGCCTGACTGGGTAGCGTAGACATTGCGGGGCGCCATCTTGTCCACGAGGGAGGATAGCTGCAGCGGGGACAGTTAGGGTTGTATAGTACTGTATACTTGTCTGCTCATTTAAATACTGTTTTATTGCAGGGCTCTGCACATGACATGTACACTGTTGTTCTTTTGCTTACCCACTAATTTGAGTAAATACATAAGGGTCAAGTATACTGGTGTTGGTGTCATTTACTCAGCAGAAGTGCCGGTTAAATATAGTATTAACTTATTGCCTTGTGTTCTTGTCATAGGATTGTGTCACCGTGAGTTGCAGGCCACACAATCCTATCATCCCCTACTGACTGTGCCAAGGGAGGGTAGAGCCGATTGCCAGGGGTTGACAGTGGTGCATTACAGGGCCCAAAATATACCGGCAGCCCTCTTAGCTGGGGGTATCGCTATATACACAAAGGAAGCAATACAAAGGGCAGGATACTTAAAAGGATTGTTCACCTTTACAAAAAACCTGCCTATGCAGGTAAGGGATGTTTGTAGATAAAAACAAATTGTGTAGCTCTGACTAAAGATGAATAATACCCTTGCTAAATAAAGGTGTAGGCCATTTACATACCTTATGTAGCCTGACTTAAATACACCCAGGACATTGCTAAGTACTCTCAGGACATTGCCAAGTGTGGCCTAGTCATCACTGCCCACCTCCACCATTACAGGAGTGAGCTCTTTCTCTGATTCAACCCCCTCACACACTCTTTCTCTCCCCTGATGTAGTAGCTCTGAGCTCAGCATTTGAGAGCTCACTCCTGTGATGGTGTAGGGTGACAGGGACTCACTTAGCAACGACCTAGGAGTACCTAGCAATGTCCTGGGAGTATTCCAGTCAGGTTTCATAAGGTATGTAAATGGCCTACACCTATAGCACCTATAGCAAGGGCTTTATTCAACTTTAGTCAGAGCTGCATAGTCTGTTTTTATCGATAGATGCCCCTTATCTGCATAGGCAGTTTTGTGGTAAGGGTGAACAATTCCTTTAACATCAGTACAAGGTACAACAGACACATGTTAAGAATATGAAATGTTAGGGTAAGAAACACTTCAGGCCTCATGCATACTGGACGTTTTTTCAGCTGCTCCTAGGGGTGTTTAGCATTTTGTTTTTCTGCCTCTAAACTCCCCTGCATGTTAGTCTATGGTGTCCATGAACACATAGGTTTTTAGAGGAGTTTAGAAGAAAAAAAAACCCCACTGCCAGTGTGTCCAGGAGCATCAAAGTCTTGACAGAAAAAATGCTTGACGCTTCTAAACGCATCCAAAAAATGCTAGGTGCGTTTAGCACATGAGCGTTATAATGTATTTGACTAGAATACATTTTTATTATGGCCATTTAAAAGAACGGCCCAAGTGCTTGACGCCTGTAAACACGCCTCCACGCGTTAGACACTTTTACAAGCATCAGACCTTTTTCTGCCAAAACGCTGCTACCAGGAGGAATGACTTCTAGGAGAGTTGGCAAAATGTCCTGTGTGCATGAGGCCTTAAAGCCCCACAATCTTTTCCACCAGAAGTAAACAGGCTAATGTACATAGTAAATCACATTTCATATTTGTCCATTCACTATGGCTCCTACCTGGTTGAAGTAACATGTCGGGCAATTGTTTCCAGATAAGGATGGTGTAGCTCGGTATCTTGTGATGCAAGGCCAGCATAACACATGTTTACATGGGTTATAGATATAATCCTCCACGTCTTCGGCACACAGGTCACAGATAACAAGGGCTCCGGCTCTGATTGGCATAGACATGTATTAAACATAACAAAACATGAGGTAGGAATTCATTAAATAACACATAGTTACCGTACTCAACCACTTCAATACCGGGCACTTTCCCCCCTTCCTGCTCAGGACAATTTTCAGCTTTCAGCACTGTCACACTTTGAATGACAATTGCGCGGTCATGCAACACTGTATCCAAATGAAATTTTTATAATTTTCTTCCCACAAATAGAGCTTTCTTTTGGTGGTATTTGATCACCACTGGGTTTTTTTTTTTACTAAACCATCTAAAAAAGGCAGAATTTAAAAAAAAAAACTGATGGGCACCGATGGGCACTAATAAGTGGCACTGATTGACACTGATAGATGGCACTGGATAGGCAGCACTGATGAGGAGCTACTGACAGGCAATACTGAGTGGCATCTGAAGGGAACTGACAGGCATTACTGATGGGCACAGATTGGCACATTTATGGGCACTGATTGACACTTTGATGGGCACTAACAGGCATATATGTATATGGGGCACAGGCTGGCAGCTGATGGGCACTGATTGGCAGCTTTTAGGCACATCTGATGGGCGCTGGGCTGATAATAAATGTGCTGGTTATCAGCACAGACACCCCCTCTGACAGGGAGAGCCGCTGATCGGCTCTCCCTGTCAGCACAAACCGAGGAATGCCATTTACCGGCACTTCCTGGTTCACGTGATGATCAGCTGTAATTGGTCACAGCTGATCGCGTGGTAAGAAGCCTCTGTCAGAGGCTCCATACCACGGTCAGAGATGCGGCGTGTCAGACTGACACACAGCACCTCTCATCGCCATGATGCGTGCCCCCACGGGCGCGCGCCGACTCTGTTATCCTGATCACGTCATATGACATCCGGTCAGGATAACAGAACTGCTTTGCCGACGTCATATTGCTATATGGCGGGCGGCAAGTCGTTAAAGTGTTACTAAACCCAGAACATGGAACTGCAATTATTTTAGTAAATATAAACTAATAAATGCCTTTTCTCCTCAGCAGTATATAGCAGTCTTGTGACTTCTATCAGTTCCTAGTAAAGCTTGTAGGAGGAGTTTTCATTCTCCCCTGATCCTCTGTCTAGACATGTCTGAACAGTGCTGATTGGCCCTGTGCTGATCACATGCAATCTCTCAAGAAAAAAAAAAAAACTCTCTAGCAATACACACCAAACTGAGCATGTGCAGCCCGTCTCCTGGCTCTGTAAATATCAGGTTATTTTTAGGAGACAATGGAAGAAGAGGAGGATCAGAGAAGACAGGATCAAACAGCCTTTATACACAATGCAAAGGATTAAGCCCTTAGGTTCCACAGTGAGTATAACAAGCATGCTTTACTGCATATACAGACTGATTTTACTGTTGTGGGTTTAGTAACACTTTAACAATTTATGATTTTGTTGTGCTTTTAGGACCATCCAATATCTTTGAGACACGAATACCAAGAATATTTTCACTTATTTTGGATTCCCTTATGGACTTATCACTGTTTATTTGGAATTCTTTATGGACTGATCACTGTCATATATATATATATATATCACATTCCTCTTTTGGTCATATTATTTTATTAGCGCTGCAATCTTTTAGTTTTTATAACTTGATGTATTCCTATCTTTTGGGAAATCTTCCTGACTATACCTTTTATTATATCCCCAGACCCAGAGTTCTTTCAGAAATCCTCCTCTATTCCTAATATTTTAATTTTTTATGGTTTACTTTGGATATGAGCAATTTGAATAAATATTATTTGTAAGTATGTACTTTAGTTTCATAATTTTTTAGGGTGGATGATTGATGGATATAGAATAATGTGGGTTTACTCGGAGGCGTATCTATCCCTGATGGGCTAAATTGTCATCCTGTGGCATTTGGAGGCCGCTTTATTGGTTCTGCATCAGAGGGGATGAAGGGGTGGACAGAGGCTCTATCCCTTTCCATACTCTCCCCTCTCTCTCCCTCCCCCTTTTTTTTCTCCTCTTCCCCCGTTCTGTCTTCCCCACGCTCTTCTTCCTTCTTGAGTTTAAAATTAAAAACACACGGTACAGAGACAACCGGCCGCCTAGACCCGTGGGGTACTTTTGCATTTGTATGATTTATCTCTCTCCGTTTGGTTCTCGCTCCTCTGATGGACCTTGTAATGAATCATAACCTGACTACATTTGAACATGGTTCTCTCTTGTGGAACCCCAGCATGGGCACGTTGTTATGTCTAATGTTTATGCTATACGTTCTCTGTATTGATGAAAAATAAAGTTGACTATATCTTTATTTATATTTTATTGTGTGTATATATATATGTAGCACACGGACCTTTTACCTGCCCTTGGCTCCTTAGCAGGAAATAGCACACCGTGCTATGTGCCCGTACCCTCTTGTGTGAAGAAGTTGAGCGGTGTTATAAACGGGTCTCCACAGCGAGGTTCTCCAGAGAATGGTTCTCGCCTTCACGTTCAATAAAGACAAGTCTCTATTTCCCCCAATAACTCCAAGGTCCACACCGGTTGCAACTCCAACGTAGAGTTTATTTACTCAAAACACAGTCTCTAGATAGAAAACGTTGGAGAACAGGACAGAAAAAGGTGTTGAAGAGGTCCAGGCACAAACGAAATATGTTTCACTACTTAGCTTCTCAAGTAGACTTAGCCCATCCGGATAGTCTCCCATTGAATGGATCCTAGCAGCCGGAATGATGCTCGAACTAGATACACACAGTCTCTGCACAAACTCTGCCACAGAACCGGTGAACTTGGGTCTCTGCCACAGACCTGGTGAACTTGGGTCTCTGCCACAGACCTGGTGAACTTGGGTCTCTGCCACAGACCTGGTGAACTTGGTTGCAATGTTAAGCCTCTTTCAGGGGGGATGACATCCCTCCATAGAGTTACCGGGCCCCTTCCTTCACTGTGAGTTCCTCACCAGTCCCTCGGAACGGTCCTCCCCCGGCCTCCTCATCTAAGATTTGGGTCTCCTCGCAAGGCAGCACCCTGGGATTCCTTGATCCTCTGTGGGCCCCAGCCAAAGGTGCTGGGCCCAAGGCCTTCAGTTGCAGCCCCAGGGCTAAAGGTGTCTGGGACTGATCCGCCAGTGTACCGGATCAGGAACTCCACCCCCGGGCCAAAGGTGCCCGGGGTGGCCACGAACAGGACAACATACTCCTGGGGTTGGACCCCCGAGAACTCCTCCCTACAGACAGGGTCTGTCCCTTTTTATATCCTCTCCCGCCATGCACAGCAGGCTAACACGCCCACCACACCACTGCCGAGAGGGGACATCCAAGGCACAGCACTACACCCGTGGTTCAACCCTGGCCTCCGACGGCAGCGCCACCTACCGGCCACAGGGAACTATACACCAGCATCCCACCTGTAGTACAAAAGAAGGTTAACAAAGCCCTAACAATCAAGGTGTTTGAGTACAACTACCACTCAAACATTCCCCTAGATTTGGAAGCCTCGCTACATATATATATATATATATATGTGTAGCACACTGATCCTTTTTCCCACCTTTGGCTCACTTGCAGGAAAAGGGCACACCGTACTATATGCCCGTACCCTCTTGTTTGAGGAGGTTGAGAGGTGTCATGTATTTGGGTCCCACAGCTAGATTCTCCATCAGTTGGTTCTCATCTCCTAGGATATAGGGACAAGTCTCTGTTTTCCCCCCAAGTAATTCCAAAGTCCACACCACTCTAAACTCCAACGTTGAGTTTATTTTTTCTCAATGCTCAGTAGATAGGAAAGGGTGAATAGGAGACAGGACAGCAAGGTTTTGGGAGGTAGGTCCAGGCACAAGTAGATTCTACAATCACCTCTCTATCCCAGAGTAGGATTAGCTCACCCGGATAGTCCCCTGTAAGAGCGGATCCTAGCAGCCGGAATGATGCTCGAACGTTCACTTTAGGTCCTTTCCCTAGATACGATCGGGAGACTCTCTGCCACAGAATCTATCACACCCTGAACTTCTCAGCTTTTACAATACGAGGACAGGTGCCAGCAACAGCACAATACTAGGCCCTTGGTGGATAGATGAATCCCTCCAGAAAGTTACCGGGCCCCTTCCTTCACCGTGAACTCTCACCGGTTCTTCAGAAAGGTCCTCCCCCGGCCCCTCTTCTTAGAAGCGGGCTCCCTCGCAAGGGACACCCTGGGATTCCTCTTCCCAGAAGTGGGCTCCAGCTAAAGGTGCTGGCCCCAGTGCTGAAGTTGCAGCCCCAGGGCTAAAGGTGCCTGGGACTGATGCGCAGGCGGCCCCATGGCCTGGAGGGCCGGGCGCCACGCACCTGGACTCCGACTCCTCTCGCGAACTCCAGAGAGCGACCCCTCCCAGGCGGCGTCTGCCCCTTATGTATCCTCTCCCAGCATGCACAGCAGGCCAACCACGCCCACTGTACAGCTGCCGAGAGAGGACACCCTAAGGCACAGCACTATTACTGATGGTTCAACCCTGACCTGTCATGGCAGTGCCACCTACAGGCCACAGGGAACTGCACACCAGTATACCACCTGGAGAAATAAAATAGCACAACCTATCAATGAGAACGGTCTGAGCCTAACTACTAACTCAGACCAGCCCCCTAAATTTGGGTATATAGCACCCCTAAATGGGGTGGGCGCTACATATGTATACATATATAATGAGAGCAAGACCCTGTCACTGTAGAGAATATGATACAGTATTTACTTTAAGGGTTATTGCAAGGTTTCCGGACTAACGCTTCTGAGCGGAGAAAGCTGTGTTTTTGGTTTTCCCTGGATTCTGTACTTCTGGATCAGAACCTTCAATACTGTGTCTGGATTTTACCAGGTGTCTGCAACCTGTCTGATTACACAGGTGTGCAGGGTCGTTATATACTCAAACCTGAGGATAGTTCAGAGCTCCCAGTTTGAAGACAGTATGGAAGACAGAAGGTTTCACCCAGGGGTCAGAGCTGCCCAAGCCAGTAGCCTAGAGAGAGACAGGAGATCATAACCAGGGGTCAGGAGACCGCCTATCCAGAGGCCAAGATTGGTTCGTGCAGCAGGGCGCTGCAACTAAAGGCTAAGGCTGGTCATATGAAACAAAGAAAAACAATACAGGCGCCACTTGGTAAAACTGTTACACTTTAATATCACAATACCACTAAAGCACTCACTCTTAGGTAAGCTGTAGCAGGCACATGAGCGGTCCGGTCTACGATCGTACTCCAAAAGCTGCCATTCTCAATGAGAAGAGACATCCCTGTGTGCTGAGCGAGGAACCGGCATAATGTCCATTCAGATGTATCCGGATAGTCTCTCAAAGAACCAGGAGGGCTGGAACGCAAACTAGGAGTCAACTGAGACGCTACGCATCTTTATCAAGGATGCTTTAACGTCTCGCTGCTGTAACATCGAAACGTGTTGCATGCTGGTCGTGACGTCACTCCACTGAGTGTAGCGTCTCAGTTGACTCCTACTTTGCATTCCAGTCCTCCTCCTGGTTCTTTGAGAGACTATCCGGATACATCTGAATGGACATTATGCTGGTTCCTCGCTCAGCACACAGGGATGTCTCTTCTCATTGAGAATGCCAGCTTTTGGAGTACGATCGTAGACCGGACCGCTCATGTGCCTGCTACAGCTTACCTAAGAGTGAGTGCTTTAGTGCTATTGTGATATTAAAGTGTAACAGTTTTAATAAGTGGCGCCCGTATTGTTTTTCTTTGTTTCATATGTTTGGAGTCTGGCTTCGGCTCCCCCAGCAAGGCTGCCCGGTTGTATCCCAGGACTGTTAATACTCACACTCGAGCTCTTCACACAGCTCAAAGGACTTCTTTAGTAAAATATATATATATGCATTGTCTTTTTGACATTTTAAGCACCAGTGTTGTAAATTATTAAGGCTGGTCATACACTATCCAATTTTCTTGTTCAACTTTCCTTTAGATTTACTAAAAGCATATAATATGAGGTCAAACGCTTTCAATTTGTATGCAATCAGGCAGGCCCTTGCACTACATAGTTGAAGGTAAATATAAAGGAAATTGAGTAAAAAAATTGTGTATGGCCAGCCTAATGCCGTGTACACACGAACGATTTTCTCAACGGTGAAAACACCGTAGAGAAAATCGACGGAAAAACCGAGGAACAGCTTGTTCCCCTACACGTTTTTCCCGACATTTTTTCTCTTGGTCGAGAAAAACGACCATGTGTAGGCTCCCCGGCAGTGTTTCCCTATGGGAAAACTGCCGCGGAAAAAAATGCCGTGAATCACGACGAGAAAAATTAGAGCATGTTCTAATTTTTCTCGTCGTGATTAATGCCGTTTTTCTCGTCGGGAAAAATGACCAAAATCCCACACACGGTTGTTTTTCTCGTCAAAGAGAAAAAATGTAATTTTTTCCGATGAGAAAAATGGTCGTGTGTACGCGGCATAAGAGATCCAAGTGAACCAGGAGAGCAGGACAACACATTTAGAGGGACTGGTAAGAAGAGCAGCAGTGCTGCCAACAAGGGAGCCAGGTGGCTCGCTATTTTCGTTTGACTGGTCATATTGATGTGGAAAAACCCCTGCCTAAGCAACTAATCTATGTGAATGTTCTGTTTTATTTAACCACTTCAGCCCCGGAAGATTTTACCCCCTTCCTGACAAGAGAACTTTTTACAATTTGGCACTGCGTCGCTTTAACTGACAATTGCGCAGTCATGCAATGCTGTACCCAAACCAAATTTACGTCCTTTTTTTCCCACAAATAGAGCTTTTTTATGGTGGTATTTGATTACCTCTACGGTTTGAATTTTTTGCGCTATAAACAAAAAAATAGCAACAATTACTTTTTGCTATAATAAATATCCCCCAGTTTAGGCCAATATATATTCTTCTACATATTTTTGGAAAACAAATTGCAATATATAGGACTGACTGGGGGAGGAGACATATCGTTGTTCCTACTTAGTAGGAACAAACGATATGTCTCCTCTCCCCTGACAGAACAGGGCCCTCTAAAGGGAAAACCATACCCGTACGGGGTTTCGCCCAGGAGAGCCATTGTGCAGCAGTATATCTGCGTGAGCCGGTCGGAAACCGGTTAATAAAAGTGGGCTGCCCTAAAATACAGTTTCATCTGGTACAACTCTTTAAAAAAGCACCTACCACATGAGTATAATCTCCCCAATAACACAATTGGTGGAGGATGTGGGCAATACGGTGGCGTTACGGATTCTCGCACGCCAGAACAGTGAGTTTGCCAGAAACTCTTTGCTCTGCAGTGTGTACGGCAGCTGGTGAACCTACAAGGGAAGCATTGCATGTATCTTAGCCCTTAAAGAGACAGTACTCCAGGTTAAATTGCAAGAGTGCTGTAGCTGTGCAGTGGAGTGACTGTGAAGACGGGGCGTTTTCAGAAAAAAGAGTACTTTAAAGAGATAGGAGACAGAACTCTGTGGTTGGAGGGGTTGCTACATGTTTAAAGCTGAAATCCTAATAATGGAACAGAATTGCCGTAATTGGGAATGCCTGCAATGCTCGGGTAAGGGAAAGCTGTTACCCTTTGCAACAGGAGAAAGTCTGTCGGCAGAAAGGAAGAGCTACAGTGGAGATGTGGCTCAAATTCTGAATGAAGATGTTTGTGCAAAAGTGTCTGTTGTCGCTCGTGGAGAAAAAAGGGATTTTTATAACAGCTTACCTGTAAAATCCTTTTCTTGGAGTACATCACGGGACACAGAGCGACTTAGTCATTACTAATGGGTTATATAGATTACCTTCAGGTGTTGGCACTGGCCAATTCCAAACCGGAAGTACCCTCCCCTATATAAGCCCCTCCCATCCGGGAGCACCTCAGTTTTGTAGCCAAGCAATAAGTGTCCCAAAAAGAGGGGTGGGAGCTCTGTGTCCCGTGATGTACTCCAAGAAAAGGATTTTACAGGTAAGCTGTTATAAAAATCCCTTTTTCTTTTTCGTACATCACGGGACACAGAGCGACTTAGTCATTACTAATGGGACGTCCCAAAGCAATGCCAAATGAGGGGAGGGATACATAAGCTGGGCGCCATCAGGCATGAGGCTCTTTTGCGGCCTGCAACACACTGCGCCCAAAGGCGACATCCTCCTGACTTCTGACGTCTACCTGGTAGAATCTAGTAAACGTGTGTACTAAGGACCATGTTGTGGCCTTACAGACTTGAGCCAGGGAGGCTTGGTGATGCACTGCCCATGAAGTTCCAACTGCTCTTGTGGAGTGCGCCCTAACTTTGAACGGAGGCGGTCTCCTTTTCAAGCCATAGGCTTGTATTATGACCTGTCGAATCCACTTGGCTAAAGTAGATTTTTGATGCTGCCTGACCCTTTCTGGGGCCTTCCGGCAGAACAAACAAAGTATCCGTTCTACGAATCTGAGCAGTGGCTTTAAGATAAGCTTTAACTGCTTTTACTACATCCAAAGAATGCAATAACTTTTCCTCTACCGAACTAGGTTTGGGGAAAAAGGAAGGAAGAACCACATCTTGGTTCAAATGGCACCTCGATACCACCTTAGGAAGAAGGCTGGATGAGGACGTAATACTACTCTGTCCTTATGGATAACCAGATATGGCTCCTTACAGGACAAGGCGGGTAATTCCGATACTCTTTTAGCCGAACAAATGGCTACTAAGAAAATCAATTTCCTGGTGAAAAGAACCAAGAAAATGTGCCGCAATGGTTCAAATGGTTGTTTCTGTAGAACCGACAGAACCAGGTTTAAGTCCCATGGACATATGGGAATACTAACCGGAGGGCTAATACGCATCACTCCTTGTATGAAAGCTTTGACTAATGAATGCAAAGCCAAGGGCCTTTGAAAAAAATATTGACAAGGCCGTCTGACCCTTGATAGTACTCAAGGCAAGCTTCCTATGTACAGCCCACTGTAGGAAGTCCAGAATCCTACCTATTACGTACTTACGTGGATGCCATTTCCTGGCCTCACACCACGTGATGTACGCCTTCTAGATCCTATAATAGATCTGCCTGGATACCGGCTTCCTGGCATTGATTATGGTAGATACCACAGGATTAGAGAGCCCTCTCTTTTTTAGAATGTGGGCTTCAATAGCCAGGCCGTCAAACCTAGGGCTGGTAAGGAAGGGTAGTAGATCGGTCCTTGCGAAAGCAGGTCCGGATGATGTGGGAGGGTCCAAGGACTTCCCACTGACATTTTTACAATCTCCGCGTACCATGCCCTTCGGGGCCACGCTGGAGCCACCAGAATCACTGGTTTCTTTTCTACCCTGATTCTGCGGATTAATCGCGGTGGGAATGCATATATCAGCTTGAACTGATCCCAAGGGAACACTAGGGCATCCGAACCGCAAGCTAGGGGATCCTTTGTGCGAGACACAAATCTGTCCACCTTTGCATTGAATCTGGATGCTAGCAGCATTCCAGGATGCAATTCGCTTCCCTCTGGGCTGCACGACTCCTGGTGCCACCCTGGTGATTGATATATGCCACTGCTGTGGCATTGTCTGATTGAATTCTGACAGGTGACCCTTGGAGTTTGGATGTCCATGCTACTAGGGCATACCGGGCTGCTCGTATCTCTAAGAGATTGGTGGGCAGGGCCTTCTCTGCTTCTGACCACTTGCCCTGGAGAGACCATTGCTCCAGTACTGCCCCCCCAGCCTATGAGGCTGGCAACTGTAGTGACCACCTTCCAAGAAACCGGACTGAAGGGTTTCCCTTTTTCCAGATTCTGGGGCACCAACCACCAATGGAGGCTCTTGCGAACGGAAGGGGACAGGGACATTGGTAAGTCTAAAGCCTGAACTTTTTTGTTCTAGGCTGACAGTATGGCCCTCTGCAAGTTCCTTGAATGGAATTGACCGTAGGGTACCGCTTCGAATGAAGCCACCATTTTTCCCAGCAGCCTTATACACAGGCGTATGGATGGTTTTTCTTTTTTGTACCCACTAAGTGGGTCAAATCTTTCAAAGACGACACCTTCTCTGGAGGTAAGAAAATCTTTCTCTGATTTGAATCCAGTCTTAGCCCCCAAGTATTCCAGGCTTTTGACTGGTTTTAGGGCTGACTTGTCTCGGTTGATAATGCAACCGTGAGATTCCAGATACTTGATTATCTTGTGAACGACCACTTCTAGTTTTTTTCACTGAGTGGTCTATCAGCAACAGGTCCTCTAGATATGCCATCATCGTTACACCTTGTGTTCCTAGTTTGGCCAATCGTACGGCCAGAATTTTTGTGAACACTCGTGGTGCCGTGGCCAGACCGAAAGGTAAGGCTCTGAACTGAAAATGGCGCCCTTCTACTGCAAGGCGTAGAAATTTCTGGTGGGCCGGACAGATGGGAATATGCAAATAAGCATCCCTTATGTCGATCGAGGCTAACCATTCCTGCCCTTGTAGGGCGGTGGCCACCGATCGGATCGACTCCATCCGAAAAAGTCCTGATATGTAGGAACTTGTTTAGCCCTTTTATATTTAATATGGGCCTCATGTCCCCATTTGGTTTGGGGACTGTGACAAGGTTCGAGTAAAACCCGAACCCGTTTTCTTCCAAGGGAACCTTCATGATTACCCTTGGGGCAATAGTTGCTCTAGTGCCAGAAGGAGGGATCCACTCTACTGGGGATCGCTTGGCACGTTTGACCTTATAAAATGGGCAGGAGGAATGTCTTTTAACTCCAGCCTGTATCCCAGACTTACTGCGGAGATCACCCATCTCTGATGGTGTCCCGCCAGGTCTCTGTGAACAACTGAAGTCTTCCCCTCACCCGACTGAGTGGGGGCAACCCTTCATGACTTAGGGGGAGGTTTTGTACCTCTCTTGACCCAGGGTTTCTTGTTACCCTGTGATTGTCCCTGATTTCTGCCCCCTGGATTTGACCGCGGAGGCCGTCGGAACTGTTTCACAGCCGATGTGCCAGGGACTAGAGAAGTAGGCCTCTTAAAAGAAGGACTTCTACCCTTGTTCTTAACCGGTAAGAGTGAACTTTTACCGGCAGAAATTTTCTGGATATATTTGTCCAGATCTTCTCCAAATAAGCGTTCTCCATGAAATGGGAAGCTAACCAGCAGTTTTTTACAGGGAGCTTCAGCAGACCAGTTTTTGAGCCACAGAAGCCTACGCATATGTACTATAGACAGCGTAAAGCGGGAGGCCTGTTGGATTGTATCCTTTATGGCGTCCACCGCAAAACACAAGGCTCTAGGCAGGTCAGCTAGGGCAAGAGCCTGCTGATCTGGTAAGTCCCTTAAGACTTGTTTCAACTGATCTTTCACTGCTTGGCAGACTCCAATCGCTGCTACCGCAGGTTGTGTCACCATGCTTGCTGTAGAGAAAGCAGATTTTAGTAAAGACTCCAATTTTTTATCTATTGGGTCTTTGAACATTGGAACATTATCTACTGGACATGTCAGTGATTTGTTAACAGAAGAGATGGCTGCGTCCACTGTAGGGACCCTCCATTTTTTTATGAACTTATCCTCCATGGGATAGATCGCCGGAAATCTCTTGGGGGGAGCAAATATTTTATCAGGATGCTCCCAATCCTGGTAAATAAGCCCTTCTAATAAAGGGTGGATTGGGAAGGAACAGACAGCCTGGGGAGCTTTTAGCGACCCCAGCGAGGAAACCGTAGTGGATGGTGGTTCCGCCAGAGGCATTTTAAATGCTGATCGGACCATGTTAGTCAGAGACTGAACCCATAATCTTTCAGCCTGAGATGCTGAGAAAGGTTCTTCCACTGTTGATTCCTCTATAACTGAATCAACCTCATCCTGATCCCCTTCAGGTAGGTCGATCTCTGTGTGGGGCTGTTCCTCCACTAACAGGCACTCTGAAGGAGGAGACGGAGATCGGACGCGCTTTTCCTGTGACAGGGAAGCAGCGATCAATGCTGTTAATCTCTCTTCCAATCCTCCCAGAGTTGAGGATAAAACCTCCTCTGTTATATATACAGGAGCAGGTGGACTGGGGACAGCCGCAGCACCAGGCACTCCTGCGGGGTTTCTACGGCTACTGACCTCTGAATTCTCAGGGGAGATTGGTGCAGTACAAGCATGCCCAATATCCTCAGAGCCCGATGGAGACCCCTTTGGCTTCCTGGAAGACCTATTTCCGGAGCGTCTGGACGACATATCCTTTAAGCACAAAGCTGAGGTATTCCCGTCGTCATACACCAATTTTTGCTGGTAATAGTCTAACACAGTTGCTGCTATATACCAGCTGGTGTCCACTAAAGTGCCTTTCTATGGGGATGCCTGCATCAACCGCCTCTGTGTGCCACTGTTTGTTGCTAGCTCTGTTTGCATCCAGCTGACACTTGTACTGTGTCTTTTAACCATGCTGGGACGCCTGCACATGCGCAGAAGCGCCGCGGCGCGCATCGAGCGTCATCCACCCGCCCCGCCCCTTTTTTTTCATAGGAGGCGCGTGCACGCGCGCGCGCCCGTGCGCCATTGGCGCCCTTTTCGAAATCAAACAGGGACTAGGAGCCAGGGCCCTTTTTGCCGGAGGGCCTGTGCGGTGGATGAGCGCAGCAACAGGGCAGAGGAAGTGGATTCCCACAGAGAAACTTACCAACTGCCTGGATCTTTTGACTTGAGAAAACCAAAGATCCACATGACAAGAAAAATGGACTACAGCGGCCTCTAGTGGTTTAACACAGGTACCGCAGTCCCTTTTTTTTTTTTTTTTTCTTGACTACTAATAAAATTTTACATTTTCAGTAGTTACAGGCAAACACAGATATTAGCGGGAATACCGTTAGGTAACAGACAGAAAGACAAATTAGGCTCGGGGGTCCCCCAATAGAACCAAGTTCCTGGGGGCCCCCACTTACCTGATCCCCGCCGCAGGACTTTGTTTGGTCCACAGAAGTCCAAACTTCACCTATCACGGCAGGCATTGTAATTAAACCTTCAGGGACCGGGTTCCCAAGGATTCCACTCCCCTGGACCTGTATAGCACCCTGCACAGACAACATCTTGGTCGTGGGTATGACCAGAGCTCTGGATCCTAGGGTCCAGCCCTCCTAAGAGAGGCATTACAGGCAAAACCTTGCTCTTCTGCTGCAAGGCCCGGGTACCGACCGTTTAGCTATGAAGCTTTTTTGGTGGGATCCGGAACAGCTTACTAAGGCCCAAAAGAACCTGTACGCAAGCCCAGTGAAAACACATGTTACTCTTTGGCCAACACCTTAGACACTGGCAAAAAACTGAGGTGCTCCCGGATGGGAGGGGCTTATATAGGGGAGGGTACTTCCGGTTTGGAATTGGCCAGTGCCAACACCTGAATCTATATAACCCATTAGTAATGACTAAGTCGCTCTGTGTCCCGTGATGTACGAAAAAGAAATGTTGTTCTGCCAGCAGGGGGTGGCACAGGGCACGAGAAACTGGTGGTTTCAGGTTGTGTGAGGTGGTCAGCCCAGGGAAGAGGGCACGGTATCCAGCATCCTGCATTGGGTATGACCATGCGTTTGGGTCTGCTGCTACCCCTGGCAACAGGAAATTTGTTTGGCTGGCAGGAGGTGTTGGAGAGTCCAAAAAGGCTGTAATGCTGCCCCATGACCAAGTGAGGGCATTAGCCTGTAAGAGCGCAGCAAAGAAGAGACATTGCTCTCAATTGAAGATTTCAACACCTGCCAAGTGGAATGGTAAGATTGTTTCTGTTACAAATGCATAATTCCCAACTTTCTGAGATGGGAACAAGGTATGCCTATTAGCAAAAGTATGTAGACATAGGACACCCCACCTGCCACGCCCCCTAAAGGATAATTATACAAAAAAAATATTAGTTAAACCCACAAGTGCTTTTTTTTACCACTGTAGCACCTTCTAGGTAGGTAGGTGCTAGAGTAGGATTTTTTTGTCTTAGGGTAGGCAAATTTAGGCAGGCTCAGGATAGCAGCTGGTGACTCACAGGCAGCATCACTAAGACTTCCCTCTTTCTAGAGCTTTCTGGAAGGTACTGGAAAGAGAGGAGGAGAGGAGAGGTGGAGCTGCTTGGGGTGTTCTAAGGAGCCCTGACCAATCCCCAACCTGGATTGGCAGGGGGCAGGCCTCCTTAAATACCCAGGGTCAGCCCAGCTGGGGAGGAGTTGGAGTTGTTCAGAGCTTGAAGATGGAATGCTAGGCTGTCAGAGCCTTTGAGGGCACTCCCCAGTCTGGGGGGTTGACCTTGGGCCCAGGCTCGGGTGCAGACAAGGCCCTTCAAGGAACCATGAAGGCATCTTAGACAGGAGGCACAGAAGGAGCAGAGAGGACAGCAGAAGAGAGCATTGCCGGGCAAGTCTTCAAAGAGAGTAACAACTGGTCACAGCCAGGAAGGCTGGTGAGTGACAAGCACAGTCAGGAGGACTGGGGAGGCATGCCTGAGAGGACTGGAAGCATGTAGGCATGTAGTCTGGGATGGGTGCAGAGCCATTCGAGTGGACTGTGTTGTCAAGAGCAGTGGAGAAGGACAGCTGCAGCCAGGAGCGCTGGCAGGGCCTGAAGATGGGTTACTGGGCTTAGTAACCAGAGATAAAACAGCTAGCACCAGAAACTTTCTATCTGCTACACTATAGGGGCCAGCGGTCCCTGCCTGCAAACGGCTGTTGCTAAAGGCCTGGCTTAGTCAGAGTCAGGCCTAGCCACATTGTGCTAGCTGTGCCTGGAAATTAGAGAGGAAGCGATGTGCAGGAGGTGCATGGAGCGAACCTTAGAGAGGAAGCGATGTGCAGGAGGAGAAATGGAGTGAACCTACTGAACTGTACATAGTTGTCCAAAACTAATTGCTATTATTTCCACCGGGCATTCCATATTTCCCCTACCCCATCCAAGTTCAATTCCCTCAATAAAATACAAAAACAAATCTGACGGGACTGTTCATTGTCTTGGAGTGTCTGGCAAGTGAATGCGGGGCTGGGCAGGGTGACAGGTGGGCCATATCACTTAGCAGCCCCTACGGGGGTACCGCTACACCACTACTATTCCTTTATACTGGCTTTTGACATTTAGAAATGCAGCAATTTAGAAATTGGATGAAAGGTTTAGCACTGGGAAACACTTTTCATAGAGATAAAAAATATGCATTTTTTATACAACTATATAGATCAGACCAAAATGAGGGAGAAATGAGGAGGAAACAGGGACATAGGAACTTTGTTCCAAATCAGGGATAGTCCCTCGAAATCAGGGAGAGTTGGGAGCTATGCAAATGTGAGAGAGACTGGTTATAGGTCTAATCCCGGGTTAAGTGGGAGTAAGTTTGGGGAGGAAATCTGCTTCTAGTAAAGAAAGAGACTTGTTGCAATACAATACCCTGTGTAGTAGCAAAGCACAGCTTAGAGCTGAACCCATAGCAAGATTGAGGACTGTTAAGAACTTGTCTCCATGCAGCGTTGTGTGGAGCAGGGAGGCAAGCGTTAAAACTAAATATGATGGTGTGTAGCTTATTAATAAGTCTGAAAATTCTGATATTTTTCCCCTGTGTTGGGGTCTAAAGCCTCGTACACACGGCCGAGTTTCTCGTTGCAAAAAAACGTTGTTTTTCTCGACGGGTTTCTTGTCAAGCTTGACGAGATTCTTGTGAAGCTTTCCTTGCATACACACTGTCATTCCAAAATCTCGTCGGTCTAAAAATGTGGTGACGTACAACACGTACGACGGCAGTATAAAGCGGAAGTTCCATTCTCATGGCGTCCTCCCTTGGGCTGCTTTTGCTAATCTCGTGTTGCCGTGTGTTAGTTAAAGTTTGGGAAGAGACGATTAGCGCTTTTCAGACTTCGTGCTTTCAGTTCGTTTTCTGCGGTTCAGTTGGTGCTTGTGGGTTCGTATCTTGTCTTTCAGGGCGAGTAGTCAGGTCGTATCTGTTTTTCAGTGCGTTCTTGTCCACTGGTTTCTGATTTTCAGGTCGTTCTTCATAGGCCTTGCTGTACTTCAGTGCGTTCTGTTTAGTTCGTTCTGATCAGACGACCGTTTTTTAGCCATGTTGCAGATACGTTCTCATCGTAGAGATCGTGTTGTGCATCGACTTTGTGTTTCTGTTGGTCTTCTTGTCTTGGACCAAGACGAGTCTATGAACAGGGTGAGGAGGAGTTCATGGACCAAGAATTGGTTGATCCAGCGGGACCAATTCTCTCACATGCCTCTGCTGCGGGAGATCGTGGAGAATAATCCTGAGGACTACAGGAATTTTCTCGGATGTCTGACCCCGTTTTTCAGCATCTGTTGGCTTTGGTGTCCCCCTATATCACCAGGCAGGACACCGTTATGTGGGAAGCCATCAGTGCTGAGCAGAGGCTCATCGCCACGTTACGCTACCTGGCGACAGGGATAAGTCTGCAGGACCTGAAGTTCACCACAGGCATCTCCCCCCTGGCTCTGGGCGTCATTATCCCAGAGACCTGTTCTGTCATCATCCAAGTCCTGTAGGATGACTATATGAGGGTAAGTTTTCGCATTTAATATCACATTCTATCTATTTCATGTATGATAATGTATTGTATCCTTCCCTAATTAGCATGATTGTAATATGCTGAGAATGTCCCCTTTGTCCCCATGCATGCTGTAATTGTTTAAGTCTTTTTTTGGCCTACATTCATTTTTCCATTCACTTACCTCTCCAGCATGCTCTCCTGGGCCCAAACACATCTAGCCTAGTCTGTTAACAATGTATTTTTTCATCTCCATTGTAGTCCCCCCCCCTCAAATGGTATCGACATTTTGCAGAATGTGATTTTTGGGGGGGTCCCAAACTCATCTAGCCCCCCCCCCAAAGAAAAACAATGGGCCATCAGAGGGGGGTGAGAAATGTGAGAATTGTGCATTTTATTTTCAATTTTCAATAATCCTTAAACAAAATGTTATACTTATGTTGGCCATGAATGTTTTTGTATAATCTGCTTGCAATGTTATTTGCAAAAGTACTAATATTTTTGTATCTTGTTTGATTCCCCAGCTTCCTTCCACGCCACAGGAATGGCAGACTGTGGCATTGGAGTTTGCCAGGCGGTGGGACTTCCCCAACTGCGGTGGAGCCATTGACGGGAAGCGCGTCCGCATCGTGCCACCACTCCGTTCGGGCTCCTTTTTTTATAACTACAAGAGGTTTCATAGTATCGTGCTGATGGCAGTGGTGTCAGCACAGTAGGAATTCCTCTATGTGGATGTGGGGAAGAATGGCCGGATGTCCGATGGGGGAGCCTTCGCACAGACGGAGTTTGCTCTTCGTCTACAGACTGATGACCTTGCATTGCCACCGGATGCAGGGAATGTGGAAGGACTCCCCTTTGTCTTTTTGGCTGATGAAGCCTTTAGCATGGGTCGGCATCTCATGAGGCCTTTCCCCCAAAGGACCCTCACCCCGGAGAGGAGGGTCTTCAACTACCGGCTGGCCAGAGCCCGAAGAGTTGTGGAGAATGCCTTTGGGATAATGGCCAGCCGGTTCCGTCTATTTTTAACTAGTATTAACATGGCGGAGTACAAATTGAACTATATAATTTTTTGTTGCGGTGTTCTGCACAATTTTTTGCGCAAGAAATCTACTACTTATATGGCCACAGTTGGGCCTGAGGCCGGACTTGCTGCAGACAATGCCCTGCTGGGCCTCGAACATGTCCATGCTGGCTTGCCCCCCCAAAGTGCCCGTGCAATCCGGCAGAACTATGTGGACTATTTCATGGGTAGGGGGGCCATTCCAATGGCAGACAATCTTTCATAGTTTTTTATATTTACCATAAAAAATAAAAATAAATATCTGAACTTTCCTTTTGTAGTTTTGGTTTGTTTATATTTTAGCTGTCTGCTACTTTTTCAAAGTGTACTTGTAGTGTATTTTCCTTAGTAAACACAAAACATTTCACTGCTAACAACAAAACTAAACCCAAAAAAGGTTATAGTGGTTAAAAAAAAGAGCAGCCACACTTTTTTTTTTTTTCTTGTATTTTACTCTGTGCACAATCACACTTATGGTATTTTGAAAAAAATTTCTGTCTCTACATTTTTGCAACACATTTTTTGGTTTTCACCTAACATGGCAATTTTTTGGGAAAAGGAAATTACAAAAACTCTCCTCAACATACCTCAAAATCCAACAATGTAAACCTCTAGTCTAGGCAAGATCTCAGACCTTCTTTTTTTAAACAAATGTCTATCTGCCCTTCATTAAAGATGGAGTGTTGTCACCCCTGAACAAGACAAAATTTGAAGATGCACACAATTTTAGGGTGGGTAAAATAGGTTATTTTCTTCCTCATCCCTATTGTCAACATGTGCTACCCGCCATCATGGGGGATCAATCAACATGTTTTGGGGAGGCAACCCCTCCTTCCTTTCACCTACTTGAGTTGTAAGGAAGAGGTTGCACCCCCAAAACACGTACATGGAGATCCCGTGATGTCAGATAGCACATGTTGACACACTGTGTGCATCCTCAAAATTTGAGGTTTAGAAAAAGTGATAAAAAAGTGAAAAAATACTTTGAAAAAAAAGGGGGGTTTTATTCAATTCGCCCCAAAACATCAATGATGTCCTTAAATGTATTCTCCATAGCATTCATCCTTTTCTTCATGAAGTCCAGTTGAGTACTACAATCCATTATTTGTTGGATGAGTCTTTGTGCACTATCACTGGAGAATCGTGGAATTTCAGCAACATGTTCATCCCCTAAAATAAAAATAAAATAATAAAAATCTCCAGCCCTACATCTCTTACCTGAAGCTGTGGTGACAGATACTGACCTGTTGTAGTGACAAGTTCCACCACCTCATCCACTTCTCCTTCCTCCACCTCTCCTTTATCCAATTCTACTTCCTCCACATCCTCAGGTTGGGCTTGTTGGGGAGGTTGGGGTTCTTTAGAATGTGTGGGGTTCCTGGGCTCCGAGGAGTGGTGTCCTCCCAGTCTTCTCTCCCCTATGAGAATCAAACACATGTAACACTTAACAAACACATATATGAAGTCATAACTAGGAATATGAAACATTGCTTGCAGGTGGGGTACACTTGTCTGTTTTGGCACAGTTCCAAGCTGAAGACCAGATTTTTTTGTGACAATTTTCTCACATGGGCCCCCTCCCCCCCAGTACCCACTGTAGCACCTGTGTGGGACACCCTAAAAAGGTTGTTCTGGCGGCCCACACTATAGTGCTCCTGTGAGTGCAGATGTGTAAACAACTGCTGAGTGTCCTCTCCTTTACAGTGATTCAAGTTTGCATTCCATTCTAGTTACAAACACATCATCTAGACAACAATGTCATAACATTTATGGAATCTAAACAGCCATTTTTTGCAAAAAATTAAAACACGGATATTGACAATACATCGTATGTAGTGTGCAAACGATGTGTCTGTATCGTCCGATTACTGTGCCCACTAAATTGTAGAAGATGTCATTTTAGAATGTAAAATATTAAAAAACAACAACATGGAGCAACATGCAAGTTGTGAAATACAACAATAGGGACACAGGAGAAGTACTTACTTTTTTTAAGCATTCTGTTAATGCTCCGTAACTACTTCGGCTCCCTCAGTTTGAGGTCAGACCACCTCTTTCTGAGCTGCTCCTTTGATCTTTTCACACCAAAATTCTTCTTCAGACTTTTCACTACTTGCTTCATAATTTTGTCCTTCCGAAGATTAGGGTGGGAATACGGCCCATGCTTTGCATCATAATCAGAATTGTTCAATATGGCCACCATCTCCGCCATCTCCTCAAAGGACATATTAGATGCCTTGTAGCGCCTCCTTGTTCGTGACGTTTCCCGCTCTGGGCTTGTCTCCTCATTTGAATTCTCTGAATTCACAGACACCTGCTGTGACTCCGCCATGTCGCCTGCGCGCCGAAAGAGAAGGGGCGGGGAAACATTGAGAAAGAACGTCATGGGCGGGAGACGTGTGTCACGCATGCGTAGTGTATATAAAGCTAACACACATGTGACGTACCTACGTTCTGTGTGCGGAGGAAGGAGTTAAGAGCGCCAAGCGTTAGACCGAAGGTATGATTTATTACTTGGTACATCAGTGGCCTATACTGCATAGAGATTGAAGAGGCATATATGGGCATAAAGATTGCTCGAGTTTAGAGTGTGATTGACATTTGTATTTTTGTCTGGTGTTTTGTCTTGCAGCAAAAATAAATGCTTTTCTCGAAAAAGAATTCCTGTCTGAGTTTATTAATCGCTTAAGGGAGCTGCCCGCTCTGTGGGAGACCAAAAATCCACAGCACAAAAAAAAGGGGTAAGGAAAGCAGCGTTGGAGGGCATGCTCCCATTTGTGCACACCAGGATGCCCAATGCAACCATTGAGCAGCTGGACACCAAAATTGGGACCTTGAGAGGCACATATAGGACTGCGCGCAATCGGGTCCTGGCTTCTCAGAGGTCAGGAGCAGCAGCAGGGGAGGTATATGTCCCACATTTGTGGTACTACGACAGGTTGGCCTTTCTGAATGACCACATTACACAGAGGGAATCACTTTCCAGCCTTCCCTCCAGCCAAGATGATCCTCAGGATCAGGAGGAGCCTTCCATCTTGGATGAAGACCCTGTCCGTCTGGAGCCAGGTATAGTATTTTCTAAACATTTTTTGTGAAAAAATTAATGATGTAAAATAGATGTTAAGATGTGAACAAATTTAGTCAATCAAGAAAAAGTGTTTGACATAGCAATAGACAGTAGTGGGCAAAAAAGTTTGGGAGATGAATGCAAAATGATGGGGGCATAATGAGAGTAATAAAAAGAAAATTATAACGATTTGCAACAGTCAATGAGCTGAACATTGTGTGGGTTCTTTACTAAAAGCAAATCCACGTTGCACTACAAGTGCAAACTACAAGTGCAAAGTGCAGTAAAAATTGCACTGAAAGTGCACTTGGAAGTAAAGTCGTGTTAAATCTGAGGGATAGATCTGAAATGAGGGGAAGCTCAGCTGATTTTATTATCCAATCATGTGCAAGCTAAATTTCTGATTTTTCTTTGCCTTGCATGTCCCACTCAGATCTTTCAATGCAATTTCAAGTGCACTTGTAGTTTGCACTTGTAGTGCAAAGTGGATTTGCCTTTACTAAATAACCCCCTGTGTGTGATTGATGAAACAAAACTAAAACTAAAATATGTCCCTTTTTTTACACAGGAGGAGGTCAGCCAGGATGAGAGGTCGGAAAATGTCAGGCAGGAGGAGGCTGGAGTTAGTGGCAGAGAGGAGGTGGCTGGTCCAAGTGGCAGAGAGGAGGTGGCTGGTCCAAGTAGTAGGACAAGGTGTCAGGTGCCTCCAATCCGCATGCCACCAAGAAGGGCCAGAAGGGATAGGGCTGTGAGTGTGGCAGCACCTGCCCTCATTAAAGAGGCACATGCCACCCTCCAGCAGCCCCCAACCCTGATGAGGGCTATGCGGCATTGGTCGGCATGAAAATGGCCCAGATGCAAACAGAACAACGTCTACTTTGTGAGGCCCTGCTCATGTCACTTTTAAATAAGGGGTTGAGGGTCAGACTCACTGAGACCACTGTAATTTGTGACCACGGCCATCCTCCTGCACCTTCTTCTCCTCCACCTCCTTCTTCTCCACCTCCACCTCCTTTTTCACAACCTCCTCCTTCTTCTTCTCCTCCACCTCCTTCTTCTTCTCCATCACCACCTTCTTCTCCACCTCCACCTCCCTCTTCTCCACCTCTTCTTCTCCACCTCATCCTCCTGACATGAGTACACCTCCAGAGGCACAGCCTCCAGCCAGGCGGACAAGAAAGGCTACAGAGGAGGCTGCAGGGAAGCCTACCAAGAAGGCTGCAGGGAAGCGAAGCAAGAAGACCAGGAAGTGATTCCCTTGCTGCAATGTGGTCTGACAGAAGGCAGCCTGTTGTAGTTCCACAGACTTGGGACATGTATCTAACCTGCTGCTGTTCCTGACCTCTGGGAGTCCAAGACCAGATTGGGCTCACTAATGTATGTGCTTCTCAAGTCCCAATTTTGGTGTCCACACAGTTGCACAAATTGCAGCAGGCTCTCCAGCACTGCCTTCTAGTTTGTTTATTCTTATTTTGTATACCAGAATAAATGGCATTTTTTTTTTACAATTAATACTTGCCTATGTGTTTTTGTTAAAGCTAAATATTTAGCTTGTGAGTAGGCAGGTAATTTTCTAAAATTAGAAAGCTAGATTTTAAATGGGACAGATAACACCAAAAAATATCCTTGAAGGACAAAAAATAGAAGATAATTTTTTTCTAATTGTGTTAAATTTACCCCGGAGAAAAAAAAAAGGAGATCACTAGAAATTAACCACTTAACGACCGCTCACTGTATATATACGTCGGGAGAATGGCACCGACAGGCACAATCACGTACAGTGCCTTCTATACAGTGAGCGGTCGTTATCCGTTGAAGAGCGATCCGGGATGAGGGGACGGCCGTTCGATTCCGGCCACCCCCCCGCGATCGCTCCCGGCGAATGAGAAAGCTTCCTCTGCTGTGTAATGTTTACACAGGCAGAGGAAGTGATGTCATCTCTCATGCGGCGCTCACATATACCGAGCGCCGTACAAGAGAAGACACACAGGTTAGTGCACAAACAGTACACGGACACCAGGACACATAGGAACATAAATCGCCCCCCCAGATCACCCCCCAACCCACAGTGTCACTGATTGCAGTGACCATTTATTTACTGATCACTGCAATCAGTGACATTTGTGACTGTAAAAGTGTCACTACAGTCAGTTTTAGGTCCAGTGTAGCCCCCTAACCCCCCCAATAAAGGTTTAACCCCCTGATCACCCCCAGATAACCCTTTCACCCCCTAGCACCGCCGTCACTAAGCGATCGTTTTTCTGATCGCTGTTTTAGTGTCGGTGATGCCGATAGGTAGCCAGTTATTTTTTTTAGGTTCGCCGCAGGTTTTTATAGCGTCAGCTATCCCCATATATTACCTAATAAAGGTCTAACCCCCTTGATCGCCCCCCAGGTAACCCTTTCACCCCCTATCACCACTGTCGCTAAGCGATCGTTTTTCTGATCGCTGTCTTATTGTCAGTGATGCCGATAGGTAGCCAGTTATTTTTTTTAGGTTCGCCGCAGGTTTTTATAGCGTCAGCTACCCCCATATATTACCTAGTAAAGGTTTAACCCCCTTGATTGCCCCCCAGGTAACCCTTTCACCCCCTATCACCACTGTCGCTAATCGATCGTTTTTCTGATCACTGTCTTATTGTCGGTGATGCCGATAGGTAGCCAGTTATTTTTTTTAGGTTCGCCGCAGGTTTTTATAACGTCAGCTACCCCTATATATTACCTAATAAAGGTTTAACCCCCTTGATTGCCCCCCAGGTAACCCTTTCACCCCCTATCACCACTGTCGCTAAGCGATCGTTTTTCTGATCGCTGTCTTATTGTCGGTGATGCCGATAGGTAGCCAGTTATTTTTTTTAGGTTCGCCGCAGGTTTTTATAGCGTCAGGTACCCCCATATATTACCTAATAAAGGTTTAACCCCTTGATCCCCCCCCAGGTAACCCTTTCACCCTCTTTTGCCAGTGTCACTAAGCGATCGTTTTTTTGATCGCTGTATTACTTATGCTGGTGCCAATAGATAGCCAGTTATTTTTTTAGGTTCGCCGCAGGTTTTTATAGCGTCAGGTACCCCCATATATTATCTAATAAAGGTTTTAACCCCCTAATTGCCCCTAGTTAACCCTGCGTCACACCCCAGGCAGCGTCAGGTTAGTGCCAGTGATGCTAACACCCACGCGTGAAGCATACACCTCCCTTAGTGGTATAGTATCTGAACAGATCAATATCTGATCTGATCAGATCTATACTAGTGTCCCCAGAAGTTTAGGGTTCCCAAAAACGCAGTGTTAGCGGGATTAGCCCAGATACCTGCTAGCACCTGCGTTTTGCCCCTCCGTCCAGCCCAGGCCACCCAAGTGCAGTATCGATTGATCACTGTCACTTACAAAACACAACACACATAACTGCAGCGTTCGCAGAGACAGGCCTGATCCCTGCGACTCCAGTGCTGTAGGAGGTGATTTCACCACCACAGTTAAAAAAAAAAAAAGCATATATGCCGAAGCAGGGGCGGAGGAGCGATTTTGCTCCTAATGCCGCATACATACGGTCAAAATTCCGACGGAGGCTTGCCCGTGGAAAAGTCCGACCATGTGTGTGCGGCATAATTTTTGCGGGAGGATGCCCCAATGCTTCGGCATATATAAATGGTGCATGTATGCCCATCATTAGAAGTGGGTGGATGAATGGCGGTATTCTAATGGTGGGCATACCCACCGATCAATCTCTTTTTTTTGTTCAGCCAACAGGCTGCATGAAAAAAAAGATTACAATACATGTCCAACAAGGACCAGCAACGTACTGGTATGTTGCTGGACTTTGAATGGTTATACCAGATTGATGCCTGCGGGTTTAGGTATCATCTTGGTATCATTCTTTTCAGCCAGCGGCCGGCTTTCATGTAAAAGCAATCCTAGCGGCTAATTAGCCTCTGGACTCCTTTTACAAGCAGTGGAAGGGAATGTCCCCCCCCCCCGGATATAAAAAGCGCCATTGGGAAATTGGGAAAGCATTTTATCACACCGATCTTGGTGTGGTCAGATGCTTTGAGGGCAGAGGAAAGATCTAGGGTCTAATAGACCCCAGTTTTTTTTTAAAAAAAGAGTACCTGTCACTACCTATTGCTATCATAGGGGATATTTACATTCCCTGAGATAACAATAAAAATGATAAAAAAATATATAAAAATATGGAAGGAACAGTTTAAAAATAAAATAAAAAAGCAAAATTAATAATAATAAAAAAAAAAAAAAAAAAAACACCCCTGTCCTGCCCTGCTCTTGCGCAATGGCGAACGCAAGCGTCGGTCTGGCGTCATATGTAAACAGCAATTGCACCATGCATGTGAGGTATCACCGCGAAGGTCAAATCGAGGGCAGTCATTTTAGCAGTAGACCTCCTCTGTAAATCTAACGTAGTAACCTGTAAAGGCTTTTAAAGGCTTTTAAAAATGTATGTAGTTTGTCGCCAATGCGCGTTTGTGCGAAATTTTAAAGCATGTCGTGTTTGGTACCTATGTAATCGGCCTAAGATCATCTTTTTTATTTCATCAAACATTTGGGCAATATAGTGTGTTTTAGTGCATTAAAATTAAAAAAAGTGTATTTTTTCCCCAAAAAATGCGTTTGAAAAATCGTTGCACAAATACTGTGTGGAAAAAAAAAATGCAACACCCACCATTTTAATCTGTAGGGCCTTTGCTTTAAAAAAATATATAATGTTTGGGGGTTCAACATAATTTTCTTGCAAAAAAATAAAAAAAATCATGTAAACAAAAAGTGTCAGAAAGGGCTTTGTCTTCAAGTGGTTAGAGGAGTGGATGTAAGCTTCCTAATGTTGTGTATAAAATGGCAGAACAGTTCAAAACCCCACCAAATGACCCCATTTTGGAAAGTAGACACCCCAAGCTATATACTGAGAGGCATGTCGAGTCCATGGAATATTTTATATGTTGACACAAGTTGCGGAAAAAAGACAATTTTTTTTTTTTTGCACAAAGTTGTTACTAAATGATATATTGCTCAAACATGCCATGGGCATATGTGGAATTACACCCCAAAATACATTCTGTTGCTTCTCCTGAGTACGGGGATACCACATGTGTGAGACTTTTTGGGAGCCTAGCCGCGTACGGGACCCCAAAAACCAAATACCGCCTTCAGGCTTTCTAAGGGTGTAAATTTTTGATTTCACTTCTCACTGCCTATCACAGTTTTGGAGGCATTGGAATGCCCAGATGGCACAAACCCCCCCCCCCCCAAATGACCCCATTTTGGAAAGTAGACACCCCAAGCTATTTGCTGAGAGGTATGGTGAATATGTTGCAGATCTCGCTTTTTGTCACAAAGTTTTGAAAAAAATTAAAAATAAAAAGACAATTATTTTCTTTCTTCATTTTCAAAAACAAATGAGAGTTGTAAAATACTCAACATGCCTCTCAGCAAATAGCTTGGGGTGTCTACTTTCCACATATAACCATGGCGTGTGTGAGCAATATATCATTTAGTGACAACTTTTTGTAATTTTTTATTTTTTTTTGTCATTCAATCACTTGGGACAAGAAGAAAAAAAATTCAATGGGCTCAACATGCCTCTCAGCAATTTCCTTGGGGTGTCTACTTTCTAAAATGGGGTCATTTGGGGGGGTTTTGTGCTATTTTGGCATTTTATGGCCTTCGAAACTGTGATAGGTAGTGAGGAGTGAAATCAAAAATTTGCGCCCTTAGAAATCCTGAAGGCGGTGCTTGGTTTTCGGGGGCCCGTACACGGCTAGGCTCTCAAAAAGTCCCACACATGTGGTATCCCCGTACTCAGGAGAAGCAGCAAAATTTATATTTGGGGTGCAATTCCACATATAACCATGGCATGTGTAAGCAATATATCATTTAGTGACAACTTTTTGTAATTTTTTTTTTTTGTCATTATTCAATCACTTGAGACAAAAAAAAAATATTCAATGGGCTCAACATACCTCTCAGCAATTTCCTTGGGATGTCTACTTTCCAAAATGGGGTCATTTGGGGGGGTTTTGTACTGCCCTGCCATTTTAGCACCTCAAGAAATTAGGCAGTCATAAATTAAAAGCTGTGTAAATTCCAGAAAATGTACCCTAGTTTGTAGACGTTATAACTTTTGCGCAAACCAATAAATATACGCTTATTGACATTTTTTTTACTAAAGACATGTGGCTGAATACATTTTGGCCTAAATGTATGACTAAAATTGAGTTTATTCGATTTTTCTTATAACAAAAATTAGAAAATATCATTTTTTTTTCAAAATTTTCTGTATTTTTGCGTTTATATTGCAAAAAATAAAAATCGCAGGGGGAATCAAATACCATTAAAAGAAAGCTCTATTTGTGGGAAGAAAAGGGCACAAATTTCGTTTGGGTACAACATTGCATGTCCGCACAATTTACAGTTAAATCAGCGCAGTGCAAAACTCTGAAAACATCTCTGGTCCTTTAGCTACAAAATGGTCCGGGGCTTAAGTGGTTAAATAAGATTTTAAAATGCATATCAGAAAAAATTATTCCAAAATAAAAAAAAAAAAAAAAAGACATCTTGCTCGAGAAAATAAAATAACATATTCATGAGATCTGCATTCAGAAATGTTGCACAAAGTTAGTCAGAAATCTGTGTGAATATCTGCAGCCAAAAACGTTCATAATTGTTCATCATTGTACCATTCTAAAGAATATTTTAATGTGCAGCATTTAAACAATGCAAAAATTAAACGCGTGACGAATGTGCTATCTCAATTACGAACGCTAGTTTTACAAGAAGGTGCGCTCCCATCTCATACTTGATCCTGACCATGCGCGTTTTTTGAAGACTCGGAAAAGCATACACACGAACGGTTTTCTTGTCCAAAAACAGTCTGACGAGAATCACGCTGAGAAAAAATGAGACTCCGACGAGAAAAAAGACCGCAGGTCTTCTTTTTTCTCGTTGAGATTTTGGCCAGTTTTCTCGACGAGAAAGCATACACACGAACGGTCGTGTGTACGCGGCTTCAGAGTGAAATATGTTCTGTGAATGAGAAAGAACTGATTCAGCAGAGTGCTGAGGCAGACATGTCAGGGGTGACCACTGAGGTATGTGTGACATCGCCCTAGTAACCTTGACAGGTGCCACAGAGGTGTCCCTGGAGTAGGGTTACCAGACATCCCCGGTTTCAGGGGACAGTCCCCGGATTTAGGACACTGTCCCCGGACCAAGTCTGTCCCCGGTTTTGTCCCCGGATTGGATTTGAACAGGGGCTGGGGCAATTTCAAAGACAGTCAGTGCAGAATAAAAAAAAAAAATGCTGACTTACACCCCCGCTCGCCGTTCCTACTAGCTTAGGGGGTGTATTTTTTCCATTATCTGTGCCCCTTTCTGATGATCATGTGCTGGTCGGAGCGGAGGGACCATTTCTTCAGTTTCGGGTGCATGCCTATCCAGCTCCGCTCGCACGTTCTTCTGCCTTGGCTCAAGTCCCGGCCAGCCGCCTGCCTGTTTATCTCCTTGCCTTCCCTGGCGGAGTGATCTTCCTCTGCTCCCCACCCAGTAGTAGCCGGGGCCCGAAGAGTAAGACTTGACAGGCTGTGAGGCGGGCGGCGACGGGCAGAGTCGCTGATTGCCGCCAATACTAGTAAAAAAAAATATGTCCCCGGATTTCATTTTAAAAATCTGGTCACCTTACCCTGGAGACCTCTGAGGAGCTCACGGTGTTGAGGTTTCCCAAGGCAACTATGTAGCCGACCCAACGGGCGAGAGTGTTTCTTGTAAGGTGAAAAGTGATGTACTGAATGTTCCACAGGTTCAAGCTGGTAATGGGCTAAGACAGCCTGTGAAAGTCAGGAATGATGATGATGTTGAAAAATGTATTACTGTTAATGATGATGAAGGTGAGATATCTCCCATGGCAACCAGAGGCAGTGCTGCTGGGTTGTCCCTGGAAATCTCACAAGGGCTCTGTGTGTTGGTGCCGGTGATTGCCCAGGATAGCTCTGATACTGCTTTGGTGGAACAGAATGGGGAATCAGCTGAAATGGCAGAACTTGTATTATCAGCCCTAGTTCACACCTGTGCGATTTGTCGTACAATTTAACAGTTCAAAATCGCATGAGAAGTCGCAACCCCATTGCTGGCAATGGAACAGTTTCAAAACGTTAAAAAGGTTCCTGCACTACTTTTTTGCAATTTCATTGTGACTTGCATTGACTTCTGTTAAATGGCATCGCAAGCTGCAATGAAATCGGAGATCCAAATCGCACTGATCTTTGGCTTTGAAATCGCACTGAAGTAGCGCGATTTCAAAGCCGCACTGGTGTGAACCAGAGCTCAGTGTCTGATGTTGTTAAAAGTGACTTGCACAAGGTGTTTGCTGCCAAGGCCCTCTGTCCGCCTGTGTCTCCTTGGGCAGATGGAACGGTGCTGCAGAATACTGGAGACTAGAGCACAGACAGGATAGACTGTGATAGTTTGGCCATAAAGTTTGTGGCATTATTGAAGGAAGCATTTATGTATAACACAGGGGTGGACGTGACCATAGCTGTGCCAAATGGAAGGTCTGCAGAGCAGCCAGTGGTCAAGGGTGCATTGGATGTTGCAGAAGTTAACCCTGTCCAGTCAGGAGGACCAGATTGGGGCGCATGTTTGCATAGATTTTGTATTAAGTATCTCTTTTACAAAGGTTTTTATTGGCAAATAGCATAAGTATACAGATCCAACTGACTTGGATAATAAACCGCACATGTGAGATAACTTGAGGTACGGTTCCAAAATACACAGTAGTGAGAGAGAATTACAGTAAGTAAATAATTGCGATAAGCAAACTGAACCGTTGTATAAAAGTAATGTTCTGGTGTTCTCAAAGGCAGAAGCATAGTTGTCAGTAGTAACAAAAAACAAACAGAAGGACTAGAGGAGGCCAAGCCGATGTCATCGGCACATACGCACTGAAGCACACTGAAGCAATGACACGTATGTGCCGTTGCTTCAGTGAATGTGCCGTTACCGGCGGCTCCTGCGCGCATGTGCGGGAGTGACGTCATCGCGGCTCCAGCCAATCACAGCGCCGGAGCCGCGATACCCGGAAGTAATACCCGGAAGTAACCCCCGGAGTGATCTCAGGTGAGTATTACATAATGAGCTAGTATGCTATGCATACTAGCTCATTATGCCTTTGTCTTGCAGGTGTTAGTTTTTTTTTTTTGCAAAGTAGATTTACAACCACTTTAGGCCCCATGCACACAGGGCGTTTTTACAGCCGCGTTTTTTACAGCTTAAAAACGCCTGTCCATGTTTTGTAAACATTTTTTGACCTTTTTTTAAAAAAAAATAATCCCGGAGCTCAAAAACGCAAATTGCGGCATTTTCGCTGCGTTTTTGCACGTTTATGCGCGTTTAATAGCGTCGGGCGTTTTTGCAGCTCAATCCTGGAGCTCCAGAACGCACTGGAATTGGGGTTTTTTTGCAGCTGGAAAACGCCTATGCCACTTGGAGCTCATAAAAGCTCTATGTGTGCATGACACAATAGAATAACATGGATGGGCGTTTTGAAGCTGTAAAAAAAAACGTCTAACGCTGCTGTTAGCAGCTTCAAAAACGCCCTGTGTGCATGGGGCCTTAAAGCGGAGCTCCGCCGGAAAAAAAAAATATTAAAAGCCAGCAGCTACAGCTACAGCAGCTGCTGGCTTTTAATATTTGGACACTTACCTTTCCTGGAGTCCAGCGACGTCCGCAGCAGAGGACGAGCGATCGCTCGTCACTCTGCTGCTCCCTCCGCCATCCTCGCTGAGGGAACCAGGAAGTGAAGCCCTGCGGCTTCATGCCCGGTTCCCTATGGCGCATGCGCGAGTCGCGCTGCGCCGTTCTGATTGGTGCTCCCGTGTTCTGGGAGCCGAGTGTCTCCCAGAACACTACGGGAAGTCTGGGGGAAGTGACGTCACTCCCGCAGATTCCCGCAGAGAGGACTCCCGGATGTCGGTGAAAATACCTGTCTTAGACAGGTATCTTCACCCCCCTCCCCCCTGAAAGGTGTCAATTGTGACACCGGAGGGGGGGATGGAATCCGATTAGCATAAGTGTAAAATTAGGGTGGAGCTCAACTTTAAGATTAACTAGACGGTTTCTTTCAATCCTGATAGCCATTTGTTTTTTCCCCAGTCTTCAAAATGAGAGAGAATACTGTTCTTTCTTACCTGGAAGAGTCTTGTCTGTCCATGTTTGCCCACGTATCTGACTTCTGTCCTTCTAGTGCTTTTACGCATTCTACTCAGCCTTAGCTACGCCTCACCCAGTTACAAGTTTATACAAGTTTATACTTGATCTCTACTGGTTGTGTTGAGTTTCCATTCAATAGAAACTGAAACCTGAAACTTATGTAGCACTACCCCTGTAGGAGCTGCTGTTTGTTTGATTTGGGTCTACGTCCTGCCTATCAACTAGTGATGGGAAGTTCGGATCTTTTAAGTGAATCGGTTCATTTCGATTCACTCACTGAAATGAACCGATTCAATGAATCGATTCTTCGATTCTTCGGTTCACTTGCTAAATACTGACAAGCAAGTGAATCAAAGCTCTCACTCAACCTTTTTAAATGATTAGAATCAATAGAATGATTCTCCACAGAAGGTTGGCAGCTCCTGGGGACTTTTACTTGTATTTAGTTCCTTGCTCAGAGCACAAGCAAATTTGTCAGATTAGCGGCGTCATTAATTTGGTGACGCACAAAAAGCTGTGTAAATGAAAAGCGGGTTTTTGTGCATGTGAATCTCATTCTGATTGGCCAACTTCACAGTTAACATTGCTAGCCATCATATTTTTCCTAGCGCATGCACAGAAAAAATTATCGGATTTTACTACTGCAGGCGAAGTACCCACAGTAGTAAAATCCAATCGTTGGGCTCCTTTCACACTTGTGCGACTTGAAAGTCGTGCAATTTTTGCCACGATTTTTTACCGTGACTTTGATGCGATTTTGATGCGACTTGAAGCAATACCTATGTAATCTTGAGGTCTCTGCCTCAAGTCGCATCAAAATCGGACCAAAGTAGTGCAGTGACTACTTTGAAGTCGCTGCGACTTGAAGACGCACAGATATGAATGGTACTCATTAGAAATCATGGGGTACCACTTGTCCTGCGACTTTGTAGTCCCAAGTCGCACAAGTGTGAAAGGGGCCTCATTATGCACTGTAAAGACTACAGACAAATCTGATGGCTAGCAATCTTAACTGTGAAGTTGGCCCATCAGAATGCAGTTCACATGCACAAAAAAACGCTTTTCATTTACACAGCTGTTTGTGCGTCACCGTAAGTGGCAATATTGGCTGATCCTATAGATTGCTTGATCTGACAGAACACCTGCTACCCAGGTTACTGAGCACTGTGATTGGCTGGAGCGGCGATACCCGGAAGTAACCTTCCGGGTATCGCCGCAGTGATGGCTGGAGAGGGAGACGAGGACGGCTTTGGGGGCCCCGATCTAAGGTAAGTGATGCATAATGAGCTAGTATGCTAGTCATACTAGCTCATTATGACTTTGTCTTGCAGGTGGGATTTATTTATTTAGGTTTTCCAGGGTTTACAACCACTTTAAAAAAAAAATCAAGGATCCAGGGGGCATAGAAATCTCAGGACCAAAACGCAGAACAATATTACTATAAAGCAGGATAAAATGTATTTTTGTGTTAAAAAAATGAGACAGCTCTCTCATTCAGTTATACAGCTACTAAATTAGACACATGTCCCAGAAGGGATGTTTGTCCCCTTTAACATGCATATCTCCTTTAGGATAAGCAAACTAAATACTAAAGGGTTAAAGAATTAATCTGAATGAGGAGGATATCTTCTTAACCTGACTCTTTGTCCTCTATGTCTTTAAAGCAGTCTGTAGTGTATTGCTGCTACCTGATCATTGATTTAGTGTATTCTACTGGTGGTGACTCAGGGTTCTTTCAGTGTACTGTATTCTAACAACTCGATTCTTTAACTCGGTAGCTGGTATGATTCTTTAACTCGGTAGCTGGTATGATTCTTTAACTCGGTGTACTGTGTGTGAACTCCTCACTCTTGTCTATACGGTTCCTGAGTGTCACTGTGCCTTGAGCACGCTGATTGGTTGCAGGGAGGGGCCGAGCTCTCTCACACTAGGATCATATTACCAGGCCTGCTCTGCTATGTTGAGTGCATACAAGTAGTGATGGGAAGTTCGGATCTTTTAAGTGAATCGGTTCATTTCAATTCACTCACTGAAATGAACCGATTCAATGAATCGATTCTTCGATTCTTCGGTTCACTTGCTGAATACTGACAAGCAAGTGAATCAAAGCTCTCACTCAACCTTTTTAAATGATTAGAATCAATAGAATGATTCTCCACAGAAGGTTGGCAGCTCCTGGGGACTTTTACTTGTATTTAGTTCCTTGCTCAGAGCACAAGCAAATTTGTCAGATTAGCGGCGTCATTAATTTGGTGACGCACAAAAAGCTGTGTAAAGGAAAAGCGGGTTTTTGTGCATGTGAACCTCATTCTGAGGGGCCAACTTCACAGTTAACATTGCTAGCCATCATATTTTTCCTAGCGCATGCACAGCAAAAATTATCGGATTTTACTACTGCCGGCGAAGTACCCACAGTAGTAAAATCCAATCGTTAGGCTCCTTTCACACTTGTGCGACTTGAAAGTCGTGCAATTTTTGCCACGATTTTTACCGTGACTTTGATGCGATTTTGATGTGACTTGAAGCAATACCTATGTAATCTTGAGGTCTCTGCCTCAAGTCCCATCAAAATCGGACCAAAGTAGTGCAGTGACTACTTTGAAGTCGCTGCGACTTGAAGACGCACAGATATGAATGGTACTGATTAGAAATCACTTGTCCTGCGACTTTGTAGTCCCAAGTCGCACAAGTGTGAAAGGAGCCTCATTATGCACTGTAAAGACTACAGACAAATCTGATGGCTAGCAATCTTAACTGTGAAGTTGGCCCATCAGAATGCAGTTCACATGCACAAAAAAACGCTTTTCATTTACACAGCTGTTTGTGCATCACCGTAAGTGGCAATATTGGCTGATCCTATAGATTGCTTGATCTGACAGAACACCTGCTACCCAGGTTACTGAGCACTGTGATTGGCTGGAGCGGCGATACCCGGAAGTAACCTTCTGGGTATCGCCGCAGTGATGGCTGGAGAGGGAGACGAGGACGGCTTTGGGGGCCCCGATCTAAGGTAAGTGATGCATAATGTGCTAGTATGCTAGTCATACTAGCTCATTATGACTTTGTCTTGCAGGTGGGATTTATTTATTTAGGTTTTCCAGGGTTTACAACCACTTTCAAAAAAAATCAAGGATCCAGGGGGCATAGAAATCTCAGGACCAAAACGCAGAACAATATTACTATAAAGCAGGATAAAATGTATTTTTGTGTTAAAAAAATGAGACAGCTCTCTCATTCAGTTATACAGCTACTAAATTAGACACGTCCCAGAAGGGATGTTTGTCTCCTTTAACATGCATATCTCCTTTAGGATAAGCAAACTAAATACTAAAGGGTTAAAGAATTAATCTGAATGAGGAGGATATCTTCTTAACCTGACTCTTTGTCCTCTATGTCTTTAAAGCAGTCTGTAGTGTATTGCTGCTACCTGATCATTGATTTAGTGTATTCTACTGGTGGTGACTCAGGGTTCTTTCAGTGTACTGTATTCTAACAACTTGATTCTTTAACTCGGTAACTGGTATGATTCTTTAACTCGGTGTACTGTGTGTGTACTCCTCACTCTATACAGTTCCTGAGTGTCACTGTGCCTTGAGCACGCTGATTGGTTGCAGGGAGGGGCCGAGCTCTCTCACTCTAGGATCATATTACCAGGCCTGCTCTGCTATGTTGAGTGCATACAAGTGAACTGTTTCAAACGAATCAGTTCACTCAGATGAATCGATTCATCCAGTTCACTGAAAAGAACCGATTCAAAAGAACGATTCGTTCATGAACTGGACATCACTACATACAAGTGAACTGTTTCAAACGAATCAGTTCACTCAGATGAATCGATTCATCCAGTTCACTGAAAAGAACCGATTCAAAAGAACGATTCGTTCATGAACTGGACATCACTACATACAAGTGAACTGTTTCAAACGAATCAGTTCACTCAGATGAATCGATTCATCCAGTTCACTGAAAAGAACCGATTCAAAAGAACGATTCGTTCATGAACTGGACATCACTACTATCAACCCCTGGAAGTGTCTCAAAACCTCCCTTAGCACAACTGATATGAATCAGGATTGTGAGACCTATTGAGTATTAGGCCTGGTTCACACTGGTCCGACAAACGCTCCGACATTAGGAGCTCATGTAGCATGACGTGTGAAAATCAATGTTTCCCTATGAGAGCCGTCTTAACTGGTCCGACACAAGTCGGTCCGACTTTGAAAATGCTCCCTGTACTACTTTGGTCCGACTTTGATCCTACTTCAGTCCATTGAATATCATTGAAGTCGGATCAAAGTAGGATCCTTGTCCTAACCATCCGACATTTGACATCCGACATGGTGATTACAGCAGCAGTAAAAGGAATTTATCTCACCCTGGGATTGTTTTGATTGGTCAAAGGACAAGTCAGACTAGCACAAAGTCGGATCAAAGTAGTATCCTGTTCATGAATGTCGGATGGATGTCGGACCAATGTAGGATCAATGTAGGACTGATGTCGCAGAGCAAAGTAGGATGAAAGTCGGATGAATGTCGTGTCGTATCAGTGTGAACCCAGCCTTAGGCCTGGTTCACACTGGTCCGACAAACGCTCCGACATTAGGAGCTCATGTCGCATGACGTGTGAAAATCAATGTTTCCCTATGGAAGCCGTCTTAACTGGTCCGACACAAGTCGGTCCGACTTTGAAAATGCTCCCTGTACTACTTTGGTCCGACTTTGATCCTACTTCAGCCCATTGAATATCATTGAAGTCGGATCAAAGTAGGATCCTTGTCCTAACCATCCGACATTTGACATCCGACATAGTGATTACAGCAGCAGTAAAAGGAATTTATCTCACCCTGGGATTGTTTTGATTGGTCAAAGGACAAGTCAGACTAGCACAAAGTCGGATCAAAGTAGTATCCTGTTCATGAATGTCGGATGGATGTCGGACCAATGTAGGATCAATGTAGGACTGATGTCGCAGAGCAAAGTAGGATGAAAGTTGTATGACTGTCTGTCGTACCAGTGTGAACCCAGCCTGAGGAGACACAATCCTGCATGCATCACACAATAACCTGTAAATATTATTACCTTTGCTGGTCACTAGTAGTGATGAGCCGAACACCCCCGGGTTCAGTTCGCACCAGAACCCGCGAACGGACCGAAAGTTCGCACGAACTTTAGAACCCTATTAAATACAATGGATGCGAACGTTCGAAATCTAAAGTGCTAATTATAAAGACTATTATGCATGTTATTGTCCTAAAAAGGGTTTGGGAACCCGGGTTCTGCACCAGGGGACATGTATCAATGCAAAAAGAAGTTTTAAAAACGGCCGTTTTTCTGGAGCAGTCATTTTAATGATGCATAAAGTGAAAAAAAAAAAGTCAAATATTCCTTTAAATATCGTACCTGGGGGGTGTCCAAAGTATGCCTGTGAAGTTCCACGTGTTTCCCGTGTTTAGAACTGTCCCTGCACAAAATTAAATTTCTAAAGGAAAAAAAGCCATTTAAAACTGCTTGCGGCTTTAATGTAATGTCTGGTACCGGTATTATGGATGAAAATCTTTAAGAAAAATGGCATAGCTACCCCATCACACCCCCCCCCCCACCCCAGCCCATTACCAGCCCCTTTGGGTCTTGTATGGATATTAAGGGGAACCCCGCACACAAAATAAAAAAGGCCCTATAGGGGGCATGGCCTGCTGCGGACCAGGATGGCTGCCTGAAGTCCGAGCTCCGCTCCACGGCCTGGATAACAGCAACCCTCCGCTACTTTCCTCCCCGCAGCTCACACCATCAGAGCGGGAGAGGACCGGGGACACTTCAGGGTATGACGAGACGGCGTTACAACCCGCCGATTCCCCGCCGCCTGACCGATTACTACCCGTCAGCTGCCGCCATGCATAGGCCCCAAGATGGCGCCGCCACCAGCACCGTAAACCGCGCTGACTCTGTGAGCCTGCCAGCCAGATCTCCACCGCTGCATCCTCCAGGAGACCCATCCACCGCTCCCATCAGAGACAGCATGGACACCCTCCCTCCTCCAGAAACCACCACAGGAGGACAGCAGGCTGATAGAGGTAAGAGACTGGCTACCTCCCCTGCAAACTCCCCTCACAAGGAGCCGCAGGCAAAAAAACATCTATGGGCCTCTGTTGTTGCAGGGACACACGGATCCCAAGATGCTCCCTCACTGGCTTCTATCCCTGCCACTGACAATACTGTCTCAGAAGCAACACTAAAATCTATGCTCCTCACACTGCAGCAAGATTTACACAGGGAGCTTCAGATATCAATGTCCCAGATGCATGATAGAATAGACTGCTTAGAAACTCGCACAGATGCTCTGGAGGACAACTTGCAGGATTACTCCAAAGCACATAATGATTTGTTGGATGCTCATGAGCACCAAGCGGAGAAAATCCACCAAATCAAACTGAAATTAGCAGACTTAGAAGACCGTTCCAGGAGAAATAATATCAAATTCAGAGGCATCCCGGAATCGATCAAACCGAACGAATTAACTCCATACTTGCAACAACTCATCACAACCTTACTCCCACGCCTCAATGCTCGTGATACATTGATTGATCGGGCCCACAGAATTGCTAAACCATCACACCTCCCAGATGACATCCCTAGGGATGTGTTGGCCCGCATACATTTCTTCCATATCAAGGAACAAATTCTCTCCACCGCCAGATCTGCAAAAGTCTTGCCAGACCCGTACGCCAATATTAAGCTTTATACTGATCTATCTCCTGCCACAATGGAGATGCGCAGAGCTTTCTCCCCCGTCACCTCTATTCTCCAACAAAAAAAAATTGCTTATAGATGGGGCTTCCCCACAAAACTGCTGGTCGCACACCAACAGAAGATCGTCCCTATACTCAATCCTAAAGATGGCTACAAAAAGCTGACCAATTGGGGACTCCTCCCTATTTCTCCTGGAGACTCAGGGCAAAACAGCTCCTCTCGCATATCATCTGATTCAAGAAATCTGTCATCCAAACCGGTCGATAAAATATGATCTTTATCTCAACCCAGGTCCTCAGCCCACCCATATCCGGCCTGGGCGATTTACCTTCCTTTTTTCCTCTCCACCCCCAGGTTAATAGTGTGCTAGGCACACGTTTCTGTAAAACTTGTTTCACATATAAGTTATTTAGAATTGTTTTATTGCCTTCTTGTTTTTTTTTTTTACATAAGTACATCTATTTAGTGTATTAGTAACTCTTTAGTTCCTTGTCAGCCTCTACCTGCAAATACGGTATTGACAGTTGTTTTTATTGTTTATCTGTGTATACTTCTCAAGTACCACTAGTGGGTGTAGTCTTTCTCCCTCTACCCTCTCTCCTGAAGCAACTTTCCACCATGACCATTACGATCACCTCCCTAAATGTCAAAGGTCTAAACTCGCCTTTTAAACGCAATCTTCTCTGGAAAGAAGCATTAAATCATCATGCGGATGTTCTCTGTGTACAAGAGACCCACTTTTCCAAACTAAAACAACCCCAATGTAACCACAAAAGATACCCTCATTGCTTCTTTGCGAATGCCTCTAAGAAGAAAGGAGGGGTAATGATTGCCATAAGCGCGGCAGTGAATTTCACATTACATCACTGTGAATATGATGAAGATGGCAGGTTTCTAATCCTGTCGGCCACGATTGATAATCGCCCCCTTACCCTAGTCAACGTTTATGCCCCTAATACAGCCCAAAAAATTCTATGCTTCCCTCTTCTCCAAATTGACTCCCTATAGATCCTCACCTTTGATAATTTGTGGAGACTTCAATGAAGTGGTTGATCCCACGCTCGATACCTCCAATGCTTCCAGATGTAGACCCTCTGCATTATCTACTCTCCTTAAACGGGAGGATTTATATGACTCCTGGAGATGCATGCATGATACGGAGAAAGACTACACCTTTTTCTCCCCCCCACATCAGTCTTACTCTCGGATTGATTTATTCATTACCGACAAACACCTGCTTCAGTCCATCACTGCTTCCCGCATAGGAACAATATCCTGGTCTGACCACGCTCCGGTCACTATCCAGCTAGCCTCCCCATCCCAAACTCCTAGCCACACGATCTGGAGACTAAACACCTCCCTCCTCAACAACCCCACCTTTGAGAATCAAATACAGTCCGAGATTGAGACTTACTTCCATGACAATGTAAACTCTGTAACTGATCATGCTATAATCTGGAACGCTCATAAGGCTTGCCTACGAGGTCTTTTTATAAAACTTGGGGCCCGCGCAAAAAAAAAATACTCCGCCATCACAGAGTCCCTCCTAAAACAGATTCAATCCCTAGAATCCTTAAACAAAAGATCCCCCTCGAATGCTATCTCCTCAGAAATCTTAGACACCAGCTTAGTGACCACCTTCGCAAAAATTTTGACTATTATATCAAAAGACTCCGACTACAAACCTATTCAGCAGCCAATAAACCGGGGGCCTTTATGGCCAAACAATTCAAGAGGCAACTCTCTAACAAAAAAATCTCACATCTCACTAACTCCCATGGCAAGTGCTTAACCAACCCCCTTGACATTGCCAATGAATTTAGCAACTTTTACGCCAAACTCTACAATCTCAAGGAAACAGATCCCCTACCCCCACCTTCCCAAGCGGACATATCAAGCTTCTTATCCTCCATATCCCTCCCCTCTATTTCTCCAGAACAACTTGACTCCCTTGCAACTCCGTTCTCACATGCTGAAATCCACAAACTGATCCAACACCTTCCACTACACAAAGCTCCAGGCCCTGATGGACTGTCCAATGAATATTATAAACGTTTTGCCCAACCCCTAGTCCCTCACCTTTGCAATATGTACAACCAATTTGCCACCACGGGTAAACTACCTAAAGAATCCCTTGATGCCTTAGTGGTCACCATCCCCAAACCAGGAAAAACCCCAGATAACCCCGCTAATTATCGCCCGATTTCACTCCTTAACACGGATACAAAACTTTACGCTAAACTCCTTGCACAGCGTCTCTCCGAGGTCATCCCCCAAATTATACATCCCGATCAAGTTGGATTCGTGCCCGGCAGACAGGCCTCAGACGGTACTAGACGTTTTATTGACCTAATCCAGTGGGCAGAACACACTTGAACGCCTTCTCTTTTCCTGTCTTTGGATGCAGAGAAGGCGTTCGACAGGGTCTACTGGCCATACATGGAAGCAGTTCTTCGTAAATTTGGATTGTCGGGCACCTTTCTCACTGCCATATTAGGTCTATACACTCACCCAACCGCACGCATTTGGACTTCGGGCGTCGTCTCCAATCCCTTCAAAATTACTAACGGCACCAGGCAAGGGTGCCCATTGTCCCCTTTAATTTTTGCCATGATAATGGAACCTTTAGCAGAATCCATAAGATCTAATCCAGCGATTTTGGGTATAAAAATTGGAACCGTAGACCATAAAATTGGCCTTTATGCCGATGATGTGATCATAGCCCTCACCACTCCCTTAACGTCCTTACCGGAAACTCAACGAGTCCTAGAAACGTTTAGTGCAATATCCATGTACAAACTGAACCATAGTAAATCACTTATGCTTAACCTCGGCCTTGACCCTCAAACCTCTAATTCCATCTCCGCTAATTCCCCCTTTGCTTGGACACCCAACTCCTTCCTTCCGTATTTAGGAATACACTTGACGTTTCCAAGCCATATACTACTAAGATCCAACCTAGAAGACCTCGTGGGCAGGCTCACTCGGCTAGTGAAAGATCTGAGTCACGTTCCGGCCTCTTGGGCTGGAAGAGTGGCTCAGGCAAAAATGTATTTACTCCCGCATGTATTATATTTTTTTCGTACGATACCTCTTCCACTGGCACAAAATCAAATTAAAAAGCTCCAGGGAATTATTAACAACTTTATTTGGCAACAGAAACGTCCCCGTGTGAAAAGAAACATCCTTTTAACCCAAGTTCGAAATGGAGGTTTAGGCGCACCGGACATCCAGGCCTATTACCGAGCAACTCTCCTAGACCAATTGAAATCTTGGTGGTCAGATAAATGCCACACAACCTGGAAACAAATAGAAGCCACTGTACTTTTTACTAACCCTAAACTTTTCCTGGCCTCCGCTTGGCTCAACTCTAACTTTGTCCCTAAGCACTACCCACTGGATACCATCACGGCCTCCACAAGGATCTGGGCAGCAATTCTGCAACTTACGAAAGGAATATCAACAGACGTCCTATCATCATTACTCCTTGAAGCGATACACCCTATATCCCCGGACCTGCCCTTATCGGTCTGGACCAAAGCAGGCGTCACCAACATAGGTATGCTTTTCTCAGCATCAGAAATGCACTCCTTCGCCCACCTAAAACAAAAATTTGGTCTAACCAACCAAACGTTCTTTTTTTACTTGCGGATCAGATCCTGTCTTTCAAAAATCTGCTGGTCAAATTCAGACTCTCTGTCGCTCCCGCTGATAAAGTATTACAGCCTTGATGCATCCAAAACCAAGGGCATCTCTCTGATATACAAGCTGCTTACCAACCCTTCTCCAGACCTACTCTCTTCCTCCGCTCAATATTGGTCCTCTTTGCTAGACCAGACACCCCCGGCTACACAATGGCAGAAAGCCCTCACATTACCCCCTACGATTATCTCACTGCCTCACCCACTGGGAATCAGTACAGAAGCTGTTCCACAAATGGTACTACACCCCAGAAAGACTGGCAAAAATATACCCAAATACCTCACCCAAATGTTGGAGAGGCTGTGAAACAACTGGATCCCTATCACACATTTGGTGGGATTGCCCCTCTATCAGGAGGTTCTGGAATAAAGTGAAGAATCTAATCTTTTCTCTGTGTGGCATATCCATCCCTATGTCCCCACTTGATCTGCTCCTGGGTCTATCTATCCCCTCGTGGCCGAAGCACCTACAAACTCTGGTGACACACATCCTCATAGCAGCAAGACTAGCGACCGCAAAAAAATGGAAATCGACGCATCCGCCCTTACTAAAGGACGCCATTCAATTACTCAACCAACACTTCCTAATGGTATTTTCTTTTGCCAGAGCCAATTTATCCACAAACCAATTCAACAAAGCCTGGGAACTGTGGATCAATGACTCTAGAAGCTCACCACTGGGTTAGTTGCCTTACTTTTTCCCTTGCAAGACAGGTACCTCCCCCTAGCCCTACTCGGCCTATCCACAAAAGACGTACTTGTGATAATTACAACAGCTCTTTTTGCTTTGTTTTACTGCATCACTGTGGTTACTCTCTTAACATAGTTCCCCAAGTGTTCATTACACTGATACTTTATGCCTATTTGTAGGATTGTTCTATACCGTTTGACTACTCATAAATCTTCATCCTTTGATAACGAAATAGATGCCATTCGTTACTATCCGTTTGCTCTCTTTGCTCTCACTTGTCTCTTATGTACGCAAATTTAACGCCAGGGTATGCCCAATTTGCGATGTTTTTTGTACTACTCCCTATCTTTGAAAAATAATAAACATCGAAAGTAAAAAAAAAAAAAAAGGCCCTATATACTCTGAACAGCCGTATACAGGCGGTGCATACAAGACAGGGACTGTAGGTTTGTTCTTATGTAGAATCTGTTTGTAATTTTGAACAGGTACATTGTTTAAGTGTAGCTCCAGCCAAAAAATATATTTTTAAGCTTTTTGGAAAACATAGGGAAGGGTTATCACCCCTGTAACATTTGTTTTGCTGTCTGTGCAGTGTGCACCTGTTCAGAACAGTTCACCTCACTTTCCGTCCGAATGACAAATGTTTTTTGAAAATTTGAGGTTTTTATTGAAACAAGAATTGGTGATAAAGAGTCAGTGGCGAGGAGACACTTTTTTTCCCATATTAACTCTTACAGGAGAGAATTTGCCTTCCTAGGGGTAGATTTCCTCTCACTTTCTGTTGTATCCTTCCGTTTGCAAGGAGGAGTCGTTTGAAAGTTGGATGTTTGAAAGTAGGGGCCTGCCGTATATACTCAGCTGAAATTTGCCCCTTACATGTTGGTGTTGCCACAACACTGTGAGCCCTCACAGTTACTCTTGGTGGGCGCATGAATGGGCCCTGCTGTGAATTATTAGATCAAGAATTGTAATTGCATGCCCCTGTTGAACAGGGGCTGAAAAATTGGGCCTTTGGTGGTGGTGGTGGTGGTGGTGTTGACACAACACTGTAAGGCCTCACAGTTAGTCTTGGTGGGCGCAGGAATGGGCCCTGCTGTGAATTATTAGATCAAGAATTGTAATTGCATGCCCCTGTTGAACAGGGGCTGAAAAATTGGGCCTTTGGTGGTGGTGGTGGTGGTGGTGTTGACACAACACTGTAAGGCCTCACAGTTAGTCTTGGTGGGCGCAGGAATGGGCCCTGCTGTGAATTATTAGATCAAGAATTGTAATTACATGCCCCTGTTAAACAGGGGCAGAAAAATTGAGCCTTAGGCACTGGTGCCACAACACTGCAACCCCTCACAGATACTGTACTTGGAGCACAGCAATGAGCCCTGTTGCAAAGTATTGCATCAAAAATTGTAATTACACGCCCCTGTTAAACAGGGGCTGAAAAATTGGGTCTTAGCCACTGGTGCTGGTGCCACGACACTGCAACCACTCCCAGATACTCTAGTTGGAGTGCAGGAATGAGCCCTGCTGCAAAGCATTGCATAAAAAATTGTAATAACACACCCCTGTTAAACAGGGGCTGAAAAATTGGGCCTTAGCCACTGGTGGCGGCACCCAGAAACAAAAATGTTCTTCCAAGCTATCATCGTCAATCGGATCATTGAGGAGGAGGAGGATAGTCAGTCAACATAACAGGACAAACTCTCAGCATCAGCATCAGTCTTGAAGGGATGTGACATTTGAAAATAAATTAGTCTGTTATATCAGCTTCAGGTGTTTGGTAGCTGGTGGTGATCCAAGACTGGTTCATCTTTATGAAGGTCAGTCGATCAACAGAGTCGGTGGACAGGCGCACCCTGTGATCCGTGACAAATCCTCCAGCAGCACTGAATGTGCGTTCTGAAAGAACGCTGGATGCAGGACAGGCCAGTAGCTCAATTGCATACTGTGCAAGCTCTGGCCAGTGATCCATCCTCAAGACCCAGTAAGCCAGAGGATTTTCGGTGGGGAAGGTGTCCAAGTCTGACCTTGCCCCTAGATATTCCTGCACCATGTATATCAGACGCTGGCGATGGTTGCTGGAACCGATCATACCTTGGGGCTGCGGACTAAAGAATTGTCTGAACGCTTCGGTCAGACAGCCACCTTCCCCACCGCTCCTTCTTTGACTGACCGAAGCCTCAGCAACTCGTTGTCCAAGACCAGGAGTTTGTAACCTCCCAGTCTCTGGGAACGCGTTGCACAGACCTTTCTGCAAGGCCTCCCGGAGTTGTCTCATCCTCTGCTCCCTCTGCGACAGTAAGATAAGGTCCGCAACCTTACCCTTGTATCGTGGATCAAGGAGAGTGGCCAGCCAGTAATGGTCCCTCTCCTTGATCCGAAGAATACGAGGATCCTTCCGCAGACTTTGCAGGATCAGGGAGGCCATGCAGCGTAGGTCAGCTGAAGCATTCAGTCCGGAGTCCTCTGGGTCACTAGGGATGAGCTTCGTGTTCGAGTCGAACATACGTTCGACTCGAACATCGGCTGTTCGATCGTTCGACGAAGATCGAACGATTTGGGCCGTTCGCGCCAAATTCGAGTGACGCGAACGGCCCACAATGCACTACGCCATCGCAGTGTCATCCAGGCGCTGTGATTGGCCAAGCATGCACTGTGACCCCGCATGCTTGGCCAATCACAGCGCCGGCAGCGAGGAGAGCAATGATTGGCCACAGGCAGGATGCCTGTGGCCAATTATTGCTGAGGGTGTTTAGTACACGCCCCACACTATAAAAGGCCGCCAGCACGGCGGCCTAGTGTAGTGTGTTCCGGAGCAGGGATAGAGCAGCATAGGCAGGGACAGTGACTTTTATTTCTTTCTTGCTTAACCTGGATTCCTTTAGTTTAGGGAAAGAGAAGGATAGGTAGGGAGAGTGTCAGTGTGTTTTGTGCTTGTGCTATAGTGTGCTTAAAAAAAACATTTTTTCTAGGGACAGAAAACTGTAGGTAGGGAGAGTGTCAGTTTCTTTCACTGTGCAAGTCCTTGTTTCTAGGGACCTGGAAGGACAGTGAGTGAATTCTCCTTGTGCTATATTGTGCTTAAAAAAAACATTTTTTCTAGGGACAGAAAACTGTAGGTAGGGAGAGTGTCAGTTTCTTTCACTGTGAAAGTCCTTGTTTCCAGGGACCTGGAAGGACAGTGAGTGAATTCTCCTTGTGCTATATTGTGCTTAAAAAAAAAAAATTCTAGGGACAGAAAACTGTAGGTAGGGAGAGTGTCAGTTTCTTTCACTGTGAAAGTCCTTGTTTCCAGGGACCTGGAAGGACAGTGAGTGAATTCTCCTTGTGCTATATTGTGCTTAAAAAAAACATTTTTTCTAGGGACAGAAAACTGTAGGTAGGGAGAGTGTCAGTTTCTTTCACTGTGCAAGTCCTTGTTTCTAGGGACCTGGAAGGACAGTGAGTGAATTCTCCTTGTGCTATATTGTGCTTAAAAAAATTTTTTTTCTAGGGACAGAAAACTGTAGGTAGGGAGAGTGTCAGTTTCTTTCACTGTGCAAGTCCTTGTTTCTAGGGACCTGGAAGGACAGTGAGTGAATTCTCCTTGTGCTATATTGTGCTTAAAAAAAACATTTTTTCTAGGGACAGAAAACTGTAGGTAGGGAGAGTGTCAGTTTCTTTCACTGTGAAAGTCCTTGTTTCCAGGGACCTGGAAGGACAGTGAGTGAATTCTCCTTGTGCTATATTGTGCTTAAAAAAAACATTTTTTCTAGGGACAGAAAACTGTAGGTAGGGAGAGTGTCAGTTTCTTTCACTGTGAAAGTCCTTGTTTCCAGGGACCTGGAAGGACAGTGAGTGAATTCTCCTTGTGCTATATTGTGCATAAAAAAAACTTTTTTTCTAGGGACAGAAAACTGTAGGTAGGGAGAGTGTCAGTTTCTTTCACTGTGCAAGTCCTTGTTTCCAGGGACCTGGAAGGACAGTGAGTGAATTCTCCTTGTGCTATATTGTGCTTAAAAAAAACATTTTTTCTAGGGACAGAAAACTGTAGGTAGGGAGAGTGTCAGTTTCTTTCACTGTGCAAGTCCTTGTTTCTAGGGACCTGGAAGGACAGTGAGTGAATTCTCCTTGTGCTATATTGTGCTTAAAAAAACATTTTTTCTAGGGACAGAAAACTGTAGGTAGGGAGAGTGTCAGTTTCTTTCACTGTGCAAGTCCTTGTTTCTAGGGACCTGGAAGGACAGTGAGTGAATTCTCCTTGTGCTATATTGTGCTTAAAAAAAACATTTTTTCTAGGGACAGAAAACTGTAGGTAGGGAGAGTGTCAGTTTCTTTCACTGTGAAAGTCCTTGTTTCCAGGGACCTGGAAGGACAGTGAGTGAATTCTCCTTGTGCTATATTGTGCTTAAAAAAAACATTTTTTCTAGGGACAGAAAACTGTAGGTAGGGAGAGTGTCAGTTTCTTTCACTGTGAAAGTCCTTGTTTCCAGGGACCTGGAAGGACAGTGAGTGAATTCTCCTTGTGCTATATTGTGCTTAAAAAAAACATTTTTTCTAGGGACAGAAAACTGTAGGTAGGGAGAGTGTCAGTTTCTTTCACTGTGCAAGTCCTTGTTTCTAGGGACCTGGAAGGACAGTGAGTGAATTCTCCTTGTGCTATATTGTGCTTAAAAAAAAACATTTTTTCTAGGGACAGAAAACTGTAGGTAGGGAGAGTGTCAGTTTCTTTCACTGTGCAAGTCCTTGTTTCTAGGGACCTGGAAGGACAGTGAGTGAATTCTCCTTGTGCTATATTGTGCTTAAAAAAAACATTTTTTCTAGGGACAGAAAACTGTAGGTAGGGAGAGTGTCAGTTTCTTTCACTGTGCAAGTCCTTGTTTCCAGGGACCTGGAAGGACAGTGAGTGAATTCTCCTTGTGCTATATTGTGCTTAAAAAAAACATTTTTTCTAGGGACAGAAAACTGTAGGTAGGGAGAGTGTCAGTTTCTTTCACTGTGCAAGTCCTTGTTTCTAGGGACCTGGAAGGACAGTGAGTGAATTCTCCTTGTGCTATATTGTGCTTAAAAAAACATTTTTTCTAGGGACAGAAAACTGTAGGTAGGGAGAGTGTCAGTTTCTTTCACTGTGCAAGTCCTTGTTTCTAGGGACCTGGAAGGACAGTGAGTGAATTCTCCTTGTGCTATATTGTGCTTAAAAAAAAACATTTTTTCTAGGGACAGAAAACTGTAGGTAGGGAGAGTGTCAGTTTCTTTCACTGTGAAAGTCCTTGTTTCCAGGGACCTGGAAGGACAGTGAGTGAATTCTCCTTGTGCTATATTGTGCTTAAAAAAAACATTTTTTCTAGGGACAGAAAACTGTAGGTAGGGAGAGTGTCAGTTTCTTTCACTGTGAAAGTCCTTGTTTCCAGGGACCTGGAAGGACAGTGAGTGAATTCTCCTTGTGCTATATTGTGCTTAAAAAAAACATTTTTTCTAGGGACAGAAAACTGTAGGTAGGGAGAGTGTCAGTTTCTTTCACTGTGCAAGTCCTTGTTTCTAGGGACCTGGAAGGACAGTGAGTGAATTCTCCTTGTGCTATATTGTGCTTAAAAAAACATTTTTTCTAGGGACAGAAAACTGTAGGTAGGGAGAGTGTCAGTTTCTTTCACTGTGCAAGTCCTTGTTTCTAGGGACCTGGAAGGACAGTGAGTGAATTCTCCTTGTGCTATATTGTGCTTAAAAAAAACATTTTTTCTAGGGACAGAAAACTGTAGGTAGGGAGAGTGTCAGTTTCTTTCACTGTGAAAGTCCTTGTTTCCAGGGACCTGGAAGGACAGTGAGTGAATTCTCCTTGTGCTATATTGTGCTTAAAAAAAACATTTTTTCTAGGGACAGAAAACTGTAGGTAGGGAGAGTGTCAGTTTCTTTCACTGTGAAAGTCCTTGTTTCCAGGGACCTGGAAGGACAGTGAGTGAATTCTCCTTGTGCTATATTGTGCTTAAAAAAAACATTTTTTCTAGGGACAGAAAACTGTAGGTAGGGAGAGTGTCAGTTTCTTTCACTGTGCAAGTCCTTGTTTCTAGGGACCTGGAAGGACAGTGAGTGAATTCTCCTTGTGCTATATTGTGCTTAAAAAAAAACATTTTTTCTAGGGACAGAAAACTGTAGGTAGGGAGAGTGTCAGTTTCTTTCACTGTGCAAGTCCTTGTTTCTAGGGACCTGGAAGGACAGTGAGTGAATTCTCCTTGTGCTATATTGTGCTTAAAAAAAACATTTTTTCTAGGGACAGAAAACTGTAGGTAGGGAGAGTGTCAGTTTCTTTCACTGTGCAAGTCCTTGTTTCCAGGGACCTGGAAGGACAGTGAGTGAATTCTCCTTGTGCTATATTGTGCTTAAAAAAAACATTTTTTCTAGGGACAGAAAACTGTAGGTAGGGAGAGTGTCAGTTTCTTTCACTGTGCAAGTCCTTGTTTCTAGGGACCTGGAAGGACAGTGAGTGAATTCTCCTTGTGCTATATTGTGCTTAAAAAAACATTTTTTCTAGGGACAGAAAACTGTAGGTAGGGAGAGCGTCAGTTTCTTTCACTGTGCAAGTCCTTGTTTCTAGGGACCTGGAAGGACAGTGAGTGAATTCTCCTTGTGCTATATTGTGCTTAAAAAAAAACATTTTTTCTAGGGACAGAAAACTGTAGGTAGGGAGAGTGTCAGTTTCTTTCACTGTGAAAGTCCTTGTTTCCAGGGACCTGGAAGGACAGTGAGTGAATTCTCCTTGTGCTATATTGTGCTTAAAAAAAACATTTTTTCTAGGGACAGAAAACTGTAGGTAGGGAGAGTGTCAGTTTCTTTCACTGTGAAAGTCCTTGTTTCCAGGGACCTGGAAGGACAGTGAGTGAATTCTCCTTGTGCTATATTGTGCTTAAAAAAAACATTTTTTCTAGGGACAGAAAACTGTAGGTAGGGAGAGTGTCAGTTTCTTTCACTGTGCAAGTCCTTGTTTCCAGGGACCTGGAAGGACAGTGAGTGAATTCTCCTTGTGCTATATTGTGCTTAAAAAAAACATTTTTTCTAGGGACAGAAAACTGTAGGTAGGGAGAGTGTCAGTTTCTTTCACTGTGCAAGTCCTTGTTTCTAGGGACCTGGAAGGACAGTGAGTGAATTCTCCTTGTGCTATATTGTGCTTAAAAAAAACATTTTTTCTAGGGACAGAAAACTGTAGGTAGGGAGAGTGTCAGTTTCTTTCACTGTGCAAGTCCTTGTTTCCAGGGACCTGGAAGGACAGTGAGTGAATTCTCCTTGTGCTATATTGTGCTTAAAAAAAACATTTTTTCTAGGGACAGAAAACTGTAGGTAGGGAGAGTGTCAGTTTCTTTCACTGTGCAAGTCCTTGTTTCTAGGGACCTGGAAGGACAGTGAGTGAATTCTCCTTGTGCTATATTGTGCTTAAAAAATTTTTTTTTCTAGGGACAGAAAACTGTAGGTAGGGAGAGTGTCAGTTTCTTTCACTGTGCAAGTCCTTGTTTCTAGGGACCTGGAAGGACAGTGAGTGAATTCTCCTTGTGCTATATTGTGCTTAAAAAAAACATTTTTTCTAGGGACAGAAAACTGTAGGTAGGGAGAGTGTCAGTTTCTTTCACTGTGCAAGTCCTTGTTTCTAGGGACCTGGAAGGACAGTGAGTGAATTCTCCTTGTGCTATATTGTGCTTAAAAAAAACATTTTTTCTAGGGACAGAAAACTGTAGGTAGGGAGAGTGTCAGTTTCTTTCACTGTGAAAGTCCTTGTTTCCAGGGACCTGGAAGGACAGTGAGTGAATTCTCCTTGTGCTATATTGTGCTTAAAAAAAACATTTTTTCTAGGGACAGAAAACTGTAGGTAGGGAGAGTGTCAGTTTCTTTCACTGTGCAAGTCCTTGTTTCTAGGGACCTGGAAGGACAGTGAGTGAATTCTCCTTGTGCTATATTGTGCTTAAAAAAAACATTTTTTCTAGGGACAGAAAACTGTAGGTAGGGAGAGTGTCAGTTTCTTTCACTGTGAAAGTCCTTGTTTCCAGGGACCTGGAAGGACAGTGAGTGAATTCTCCTTGTGCTATATTGTGCTTAAAAAAAAAATTTCTAGGGACAGAAAACTGTAGGTAGGGAGAGTGTCAGTTTCTTTCACTGTGAAAGTCCTTGTTTCCAGGGACCTGGAAGGACAGTGAGTGAATTCTCCTTGTGCTATATTGTGCTTAAAAAAAACATTTTTTCTAGGGACAGAAAACTGTAGGTAGGGAGAGTGTCAGTTTCTTTCACTGTGCAAGTCCTTGTTTCTAGGGACCTGGAAGGACAGTGAGTGAATTCTCCTTGTGCTATATTGTGCTTAAAAAAATTTTTTTTCTAGGGACAGAAAACTGTAGGTAGGGAGAGTGTCAGTTTCTTTCACTGTGCAAGTCCTTGTTTCTAGGGACCTGGAAGGACAGTGAGTGAATTCTCCTTGTGCTATATTGTGCTTAAAAAAAACATTTTTTCTAGGGACAGAAAACTGTAGGTAGGGAGAGTGTCAGTTTCTTTCACTGTGAAAGTCCTTGTTTCCAGGGACCTGGAAGGACAGTGAGTGAATTCTCCTTGTGCTATATTGTGCTTAAAAAAAACATTTTTTCTAGGGACAGAAAACTGTAGGTAGGGAGAGTGTCAGTTTCTTTCACTGTGAAAGTCCTTGTTTCCAGGGACCTGGAAGGACAGTGAGTGAATTCTCCTTGTGCTATATTGTGCATAAAAAAAACTTTTTTTCTAGGGACAGAAAACTGTAGGTAGGGAGAGTGTCAGTTTCTTTCACTGTGCAAGTCCTTGTTTCCAGGGACCTGGAAGGACAGTGAGTGAATTCTCCTTGTGCTATATTGTGCTTAAAAAAAACATTTTTTCTAGGGACAGAAAACTGTAGGTAGGGAGAGTGTCAGTTTCTTTCACTGTGCAAGTCCTTGTTTCTAGGGACCTGGAAGGACAGTGAGTGAATTCTCCTTGTGCTATATTGTGCTTAAAAAAAAAAAATTCTAGGGACAGAAAACTGTAGGTAGGGAGAGTGTCAGTTTCTTTCACTGTGCAAGTCCTTGTTTCTAGGGACCTGGAAGGACAGTGAGTGAATTCTCCTTGTGCTATATTGTGCTTAAAAAAACATTTTTTCTAGGGACAGAAAACTGTAGGTAGGGAGAGTGTCAGTTTCTTTCACTGTGCAAGTCCTTGTTTCTAGGGACCTGGAAGGACAGTGAGTGAATTCTCCTTGTGCTATATTGTGCTTAAAAAAAACATTTTTTCTAGGGACAGAAAACTGTAGGTAGGGAGAGTGTCAGTTTCTTTCACTGTGAAAGTCCTTGTTTCCAGGGACCTGGAAGGACAGTGAGTGAATTCTCCTTGTGCTATATTGTGCTTAAAAAAAACATTTTTTCTAGGGACAGAAAACTGTAGGTAGGGAGAGTGTCAGTTTCTTTCACTGTGAAAGTCCTTGTTTCCAGGGACCTGGAAGGACAGTGAGTGAATTCTCCTTGTGCTATATTGTGCTTAAAAAAAACATTTTTTCTAGGGACAGAAAACTGTAGGTAGGGAGAGTGTCAGTTTCTTTCACTGTGCAAGTCCTTGTTTCTAGGGACCTGGAAGGACAGTGAGTGAATTCTCCTTGTGCTATATTGTGCTTAAAAAAAAACATTTTTTCTAGGGACAGAAAACTGTAGGTAGGGAGAGTGTCAGTTTCTTTCACTGTGCAAGTCCTTGTTTCTAGGGACCTGGAAGGACAGTGAGTGAATTCTCCTTGTGCTATATTGTGCTTAAAAAAAACATTTTTTCTAGGGACAGAAAACTGTAGGTAGGGAGAGTGTCAGTTTCTTTCACTGTGCAAGTCCTTGTTTCCAGGGACCTGGAAGGACAGTGAGTGAATTCTCCTTGTGCTATATTGTGCTTAAAAAAAACATTTTTTCTAGGGACAGAAAACTGTAGGTAGGGAGAGTGTCAGTTTCTTTCACTGTGCAAGTCCTTGTTTCTAGGGACCTGGAAGGACAGTGAGTGAATTCTCCTTGTGCTATATTGTGCTTAAAAAAACATTTTTTCTAGGGACAGAAAACTGTAGGTAGGGAGAGTGTCAGTTTCTTTCACTGTGCAAGTCCTTGTTTCTAGGGACCTGGAAGGACAGTGAGTGAATTCTCCTTGTGCTATATTGTGCTTAAAAAAAAACATTTTTTCTAGGGACAGAAAACTGTAGGTAGGGAGAGTGTCAGTTTCTTTCACTGTGAAAGTCCTTGTTTCCAGGGACCTGGAAGGACAGTGAGTGAATTCTCCTTGTGCTATATTGTGCTTAAAAAAAACATTTTTTCTAGGGACAGAAAACTGTAGGTAGGGAGAGTGTCAGTTTCTTTCACTGTGAAAGTCCTTGTTTCCAGGGACCTGGAAGGACAGTGAGTGAATTCTCCTTGTGCTATATTGTGCTTAAAAAAAACATTTTTTCTAGGGACAGAAAACTGTAGGTAGGGAGAGTGTCAGTTTCTTTCACTGTGCAAGTCCTTGTTTCCAGGGACCTGGAAGGACAGTGAGTGAATTCTCCTTGTGCTATATTGTGCTTAAAAAAAACATTTTTTCTAGGGACAGAAAACTGTAGGTAGGGAGAGTGTCAGTTTCTTTCACTGTGCAAGTCCTTGTTTCTAGGGACCTGGAAGGACAGTGAGTGAATTCTCCTTGTGCTATATTGTGCTTAAAAAAAACATTTTTTCTAGGGACAGAAAACTGTAGGTAGGGAGAGTGTCAGTTTCTTTCACTGTGCAAGTCCTTGTTTCTAGGGACCTGGAAGGACAGTGAGTGAATTCTCCTTGTGCTATATTGTGCTTAAAAAAAACATTTTTTCTAGGGACAGAAAACTGTAGGTAGGGAGAGTGTCAGTTTCTTTCACTGTGAAAGTCCTTGTTTCCAGGGACCTGGAAGGACAGTGAGTGAATTCTCCTTGTGCTATATTGTGCTTAAAAAAAACATTTTTTCTAGGGACAGAAAACTGTAGGTAGGGAGAGTGTCAGTTTCTTTCACTGTGCAAGTCCTTGTTTCTAGGGACCTGGAAGGACAGTGAGTGAATTCTCCTTGTGCTATATTGTGCTTAAAAAAATTTTTTTTTCTAGGGACAGAAAACTGTAGGTAGGGAGAGTGTCAGTTTCTTTCACTGTGCAAGTCCTTGTTTCTAGGGACCTGGAAGGACAGTGAGTGAATTCTCCTTGTGCTATATTGTGCTTAAAAAAACATTTTTTCTAGGGACAGAAAACTGTAGGTAGGGAGAGTGTCAGTTTCTTTCACTGTGCAAGTCCTTGTTTCAAGGGACAGAGAAGGACACCTGAAGGTAGCCCTTATTGCTTTTTTCCCATCTCCCTGCAGGCCATCTATTAGAATGTCTGGAAGGCAAACAAGGAGAGGCAGACAGTCAGGAGGCAATAAAAGAGGGCAAGCAGGCTCTGTGTCTGGGGGCAACAGTGCTGGTCGTGGACGCGGTGCATTGTCATCAGCACATGGCCATGGGACACGCTTGTCCTTCTTTTCGGCAGCTGGACATGTTGAGCCACATCATGCCGAAGACTTGGTAGAGTGGATGACCAAGCCCTCTCCTCCTCCTCATCCTCTCTCACCCAGGCTCAGGGTACTGGCAAAGCAGCTGCCAAAGCGTCCTCTTCCCTGGTATCAATGTCAGACTCATCATCAGTCACTCCTTCCCTAGACCCACCATGTCCTCCTCCTGAGGAGTCCCCCGAACTGTTTGAGCACAGTGTTGGGTACATGCTCCAGGAGGATGCCCAGCGTTTCGAAGGGTCTGATGATGAAACCCAGCTACAGGAAGGCAGTAGGGTGAGAGCAGACAGAGGGGATGCTCAAGAAGGACACCAATCTGGCAGTCATGTTCCAGCAGCTGCAGCATACTGCCAGATTGGCTCCAGTGATGAGGAGGGAGGGGATGATGAGGTCACTGACTCCACGTGGGTGCCTAATAGGAGAGAGGAGGAGGAGGATGAGGAGGAGGCACATCTCCAACGAGACAGGATGCCCTTTGGTGGCCAGCGTAAGGGCAGTACACCGACGGAATCACACCGCAGAGCTCCGCCTGTGCAGGGCGCTGCCTCTGCCCGTCATTCAAAAAGTTCCTTGGTGTGGGCCTTTTTTGAGGCTAGTGCATCAGATCGCACAGCTGCTGTTTGCAACATATGTCTCAAGCGTATATCGCGTGGCCAAAACATCAGCCGCTTGGGTACCACATGCCTGACCAGACATATGTTGACCTGCCATGCAGCTCGTTGGCAAGCCTACCTCAAAGACCCACACCAAAGAACAAAGCGGACCTCTACTTGCACCGCATCAGCTGGGATCTCCAACCCCACTATAACTTCAGTCCTCTCTGAAACATGCACTGAGAGGAATGAAGGTGTAGAATTAGGTGTGTCACAGCCAAGTACTTGCGGCCACTCTGCTAGCAGTACACCGATGTCCGATTCTAGCAGGCAAATTTCCCTGCCCCAGCTGCTGGACCGTCGAAAGAAGTTCACTCCCAGCCATCCACATGCCCAGCGGTTGAATGCTAGCTTGGCTAAATTGCTAGCGCTTCAACTGCTGCCTTTTCAGTTGGTAGACTCGGCCCCCTTCCGTGAGTTTGTGCAATGTGCGGTTCCTCAGTGGCAGGTTCCCAAACGCCACTTTTTCTCACGGAAGGCTATTCCGGCTCTCTACCGGCATGTGGAAGGCAATGTCTTGGCCTCGCTGGACAGGGCGGTCAGCGGTAAGGTGCATATTACCGCTGACTCATGGTCCAGCAGGCATGGACAGGGACGTTACCTTTCTTTCACGGCCCATTGGGTCACTCTTTTGGCAGCTGGGAAGGATGCAGGACAAGGTGCAGTAGTGTTGGAGGTTGTCCCACCGCCACGCCTCCAAAATGCTACTACTGGTTGTGACACACCTCTCTCCTCCACCCCCTCCTCTTCTTCTTCCTCCATGGCCTCTTCCTGTGGTTTGTCCTATGAACCAGCGGTGCTCCGTAGCCGTTCACGGGGCTCATTGATGGCCCTCTGCTGCGTGTGCAGCCGCTGCAGCATGGCCAACGTTGAGTTCCACCTGGTGGGCATGTCACATATAAGGCGGTTCTTGGGCAGGTTCAACTCCTTTTGCAGCTCAGCCAGGCGAGCACTGGCATTATAAGATATGCGGAAATGCACACAGACTTTCCTGGCCTGCCTCAGGACATCCTGTAAGCCCGGGTACCTGCCCAAGAACCGCTGCACCACCAGGTTAAGGACGTGAGCCACACAGGGCACATGGGTCAGTTGTCCCTGTCGGAGAGCGGAGAGGAGGTTGGTGCCATTGTCGCAAACTACCATTCCTGGCTTAAGCTGGCGTGGCATCAACCACCTCTCGGCCTGCCCCTGCAGAGCAGACAGAACCTCTGCCCCAGTGTGGCTCCTGTCCCCCAAACACACCAGCGCAAGCACGGCATGGCATCTTTTTGCCTGCGTACTTGCGTAGCCCCTTGAACGCCTACGGAGCACCGCTGGTTCCGAGGACAAAGCACAGGAAGAGGCCACGGAGGAAGAAGAAGAGGAGGGGGTGGAGGACAGAGGTGTGTCACAACCAGTAGTAGCATTTTGGATGCGTGGCGGTGGAACAACCTCCAACACTACTGCACCTTGTCCTGCATCCTTCCCAGCTGCCAAAAGAGTGACCCAATGGGCCGTGTGTCATGGATATGCAGTAGTGTTTGTCTGTCAGCTTACCTTCCTTCCCATGTGTTCATCTTAGAGGCCAGAACCCTTTCACCTGGCTTCCTTTATAATCTCCTCCCAGCCTGACTCCACCCCAGGCCCTATCACAGAACACTATATTAACCTGTGCACTGCAAGCCTGCTTTGCTGATCAACGTGTTTGTTAGGCATTGTGTGTTTGGGTTCCTGCCTGCCGTGTGCTTCGTCTGTCTCTCTGTTACATATTTGGCTTGTCCCCGACTATCCCTGTCTGCTCATGGCCCTTGACCTTCGGCTCGTTCTCTCGTTATCCTTGTCTGCTTGTGGCCCCTGACCTTCAGCTTGTTATTTGGTTCTCTCATATCTTGTGCTGCTGCTTCCCCTCTTTTCCCCTTATCCTACGGGGCGTGAGCTAGGAAACTCCAGGGGCCGCGACCTGGTCCCAGCCTGCAGCATAACATCCTCACCACTAGAGGCCCTGGAGAAGACCTGCTGGGTCTTAGACTCCGCGCCCTGGGGAATCTTGGCTCTAGCTTCCGTTAGGATCCCGGTTGTGCTCCTCTGGTCCCGCTTTCCACAACCACCCAGTTTCCTATCCGCAGCAGTCAGCCATAGGGTTCACTACCTTGCGGTGCACTCCTGTCCCCCTACGGTGTGCATCTGTCACCTGGCCACAGGTGACCTTGACAGTTTGATCAGCCATGGACCCGGCTGACATCCCGATCCACGCGGATGATCCATTGCGGGGCATAGTCCACAGACTTGAAACCCAGGAATTGAATCAGACTCAGGTGATGCGATTCCTCCAGGATCTGGCTTCTCGATTCGAGGAGCTTCAGGCCTCCTTGGGAACCCCGAATCCGCAACCTCAAGTACAACCAGCGGTGGTACCTATCGCACCAGTCGCAGCCACACACTCACTAACACTGCCAGCTCCGTTCCGTTTTTCTGGGGACTCCAAGGCCTGCAGAGGGTTCCTTAGCCAATGCACGATTCATTTTGAGCTTCAGCCTCAAAACTTTCTGTCTGATAGGGCAAAGGTAGCCTATATCATTTCCCTCCTCTCCGGTGAAGCTTTAGCCTGGGCAGCCCCTCTGTGGGAACTGAATGATCCAGTGGTTTCTAGCCTGTCTGGCTTCTTGAAACTTTTTCGGAATATCTTTGAAGAACCGGCTCGTGTCTCTTCAGCGGCCAGCGCCCTTCTACGTCTCCGCCAAGAGTCTGCTTCAGTGGGACAGTACGCCCTTAATTTCCGCATACTGTCGGCTGAGTTGAGCTGGAACAATGAGGCCTTAGTCGCAACCTTTTTGCATGGCCTGTCTGATAGAGTGAAGGATGAATTAGCAGGAAGAACCATCCCCACTGATCTGGACGGAGTTATCTCCTTGTGTAACCAGATCGATATTCGCTTTCAGGAAAGGACCCTAGAAAAGCGGCGCCAGCACTCCTTGGTCCTTAGTCGGCCTGAGCTCCCCTCTCCTCGACCCGTTGAGCATCTCCTGCCAGCTGAGGAACCCATGCAGCTGGGCAGGACCAGGCTATCCCCAGAGGAACGTGCTAGGCGCAGAACTCTAGGCCTGTGTCTCTACTGTGGGGGCAAAGGTCATTTTCGTGACACTTGCTCTCTTTGTCCAGAAAAACGTTTGGGTCCACTTCATCTGGAAAGTGGAGTATTGGACCCAGAAATATCACCTTCCCCTTCTCGTCTTCTGCTTTCTGTGTTCCTTCATGTTGGTGCTTCTTCTCATTCGGTCTCAGCATATCTGGATTCCGGAGCCGCTGGTAATTTCATGGACTGGGAAATCGTGTCGTCCATGAGACTTACTCTTTTGCCCCTCACCACGCCATTGGTGGTCTTGGCGATTGATGGTACTGTTCTCCCAGGGGGACCTATACGCTTCCAGACCCTCCCTGTTAAGATGTCGGTAGGGACACTCCACCAGGAGTGGATGTCCTTCCTTATCTTACCCAAGGCCTCAACGCCTATAATTTTGGGTCTCCCATGGTTACAGCTCCATTCTCCTCATGTGGACTGGACTACTGGACAGATCCTGGCTTGGGGTTCCTCCTGTTCCTCGTCCTGCCTACCCAAGGTTGCCCCCTGTGAACCTGAGCCGGTCATTTATTCCAGGTCGCATAACCATTTACATTTCTCTGTCCCTAATCGCCCTTGGACGCACAGCCAGGCTAGCTTGTCTACAAGTCCTGCAGTCGCTACGTCTTGCGATGCGATTCAGGTAGTCGCTACACCTGACTCTGCTATTCACTCGGCCTCTGTACTAGTTATGCCAGTCCAGCCCATGCCCAGTGAGCCGCCTACTTTTTCTTGTTCAGGGCATTCTGCTTGTCTTTCAGCTATTCAGCTTGACTCCTGTGACATGTCACCCTCTAACCAACCTGACTTCAGGGTTCCACTGACATCTGCCCAGTTTGATGGTCCTGTGCTAGATGACCAGTTCATCTTTAAGGGTCTAGGGGACCCTCCTCAGATTTCTGTTGATCCTCTCATGCCCTTGTTTATTCCTAGAGAGCCGTTGGTCCTCAATAGATCTTCTTGTCATCTCCCTACCTCGGTTCTGGTCTCTGAGGATAATCTAAAGTACGAGGTTAGACAAGTTCTGGATTCTCGGCTCTGCAGAGGCATTCTTCAGTACCTTGTGCATTGGAGAGGTTTTGGTCCTAAGGAGGCGTCTGGGATCGCTGCATCTGATGTCGTTGCGCCTCATCTGTTGAGGAGGTTTCATCTGAGATTTCCCTTTAAGCATGGGCCCAGGCGGGGGAGGGCCCATAAGAGGGAGGGTACTGTCAAGGATATGCAGTAGTGTTTGTCTGTCAGCTTACCTTCCTTCCCATGTGTTCATCTTAGAGGCCAGAACCCTTTCACCTGGCTTCCTTTATAATCTCCTCCCAGCCTGACTTCACCCCAGGCCCTATCACAGAACACTATATTAACCTGTGCACTGCAAGCCCGCTTTGCTGATCAACGTGTTTGTTAGGCATTGTGTGTTTGGGTTCCTGCCTGCCGTGTGCTTCGTCTGTCTCTCTGTTACATATTTGGCTTGTCCCCGACTATCCCTGTCTGCTCGTGACCCTTGACCTTCGGCTCGTTCTCTCGTTATCCTTGTCTGCTTGTGGCCCCTGACCTTCAGCTTGTTATTTGGTTCTCTCATATCTTGTGCTGCTGCTTCCCCTCTTTTCCCCTTATCCTACGGGGCGTGAGCTAGGAAACTCCAGGGGCCGCGACCTGGTCCCAGCCTGCAGCATAACATCCTCACCACTAGAGGCCCTGGAGAAGACCTGCTGGGTCTTAGACTCCGCGCCCTGGGGAATCTTGGCTCTAGCTTCCGTTAGGATCCCGGTTGTGCTCCTCTGGTCCCGCTTTCCACAACCACCCAGTTTCCTATCCACAGCAGTCAGCCATAGGGTTCACTACCTTGCGGTGCACTCCTGTCCCCCTACGGTGTGCATCTGTCACCTGGCCACAGGTGACCTTGACACCGTGAAAGAAAGGTAACGTCCCTGTCCATGCCTGCTGGACCATGAGTCAGCGGTAATATGCACCCTACCGCTGACCGCCCTGTCCAGCGAGGCCAAGACATTGCCTTCCACATGCCGGTAGAGAGCCGGAATCGCCTTCCGTGAGAAAAAGTGGCGTTTGGGTACCTGCCACTGAGGAACCGCACATTGCACAAACTCACGGAAGGGGGCCGAGTCTACCAACTGAAAAGGCAGCAGTTGAAGCGCTAGCAATTTAGCCAAGCTAGCATTCAACCGCTGGGCATGTGGATGGCTGGGAGTGAACTTCTTTCGACGGTCCAGCAGCTGGAGCAGGGAAATTTGCCTGCTAGAATCGGACGTTGGTGTACTGCTAGCAGAGTGCCTGCAAGTACTTGGCTGTGACACACCTAATTCTACACCTTCATTCCTCTCAGAGCAGGTTTCAGAGAGGACTGAAGGTATAGTGGGGTTGGAGATCCCAGCTGATGCGGTGCAAGAAGAGGTCAGCTTTGTTCTTTGGTGTGGGTCTTTAAGGTAGGCTTGCCAACGAGCTGCATGGCAGGTCAACATATGTCTGGTCAAGCATGTGGTGCCCAAGCAGGTGATGTTTTGGCCACGCGATATACGCTTGAGACATATGTTGCAAACAGCAGCTGTGCGATCTGATGCAGTCGACTCAAAAAAGGCCCACACCAAAGAACTTTTTGAATAACGGGCAGAGGCAGCGCCCTGCACAGGCGGAGCTCTGCGGTGTGATTCCGTCGGTGTGCTGCCCTTACGCTGGCCCCCCGAGGGCATCCTGCCTCGTTGGAGATGTGCCTCCTCCTCATCATCCTCCTCCTCCTCCTCTCTCCTATTAGGCACCCACGTGGAGTCAGTGACCTCATCATCCCCTCCCTCCTCATCATTGGAGCCAATCTGGCAGTATGCTGCAGCTGCTGGAACATGACTGCCAGATTGGTGTCCTTCTTGAGCATCCCCTCTCTCTGCTCTCACGCTACTGCCTTCCTCTAGCTGGGTATCATCATCAGACCCTTCGAAACGCTGGGCATCCTCCTGGAGCATGTACCCAACACTGTGCTCAAACAGTTTGGGGGACTCCTCAGGAGGACATGGTTGGTCTAGGGAAGGAGTGACTGATGATGACATTGATACCAGGGAAGAGGACGCTTTGGCAGCTGCTTTGCCAGTACCCTGAGCCTGGGTGAGAGAGGATGAGGAGGATGAGGAGAGCTTGGTCATCCACCCTACCAAGTCTTCGGCATGATGCGGCTCAACGCGTCCAGCTGCTGAAAAGAAGGACAAGCGTGTCCCATGGCCACGTGCTGATGGCGATGCACCGCGTCCACGACCAGCACTGTTGTCTCTAGACACAGAGCCTGCTTGCCCTCTTTTTTTGGCTCCTGACTGTCTGCCTCTCCTTGTTTGCCTTCCAGACATTCTAATGGCCTGCAGGGAAATGGGAAAAGCAGCAATACAGGCTAAGTTAAGGTGTAATATGGTCAGGAGGCACACTCCGCCCGCTGTACAGTAAGTGCCGCAAAATCCTGTTGGTGTAACACACCAGGAAAAAGCAGCAATACAGGCTAAGTTAAGGTGTAATATGGCCAGGAGGCACACTCCGCCCGCTGTAAGTGCCGCAAAATCCTGTTTGTGTAACACACCAGGAAAAAGCAGCAATACAGGCTAAGTTAAGGTGTAATATGGTCAGGAGGCACACTCCGCCCGCTGTAAGTGCCGCAAAATCTTGTTTGTGTAACACACCAGGAAAAAGCAGCAATACGGGCTAAGTTAAGGTGTAATATGGTCAGGAGGCACACTCCGCCCGCTGTAAGTGCCACAAAATCCTGTTTGTGTAACATACCAGGAAAAAGCAGCAATACAGGCTAAGTTAAGGTGTAATATGGTCAGGAGGCACACTCCGCCCGCTGTAAGTGCCGCAAAATCCTGTTTGTGTAACACACCAGGAAAAAGCAGCAATACAGGCTAAGTTAAGGTGTAATATGGTCAGGAGGCACACTCCGCCCGCTGTAAGTGCCACAAAATCCTGTTTGTGTAACACACCAGGAAAAAGCAGCAATACAGGCTAAGTTAAGGTGTAATATGGTCAGGAGGCACACTCCGCCCGCTGTAAGTGCCGCAAAATCCTGTTTGTGTAACACACCAGGAAAAAGCAGCAATACAGGCTAAGTTAAGGTGTAATATGGTCAGGAGGCACACTCCGCCCGCTGTAAGTGCCGCAAAATCCTGTTTGTGTAACACACCAGGAAAAAGCAGCAATACAGGCTAAGTTAAGGTGTAATATGGTCAGGAGGTACACTCCGCCCGCTGTAAGTGCCGCAAAATCCTGTTGGTGTAACACACCAGGAAAAAGCAGCAATACGGGCTAACTTCAGGTGTATAATGTGCAGGAGACTTAGCAACAATGACACTGACACTGTCCCCTGCCTATCCTTCTCTCTCCCTGCACACAAGGTTTATCAAAGTATATGACACTGACACTCTCCCTGCCTATCCTTCTCTCTCCCTGCACACAAGGTTTAGCAAAGAATATGACACTGACACTGTCCCCTGCCTATCCTTCTCTCTCCCTGCACACAAGGTTTATCAAAGTATATGACACTGACACTCTCCCTGCCTATCCTTCTCTCTCCCTACACACAAGGTTTAGCAAAGAATATGACACTGACACTCTCCCTGCCTATCCTTCTCTGTCCCTACACACAAGGTTTAGCAAAGAATAGATTTGACAAGATTTGACACTGTCCCTGCCTATCCTTCACTTTCCCTGCTCCGGAACACATTACACAAGGCCGCCGCGCTGGCGGCCTTTTATAGTGTGGGGCGTGTACTAAACCCCCTCAGCTATAATTGGCCACAGGCATCCTGCCTGTGGCCAATCATTGCTCTCCTCGCTGCCGGCGCTGTGATTGGCCAAGCATGCAGGGTCACAGTGCATGCTTGGCCAATCACAGCGCCGGGATTACACTGTGATGGCGCAGTGTATTGTGGGCCGTTCGTGTCACTCGAATTTGGCGCGAACGGCCCAAATCGTTCGTTGTTCGCCGAACGCGCGAACAGCCGATGTTCAACTCGAACCTATGTTCGACTCGAACACCGAGCTCATCCCTAGTCACTAGTCTTTCCAAGTGACAAAGATACTTCACACAATGATGTAGTTAATCAAAGGTACCTTTACTCAGTATAAAAAGGGAAGGGTAAAGAATAGGGTTGCCACCTTTTCTTTAAGCCAAACCCGAACACTTTAGCAGCGCACAGCAACATTTTTTAAGTGGTTTTTAAGGGAAACTCTGTTGGAAGAAGGTTTCTGCTCACCAAACCTCCCACTTACATTAGAGTTTCCAGCATTCCCCCTTAAAATAGGATTCCCAAAGCCCCCCTTACATCAGAGTCCACAGGGCACCCCTTACATCTGAGTCCCTCTTAGCTTGGAGACAGGAGAGAGAAGGGAGGGAGGGGGAAGACTTCAGACAGACATTAGATGGTGAGCTCACATACCCGAGGATGGAGGCCAAGGCATCGACACCTTTCATCCACAATGAATTTGCCGGTTCCTGAGCTTCAAATGGGTGGGCAGACAGAGGAGTAGGGGTGGAAGGAGGAGGAGCAGATCAAACCCTTTCTCCTCTCCGTGTATGGGGCCCATGTGCACCCCTATGCACTCGGCGGTTGTGGTACTTGGTTACTTGGGGAGCCACAGTCCCATTATGAATATTGTGTCCGGGTTTCAGACAGTCTGAAACCCGGACACACGATTTGAAACCCGAACAGTCCGGGTGAATCCCGGACAGGTGGCAACCGTAGTAAAGAATCACATTAATACACACAGTTGACTCTGCATGCGCATTGCAGAGTCAATAAATCAAAGAGGATGGGTATCACTGAGATTAGGTAATAACAGGAAACAACATCAGCTTATGAATGTATATACAGTGGGTACGGAAAGTATTCAGACCCCCTTAAAATTTTCACTCTTTGTTATATTGCAGCCATTTGCTAAAATCATTTAAGTTATTTTTTTTTCCTCATTAATGTACACACAGCACCCCATATTGACAGAAAAACACAAAATTCTTGAAATTTTTGCAGATTTATTAAAAAAGAAAAACTGAAATATCACATGGTCCTAAGTATTCAGACCCATTGCTCAGTATTTAGTAGGGATGAGCTTCGTGTTCGAGTCGAACACACGTTCGACTCGAACATCGGCTGTTCGATCGTTAGACGAAGATCGAACGTTATGGGCCGTTCGCGCCAAATTCGAGTGGCGCGTCACGGCCCATAATTTACTGCGGCATCGCAGTGAATTGCTGGCTGTTGGCCAAGCATGCACTATGACCCCGCGTGCTTGGCCAATCACAGCGCCGGCAGCGAGGAGAGCCATAATTGGCCACAGGCAGGATGCCTCTGGCCAATCATAGCTCAGGGGGGTTTAGTACACGCCCCACACTATAAAAGGTCGCCTTGTGTAGTGTGTTCCGGTGTGCAGGGAGAGTGTTTTTGACATCCTTTGAAACCTTGTGCATTTACAGTCTGTTGGCATGCAGGGACAGAGAAGGATAGGCAGGGAGAGTGTCAGTGACATCCTTTGTGGATAGGCAGGGAGAGTGTCAGTGACATCCTTTGAAACCTTGTGCATTTACAGTCTGTTGGCATGCAGGGACAGAGAAGGATAGGCGGGGAGAGTGTCAGTGACATCCTTTGAAACCTTGTGCATTTACAGTGTGTTGGCGTGCATGGACAGAGAAGTATAGGCAGGGAGAGTGTCAGTGACATCCTTTGAAACCTTGTGCATTTACAGTCTGTTGGCGTGCAGGGACAGAGAAGGATAGGCAGGGAGAGTGTCAGTGACATCCTTTGAAACCTTGTGCATTTACAGTGTGCTGGCGTGCAGGGACAGAGAAGGATAGGCAGGGAGAGTGTCAGTGATATTCTTCGCTAAACCTCCTGCACAGTATACACCTGAAGCTACCCCTTATTGCTCGTCGTGGTGTTGTTCTGTTGTGTAACACAGACAGGCATCTGCAAGTAGTTACAGTGGGTGTAGGTGCCTCCTGCACAGTATACGCTACCCCTTATTGCTCGTCGTGGTGTTGTTCTGTTGTGTAACACAGACAGGCATCTGCAAGCAGTTACAGTGGGTGTAGGTGCCTCCTGCACAGTATACGCTACCCCCTATTGCTCGTCGTGGTGTTGTTCTGTTGTGTAACACAGACAGGCATCTGCAAGCAGTTACAGTGGGTGTAGGTGCCTCCTGCACAGTATACGCTACCCCTTATTGCTCGTGGAGTTGTTCTGTTGTGTAACACAGACAGGCATCTGCTAACAGTTACAGTGGGTGTAGGTGCCTCCTGCATAGTATACACTACCCCTTATTGCTCGTCGTGGCGTTGTTCTGTTGTGTAACACAGACAGGCATCTGCAAGCAGTTACAGTGGGTGTAGGTGCCTCCTGCACAGTATACGCTACCCCTTATTGCTCGTCGTGTTGTTCTGTTGTGTAACACAGACAGGCATCTGCAAACAGTTACAGTGGGTGTAGGTGCCTCCTGCACAGTATACGCTACCCCTTATTGCTCGTCGTGGTGTTGTTCTGTTGTATAACACAGACAGGCATCTGCAAGCAGTTACAGTGGGTGTAGGTGCCTCTTGCACAGTATACGCTACCCCTTATTGCTCGTCGTGGTGTTCTGTTGTGTAACACAGACAGGCTATTGCAAGCAGTTACAGTGGGTGTAGGTGCCTCCTGCACAGTATACGCTACCCCTTATTGCTCGTGGAGTTGTTCTGTTGTGTAACTGTAGCACTACCCCCGTAGGAGCTGCTGTTTGTTTGATTTGGGTCTACGTCCTGCCCATTAACCCCTGGAAGTGGCTCAAACCTTCCCTTAGCACAACTGATATGAATAAGGAGTGTGAGACCTATTGAGTATTAGGAGACACAATCCTGCATACATCACACAATAACCTGTAAATGTTATTACCTTTGCTGGTCACTAGTCCTTCTAAGTGACAGAGATACTTCACACAAGTTATATGCTTAATCAAAGGTACCTTTACTCAGTATAAAAGGGAAGTGTAAAGAATCACATTAATACACACAGTTGACTCTGCATGCGCATTGCAGAGTCAATAAACCAATAAGGATAGGTATCACTGAGATTAGGTAATAACAGGAAATAACATCAGCTATATATATGTACATGTATCTATATGTGTCTCTGCACGGCTAACTGGTTGCTCGCGAGCTCCCCCTTTATTGTAATACCTTGCACGTGTTCATTCCCTATAATAGGTAAGCAAGGCCTATCTGCGTCCCACTCAAAGTTCCTTTCTCCAATGAAGTCTTCGCTAGCCACCGTCGGTGCACAAGTTAAATTGTAATCCACAGGGTTTCAACAAGATGCTGTAATTATCCGCAATATACCTGAGTACTCATGTGCCTGCCACCCACTACTAATGACGGATGCACCAATCTCTGATCACATAGTCTCCAGTGAGATACACTAGGCCGCAAGCTGTGGCGTGATAGGTGAAGTGTGGCTGGCACTAACTAAATCACTTTCCTCTAAGGTAGTAGTCAATTCTGGGCAGGTGCCCTTCTCACCAAACAGGCCCGACTTTCAGATAGTCTCCTCTGGCTTGTCCCGGTCACTCGATCTCCACGCTTCTGCTTCAGCTGCAGTCTCCGGACTCCGTCACTAACAGCATATGGTGATGGACGACTCCGGTCTCTGCTGGGCAATCACAGGACGCTGTGGACGATCCTCTGCTGGAAATCACTCAGGCACTCCCGTAATTTAGGCCCAGGCTTCTGGCCTAATCCTTAGGAAGCAGGCCTCCGTGCCAACTTCCTGCTTGATTGAGAGCTGGATCCAGAGAGAGAGACGCTGGCCCCTCCCCTGGTTTAAGTAGTCTGCCCAGAATGCTTTGCGGTGTTGCAATGCACCCTGGGTAATGTAGTCTGTCTTTTACTAAAAGCAACAAAGTCTTTTCTCCTAGCTGATATCTGTCCCAAAGTGCATTAGTTGCATTGTAACACTTATACCACCGGAGGGAGCCGGATTCCTTCTTTCATATGGACATCCTGCTACACACTCCCCCCACTTAAAGTCTTTGGTCCCCAAAGAGGACAACAGTATGTAACCTAACACATACTTTGGCAATACCTGCAGGGAAATTTGTTAGTTTATGCATGACAATAAACAACTTGCCTTTTCATAAGCAGGATTTAAACTTAAACAGCTCATATCATAACACAGAGCCGACAGAGGAACCTCCCACCAATTATCACAAGGAGGGAGGTGGTCCTGTATACGGACCACCGACACTTGGGTGTCTGTTTCAGATGTGCTAGGGAGTGAGCTGGGGTTGTCTTCCACTGAATCTGAAACTGGAGTGGAAGAGCTAGACTGATCAATGGTTCTCTTAGAAGTGATGATGGCCTCCTCAGAGCATTCACCCAATTGGTCGTACGTCAGTCTTTTTGGGGGGTGAATTACTCTTCTTTCCCTCTGCTCTTTAGTAGGGATGAGCTTCGTGTTCGAGTCGAACATACGTTCGACTCGAACATCGGCTGTTCGATCGTTCGACGAAGATCGAACGATTTGGGCCGTTCGCGCCAAATTCGAGTGACGCGAACGGCCCACAATGCACTACGCCATCGCAGTGTCATCCAGGCGCTGTGATTGGCCAAGCATGCACTGTGACCCCGCATGCTTGGCCAATCACAGCGCCGGCAGCGAGGAGAGCAATGATTGGCCACAGGCAGGATGCCTGTGGCCAATTATTGCTGAGGGTGTTTAGTACACGCCCCACACTATAAAAGGCCGCCAGCACGGCGGCCTAGTGTAGTGTGTTCCGGAGCAGGGATAGAGCAGCATAGGCAGGGACAGTGACTTTTATTTCTTTCTTGCTTAACCTGGATTCCTTTAGTTTAGGGAAAGAGAAGGATAGGTAGGGAGAGTGTCAGTGTGTTTTGTGCTTGTGCTATATTGTGCTTAAAAAAAACATTTTTTCTAGGGACAGAAAACTGTAGGTAGGGAGAGTGTCAGTTTCTTTCACTGTCAAAGTCCTTGTTTCCAGGGACCTGGAAGGACAGTGAGTGAATTCTCCTTGTGCTAAATTGTGCTTAAAAAAAACATTTTTTCTAGGGACAGAAAACTGTAGGTAGGGAGAGTGTCAGTTTCTTTCACTGTGAAAGTCCTTGTTTCCAGGGACCTGGAAGGACAGTGAGTGAATTCTCCTTGTGCTAAATTGTGCTTAAAAAAAACATTTTTTCTAGGGACAGAAAACTGTAGGTAGGGAGAGTGTCAGTTTCTTTCACTGTGAAAGTCCTTGTTTCCAGGGACCTGGAAGGACAGTGAGTGAATTCTCCTTGTGCTAAATTGTGCTTAAAAAAAAACATTTTTTCTAGGGACAGAAAACTGTAGGTAGGGAGAGTGTCAGTTTCTTTCACTGTGAAAGTCCTTGTTTCCAGGGACCTGGAAGGACAGTGAGTGAATTCTCCTTGTGCTAAATTGTGCTTAAAAAAAACATTTTTTCTAGGGACAGAAAACTGTAGGTAGGGAGAGTGTCAGTTTCTTTCACTGTCAAAGTCCTTGTTTCCAGGGACCTGGAAGGACAGTGAGTGAATTCTCCTTGTGCTAAATTGTGCTTAAAAAAAACATTTTTTCTAGGGACAGAAAACTGTAGGTAGGGAGAGTGTCAGTTTCTTTCACTGTCAAAGTCCTTGTTTCCAGGGACCTGGAAGGACAGTGAGTGAATTCTCCTTGTGCTAAATTGTGCTTAAAAAAAACATTTTTTCTAGGGACAGAAAACTGTAGGTAGGGAGAGTGTCAGTTTCTTTCACTGTGAAAGTCCTTGTTTCCAGGGACCTGGAAGGACAGTGAGTGAATTCTCCTTGTGCTAAATTGTGCTTAAAAAAAACATTTTTTCTAGGGACAGAAAACTGTAGGTAGGGAGAGTGTCAGTTTCTTTCACTGTCAAAGTCCTTGTTTCCAGGGACCTGGAAGGACAGTGAGTGAATTCTCCTTGTGCTAAATTGTGCTTAAAAAAAACATTTTTTCTAGGGACAGAAAACTGTAGGTAGGGAGAGTGTCAGTTTCTTTCACTGTCAAAGTCCTTGTTTCCAGGGACCTGGAAGGACAGTGAGTGAATTCTCCTTGTGCTAAATTGTGCTTAAAAAAAACATTTTTTCTAGGGACAGAAAACTGTAGGTAGGGAGAGTGTCAGTTTCTTTCACTGTCAAAGTCCTTGTTTCCAGGGACCTGGAAGGACAGTGAGTGAATTCTCCTTGTGCTAAATTGTGCTTAAAAAAAACATTTTTTCTAGGGACAGAAAACTGTAGGTAGGGAGAGTGTCAGTTTCTTTCACTGTCAAAGTCCTTGTTTCCAGGGACCTGGAAGGACAGTGAGTGAATTCTCCTTGTGCTAAATTGTGCTTAAAAAAAACATTTTTTCTAGGGACAGAAAACTGTAGGTAGGGAGAGTGTCAGTTTCTTTCACTGTGAAAGTCCTTGTTCCCAGGGACCTGGAAGGACAGTGAGTGAATTCTCCTTGTGCTAAATTGTGCTTAAAAAAACATTTTTTCTAGGGACAGAAAACTGTAGGTAGGGAGAGTGTCAGTTTCTTTCACTGTCAAAGTCCTTGTTTCCAGGGACCTGGAAGGACAGTGAGTGAATTCTCCTTGTGCTAAATTGTGCTTAAAAAAAACATTTTTTCTAGGGACAGAAAACTGTAGGTAGGGAGAGTGTCAGTTTCTTTCACTGTCAAAGTCCTTGTTTCCAGGGACCTGGAAGGACAGTGAGTGAATTCTCCTTGTGCTAAATTGTGCTTAAAAAAAACATTTTTTCTAGGGACAGAAAACTGTAGGTAGGGAGAGTGTCAGTTTCTTTCACTGTCAAAGTCCTTGTTTCCAGGGACCTGGAAGGACAGTGAGTGAATTCTCCTTGTGCTAAATTGTGCTTAAAAAAAACATTTTTTCTAGGGACAGAAAACTGTAGGTAGGGAGAGTGTCAGTTTCTTTCACTGTCAAGGTCCTTGTTTCCAGGGACCTGGAAGGACAGTGAGTGAATTCTCCTTGTGCTAAATTGTGCTTAAAAAAAACATTTTTTCTAGGGACAGAAAACTGTAGGTAGGGAGAGTGTCAGTTTCTTTCACTGTCAAAGTCCTTGTTTCCAGGGACCTGGAAGGACAGTGAGTGAATTCTCCTTGTGCTAAATTGTGCTTAAAAAAAACATTTTTTCTAGGGACAGAAAACTGTAGGTAGGGAGAGTGTCAGTTTCTTTCACTGTCAAAGTCCTTGTTTCCAGGGACCTGGAAGGACAGTGAGTGAATTCTCCTTGTGCTAAATTGTGCTTAAAAAAAACATTTTTTCTAGGGACAGAAAACTGTAGGTAGGGAGAGTGTCAGTTTCTTTCACTGTCAAAGTCCTTGTTTCCAGGGACCTGGAAGGACAGTGAGTGAATTCTCCTTGTGCTAAATTGTGCTTAAAAAAAACATTTTTTCTAGGGACAGAAAACTGTAGGTAGGGAGAGTGTCAGTTTCTTTCACTGTCAAAGTCCTTGTTTCCAGGGACCTGGAAGGACAGTGAGTGAATTCTCCTTGTGCTAAATTGTGCTTAAAAAAAACATTTTTTCTAGGGACAGAAAACTGTAGGTAGGGAGAGTGTCAGTTTCTTTCACTGTCAAAGTCCTTGTTTCCAGGGACCTGGAAGGACAGTGAGTGAATTCTCCTTGTGCTAAATTGTGCTTAAAAAAAACATTTTTTCTAGGGACAGAAAACTGTAGGTAGGGAGAGTGTCAGTTTCTTTCACTGTCAAAGTCCTTGTTTCCAGGGACCTGGAAGGACAGTGAGTGAATTCTCCTTGTGCTAAATTGTGCTTAAAAAAAACATTTTTTCTAGGGACAGAAAACTGTAGGTAGGGAGAGTGTCAGTTTCTTTCACTGTCAAAGTCCTTGTTTCCAGGGACCTGGAAGGACAGTGAGTGAATTCTCCTTGTGCTAAATTGTGCTTAAAAAAAACATTTTTTCTAGGGACAGAAAACTGTAGGTAGGGAGAGTGTCAGTTTCTTTCACTGTCAAAGTCCTTGTTTCCAGGGACCTGGAAGGACAGTGAGTGAATTCTCCTTGTGCTAAATTGTGCTTAAAAAAAACATTTTTTCTAGGGACAGAAAACTGTAGGTAGGGAGAGTGTCAGTTTCTTTCACTGTCAAAGTCCTTGTTTCCAGGGACCTGGAAGGACAGTGAGTGAATTCTCCTTGTGCTAAATTGTGCTTAAAAAAAACATTTTTTCTAGGGACAGAAAACTGTAGGTAGGGAGAGTGTCAGTTTCTTTCACTGTCAAAGTCCTTGTTTCCAGGGACCTGGAAGGACAGTGAGTGAATTCTCCTTGTGCTAAATTGTGCTTAAAAAAAACATTTTTTCTAGGGACAGAAAACTGTAGGTAGGGAGAGTGTCAGTTTCTTTCACTGTGCAAGTCCTTGTTTCAAGGGACAGAGAAGGACACCTGAAGGTAGCCCTTATTGCTTTTTTCCCATCTCCCTGCAGGCCATCTATTAGAATGTCTGGAAGGCAAACAAGGAGAGGCAGACAGTCAGGAGGCAATAAAAGAGGGCAAGCAGGCTCTGTGTCTGGGGGCAACAGTGCTGGTCGTGGACGCGGTGCATTGTCATCAGCACATGGCCATGGGACACGCTTGTCCTTCTTTTCGGCAGCTGGACATGTTGAGCCACATCATGCCGAAGACTTGGTAGAGTGGATGACCAAGCCCTCCTCCTCCTCCTCATCCTCTCTCACCCAGGCTCAGGGTACTGGAAAAGCAGCTGCCAAAGCGTCCTCTTCCCTGGTATCAATGTCAGACTCATCATCAGTCACTCCTTCCCTAGACCCACCATGTCCTCCTCCTGAGGAGTCCCCCGAACTGTTTCAGCACAGTGTTGGGTACATGCTCCAGGAGGATGCCCAGCGTTTCGAAGGGTCTGATGATGAAACCCAGCTAGAGGAAGGCAGTAGCGTGAGAGCAGACAGAGGGGATGCTCAAGAAGGACACCAATCTGGCAGTCATGTTCCAGCAGCTGCAGCATACTGCCAGATTGGCTCCAGTGATGAGGAGGGAGGTGATGATGAGGTCACTGACTCCACGTGGGTGCCTAATAGGAGAGAGGAGGAGGAGGAGGATGAGGAGGAGGCACATCTCCAACGAGGCAGGATGCCCTTTGGTGGCCAGCGTAAGGGCAGTACACCGACGGAATCACACCGCAGAGCTCCGCCTGTGCAGGGCGCTGCCTCTGCCCGTCATTCAAAAAGTTCTTTGGTGTGGGCCTTTTTTGAGGCTAGTGCATCAGATCGCACAGCTGCTGTTTGCAACATATGTCTCAAGCGTATATCGCGTGGCCAAAACATCAGCCGCTTGGGTACCACATGCCTGACCAGACATATGTTGACCTGCCATGCAGCTCGTTGGCAAGCCTACCTCAAAGACCCACACCAAAGAACAAAGCGGACCTCTCCTTGCACCGCATCAGCTGGGATCTCCAACCCCACTATAACTTCAGTCCTCTCTGAAACATGCACTGAGAGGAATGAAGGTGTAGAATTAGGTGTGTCACAGCCAAGTACTTGCGGCCACTCTGCTAGCAGTACACCGACGTCCGATTCTAGCAGGCAAATTTCCCTGCCCCAGCTGCTGGACCGTCGAAAGAAGTTCACTCCCAGCCATCCACATGCCCAGCGGTTGAATGCTAGCTTGGCTAAATTGCTAGCGCTTCAACTGCTGCCTTTTCAGTTGGTAGACTCGGCCCCCTTCCGTGAGTTTGTGCAATGTGCGGTTCCTCAGTGGCAGGTTCCCAAACGCCACTTTTTCTCACGGAAGGCTATTCCGGCTCTCTACCGGCATGTGGAAGGCAATGTCTTGGCCTCGCTGGACAGGGCGGTCAGCGGTAAGGTGCATATTACCGCTGACTCATGGTCCAGCAGGCATGGACAGGGACGTTACCTTTCTTTCACGGCCCATTGGGTCACTCTTTTGGCAGCTGGGAAGGATGCAGGACAAGGTGCAGTAGTGTTGGAGGTTGTCCCACCGCCACGCCTCCAAAATGCTACTACTGGTTGTGACACACCTCTCTCCTCCACCCCCTCCTCTTCTTCTTCCTCCATGGCCTCTTCCTGTGGTTTGTCCTATGAACCAGCGGTGCTCCGTAGCCGTTCACGGGGCTACGCAAGTACGCAGGCAAAAAGATGCCATGCCGTGCTTGCGCTGGTGTGTTTGGGGGACAGAAGCCACACTGGGGCAGAGGTCCTGTCTGCTCTGCAGGGCCAGGCCGAGAGGTGGTTGACGCCACGCCAGCTTAAGCCAGGAATGGTGGTTTGCGACAATGGCACCAACCTCCTCTCCGCCCTCCGACAGGGACAACTGACCCATGTGCCCTGTGTGGCTCACGTCCTTAACCTGGTGGTGCAGCGGTTCTTGGGCAGGTACCCGGGCTTACAGGATGTCCTGAGGCAGGCCTGGAAAGTCTGTGTGCATTTCCGCAGATCTTATAATGCCAGTGCTCGCCTGGCTGAGCTGCAAAAGGAGTTGAACCTGCCCAAGAACCGCCTTATATGTGACATGCCCACCAGGTGGAACTCAACGTTGGCCATGCTGCAGCGGCTGCACACGCAGCAGAGGGCCATCAATGAGTACCTGTGCGACTACGGCACCAGGACAGGGTCAGGGGAGCTTGGTTTTTTTTCTCCACGCCAGTGGGGCATGATCAGGGATGCATGCACTGTCCTGGCACCATTTGAGGAGGCCACGAGGATGGTGAGCAGTGACAGTGCATGCATCAGTGACACTGTACCTCTTGTCCACCTGTTGGAGCACACGCTGCGTGGAATAATGGACAGGGCACTTGAGGCAGAACAGAGGCAGGAAGAGGAGGACTTCCTTGCCTCTCAAGGCCCCCTTTACCCAGACAGTGTTCCTTCTGTCCCACCCATCGCACAGGAAGAGGAGGAGGAGGAGGAGGAGGAGGAGGAGGATTGTGTCAGCATGGAGGTGGAGGCTGGCACTCAGCATCATCAGCAGCAGTCTTTTAGGGATGATTTACAGTCCCAAGAAACCAGTGGACTTGTACGTGGCTGGGAGGAGGTGGCTGCGGATCATGTCGTCCTTAGTGACCCAGAGGACTCCGGAGCGAATGCCTCAGCAAACCTACGCTGCATGGCCTCCCTGATCCTGCAAAGTCTGCGGAAGGATCCTCGTATTCTTCGGATCAAGGAGAGGGACCATTACTGGCTGGCCACTCTCCTTGATCCACGGTACAAGGGTAAGGTTGCGGACCTTATGTTACCGTCGCAGAGGGAGCAGAGGATGAGACAACTCCGGGAGGCCTTGCAGAAAGGTCTGTGCAACGCGTTCCCAGAGACTGGGAGGTTACAAACTCCTGGTCCTGGACAACGAGTTGCTGAGGCTTCGGCCAGTCAAAGAAGGAGCGGTGGGGAAGGTGGCCGTCTGACCGATGCGTTCAGACAATTCTTTAGTCCGCAGCCCCAAAGTATGATCGGTTCCAGCAACCATCGCCAGCGTCTGATAAACATGGTGCAGGAATATCTAGGGGCAAGGTCAGTCTTGGACACCTTCCCCACCGAAAATCCTCTGGCTTACTGGGTCTTGAGGATGGATCACTGGCCAGAGCTTGCACAGTATGCAATTGAGCTACTGGCCTGTCCTGCATCCAGCGTTCTTTCGGAACGCACATTCAGTGCTGCTGGAGGATTTGTCACGGATCACAGGGTGCGCCTGTCCACCGACTCGGTTGATCGACTGACTTTCATCAAGATGAACCAGTCTTGGATCACCACCAGCTACCACACACCTGATGCTGATATAACAGACTAATTGATTTTAACATGTCACATCCCTTCAAGACTGATGCTGATGCTGAGTGCCTGTGCTGTTATGTTGACTGGCTATCCTCCTCCTCCGAGTCCTCAATGATACGATTGATGATGATAGCTTGGAAGATCATTTTTGTTTATGGGTGCCGCCACCAGTGGCTAAGGCCCAATTTTTCAGCCCCTGTTTTACAGGGGCGTGTAATTACAATTTTTTTAGCAATATTTTGCCATAGGGCTCATTGCTGTGCTCCAAGTACAGTATCTGTGAGGGGTTGGAGTGTTGTGGCACCAGTGCCTAAGGCCCAATTTTTCAGCCCGTTTAACAGGGGCGTGTCATTACAATTTTTGAAGCAATACTTTGCAACAGGGCTCATTGCTGTGCTCCAAGTACAGTATCTGTGAGGGGTTGTAGTGTTGTGCCACCAGTGCCTAAGGCCCAATTTTTCAGCCCCTGTTCAACAGGGGCATGCAATTACAATTCTTGATCTAATAATTCACAGCAGGGTCCATTGCTGCACCCACCAAGAGTAACTCTGAGGGCTTACAGTCTTGTGGCAACGCCACCACCACCACCACCACGAAAGGCCCAATTTTTCAGCCCCTGTTCAAAAGGGGCATGTAATTACAATTCTTGATCTAATAATTCACAGCAGGGCCCATTGCTGCACCCACCAAGAGTAACTGTCAGGGCTTACAGTGTTGTGGCACCAGCACCACCATCAAAGCCCCAATTTTTACTACCACTGTTCAACAATTATATGTAATTAAAATTCCTGATATAATAGTTGACAGCAGGGCGTTCCAGCACCAACCAAGAGTAACTGAGTGCTTACAGTGTTGTGCCAACACCAACAACTAAGGGGCCTATTTCTGCAGAGTATATACGGCAGGTCCCTACTTTCAAACATCCAACTTACAAACGACTCCTACTTGCAAACGAAAGAAGACAACAGGAAGTGAGAGGAAATCTACCCCTAGAAAGGAAAATTCTCTCATGTAAGAATAAATATGGGAGAAAGGGGTCTCATCTGTACTGATGCTTTATCAGCAATCCTTGTTTCAAGAAAAACACCACATTTCAAAAACAGTTGTCATTGGGACGGAAAGTGAGGTGAAATGTTCTGAACAGGGGCACAGACAGCAAAACAAATGTTACAGGGGTGATAACCCTTACCTATGTTTCCCAAAAAGTTTAAAAATAGATTTTTGGGCTGGAGCTACACTTCAACAATGTACCTGTTCAAAATTACAAACACATTCTACATAAGAACAAACCTACAGTCCCTGTCTTGTATGCACCGCCTGTATACGGCTGTTCAGAGTATATAGGGCCTTTTTTATTTTATGTGCGGGGTTCCCCTTAATATCCATACAAGACCCAAAGGGGCTGGTAATGGGGTAGGGGGGGGGGTGTTGATGGGGTAGCTATGCCATTTTTCCTAAAGATTTTCATCCATATTACCGGGACCAGACATTGCATTAAAGCCGCAAGCAGTTTTAAATGACTTTTTTCCCTTTAGAAATGTTATTTTGTGCAGGGACAGTTCTAAACACGGGAAACACGTGGCACTTCACAGGCATACTTTAGACACCCCCCAGGTACGATATTTAAAGGAATATTTGACTTTTTTTTTTCACTTTATGCATCATTAAAATGACTGCTCCCGAAAAACGACCGTTTTTAAAACTTCTTTTTGCATTGATACATGTCCCCTGGTGCAGAACCCGGGTTCCCAAACCCTTTTTAGGACAATAACATGCATAATAGTTGTTATAATTAGCACTTTAGAATTCGAACGTTCGCATCCATTGTATTTAATAGGGTTCTAATGTTCGTTCGAACTTTCGGTCCGTTCGCGGGTTCTGGTGCGAACCGAACCCGGGGGTGTTCGGCTCATCACTACTCTTTAGGTATCATATTCTCAAGGACATTGGGGCTGGCTGTTTCTAGAAGCTCTTCAGGGGCTTCCTCATCTAGTTCAGGCATGTTGGGCTCCAGAACTTCAGGAGCGTCCCGCTCTCCTTCAGATAGAGACAACGACCCTTCTTCTGGGTCTTCCATTGACAAAGAGTCTGAGTCATCAGCTACCTCCTCAATGAGAATGTTTGAAGGCACGAATTCAGGAGCTTCTGCCCGAAGAGTTCCATTGTCAACTGTTTTGGGTGAGGTTTGGGAGGTGGTCATGGGTTCTGGCAATTGGGATGACCACAACCAGTCAGATTCTGCTTCTTCATCCTCTTGACCTTCATTGTCAGAGTCTCCATCTCTCACATCTGGAAGCACTGTTTGAGATCGGGTGATGGGTCTGGAACCTTGAGAAGTTGAAGGGGTCTCTTGTGAGTCAGATGCAGGAGGCATGCGAACTGCCTCGGAGAGGGGCAACAAGTGATTCCTGTGCCAGGTCTTTAACGGTCCCACGCTTCCTTCTGGCCTAATTTGGTACACAGGAAGGTTTTCCAGCTTCTTGCAGATAACATAAGGTTGGGATTTCCAACGGTCAGCCAACTTATGTTTTCCCGGAATTCCCAAGTTCCTCAACAGCACTCTATCTCCTGGCTGTAAATCTTGAATTCTGACTCTTAGGTCAAAGTTTCTTTTATTTCTCAGCCCCCGTTGGTCAGATGCTGCTTGGGCCTTTTCAAAAGCTGTCTTCAGACTCTTTCTCAATCGGTCTACATACCCCTTGTGGGATGCTGCTGAGGTATGATCCAGCGATATGCCAAAGGCCAAGTCCACTGGCAACCGAGCCTCCCGCCCGAACATCAAACGGTATGGGGAATACCCGGTGACATCACTGGCAGTGCTATTGTAGGCATGCACTATGGCAGCTACATGCTTGCTCCAATGCTGCTTTTTCTCTGAACTCAGAGTCCCCAACATATCCAAGAGAGTCCGGTTAAACCGTTCAGGCTGAGCATCTCCTTGTGGGTGATAAGGGGTTGTCCTGGTCTTCTGGATGCCTAACAGGTCTAATAACTTCTTTATTAATTTGCTTTCAAAGTCTCTGCCCTGATCTGAATGAAGGCGTTGGGGTAGACCATAGTGCACAAAGGATTTTTCTAACAGTACTTTGGCTACTGTTGAGGCCTTCTGGTCTTTTGTTGGGAATGCTTGAGCATATCTGGTAAAGTGATCTGTTATCACCAAGACATTCCCTTGACCACTCAGATCAGGCTCCAGGCAAAGGAAGTCAATGCACACCAGTTCCATAGGTCCCTGACTTTGCAGATGGCCCATTGGGGCTGCTTGACGTGGCAAGGTCTTCCTTTGAATGCATCGGACACAGGAATGGCAATATCCTTCCATTTCAGCCCGCATGCAGGGCCAATAGAACCTATCCCGTACAAGGTGAAAAGTCCGTTCGGACCCTAGGTGACCATGGTTGTCATGGAGGGCAGCTAGGATCGCTTCTCGATATTTGGCTGGTAGAAACAGCTGCCACTTCTCTTCTGAGTCGTCAGAGGGGCCCCTTCGGTAGACCACCCCTTGACGTATGTGTAGCCGATCCCACTCCCTGCGCAACAATCGGGCTTCTCTTGGGGAGTCTGTTTCAAGCATCTCGGGACGCTGGCTTTCCAGAGCCTTTATCAGGAGTTTCCCTAAAGAGTCTTCTTCTTGCTCCTTTCTCAAATCCCTTTTTGTCAGTTTGGGCAAGCCCTCCCCTTCGACTTGGGTCACACTGCAATAGCACTTCGGTACTCCAACAGCTGAGACCCCAATTTCTTCGGCTCTTGACCCACCTCTGGCTTGAAGTTCTGTCCCCTGATATAGGGCTCGCACTCCCTCTGGGTCTAGTTGGGCCCATTCTTCGGTAGGGTCGGTGGGGGCATGAAACCTCCTGGACAGGGCATCTGCATCCCTATTTCCCACTCCGGGTCGGTACTTCAAGCTGAAGGTGAAGCTTGAAAGGGCAGCCAACCACCGGTGTCCCGTTGCATCCAACTTGGCAGTGGTCAGAAGGTAGGTGAGCGGGTTATTATCTGTCTTCACCACAAACTCCGCCCCATATAGGTAGTCTCTCAGTTTGTCTACCACTGCCCATTTCAAGGCCAGGAATTCAAGCTTGTGGGTGGGGTAATTCTTCTCAGCAGGTATCAGACTCCTGCTCACATATGCGACGGGTCTTAGGTAACCATCATGTTCCTGGTACAGCACCCCACCCAGCCCATCTCGGCTGGCATCTACATGCAGTTCATAAGGCTTCTTTGGATCAGCATAAGTCAGGACTGGTGCAGTGGTAAGACTCTTCTTTAACATCTGGAAGGCTTCCTCGCACTCCCCTGTCCACTGGTCTTGAATCGACTCTTTGGGCCTTCGGGGTCCCATGGTGAGTTTCACTGGTTTGACCAGCTCTGGAACATCATCTTCCCCTTCGTTTCTGAGTAACTCGTTCAGGGGTCTGGCAATCTTGGCGAATCCTTCTACAAATCTTATGTAGTAAGAACAGAACCCCAGGAATGACCGAAGCTCAGTCACGTTGGTAGGTCTCGGCCAAGAGGTGACGGCATCCAGCTTCTCTGGGTCCGTGGCCACCCCTTCTGCAGAAACGATATGGCCCAGGTAATGGACTGAGGACTGGTAAAATTGACACTTCTCTGGGGAGAGTTTCAGGCCCTCTTCACTGAGCCTCTTCAGGACCTTCTCCAGTCTCTCTTCATGCTCTTCTAGGGTTCTCCCGAACACGATGACGTCGTCCAAATATACCAGTACCTCTATTAGATTCATGTCCCCGACGGTTCTCTCCATTAGCCTTTGGAAAGTGGCGGGGGCTCCTGATAACCCTTGAGGCATACGGTTGAACTCAAAGAACCCCACAGGGGTGATGAAGGCTGTCTTCTCCCGATCCTCAGGGTGCATGGGGATTTGGTAATATCCACTTTTTAGATCCATTACACTGAACCACTTGGCCCCTGACAGACTCTGCAGGGCGTCTTCAATTCGGGGAGTGGTGTATTGATCTGGGATGGTCCTTCTGTTTAGTGTTCTGTAGTCGATACACAGTCTCAGCGACCCGTTCTTCTTTCGGACTACCACTATTGGAGAAGCGTAAGGGCTCCTGGATTCTCGAATAATCCCCGTCCTCTTCAGCTCAGCCAACTGTTCCCGCAAGTCTTCTAAGTCACCCAGTGGGACCCGTCGAACTCTCTCTCTAAAGGGCTTATCTTCTTGTAAGCGTATCTTGTGAGTGGCACTCCTTGCGCACCCCACATCAAACTCATCTTTAGAGAAGATCTTTTCCCACCTTGCAAGTTGAGCTTTGGCCCTTTTTCTCCATTCTGGTGGGAGGGCCGTGTCTTCAGAACAGAGCTTCTCTATGGTGACTTCACCCCTTTCTTCTTTCTTCAATCCACACGGGGCAATGGGGGTGGCTGGATTCACCTGGCCCAACAGCATTCTGGCCGGCACCTTCACTGGTGTATTAGCAGTGTTCCTTATACTCACTGAAACCCTCCCATGGCTTTTCTGTAGGGCCTTCAATGGGATCACTTCAGGGATTACTTCAATCCCTTTCTGTCTTTCCTGTGGGCCTGGTTCGAAGACAATGAAGGGGCCTGGCTGTTTCCATGTGAGCTTGACAGAAGCCCTCAGGCAAGTCACCTCTCCCGGTTGTAATACCTTCTCCGTCTTGTCTAGCTTCCAAATCTTGCCAACTCCCTCAGCCGGGGCCTTCTGCTCCAGTACCAGGCGCTGGTAGGCTTGCCTTAACATGGGGTGGACTCTTGTGGTCGGGGCTTCTTCCTGTCGGGCCAACGGTGTCAGCAGTCGCCTGACTAGATCAGTGTTGGTCCCTATGATGAGTGAGCTCTTGCTGGCCCCTGGTGGGCGAGGGCACACTACTGCCAGAGTATCGAAGGTCTCTGTCTCCCCAGCCACTGAGGGATCAAAAGTCAACTTGATTGGCAGGTAACCGTCATAGGGAAAGCTCTGAGTTCCAATACCCCATATTTCCAGTTCCTCTAGTTTCTGTAGGGGCAGATGTTTAAGATGTTTATCATAGAAATCCCTATACAGAAGAGTCACTTGAGCCCCAGTGTCAAGAAGAGCCTTGGTGTAGATCCCTTCTACTTGTATGGAGACTACTGGAGAAGGCCCCACTAACTTGGCAGGGAACTCCTTCAACACAGACTTCTTGCTGGGTTCAGTTACCTGTACCCTCACTTCTTTTTTTCTTGAGTTTCCGGTGGGTCTCAGTCCCTTCTGGGTCTGGTGTGCACTGGCCTTCCGTTCAACAGCAGCCCGAGTTGTGGGACGGGGCCTAATTGGCAGAGGTTTAGGTCCCTGACTCTGATGTTTTGGATCATTGGACTTCTTGAAGGAGTTCGTGGAAACTGGTGGGCGCCCGGCTGACTCCTTCACCGGGGCCCTCTGAAGTTTTCCGCCGGCTTGCGATATCTGGATGCAACTTCATCTGGGCTGGGACACACTGCTCTAACATGCCCGATTCCCCCACAATTGAAGCATGTTATCAATCTCTTAGGCTTCTGTACTAGTTCCATATTGGAGCTAGGAGGTTTTTTTTGGTTCCTCTGACGTGTTCTTGTTGTGTGGCACAGAGGCCTGGCTAGTCAGCATGGACACCATTTCTACTAGTTGTGACACCTGGGTCTTTAGGAGTTCAACTTCTGAATCACCTTCTTCTGCACTTAACATTCTGACTCGGGCAGTTGGTTCGGTGTGTTGACTCCTCCTTTTGTCTTCCAACATGGCCTCCTCCTCCCTGACTAACCGGATCAAGTCGGGGTATTCCAGGCTGCTCCCGTCCCGCCGGGTGCGTAGCAATAATGCGATGGGGTCCAAGGGTTGAGCTCCCCTCAACACCTGCTGGGCACGGGCCTCATCCACTTTTCTTGGATCGATCCCTTTCTTCAGTAGGATCCGATGCAGGATCTTATCCAGGCGTCCTATGAATTCTGACAGCTTCTCTCCCTCTTTTTGGTAGCAATGCCCCAGCTGGTAAGTGAGTTCAGAGACGCTTTCCGTCCCGCCGAACACATTCTGCAGAATATCCAGATAATCCTGTGCATTGCAGTCCTTCTTGCTTAACTTGAGGTTACGTATGGCCTCCAGAGCAGGCCCCTTTAAGCTTTCCACAATCCGTTGTTTTTTTTGTTGTTCTGGCACCTCCCATTCTTCTAGGGCCTGAGTGGCGCCATCTAGCCACTCTTCAAATCCATCTTCCACTGAAGGTACAGGTTTCTTCCCAGAAAAGGTCCTGAGTTTCCTGTATCCTGACATCAGGTAGTCTGGAGGGTCCTTTTTACACTTGGTCACAATCTCCCCCAGGACAGCGCACAATTCTGAGCTAAGGGTGGTCAATGGTGGTGAACCGGGACCCTTTTGTTGGGCGCTCCCTCCTGTGCTGGGGCCTCCTGAAGTAGTGGATGTGGGGCCATCTTTATTCTCTTCTGGGTGTATCAGGAGGAGTTCTACTTGGTTTGTAGTTTTTATGCTGGCACCCTTGAAGTAGTCAGAGATTCCGTTCCTCCACTCACATAATGCATAGGTGTGGGGATTTACAGTATCTGTCTTTATGTCAATCACCCATGGCTTCCTGTCCGTGGACAATGCTCTCAAGACTGGAGTTAGCTGCTCCTCTACCCAGGCCTCTCTCTGGATTTTAACCACCAGGCCATTTCCGGGTAGGATGCCTTCATCCCTGCACCACCGGGCTACGGCAGCAGGGTCCATTTCTGTGCTGTAAGGGTTCTGTCTAGGGGGAAAGTTGATTGCAGAACCGTAGAATATCCCGGACGAGCCCCCACGTGTAGCACTACCCCCGTAGGAGCTGCTGTTTGTTTGATTTGGGTCTACGTCCTGCCTATCAACCCCTGGAAGTGGCTCAAACCTTCCCTTAGCACAACTGATATGAATAAGGAGTGTGAGACCTATTGAGTATTAGGAGACACAATCCTGCATACATCACACAATAACCTGTAAATGTTATTACCTTTGCTGGTCACTAGTCCTTCTAAGTGACAGAGATACTTCACACAAGTTATATGCTTAATCAAAGGTACCTTTACTCAGTATAAAAGGGAAGGGTAAAGAATCACATTAATACACACAGTTGACTCTGCATGCGCATTGCAGAGTCAATAAACCAATAAGGATAGGTATCACTGAGATTAGGTAATAACAGGAAATAACATCAGCTATATATATGTACATGTATCTATATGTGTCTCTGCACGGCTAACTGGTTGCTCGCGAGCTCCCCCTTTATTGCAATACCTTGCACGTGTTCATTCCCTATAATAGGTAAGCAAGGCCTATCTGCGTCCCACTCAAAGTTCCTTTCTCCAATGAAGTCTTCGCTAGCCACCGTCGGTGCACAAGTTAAATTGTAATCCACAGGGTTTCAACAAGATGCTGTAATTATCCGCAATATACCTGAGTACTCGTGTGCCTGCCACCCACTAATGACGGATGCACCAATCTCTGATCACATAGTCTCCAGTGAGATACACTAGGCCGCAAGCTGTGGCGTGATAGGTGAAGTGTGGCTGGCACTAACTAAATCACTTTCCTCTAAGGTAGTAGTCAATTCTGGGCAGGTGCCCTTCTCACCAAACAGGCCCGACTTTCAGATAGTCTCCTCTGGCTTGTCCCGGTCACTCGATCTCCACGCTTCTGCTTCAGCTGCAGTCTCCGGACTCCGTCACTAACAGCATATGGTGATGGACGACTCCGGTCTCTGCTGGGCAATCACAGGACGCTGTGGACGATCCTCTGCTGGAAATCACTCAGGCACTCCCGTAATTTAGGCCCAGGCTTCTGGCCTAATCCTTAGGAAGCAGGCCTCCGTGCCAACTTCCTGCTTGATTGAGAGCTGGATCCAGAGAGAGAGACGCTGGCCCCTCCCCTGGTTTAAGTAGTCTGCCCAGAATGCTTTGCGGTGTTGCAATGCACCCTGGGTAATGTAGTCTGTCTTTTACTAAAAGCAACAAAGTCTTTTCTCCTAGCTGATATCTGTCCCAAAGTGCATTAGTTGCATTGTAACACTTATACCACCGGAGGGAGACGGATTCCTTCTTTCATATGGACATCCTGCTACATAACACAGACAGGCATCTGCTAACAGTTACAGTGGGTGTAGGTGCCTCCTGCACAGTATACGCTACCCCTTATTGCTCGTCGTGGTGTTGTTCTGTTGTGTAACACAGACAGGCATCTGCAAGCAGTTACAGTGGGTGTAGGTGCCTCCTGCACAGTATACGCTACCCCTTATTGCTCGTGGAGTTGTTCTGTTGTGTAACACAGACAGGCATCTGCTAACAGTTACAGTGGGTGTAGGTGCCTCCTGCATAGTATACACTACCCCTTATTGCTCGTCGTGGCGTTGTTCTGTTGTGTAACACAGACAGGCATCTGCAAGCAGTTACAGTGGGTGTAGGTGCCTCCTGCACAGTATACGCTACCCCTTATTGCTCGTCGTGTTGTTCTGTTGTGTAACACAGACAGGCATCTGCAAGCAGTTACAGTGGGTGTAGGTGCCTCCTGCACAGTATACGCTACCCCTTATTGCTTGTCGTGGTGTTGTTCTGTTGTGTAACACAGACAGGCATCTGCAAGCAGTTACAGTGGGTGTAGGTGCCTCCTGCACAGTATACGCTACCCCTTATTGCTCGTCGTGGTGTTCTGTTGTGTAACACAGACAGGCTATTGCAAGCAGTTACAGTGGGTGTATGTGCCTCCTGCACAGTATATGCTACCCCTTATTGCTCGTCGTGGTGTTGTTCTGTTGTGTAACACAGACAGGCATCTGCAAGTAGTTACAGTGAGTGTAGGTGCCTCCTGCACAGTATACACCTGAAGCTACCCCGTATTGCTGGTTTTACCATCTCCCTGCAGGCCATTAGAATGTCTGGAAGGCCAACAAAGAGAGGCAGACAGTCACAAGCCAATAAAAGAGGGCAAGCAGGCTCTGTGTCTGGGAGCAACAGTGCTGGTCGTGGACGCGGTGCATTGTCATCAGCACGTGGCCATGGGACACGCTTGTCCTTATTTTCAGCAGCTGGACGTGTTGAAGACTTGGTAGTGTGGATGACCAAGCCCTCCTCATCCTCTCTCACCCAGGCTCAGGGTACTGGCAAAGCAGCTGCCAAAGCGTCCTCTTCCCTCGTATCAATGTCATCATCAGTCACTCTTTCCCTAGACCCACCATGTCCTCCTGAGGAGTCCCCCGAACTGTTTGAGAACAGTGTTGGGTACATGCTCCAGGAGGATGCCCAGCGTTTTGAAGGGTCTGATGATGATACCCAGCTAGAGGAAGGCAGTAGCGTGAGCGCAGAGAGAGGGGATGCTCAAGAAGGACAGAACGCTGACAGTCATGTTCCAGCAGCTGCAGCATACTGCCAGATTGGCTTCAGTGATGAGGAGGGGGGGGATGATGAGGTCACTGACTCCACGTTGGTGCCTGATAGGAGAGAGGAGGATGAGGAGGAGGCACATCTCCAACGAGGCAGGATGCCCTCCGGGGGCCAGCGTAAGGGCAGCACACCGACTGAATCACACCGCAGAGCTCCGCCTGTGCAGGGCGCTGCCTCTGCCCGTTATTTCAAAAGTTCTTTGGTGTGGGCCTTTTTTGAGTCGAGTGAATAAGATCGCACCGCTGCTATTTGCAACATATGTCTCAAGCGTATCTCGCGTAGCTAAAACATCAGCCGCTTGGGCACCACATGCTTGACCAGACATATGTTGACCTGCCATGCAGCTCGTTGGCAAGCGTACCTTAAAGACCCACATCAAAGAACAAAGCCGACCTATACTTGCTCCTCATCAGCTGGGATCTCCAACCCCACTATACCTTAAGTCCTCTCTGAAACCTGCACTGAGAGGAATGAAGGTGTAGAATTAGGTGTGTCACAGCCAAGTACTTGCGGGCACTCTGCTAGCAGTACACCGACGTCCGATTGTAGCAGGCAAATTTCCCTGCCCCAGCTGCTGGACCGTCAAAAGAAGTTCACTCCCAGCCATCCACATGCCCAGCTGTTGAATGCTAGCTTGGCTAAATTGCTAGCACTTCAACTGCTGCCTTTTCAGTTGGTAGACTCGGCCCCCTTCCGTGAGTTTGTGCAATGTGCGGTTCCTCAGTGGCAGGTTCCCAAACGCCACTTTTTCTCACGGAAGGCGATTCCGGCTCTCTACTGGCATGTGGAAGGCAATGTCCATGCCTCGCTGGACAGGGCGGTCAGCGGTAGGGTGCATATTACCGCTGACTCATGGTCCAGCAGGCATGGACAGGGACGTTACCTTTCTTTCACGGCCCATTGGGTCACTCTTTTGGCAGCTGGGAAGGATGCAGGACAAGGTGCAGTAGTGTTGGAGGTTGTTCCGCCGCCACGCCTCCAAAATGCTACTACTGGTTTTGACACACCTCTCTCCTCCACCCACTCCTCTTCTTCTTCCTCCATGGCCTCTTCCTGTGCTTTGTCCTCGGAACCAGTGGTGCACCGTAGGCGTTCAAGGGGCTACGCAAGTACGCAGGCAAAAAGATGCCATGCCGTGCTTGCCCTGTTGTGTTTGGGGGACAGGAGCCACACTGGGGCAGAGGTCCTGTCAGCTCTGCAGGGGCAGGCCGAGAGGTGATTGACGCCACGCCAGCTTAAGCCAGGAATGGTGGTTTGCGACAATGGCACCAACCTCCTCTCCGCCCTCCGACAGGGACAACTGACCCATGTGCCCTGTGTGGCTCACATCCTTAACCTGGTGGTTCAGCGGTTCTTGGGCAGGTACCCGGGCTTACAGGATGTCCTGAGGCAGGCCAGGAAAGTGTGCATTTCCGCAGATCATATAATGCCAGTGCTCAGCTGGCTGAGCTGCAAAAGGAGTTGAACCTGCCCAAGAACCGCCTTATATGTGACATGCCCACCAGGTGGAACTCAACGTTGGCCATGCTGCAGCGGCTGCATACGCAGCAGAGGGCCATCAATGAGTACCTGTGCGACTACGGCACCAGGACAGGGTCAGGGGAGCTCTGTTTTTTTTCACCACGCCAGTGGGGCATGATCAGGGATGCATGCATTGTCCTTGCACCATTTGAGGAGGCCACGAGGATGGTGAGCAGTGACAGTGTATGCATCAGTGACACTGTACCTCTTGTCCACCTGTTGGAGCATACGCTGCATGGAATAATGGACAGGGCACTTGAGGCAGAACAGAGGCAGGAAGAGGAGGACTTCCTTGCCTCTCAAGGCCCCCTTTACCCAGACAGTGTTCCTTCTGTCCCACCCATCGCACAGGAAGAGGACAAGGAGGAGGAGGATTGTGTCAGCATGGAGATGGAGCCTGGCACTCAGCATCATCAGCAGCAGTCTTTTAGGGATGATTTACAGTCCCAAGAAACCAGTGGACTTGTACGTGGCTGGGAGGAGGTGGCTGCGGATCATGTCGTCCTTAGTGACCCAGAGGACTCCGGACCGAACGCCTCAGCTAACCTACGCTGCATGGCCTCCCTGATCCTGCAAAGTCTGCGGAAGGATCCTCGTATTCTTCGGATCAAGGAGAGGGACAATTACTGGCTGGCCACTCTCCTTGATCCATGGTACAAGGGTAAGCTTGCAGAGGGAGCAGAGGATAAAGACATCTCCGGGAGGCCTTGCAGAAAGGTCTGTGCAACGCGTTCCCAGAGACTGGGAGGTTACAAACTCCTGGTCCTGGACAACGAGTTGCTGAGGCTTCGGTCAGTAGCAGAAGAAGCGATGGGGAAGGTGGCCGTCTGACCGATGCGTTCAGACAATTTTTTAGTCCGCAGCCCCAAGGTATGATCGGTTCCAGCAGCCATCGCCAGCGTCTGATATACATGGTGCAGGAATACCTAGGGGCAAGGTCAGACTTGGACACCTTTCCCACCGAAAATCCTCTGGCTTACTGGGTCTTGAGGATGGATCACTGGCCAGAGCTTGCACAGTATGCAATTGAGCTACTGGCCTGTCCTGCATCCTGCGTTTTTTCGGAACGCACATTTAGTGCTGCTGGAGGCTTTGTCACGGATCACAGGGTGCGCCTGTCCACCGACTCTGTTAATCGACTGACCTTCATAAAGATGAACCAGTCTTGGATCACCACCAGCCACCAAGCACCTGAAGCTGATGTAACAGAATAATTTATTTTGAAATGTCACATCCCTTCAAGACTGCCTATGCTGATGCTGAGTGACTGTCCTGTTATGTTGACTGACTATCCTCCTCCTCCTCAATGATCCGATTCATGATGATAGCTTGGAAGTACATTTTTGTTTCTGGGTGCCGCCACCAGTGGCTAAGGCCCAATTTTTCAGCCCCTGTTTAACAGGGGCATGTAATTACAATTTTTTTTATGCAATGCTTTGCAGCAGGGCTCATTCCTGCACTCCAACTAGAGTATCTGTGAGGGGTTGCAGTGTTGTGGCACCAGTGCCTAAGGCCCAATTTTTCAGCCCCTGTTTAACAGGGGCGTGTAATTAAAATTTTTGATGCAATACTTTGCAACAGGGCTCATTGCTGTGCTCCAAGTACAGTATCTGTGAGGGGTTGTGGCATCAGTGCCTAAGGCCCAATTTTTCAGCCCCTGTTTAACAGGGGCGTGTAATTACAATTTTTGATGCAATACTTTGCAACAGGGCTCATTGCTGTGCTCCAAGTACAGTATCTGTGAGGGGTTGCAGTGTTGTGGCACCAGTGCCTAAGGCCCAATTTTTCTGCACCTGTTCAACAGGGGCATGTAATTACAATTCTTGATCTAATAAATCACAGCAGGGCCCATTCATGCACCCACCAAGAGTAACTGTGAGGGCTGACAGTGTTGTAGCACCAGCACCACCACCAAAGGCCCAATTTTTCTGCCCCTCTTCAACAGGGGCATGAAATTACAATTCTTGATCTAATAATTTACAGTAGGGCCCATTCATGCGCCCACCAAGAGTAACTGTGAGGGCTGACAGTGTTGTAGCACCAGCACCACCACCAAAGGCCCAATTTTTCCTACCACTGTTCAACAATGGCATGTAATTACAATTCCTGATATAATAGTTCACAGCAGGGCGTTCCAGCGCCCACCAAGAGTAACTGTGAGGGCTCACAGTGTTGTGGCAACACCAACATGTAAGGGGCAAATTTCAGCAGAGTATATACGGCAGGCCCCTACTTTCAAACATCCAACTTACAAACGACTCCTACTTGCAAACGAAAGGAGACAACAGGAAGTGAGAGGAAATCTACCCCTAGGAAGGGAAATTCTCTCCTGTAAGAGTTAATATGGGAAAAAGATGTCTCCTCTCTACTGATGCTTTATCACCAATCCTTGTTTCAATAAAAAACCCACTTTTCAAAAACATTTGTCATTGGGACGGAAAGTGAGGTGAAATGTTCTGAACAGGTGCACAGACAGCAAAACAAATGTTACAGGGGTGATAACCCTTCCCTATGTTTTCCAAAAAGCTTAAAAATAGTTTTTTTGGCTGGAGCTACACTTAAACAATGTACCTGTTCAAAATTACAAACATATTTTACTTAAGAACACACCTACAGTTCCCTGTCTTGTTTGCACCGCCTGTATACTGTTGTTCAGAGTATATAGGGCCTTTTTTTATTTTGGGTGCGGGGTTCCCCTTTATATTCATACAAGACCCAAAGGGGCTGGTAATGGGCTGGGGTAGGGAGGGGGGGGGGGGTGATGGGGTAGCCATGCCATTTTTCCCAAAGATTTTCATCCATATTGCCAGGACAAGACATGACATTAAAGCCGCAAGCAGTTTTAAATAGCTTTTTTTCCTTTAGAAATTTCATTTTGTGCAGGGACAGTTCTAAACACGGGAAACACATGCCACTTCACAGGCATACTTTAGACAACCCCCAGGTACGATATTTAAAGGAATTTTTCACTTTTTTTTTTCACTTTATGCATCATTAAAATGACTGCTCCCGAAAAACGGCTGTTTTTAAAACTTTGTTTTGCATTGATACATGTCCCCTGGGGCAGAACCCGGGTCCCCAAACCCTTTTTAGGACAATAATATGCATATTAGCCGTTATAATTAGCACTTTAGATTTCGAATGTTCGCGTCCATTGTATTTAATAGGGTTCTAACGTTCGCGCAAACTTTCGGTCCGTTCGCAGGTTCTGGTGCGAACCGAACCGGGGGGTGTTCGGCTCATCCCTAGTATTTAGTAGAAGCACCCTTTTGATCTAATACAGCCATGAGTCTTTTTGGGAAAGATGCAACAAGTTTTTCACACCTGGATTTGGGGATCCTCTGCCATTCCTCCTTGCAGATCCTCTCCAGTGCTGTCAGGTTGAATGGTAAACATTGGTGGACGACCATTTTTAGGTCTCTCCAGAGATGCTCAATTGGGTTTAAGTCAGGGCTCTGGCTGGGCCATTCAAGAACAGTCACGGAGTTGTTGTGAAGCCACTCCTTCGTTATTTTAGCTGTGTGCTTAGGGTCATTGTCTTGTTGGAAGGTAAACCTTCGGCCCAGTCTGAGGTCCTGAGTACTCTGGAGAAGGTTTTCGTCTAGGCAGTGGCGGCCCGTCCATAGGGGGCGCATGGGCGCCGCCCCCCCCAAAGCCAGACACACAAAAAAAATGTCCCTTTAAGAAAAAAAAAGTACCTTTTAAGTGTACTGGGGCGGGCGCCGGTCACAGTGCACTATGAAAGCATCATGCCAATGCAATCACGTGATTGCAGGCAAGACGCTTCATTTGCAGTGTTTTTTGATGCCCTGTGGCGTTCTGGAGTGCGCCTCTAAGCGCTCATTGGGTCATACTCCTTCTCCTTCATGTCTAGGCAGTGCTGTCCCCGGGCGCGTGTCACTTCCGGTTTCGGTTTCGGGTCTGTGCGGAGGAGCCAGGCAACTGAGGCAAGGTAAGGTACTGCTAACAGCGGCAGCCTGTATTTTGTTTTTTATTTCCACCCCCATATACAGTAGCACCTTGTGCTGTATGTATTCTTCTCAGTCTGATCACAGACTGAGGATGAATGGAGCCGTGCTTCACCTCTCTGCCCTGCCTGTAATCAACCTCTGCTCAGCCCTCCACTCGACAATCTGCTGTGGAGCCTTCATTACACATCTCCGTATGTGTGAGCTGTGAGGGCTCCCAGCACTGCGTCCTCCTAGATTCATACTGTACATGTCTGTGTATTATCTCATCTCTCTCTCTCTCTATCTCTCATCTGTATCTCTCTCTCTCTCTATTCTATATCTATCTACTATTTCTCTTTCTCTCTATCTATCTATATATTTGTAGCGCTACCCCCAATTAAGAGAGCCGCTGGATTTGTTGGCGAGCCCTGAATACAGCACCGCCAACCCCCGGCAATCTACTCGACCCACTCTGGCACAGTTAGTCTAGGGATTGTCTTGTATCACAATCTATCTGTATTGTAAGGGTTACCTCTTTGCATAATGATAACACACTGATAGCAAGTGATGAAGTATAACGTTTTTTTTTTACTTTGGGTAAAAGGCACAAGGTTAATACATAACACATATATGTCTGCAGAGCCCTGCAGCAGAAAATATAGTACACCCTTATAATGCAGGCTATTTCCCTTCTAGTGCAGCTATCTCTATCTATGCGCCCTTATGGCGTAGCAACAAAAAGTTCTAACTCCTGGTCATGCCTGACTCAGATTTAACTCAGTCTCTAGCAGAACCATTTCTTTGCATGCAACTTGACTGGTGGTGCACAACAGGAACAGTATTTGTAATCCAAAGGGATAGACAATAAAGAACACTTCACTGGAGACTAGGGATGAGCTCGGTGTTCGAGTCGAACATACGTTCGACTCGAACATCGGCTGTTCGATCGTTCGACGAAGATCGAACGATTTGGGCCGTTCGCGCCTAATTCGAGTGACGCGAACGGCCCACAATGCACTACGCCATCGCAGTGTCATCCAGGCGCTGTGATTGGCCAAGCATGCACTGTGACCCCGCATGCTTGGCCAATCACAGCGCCGGCAGCGAGGAGAGCAATGATTGGCCACAGGCAGGATGCCTGTGGCCAATTATTGCTGAGGGTGTTTAGTACACGCCCCACACTATAAAAGGCCGCCAGCACGGCGGCCTAGTGTAGTGTGTTCCGGAGCAGGGAAAGAGAAGCATAGGCAGGGACAGTGACATTTTTTTTTCTTGCTTAACCTGGATTCCTTTCGTTTAGGGAAAGAGAAGGATAGGTAGGGAGAGTGTCAGTGTGTTTTACTGTGCTAATCCTTGTTTCTAGGGACAGGGAAGGACAGTGAGGGAAATTCTCCTTGTGCTATACTGTGCTAAAGCATTGATCATCAACCATCTTTAAAAAAACATTTTTTCTAGGGACAGAAAACTATAGGTAGCGAGAGTGTCACTGTGGTTTACTGTGCTAATCCTTGTTTCTAGGGACAGGGAAGGACAGTGAGGGAAATTCTCCTTGTGCTATACTGTGCTAAAACATTGATCATCAACCATCTTTAAAAAAACATTTTTTCTAGGGACAGAAAACTATAGGTAGCGAGAGTGTCACTGTGGTTTACTGTGCTAATCCTTGTTTCTAGGGACAGGGAAGGACAGTGAGGGAAATTCTCCTTGTGCTATACTGTGCTAAAACATTGATCATCAACCATCTTTAAAAAAACATTTTTTCTAGGGACAGTAAACTATAGGTAGCGAGAGTGTCACTGTGGTTTACTGTGCTAATCCTTGTTTCTAGGGACAGGGAAGGACAGTGAGGGAAATTCTCCTTGTGCTATACTGTGCTAAAACATTGATCATCAACCATCTTTAAAAAAACATTTTTTCTAGGGACAGAAAACTATAGGTAGCGAGAGTGTCACTGTGGTTTACTGTGCTAATCCTTGTTTCTAGGGACAGGGAAGGACAGTGAGGGAAATTCTCCTTGTGCTATACTGTGCTAAAACATTGATCATCAACCATCTTTAAAAAAACATTTTTTCTAGGGACAGAAAACTATAGGTAGCGAGAGTGTCACTGTGGTTTACTGTGCTAATCCTTGTTTCTAGGGACAGGGAAGGACAGTGAGGGAAATTCTCCTTGTGCTATACTGTGCTAAAGCATTGATCATCAACCATCTTTAAAAAAACATTTTTTCTAGGGACAGAAAACTATAGGTAGCGAGAGTGTCACTGTGGTTTACTGTGCTAATCCTTGTTTCTAGGGACAGGGAAGGACAGTGAGGGAAATTCTCCTTGTGCTATACTGTGCTAAAACATTGATCATCAACCATCTTTAAAAAAACATTTTTTCTAGGGACAGTAAACTATAGGTAGCGAGAGTGTCACTGTGGTTTACTGTGCTAATCCTTGTTTCTAGGGACAGGGAAGGACAGTGAGGGAAATTCTCCTTGTGCTATACTGTGCTAAAACATTGATCATCAACCATCTTTAAAAAAACATTTTTTCTAGGGACAGAAAACTATAGGTAGCGAGAGTGTCACTGTGGTTTACTGTGCTAATCCTTGTTTCTAGGGACAGGGAAGGACAGTGAGGGAAATTCTCCTTGTGCTATACTGTGCTAAAACATTGATCATCAACCATCTTTAAAAAAACATTTTTTCTAGGGACAGAAAACTATAGGTAGCGAGAGTGTCACTGTGGTTTACTGTGCTAATCCTTGGTTCTAGGGACAGGGAAGGACAGTGAGGGAAATTCTCCTTGTGCTATACTGTGCTAAAGCATTGATCATCAACCATCTTTAAAAAAACATTTTTTCTAGGGACAGAAAACTATAGGTAGCGAGAGTGTCACTGTGGTTTACTGTGCTAATCCTTGTTTCTAGGGACAGGGAAGGACAGTGAGGGAAATTCTCCTTGTGCTATACTGTGCTAAAACATTGATCATCAACCATCTTTAAAAAAACATTTTTTCTAGGGACAGAAAACTATAGGTAGCGAGAGTGTCACTGTGTTTTACTGTGATAATCCTTGTTTCTAGGGACAGGGAAGGACAGTGAGGGAAATTCTCCTTGTGCTATACTGTGCTAAAGCATTGATCATCAACCATCTTTAAAAAAAACATTTTTTCTAGGGACAGAAAACTATAGGTAGCGAGAGTGTCACTGTGGTTTACTGTGCTAATCCTTGTTTCTAGGGACAGGGAAGGACAGTGAGGGAAATTCTCCTTGTGCTATACTGTGCTAAAACACTCCTCATCAACCATCTTTGAAATCCTTGTTTTTTGGACAGTCAGGGAAATTGTCATTGTGCTATTCTGTGTGAAAGCAATCATCCTCAACCATATTTAGAAATCCTTAAGTAAAGGGACAGAGAAGGACACCTGAAGGTAGCCCTTATTGCTTTTTTCCCATCTCCCTGCAGGCCATCCATTAGAATGTCTGGAAGGCAAACAAGGAGAGGCAGACAGTCAGGAGGCAATAAAAGAGGGCAAGCAGGCTCTGTGTCTGGGGGCAACAGTGCTGGTCGTGGACGCGGTGCATTGTCTTCAGCACATGGCCATGGGACACGCTTGTCCTTCTTTTCGGCAGCTGGACATGTTGAGCCACATCATGCCGGAGACTTGGTAGAGTGGATGACCAAGCCCTCCTCCTCCTCCTCATCCTCTCTCACCCAGGCTCAGGGTACTGGCAAAGCAGCTGCCAAAGCGTCCTCTTCCCTGGTATCAATGTCAGACTCATCATCAGTCACTCCTTCCCTAGACCCACCATGTCCTCCTCCTGAGGAGTCCCCCGAACTGTTTGAGCACAGTGTTGGGTACATGCTCCAGGAGGATGCCCAGCGTTTCGAAGGGTCTGATGATGAAACCCAGCTACAGGAAGGCAGTAGCGTGAGAGCAGACAGAGGGGATGCTCAAGAAGGACACCAATCTGGCAGTCATGTTCCAGCAGCTGCAGCATACTGCCAGATTGGCTCCAGTGATGAGGAGGGAGGGGATGATGAGGTCACTGACTCCACGTGGGTGCCTAATAGGAGAGAGGAGGAGGAGGAGGATGAGGAGGAGGCACATCTCCAACGAGGCAGGATGCCCTTTGGTGGCCAGCGTAAGGGCAGTACACCGACGGAATCACACCGCAGAGCTCCGCCTGTGCAGGGCGCTGCCTCTGCCCGTCATTCAAAAAGTTCTTTGGTGTGGGCCTTTTTTGAGGCTAGTGCATCAGATCGCACAGCTGCTGTTTGCAACATATGTCTCAAGCGTATATCGCGTGGCCAAAACATCAGCCGCTTGGGTACCACATGCCTGACCAGACATATGTTGACCTGCCATGCAGCTCGTTGGCAAGCCTACCTCAAAGACCCACACCAAAGAACAAAGCGGACCTCTCCTTGCACCGCATCAGCTGGGATCTCCAACCCCACTATAACTTCAGTCCTCTCTGAAACATGCACTGAGAGGAATGAAGGTGTAGAATTAGGTGTGTCACAGCCAAGTACTTGCGGCCACTCTGCTAGCAGTACACCGACGTCCGATTCTAGCAGGCAAATTTCCCTGCCCCAGCTGCTGGACCGTCGAAAGAAGTTCACTCCCAGCCATCCACATGCCCAGCGGTTGAATGCTAGCTTGGCTAAATTGCTAGCGCTTCAACTGCTGCCTTTTCAGTTGGTAGACTCGGCCCCCTTCCGTGAGTTTGTGCAATGTGCGGTTCCTCAGTGGCAGGTTCCCAAACGCCACTTTTTCTCACGGAAGGCGATTCCGGCTCTCTACCGGCATGTGGAAGGCAATGTCTTGGCCTCGCTGGACAGGGCGGTCAGCGGTAAGGTGCATATTACCGCTGACTCATGGTCCAGCAGGCATGGACAGGGACGTTACCTTTCTTTCACGGCCCATTGGGTCACTCTTTTGGCAGCTGGGAAGGATGCAGGACAAGGTGCAGTAGTGTTGGAGGTTGTTCCACCGCCACGCCTACAAAATGCTACTAGTGGTTGTGACACACCTCTCTCCTCCACCCCCTCCTCTTCTTCTTCCTCCATGGCCTCTTCCTGTGCTTTGTCCTCTGAACCAGCGGTGCTCCGTAGGCGTTCAAGGGGCTACGCAAGTACGCAGGCAAAAAGATGCCATGCCGTGCTTGCGCTGGTGTGTTTGGGGGACAGAAGCCACACTGGGGCAGAGGTCCTGTCTGCTCTGCAGGGCCAGGCCGAGAGGTGGTTGACGCCACGCCAGCTTAAGCCAGGAATGGTGGTTTGCGACAATGGCACCAACCTCCTCTCCGCCCTCCGACAGGGACAACTGACCCATGTGCCCTGTGTGGCTCACGTCCTTAACCTGGTGGTGCAGCGGTTCTTGGGCAGGTACCCGGGCTTACAGGATGTCCTGAGGCAGGCCAGGAAAGTCTGTGTGCATTTCCGCAGATCTTATAATGCCAGTGCTCGCCTAGCTGAGCTGCAAAAGGAGTTGAACCTGCCCAAGAACCGCCTTATATGTGACATGCCCACCAGGTGGAACTCAACGTTGGCCATGCTGCAGCGGCTGCACACGCAGCAGAGGGCCATCAATGAGTACCTGTGCGACTACGGCACCAGGACAGGGTCAGGGGAGCTTGGTTTTTTTTCTCCACGCCAGTGGGGCATGATCAGGGATGCATGCACTGTCCTGGCACCATTTGAGGAGGCCACGAGGATGGTGAGCTGTGACAGTGCATGCATCAGTGACACTGTACCTCTTGTCCACCTGTTGGAGCACACGCTGCGTGGAATAATGGACAGGGCACTTGAGGCAGAACAGAGGCAGGAAGAGGAGGACTTCCTTGCCTCTCAAGGCCCCCTTTACCCAGACAGTGTTCCTTCTGTCCCACCCATCGCACAGGAAGAGGAGGAGGAGGAGGAGGAGGAGGAGGAGGATTGTGTCAGCATGGAGGTGGAGGCTGGCACTCAGCATCATCAGCAGCAGTCTTTTAGGGATGATTTACAGTCCCAAGAAACCAGTGGACTTGTACGTGGCTGGGAGGAGGTGGCTGCGGATCATGTCGTCCTTAGTGACCCAGAGGACTCCGGACCGAATGCCTCAGCTAACCTACGCTGCATGGCCTCCCTGATCCTGCAAAGTCTGCGGAAGGATCCTCGTATTCTTCGGATCAAGGAGAGGGACCATTACTGGCTGGCCACTCTCCTTGATCCACTGTACAAGGGTAAGGTTGCGGACCTTATGTTACCGTCGCAGAGGGAGCAGAGGATGAGACAACTCCGGGAGGCCTTGCAGAAAGGTCTGTGCAACGCGTTCCCAGAGACTGTGAGGTTACAAACTCCTGGTCCTGGACAACGAGTTGCTGAGGCTTCGGCCAGTCAAAGAAGGAGTGGTGGGGAAGGTGGCCGTCTGACCGATGCGTTCAGACAATTCTTTAGTCCGCAGCCCCAAAGTATGATCGGTTCCAGCAACCATCGCCAGCGTCTGATAAACATGGTGCAGGAATATCTAGGGGCAAGGTCAGACTTGGACACCTTCCCCACCGAAAATCCTCTGGCTTACTGGGTCTTGAGGATGGATCACTGGCCAGAGCTTGCACAGTATGCAATTGAGCTACTGGCCTGTCCTGCATCCAGCGTTCTTTCGGAATGCACATTCAGTGCTGCTGGAGGATTTGTCACGGATCACAGGGTGCGCCTGTCCACCGACTCGGTTGATCGACTGACTTTCATCAAGATGAACCAGTCTTGGATCACCACCAGCTACCACACACCTGATGCTGATATAACAGACTAATTGATTTTAACATGTCACATCCCTTCAAGACTGATGCTGATGCTGAGTGCCTGTGCTGTTATGTTGACTGGCTATCCTCCTCCTCCGAGTCCTCAATGATACGATTGATGATGATAGCTTGGAAGATCATTTTTGTTTATGGGTGCCGCCACCAGTGGCTAAGGCCCAATTTTTCAGCCCCTGTTTAACAGGGGCGTGTAATTACAATTTTTGAAGCAATACTTTGCAACAGGGCTCATTGCTGTGCTCCAAGTACAGTATCTGTGAGGGGTTGCAGTGTTGTGCCACCAGTGCCTAAGGCCCAATTTTTCAGCCCCTGTTCAACAGGGGCATGTAATTACAATTCTTGATCTAATAATTCACAGCAGGGCCCATTGCTGCACCCACCAAGAGTAACTCTGAGGGCTTACAGTGTTGTGGCAACGCCACCAGCACCACCACCACGAAAGGCCCAATTTTTCCGCCCCTGTTCAAAAGGGGCATGTAATTACAATTCTTGATCTAATAATTCACAGCAGATCCCATTCCTGCACCCACCAAGAGTAACTCTGAGGGCTTACAGTGTTGTGGCAACACCACCACCACCACCACCACCACGAAAGGCCCAATTTTTCAGCCCCTGTTCAACAGGGCCATGCAATTACAATTCTTGATCTAATAATTCACAGCAGGGCCCATTGCTGCACCCACCAAGAGTAACTGTCAGGGCTTACAGTGTTGTGGCACCAGCACCACCATCAAAGGCCCAATTTTTACTATCACTGTTCGACAATTATATGTAATTACAATTCCTGATATAATAGTTGACAGCAGGGCGTTCCAGTACCCACCAAGAATAACTGTGAGTGTTTTCAGTGTTGTGCCAACACCAACACCTAAGGGGCCAATTTCTGCAGAGTATATACGGCAGGTCCCTACTTTCAAACATCCAACTTACAAACTACTACTACTTGCAAACGGAAGAAGACAACAGGAAGTGAGAGGAAATCTACCCCTAGGAAGGAAAATTCTCTCCTGTAAGAATTAATATGGGAGAAAGGTGTCTCCTCTGTACTGATGCTTTATCACCAATCCTTGTTTCAAGAAAAACACCACATTTCAAAAACAGTTGTCATTGGGACGGAAAGTGAGGTGAAATGTTCTGAACAGGGGCACAGACAGCAAAACAAATGTTACAGGGGTGATAACCCTTACCTATGTTTTCCAAAAAGTTTAAAAATAGATTTTTGGGCTGGAGCTACACTTAAACAATGTACCTGTTCAAAATTACAAACACATTCTACATAAGAACAAACCTACAGTCCCTGTCTTGTATGCACCGCCTGTATACGGCTGTTCAGAGTATATAGGGCCTTTTTTATTTTATGTGCGGGGTTCCCCTTAATATCCATACAAGACCCAAAGGGGCTGGTAATGGGCTGGGGTAGGGGGGGGGGGGGTCATGGGGTAGCTATGCCATTTTTCTTAAAGATTTTCATCCATATTACCGGGACCAGACATTACATTAAAGCCGCAAGCAGTTTTAAATGGCTTTTTTTTCCTTTTAGAAGTGTCATTTTGTGCAGGGACAGTTCTAAACACGGGAAACACGTGGCACTTCACAGGCATACTTTAGACACCCCCCAGGTACGATATTTAAAGGAATATTTGACTTTTTTTTTCACTTTATGCATCATTAAAATGACTGCTCCCGAAAAACGACCGTTTTTAAAACTTCTTTTTGCATTGATACATGTCCCCTGGTCAAGAACCCGGGTTCCCAAACCCTTTTTAGGACAATAACATGCATAATAGTCGTTATAATTAGCACTTTAGAATTCGAACGTTCGCATCCATTGTATTTAATAGGGTTCTAATGTTCGTACGAACGTTCGGTCCGTTCGCAGGTTCTGGTGCGAACCGAACCCGGGGGTGTTCGGCTCATCACTACTGGAGACTAACTCAACTCAGTTCCGCCACTAGTCTCCAGTGGAACAGTAAATAAAGGCCGGTGGGCCAAGGGAGTCTCTAGGCCTAACAACAGTACAGCCTATAGGATTGAGCAGGTGCTCGCTCACCACTCCGGACGCGATCCCAGTCTGGAACTTCCACCTGCTGTGTCTACACACACAGCGTCTGTAACGGTCGGGTCTCCGATCCAACTGATGTAAGTAGTCAGCGAAGTCAGGTGTCACCCTGGTTTCCCAGTGGGGTGAAAGACTCTCTGGAAGTTGTGCAAGGCCCAGGCTTCAGGCCCTGCACTGCAGCAGATCCGCACAGGAAGACCTGTTGATTGCAGCGCGGTGTCCAAAGTGGCCGAGCTCAGCCTCGCCCCCCTCTTATATAGCCCCTCCCATCAGTCTCTGCGGTGGCTGAATGCACCCTGGGTGCCGAACGGGGTTCTGGGCAACGTAGTCCCGGGGCTTTAAAGGAGACCCCGCTACAAATTCTATATCTATCTACTATTTCTCTATCTCTCTATCTATTGTGACAGCAGGAAGGTAAAGTCACCTGGTTGCATCCAGGGGGGTAGATATATTTCGCCCAGATTCAGGCTTTACGCCGATTTGTACAACTAGGTGGAGAGTTGTATAAGCCCAGCTGAGACTAGTGGGCTCATTGATGACTCATACCTCTAGGGAGAGGGCTGGGCGTCGTGCAGACAGGGAGTTGATGAGTCCAGCTGAAGCTTGTCAGCTCATTTAGGCCTCTATAAAAAACTCCCAGATTCATTAGGGGCTAGCTCATGCCTGGAAGCAGACCTGTGTGGACTTCCTGGAGAGAGTGAACCCTTGTGCGGTGAGAGAAAGCCTGTGTGGCTATTTGCTTGGACATTTAAAACCAGGGACTAGGACAGCACTAGGCTGATCCCAGTTGTTAGTTAGGAAACCTGTATGTTTAGTCAGAGGTCAAGTTGACCAGGATTTATTTTGTTTATGTTTTTTTTTGCCTTGCTGTGTTTTTGTCACTGTAAATAGAAAATAAACCGCACCTTTTTGATTTTGAAAACCACAACCTCCGTCTGCTGGGCCTGTTTTTGGGTGGGGAGCCCATCCCGGGGGTCACACACACCCGCTGCCGAGCTAACCCCCTCACAGTTGGTGGAGAATGCAGGCAGTTTTTTTTTTTAAGCCAGCATGGAGGAGATACTGAAACAGCTGGCTCTAGCAAATGCCAATCAACAGCAGACAAATGCAGGTTTGCAAAGGAGCCTTGCAGCCCAGCAGCAAGCTCATCAACAGAGCCTTGCAACTTTACAACAGAGTCTGGAGGCTCAGCAACAAGCCCAACAGCAATCTGAGGCCCGCTTCATAGACCTGTTGCAGAAGCAAGAGCAGAGACTACAACAACAGATGGAAGCAGTAATGCAGCAACGTCCGCAGACCAGTGAGGAAAGCCGTCCCACTAATACCGCGTCCTTTGGGGTGAGTCGTTTATTGACAAAAATGACTGGAGAGGATGATCCAGAGGTATTTTTGACCACATTTGAAAGGACCGCTGAAAGAGAAAAGTGGCCTGAGGAGCAGTGGGCTGGACTAGTGGCTCCTCTGTTAACTGGTGAATCGCAGAAAGCTTACTATGACCTAGAGCCTAACCAAGCAAAAGACTATGTGATGCTAAAAGCTGAAATATTGGCAAGGCTGGGTGTCACCCTGGCTGTCCGGGCTCAGCGTGTGCATAACTGGACTTTCCAGCTTGGAAAACCCCCCAGGTCTCAAATGTATGATCTCATTCACCTGAGCAGAAAGTGGCTACAGCCAGAGACTTTGTCTGCACCAAAGATTGTGGAACGTGTTGTAATGGATCGGTTTTTGAGAGCTCTTCCTACTGCCATCCAAAAGTGGGTAAGCCATGGAGACCCAGAGACGGCCGATGGTCTTGTGGATCGTGTGGAGAAATACTTGGCTACAGAGAACCTGACGGCCTCTTCCAGAGACACTCGGACTTTCCACCCTAAGACCAGACCATCCCCAGGGGCGGATAAGAGGATTCCAAGGGGTGAGGGTGGAGAGAGTGAGAGGGTGGGAGCTCTACCCCAAGTTTGGCGAGAACAGCCTGGGAAATCAGCGGCTCAAGAGGCCGCAAGAAGGATCGTTTGCTACCGCTGCCGGCAAGCGGGACATATTGCAGCAAATTGCCCGGTTGTGGAGGAACCCATGCAGTGTGACTTTCTGACGGGCAGACGTCAGTCGCTGTGTGCGACAGTCGCATGCACTGCCATTCGGGGAACTGAGAAACATTTATGCAAAATGTGTATTAATGGTAGAAATGTTGTGGTATTGCTGGATTCAGGTAGCCTTGTGACCCTGATAAAGGCTGAGTTAGTTAAAACAGAGGTCTCTGGGAATAGCAAGGTAGCCGTTATTTGTGTGCATGGGGACACCCGAGAGTATCCAGTGACTACAGTGTGTTTCGAGACCCCCAAAGGTACCCTCTCTCATCCAGTGGGCTTAGTATCTCAGTTACCGCATGACGCCATTGTGGGAAGGGATTTTCCGAAGTTCTGGGAACTGTGGGATGATCCTGAGCCCCCCACTGGTGCCCCTATGTACCAGGAATGTGATAGCCAGAACTCCCCTGAGAGTGGTGAGGACTCTCCGGAATTTCCCTTGTCAGTATTGGCAGGGGAGACTCAAGAAACTGGAGAGGAGCCCACCTCCTCAGACGAAAACCTACCGTCTGTGGAGTTTTCTGATCTTGAGGTTCACAGGGAAAACTTTGCCACAGAACAGTTGAAAGACCCCGCCCTAATAAAGGCACGGGAAAACGTAGTGAAAATAGATGGCGAGTTAGTGAACCCAGATAATACCTGCACTTACCCATACTTCAGCGTAGAGAAGGACCTACTGTATCGGGTGGCAAAAAGGGCAGAAGAAACCGTTGAGCAGCTTGTGGTGCCCAAACCTTACAGGAAGTTGGTGTTGGAGTTGGCCCATGGGCACATTCTTGGAGGTCATCTGGGGACAGAGAAAACCCGAGAGAGGGTATTACAGAGATTCTATTGGCCTGGGGTGATGAAGGACATAGAAAATTATTGTTCCTCCTGCCCTGTGTGTCAGAGGTCGGCCCCGATGCCACATTTCCGTAGCCCGCTGGTCCCTCTACCCATCATTGAGGTCCCGTTTGAGAGAATCGCAATGGATTTGGTAGGTCCTATAATCAAGTCCGCTAGGGGGCACCAGTACATATTGGTTATAATGGACTATGCCACCCGTTATCCAGAAGCGATCCCTCTCAGAAATACCTCGGCCAAAACCATAGCCAAAGAGCTATCTCTTGTTTTTAGCCGGGTGGGTATTTGTAAAGAACTGCTTACGGACCAAGGTACACCCTTTATGTCCCGGGTTATGAAAGAGCTGTGTAAATTGTTCAAAGTGACGCAATTGCGTACATCTGTGTATCACCCCCAAACCGATGGGCTGGTTGAAAGATTCAACAAAACCCTAAAACAAATGTTGAAGAAAGTGGTGGATAGAGATGGAAGGGATTGGGACTGTCTACTTCCTTATTTGATGTTTGCTATTAGGGAGGTGCCCCAATCCTCTACGGGATTCTCCCCCTTTGAGTTACTGTATGGGAGACACCCAAGAGGGCTGTTGGATATTGCCAAGGAAACTTGGGAAAGTGAGAGTTCTCCCCACAGGAGTGTGATTGAGCATGTCGCCCTGATGCAAGATCGAATTGCACAGGTAATGCCCATCGTGAAGGAACATTTGGCCCAAGCGCAGTTGGCACAGCAGAGAGTGTACAACCGTGGAGCCAAGACCCGTACCTTTTCCCCGGGGGATAGGATATTGGTACTTGTCCCTACGGTTGAAAGTAAATTCCTTGCCAAATGGCAAGGCCCCTACGAGATAATGGAAAAAGTGAGCGAAGTGAATTACAAGGTCAGACAACCAGGAAGGCGAAAGCCCGAACAGATCTATCACGTTAATCTGTTGAAAGCCTGGAGGGATAGAGAGTCCCTAGTCGCAGACACTTGGTCACCAGCTCAAACTGGTTGCGTGATTCCTGAGGTTGGAATCGCAGCCACCTTGTCACAACCCCAACAACAGGAGGTTAAGGAGTTTGTGCTTCGCAACAAGGAGGTATTCTCTGGGCTGCCGGGACAAACATCTGGGGTAGAGCATGACATTATTACCCCGCCCGGTGAAAGGGTGAAGTTAAAACCCTATCGGATCCCAGAGGCCCGACGGGAGGCAATACGGGAGGAAGTACAGAAAATGCTGAACTTAGGGGTGATAGAGGAGTCCCAAAGTGATTGGTCTAGTCCCATTGTGTTGGTGCCTAAACCGGATGGGAGCTGGCGATTTTGTAACGATTTTCGTCAGTTGAACAAAGTTACAAAATTTGACACCTACCCCATGCCACGTATAGATGAGTTGATCGACCGGCTGGGAACAGCCCGATACATGACGACTCTTGACCTCACAAAAGGGTATTGGCAAATCCCCCTGGCCAAGTCGGCCAAAGAGAAAACCGCATTTGTAACCCCAGACGGGGCGTTCCAATATAAAAGAATGCCGTTCGGGTTACAGAATGCGCCGGCCACATTCCAGCGGAAAATGGACCAGATGCTGAGGCCCCATCGGAAGTATGCTGCGGCTTACCTGGATGACATAATTGTCCATAGCACAGATTGGGCCTCACATCTGCCAAAAGTGCAAGCAGTCCTGGACTCTGTTCGGGAAGCAGGGTTTACGGCTAACCCCAAGAAGTGTACCATTGGGCAGGAGGAGGCCAAATATCTTGGGTACACCATTGGGAGGGGAGTAATAAAACCCCAACTCAACAAAGTCGAGGCCATCCAGAGTTGGCCACGTCCCAACAGCAAGAAGCAGGTACGAGCCTTTCTGGGAATCGCTGGGTATTATCGGCGATTCATTCCCCACTTTGCTTCTAAGGCTGTGCCCCTAACCAACCTGACGAAGGGGAAAGGGTCGGTCATGATTAAATGGACCCCCGAGGCTGAGGCAGCATTCCAATTCTTGAAACAAGCCTTATGTAGCCAGCCAGTGTTGTACTCACCCGACTTCTCTAGAGACTTTGTCGTACAAAGTGATGCGTCAGATGTGGGGTTAGGAGCAGTATTGTCCCAGGTCTGGAACGGGGAAGAGCACCCAGTCATTTACCTCAGCAGGAAGTTGAAGTCCCATGAGGTAAATTACGCCACCGTTGAAAAGGAGTGTTTAGCGGTGAAGTGGGCTCTAGATTCCCTTCGGTACTACCTGCTAGGTAGGCACTTTGACATGGTTACGGATCACGCCCCGTTAAAGTGGATGGCTCAAAACAAGGAAACAAATAGAAGAGTGAATAGGTGGTTCCTGGCCCTCCAGGAATTCAACTTCACAGTAAAGCATCGCCCTGGCGTTCAAATGGGGAATGTGGATGCTTTGTCTCGAGTACATGAATGCCTGATTGCTGGTGTTCCAACCCCGAGGTTAAAACAAGAGGGGGGGGTATGTGACAGCAGGAAGGTAAAGTCACCTGGTTGCATCCAGGGGGGTAGATATATTTCGCCCAGATTCAGGCTTTACGCCGATTTGTACAACTAGGTGGAGAGTTGTATAAGCCCAGCTGAGACTAGTGGGCTCATTGATGACTCATACCTCTAGGGAGAGGGCTGGGCGTCGTGCAGACAGGGAGTTGATGAGTCCAGCTGAAGCTTGTCAGCTCATTTAGGCCTCTATAAAAAACTCCCAGATTCATTAGGGGCTAGCTCATGCCTGGAAGCAGACCTGTGTGGACTTCCTGGAGAGAGTGAACCCTTGTGCGGTGAGAGAAAGCCTGTGTGGCTATTTGCTTGGACATTTAAAACCAGGGACTAGGACAGCACTAGGCTGATCCCAGTTGTTAGTTAGGAAACCTGTATGTTTAGTCAGAGGTCAAGTTGACCAGGATTTATTTTGTTTATGTTTTTTTTTGCCTTGCTGTGTTTTTGTCACTGTAAATAGAAAATAAACCGCACCTTTTTGATTTTGAAAACCACAACCTCCGTCTGCTGGGCCTGTTTTTGGGTGGGGAGCCCATCCCGGGGGTCACACACACCCGCTGCCGAGCTAACCCCCTCACACTATCTATATATTCTATATTTATCTATCTATTTATCTATCTATTTCTCTATCTATCTCAATCTATCTCAATCTATCTCTATCTATCTCTATCTATCTCTATCTATTTCTCTATCTATATCTATCTATCTCTATCTATCTATCTATTTCTATATCTATCTATCTATCTATCTATTTCTATATCTATCTATCTATCTATCTATCTATGTATTCTATATCTATCTATATCTCTATCTATCTATCTATCTATCTATCTATCTATCTATCTATCTATCTATCTATCTATCTATCTATTTCTCTATCTATATATCTGTCTATCTGTCTACCTGTCTATCTGTCTACCTGTCTATCTGCCTATCTGTCTATCTGTCTATCTGTCTATCTGTCTATCTGTCTATCTGTCTATCTACTCTATCTATCTATCTATCTATCTATCTATCTATCTATCTATCTATATGTTCTATATCTATCTATCTATCTATCTCTATCTCTCTTTCTCTCTCTCTCTCTCTCTCTATCTACCCTATCTATTCTATATCTATCTGTCTATCTATTCTATATCTATCTATCTATCTATCTATCTATCTATCTATCTATCTATCTATCTATCTATCTATCTATCTATCTGTATATCTATCTATTTGTCTATCTGTCTGTCCTATCCAATCTTTCCCTCTGTCTGTCTGTCTGTAGGCCCCATCACAGGCAAGTGATGGGGGGGGGGGTGTTTGGGGTTTTGTTTGCGCCCCCCTAAAAAAATGGAGCACCAGCCACCACTGCGACTAGAATATCCCTGTACTTGGCCGCATTCATCTTTCCCTCAATTGCAACCAGTCGTTCTGTCCCTGCAGCTTAAAAACACCCCCACAGCATGATGCTGCCACTACCATGCTTCACTGTTGGGACTGTATTGGACAGGTGATGAGCAGTGCCTGGCTTTCTCCACACATACCGCTCAGAATTAAGGCCAAAAAGTTCTATCTTGGTCTCATTAGACCAGAGAATCTTATTTCCCACCATCTTGGAGTCCTTCAGGTGTTTTTTTTAGCAAACTCCATGCGGGCTTTCATGTGTCTTGCACTGAGGAGAGGCTTCCGTCGGGCCACTCTGCCATAAAGCCCCGACTGATGGAGGGCTGCAGTGATGGTTGACTTTCTACAACTTTCTCCCATCTCCCGACTGCATCTCTGGAGCTCAGCCATAGTGATCTTTGGGTTCTTCTTTACCTCTCTCACCAAGGCTCTTCTCCCCTGATAGCTCAGTTTGGACAGACGGCCAGCTCTAGGAAGGGTTCTGGTCGTCCCAAACATCTTTCATTTAAGGATTATGGAGGCCACTGTGCTCTTAGGAACCTTAAGTGAAGCAGAAATTCTTTTCTAACCTTGGCCAGATCTGTACCTTGCCACAATTCTATCTCTGAGCTCTTCAGGCAGTTCCTTTGACCTAAACTAGTAAGGGATATCACTAAGTGTAGAAGTGATATTGTAACATATAATAAATTAAATGCAGTATACAAGGCATAAATCAATTAAACCACAAACTATGGTGTGGATGCTTCCACGGAAGGAATCCACACAGTGTCAGTGCATAAATCAAAATAAACCAAAAATAGTATGGTGTGGGTAGTTCCACTGAAGGAATCCACACACTGTATGTGCTATCGTGAAAAAACACAAGTGCATATAAACAGTCCAAAAACAACTTATGAATATAACAGTTCGTAAGTGAAGAAAATGCAATGGAGTCTCTGTGTGTGTGGCGGGTGCACTCGTTTGAAAGTGAACTCAACACCACTGAGGGTAAAAATAAATTAAAATTGAACAAATAAGTGTAACAAGTCCAAACACCTCAGACCCATTTCAAGGGTTGCTTCCCACGGAATGGCCACATGTGAAGAACCAAAATGTTATCTGATGAATTCAAATCAAAAACACTTGACCACAAATGGTGGACTCAACTACCATACGACAGTGAGTCAGATAGGCTTGAGGTCTCACAGACCATGGATAATGGAATAGGATACCGTGGATGTCTCGAACCGTCCAGGAGAGGGTGATCCTATACGCTGAAAAGCTACCACACCAGTAGCAACTCCAACGTAGAGTTTATTTTCCTTATGCATGAATAACCACAAAGTTGAGAAGGAAGAAAGGTGTTAGAAAGGATAGATCCAATTCAGACACTCCTGGCTTCTTCGCCACTCGATCCCGAGTGGGTATAGCTCACCCGGATAGTCACCCAAGGGCACTAGCAGCAGGCATGTAGCTAAACCGTCAATCAAATCCCCTTGATAGATGCGATCGGGAGATCCCCTGCCACAGAATCTATAGTGTCCCAAACCTCCTAATGGTCACGTTGTTTAGATCCCTTTTCAGATGGATGACATCCCTCCAGAGAGTTACTGGGCCCCTTCCTTAACTGTGATCTCTCACCAGTCCTTCGGAACGGTCCTTCCCAGTCTCCTCTTCCAAATGCGGGTCCCCTCGCAAGGCGGCACCCTGAGATTATTCCTCCCCGAAGTGGGCTTCAGCTAAAGGTGCTGGGCCCAGGATTAAAGTTGCAGTCCCAGGACTAAAGGTGCCTGGGACTGAGGCGCACGTGGCCCCATGGCCTAGAGGGCCATGCACTTGAACTTGGACTGTAGGTTCTCCCTCCGGGCATGGTAATTGCTTCCTCTCTAATGGCGTCTGCCCCTTTTGCACCCTCTCCCGGCATGCACAGCGGGCAGACCACGCCCACTGCATGGCTGCCGAGAGAGGACACCCAATTGCCACTCCATCACCTATGGTTCAACCCCGAGTACAAGTGACAGCGCCACCCATACTTCCAAGGGGAACTACATGCCAGGTGAAACAGCAGCAAAGCAGAGTCCAATAAATTGAAAGATCCGAGCCAATTACCAGTCGAATCACCCACTAAATTGGGAGCCCAGCCACATATATATTTCCCAATACCCTGAAGCACTGGGTATTTTGCAGTTGGGGATCACAGACAAAAAAGCATTGGGGCAACACTGGGGATACTGTGGTGGGCCCAGTGGGGTAAAGATGGCTGGGCTTGGACAGGACGGACATTGCAACAAAGTGGAGAATTTTTGCAGACACGTTATGTATATCTGTAAGGTCACATAGAGAACACTAATATCTGTCTCTAGACAGTCACCCACACAGTATAGGAAGTTTAAGACAGGATGCTTTGCTCTGCAAAGCTTCCAACACCTCGCTAGCCGATGCATAAAGCAGATAAATATGTGAAGTAAATCTTACAATATTATACACTCTGCTGAACTTATATAACTATTGCATATATGTATTAATTTGTATGTCCCTTTATGGCTAGACCATATCTATCAGAGTATGCTAGGCCTAATGATATAATGTTAGCTATGAAGACAGACGCATTTGCTTAGTAAACAAGTTACATTTATTTCCTTTAAAAATAGGAATATCATACACTAACCGATATCTACAAAGTCTACAACAATAATATTAATAATAAAAGATACTTATTCCCTCCTCTAGGTAAACCTCGCAGGCCGAAGCTCAGATGGAAAAAGAGCTAGGCTTCTGTAGGCCTCTGTCCCAGCAAGACAGAGACAGCCTCATGGCAGGCTTTTCAGCGAAGAGAGAGACTGAGCTCTGCAACCATCCTTTTTACAAAACCTCACTCATCACTCATTCAAACTCCCCCCATTGCCAACCCCCTTTACTTCTGGGCCAATTATAGTGTTCACAGGACAATCTTCCTTAATGAATTATTTTACTGACTGTCCTGCCATACTTGGCCTCTGGGGGCAGTATTGCCCATATCATCTCCAATAGCTTGCTGGCCTTTGATCATTGTCATTGAAGCTTGTATCACCCCAGGTGGGCTGGAGCCAAGCCCTCTTGCTATGTGAATACTGATATGTTCCAAAGCTTTGAATGTCCTTACAACTTGGGGTCATCTGGCTGTATGAACTAGGAAGCGAAATTCCAGATTAACTCATGTTGCCTTCCAACAATATGTAAATGAAGGAAACCGCAAAAGTTACAGGAAATGTGTGACGTTATTGCAAGTTATATGTATACTGTCAAAACCTATAGATGGGGCATTTTGGCTCTGGAATGAGTCGGACTGATTGCCACGTTGGCCAATGTGAAATACAGATGGCTTTCCTAAAAGTTCGGTGTCCCGGAGTCGTTCCTGGCTATCTCCCGCTTTAATACCAAGTGTAAAACTGCTTCTCACCTAATCTCTTGCCAATCTGTGTTATGGGCGGCATTTATCGCTATATCCATATGTAGCACTACCCCCGTAGGAGCTGCTGGTTAGTTTTGGGTCTACGCTCTGCCTATGAACCCCCAGAAGTTTGGCTCGAACCCTCCCTTGGCACAACTGGACAATAATGTGATTGTGGAACCCAATGGCAGTAGGGAACCACAATAATACTATACAGTAATGAATATTGTGACAGGGGTCACTTTGGGCACAGGGTGAGCCAGGAAATAATGGACATTAAGAATGTCTTGGATTGCTTTAAATTGGGATAGTAATATTAATCCACAAAATGTACTGGTTGTTTGATTCTGAACTCAACAAGTTAATTAAGAGATGCTGATGTGTCACCTGTCTGCTTGTGTAATGTTATTGAATCTCAACTATGCTACAGATCCTTTCATTGTGAATAGTGATAATTAACTCTGTACTTGTGTGTATTGTAAAGCAGACAGACAGTCTGGTGAATATAAAGGTCATGCATAGTCATTTAAGATGTAAAGGGATTAGCTAAGAGATGTCAGAATATGTGTATTGGGAGCTCGTTATGTAAGCATTGTGTGATGTTGTGGGTGGAGTTGGACCATTGTTCATTTAGATTAATGCAGTATTGTTTTGGTGTATAAAAAGAGCCTGCTCTCATTAAAGATGGTCAGTCTAGTTGGAAAGATACAGAACGTTCGTCTCGTATGTTTGGAAGGATTAATCCTATGGGAAGCGGTCGCCTGACTGTGGAGGATCGGCAGTGGATGTGTGTCCAGAGAGGGAATATCCTAAACGGCGTTAACCCCTTTCATACTTGGGGTGCCGTTACAAATATATATATATATATTTAAATATCGTTACCTTGGTGCTGGTCACCTGCCTCACAGCTGCAACAGACAGAGTTCCACACAGGATGTAGCTTAAACCAAAAGTAAGATTTTTACTCAGCAAAGAAATTAAACAGTGGTTACACTGACAACCCTTGATCAGACACAGATCCCTATGCAAGTCAATGGGGTAAACCAGGTTCAAGATTTTGTTTTGCAAAAGACCCAATTAATCAACATGACCTGGGGGTCAGACTTGAGTGGGTATATGGTGATGGAATCTCCCAATACAATGATACCTGCACTGGGATACCTCTCCACCAAGTCCCACACAACTCACTAAACCAGCAAAACAATAACAGTGATACAAGCAGTCATATCAAGACATGAGTTCATAATCTATATAGCTCCCCCTAGCGGACAGCTCAACTGGTGCGTGTCCCGTGCAGAACTTATGAAAGTAAGCCAAGCTGCTGACTGTTCCTTTCAAATATCTGATAGTCTTCCGCTAGCTTCGTTGGTGCACTTATTTATTTGTATTCCAATAAAAGATGTTAAGAAATAATAATCATTTGCAGTTGAGGTAGTGGTAGAACGAACACTAGTTCTCTTCAACACTGTATCACACTCAGGTGTAACGTATCCCCACTTGTGGCACTGCAGATGCCAGCAAGTACACGCGGAACTATGGACACCACTTTCCTATGGCCCAGTCAACTATGTCAATAGGCAAGTGCCCTCTCACCAGATGAGGCCTGACCTTGCCTCGCCGGTACACTCCATCAGGAATTCCTACTTGGCTCTGTCTCTCTGTAACTTGAGACCTCGAGTCCTCCGCACGGCAGTTCACAAGGTGACGGTGGGTAGATGACTCCGGATGCTGTAAAGTGCAGGCCGGTCCCTCTCTGTCCCGACCAGCGAGGCCGTACACACAGATCCCTCCGTCAGACGATCCTTCCTCTCAGTAACTTTAGGCCCAGGCTTCTCCGGCCTAGGCGCGCTCACACGAGGCCTCTTGCCTGTTGAAGATGGCATCCCGAGAGAGCGAGTTGAGGCCCTGCCTCTCCCTTAAATCAGTTCTCCCAACAGGCTGTGCGGTGGCGCACTGTTTTCACGTAGCACAGTGGCATTGTGGGTATTGTAGTCTTTAACCCAGCCCATGTCAATAGAGTCTCTGTCTCCTGTACTACAATACCCATCATGCTTTGTCCTTGACATTATTGAAACAAACAAACCGCAATAACATCATGCAAACGGGCAGCAGAGAGAACCAAGTTCCCAATTAGGCACAAATTGCGGCCTGCTAAGATACGTTCAAAACATGACCTTGCTACACATATTTTCTGTAAACACTACTACCCTACAGCATACACCAATGTGTCTTCAGCAGAGATGCCTATCATGAAAAACAATTTAAAGGGTGATCTGAAAGTGGGATGTGAAGCATGCTGCTGCAAAATTTGGGTGTTTTTACATTTTCGGGGGTTAATATACACCAATAAAACAGGGGGTTTGTTGAGCATACCTAAGAGGTTGTGCAGTGCACTTGGAGATTTTAACAAATGGCATCCTGCATGTAAGGGGGCTTATAAATGCCCTTGCCCCACTTCTTCTTTCTAGAACAACACCCCACCTGCTTGAAGCCCTAAACCTCTGCCATCTTGTGCCCAACTCCCTGCCAAAGGCCCCCCAGTAACATCCCTAGCCATTAGATTTTATTTTTTCGAAGAAAGTAATGTCCACAAGAAGTATAGTTGCAGCACTATACTGGTGTTACCTCATAAGATGGCAATTACAGTCACATCATATAGACATACTATTTGGGGTCACTTGACAGTACTTTGTCAATCACATGTAGCGTTACCTTCAGCTAAGAGGGCCGCAGATTTAGTTTGGGCCCTGAAGACAGCTCCGCCAACCCCCGGCAATTTACTCGACCCACCCTGGCACAGTTAGTCTAGGGTAATATATATATATATTATACTCTATGGTTAAATTCAGACACCAATGCAATGATAGAAGAACAACGAGTTTACTTTCTACTGGCAATAAAATCAACCGTTGTAACAGATCACATGAATCTATCTGCAGAGCCCTGCAGCAATAGCCACACTATAACTAGTAAGATATGGCGCACACGCGCCACGTGTAACAGTACTTCACTATGCGCCCTATGGCGCAGCAACTAAATAAACTATCTTGATGGCCAGGCCTGACCATATAACTCAGTCTCTAGGTGATGAATTCTTCGCATGCAAGTCTTTAAATGGTGGTGCACATTTCAGGAACACATTTGTAATCCAAAGGGTAAAAAATGCCAAAACAGAACACTCCACTAGAGATCCGTTTGACTCAGTTCTGCTATGGATCTCCAGTGGGGACTTAAATATGAACTGGTGGGCCACGGCAGTCTGTAGGCCTAACAATATGATACAGTATATGGATTGAGCAGGTGCTCGCTCACCCCTCCGGACGCGATCCCAGTCCGGGAACTTCCACCTGCTGTGTCTCCACACACAACGTCTGCAGCGGTCTGGTCTCCGGCTCAGCAGCGGTTGAGGAAACCGAGTCAGATGCCACCCAGGCTCGCAATGGGGTGGAAGGCTCTGTTGGGTAACAGCGCAAGGCCCCAGGCTTCAGGCCTTGCACCACAGCGGATCCGCACAGGAAGATCTCTCCACTGAAGTCTCGTGTCCCAAAGAGGCCGAGCGCAGCCTCGCCTCCTCCTTATATAACCACACCCATGAGTCTCTGGGGTGGAAACATTGCATCCTGGGTGCCAAATGGGGTTCTGGGTAAGGTAGTCCTGAGAGTCTTAAAGGAGACCCCGGTACACACTCCCCCCACTTAAACTCTTTGGTCCCCAAAGATAATTCTAACATACACTGTGTACAACCCTAGACAACGTTGCGTATGATGTTGGCATAGGGAATTCCCACCAAAACAAAAGGGGTTGAATTCCCTTGCCCACAGGTCACACTATCATGAGTGGCCTGCCTAACTGTGCCAGAGAGTGAGTGGGGGTTGCCCTCCACCAAATGAACAGTGGAGGGATCCGGATTCTCTGCACTCCTCCTGGCAATGACCACAGAATCTTCTGAGCTCTTCCCCATTTGTGGGTAGGTCAACTTTTTGGGAGGCCTTATGACTCTTCGAGCCCTTTGCTCTCTTGGGGTTTCTGGCTCTGGCGCCACAGGCTCTTCTTCCGTAGCAGGCTCAGGCAACACGGCGGGCTCTGGAACATCTGCTTCAGGAGCCGAGGGATACATAGAGTCTCCAGGGTCCTTTTCAGAGTAAGTATCACAGGCATCTTCCCAGTAATCTGATGAAGGACTAGATGGGATGAACTCAGTGGCTTCTGCATTCAGTTTTCCATCTATAGTGTCTTCAGTGGTTGGAAGATCTATAGCAGAAGTTTCTGGAGTTGGGGAAGGCCACAGCCAGTCAAGTTCTCTTCCTTCATCTCCACTAAGTTCAGAGGCCTCTCCATCTTCAGCCCAAAAGGTCTGGGACCGAGTGTTCGGCCTGGGAGTATCCAGAATAGAGACTGGTTCCGGGGAGTCCCTCACTGGAGGTATCCTGACTGCTTCAGCAAGTGGGAGCAGGTGGTTTCGATGCCACGTCTTCAGTGGTCCTACCTTCCCTTCTGGTTTCAACTTGTAGACAGGTAGGCCTGGCAGCTTCCTACAGATGACATAGGGTTCAGATCTCCATCTATCTGCAAGTTTGTGTTTTCCAGGGACCCCCAGATTGCGTAACAGTACTCGGTCCCCGGGCTGAAGGTCTTGCACCCGGACCTTCAAGTCAAAGTTTCTTTTGTTTCGAGCTCCCCTTTGATCTGAGGCCGCTTGAGCTTGTTCATAGGCTACTTTCAGGCTGTGTCCGAGCCTGTCCACATATCCTTTGTGGGAGGTGGCTGAGGAATGGTCTAAGGAGGTGCCAAAGGCCAGGTCCACAGGTAACCTTGCTTCTCTCCCAAACATGAGTCGATAGGGGGAGTAGCCTGTAGCATCACTTGTGGTGCAGTTGTAAGCGTGTACTATAGCTGCTATGTGTTTTCTCCAATGTTGTTTCTTCTCACTATCCAGAGTTCCCAACATGTTGAGCAGGGTTCGGTTAAACCTCTCCGGCTGAGCATCTCCCTGTGGGTGGTAAGGTGTGGTTCGGATTTTCTTGATTCCTAACGAATCCAGGAGTTTCCGGATCAGCCGACTCTCAAAGTTCCTTCCTTGGTCTGAATGGAGTCGCTGTGGCAGCCCATAATGGACAAAATACTTCTCCATAAGTACCTTGGCCACTGTGGAAGCCTTCTGGTCTTTGATTGGGAAAGCTTGGGCATACCGGGTGAAATGATCGGTTATCACCAGAACATTTCCTAGTCCACTCAGGTTGGGTTAGAGGCAGAGAAAATCAATGCATACCAGATCCATTGGGCCTTGACATTGTAGATGGCCCATTGGGGCAGCTTGATGGGGTAAAGTCTTCCTCTGGATGCAGCGTGCACATGAATGGCAGTACTCTTCTACTTCTGCCCTCATGCAGGGCCAATAGAACCAACTTCTGATGAGTGGAAAGGTCCTTTCCGCTCCTAGGTGGCCGTGATTGTCATACAGGGCAATCAGAACAGTCTCTCGATGTTTTTCCGGAAGGAACAATTGCCATTTATCTTCCAGGTCATCAGAGGGGCCCCTTCGGTAGACCACTCCCTGATGCACCTGCAACCTGTCCCACTCTTTCCTCAACAGGCGAGCTTTATTTGAGGGGTGGCGCAGGAGTCTGTTTGGATCCTGATTCTCCAGGGCTTCCAGAACCAATTTACGCATGGGGTCTTCTAATTGGTCGCATCTCAGCTCCTTCTTGGACAGTTTCGGCAGATTGTCTTCCTCCAGTTGGGTTACTCCACAGTATTGTTTGGGGACTCCTACCATGGTAACTACTATCTCTTCTGCCCTCGAGCCTCCTCTGGCTTGTAATTCAGCCCCTTGACAAAGGGCCCGCACCCCGTCGGGTGCCACTTGAGTCCAGTCTTCTGTGTCACTGGTGGGGGCATGAGATCTCCTAGACAGAGCGTCTGCATCTCGATTTCCAGCCCCTGGCCTGTACTTTAGGCTGAAATTGAATCCGGACAGTGCAGCCAGCCACCTGTGTCCAGTGGCGTCCAGCTTTGCTGTGGTGAAAAGGTAGGTAAGGGGGTTGTTGTCGGTCTTCACAGTGAACTCCGCCCCATACAGGTAGTCTTTGAGCTTGTCCACTACCGCCCACTTAAGGGCCAGGAACTCCAGCTTGTGAGTGGGGTAGTTCTTCTCAGAGGGGGTCAGGCTCCTGCTCACGTAGGCAACAGGCCGCAGTTGTCCTTCGTGTTCTTGGTAAAGTACTCCTCCCAGACCGTCATGACTAGCATCTACATGTAGGTCATAGGGTTTGGTTGGGTCTGCGTAGGCCAAGACTGGGGCAGTGGTTAGGCTCTTCTTCAACGCCTGGAAGCCCTCTTCACACTTCTGGTTCCACTGATCTCTGACCGACTCTCCCGGCTTCCTGGGCCCGGAGTCGTCCTCTTCCCCCTCGGTCTTGAGTAGTTCATTCAATGGTCTGGCAATTCGGGCGAATCCTTCCACAAACCTCCTGTAATAGGAGCAGAACCCCAAGAAGGATCTGAGTTCTGTTACTGTGGTGGGTCGTGGCCAGGAGGTAACTGCCTCCAATTTCTCAGGGTCTGTGGCCACTCCTTCTTCAGACACTATGTGTCCCAGATAGTTCACAGAAGACTGGTAGAACCGACACTTCTCAGGCGAAAGCTTGAGTCCCTCCTCACTGAGTCTTCTCAACACTTTTTCCAGCCTCTCTTCATGTTCTTCCAGGGTTCTCCCAAAGACAAAGACATTGTCTCCTACAGTCTTCTCCATGAGACGTTGGAAGGTAGCAGGAACTCCAGACAGTCCCTGAGGCATTCGATCAAACTCGAAGAACCCCACTGGGGTTATGAAGGCTGTCTTCTCCTTGTCTTCTGGGTGCATAGGGATCTGGTAGTATCCACTCTTGAGATCCATAACGCTGAACCACCTGGCTCCAGACAGACTCTGTAAAGCGTCCTCTATCCTCGGAGTGGTGTACTGGTTGGGGATGGTTCTCCTGTTGAGGGTTCTGTAGTCTATTCATAGCCTCAACGACCCATTCTTCTTCCTGACCACCACTATCGGGGAGGCATAGGGGCTTCTAGACTCCCGGATCACACCAGTCCTCTTGAGTTCTGCGAGTTGTTCCCTTAGATCCTCCAGATATGCTAGTGGGACCTGCCTGACCCTCTCTCTGAAGGGCTTGTCTTCTTGGAGGCGGATTCGATGGGTGGCACTCCTTGCACACCCCACATCGAACTCATCTTTGGAGAAGATCTTCTCCCATCTGGTCAACTGGGCCTTGGCTCTCTCTTTCCAAGCCCTGGGCAGATTCGGGTTTTCCATAGACAGCTTCGCCCAAACATCTCCTCCTTCACCCGTCCCCTTGACTTCTGACAGGGTAACCGGGGCAGCAGGGCTCACCTGGCCCAGCAGCATTCTGGCGGGGATCTCCATGGGGCCACCTGTAGTGTTCCTAACAGTCACCGGAACTCTACAATGGGCCTTCTTCAGGGCCTTCAGCGGAATCACTTCTGGTATCACTTCCAGACCTGAGAACTCTCCCCTTGGGTCGGATTCCAGCACGACAAAGGGTCCAGGCTGCTCCCAAGTAAGCTTCACAGTGGCTCTAAAACAGGTTACTTCGCCGGGCTGCAACACTACCCCTTCTCTTCCAAGTCTCCACACCTTCCCTATCCCCTCTCCAGGGGTCTTCTGCTCTAGGACCAGCCGTTGGTAGGCCGTCTTCAGCATGGGGTGGATCTTGGTGGCCGCTTGCCCCTTCTCTTTCACTAGAGGGGTCAGGAGTCTTCGGACCAGGTCCGTGTTTGTCCCTACTATAAGGGAACTCTTGTTGGCTCCTGGCGGTCGAGGGCACACAACTGCCAGGGTGTCAAACACTTCGGCCTTCCCAGCCACAGATGGGTCAAAGGTCATCTTGATGGGCAGATAGCCATCGTAGGGGAAGCTCTGGGTTCCAATCCCCCATATTTCCAGTTCCTCTATCTTCTGGATGGGCAGATGACTCAAGTGCTTATCGTAGAAATCCCGGTATAATAGGGTCACTTGTGCCCCAGTATCCAAGATGGCTCTGGTGTAGACTCCCTCCACTTGAATGGGCACCATAGGAGATGGGCCTACCAGCTTCTCCGGATATGGCCTGGCAGGGGTCGCCTTCTTCTGGCCCTTTCCCTTCGGACTCTCTCTCGTCCAACTCCCTTTGAACTTTAGTCTTTCTTGAGCCTGGTATGCATTGATTTCCCTCCTTTCAATGGGTGTACAGACCCGCTGAGGGATAATATTGTTTTTCTTAGGTGTGCATCCCCTCTGGGGAATGCTGTGCCTCTTCTGAGGGGTCTTGCCCCCTTTCTCTGGGGTGTATCTCTGTTGAGGAATGTTGTGTTTCCTCTGAGGGGTTTTGTCTCCTCTTTTCTTCTGCTTCGCATTCAGCTTGGAGCTCACTGAAGATGATGGGCACCCGGTTGACTCCTTCACCGGGGCCCTCTGGAGTTTCCCGCCGGCTTGCAGTTATCTGTTTTCTTCTTCTTGGGACTGGAACATGTAGCTGCAACGTGACCAACTCCCCCACAGTTAAAACAGATTATGTCTCCCCAGTCTTGCAGATATGCAGGTGCCGAAACAGCTGGGAACAGTTACTTTCTCACTACCTCTTTCTCTGGACCCTGTGTGTCTTTCGCCATCAGGGAGGTTAGCATCTCTAACACCTGAGACATTTGTGATTTCAAAGTGTCCACTTCTGAGTCCCTTTCTGGAGTCATGAGCAAGTTGACTATCACTGGTGTAGGAGCATGACTTGTCTTTATCATTGCCTGATCCTTCTGCAGTGCCTCCTCATCTCTGATGATTTTTATCAAATCAGAGTGATGCCCCGTACACACGATCGTTTTTCATGCCGTTAAAAATGCCATTTTTAAAAATGGCCATTAAAAATGATCGTGTGTAGGCTCCAGAGCATTTTTAACGACGTGAAAAACGGCCATTAAAAATTCCGGACATGCTCTCTTTTTTCACGTCGTTTTTCATGTCGTTTTTTTTAACGACGTGAAAAACGATAGTGTGTATGCTTTCACGACGTGAAAAAAACCGCGCATGCTCAGAATCAAGTATGAGACGGGAGCGCTCGTTCTGGTAAAACTAGCGTTCGTAATGGAGATAGCACATTCATTACACAGTAACGGACTGAAAAGCGCGAATCGTCGCTCAACAAACTTTACTAACATGAAGGGTGGCGTCATTCGAACGGAACTTCCCCTTTATAGTGCCATCGTACGTGTTGAACGACACTGCGCTTTGCTTGATCGTTTTTTTTAATGATGGTGTGTACGCAAGGCAGGCTTGAGAGGAAACATGAAAAAAAACGAGGAGAAAAACGTCGGTTTAAAAAATGACATTAAAAACGATCGTGTGTACGGGGCATAAGTCAGTGACGTTCCTCCTCCTGAGGTTTTCAAGTGCAACCAGACTGGATCTGAGCGTAACGCTCCCTTCAAGACTTGCTTCATTCTTGCCGCATCTGTATCTTGGGGCATCATTCCCTTCTTCAATACAATCTTACACAGCAACTTGTTCAGTCTTCTGACATACTCTGAAAGCTTTTCATTCGGCTGTTGGAAAGTATGTTCAAATTGGTAGACCATCTCTGTCACCTTTTCTAGCTGACCGAACTCTTCCTGTAGCATGGCTAGACAGTCTTGAGCCGTGCAGTCTGTATTCCCAAACCGGAAACTTTTCACTGCTTCTGCTGCTGCGCCTTTAAGGCTTTCTATCACTCGTTGCCTCTTCTGCGCTTCAGGCACCTCCCATGCCGCCACCGCTTGTAATGCCTGTTCCACCCAAGTATCGAAGTCTTCCTCCCCCGCAGGGACAGGGAGCTTCCCTGAGAATGTCTTTAGTCTCCGATAGCTAGTCTCTACATGAACCGTGCTTGTCTTCTGACATTTAGTTAGCAGATCCCCTATTGCCTTTATCAATTCTGGTGATATAGCAGTGGTAGGTGCAGATGCCACCGGGGGCATCACCCTGTCTCCTCTTTCTGGTGAGGTCCGGGCCACAGCCTGCGGTGATCCCGTTGGTGATGGCTCCTTCTTTACAGTTACTGCTTGCGCCAACCTATAGGTTCTGTTGTCTGGCGTCCACACACACTTGCGCTTGTAAGCCTCCGGCATCCCGTCCCAGTACTCTACTAGTGCATACTGATTTGAGATGTCTGGGTCTGACTTTATCTCCGTCACCCACGGTGTGTGATCTGGGGACACTGACTTCATTAACTCCTCTACCGTTTCAGTCGACCATTCCTCCCCAGGGAGGCTGATGACTATTGAGCGGTTTGGGTCTGCCCTAGAGGCTTTGCACCACGCTTCTACTGCTTGTGGGTCCATGGGGTCCATGCCGGCACTTCTGGCATTCACCTGCTGTATCAGGATCCCGGACGAGAACCCCCACGTGTAGCGTTACCTTCAGCTAAGAGGGCCACAGATTTAGTTTGGGCCCTGAAGACAGCTCCACCAACCCCCGGCAATTTACTCGACCCACCCTGGCACAGTTAGTCTAGGGTAATATATATATTGTGACAGCAGGAAGGTAAAGTCACCTGGTTGCATCCAGGGGGGTAGATATATTTCTCCCAGATTCAGGCTTTATGCCGACTTATACAACTAGGGAGTTGATGAAGCCCAGCTGAGGCTAGTGGGCTCATGAATGACTCATACCTCTAGGGAGAGTGCTGGGCGTCGTGAGGCAGGGAGTTGATGAGACCAGCTGAAGCCTGTCAGTTCGTTTAAGGCCTCTATAAAAACTCCCAGCTTCATTAGATGTTAGCTCATGCCTGGAACCAGACCTGTGTGGACTGTCTAGGGAGAGTGAACCCCTGTGCGGTGAGACAAAGCCTGTGTGGCTATTTGTTTGGACTTTTACTAAACCAGGGACTTAGGGACTAGGACAGCACCAGGCTGATCCCAGTTGTTAGTTTAGGAAACCTGCATGTTTAGTCAGAGGTCAAACTGACCAGGATTTATTTTGTTTGTTTCTTTTTGGCTTTGCTGTGTTTTTGTCACTGTACATAGAGAAATAAACCGCACCTTTTGATTTTGAAAACCACAACCTCCGTCTGCTGGCCCTGTTTTTGTGTGGGGAGCCCAACCAGGGGGTCACACACACCCGCTACCGAGTTAACCCCCTCACAGTTGGTGGAGAACCAGTGGCAGTTTTTTTTAAGCCAGCATGGAGGAGATACTGAAACAGCTGGCTCTAGCAAATGCCAATCAACAGCAGACAAATGCAGGTTTGCAAAGGAGCCTTGCAGCCCAGCAGCAAGCTCATCAACAAGCCCAGCAGCAATCTGAGGCCCGCTTCATAGACCTGTTACAGAAGCAAGAGCAGAGACTACAACAAATGGAAGCAGTAATGCAGCAACGTCCGCAGACCAGTGAGGAAAGCCGTCCCACTAATACCGCGTCCTTTGGGGTGAGTCGTTTATTGACAAAAATGACTGGAGAGGATGATCCAGAGGTATTTTTGACCACATTTGAAAGGACTGCTGAAAGAGAAAAGTGGCCTGAGGAGCAGTGGGCTGGACTGGTGGCTCCTCTGTTAACTGGTGAATCGCAGAAGGCTTACTATGACCTAGAGCCTGACCAAGCAAAAGACTATGTGATGCTAAAAGCTGAAATATTGGCAAGGCTGGGTGTCACCCTGGCTGTCCGGGCTCAGCGTGTGCATAACTGGACTTTCCAGCTTGGAAAACCCCCCAGGTCTCAAATGTATGATCTCATTCACCTGAGCAGGAAGTGGCTACAGCCAGAGACTTTGTCCGCACCGGAGATTGTGGAACGTGTTGTGATGGATCGTTTCTTGAGAGCTCTTCCTACCGCCATTCAAAAGTGGGTAAGCCATGGAGACCCAGAAACGGCCGGTAAACTTGTGGATCGTGTAGAGAGATACTTGGCTACAGAGAACCTGACGGCCTCTTCCAGAGACTCTCGGACTTTCCACCCTAAGACCAGACCATCCCCAGGGGCGGATAAGAGGATTCCAAGGGGTGAGGGTGGAGAGAGTGAGAGGGTGGGAGCTCTACCCCAAGTTTGGCGAGAACAGCCTGGGAAATCAGCGGCTCAAGAGGCCGCAAGAAGGATCGTTTGCTACCGCTGCCGGCAAGCGGGACATATTGCAGCAAATTGCCCGGTTGTGGAGGAACCCATGCAATGTGACTTTCTGATGGACAGACGTCAGTCGCTGTGTGCGACAGTCGCATGCACTGCCATTCGGGGAACTGAGAAACATTTATGCAAAATGTGTATTAATGGTAGAAATGTTGTGGTATTACTGGATTCAGGTAGCCTTGTGACCCTGATAAAGGCTGAATTAGTTAAAACAGAGGTCTCTGGGAATAGCAAGGTAGCTGTTATTTGTGTGCATGGGGACACCCGAGAGTATCCAGTGACCACAGTGTGTTTCGAGACCCCCAAAGGTACCCTCTCTCATCCAGTGGGGTTAGTATCTCAATTACCGCATGATGCCATTGTGGGAAGGGATTTTCCGAAGTTCTGGGAACTGTGGGATGATCCTGAGCCCCCCACTGGTGCCCCTATGTACCAGGAATGTGATAGCCAGAACTCCTCTGAGAGTGGTGAGGACTCTCCAGAATTTCCCTTGTCAGTATTGGCAGGGGAGACTCAAGAAACTGGAGAGGAGCCCACCTCCTCAGACGAAAACCTACCGTCTGTGGAGTTTTCTGATCTGGAGGTTCACAGGGAAAATTTTGCCACAGAACAGTTAAAAGACCCCGCCCTAATAAAGGCACGGGAAAACGTAGTGGAAATAGATGGCGAGTTAGTGAACCCAGATAATACCTGCACTTACCCATACTTCAGCGTAGAGAAGGACCTACTGTATCGGGTGGCAAAAAGGGCAGAAGAAACCGTTGAGCAGCTGGTGGTGCCCAAACCTTACAGGAAGTTGGTGTTGGAGTTGGCCCATGGGCACATTCTTGGAGGTCATCTGGGGACAGAGAAAACCCGAGAGAGGGTATTACAGAGATTCTATTGGCCTGGGGTGATGAAGGACATAGAAAATTATTGTTCCTCCTGCCCTGTGTGTCAGAGGTCGGCCCCGATGCCACATTTCCGTAGCCCGCTGGTCCCTCTACCCATCATTGAGGTCCCGTTTGAGAGAATCGCAATGGATTTGGTAGGTCCTATAATCAAGTCCGCTAGGGGGCACCAGTACATATTGGTTATAATGGACTATGCCACCCGTTATCCAGAAGCGATCCCTCTCAGAAATACCTCGGCCAAAACCATAGCCAAAGAGCTATCTCTTGTTTTTAGCCGGGTGGGTATTTGTAAAGAACTGCTTACGGACCAAGGTACACCCTTTATGTCCCGGGTTATGAAAGAGCTGTGTAAATTGTTCAAAGTGACGCAATTGCGTACATCTGTGTATCACCCCCAAACCGATGGGCTGGTTGAAAGATTCAACAAAACCCTAAAACAAATGTTGAAGAAAGTGGTGGATAGAGATGGAAAGGATTGGGACTGTCTACTTCCTTATTTGATGTTTGCTATTAGGGAGGTGCCCCAATCCTCTACGGGATTCTCCCCCTTTGAGTTACTGTATGGGAGACACCCAAGAGGGCTGTTGGATATTGCCAAGGAAACTTGGGAAAGTGAGAGTTCTCCCCACAGGAGTGTGATTGAGCATGTCGCCCTGATGCAAGATCGAATTGCACAGGTAATGCCCATCGTGAAGGAACATTTGGCCCAAGCGCAGTTGGCACAGCAGAGAGTGTACAACCGTGGAGCAAAGACCCGTACCTTTTCCCCGGGGGATAGGATATTGGTACTTGTCCCTACGGTTGAAAGTAAATTCCTTGCCAAATGGCAAGGCCCCTACGAGATAATGGAAAAAGTGAGCGAAGTGAATTACAAGGTCAGACAACCAGGAAGGCGAAAGCCCGAACAGATATATCACGTTAATCTGTTGAAAGCCTGGAGGGATAGAGAGTCCCTAGTCGCAGAAACTTGGGCACCAGCTCAAACTGGTTGCGTGATTCCGGAGGTTGGAATAGCAGCCACCTTGTCACAACCCCAACAACAGGAGGTTAAGGAGTTTGTGCTTTGCAACAAGGAGGTGTTCTCTGAGCTGCCGGGACAAACATCTGGGGTAGAGCATGATATTATTACCCCGCCCGGTGAAAGGGTGAAGTTAAAACCCTATCGGATCCCAGAGGCCCGACGGGAGGCAATACGGGAGGAAGTACAGAAAATGCTGAACTTAGGGGTGATAGAGGAGTCCCAAAGTGATTGGTCTAGTCCCATTGTGTTGGTGCCTAAACCGGATGGGAGCTGGCGATTTTGTAACGATTTTCGTCAGTTGAACAAAGTTACAAAATTTGACACCTACCCCATGCCACGTATAGATGAGTTGATCGACCGGCTGGGAACAGCCCGATACATGACGACTCTTGACCTCACAAAAGGGTATTGGCAAATTCCCCTGGCCAAGTCGGCCAAAGAGAAAACCGCATTTGTAACCCCAGACGGGGCGTTCCAATATAAGAGAATGCCGTTCGGGTTACAGAATGCGCCGGCCACATTCCAGCGGAAAATGGACCAGATGCTGAGGCCCCATCGGAAGTATGCTGCGGCTTACCTGGATGACGTAATTGTCCATAGCACAGATTGGGCCTCACATCTGCCAAAAGTGCAAGCAGTCCTGGACTCTGTTCGGGAAGCGGGGTTTACGGCTAACCCCAAGAAGTGTACCATTGGGCAGGAGGAGGCCAAATATCTTGGGTACACCATTGGCAGGGGAGTAATAAAACCCCAACTCAACAAAGTCGAGGCCATCCAGAGTTGGCCACGTCCCAACAGCAAGAAGCAGGTACGAGCCTTTCTGGGAATCGCGGGTTATTATCGGCGCTTCATTCCCCACTTTGCTTCTAAGGCTGTGCCCCTAACCAACCTGACGAAAGGGAAAGGGTCGGTCATGATTAAATGGACCCCCGAGGCTGAGGCAGCATTCCAATTCTTGAAACAAGCCTTATGTAGCCAGCCAGTGTTGTACTCACCCGACTTCTCTAAAGACTTTGTCGTACAAAGTGATGCGTCAGATGTGGGGTTAGGAGCAGTATTGTCCCAGGTCTGGAACGGGGAAGAGCACCCAGTCATTTACCTCAGCAGGAAGTTGAAGTCCCATGAGGTAAATTACGCCACGGTTGAAAAGGAGTGTTTAGCGGTGAAGTGGGCTCTAGATTCCCTTCGGTACTATCTGCTAGGTAGGCACTTTGACATGGTTACGGATCACGCTCCGTTAAAGTGGATGGCTCAAAACAAGGAGACAAATAGAAGAGTGAATAGGTGGTTCCTGGCCCTACAGGAATTCAACTTCACAGTAAAGCATCGCCCTGGCGTTCAAATGGGGAATGTGGATGCTTTGTCTCGAGTACATGAATGCCTGATTGCTGGTGTTCCAACCCCAAGGTTAAAACAAGAGGGGGGGGTATGTGACAGCAGGAAGGTAAAGTCACCTGGTTGCATCCAGGGGGGTAGATATATTTCTCCCAGATTCAGGCTTTATGCCGACTTATACAACTAGGGAGTTGATGAAGCCCAGCTGAGGCTAGTGGGCTCATGAATGACTCATACCTCTAGGGAGAGTGCTGGGCGTCGTGAGGCAGGGAGTTGATGAGACCAGCTGAAGCCTGTCAGTTCGTTTAAGGCCTCTATAAAAACTCCCAGCTTCATTAGATGTTAGCTCATGCCTGGAACCAGACCTGTGTGGACTGTCTAGGGAGAGTGAACCCCTGTGCGGTGAGACAAAGCCTGTGTGGCTATTTGTTTGGACTTTTACTAAACCAGGGACTTAGGGACTAGGACAGCACCAGGCTGATCCCAGTTGTTAGTTTAGGAAACCTGCATGTTTAGTCAGAGGTCAAACTGACCAGGATTTATTTTGTTTGTTTCTTTTTGGCTTTGCTGTGTTTTTGTCACTGTACATAGAGAAATAAACCGCACCTTTTGATTTTGAAAACCACAACCTCCGTCTGCTGGCCCTGTTTTTGTGTGGGGAGCCCAACCAGGGGGTCACACACACCCGCTACCGAGTTAACCCCCTCACAATATATATATATATTGTGACAGCAGGAAGGTAAAGTCACCTGGTTGCATCCAGGGGGGTAGATATATTTCTCCCAGATTCAGGCTTTATGCTGACTTATACAACTAGGGTGGAGAGTTGTATAAGCCCAGCTGAGGCTAGTAGGCTCATGGATGACTCATACCTCTAGGGAGAGTGTGGGGCGTCGTGCAGACAGAGATGAGACCAGCTGAACCTTGTCAGCTCATTTAGGCCTCTATAAGGAACTCCCAGCTTCATTAGATGTTAGCTCATGCCTGGAACCAGACCTGTGTGGACTGTCTAGGGAGAGTGAACCCCTGTGCGGTGAGGCAAAGCCTGTGTGGCTATTTGTTTGGACTTTTACTAAACCAGGGACTTAGGGACTAGGACAGCACCAGGCTGATCCCAGTTGTTAGTTTAGGAAACCTGCATGTTTAGTCAGAGGTCAAACTGACCAGGATTTATTTTGTTTGTTTCTTTTTTGGCTTTGCTGTGTTTTTGTCACTGTACATAGAGAAATAAACCGCACCTTTTGATTTTGAAAACCACAACCTCCGTCTGCTGGCCCTGTTTTTGTGTGGGGAGCCCAACCAGGGGGTCACACACACCCGCTACCGAGTTAACCCCCTCACAGTTGGTGGAGAATGCGGGCAGTTTTTTTTAAGCCAGCATGGAGGAGATACTGAAACAGCTGGCTCTAGCAAATGCCAATCAACAGCAGACAAATGCAGGTTTGCAAAGGAGCCTTGCAGCCCAGCAGCAAGCTCATCAACAAGCCCAGCAGCAATCTGAGGCCCGCTTCATAGACCTGTTACAGAAGCAAGAGCAGAGACTACAACAAATGGAAGCAGTAATGCAGCAACGTCCGCAGACCAGTGAGGAAAGCCGTCCCACTAATACGGCGTCCTTTGGGGTGAGTCGTTTATTGACAAAAATGACTGGAGAGGATGATCCAGAGGTATTTTTGACCACATTTGAAAGGACTGCTGAAAGAGAAAAGTGGCCTGAGGAGCAGTGGGCTGGACTGGTGGCTCCTCTGTTAACTGGTGAATCGCAGAAGGCTTACTATGACCTAGAGCCTGACCAAGCAAAAGACTATGTGATGCTAAAAGCTGAAATATTGGCAAGGCTGGGTGTCACCCTGGCTGTCCGGGCTCAGCGTGTGCATAACTGGACTTTCCAGCTTGGAAAACCCCCCAGGTCTCAAATGTATGATCTCATTCACCTGAGCAGGAAGTGGCTACAGCCAGAGACTTTGTCCGCACCAGAGATTGTGGAACGTGTTGTAATGGATCGGTTTTTGAGAGCTCTTCCTACTGCCATCCAAAAGTGGGTAAGCCATGGAGACCCAGAGACGGCCGGTGGTCTTGTGGATCGTGTAGAGAAATACTTGGCTACAGAGAACCTGACGGCCTCTTCCAGAGACACTCGGACTTTCCACCCTAAGACCAGACCATCCCCAGGGGCGGATAAGAGGATTCCAAGGGGTGAGGGTGGAGAGAGTGAGAGGGTGGGAGCTCTACCCCAAGTTTGGCGAGAACAGCCTGGGAAATCAGCGGCTCAAGAGGCCGCAAGAAGGATCGTTTGCTACCGCTGCCGGCAAGCGGGACATATTGCAGCCAATTGCCCGGTTGTGGAGGAACCCATGCAGTGTGACTTTCTGACGGACAGACATCAGTCGCTGTGTGCGACAGTCGCATGCACTGCCATTCGGGGAACTGAGAAACATTTATGCAAAATGTGTATTAATGGTAGAAATGTTGTGGTATTGCTGGATTCAGGTAGCCTTGTGACCCTGATAAAGGCTGAATTAGTTAAAACAGAGGTCTCTGGGAATAGCAAGGTAGCTGTTATTTGTGTGCATGGGGACACCCGAGAGTATCCAGTGACTACAGTGTGTTTCGAGACCCCCAAAGGTACCCTCTCTCATCCAGTGGGGTTAGTATCTCAATTACCGCATGATGCCATTGTGGGAAGGGATTTTCCGAAGTTCTGGGAACTGTGGGATGATCCTGAGCCCCCCACTGGTGCCCCTATGTACCAGGAATGTGATAGCCAGAACTCCTCTGAGAGTGGGGAGGACTCTCCAGAATTTCCCTTGTCAGTATTGGCAGGGGAGACTCAAGAAACTGGAGAGGAGCCCACCTCCTCAGACGAAAACCTACCGTCTGTGGAGTTTTCTGATCTGGAGGTTCACAGGGAAAATTTTGCCACAGAACAGTTAAAAGACCCCGCCCTAATAAAGGCACGGGAAAACGTAGTGGAAATAGATGGCGAGTTAGTGAACCCAGATAATACCTGCACTTACCCATACTTCAGCGTAGAGAAGGACCTACTGTATCGGGTGGCAAAAAGGGCAGAAGAAACCGTTGAGCAGCTGGTGGTGCCCAAACCTTACAGGAAGTTGGTGTTGGAGTTGGCCCATGGGCACATTCTTGGAGGTCATCTGGGGACAGAGAAAACCCGAGAGAGGGTATTACAGAGATTCTATTGGCCTGGGGTGATGAAGGACATAGAAAATTATTGTTCCTCCTGCCCTGTGTGTCAGAGGTCGGCCCCGATGCCACATTTCCGTAGCCCGCTGGTCCCTCTACCCATCATTGAGGTCCCGTTTGAGAGAATCGCAATGGATTTGGTAGGTCCTATAATCAAGTCCGCTAGGGGGCACCAGTACATATTGGTTATAATGGACTATGCCACCCGTTATCCAGAAGCGATCCCTCTCAGAAATACCTCGGCCAAAACCATAGCCAAAGAGCTATCTCTTGTTTTTAGCCGGGTGGGTATTTGTAAAGAACTGCTTACGGACCAAGGTACACCCTTTATGTCCCGGGTTATGAAAGAGCTGTGTAAATTGTTCAAAGTGACGCAATTGCGTACATCTGTGTATCACCCCCAAACCGATGGGCTGGTTGAAAGATTCAACAAAACCCTAAAACAAATGTTGAAGAAAGTGGTGGATAGAGATGGAAAGGATTGGGACTGTCTACTTCCTTATTTGATGTTTGCTATTAGGGAGGTGCCCCAATCCTCTACGGGATTCTCCCCCTTTGAGTTACTGTATGGGAGACACCCAAGAGGGCTGTTGGATATTGCCAAGGAAACTTGGGAAAGTGAGAGTTCTCCCCACAGGAGTGTGATTGAGCATGTCGCCCTGATGCAAGATCGAATTGCACAGGTAATGCCCATCGTGAAGGAACATTTGGCCCAAGCGCAGTTGGCACAGCAGAGAGTGTACAACCGTGGAGCAAAGACCCGTACCTTTTCCCCGGGGGATAGGATATTGGTACTTGTCCCTACGGTTGAAAGTAAATTCCTTGCCAAATGGCAAGGCCCCTACGAGATAATGGAAAAAGTGAGCGAAGTGAATTACAAGGTCAGACAACCAGGAAGGCGAAAGCCCGAACAGATATATCACGTTAATCTGTTGAAAGCCTGGAGGGATAGAGAGTCCCTAGTCGCAGAAACTTGGTCACCAGCTCAAACTGGTTGCGTGATTCCGGAGGTTGGAATAGCAGCCACCTTGTCACAACCCCAACAACAGGAGGTTAAGGAGTTTGTGCTTCGCAACAAGGAGGTGTTCTCTGAGCTGCCGGGACAAACATCTGGGGTAGAGCATGATATTATTACCCCGCCCGGTGAAAGGGTGAAGTTAAAACCCTATCGGATCCCAGAGGCCCGACGGGAGGCAATACGGGAGGAAGTACAGAAAATGCTGAACTTAGGGGTGATAGAGGAGTCCCAAAGTGATTGGTCTAGTCCCATTGTGTTGGTGCCTAAACCGGATGGGAGCTGGCGATTTTGTAACGATTTTCGTCAGTTGAACAAAGTGACAAAATTTGACACCTACCCCATGCCACGTATAGATGAGTTGATCGACCGGCTGGGAACAGCCCGATACATGACGACTCTTGACCTCACAAAAGGGTATTGGCAAATTCCCCTGGCCAAGTCGGCCAAAGAGAAAACCGCATTTGTAACCCCAGACGGGGCGTTCCAATATAAGAGAATGCCGTTCGGGTTACAGAATGCGCCGGCCACATTCCAGCGGAAAATGGACCAGATACTGAGGCCCCATCGGAAGTATGCTGCGGCTTACCTGGATGACGTAATTGTCCATAGCACAGATTGGGCCTCACATCTGCCAAAAGTGCAAGCAGTCCTAGACTCTATCCGGGAAGCGGGGTTTACGGCTAACCCCAAGAAGTGTACCATTGGGCAGGAGGAGGCCAAATATCTTGGGTACACCATTGGCAGGGGAGTGATAAAACCCCAACTCAACAAAGTCGAGGCCATCCAGAGTTGGCCACGTCCCAACAGCAAGAAGCAGGTACGGGCCTTTCTGGGAATCGCGGGTTATTATCGGCGCTTCATTCCCCACTTTGCTTCTAAGGCTGTGCCCCTAACCAACCTGACGAAAGGGAAAGGGTCGGTCATGATTAAATGGACCCCCGAGGCTGAGGCAGCATTCCAATTCTTGAAACAAGCCTTATGTAGCCAGCCAGTGTTGTACTCACCCGACTTCTCTAAAGACTTTGTCGTACAAAGTGATGCGTCAGATGTGGGGTTAGGAGCAGTATTGTCCCAGGTCTGGAACGGGGAAGAGCACCCAGTCATTTACCTCAGCAGGAAGTTGAAGTCCCATGAGGTAAATTACGCCACGGTTGAAAAGGAGTGTTTAGCGGTGAAGTGGGCTCTAGATTCCCTTCGGTACTATCTGCTAGGTAGGCACTTTGACATGGTTACGGATCACGCTCCGTTAAAGTGGATGGCTCAAAACAAGGAGACAAATAGAAGAGTGAATAGGTGGTTCCTGGCCCTACAGGAATTCAACTTCACAGTAAAGCATCGCCCTGGCGTTCAAATGGGGAATGTGGATGCTTTGTCTCGAGTACATGAATGCCTGATTGCTGGTGTTCCAACCCCAAGGTTAAAACAAGAGGGGGGGGTATGTGACAGCAGGAAGGTAAAGTCACCTGGTTGCATCCAGGGGGGTAGATATATTTCTCCCAGATTCAGGCTTTATGCTGACTTATACAACTAGGGTGGAGAGTTGTATAAGCCCAGCTGAGGCTAGTAGGCTCATGGATGACTCATACCTCTAGGGAGAGTGTGGGGCGTCGTGCAGACAGAGATGAGACCAGCTGAACCTTGTCAGCTCATTTAGGCCTCTATAAGGAACTCCCAGCTTCATTAGATGTTAGCTCATGCCTGGAACCAGACCTGTGTGGACTGTCTAGGGAGAGTGAACCCCTGTGCGGTGAGGCAAAGCCTGTGTGGCTATTTGTTTGGACTTTTACTAAACCAGGGACTTAGGGACTAGGACAGCACCAGGCTGATCCCAGTTGTTAGTTTAGGAAACCTGCATGTTTAGTCAGAGGTCAAACTGACCAGGATTTATTTTGTTTGTTTCTTTTTTGGCTTTGCTGTGTTTTTGTCACTGTACATAGAGAAATAAACCGCACCTTTTGATTTTGAAAACCACAACCTCCGTCTGCTGGCCCTGTTTTTGTGTGGGGAGCCCAACCAGGGGGTCACACACACCCGCTACCGAGTTAACCCCCTCACAATATATATATATCTTATACTCTATGGTTAAATTCAGACACCAATGCAATGATAGAAGAATAACGAGTTTACTTTCTACTGGCAATAAAATCAACCGTTATAACAGATCACATGAATCTATCTGCAGAGCCCTGCAGCAATAGCCACACTATAACTAGTAAGATATGGCGCACACGCGCCACGTGTAACGGTACTTCACTATGCGCCCTATGGCGCAGCAACTAAATATACTATCTGGATGGCCAGGCCTGACCATATAACTCAGTCTCTAGGGGATGAATTCTTTGCATGCAAGTCTTTAAACGGTGGTGCACATTTCAGGAACACATTTGTAATCCAAAGGGTAAAAAATGCCAACACAGAACACTCCACTAGAGATCCGTTTGACTCAGTTCTGCTATGGATCTCCAGTGGGGACTTAAATATGAACTGGTGGGCCACGGCAGTCTGTAGGCCTAACAATATGATACAGTATATGGATTGAGCAGGTGCTCGCTCACCCCTCCGGACGCGATCCCAGTCCGGGAACTTCCACCTGCTGTGTCTCCACACACAAGGTCTGCAGCGGTCTGGTCTCCGGCTCAGCAGCGGTTGAGGAAACCGAGTCAGATGCCACCCAGGCTCGCAATGGGGTGGAAGGCTCTGTTGGGTAACAGCGCAAGGCCCCAGGCTTCAGGCCTTGCACCACAGCGGATCCGCACAGGAAGATCTCTCCACTGAAGTCTCGTGTCCCAAAGAGGCCGAGCGCAGCCTCGCCTCCTCCTTATATAACCACACCCATGAGTCTCTGGGGTGGAAACATTGCATCCTGGGTGCCAAATGGGGTTCTGGGTAAGGTAGTCCTGAGAGTCTTAAAGGAGACCCCGGTACACACTCCCCCCACTTAAACTCTTTGGTCCCCAAAGATAATTCTAACATACACTGTGTACAACCCTAGACAACGTTGCGTATGATGTTGGCATAGGGAATTCCCACCAAAACAAAAGGGGTTGAATTCCCTTGCCCACAGGTCACACTATCATGAGTGGCCTGCCTAACTGTGCCAGAGAGTGAGTGGGGGTTGCCCTCCACCAAATGAACAGTGGAGGGATCCGGATTCTCTGCACTCCTCCTGGCAATGACCACAGAATCTTCTGAGCTCTTCCCCATTTGTGGGTAGGTCAACTTTTTGGGAGGCCTTATGACTCTTCAAGCCCTTTGCTCTCTTGGGGTTTCTGGCTCTGGCGCCACAGGCTCTTCTTCCGTAGCAGGCTCAGACAACACGGCGGGCTCTGGAACATCTGCTTCAGGAGCCGAGGGATACATAGAGTCTCCAGGGTCCTTTTCAGAGTAAGTATCACAGGCATCTTCCCAGTAATCTGATGAAGGACTAGATGGGATGAACTCAGTGGCTTCTGCATTCAGTTTTCCATCTATAGTGTCTTCAGTGGTTGGAAGATCTATAGCAGAAGTTTCTGGAGTTGGGGAAGGCCACAGCCAGTCAAGTTCTCTTCCTTCATCTCCACTAAGTTCAGAGGCCTCTCCATCTTCAGCCCAAAAGGTCTGGGACCGAGTGTTCGGCCTGGGAGTATCCAGAATAGAGACTGGTTCCGGGGAGTCCCTCACTGGAGGTATCCTGACTGCTTCAGCAAGTGGGAGCAGGTGGTTTCGATGCCACGTCTTCAGTGGTCCTACCTTCCCTTCTGGTTTCAACTTGTAGACAGGTAGGCCTGGCAGCTTCCTACAGATGACATAGGGTTCAGATCTCCATCTATCTGCAAGTTTGTGTTTTCCAGGGACCCCCAGATTGCGTAACAGTACTCGGTCCCCGGGCTGAAGGTCTTGCACCCGGACCTTCAAGTCAAAGTTTCTTTTGTTTCGAGCTCCCCTTTGATCTGAGGCCGCTTGAGCTTGTTCATAGGCTACTTTCAGGCTGTGTCCGAGCCTGTCCACATATCCTTTGTGGGAGGTGGCTGAGGAATGGTCTAAGGAGGTGCCAAAGGCCAGGTCCACAGGTAACCTTGCTTCTCTCCCAAACATGAGTCGATAGGGGGAGTAGCCTGTAGCATCACTTGTGGTGCAGTTGTAAGCGTGTACTATAGCTGCTATGTGTTTTCTCCAATGTTGTTTCTTCTCACTATCCAGAGTTCCCAACATGTTGAGCAGGGTTCGGTTAAACCTCTCCGGCTGAGCATCTCCCTGTGGGTGGTAAGGTGTGGTTCGGATTTTCTTGATTCCTAACGAATCCAGGAGTTTCCGGATCAGCCGACTCTCAAAGTTCCTTCCTTGGTCTGAATGGAGTCGCTGTGGCAGCCCATAATGGACAAAATACTTCTCCATAAGTACCTTGGCCACTGTGGAAGCCTTCTGGTCTTTGATTGGGAAAGCTTGGGCATACCGGGTGAAATGATCGGTTATCACCAGAACAATTCCTAGTCCACTCAGGTTGGGTTCGAGGCAGAGAAAATCAATGCATACCAGATCCATTGGGCCTTGACATTGTAGATGGCCCATTGGGGCAGCTTGATGGGGTAAAGTCTTCCTCTGGATGCAGCGTGCACATGAATGGCAGTACTCTTCTACTTCTGCCCTCATGCAGGGCCAATAGAACCAACTTCTGATGAGTGGAAAGGTCCTTTCCGCCCCTAGGTGGCCGTGATTGTCATGCAGGGCAATCAGAACAGTCTCTCGATGTTTTTCCGGAAGGAACAATTGCCATTTATCTTCCAGGTCATCAGAGGGGCCCCTTCGGTAGACCACTCCCTGATGCACCTGCAACCTGTCCCACTCTTTCCTCAACAGGCGAGCTTTATTTGAGGGGTGGCGCAGGAGTCTGTTTGGATCCTGATTCTCCAGGGCTTCCAGAACCAATTTACGCATGGGGTCTTCTAATTGGTCGCATCTCAGCTCCTTCTTGGACAGTTTCGGCAGATTGTCTTCCTCCAGTTGGGTTACTCCACAGTATTGTTTGGGGACTCCTACCATGGTAACTACTATCTCTTCTGCCCTCGAGCCTCCTCTGGCTTGTAATTCAGCCCCTTGACAAAGGGCCCGCACCCCGTCGGGTGCCACTTGAGTCCAGTCTTCTGTGTCACTGGTGGGGGCATGAGATCTCCTAGACAGAGCGTCTGCATCTCGATTTCCAGCCCCTGGCCTGTACTTTAGGCTGAAATTGAATCCGGACAGTGCAGCCAGCCACCTGTGTCCAGTGGCGTCCAGCTTTGCTGTGGTGAAAAGGTAGGTAAGGGGGTTGTTGTCGGTCTTCACAGTGAACTCCGCCCCATACAGGTAGTCTTTGAGCTTGTCCACTACCGCCCACTTAAGGGCCAGGAACTCCAGCTTGTGAGTGGGGTAGTTCTTCTCAGAGGGGGTCAGGCTCCTGCTCACGTAGGCAACAGGCCGCAGTTGTCCTTCGTGTTCTTGGTAAAGTACTCCTCCCAGACCGTCATGACTAGCATCTACATGTAGGTCATAGGGTTTGGTTGGGTCTGCGTAGGCCAAGACTGGGGCAGTGGTTAGGCTCTTCTTCAACGCCTGGAAGCCCTCTTCACACTTCTGGTTCCACTGATCTCTGACCGACTCTCCCGGCTTCCTGGGCCCGGAGTCGTCCTCTTCCCCCTCGGTCTTGAGTAGTTCATTCAATGGTCTGGCAATTCGGGCGAATCCTTCCACAAACCTCCTGTAATAGGAGCAGAACCCCAAGAAGGATCTGAGTTCTGTTACTGTGGTGGGTCGTGGCCAGGAGGTAACTGCCTCCAATTTCTCAGGGTCTGTGGCCACTCCTTCTTCAGACACTATGTGTCCCAGATAGTTCACAGAAGACTGGTAGAACCGACACTTCTCAGGCGAAAGCTTGAGTCCCTCCTCACTGAGTCTTCTCAACACTTTTTCCAGCCTCTCTTCATGTTCTTCCAGGGTTCTCCCAAAGACAATGACATTGTCTCCTACAGTCTTCTCCATGAGACGTTGGAAGGTAGCAGGAACTCCAGACAGTCCCTGAGGCATTCGATCAAACTCGAAGAACCCCACTGGGGTTATGAAGGCTGTCTTCTCCTTGTCTTCCGGGTGCATAGGGATCTGGTAGTATCCACTCTTGAGATCCATAACGATGAACCACCTGGCTCCAGACAGACTCTGTAAAGCGTCCTCTATCCTCGGAGTGGTGTACTGGTTGGGGATGGTTCTCCTGTTGAGGGTTCTGTAGTCTATACATAGCCTCAACGACCCATTCTTCTTCCTGACCACCACTATCGGGGAGGCATAGGGGCTTCTAGACTCCCGGATCACACCAGTCCTCTTGAGTTCTGCGAGTTGTTCCCTTAGATCCTCCAGATATGCTAGTGGGACCTGCCTGACCCTCTCTCTGAAGGGCTTGTCTTCTTGGAGGCGGATTCGATGGGTGGCACTCCTTGCACACCCCACATCGAACTCATCTTTGGAGAAGATCTTCTCCCATCTGGTCAACTGGGCCTTGGCTCTCTTTCCAAGCCCTGAGCAGATTCGGGTTTTCCATAGACAGCTTCGCCCAAACATCTCCTCCTTCACCCGTCCCCTTGACTTCTGACAGGGTAACCGGGGCAGCAGGGCTCACCTGGCCCAGCAGCATTCTGGCGGGGATCTCCATGGGGCCACCTGTAGTGTTCCTAACAGTCACCGGAACTCTACAATGGGCCTTCTTCAGGGCCTTCAGCGGAATCACTTCTGGTATCACTTCCAGACCTGAGAACTCTCCCCTTGGGTCGGATTCCAGCACGACAAAGGGTCCAGGCTGCTCCCAAGTAAGCTTCACAGTGGCTCTAAAACAGGTTACTTCGCCGGGCTGCAACACTACCCCTTCTCTTCCAAGTCTCCACACCTTCCCTATCCCCTCTCCAGGGGTCTTCTGCTCTAGGACCAGCCGTTGGTAGGCCGTCTTCAGCATGGGGTGGATCTTGGTGGCCGCTTGCCCCTTCTCTTTCACTAGAGGGGTCAGGAGTCTTCGGACCAGGTCCGTGTTTGTCCCTACTATAAGGGAACTCTTGTTGGCTCCTGGCGGTCGAGGGCACACAACTGCCAGGGTGTCAAACACTTCGGCCTTCCCAGCCACAGATGGGTCAAAGGTCATCTTGATGGGCAGATAGCCATCGTAGGGGAAGCTCTGGGTTCCAATCCCCCATATTTCCAGTTCCTCTATCTTCTGGATGGGCAGATGACTCAAGTGCTTATCGTAGAAATCCCGGTATAATAGGGTCACTTGTGCCCCAGTATCCAAGATGGCTCTGGTGTAGACTCCCTCCACTTGAATGGGCACCATAGGAGATGGGCCTACCAGCTTCTCCGGATATGGCCTGGCAGGGGTCGCCTTCTTCTGGCCCTTTCCCTTCAGACTCTCTCTCGTCCAACTCCCTTTGGACTTTAGTCTTTCTTGAGCCTGGTATGCATTGATTTCCCTCCTTTCAATGGGTGTACAGACCCGCTGAGGGATAATATTGTTTTTCTTAGGTGTGCATCCCCTCTGGGGAATGCTGTGCCTCTTCTGAGGGGTCTTGCCCCCTTTCTCTGGGGTGTATCTCTGTTGAGGAATGTTGTGTTTCCTCTGAGGGGTTTTGTCTCCTCTTTTCTTCTGCTTCGCATTCAGCTTGGAGCTCACTGAAGATGATGGGCACCCGGTTGACTCCTTCACCGGGGCCCTCTGGAGTTTCCCGCCGGCTTGCGGTTATCTGTTTTCTTCTTCTTGGGACTGGAACATGTAGCTGCAACGTGACCAACTCCCCCACAGTTAAAACAGATTATGTCTCCCCAGTCTTGCAGATATGCGGGTGCCGAAACAGCTGGGAACAGTTACTTTCTCACTACCTCTTTCTCTGGACCCTGTGTGTCTTTCGCCATCAGGGAGGTTAGCATCTCTAACACCTGAGACATTTGTGATTTCAAAGTGTCCACTTCTGAGTCCCTTTCTGGAGTCATGAGCAAGTTGACTATCACTGGTGTAGGAGCATGACTTGTCTTTATCATTGCCTGATCCTTCTGCAGTGCCTCCTCATCTCTGATGATTTTTATCAAATCAGAGTAAGTCAGTGACGTTCCTCCTCCTGAGGTTTTCAAGTGCAACCAGACTGGATCTGAGCGTAACGCTCCCTTCAAGACTTGCTTCATTCTTGCCGCATCTGTATCTTGGGGCATCATTCCCTTCTTCAATACAATCTTACACAGCAACTTGTTCAGTCTTCTGACATACTCTGAAAGCTTTTCATTTGGCTGTTGGAAAGTATGTTCAAATTGGTAGACCATCTCTGTCACCTTTTCTAGCTGACCGAACTCTTCCTGTAGCATGGCTAGACAGTCTTGAGCCGTGCAGTCTGTATTCCCAAACCGGAAACTTTTCACTGCTTCTGCTGCTGCGCCTTTAAGGCTTTCTATCACTCGTTGCCTCTTCTGCGCTTCAGGCACCTCCCATGCCTCCACCGCTTGTAATGCCTGTTCCACCCAAGTATCGAAGTCTTCCTCCCCCGCAGGGACAGGGAGCTTCCCTGAGAATGTCTTTAGTCTCCGATAGCTAGTCTCTACATGAACCGTGCTTGTCTTCTGACATTTAGTTAGCAGATCCCCTATTGCCTTTATCAATTCTGGTGATATAGCAGTGGTAGGTGCAGATGCCACCGGGGGCATCACCCTGTCTCCTCTTTCTGGTGAGGTCCGGGCCGCAGCCTGCGGTGATCCCGTTGGTGATGGCTCCTTCTTTACAGTTACTGCTTGCGCCAACCTATAGGTTCTGTTGTCTGGCGTCCACACACACTTGCGCTTGTAAGCCTCCGGCATCCCGTCCCAGTACTCTACTAGTGCATACTGATATGAGATGTCTGGGTCTGACTTTATCTCCGTCACCCACGGTGTGTGATCTGGGGACACTGACTTCATTAACTCCTCTACCGTTTCAGTCGACCATTCCTCCCCAGGGAGGCTGATGACTATTGAGCGGTTTGGGTCTGCCCTAGAGGCTTTGCACCACGCTTCTACTGCTTGTGGGTCCATGGGGTCCATGCCGGCACTTCTGGCATTCACCTGCTGTATCAGGATCCCGGACGAGAACCCCCACGTGTAGCGTTACCTTCAGCTAAGAGGGCCACAGATTTAGTTTGGGCCCCGAAGACAGCTCCACCAACCCCCGGCAATTTACTCGACCCACCCTGGCACAGTTAGTCTAGGGTAATATATATATATATATATCTTATACTCTATGGTTAAATTCAGACACCAATGCAATGATAGAAGAATAACGAGTTTACTTTCTACTGGCAATAAAATCAACCATTATAACAGATCACATGAATCTATCTGCAGAGCCCTGCAGCAATAGCCACACTATAACTAGTAAGATATGGCGCACACGCGCCACGTGTAACGGTACTTCACTATGCGCCCTATGGCGCAGCAACTAAATATACTATCTGGATGGCCAGGCCTGACCATATAACTCAGTCTCTAGGGGATGAATTCTTTGCATGCAAGTCTTTAAACGGTGGTGCACATTTCAGGAACACATTTGTAATCCAAAGGGTAAAAAATGCCAACACAGAACACTCCACTAGAGATCCGTTTGACTCAGTTCTGCTATGGATCTCCAGTGGGGACTTAAATATGAACTGGTGGGCCACGGCAGTCTGTAGGCCTAACAATATGATACAGTATATGGATTGAGCAGGTGCTCGCTCACACCTCCGGACGCGATCCCAGTCCGGGAACTTCCACCTGCTGTGTCTCCACACACAGCGTCTGTAGCGGTCTGGTCTCTGGCTCAGCAGTGGTTGAGGAAACCGAGTCAGATGCCACCCAGGCTCGCGATGGGGTGGAAGGCTCTGTTGGGTAACAGCGCAAGGCCCCAGGCTTCAGGCCTTGCACCACAGTGGATCCGCACAGGAAGATCTCTCCACTGAAGTCTCGTGTCCCAAAGAGGCCGAGCGCAGCCTCGCCTCCTCCTTATATAACCCCACCCATGAGTCTCTGGGGTGAAAACATTGCATCCTGGGTGCCGAATGGGGTTCTGGGTAAGGTAGTCCTGAGAGTCTTAAAGGAGACCCCGCTACACACATATAGTGGATGATCCGCAGCAGTCACAGGTGAATCAGGATACAACACTTCACCCTAAACCCAGGACCCTGAATTCACTATATCTGGTCTCCTACAGTACACAGTTTTAGTAAATATAAACTGCTAAATTCCTTTTCTTATCAGCAGTATATAGCAGTCTTGGGACTTCTATCTGTGTCTGGCTGAGCACTGGTTAAAGCTTGTAGAAGGAGTTTTCATTCTACCCTGATTATCCTATGAGGCTACAGGACCCCTGACCCTCTGTCTGGACAGAGCCGATTGGCCCTGTGCTGATCACATGCGCTCCCCCAAGAAAAAAAAAAACCTCTTTATCAATACACACCAAACTGAGCATGTGCAGCTTGCCCCCAAGGCTCTGTACTATCAGGAGAAGGTTTGGGGACTGTGGAAGATAGGGAGGATCAGAGAAGACTTTACACAATGCACAGGGTTAACCCCTTAGGTTACACAGTGAGTATAACAATCATGCTTCACTGCATATACAGACTGATTTTACTGTTGTGGGTTTAGTAACACTTTAAAGCGGAGCTCCAGCCCCCCCCACCAAAAATTTTAAATCAACAGCTACAACAAATACTGTAGCTGCTGACTTTTACCATTGGCTCTTTACCCTGATCGGTAATGTGCCTCCTTGCCACCTGTCAAATGCCCTCTGAAGAGCAATCCACCACAAATTGCTCTTCTGAAGGCACCGAAAGTGTAAATGAGCCCATGTGCAGTATAACCGGGCGGTTGAGCCTCCAGATTGCCCGCCTGAACGGTGACATTTAGCTGCTCATGGCTATACACATGTCGCAGCCAAGACGCTGTGCTTCACAGCTGCAGTAAAAAATAAACGGCATGTTGCTTTTAGCAGGTGTTGTTGCCAACAGCGACTAATGTATGGGGCCACCCTGAAACAGCCCCGCAATTACGTGCAAGGCAGTGCAGAGTGCTAGTGGGGCATTTAACTACCTCAATACTGAACACATTTACCACCTTCATGGCCAGGCCAATTTTCAGCTTTCAGTGCTGTTGCACTTTGAATGACAATTGCGCGGTCATGCAACACTGTACCCATATGAATTTTTTTGCTTTTTTTTTAACAGATCAGGCTTTGTTTTGGTGGTAATCACCACTGGGGTTTTTTATTTTTCGCTAAATAAATAAAAAAAAAGACCGAAAGCTTTGAAAAAAAAAAAACCTTTTTATTTGTTTCTGTTATAAAATTTTGCAGATAAGTATTTTTTCTTCTTCACTGATGGGCGGCGGGCGCTGATGAGACTGCACCGATGGGCGCTGATGAGGCAGCACTGATGGGCATTGATGAAACAGCACCAATGAGCGCTCATAGGGCTGCACTGATGGGCGCTGATGAGGCTGCACTGATGGGTACTGATGAGACAGCACTGATGAGGCTGCACTGATGGGCACTGATGAGACAGCACTGATGGGCACTGATGAGACAGCACTGATCAGCGCTGAGGAAACAGCACTAATGAGCACTGATGGGCACTGATGAGAAAGCACTAATGGGCTCTGATGAGGCTGCACTGATGGGCACTTATGAGACAGCACTAATAGGCGCTGATGAGGCTGCACTGATGAGACAGCCCTAATGGGCGCTGATGAGGCTGCACTGATGGGCACTGATGAGGCTGCACTGATGGGCACTGATGAAACTGCACTGATGGGCTCTGATGAAACAGCACTGATGGGCACTGATGAGACTGCACTGATGGGCTCTGATGAGATAGCACTGATGGGCGCTGATGAGACAGCACTAATGGGCGCTGATGAGGCTGCACTGATGGGCACTGATGAGACAGCACTGATGAGGCTGCACTGATGGGCACCGATGAGACAGCACTGATGGGCACTGATGAGACAGCACTGATGGGCACTGATGAGACAGCACTGATGGGCGCTGAGGCTGCACTGATGGGCACTGATGAGACAGCCCAAATGGGCGCTGATGAGGCTGCACTGTTGGGCATTGATGAAACAGCACTGATGGGCGCTGATGAGGCTGCACTGATGGGCACTGATTAAACTGCACTGATGGGCACTGATGAAACAGCACTGATGGGCACTGATGAAACAGCACTGATGGGCGCTGATGAGACAGCACTGATGGGCGCTGATGAGACAGCACTAATGGGCACTGATAAGGCTGCACTGATGGGCGCTGATGAGACTGCACTGATGGGCTCTGATGAGGCTGCACTGATGGGCACTTATGAGACAGCACTAATGGGCGCTGATGAGGCTGCACTGATGAGACAGCCCTAATGGGCGCTGATGAGGCTGCACTGATGGGCACTGATGAGACAGCACTGATGAGGCTGCACTGATGGGCACTGATGAAACAGCACTGATGGGCACTGATGAGACTACACTTGCGGGCTCTGATGAGATAGCACTGACGGGCGCTGATGAGACAGCACTAATGGGTGCTGATTAAAAAGCACTAATGGGTGCTGATGAGGCTGCACTGATGGGCGCTGATGAGGCTGCACTGATGGGCGCTGATGAGGCTGCACTGATAATCTGAGCACTGATGATCAGTGCCCTGATTATCAGTGTAAATGTGCCCTGTCACAGGAAAGTCGGTTATCGGCTTTCCCCAGACAGTGACAGCGGTGAGGAAAGGAAATGGCGATAACTGGCATTTGTTTACATGTGATCAGCCGTTATTGGACATTGGCCCTTTACCCTGATTGGTGATGCGTTGTATCCGAGGGACACAGCTCACCACTGATGGCAAGAATGAGATAATGTAAAAAAAAGTGGGCGGACATATGCCGTCCTCCCAGAACAAGAGTGGGCCTGCTTTGCCATCATTGGACAATAGGCTGGGTGAAAATTGGTTAAACGGTTAAAGGAGAAGTCCAGCCTGAGCTCATTAGGCTGGGCTTCTCCTCTGGGTCACAGGAGTGCAATTCGTTTTGTACTCCTGTGGCCCGTTTTCAGCGGAGAGCGGTCTGAAGTCCGCTCTCCACTGACGTCACCAAGATCAGTCGAGGCACCGCATCATCCCGACTTCCCAAGTCTGGATCTACCAGCTGCCTTGATTGATGGCAGTCTCAGTGAGCTGCTGAGACGGCCGCTCACTGCCCCTCCACTGCTCATTGCTTCAATGAGTGTGGAGGATCAGAGCAGGAGAAATGCTGACTGACAGGCAGCATCTCTCCGCTCGGGGAGGGGAGAGAACCGAGCCATCGGCGGTGTTCGGTGGCTCGGTTCTCAGTGCAGAGACGCCGGGGTACAGAGCTGCAGCATCAGACTGATGCTCCATCCACCGAGGTAAGAATGATCATAAAAAAAAACAAAAAAACTATCTTTTAAATCAAGCAGTGAGCCCCTGATTCAGCCCTTTTGGGCCATGGTATGCAAACATGTCTAGGAGGGCCTTGGGATAGACCTTTCCAACTCCCCGAAATGCCTTCTGCTCCCGGGTTCCCCATATACCTCTTTCACGCTTTAAACACAGCGCTCTCCATCACCTTCTCAGTGCCGCTAAGCGCCTCATACAAGTTCACTGGAAAAGCCCACGGGTCCTGAGCGAAATGGAGTGGCTGGGGAAGGTGAGGGAGATCATGGAAGCAGAGGAATGGCTTGCCACCTGTATAGACAAGCGGGAGAGGTTTGGATCCATATGGGCGGATTGGAGGGAACATGTTTCTGGATCTGCCCCAACCTCCTCCAGCGGTCCATCGTAGACATTGCTTTGCTAGCACTTACAGACCCCACATTTAAACAACTAGCCTTGGCGAACTGTAACCAGCCCAATGACGTCTAATCAGGCACATTTAAGTAGCTGCGAACCAGGTGTGGACACTGTGACTACATTCTTAAGCCTCGTACACACGGTCGGACTTCCATCGGACTTTTCTGTGGATTTTTGTCTGAACGGAGTTGGCCGGGAACACCCATAGCATACACACCACAGGACTTTTCTGCAAACTTTCCCAAAACTTTTTCCAACATCACGTGGTTTTTCTGCTCTTTACCGCCACCCTTTGGTCAACTTCTGCTATTGTTGGTTGATTTTAACATTATTTGTTTTGTCCATCGGACAAAAGTCCGATGGTTTTCTGTACACACGGTCGGACTTTGCTCCATCGGACTTTTGTTGGCCAAAAGTTTGTCCGTTTGCAGACCGAACTTTTGTCCGATGAAAACCAAAAAGAACAAAAAAAGTTTGTCTGATGGAGCGTACACACGGTCGGATTGTTGGTCCAACTTGCTGAAAATGAAGTTTGTTGGCCAAAAGTCTGACTGTGTGTACGGGGCTTTAGAATGTGAATGGGAGACTAGTAACATGTGTCGATAGAAATGAATTTCCAGTGAGTTTTATGCACATTTCAATGTACCCCCCAGAGAAGGGGTCTCTTCACCCTTGTCTTAGTGGAGAGAAGGGACAAGTCCTCCGGGACCGAATGTCCGGGACCAGAGGCGGCTCTAGGTTTTGTGAGGCCTTAGGCAAAACTTAGACATGAGGCCCCACTCACGCCGATAATGGGAAAAATAATTCAAACAAGAAAAATGGCTGCAGAAAATGCACGGATCTAGCACACAGGTGATCAGCACCACTTTCAGGGCACCCTCCTCACCCATCAGACATATTCAGCCAATGCAAGAAGGGGGGGAGAGGGGGAGGTGAAAAAGAGAGAGGGGTAATAGAGAGATCCGATGATGTCGACATTAGTATTGATCACAGGCAAATTAGGCGGCCGCAAGGCCCCTGTGAGTGCGAGGCCTTAGGCGACCGCCTAATTTGCCTAATTAGAGAGCCGCCTCTGTCCGGGACATAGGAGACCCCCCCTGGGTCTGATGGCGCCAAGGTAGCTCTGGTCTCCTCTATAATAATCGGTAATTGTTCCCTAGAATACGAGTGGCGACTCCTGGAACTGTTATTCTCTGCATGTCTAAATTGTTACCTCTTTTATTTTATTTTATCCCATTTCATTTCTCGTTTTAACCTTGAGTTGCTATTGTTCAATGCTAAAATAAAATAAAGATTATAAAAAAAAAATCAAGCAGTGAGGAGGCGACATATCAGCTCCTTTCTGCCTGCCAAACACCCCTTCTTCATTTTTTTTTTTTTTTTTTAGATAAACGAGTTTCCTCTCAGGTTATAGATCTATAACATCATATAGGTCCCACTCATAGACATATAGGTTCACAGCTGCCTCTCGCTATTTGGAAGGCTCTACTCGCTACTGCCACAAGAGGGCAGTAACGATCCAGGCAGCATCACGTGCCCCCGCTGCGTCGTTGCCCAGGTCAAACAAACTTTCTGTCAAAAGTTCCAACTTGTCATAATCTCCAACCGCGTGTACTGCGCATGCGCGAGCGCGTGCACGAGAACGTCTTTGCGTTATCACTAGCGCAGCGGAATTACGTCTTACGCCACGTCCTGCGGCCTGAATGGAGAGTAGGATCCGCGGCCTGTAGTGATTACTGGTACCGGTATCAGAGCCTCACGAAGCGGCCACAACGAAAAAAAAAAAATGAGTAAGAGGAAAGCACCCCAGGAGAGCCTGAATGAGGGAATAACTGACTTCCTCGTAGGTGAGAGGACGGAATGACCGTTTATATATCTGTATGGCGAATGGAGATAACAAAGCCGGGTGGGCAGAGCAGTGTGTGGGGTGGGGCCGTGGGGGGTCACTTGGGGAGCAGCTCGCTCCTTTCCCTGGGCTGCGGACAGACTCCGGGACAGGTGTGAGCCTGGCAGGGAGATGGAAGAATACAGGCAATGGCTGCACACCCTGTCATCCCCTATGGACACATAGGGGATGATATGTGTGAGAGGAAGGAAGCCAGGATTCTGATTGGTTGGCTCCACTTTGGGGCCCAGCAGAGACTCTCAGTATGTCTGTGTATGTGGGGGGGCTTCCTACGTATGTAGGGGGGGCTTTCTGCGCCGGTGGGGGGGGGCTCCCTGCGTATGTGCGCCGGTGGGGGGGGCTCCCTGCGTATGTGCGCCGGTGGGGGGGGGCTCCCTGCTTATGTTCGGGGGTGCTCCTATTTGTATGTGCGCCGGGGGGGGGCTCCCTGCGTATTTGACCTGTCAAATCGCATGACAAGTAGCTCCGGTGTAAAAGGGGGCTTAAAATGATAGTAAAGGCTTTCTTTTTATTTTTTTTTAAATAACATGCCATACTTACCTGCTCTGTGCAGTGGTGTTGCACAGAGCAGCTCCGATCCTCCTCTTCTCTGGTCCCCCACCAGCGCTCTTGGCCCCTCCCTGGTCAGCCACTTGATCGTTCTTATTGGCAGCGAGAGGGGACCTCCCGCCGCCCTCCGGTGCTTCTACCGACTCACTGCTGCCATCGGTGAGTCGGAGAAAGGATGCTCCGGATGTTTACCATAGAGATTTCCGGCGGATCAGATGGTCGCCCGATTTTCTATGATCGTTCGGAGGCCGGGCGCGATGTTATGACGTCATGCCCAGCCTCTGCATTCAAACAAACGGCGCCGCCTCAGCTGGGAAGCTGAGATCGTTTTTTTTTTTAGGCTTCCCAGCCTAGAGGTGAGATGTGGGGTCTTATTATTGACCCCATATCTCACTGTAAAGAGGACCGATCATGCCATATTCCTATTACAAGGGATGTTTACATTCTTTTTTTTTTTTTTAAGTGTTGTCAAAGATTTAAAGTAAAATTAACAATAAATACAAGAAATTTAAAGTGCCCCTGTCCCCGTGTGCTCACACGCAGAAGCGAACACATACGTAAGTCCCGCCCACATATGAAAACGGTGTTTAAACCACACATGTTGCCGCGAACGTTAGAGTGAGAGCAATAATTCTAACCCTAGACCTCCTCTGTAACTCAAAACATGTAACCAGTAAAAAAAAAAAATGTAAGCATCGCCTATGGGGATTTTTATGTACCGAAGTTTGGCGCCGTTCCATGAGTGTGTGCAATTTTGAAGAGTGACATGTTGGGTATCTATTTACTCTGCGTATGTGTAGGGGTTAAGTGTATGCGGAATGTCTTGAAGCTCCTACTGAGGCACCATCCCAGAAGAATATGCGACTATGTAAAAAAAAAATGGTTGATCAAAGGTGGGACTTTGTGTGTGCCTCCAGTGGAGTGAATAAATATAGACGTATCACGATGTATAGAAAAATAAACAATTTTTATTATCCTGCCTAAGGCAGCAATGTAAAAAAACCTATAATCTTACAAAAATATAAAATCACATTACAGTTCAAATAATGGGTAACGGGATGTGCGATTCCCATTCACAGAGAGAAGTAAAGGCTACGCGTTTCGCTGATTTCCACTTCATCAGGGCCATTAAGCGTAGCACAAAGAGTTAATACAAAGGTTCTAGGAGCAAACAAAACATTGATAAGGTATACATATACATACATGTTACATCCTATATCAGGGATATGCAATTAGCGGACCTCCAGCTGTTGCCAAACTACAAGTCCCATGAGGCATAGCGAGACTCTGACAGCATCAAGCATGACAACCAGAGGCATGATGGGACTTGTAGTTTGGCAACAGCTGGAGGTCCGCTAATTGCATATCCCTGTCCTATATGTTTAAGGAAAAAAAGAAAATAACATATATAGATCAACATTATACAGATATTAGATCCGATCAAAATGAGAAAGACCGTGGGTGTGCACATTGAAGCATATATATTTATTCACTCCACTGAGGCACACACAAAGTCCCACCTTTGATCAACCATTTTTTTGACATAGTTGCATATTTACTCTGCGTAACTTCATCTTTCACATTATGACAAAAAATTGGGCTAATTTTACTGTTTTATTTTTAATTTTTTTAAAGCATGAACCAATTGTGTTTTAAAAAAAAAAACACATTTGAAAAATTTCTTCGCAAATACTGTGCGAGATAAAAAGTTGCAATGACCACTATTGTATTCTCTAGGGTCTCTGCTAAAAAAAATATATAATGTTTGGGGGTTCTATGTAATTTTTTAGCAAAAAAATGATTTGTACATGTAGGAGAGAAATGTCAGAATTGGCCTGGTTGGCAAGTGGTTAATAAGAACGGGTTTGACTTAAAAATGTAATTAGCATGTTGATGAGGGGTGTGTGGAAGTGCTGATGGTATCAGAATATATAAATTGGTGCCTTCGTCCCATCAAATATTGTATAGAAGGAAGAGGCTTAAATGGACTATGTGGGCACCATATGTGAGACCGATGTACAGTCAAGGGTATAAATATAAAAGTTTTTTATTACACAAATATAAAACAAGTTTACCATGTACATGTTTATAGATTAAAAAATCGTTTTGTAACAAACATAAAACCACTCATATAGGCATACCATTGTTGCCAATGGAATGTCATACATATACAGTAGCATAGTATACAAGACTCAACGTGTTTCGCGTTTTATGATTCCGTAGAATCCGCTTCTTCAGGAGCTAAATAACAAGCATAATTTTACAGTAGATAAATATGAGTTTTGTCACGTGGCATGGGAGCTGGGCCACATAGTGGCCGAAATGCGGATCAGTCAAGTGCCTTTGGGGCATTCAGCCCTCCCTGTACCCAGAGGGGTTAATTACCTTCATATCCCTTGCTCCATGTGCTTGATGCCTCTGGGATGAATTGGATGTGTTGTCTTAGGAGATATGTTCCTCTGGATATCTGTAGCTTCTGGTGAGGGTCCTGTTGTCCTCCAGGAAGGAACCACTTGACTGATCCGCATCTCGGCCACTATGTGGCCCAGCTCCCATGCCACGTGACAAAACTCATATTTATCTACTGAAAAATATTGCTTGTTATCTAGCTCCTGAAGAAGCGGATTCTACGAAATCATAAAACGCGAAACATGTTGAGTCTTGTATACTATGCTACTGTATATGTATGACATTCCATTGGCAACAATGGTATGCCTATATGAGTGGTTTTATGTTTGTCACAAAACGATTTTTTTATCTATAAACATGTACATGGTAAACTTGTTTTATATTTGTGTAATAAAAAACTTTTATATTTATACCCTTGACTGTACATCGGTCTCACATATGGTGCCCACATAGTCCATGTTGATGAGGGGGGAGGAACCGAGAAAGCAAAATATATAAGCAGACTAAACGTCAGCATTTATATGCATTTTGATAAGGCAGCCCATTCATTTTAGAAGGCAAAGCACAAAGGCAGCGCTCACAACAGGGAACACGCTTCATGGCTAAAGGGTGGTGTCCTTCACTGGGTGTGCAGGGTATAGTGGGATTATTACAAACATTATAGCAATGACATGCAATGTATTATCATATCCTTTGTTTGTATTTTTAGAACTGGCTAACTATGAACGGAATGTCAATCGAGCCATCCATAAGTACAATGCCTACAGGTGAGAACATTTGTGTCATTCACTGAACTCCTGCTATTTGAGTAGTTGTCCTTTGAAGTGGTTACAACATAGCTGGGATTGCTGATCAGATATACTGGTATCCTTAGGCTTTTCCAAATCTAGATGGCACATAATCAGATATTTAAAGGCTTGTTTAATGAAAACCTGAGCAGATGCAGAGCTGGTGCCTGAGGCCCCTGTCACACTTGTGCTACTTGTTCTGTGACTTGGGACTGCAAAGTTGCATGGCAAGTCATACCCCATGATTTCCAATGAGTACAATTCATATCTGTGCAACATCAAGTCGTCCCTGTACTACTCTGGTCCGACTTTGATGCGAGTTGAGAGGTCCATAGACCTCAAGTTTACACAGGCATTCCCTGAAATCACGCGTTAGTGTAAAAGGGGCCTTAAAGTGGAAGTTCACCTTTCTCTAACCGTCCTGTGTCAGCATTTTCTTCTGAGCACTGATCTTCGGGCCTCTTCATTGGCCAGCAGGGGATGACGTCACTCCTGATACATGCGCAGTAAGCTGTCATCCCAGCACTCAGAGATCAGCCTGGCACTGTATGCTGAGCTGCGCATGATGACTCATCCCCCCCCCCCTCTATCCCTGCATTTACAACTTGGGTGATGAGTTGTCAGTGCCCACGTAGCTGGTGTAGCAGTCCAACGGTATGAGATCAGCACTCTTTTTTTTCCCCCTTCTCTCTATAGGGCTTCCGGGACAGATCGGAGCAATTATGATTGGTCAGCATCAGCACATTACCTTTTGACCAATTGGAATTGTTCTGATTCATCCCAGAAGCCCTACAGAAAGAGGGGGAAGAAGTGCTAGGATTTAAAAATTAGAGACGACTTCATCGGCTACGTGGGCACTGACACCACATCATCCATGAAGTACAGCTAGGGTGCAATGGTTTTGCACAGAGCGGCCTGACCTGAACCTTCTCTTCTCGGGTCCCCCGCCAGAAATCTTGGCTCCTTCTCTTCTCCGAGTGCCCCCAGAGCGAGCCGCTGTCTATAGGGGCTTTCATATGGACTTGATCCCTAGCCGGGCTGTGTGTGTCCATTTTTATTTTTACTTGCTTTAACTGACGGCATGAAGATCAAGTTCTTCCCTTTTGATCTGCAGATGAATGAGACAAAATAGAATAGATACAAAAGCAACAATGAACAATCTTACTTTGTATCTTGAACTATGTTGATAAACACCAAGTCAGATGGTTCTTTTTTTTTTTTTTTTTGACAGCTGCTAAAGCTGTTGTATGTACACAGCAACTCCTGTCTTCATTTTCAGAGCTGATAACTAAAGGCAAACTTTTTTTTTTTGGCGTGCAGAGGGATTAGAATGCTTGTCAGTTTTTATAGCTGCCCCCCCCCCCCCCATTAGGGAGTTTCACCCTCCTCTATTTGTCCCATTTAACATTTATGATTGAAAGTGAAAGTAAAAGAAAATCACACATTTTGAGTTGTCCCCAGGAAAGTAATAGAAGGGAAATCTTCAAACTGGGTCACCTGGGGGTCCCCAAAGAATGTCCTTAATTTTGTAGGGATTTTCTCTCACTTGCTGTTTGGCTATGGGACAGGACGTGAAGGGAAATCTTCACAATTAAACACAGCTTGTGGGGGAAAAAAAGAAATTTGACAGGGATTCTACCCTCCCTTGCCTATAGTTCTAATTTAAGGCCTTAAACGCACCCGCGCCCACATGGATGTCATATTGGGATGCAGAAGCTGTGTCCATGCATCGTGGGGATGTATGCATCACCTGTGCATCCCTGTGACGGCAAAACGCGGCCCTGCATGGCGAGCCATGTGAACAAGGCCTAATGGCAATTTAAAACAGGGGATAGAGGGGGGGAACATGGCAGAGGGGCAGAAGGACTGGAAGTGCTACACACGTCCTTTGTACTTCAATTATGCTTTTTGGGCGTGTGTAGCACATCCAGTGTCCTCAACTAGTTAGGCGATGAAATGACTTGTTTAGTCATTGAAAGAATGGTTGTACTAGGCAGTTGGTTGGCATGCGTTTCAATCTTCATAATTTAGCTCCTAGGAAAAAACACAGACAATACCATATGGGGCCTATTAAAAGGTATGATGGGGGGAAAAAAATGCTAGTAATATGCTAAGCATATTAATTTATTGTATTCTGACATATTCTTACTAGAATGAAATGAGCTGTATACTGTTTAATAACTACTTTGTAACCTCATCCTCGCCTTTGCAGGAAAGCTGCTTCTGTGATTGCAAAGTACCCCACAAAAATCAAGAGTGGAACAGAGGCAAAAAAATTGGTGAGCACTAACGTGTGTGTGTGTACAAATGGGTGTCTGCGTTAGTCATTCTTTTGATCTTTGATCCTAAGCCCAAGCTCCCCATAGGGTTGTGACCAGTGTCGGGACAAGGTCATCTAGCGCCTAGGGCGAAGTAGCCAAACAGGGCGCGCACACACACACACACACAATAAAATGTATGAGCATTATGTGTCAGCAAAAATCCTCTACCTCCTCCTCCAAAAAAATAAAATAAATTGAGCACTAATCTTTACACTTATCCCTAAAGCATAACTTCCCTTTGCAAGCCAAAATTCTCCCTCAAGCTAAAATAATTTCCTCTCTTCCAGTACAAATCCCCCTCCCAGCTCAAATTCTCTCCCTCCTCTTAGCACAATTCCTCTACTCCTCAAATTTCCCCTCTGAGCAATAATCCTCCCCTCTCCCCACACAAATTCCCCCTCTCCATTCTAGCACTACTCACCAAAATCTCCATGGCGCCCAGGGCAGTCACCCCTCCTGCCCACTCCTTGTCCCGGCTCTGGTTGTGACTTCTGTTCATGCCAAGATTAAGCATCTCTCCTAAACTCAGTGATTTCAGGGTGCTTTCAAAGGACAGCACCTTAACAGATGCAAAAATATACATGACCCTTTTTAAAAGCACAGTGCATCACAGCACACGTGATGCAGTGCGTAGAGCTCCATTATAAAATGTGTTGGGGTACTGTTCACGAGTGGCACCGAAACGCATTATACATAGAGCAGATTTAATGCCATGTGTTGTGATAATGAGCGATAACGTGTATTTTAGTATGTTGATGTGTGATATAGCGCACACTGCCACAATGTACAAGTGTGAATGGGCCCTCAGACAAGCAACTGCATGTGACCCTTGTCTTCCTATACAGTGTTGAGATGGTGTGTAAAGCAAAAGGTTGGCTTTACAGAATTCTAAATCCTTGGGCAAGTAAAACTGTAAACATGGTTTGCCAGAGTTTTAAACTTTTGAGTATCTAAACCCCAAAAAAACTTTTCGCAACTTGGCAGTCCTTAGATGTGGTGACTGCATTTGTTTTTTCAGCCATTTTTCCCTTTTTATTTTCACCTGGAGATCCTATGAATAACACACTACCTGTCTTAGGTACACACCCAACATACTGTATCTGTGGGGGAGCAGTTTTGTCACTCTATGAAAGTACTATAAAATACACCCCTTCTCTCCACAACAAACGGGAGGTGTTTTGTAGCCCATATAGAGAACTGCCAACCATAATAACAAATAAATCATCAAAGCGAGAGAGCACAGGACTCTTATCGGTTCACAAGATTTCTGGCAAGATCAACAGGTCTTTTTTGCTCAAGTGATGTTTCATTCCTTGTGATAGGAATAAAAGTGATCAAAAAATTAAAAATTAAAGGGACAGTGTAAAAATAAAATAAACAAAATATATCACGCAGAAGCAAACGCATATGTATGCCGCATACTAATTATATATATATATATATATAATATATTTTTAACAAACCAAAGGACAGCAAATAAAAAAAAGAACATTTATAAGGTTTACACACACTTTATTACTATCAATTGGAAACTGAGAATTTGAATAAGAATGTGTTGGCTACATAGACAGTTGTTGTTGAGCTTCTAGCAATAGCAAAAACAAAAAAGGATGGTTGTATTTACTCAATGATTTATGTCTCAGTCGGGCCTTGCAACTCTTTGCTCATATTTAAAATGTTTTCCCAGTCTGTTTATATATCGGTACACATGACAGTCTGCATTTTTATTGATTAGTTTTATGCAATCATTTTTATTTTTTTCAGGATGGCGTTGGAGCGAAAATAGCAGAGAAGATAGACGAGTTTTTGGCTACAGGAAAATTGCGCAAACTTGAAAAGGTAATAAGCTGTTCTTAAACCTCGACTCATAATCACATTGATCCAGCTTGGACCAGTGTAAGTGTAAATATTCCATACCTATCGGACCGCTGTGGAAACGCTACTACAGTGATCAATGCAGTCTTTTGGGTTCCTGTGCCGAGCATCTGCCCTTCTGCATAGTGACGACCAATTACAGAATGCCTTATATCTTTTGCCAGTTAATACAAGGGGTGCTCTGATCTGACAATGTAGAAATTGGGACATCACCAATCCATCTCTCCAGTTATTTTTCCAATTGCATTTCATTCCAAAATTGCATTAGCATCTTGATAAGCAGGGAAGGAGGAACCAGGAAAAGCTATAAATAGATCTATAAGTATATTAAACTTCAGCTTTAAAGGTTAACACTATAAAAAAATACATAAAATAAGTAAAAAGAGAAGAGCTTTTTTCTGCACTAATTTTCTATCCTGTAGTAATACTTTTTCCTTACTTGATTTCCACTATGTCCATATCATATACAGTGGGGAAAATATTTATTTGATCCCCTGCAGATTTTGTAAGTTTGCCCACTTACAAAGAAATGAAGGGTCTATAATTTTTATCATAGGTGTATTTTAAATGATAGAACATCAACATAAAATCCAGAAAAAAAACAGATAAAACAAATGCTATAAATTAAAGAGGAAGTAACCCCTGGTGGGTTTTTCTTCCTTTCTAATTCCCTGCAAAGTAAAGGCATAATGTGCTAGTATGCATCGTATACTAGCACAATATGTGACACTTACCTGCAAACTCCAGCTGTGTGACTGTCTGGAGCCGCGTGGCGCCACTCGCGCGTATGTGCGCAGGAGCTACCGGTCATGGCACGCTCACCTGAAGAAACGGCACGGGTGGCTGTTCCTTCAGAGCACATGCACAGATGACATAATCGGCGCAGTAAACAGTAAATATCTCCTAAACGGCATACGTTTAGGAGATATTTAAAGTACCTATAGGTAAGTCTTATTCTAGGCTTACTTATAGAGCATGGATATGCAATTTGCGGACCTCCAGCTGTTGCAAAACTACAAGTCCCATCGTGCCTCTGCCTCTGGGTGTCATGCTTGCTGCTGTCAGTCTCGCTATGCCTCATGGGACTTGTAGTTTGGCAACAGCTGGAGGTCCGCTAATTGCATATCCCTGTTATAGAGGTACAACTTACAAAGGGAGGTTTACAACCTTAAGTTGCAGTTCAGTGAGTAAAATAAGTATTTGGTTCCAAAGCAAAACATGATTTAGTACTTGGTGGAGAAACCCTTGAAGGCAAGCACAGAGATAAGACGTTTCTTGTATTTGGTTACCAGGTTTGCACACATCTCAGGAGGGATTTTGGTTCACTCTTTACAAGATCTTCTTTAAATCCTTAAGGTTTCTTGGCTTTCGGTTGGCAACTCAAAGTTTCAGCTCCCTCCCATAAATTTTCTATAGAATTAAGGTCTGGTGATTGGCTAGGCCACTCCATTAACTTAATGTGCTTCTTGTTGAGCCACTTCTTTTGTCTTGGTGGTATGTTTTGGGTCATTGTCATGCTGGAAGGACCCATCCATGTCAAAGCGCAGGACTAAAATTGTTCTAATGGTTAATAGATTCGACAAGATGACACAAGCTCTTCTATCAATTTCCTCACAAGGGTTACTGGAATCGGGTGAGTTAGTTTTGAAGCTTTTAACATATTATATTTTTACTTTTATTCAGCTAATGGTGTAGTGGGCCAAAGGAACAGAAGTACAATGTGCCTTCATAAAGAAATGTATTGGCATGTTGTCTCTTCTAATACAAATCCTAAAAACAAGGGGAATATTCCTCTTCATTGAGAGAGGACCTTCACAATGCAATTATTTTCATCACAGAGGCACACACAATACCTCTAATTGTGTAGAAGCTGATATGTCACCTTTGCTGTCTCCATAGCATTGTGTAACAAATAGTATGTATTCTGTGTTGCCAACCGTCCGTATTTTTACGGTCAGTCCATAAAAAACTGGCACTCCCCCCCCCCCCCCCGGTTCGTAAATGTCCGTAGTTGCTGGAATGTGCCAGTAAAAATAGCCGAGATCGGTTCGGCTTGGAACTGCGCATGCACAGTTCCAGAGCTTGCGGAGCATAGGCTGTATTCGGCTGGTAGGGGGCAGATTTCAGAGGCTGAGCCTCGCAGCGCCGGCGAGTGATGTATTAGGACATCCCGCCAGGCGCGCGCGCACCAGAATTTTAAATCTGTAACTAACCAGGAGGTCAGAGGAGCACAGCACTGGAGCAGGAGTCAGGACCCGGAGTCTGAGCAGCATGCGGCGGCAGCGGAATGGAGGAGCCTGCTGCATCCAGGCAATACAAAGTTCACAGGGGAGTCGGGGACGAACAGAGTGACAGACAGCCCAACCGACACTGACATCAGGTGATGGTGGCAGAGGGGGATCGATGGAGGCAGGGGGTGATGGTGGCACCGCAGAGGGGGACGATGGAGGCAGGGGGTGATGGTGGCAGTGCAGAGGGGGATGGAGGCAGGGGGAGTTAGTGGCAGGGGGTGATTGGAGGCAGGGGGTGTTGGTGGCACCACAGAGGGTGGGGGATGGAGGCAGGGGGTGATTGGAGGCAGGGGGCCTGGGGGAGATTGGAGGCAGGGGGAGATTGTGGCACCGCAGAGAGGGGTGAAGGCAGGGGGTGTTGGAGGCAGGGGGTGATGTGACTAAATAATTTGCCCTTTTCTTTATCGTACACCACGGGACACAGAGCTAGTCATTACATAATGGGTTAAGGGTCACCAGCGGTGATTGGACACTGGCACAACCAATGGAAGACAGTTCCCCTCCATATAACCCCTCCCATCAGGGAAGTACCTCAGTTTTTTCGCCAGTGTCGAAAGGTGTTGGACGCGTTAGGAGGTGCTAAAGGAAAGCTCTACCAAAGAGACCCTCTGGGGGTAAAAGAGCTATGCTTTCGGATCCATCCAAGACGCCTACAAATGAGCTGAATCTGGATGGGATCCGGGCCTCATCCATGAGGCGTCGCCTGTAATGTCTCTCTTCGGAGGACTGGGCTCTAAGATCCAGCACTTTCGCTATTTCGCTATAAAGTCCTGGTAAGAGTCTTGTACAAGGCCCAGGGGAGAGGTATCCTTTAAATAGGAACCCATATCCCTGAAGGTTGGCACACATAGCCCACCGTGAAGGGTGAAGTTTGGTATCTGTCTGAAATCTTTCAGCAGAAAAACCTGCGGCGTGGATAAGGTGAGATTAGAAGGTCCATAACTAGGTTGGGACCTTTTTCAAAAAATGGATGTCTTCTTTTTTTCCACCACTGGGGGGAGTAAAGAGCTGAATATACTCACCTCACTCTGTTCAGTGTCGGCTTCGGCGAAGTACACTGCTCGTCACCTCCGCTGCTGAGCTTGCTGGGGCACCCCGATCCTCCTTTCGGTGGCCGACCAGACACCTGCAGATGCAGGTAAGTGGGAACAAGGACTGATGAGAGTCCTCTCTCACTATGGCCACCGCCATAGCGCTAAGGGCCGCGCGAGCGCGCTTTATCGGAGGGGGGGGGCGAAGGCGTGCGCGGGCACGTGGCGCGCGCAGGCACAGAAACGGCGCCAAATTTAAAAGACTGTCAGTGTGAGAAGCACTGCAGCAGCAAGCAAGCTCGTTAGTTCTCTTGTTCCTGGCAGAGAAACACAGCAGCTATACAGGGACGTAAGACTCCATGTGGTTGGATTGGGTACTTCCTAGAAGACATCCATGTTATGCATAGTTATGTGTTAAAAGTTGCATACTTAATGTATTTGCTAAACTGAACACGGTAGTATATGCATTTAGGTACCTTGTATTTTGTCTAAACAGTAAGCCTTCCAGGGGAAGTAATACGGACAAAAAGAGATAAGAAAGCACCACCGCCTGAGAGGAGGCTCTAACTGTGCTGACTCGGTACCTTCCTCTCCTGTGTTGCCAAATGCACCTGTACAGGATGAGCCATTACCTCTGTCAGGTATGGCGGCTTCCCCAGTGAAGCCTGGGCCTGTATATGTCACTGAGGACACTTTATCAGCTGCCCTAAATAATCTGGAGGAAAAAATTGCTACCTTAATCGCTAAGTCCTCTAAAAAGGACAATAAGCGAAGCAGGTCTCTTCCAGTATTGGACCTCCCTTCAGAAGTACCTGAGGGAGGAGGATGAGGAGGAGGAGGCTACATCAGCAGAGGATGAGGAGCCAGATTTTAAGGTCACAGGTACAATGCTATAGCAGTGCATTTAAGTTAACCTCTGCGGAGGTAACGGAATTACCTGTCTCCTCCCTAGGGTCATTAAGATCCCTGCAAGGTACATGCTCCTTCCCGGTTCATCCGTTACTAGAGGATCTAATATACGCAAACTGGCAACATCCAGATAAGCGTTTCTCACCTCCAAAAAGGTTTAACATTCTTTATCCTATGGGGGAAATTTTTTTAAAGAAATGGAGCCTGCCTGCGGTAGTTGCGGCTATTTCTTGTGTAAATAAAAACCTGACATGTCCGGTGGATAATGTACAAGGGTTTAAAAGATCCTTCTGAGAGGAAGTTGAAATCCTCCTTCCTTTTGGCCGGCTCAATTACCCAACCTGCAGTAGCAGCAGTCGGTATGTGTCAGGTCATCAGCCAACAGGTAAAGCAGGGGCTGAAGGAACTGCCTTCAGAGCAGGCTAGAAATTGGGAAAATTTGCCTAAAGCCTTATGCTTCACAGTGGATGCCATGAGAGATTCTATCATACAGGCATCACGCCTTACACTCCAGCTGGTACAGATGCGCAGAGTACTTTGGCTTAAGCATTGGTCAGCGGAAACCCCATGCAAAAAGCTGTTGGCAAGTTCCCGTACCATGGCGAACGCCTATTTGGGGAAGATTTAGAAAAATATATACAGAAGATATCAAGTGGTAAAACGACTTTTACCTGAGAGAAAGAAAAACAAGAGATCTTGTTTTAAACGCTCTCTCTCCCCAGCTCCCGGGAAATCTGACTCCAACCAGTGGCGGCGGCCTGTTTTAGCCGCCCACAAAAGCCAAGGGGCAAGCTCAGAAGAACAAGAAGCCGTGGGGTGCAAGAGCTAATAAGCAAGCCCCCAAAGCCTCTCAGTGAAGGGGCGCCCCCGCTCGGCCGAGTGGGAGGAAGGCTTTATCAGTTCTGAGCGACTTGGGGGTCAGAAATCCAGGACAATTGGGTAGTATCCACAATATCCTCAGGGTACAAACTGGAATTTCGAGAGATCCCACCTTCTCAATTCCGAGGTTCAAGACTCTCCAAGGATCCACAAAAAAGAGAATCCTTCTTCAAAGGTTTGAATCACTTAATGGCTCAAGGGGTAGTTACAGACGTACCCCAAAAAGAGCGAGGTGCAGGTTTTTACTCAAACCTCTTTGTGATTCCAAAGCCAAATGGAGATGTCAGACCCATCCTGGATCTAAAATCCCTAAATCGGTTCCTGAACGATCGCCATTTTCGAATGGAAACGATCCGATCCGTGGCCGCCACTTTAAAGGGCGGAAAATTCATGGCGCCCATAGATATCAAGGACGCACATTTACACATACCCATCCTCCCCGCTCACCAAAGATTCCTAAGGTTTGCGGTAGAAGATCGCCACTTTCAATTTGTGGCTCTGCCGTTTGGTGTAGCCACCGCGCCCATAGTATTCACAAAGGTGCTAGCTCCTCTGTTAGCAAACCTAAGAACACGGGGCATTGCGGTAACAGCCTATCTGGACGATCTACTAGTAATAGATCAGTCAAAGGAGGGATTGGGTCACGCTGTACACACTACAGTAGGATACCTGGAGCATTTAGGATGGATTATAAATTTACAAAAATCCTCTCTCCAGGCCCAAAGAAGGATAGTGTACCTGGGCATGATCATAGATACAGCCCAAAACGGGGTATACCTGCCAGAACCGAAGATACAGTCTCTGAAAGAATGATCCACAAGGTCAAAGCAAACAAGAGGCCGTCTGTTCGCCTTTGCATGAGACTATTGGGAAAGATGGTAGCCTCCTTCGAGGCGGTCCCTTACGCCCAGTTTCATTCGAGACTACTTCAAGGCAATATTTTAGCTTCCTGGAACAGGAAGAGCCAAGCTCTGGATATACCCATGCGCCTGTCCTCACAAGTACGCCACAGCTTCGATTGGTGGCTAGAAGCCAGGAATTTACGGAAGGGAAAGTCCTTCCTCCCAGTGGCCTGGAAGGTGGTATCTAGGGATGCCAGCCTATCGGGCTGGGGTGCAGTATTCGAGGAGGCTTCTACCCAGGGAACCTGGGCCAAGACTCAGGGGATCCTGCCCATCAATGTGCTAGAGATCCGGGCGGTATATCTAGCCCTCAAAACCTGGACATACAGGTTACAGGGCTACCCAGTTCGGGTTCAATCCGACAATGCTACTGCAGTAGCTTACATCAATCACCAAGGAGGCACCCACAGTCGGGCAGCCCAAAGAGAGGTGAACCGGATCCTGGCATGGGCAGAAGAGCATGTACCTTGCCTTTCTGCAATCTTCATTCCAGGGATAGAAAATTGGCAAGCAGACTACCTGAGTCGTCAGCAGCTGCTACCAGGAGAGTGGTCTCTTCACCCCGAGATCTTTCAGGCCATATGTCTGAGATGGGGAAACCCAGATGTAGACCTGCTAGCTGCCAGGTTCAACAAGAAATTGGACAACTTTGTGTCCAGAACGAGAGATCCTCTAGCCTACGGGACAGACGCTCTAATAATACAGACGCTCTAATAACTCCATGGAATCAGTTCTCACTGATCTATGCATTCCCTCCGATCCCTCTTCTACAAAGACTGCTTTGCAGGATCAAGGAGGAGGGAATACCAGTAATCCTAGTGGCCCCAAACTGGCCCAGGAGGCCTTGGTACGCCGAGATTGTAAAAATGGCGATAGGAAGGCCCTGGAAGTTTCCACTTCGACACGACCTGCTGTCACAGGGTCCAGTATTCCACCCTTCCTTACAAAGGCTAAAGTTGACGGCCTGGCTGCTGAGACCCACATTTTGAAAAAGAGAGGGGTCTCTGGTCCGGCTCTTTCTACGCTCATTAATGCTAGAAAGCCAGCCTCCAGACTCATCTATCAGAGAGTCTGGAGAGCATACGTTTCCTGGTGTGAATCCAGATGTTGGAATCCTCAGAAATATGAAATAAGTAGGATTCTTGCTTTTTGCCAGTTAGGAGTGGATATGAATTTAGCCCTTAGCACCATCAAAGGGCAAATATCGGCTCTATCAGTCTTCTTTCAGAGACCATTGGCATCTCACTCCCTAGTTCGGACATTCATTCAGGGGGTACTGAGGATAAATCCTCCAGTTAGGACTCCCTTGTGTCCATGGGATTTGAATTTGGTATTGTCAGTGTTGCAAAAGCAACCTTTTGAACCTATTCGCCATATTCCTTTAATTATATTGAGTAGGAAGTTGGCCTTTCTGATTGCTATAGCTTCTGCTAGGAGAGTATCAGAGCTAGCAGCTCTTTCTTGTAAAGAGCCTTATCTAATTTGTCACAAGGACAAAATCGTACTACGACCCCATCCGGCTTTTCTACCTAAGGTGGTGTCGGCTTTTCACTTGAATCAAGACATTGTTCTGCCTTCCTTTTTTCCAAACCCGCGGACGGCGGGGGAAAAATTATTACACTCTCTAGATCTAGTGAGAGCGGTAAGGGTGTATCTGCAAGCAACCGCTCAGATACGTAAAACAGATGTTTTGTTTATTTTACCAGATGGGCCCAAGAAGGGCCAAGCGGTATCAAAATCCACCATTTCCAGGTGGATTAGACAAGTAATTGTTCAAGCTTATGGTTTAAAGAACAGGACTCCTCCTTTTCCTGTTAAGGCGCACTCTACCAGGGCGATAAGTGCTTCATGGGCAGTGCACCACCAGGCTTCGATGGCTCAGATCTGTAAAGCTGCAACTTGGTCTTCAGTCCATACATTTTCCAAATTCTATCAAATAGATGTGAAAGGACATGAGGATTCCGCCTTTGGGCGAAGTGTGCTGCAGGCAGCAGTATAGGGCTTCTGGTCCGCAAGCGGCCTGTTTTGATCTGTGTCTCCCCCCCTTCATATGAGCATTGCTCTGGGACGTCCCATTATGTAATGACTAGCTCTGTGTCCCGTGGTGTACGATAAAGAAAATAGGATTTTTATAACAGCTTACCTGTAAAATCCTTTTCTTGGAGTACACCACGGGACACAGAGGTCCCCCCCTTCTTATGGGAACCTTACTGCTTTGCTACAAAACTGAGGTACTTCCCTGATGGGAGGGGTTATATGGAGGGGAACTGTCTTCCATTGGTTGTGCCAGTGTCCAATCACCGCTGGTGACCCTTAACCCATTATGTAATGACTAGCTCTGTGTCCCGTGGTGTACTCCAAGAAAAGGATTTTACAGGTAAGCTGTTATAAAAATCCTATTATTATATCGAAAATAACAAATGTTTTTTTACCTTAATATCTACCTTAAATCACATTGCTATTTGCCTAGCGTACTTGTTTGTAGCCTAAATACTGAAATTTGAACCTAAAAATGTAATTTAGAAACTTTTGCGAAATGACAGTAAAAACATGGCGGTGCCAGTAATTTTCGGGTATTGTGCCAGTAAATTTCAATCTGGTAGGTTGGCAACACTGTATGTATTTTAGTCACAGATGTGTTTCTTTGACCTAGCATGATTTCTATTACAGGCCGGCAGCTGCTCGCAAATTAGTAGAAGAAGGAATAAAGACTTTAGATGGTGAGTCTCATTGCGTATTTGTGTTTTTTTTTTTTTTTGTTTAAATCCTAACACAAGTAAACGACCGTCGACTTAAAGAGACACTGTCACCTTGCCCATTCAGAGCAGCATCTGTTTAATGGGCCTCCCAAACCATTGATACTTTGTCAGTGCTCATCTGCTGCCCTTTCTGCTGCCTCAGTCAGCAGTGATACCCAGTAATTCTGGGTATGGAGGAACGTGTGACCTTCTCTATTGTGGTAGTGCTTGGATCTAGCGACCAAAAAGCTAGGCCCGGACACTGTCACGTGGCAGAGGGAGTGATGTCCCCACTGTCCGTGGCATCCCAAAACCAACAGACATTGTGTATTCCAGTGTCTACTACTAAGGAGGGAGTGGCACAGGACTATTGGAAATTTGAGTATCATTAAGTTATCAGCTTCCAGGTTTTTTGTCAAAGCTTAATTGAACAAGCTGAAGTTAGAAGGTGATTGGCTACCATGCGCAGCTGCACTCTCCAGTCTTAATAAATCACCCCCACTGTCTCTGTTCACTGAATGGGCAAAGAAAAGAGTCTCCTAAATGGTGATGAGGTTCATCTTAAAAATGATCAAAGGGTGGAGGTGGTGGGAGGGGGACAGTGTCTGCTGTACTGCTGGACTTCGCTTAGTGCAATTTCTGATGCCATTGACAGCATAAGGGCCTGTGCCAATGGGCTTTTGTTCATTTAAGAACTGCTTCTCTTCCTTTACAAGTCTATAGGAATGCAAAATTAGTTTAAAGGAAGTCAGAAATGGTCATCTGCAGGTCAAATGTCCCTTTTTTGTATGAATTATCTCAGAAGCATCTCTTAACCTTGCATTTATTTTAACAATAATAAGTAGTAGTAGTAGTAGTAGTAGTAGTAGTAGTAGTAGTAGTGTTGGTTTGATACATAATCATTTTTAAAATAACGGATCCGTCATTTTATAAATTGAAAAAAATTACTCATTTATAAGGACTTATGTATTTTAGACGCTGTTCTGGATGAGATGCATGTTTGACTAGCAATCAGACATAGGAGGGGCTACCTGAAGTCCATGTATAGTATTTTCATTCTGGATTTCAAGGGAATACATACATTTTTTTTTTTCTCTCTGCAGATCTAAAAAACAATGAACATAAATTAAATCATCATCAACGGATTGGTTTAAAGTGAGTAACCTTGAATATTATTGTCGTGGGTCTCTAAAGTTGGGTATGAGGCTAACTCTACATAATGGTTGTACAGAATGCATCTCATGTGTAAACTATGACAGTTGTAGATCTATTTTACAATAGTATGGAGATGGGAGGACATGTTGCTGTTTACACTATGAAAGCGGGAGGCCAAACTCAATATACAGTATAAAGGTTGACGACCAGACTCCACATATAGTAAGGAGATGGGAGACCAGACCATTGTATATGCTATGGAAGTAGAAGGCTAGGCAAAATGTACAGAATGGAGATAGGACAGGCTGCTGCTTATACTATGGAAGTGATAGGCCAGGCTTTCTGCATAGTATGGAGGAGAGAGCCCAAGCTTATTGTGTGTGGAATGGAGACCAGGCTTAGTGTACAGTATATGGGTATGAGGACACACTCAATGTATAGTATGAAGGCAGGAGGACATGCTTAATGTGCAGTAAAGAGGTCGGAGGACAAGCTCAATGGATATTAAGGTCAGAGACGAGGCTCAATGTATAGTATTCAGGTAGGAGACAAGATTCAATGTATAGTATGCAGATGGAAGGCAGCTGTTTATAATTGAACTGGTAAACCAGGCTCGGTGTATAGTATGGAGGTTGGAGACTAAGGATGTCTGGGACAAGATTTGTAGACCTATACAAGGCTGGAATGGGCTACAAGACCATTGCAAAGCAGCTTGGTGAGAGGGTGACAACAGTTGGTGCGATTATTTGCAAATGGAAGAAACACAAAATAACTGTCAATCTTCCTCGGTCTGGGGCTCCATGCAAGATCTCACCTTGTGTAGTTTCAATGATCATGAGAACGGTGAGGAATCAGCCCAGAACTACACAGGAGAATCTTGTCAATGATCTCAAGGCAGCTGGGACCATAGTCACCAAGAAAACAATTGGTAACACACTACACCATGAAGGACTTCAATTCTGCTGTGCTCGGAAGGTCCCCCTACTCAAGAAAGCACATGTACTGGTCCGTCTGAATCAGTTAGATGTTCATTAGCAAACTTCAGAGAACTGGGTGAAAGTGTTGTGGTCAGATAAGACCAAAATCAAGCTTTTTGGCATCAACTCAACTCGCTGTGTTTGAAGGAGGAGGAATGCTGCCTATGACTCCAAGAACACTATCCCCACCGTCAAACATGGAGGTGGAAACATTATGCTTTGGGGGTATTTTTCTGCTAAGGGGACAGGACAACTTTGCCTCCTCAAAGGGACGATAGACGGGGCCATGTACCCTCAAATCTTGGGTGAGAACCTCCTTCCCTCAGCCAGGGCATTGAACATAGGTCGTGGATGGGTATTCCAGCATGACAATGACCCAAAACACACAGCAAAGGCAACAAAGTAGAAGATCAAGAAGAGGCACATTAAGGTCCTGGAGTGGCCTAGCCAGTCTCCGGCCCTTAATCCATTAAAAAATATGTGGAGGGAGCTAAAGGTTGGAGTTACCAAATGTCAGCCTTGAAACCTTGACTTGGAGAGGATCTGCAAAGATGAGTGGGACAAAATCCCTCCTGAGATGTGTGCAAACCTGGTGGCCAACTACAAGAAACATCTGACTTCTGTGATTGCCAACAAGGGTTTTGCCACCAAGTGCGAAGTCATGTTTTGCGAAGGGGTCAAATACTTATTTCTCTTACCATCCATGGACTGACACGGTGTCTCTTTACACTTTACACGTGGGTTATGTCCTTGCTTGCAGGAGAAGACCTAGGCAGAATGTGAAATGTTATACTCACATTCTAAAAGCCAGAGCTGAACAGCCCCACCCAGGGGGCGGTCCCTCCGGACATAACCCTCCCACTACAGTCAGCAGACTTCAGTTTTTTTCTGCCTAGCAGAAGGAGAAGACGTGGCTCTCTCAGGAGCCAGTCTCCTGACCTATTTTTATTCCTTTTCTGGAATTCTTTTTTTTTTATTTTATTTTTGAGAATTTTCTATCAACTGTCGGCTGGGCAACAGGTTGGGTACAAGATATCCTCGTAGTCTTCCCTGTCCGACCATCGAGCGTGCTGATGCTCGCCTTGTGTGCGTGAGACTCAGTTCACGACAGGCCCCATGACTCCAGGGGTGGCCGGGTTTGCTTTCATGCTCCCACGGTCCTCTCAAGACTGAACAGTTCCTGACTGACTGTATCTTTCGCGGTGGACCGGGCCGACAGCTACTCAGTACTGCACTGTAATAGTCCTGTCAGAAACACACCAGTGGGTCCCTCAGGGGACGGGTAAGTAGTCTCTCCTGCCTGCAGGTGAGTACAAAAGGCTGTGTGTTTCTCTGTGGGGGATTTTCCCTGTCTCCCCCTGTATTTCATTGTCACTCTCTGTCACCATTGCTGGCGCTGTGCTGTGTGGGGTGCCTGGGGGTCACACTGTTATTGGAGGGGCTAATGCTGGTCTGCAGATATGCTTGGGGCCTTTTTTGTGTATTTTGGGGCCTGAGTGCTGAGTGGCGCTGTGTGTGTGCTGTTTTTTTCACTTTTGCTGAGTCATGTCGGCCATCTTGCCGCTGATCGCCTCAGTGAAGTGCGGCGGCCATTTTCTTGTAGCCCGCGCGCTCTTCAGCACTAGTTTTGGCCTCTAGCGCTGCTGTAACAGCGCGAATCTCCTCACAATCTCCTCACAGCTCACCAGTGCTGACACAGTGCGGTACAGACAGTGGAACTGAGCGGTCCCTGGTCTGGTTTGGTGAGTCCCCTGGGCGCCCCCTCCTCAGTCAGCACAGCCTGTGGGTGGACTTTTTATCTGAGGAGTCTCAGAGGGGGGCAATATGGAGTCTCTGTCACCAGCTTCCCCTAAATGTCAGTGGACAACAGGCAGTGCTTCAGCACCTGCGGTCCCTAGGGACCAGTTGTGGGCAGTCCTGGAATCATTTCTGACCAGGATGGGAGCTGTGGGCAAGCGCAAGGGAGCAAAAAAGCGCCCTCTCCCCACTTTACTTCATGAGGGCAGTGCGCTTATTCAGATATGGGCCTAGCCACTACCGCTCAGGACCCTAGTTCTGAATGTATGGATGGTTTTGAACAGGACATTCCTTATGAGGAAAACTCCAGTTCTGAGTCAGTAAATGACAGGGCGCTTGTTAGTGTACTCATGACTGCGGTGAGGGACACTCTCAAGCTAAAATGCTGCGGATGCAGAACCTCAGGCGGATACAATCTCCTTTTTGGTTCTTTATAGGCCAGGCCTTCTAAAGAGGTTTTTCCATATGTACTTTCTTTGACCAGCTCATTGATAAGGTCTGGGAAAAGCCACAGAAGAATTTTTTTATGGTCCCGCGGGGTTTGTCTATCAGATACCCCTTGAAGATGCCCTACTTAAAAAGTGGGCTTCTCCCCCAGGGTCGACCCTCCAGTCGCCCAGTTGAACAAGGCCATCACTCTCCCGACTGAGGGGACTCCTGCATTTGAGGTCCCCACTGACAGGAGGTCAGAAATGGTGAGCAGAGCCATGTTTGCCTTGTTGGGATCCGCCCTACGGCCTGTGGTAGCGGCGACCCTTGTGTCTTAAACACTTACAGGTTGGGCAAAAATGTTGCACCTAGCTGTACAGGAGCGTAATCTTCCTCCAGACACAGTTGCTTTGGCCCACCAACTGGTTCAGGGCCTGGTTTATGTGTGCGACGCCACGTTGGACGCGGCCCCTTTAATATCCAGGGCCTCTGTCTCGGCGGTGGTATTGCGTCGTCTTATCTGGTTTAAGTGCTGATCTGCTGACCTAGCCTTAGGAAGCTCCTGACGGATCTACCATTTAAAGGTGGTAGACCTTTCGGTGCTGCTCTGGATGACATCGTCATGGATGTCATGGGAGGTAAAAGCACTCTTCTTCCTTAGACTAGCAAGGGTGAGGAGGCCCGCCGCAAACAGGTGCCTTCCTTTCCAGCAAAACAGGGTTTTTTCGTCAGTCAGTCCACGGGTAGGCCCTCTCAGACTGACAGCAGTGCGGCTGGTGGGCACAAGTGCCCCTGGGTGCGTAAGCCGAACAAGCGGCTCCCAAGCCCGCCTCCGCGTGAAGTCTTGCCTCCGCCCGACTCTGGGGTGGGGGGACGACTTCGCAGGTCACGAATCGGTGGTCCTCCCGAATCTCCGACTGGTGGGTGTGCGAGGTGGTCACCTCAGGATACAGGATAGTATTCCGATCCTGGCCCCCAGACAGATTCTTTCCCTCAAATCTTCCTCTCCTTCCTACCTGTCGGGCAGCCCTCTTGGAGGCTGTACAGGATTTGATCAGGTCCGGAGTGATTGTGCCGGTTCCGTCACAGGAGAGTTTTCAGGGATTCTACTTGAATCTGTTTGTCGTCCCAAAAATAGGACGTGGTTCGACCTATCCTGGACCTCAAGGCCCTGAATGCCTTCGAGAAGGTGCAGAAATTCCGCATGGAATCCATTCGCACTGTGATCGCTACACTCCACCAAAGGGATTTTCTTCTGGCGTCCTTGGACTTCAAGGACGCCTACTTGCATGTTCCGATCTGCGCAAGTCACCAGAAGTTTCTGCGCTTTGCGATCTGCGAAGTCCACTATCGATTGTGGCTCTTCCTTTCGGCCTAGCCTCGGCACCAAGGGTGTTCACCAAGGTGCTTACTCCGGTTCTAGCCTTCTGTTACAGCGAGGTATTGCTGTCGTGGGCTATCTGGACGATCTTCTGCTAAGAGCAGAAAGTGGATCAGACTTAGGAAAGGTGACTATCGTCAATTAGACCCTCAGGGACTCGGGTGGTTCCTGAACATTCAGGAGTCAGTCCTGGTTCCGACTCAGTGTCTGGAGTATCTAGTTCTGATTCTGGACTCCTTGGAGGCAAAGGTATCCTACCTCTGGAGAAGTTGCTGACACTTCAGTCTGCGGTGCGGGTGCTGACATCCCAAAAATGGTTGTCAATCCGTTTTTTGCATGAGAGTCCCGAGACTCGTGGTGGCCTCCTTCGCGGCCGTTCCGTATGCCCAATCACACACCAGGGCATTGCAGAAGGAGATCTTGTCCACCTGGGACAAATCCCCGTTGTCCTTGGATCTTCAGATCCAGGTGATTCACCTGGTCAGGGCGCCCCTGACATGGTGGTTGAGATCCTCGGCTCTTCGGTCCGGAAAGTCGTTCCCCTCCCATCCAATGGACGGTACTCACGACGGACACCAGCCTGACGGGCTGGAGTGGAGTCTGGGGAGTCCTGTCGGCTCAGGCCTTGGACTCCGGACGAGCCCGTTTACCAATCACTGTTCTGGAAATACGGGCAATCTGACTGTGTCTCTCCTCAGGTCGGAGAGAGTACGGGTTGCTCCATCAGGAGCCAGTCAGACACCGCCACGGCGGTGGCGTATGTAAACCATCAAGGGGGAACTCGGAGCTCAGCTGCGGCTTCCGAGGTAGTCTGTATCCTGAAGTGGGCCGGAAGAAACGTGCCGGCTCTGTAGGCCATTTTACATTCTGGGCATAGACAATGGGCAGGCGGACTATCTGAGTCGCCAATCGCCAGACACCGGACCAAGAAGAGTGGTCCTTGCATATTTCAACTCCTTTACCGACGGTGGGGCACGCCGGATGTGGACCTGATGGCCTCTCGACTCAATCGCAAGGGTCGAGGTTGTGGCCAGATCCAGGGATCCTTGGGCGATGCCTCGGATGCGTTGGTGGCCCCATAGGGTCCTTATCGCCTGATATAAACTCCGGCGATCCTAATTGTTCCGGATTGGCCTCAGCATCACTGGTACGCTGATCTGGCACGTCTCGTCGCGGACGTTCCCTGGCGGTTGCCGATGAGGGAGGACCTTCAGTCTCAAGGTCCTATGTTTCATCTGGCTTACAGTCTCTGGCTTTAACGGCAGGGCGGTTAAAAGCCAGGTGTTGAGGGACCGAGGTCTCTCGGACTCGGTCATTTTGACCATGTTAAGGACACAGAAGTCTTCCTCCAGGCAGATCTATCATCGTGCCTGGAAAGCTTATATCGCCATGTGCGAAGCGCTGGACTGGCGTCCTCGGACGTATTCCGTCCCCAGAATCCTGCGTCCTCTGCAGTGTGGAGTGACCCAAAAGCTTGCTTTGAGTACCATCAAGGATCAGATTTCGGCCTTGGCCGTCTTCTTTCAGCGACCTCTAGCGGGTCATTTTTCTTGGTTAGCACCTTGTGTTGGGGGTTCGCCATGTGCTCCCTCCTGTCAAGCCTCCTCTCCCACCGTGGGATCTGAATTTGGTACTCTCGGTCCTCCAGGAACCTCCTTTTGGGAATATCCGGGATATTCCCCTCCTTGTCTTGTCTCAGAAGGTGGCCTTTTTAGTGGCAATCACTTCTGTTGTTCTGAGTTGGCGGCTTTGTCCTGCAAGTCGCCATATTTGGTCATCCATAAGGATAAGGCGGTGTTGCATCCGCGACCTTCCTTTTTTGCCAAAGGTGGTGTCGACCTTTCACCTACATGAGGACATTGCCCTCCCGTCCTTGTGTCCTCACCCATCGCATCCCAGAGAGTTTGCGCTGCACATATTGGAGGTGGTACGAGCCTTACGGGTGTACCTGTCTGCTACTGCTTCTATTCGGAAGTCCGACTCACTGTTTGTGACTGTCTCTGGTCCATAACAGGGCCAAGCGGTTTCGTCTGCCATCATTTTTAGGGGAATCAGACAAACCGTCATTCAAGCCTATGCGCTCAAGGGCGGGCGCCTCCCTTTCCGGTTACGGCGCATTCCACCAGGGCAATTGGTGCGTCCTGGGTTTCCCGACATCAAGCGTCGGTTGCACAAGTGTGCAAGGCGGCGACCTGGTCGTCTGTTCATGCCTTTTAAGTTTTTTATAAGGTTAATGTGGCTGCATCTTCGGATGCTTCCTTCGGCCGCAGGGTGCTGCAGGCCGCTGTTTAAAGTTGCGACTCCTCCGTTGAGGCGCTCTACCTTATTGGAGTGAAGTTTTGGTTTTTCCATTTATACTGCTCCCATCCCTCTTGACACTGCTTTGGGACATCCCACGTGTAAAGTGTAAAGAGACACCGTGTCAGTCCATGGATGGTAAGAGAAAATAGGATTTTTTTGTACTCACCGTAAAATCCTTTTCTCTGACATCCATGGACTGACACGGCACCCACCCCTCCTTTTAAGTTTGTACTGCTTTGTTACGAACTGAAGTCTGCTGACTGTAGTGGGAGGGTTATGTCCGGAGGGACCGCCCCCTGGGTGGGGCTGTTCAGCTCTGGCTTTTAGAATGTGAGTATAACATTTCACATTCTGCCTAGGTCTTCTCCTGCAAGCAGGGACATAACCCACGTGTAAAGTGTAAAGAGACACCGTGTCAGTCCATGGATGTCAGAGAAAAGGATTTTACGGTGAGTACAAAAAATCCTATTTTTACTCATTAAAATGTAAATCAATTTATAACTTTTTTTAAATGCGTTTTCTGGATTTTTTTGTTGTTGGTCTGTCTCTCACTGTTCTAATAAACCTGCCATTAAAATTATAGACCATTTCTTTGTCAGTGGGCAAAAGAACAAAACCAGCAGGGGATCAAATTCTTTTTTCCCCTCACTTTAGGTTCAGCGTTTACTATAGAGGTAGGAGACTAGGCCCTCTGTATAGTATGAGGTGGCCAGGCCGCAGAATGCAGTATAGAGGAGGAAGAGTCCTGAAGGTCTACAACAGGTAGATGGGAGACCAGGCTACAGTTTATAGTAGAGTTGTGAGGGGCTAGTGTGCAATGTATAGTATAATAACAGGAGTCTAAATTGTGGTGTATAGGACAACTGTGTGAGGCCAGGCTTGGGTGTTTTGTAGTGCAGCTAAAGACCAGGCTGCTGTGCCCATTATGGAGACAGAAGGCCGGGTGAGGTCTACAATGCAGGACACATATAATGGGAACTAGCCTGTTTAGCTGTAAAAAATGAACTTCCAAACGTGGAGAAAATAGCAATGATGACCAGCAGGGTTCTTTGTTTAATTTTTCCTCCAATATAGAAAATAAAATGATTATTCACTGTGGTCAAGCTGTCCACCTTCATAAACAGAAATGATGTTGCACAATAATCCTAGAATAGTTAAAGAATACCTAACCCCAAGAACAAAAATGTAATATATTGAAGCTTAGAGTCCTTAGATGTGCTGGCTGGCTTGGTTTCCTTCTATTGATCTTACCAGAAATCCAGTGTCTTATCACTTCTGTAGCTGTAGAGAAGGATATCTTACTTCAAACCTATCTTCTCTAATCTACCAGTTGCCCGCTCCATGTGGAGAGAGTAAACTGCAGTATATTACATTTTAGATTTTGGGGTTAGCTACACTTTAACCGCTTCCCACCTAGCCACAGTATATAAATGGCCAAGCAGGTGCTCTCTAGTTCAGGAAGGATATACCTGTACATCCTCCTGCTTGCATGCCCCCTGGGGTGCACAGCAGTGCGATCTGTGACTGCTGTGTCCTCCAGACACAGCAGACTACAGTTGTCCATGCTGGGCCGCTGTAATTGACCCAGGTACCATGTGATCTCTGTGTCCATTCATGATAGCATTGTTTACTATTGTGATTGGTCACAGGGTCAGTCACAGTGGTCATGTACCATGTGATGGCTGTGGCCAATCAACCCCTGCTTTCTGCTTGCAAAGAGAGAGGGGAGAGAGCAGCTGCAGACGGGCACAGCGTGGGATCAAGAAAGGACTCTGGTAAGTATAAGGGGGGTAAGAGGGCGATACACATACAAGGACATTTTTTACCTTACTGCAGGGAATGCATTAAGGTAACAAATGTCTAGCTTTTATAATCACTTTAAAGTAGAACTACACATCTGAGCTCCACAAACGCTATTTATTTTTAACATGCAAAGCAAACACCCCCCATCCATCCATGTCACTATGCTTTGATTTGCTGAGAAATCACTTTGCAAAACACCCGCTGGCATTTCTGGCCGTGGCTATTTTGAGTAAGGACAGATGATTCATGTAGCATTTACTTCATGGAATCATCATTCCTTAGCTCAGGCCTGCTTGCAGGAGGGTGTGCTTGGCTGTGAAAAACCCCCTCCTCCTCTCCTGAAGACCCCTGGGATGTATGACATAATTTGCCTACGCTTGGAATCCAGAAAGTAACTGAAGAAATGTAAAAAAAAAAAAGTTTAAAAAACAAGGCAAATATAATGAACTTTACAATCTATTTACTAATACTAGCAGCCTAAGAGCCCATTCACACAGGGGCAACACGACTTCCAGCGCGACTTTGGGAGGCAACTTGGACACGACTTGAGTTTGAATCACAGCGCGACTTGGGGCGACTTACAACACGACTCAAGTCGCCCCTAGGACAGGAGGCTTTCCAGTGGCCAATCAAACAAGAATCGGCTCTGGGGGAGGGAGCAGTTTGCCTGAGAAATGTATGTTCTCTTCCTGTATTGTTGCTTCTGTTAAGACAGTGATCCGACTTCTGAGGCGACTTTCATTGAAATCGGTACAAGTTGCATAGCAGTCGCCTAGAAGTCGGATTGAAGTAGTACAGGAACCTTTTTTGAAGTTGGAGCGACTGCAGTAGTGTGCATTAAGACGGCTCCATTCACTTACATTGATTTTCTCATGCAGTGCAACTTGAGGCGACTTGGGGCGACTTGAAGTCGGATCCAAAGTCGTCCCTGTGTGAATGGGCTCTGAGGATAAAAAAAATAATCAATGTTACTTGGGAGAATGACGTTCCATTTTAATGGAAGATAAAGTAATTGTGGTCAGCGTGAATAGATGAAAAATTCAGGCTCCCTCTTCTTTCTTTTCAGATACTTTGAGGATTTTGAGATGCGGATTCCCAGAGATGAAATGCTTAAGATGCAGGTAACACTCTGTTTGTTCAGTGAATATAGTACATGTGGGCAAGCATTGTTTATGACCACATCACCCTGACTACCCTTAAATATATATTTTTCAATACGTGTGTAATGAAAACTTACCATCTACATTTGAAGTTCTGACTAGGTTTTTCTACACACACAAAACTTACCAGCAAATAGATGAGAGAGATTTTTTTGTGGTATTCCTATACACAAGGGATCCCGGGTTAGGAAAGTAACCCATCAGTTAGGCCCCTTTCTCACAGGGCAGATCCGATGGACAGACTCCGCTAGCTTAGCAGTGGATCGCTCCGTTGATCCCCGCTGAGCAGGCGGATGACAGGTCCGTCTCCGCTCACTGTGCAGGGACAGACATGTCAGAGCCTGCTGTCCTCTATAGGGCGTTCAGATGATAACGGACAGTCTGTCCGTCTTCACCCGATCCACTGGGCGGATGGCGAGCGTATCGCCATCGGTCTGTTTTGAGAGGATCTTGTTGGGTTGGATGGCAGGTGGGTATCAGCGGACACTTCTCCGCTGACATTCGCCTGCCCATAGAGGTCACTGGGTGGCCTGCTCGGATCTGCCTGAAAAACGGACAGGTGGATCCAAGCAGGCTGATCGTGTGAAAGGGACCTTAAAGTGAAACTAAACACGCTAATCCACCAAGGAAGGTGCTATCTTGGCATCTGTTTAGATATGCGGTTGCCATGATGCTGCACACGTGACCAGCTATGCCACCAGCCATTTCAGAGCTTGAGAGCCGACATAACCACCCTGGCAACTGTGAGCGTTATGAGAGGCGTGCTTTGTATGTAACATACACTGTGCATGTGTTAATCGTCTGAATGTAAATGCAGAAAATGACATTCGTATGTTTGATTACAAATTTAATAACTTTTATTGAACATTTCTAGCTCAAGCTTTCTTTTGAGAAATGGTTAAATTGGTGGGTTTAGTGGTTCTTTAAGGGTAACAGTAGGATTTTCATGGTGATTGCTTGGAGTGGGATTGATTCCTGCACATTACAATCTGACCACACAATTTTTATACAATCTTTGTGTTTGTTAAGATTTATTGCAACTATGTAATCTGAGGACATACTTCAGGCTCTGTTCACATCTAGGCGTTTTGTTTTCAGGCAGAAAGTCGCGCGATTTCTGCCGCGATTTTGTACAGGTCAAAATGTCACCAATGTAAAAAGCAAAAAACGCCTGTAATCTGCCAAAAAAGAAGCTCCTGTACTTTTTTGAGCTTCAGGCGTTTTTCTTCAGATGACAAACTGCTCAGATGTGAACAGGGGCCATTGAAATGAATGGGATTTGTCTTGTTGGGCGTTTTTAGAGCTGAGGCTTACAGCAGAAAAACGCCCAAACACGCCTAGATGTGAACAGAGCCTAAACTATGCAGTCAAATTGTATACAATCAAAAAAAAACCTGTACTACATAGTTAGTGGATCTAAAAATAATTGTAGTGTGTGTGTGTGGTGAGTTTCAGAGAAGAATAGCATAAACTCTTACCAGAGTCACCATCAGACATCTGGACGTAGTTGCTTACTACAGAGGTTAATGCTGCACACAATATGGCTTCATAAAGTGCAATTTTTCTGTCCTCCTTTATGGTCACTAAAATTATATATATATATATATATATATATATATATATATATATATATATATATATATATATATTATTTTTTATTATTATTTTTTATTTAAATTTTTTTATTTATTTTTAGGAAATTGTTCTTGAAAAACTAAATATTCTGGATTCAGAGTACATCGGCACAGTATGTGGTAGCTTCAGAAGAGGTATTTATCCATTTTTTTATTTGTTTTTTTATTGGACATATACACCAGTCCCTGCCCCCTGATGGAGCATACAGTCTAATATCCTTACAACAGGCATACACAGCAGGGCAAAATTTTGGTGGAAGTCAATTCACCTATCAGCATTGAGGCAATAAAAAAGCGGAATGCAATTCATGGCTTTAAGGACACACTCCAGTCAGAATGAAAAAATATGTACAGGTAACATTCTTCAGTTTTCATCAATGAATAAATTTATATGCGAACCTTCACCTTGTAAAACAATCCAATCAGTTTAACCATTTCCAGACCGCCCGCCGTCGTTATGCGCCGGTACTTTGGCGTTAAATACCGAGAGCTGGCATAACCCCGGTATTTTCTTAAAAGGCGGGCGGTCTGCTTTACGATAAAAGTGGTCTCCGTGGCGGATTCGCCGTGAGATCACTTTTATTGGTGACAGGAAAGGTGCCCCCCCCACACCCCTTCTGCCACGTTTCGGTCGTCTCCGTTGCTTACTGGAGCGGTTGGTAGTGGCGGAGACGATCCGATCCTTTCCCCTGCTTGGCACGAAGTCGGATGAGGGAATGTTGGCACCCACCCGACTCAATGGCGTTGGATGATGGACTAACAGCCTTAACCACTTGACCACTGGGCACTTAAACCCCCTTAATAACCAGACCAATTTTCAGCTTTCGGTGCTCTCCGATTTTGAATGACAATTACTCAGTCATACAACACTGTACCCATATGAATTTTTTGTCCTTTTTTTCACACAAATAGAGCTTTCTTTTGGTGGTATTTAATCACTGTTGAGTTTTTTATTTTTTGCGCTATAAGAGAAAAAAGACTGAAAATTCTGTAAAAAAATGGGTTTTTTTTCGTTTCCGTTATAAAATTTTGCAAATGACTATTTTTTCTTCATAAATTTTGGCCAAAATTTATACTGCTACATATCTTTGGTAAAAATAAGTACAAATTGGTGCATATTATTTGGTCTTTGTGAAAGTTATAGAGTCCACAAGCTATGGTGCCAATATCTGAAAATTGATCACACCTGAAGTACTGACGGCCGATCTCATTTCTTGAGACCCTAACATGCCAGAAAAGTACAAATACCCCCCAAATGACCCCTTTTTGGAAAGAAGACATTCCAAGGTATTCAGAAAGAGGCATTGTGAGTTTTTTGAAGTTGTAATTTTTTCCCAAAATTCTTTGCAAAATCAAGATTTTTTTTTTTCTCTTTTTTTTTTTTAACAAAATTGTCAAATTAGCAGGTTATTTCTCACACACAGCATATGCATACCACAAATTACACCCCAAAACACATTCTGCTATTACTCCCGAGTATGGCGATACCACATGTGTGAGACTTTTACACAGCGTGGCCACATACAGAGGCCCAACATGCAGGGAGCCCCTTCAGGCGTTCTGGAGCACCCAGGCCAATTCTGACATTTCTCTCCTACATGTAAAAATCATCATTTATTTGCTATAAAATTACATAGAACCCCAAAACATTATATATGTTTTTTTAGCAAAGACCTTAGAGAATATGATGGTGGTTGTTGCAACTTTTTATCTCGCACGATATTTGCGCAGCAATTTTTTAACGCGTTTTTTACGGGAAAAAAATGTTTTGTGCTTAAAAAAAAAAAAAAACAGTAAAGTTAGCCCAATGTTTTTGCATAATGTGAAAGATGAAGTTACGCCGAGTAAATAGAAACCTAACATGTCACCCTTAAAAATTGCACACGCTTGTGGAATGGCGCCAAACTTCGCTACTTAAAAATCCCCATAGGCGACGCTTTAAATATTTTTACTGGTTACATGTTTTGAGTTACAGAGGAGGTCTAGGGACAAAATTATTGCTCTCGCTCTAACGTTCGCGGCGATACCTCACATGTGTGGTTTGAAAACAGTTTTCATATGTGGGCGGGACTTACGTATGCGTTCGCTTCTGTATGCAAGCTCACGGGGACAGGGGCGCTTTAAAAAAATATATATTTTTTTATTGTTCATTTTACTTTATTTATTTTAGTTTGACATGTTTTTCTGCCCCAAAATTTTTTTTGATCACTTTTATCCCTATTACAAGGAACGTAAACATCCCTTGTAATAGGAATATGGCATGACAGGTCCTCTTTACAGTGAGATATGGGGTCAATAAGACCCCACATCTCACCTCTAGGCTGGTAAGCCTGAAAAAAAATCAAAAAAAAAAAATCCTGGCTTTGATCGTAGCGGTGAGTCGGTAGGAGCATCGGAGGGCGGCGGGAGGGGGGGGACATCCCCTCTCGCCTCCCGTAAGAATGATCAAGCGGCGGAACAGCCGCTATGATTGTTCTTATGGTGTAGGGAATCGCCGGCTGAAAAAGCTAATATCTGAATGATGCCTGTAGCTGCAAGCATCATTCAGATATCCCCGCACAAAGTCAAGGACGTCATATGACGGCCGGCGGGCTGGAAGTGGTTATTGCAGAGTAGTGCCGGGCATTGCGGAGTATGGCAGGGCATTGCGGAGTATGGCAGGGCATTGCGGAGTATGGCAGGGCATTGCGGAGTATGGCAGGGCATTGCGGAGTATGGCAGGGCATTGCGGAGTATGGCAGGGCATTGCGGAGTATGGCAGGGCATTGCGGAGTATGGCAGGGCATTGCGGAGTATGGCAGGGCATTGCGGAGTATGGCAGGGCATTGCATGGGGTATTGCACAGGGGGTATTGCGCAGAGTATTGCACAGGGTGTATTGCGCAGGGTATTGCAGAGTATTGCGCAGGGTATTGCAGGGTATTGCAGAGTATTGCGCAGGGTATTGCAGGGTATTGCGCAGGGTATTGCAGGGTATTGCGCAGGGTATTGCAGGGTATTGCAGAGTATTGCGCAGGGTATTGCAGGGTATTGCAGAGTATTGCAGAGTATTGCGCAGGGTATTGCAGGGTATTGCGCAGGGTATTGCAGGGTATTGCGCAGGGTATTGCGCAGGGTATTGCGCAGGGTATTGCGCAGAGTATTGCGCAGAGTATTGCACCAGGGTATTGCACAGGGTGTATTGCAGAGTATTGCACAGGGTGTATTGCACAGGGATGGCTGAGGATGGATGGATGGCTGGATCTGTGACTGCAATTGTCACAGATCCAGCCCACAGTGCTGCTGCTGCCATCCGCTCCCTCCCCCTCCCCTCTCACACTGTACCGATCGGTACAGAGAGGGGAGGGAGGAACCGGCGTCATCAAATGACGCCGGTCTGTTTACAAGTGATTGCTCCGTCATTTGACGGAGCGATCACGTGGTAAACGGCCGCTATCAGCGGCGACTTACCGCGATTCGTGATCCGCCGGGTCCTCTGGACCCGGCGGTCACGGAGTTTCCCGTGTGCGCGATTCTGGGAGGACGTTATATAACGTCCTCCCAGAGTTAAGCAACCACCTTGTCGACGTTATTTGTCGGCAGGTGGTTGTTAAGTGGTTAAAGGGAATTTTTTTTTTTTATTATTGAAAATAAATGACTTTTTTTTATTTATTTTTTATTTTTTTGTATTTAAGTGTAAATGGGAGATCTTAGTTCTTTTTGACCCCAGATCTCACATTAAAGAGGTCCTGTCAGGCTTTTTTTTCTATTACAAGGGATGTTTACATTCCTTCTAAGGGACAGTGTAAAATCAATAAGAATTTTTTTTTACATTTTAAAGTGCCCCATCCCCGATGCTCACGCGCAGAAGCGAACGCATACGTAAGACGCGCCCGCATATGTAAACGGTGTTCAAACCACACGTGAGGTGTAGTCGCGATCGTTGGAGCGAGAGCCACAATTCTAGCAAAAGACCTCCTCTGTAACTCAAAACTGGTAACCTGTAGAAATTTTCAAACATCGCCTATGGAGATTTTTAAGGGTCAAAGTTTATCGCCATTCCACAAGCGGGTGCAATTTTGAAGCGTGACATGTTGGGTATCGATTTATTTGGCGTAACATTAACTTTCACAATATAAAAAAAAAAAATTGGGCTAAATTTACAGTTTTTGTATTTTTATAATTCATGAAAATGTACTTTTTCCCAAAAAATTGTGTTTGAAAGACCGCTGTGCAAATACAGTGTAAAATAAAAAATTTGCACCGATCGCCATTTTATTCTCTAGGGTCTCTGCTAAAAAAAATTATATCTATAGTGTGTGTGTGTGTGTGTGTGTGTGTGTGTGTGTGTGTGTGTGTGTGTATGTAAAATATTGTTTGGGGGTTCTAAGTAATTTTTTTGCAAAAAACACTAATTTTAACTTGTAAGCAACAAATGCCAGAAATAGGCTTAGGCATGAAAGAGTTAATCACCACTGAGTTTTTTTTTTTTTTTTTTTAATCATCAGTTGTTATCACTAAAAAGATAATAAACAAATATACATGTGGCGCTGGTACTGAAACAGATTCCATAGTACTGAAGTCCAAGTGGCCAGTGGGCTGCTATGCAGCCTAAGAATAGTCTATTGATTCAGGGCCGCCCTTAGCAGGGAAGCAGAAGCGGTCTCCAAGATATGCAAGAAAAAACAAATGCAGGTGCCTCTGAATTGGACTGTAAAGTGTGTATTAATAAAAACACATAGTAACTTATGTGTGGAGAGCTCCACCACCATACCATCTTCCTGCCGGCCTGGAGAGCCCACAGAGCGGCTGAGACAGCGTACCTTCTACTGACCAGTGTGATCGATGCCCCACAGAGCATTTACCCACAGATGTACCCTTCCTTGTTTACCTTGGTTACTATGTGTTTTTGTTATCACTAAAAAGCCAACCGCTTGCTTTAAAAAACGATACCGAGGTGATGCCTGCAGCGGCAGGCATCACCTCGGTATAACCCCTGCAAGCCGAGAAAATAAAATTTTGCAAATAAATAATTGTTCTTCATAAATTTAGCCCAAAATGTATTCTGCTACATTTCTTTGGTGAAAATTACCCAAATCAGTGTATATTATTTAGTTTGTAGGAAAGTTAGAGTCCACAAACTATGGTATGTATCTGAACATTGATCAATCCTGATGTACTGACAGACTATCTAATTTCTTGAGGCCCTAAAATGCCAGGACAGTGCAGATACCCCCCAAATTACCCCTCTTTAGAAAATAGAGTCCAAGATATTTAGTAAGAGGCATAGTGTTTTTTGTTTTTTTGAAGTTTGTAATTTTTGTCATAATTTTTTTGGAAAATTAAGAAATAATAAAAAAAAAAATTTCCCTTTTTTTTTTTTTTTTTTTTCTCTTTCATTTTTTACATACTGTCACCAGTGCAGTACAGCATCATATAACTAGTGTGGCGGTGATCAAGGACACTGACTGGTGACCGTACAGGTCAAAAATTTGGATTTTTTTTTTTTTTTTAACACACTGACCAGAGCAATTTTACTGCTCTGGGGAAGTGATTTTTACTTTACAGATTGTTTGCTTAAAGCAGTGTATAGCATTGATATAAGCAAGCATTTTACTGAATTAAACTGATTCAGTCTATTTTGTTGTGATTAGCTGTGATTAGCTTTGACCAATCACATGGTACAGATGAGCTGTGATTGGCCCTGTCTGTACCATGTAATCAAATTGACCAATCACAGCTAGCAAAACATTTGTACACATCGGATGGTTTTAAAGGAATTCATCCATTGTGTACAACTGTCATGTGACCTGCTGTGATTCGCCACGACGATCACATGGTACTAGCAGCGAGCTGGTACTCTGATCAGTCATGGGCTGTGTCCCGCGGACAGTGCCATTGACAGATCGCACCATTGCGCAGCCCCGCGATCGGCAAATCCTGACAGGACCTCAGGTGACGTCCAGTCAGGATGAGAAAGCCACTGCTATTGGTCTGCTAATTCAGTGTTTTTTAGATTTTTTGGTCAGGTGTTACTATGGTTACTATGGTGTACTGAAGTATGGTATTAAGGTCTGAGGAGTTTCCTGGCCATAAACTTGACATTTCAATGTTTTGTTCCCTACTGTTCTTGAATGTTTGGGAGAAGTTGCTCTCAGAGGATGTTTTTTTACCATTCTTTATTCATGGTTGTGTTCTTGGGCAAATTGTGAATGAGCCCACTGCCTTGGCTGAGAAGCAACCCCACACATGAATGGTCTCAGGATGATTTACTGTTGGCATGACACAGGACTGATGGTAGTGCTCACCTTTTCTTCTCTGGACAAGGTTTTTTCCGGATGCCCCAAACAATCTGAAAGGGGATTCATCAGAGAAAATTACTTTACCCCAGCCCAGTCCTCAGCAGTAGAATCCCTGTACCTTTTGCAGAATATGAGTCTGTCCCTGATGATTTTCCTGGAGAGAAGTGGCATCTTCGCTGCCCTTCTTGACACCAGGCCATCCTCCAAATTTTTTGCCCTACTGTGTGTGCAGATGTTCTTACACCTGCCTGCTGCCATTCCTGAGCAAGCTCTGCACTGGTAGTGCCCTGATCCCATAGCTGAATCAACTGTTATGCCGCGTACACACGACCGTTTTTAATGTCATTGAAAAAAACAAAGTTTTTCTCGACGTGATTCTTCTCAAGCCTGCCTTGCCTACACACTATCATGAAAAAAAATGCTCGAGCAAAGCGCGGTGACGTTACAAATGTACGACAGCACTATAAAGGGGAAGTTCCATTCGGATGGCGCCACCCTTTGGGCTGCTTTTGCTGATCCTTGTGTTAGTAAAGTTTGGTGAGAGACGATTCGCGCTTTTCAGCCTCGTGCTCTTCAGTCCGTTACAGCGTGATGAATGTGATATCTCCATTACGAACGCTAGTTTTACCAGAACGAGTGCTCCCGTCTCATCACTTGCTTCTGAGCATGCGCGTTTTTTTTCACGTCGTTAAAGCCTACACACGGCCGTTTTTCATGACGAGAAAAACGACGACGAGAAAAATTAGAGCATGTTCCAAATTTTTAATGGCCATTTTTCACGTCGTGAAAAATGCTCTGGAGCCCACACACGATCGTTTTTAATGACCAAATAAAAAAATGGCATTTTTCTCGTCATGAAAAACTGTCGTGTGTATGCGGCATTAGAGACGGTCATGGCGCTTTCTGGACTTTCTTGGGCACCCTGAAGGCTTCTTCACAATAATTGAACCTCTCTCCTTGAAGTTCTTGATGATCTGATAAATGGTTGATTTAGGTGCAATTTTAGTAGCAGCAATATACTTGCCTGTGAATCCTTTTTTGTGCAAATCAATGATGACTGGACCTGTTACCTTGCAGGTAACTATGGTTAACAGGAAGAACAAAAATTTCAAGCACCTCGCTCATTTTAAAGCTACCAGTCTGTTATTCTAACTCAATTAGCATTACAGAGTGATTTCCAGCCTTGTCTTTGTCAACACGGATACCTCTGTTAACGAGAGAATCGCTGACCTGTCAGCTGGTCCTTTTGTGGCAGGGCTGAAATGCAGTGGAAATGTGTGTTGTTGTTTTTTTTTGGGGGGGGGGGGGGATAAGTTCATTTTCATGGCAAAGAGGGACTTTGCAATTAATTGCAATTCATCCGATTACTCTTCATAACATTCTGGAGTATATGCAAATTGCCATCATAAAAACTGAGGCATCAGACTTTGTGAAAATTTATTTGTGTCATTCTCAAAACTTTTGGCCACGGCTGTATACGTTGCGGTTTGCAAATATACAAAAGATATAGCCCATCAGGAAATGCACCAGGAAGCAGGATATACCAGTGTGGTATATCCTGCTTCCTGGTGAATTTCCTCATACACGTGCAAGTTAAAGGCCTCGGCTGGGCTATAGCCGACTGCTGTTTAAACTTGGTGGGCACTTTTTATCCGTGTTGTGATTCACCGGGTGATATGCAAGGAGTCAGATTTTTCGTTTGATACATCCTACATGAATCTGCCATTTAATATCATCATTGTGGACTATGTTATCACCTTAGAATAATTTTATCGATCCAGATATTTGATGACCATTTTGTGCATTCCTCCAATCTTGTTGCCATTTATTGGGATTTAATTTTCTTCACTTTGGTGATTTTGTGTCGAATCAGTCTGGACACTTTCAACTTGTTTGCTGAGTGCGTATTGTTTGTAGAGTGTGTACTGTTTTTCACACATCAGCCTCTGGATGCTATTGCAATCATTGGACTTTTCATTGGCGCAGCTCTCCATTTTTTTAGTTTGTTTATTTGTTATCCCACCAGTGCTGCTGCCTTTTTTGCTTTTATATCTAAGCACAGTTTTTCTTGTTTATTTATACAGAAGATATATCAGCCAAAACCCGGTACCCTTTTTTCTGCAGGCGGCCAGCTTTCTCATGAGACCATTGCGAATGGCTCCTGAGCCGCTGGAATGGTTTCTGAAGCGGTGTGGCCGGCTGCTCCCATAGATGATCAGAGAGTTTACACTCTGATTGACAATGTGGCCTTGGCAGACTGGAGCTTCCGGTCGTCTTCTTCTTTTTTTTTTTTTTTAAGTGAAAGATCAAAAAGTTTTTATTCATTTTTTTGATCTTTTGCTATTAAAGGTAAAGAAGAGATTTTTATTTTTGACCCCAGATCTCTCCATAAGGAGGACCTGTCATCCTTATTTGTATTACAAGGGATGTTTACGTTCCTTGTAATAGGAATAAAAGTGATCAAAGGGACAGTGTAAAAATAAAAAGTAAAATAAATAATAATAATAATAAAAAATGTTCGGTGTCTATTTACTCGGCATGACATCCAACTTTCACATTGTACCAAAAAATTGGGGTAACTATTGTGTGTTTCTCTTTTTTTCCCAAAAAATTGCACTTGCAAAACCGCTGCGCAAATACCATGTGACACAACAAATTGAAACGATCGCCATTTTATTCCTTAGGGCTAAAAAAAAAAAAAAAAAAAAAATGTATAATGTTTGGGGGTTATAAGGAATTTTCTAGCAAAAAATTATTTGAATTTGTAAACAAAAAGTGCCACAAAAAGCCTTGTCTTTTAAGTGCTTAAAGAATACCTGTCGTACTGAAGAAAATAGTTTAAAGCAAGTGGGTAGGCAATGAAAGCATTTCTCTCCCCTCTTCTTCTTCTTTTTATCTTTTACCGTTCTGGGGTGATATAGAAGAACGTTTATCTCAGCCTCTTCTACCTGCTTAGCACCAATTAGGAGTATCCACCATTGTATTCAGTGCAGGAAGCGATGGCAAAAGCCTATAGTCCCTGCTGCTATGATCACATCTCAGCCCACTCTGATTTGTTAAACTCCCACACTTTCTGGTAGATTGAAGCTTGTTTGTACCTTGTAATTTGTAATACATCTCAATTTTACATATCCTGAAACCTTGCTTATTTTGTTTCCTTTAGGTGCAGAATCTAGTGGGGATATGGATGTTCTCCTCACTCATCCTGACTTCACCTCAGAGTCTACAAAACAGGTCAGTAATTGACCAGGTTTTCCTTTTTTTTTTTTTTTTTTTTCTTTTTTTTTTTTTTTTTTTAGTAGTGAAGCACAAAATCTACAGGTGATAAATTCTACTGCAAATACATTCAAATAATACATACACTGCTGAGCAATTTCTTGCATTTTGCTGTTCAGATTGTTAAAGAAGAAGTTCGCCTTTTCATAAAAAAATATAAATACCCATTTTTGTTTATTTTTGCAGATAAAAAAAGTGATTTTTTTTTTTTTTTTTTTTTACTCGGGAGCCTGCAGAGCATTGCACCTGCAATAAGCAGATCATAGGTGCAATGGCTCCTGCAGACTCTCAGATAGACAGACAGATAGCTGTCTGCTCATACGGGCAGGCAGTTACTTGAGAGCAGGAAAAGTCAATGACATACTCAGGAGCTCACCAGTGCCTTCATAGTTCATTGAGAACTACAAGCCATCGGCCACAATGGCTGACGGTCGTTATAGTCCATTCACAGGAAACTGTGAATGAATGACGTGGCCATGTGTGCGGAGCCTCGTACGGCCACATTCTTTTCAAAAAGTCACAGCGGGTGGGGGGAGCAGATTCTTTCATTTTAATGGCCATGGTAGGGCTCTGTGACTGAGCTGCCATTTGATATTACAGGCAAAATGCACACAGTAAATTTTGAGTGGCTCTATGATAACTGTGATGGCCAATTACAGTGATTACAAATGGAAACACTGCCTATGTTTTTACATTTGAGATCCCTCCACTTCCTCTGACAACAGAGGAAAGGGATAGAGAGGAGAATAAAGGTGGCAGCAGAAGGTTTGGGCCTCACCTGAATTTGGGATCATGTTTCAAAGGTGGGAAGGTTTTTTTTTATTTTTTTATTTATTTTTCAACTTTTTTTTCCTTTTATACAGGGAAAGGAATGAATAAAGAAAACAGACACAAAATATAAATCTTTACATATTTTAACATATCCTCCTTCGATATATACAACAAAAAGTAAATTAGTACATTTGATTCCCCCTAGTTCTACCAACTCCTCCTTTCTAGGGTAATATCCACTAGGGGTGGGGAGGACAAAGTGAGACATTTAGTCAAAACCATAGTAAGAAGCGGGGTGAAAAAAGAAACAACAATAAAATAATGAAAGAAAAAAGAGGGGAGTTCCTCCCCTCTAAATTCCACCTCCCATATTATTTTCCTGTGTCTGATCATGGGACAACGCTATCCCATGGCCCTGCCTGCTTGGCTAATATCTCACAATATTCCATCCACCCCCCTTATTTATAGTCCATTTACAATCCCTTCCCTATTCCCCCCCCCCCCCCCAAAAAAAGGGAGGGGGGGTTTTAACCACTCGCCGACCGTGCTATAGCAGAATGACTACTACATTGCGGACGGCTAGTTCTGGGAGGTCACATGATGGCCTTCCGTGATCACGCCCACTACGGGGCACAGGCGGCACGCTCTGTGATCAGTGTCCAGAGGACATGACGGCATGAGAAGAGAGACGATACCAGGCTTTTCTAAAAGACACTGATTATCGGTGTCCTGATTATCAGTGCAGTCCCAACAGTGCCCACCAGTGCTGCCAATCTGTGCCTCCTCATCAGCGTCGCCCATCAGTGCAGCCTCATCAGCGCACATCAGTGAAGGAGGAAAAATTGCCTTTCTCTTATCATCCATGGACCGACACAGCGTGTCTTTACACTTTACACGTGGGTTATGTCCCTGCTTGCAGGAGAAGACCTAGGCAGAATGTGAGATGTTATACATACATTCTAAAAAAACAGAGCTGAACAGCCCCGCCCAGGGGGCGGTCCCTCCAAACATAACCCTCCCACTGCAGTCAGCAGACCTCAGTTTTTTTCTGCCTAGCAGAAGGAGAAGACGTGGCTCTCGCAGGAGCCAGTCTCCTGACCTATTTTTATTCCTTTTTGGAATTTTTTTCTTATTCTATTTTTGAGATCTTCTATCAACTGTCGGCTGGGCAACAGGTTGGGTACAAGATATCCTCGTAGTCTTCCCTGTCCGACCATCGAGCGTGCTGATCCTCGCCTTGAGTGCGTGAGACTCAGTTCACGACATGCCCCACGACTCCAGGGGTGGCCGATGGGCTTCATGCTCTGCGGTCCTCTCAAGATTGAACAGTCCGGCTGTATCTTTCGCGGTGGACCGGGCCGACAGCTACTCAGTACCGCACTGTGATAGTTCTGTCAGAAACACACCAGTGGGTCCCTCAGGGGACGGGTAAGTAGTCTCTCCTGGCTGCAGGTGAGTACATGCTGTGTGTTTCTTTGTGTGGGGGATTCTCCCTGTTTCCCCCTGTTTTTTTATTGTAACTCTCTGTCACCATAGCTGGGCACTGTGCTGTGTGGGGTGCCTGGGGGTCATACTGTCCTTGGGGGGGGGGGGGGGGGGCTCATGCTGGTGTGCATCTCGCTGGGGCTGTTTTTTGGAGTGTGTGCTTTATTTTACATTGGCGGCCATCTTGCCGTGGTCCGCCGGAGCACATTGCGGCGGCCATTTTCTTGTAGCCGCACGCTTTTCAAACACTCGTTTGGCCTCTATCGCCGCTGGGAACGGCGCGAATCTCCTCACACTCTCTCCTCTCAGCTCACTCACGCTGAACAGCGCAGCGCAGAGAGACAAGGCAGCGGAACCGAGCGGTCCTGGTTCAGGTTGGTGGGTCCCCTGGGCATTCCCCTACTCAGTCAGCACAGCCTGTGGGTAGACTTTTTTTCTAAAGGAGTCTCAGAGAGGGACAATATGGAGTCCGTGTCACCAGCTTCCCCTCATGCCGGCTTTGTCGGCCGTCTACATTCCGGGCGTAGACAATTGGCAGGCGGACTATCTAAGTCGCCAGACGCTGGACCAGGGAGAGTGGTCCTTGCACCCGGAGGTTTTTCAACTCCTTTGCCAACAGTGGGGCATGCCGGATGTGGACCTGATGGCCTCTCGACTCAATCGCAAGGTGTCGAGGTTTGTGGCCAGATCCAGGGATCCCTGGGCGGATGCCTCGGATGCGTTGGTGGCCCCATGGGGTCAGTATCACCTGATATACGTTTATCCTCCGCTGCAGTTGCTCCCTCGCCTGCTGCGCAGGGTAGCGACCGAGGGAATTCCGGTGAGCCTCATTGCTCCGGATTGGCCTCGGCGTCACTGGTACGCCAATCTGGTACGTCTCGTCGCGGACGTTCCCTGGCGGTTGCCAATGCGGGGGGACCTTCTGTCTCAAGGTCCTAAATTTCATCCTGCTTTACAGTCTCTGGCTTTAACGGCATGGTTATTGAAAGCCAGGTGCTGAGAGACCGAGGTCTCTCGGATTCGGTCATTTCGACCATGTTAAGGGCACGGAAGTCTTCCTCCAGAAAGATCTATCACCGTACATGGAAAGCTTACATCGCCATGTGCGAAGAGCTGGACTGGCGCCCACGAACGTATTCCGTTCCCAGAATCCTGCATTTTCTGTGGCGTGGCCCAAAAGCTCGCTTTGAGTACCATTAAGGGTCAGATTTCGGCCTTGGCCATCTTCTTTCAGTGACCGCTGGCGGGTCATCCCTTGGTTAGCACCTTTGTGCAGGGGGTTCGCCATGTGCTTCCTCCTGTCAAGCCTCCTCTCCCCCCATGGGATCTGAATTTGGTGCTCTCGGTTCTCCAGGAACCTCCCTTTGAAAATATCAGAGATATTCCCCTCTTGACTTTGTCTCAGAAGGTGGCCTTCTTGGTGGCCATTACTTCCGTTAGACGAGTGTCTGAGTTGGCGGCCTTGTCCTGCAAGTCGCCCTATTTGGTCATCCACAAGGATAAGGCAGTGTTACGTCCGCGACCTTCTTTTCTGCCCAAGGTGGTCTCGGCCTTCCACTTAAATGAGAACATTGTCCTCCCGTCCTTGTGTCCTCACCCATCGCATCCGAGAGAGTTTGCGCTTCACACTTTGGATGTGGTACGAGCCTTGCGGGTGTACCTGTCTGCTACTGCTTCTATTCGGAAGTCTGACTCACTCTATGTGGCTGTCTCTGGTCCAAAACAGGGCCAAGCGGTTTCGTCCGCCACCATTTCTAGGTGGATCAGACAATCCGTCATTCAAGCTTATGCTCTCAAGGGGCGGGCGCCTCCCTTTCCGGTTACGGCGCATTCCACCAGGACAATTGGTGCTTCCTGGGCTTTCCGACATCAAGCGTCGGTTGCACAAGTGTGCAAGGCGGCGACCTGGTCGTCTGTTCATGCCTTTTCTACGTTTTTTATAAGGTTGATGTGGCTGCATCTTCGGATGCTTCCTTCGGCTGCAAGGTGTTGCAGGCCGCTGTTTGAAGTTGCAACTCCTTCGTTGAGGAGCTCTGCCTTGTTTGGAGTGAAGTTTTTGGTTTTCCATTTATACTGCTCCCATCCCTCTTGACACTGCTTTGGGACATCCCACGTGTAAAGTGTAAAGACACGCTGTGTCAGTCCATGGATGATAAGAGAAAATAGGATTTTTGTACTCACCGTAAAATCTGTTTCTCTGACATCTATGGACTGACACAGCACCCACCCTTCTTTTTAAGTTTGTACTGCTTTGTTACGAACTGAGGTCTGCTGACTGCAGTGGGAGGGTTATGTCCGGAGGGACCGCCCCCCTGGGCGGAGCTGTTCAGCTCTGGTTTTTTAGAATGTATAACATCTCACATTCTGCCTAGGTCTTCTCCTGCAAGCAGGGACATAACCACGTGTAAAGTGTAAAGACATGCTGTGTCAGTCCATGGATGTCAGAGAAACTGATTTTACGGTGAGTACAAAAATCCTATTTTTTGCTACATTTTATAACCAACTTATGAAAAAGTTTTTTGTTTATCCAAATTTTCGTTCTTTTTTTTGATTGTTTAGCAAAAAAGAAAAAAACACAGTGGTGATTAAATACCACGAAAGGAAAGCTCTATTTTGAGTGAAAAAAAAGATAAAAATGTTGTTTGAGTACAGTGTTGCATGACCGCGCAGTTGTCATTCAAGTAAGATAGCGCTGAAAATTGGCCTGGTCAGGAAGGGGATAAAAGTGCCCAGTAGGCAAGTGGTTAAAGTGCCACTGGCCACCAATGATTATGGGATTTTTCTTAGGCATTATTATCAGCTTCCTGGCAGTCTGTATTCTTCTTGCAGGTGCGTGCCTTTGGGCAAGTGCCCAGAGACGGGCATTACAAAACAAAGCAGATGCATCTCTTTTCTAGCTATGGTGTCGGGCAGCCAAAAATGGGTGCCCTTTCCAACAGCTCTGAAAAAGTATCCATACCCCTTGAAATTTTCCACATTTTGTCATGTTACAACCAAAAACGTAAAAAAAATGTATGGGATTTTATGTGATAGACCAACACAAAGTGCCACCAAATTGTAAAATGGAAGGAAAATGATAAATGGTTTTCAAATATTCTTTACAAATAAATATGTGAAAAGTTTGGTGTGTATTTGTTTTCAGCCGCTAAATACTTGTAGAATCACCTTTCACTGGAATTATAGCTGCAAGTCTTTTTGGGGATGTCTCTACCAGCTTTGCACATCTAGAGAGTGACATTTTTGCCCATTATTCCTTGCAAAATTGCTCAAGCTCTGTCAGATTGGATGGGGAGAGCATTTGTAAACAGCAATTTTCAAGTTTTGCCACAGATTCTCAATTGGATTTAGGTCTGGACTGGGCCATTCTAACACGTGAATATGATTTGATCTAAACTATTCCTGTATGTTTAGGGTCATTGTCCTGCTGGAAGGTGAACCTCCGCTCCAGTCTTAAGTCTTTTGCAGACTCTAAAGCCCTGTACACACGATCGGATTTCCTATGGTTTTTAAACCAATGGATTTTTCCATCAGAAAATGGATGAAGCTGACTTCCATCAGTCTTGCCTACACACTATCAGTCAAAAAACCGACCGTTCCAAATGCAGTGACGTAAAACACTCCGATGAGCCGAGAAAAATGAAGTTCAATGCTTCTGAGCATGCGTCGACTTGATTCTAAACATGATTGGGTTTTTTATCCGATGGAGTTCCCCACAGACGATAGTAATTTGCTATCGTTTTTTTTAACCATCGGATAAATTTAAAACATGTTCTATTTTTAAAGTCCATCGGACTGTTTTCATCGGTAAAACCTATCCTGTGTACACGGCTTAACAGGTCTTCTTCTAAGATTGTCCTGTATTTGGCTCAATCCATCTTCCCCATCAACTGACCAGCTTCCCTGTCCCTGCTGAAGAAAAGCATCCCCACAACATGATACTGCCACCACCATGTTTCACGGTGGGGATGGTGTGTTCAGGGTGATGTGCAGTGTTAGTTTTCCACCATACACAGCGTTTTGCTTTTAGGCCAAAAAGTTGAATTTTGGTCTCCTCTGACCACAGCACATTCTTCCACATGTTTGCTGTGTCCCCCACATGGCTTCTCCCAAACTTCAAATGGGACTTCTCATGGATTTCTTTCAAAAATGGCTTTCTTCTTGCCACTCTTCCATAAAGGTCAGATTTGTGAAGTGCATGACTAATGGTTGTCCTGTGGACAGATTCTCCCACCTGAGCTGTGGATCTCTGCAGCTCCTCCAGAGTTACCATGGGCCTCTTGGCTGCTTCTCTGATTAATGCTCTCCTTGCCCAGCCTGTCAGTTTAGGTGGACGGCCATGTCTTGGTAGGTTTGCAGTTGTGCCATTCTCTTTCCATTTTCCGATGATGGATTGAACAGTGCTCTGTGAGATGTTCAAAGCTTGGGATTTTTTTCATAACCTAACCCTGCTTTAAAGTTCTCCACAACTTTATCCCTGACAAGTCTGGTGTGTTCATTGGCCTTCATGATGCTGTTTGTTCACAAAGGTTCTCTAACAAACCTCTGAGGGCTTCAGAGAACAGCTGTATTTATACTGAGATTAAATGACATACAGGTGGACTCTATTTACTAATTGGGTGACGTCTAAAGGCAATTATTCCTACTAGATTTTAGTTGGGAGTATCAGAGAAAAGGGGGCTAAATACAAATGCACGCCACAATTTTCACACATATTCGTTGATAAATTGTTTTAACATATTTTTTATTTTTCTTCCACAGCACAATTATGTGCCACTTTCTGTTGGTCTATCACATAAAATCCCAATAAAATACATTTACGTTTTTGGTTGTAATAAGTCAGAATGGGGGAAATGTCAAGGAGTATGAATACTAGTGTACTTACACAGTTGCTGAGCTCTGAAAAAGCATTGCAGTCTGTAGAAAGAAGTGTGTCACATAGAGGGCAGTAGATGACATGAGCCTGTCATTGAGATCTATGAAAACATTCAGCGCAAGTCCACAATCGACATTATATGCTACTGTAGGGAGAAAAGCCAAACAAGTGATTCTTCCATGTTTATGACCAAGAGAAGGAGAGGATTGATTCATACTGGGAAAAAAAAAAAAGGGGGTTCTGACAGTCCTCCAAAAAGACATATAAAAGATGTGATGAATCCATCTTGCACAGTCATCATGCTTGTGCAAATCTGGGGGCATATTAATATCATCTGTATTGAAATAATTACATGGAGAATAATGCTTGCCAGGAAAAAAGCTAATGTGATTGGTTGTTATGCCATATTTTCCTCCACTTTTACCAGTTTTTTTGTAAATTTTTCCCACCAACACTACTCCTGTGCAGCAGAACTTCAGACAATTGTCTGCCCCTCTGCTACAAAATTAGACATGATAGACTCTTCCAGAGCAGTGCAGTACTATTATGCTTCAACGATGAGTTTAGTTTCCAAAAGTATGAACCGTTCTTCAGGCAGCTCTGCTGAGTGAATTGTGTATTAAATTGGCCTCTGGCAGGCCTCCATTCCATAGTAGAGGTCAGTTGTTGGTCGTGCTGTCCCCGAGGGACTTCTGCTACGTGATCTTCAGCATGAGCCCTCGGCTTCCTGTTAGGAGAACTTGTTTTTTTTTTCAAACATTTACTTGTGAATCAATCACTGTCATTTAAAATGCATGCACTTGGAAGATTCACCTGCAGTGAATGTTTGGCAAATGTCAGCTTGACTGGTTTATAAATATGCCACTATATAATGTGTGTGTGGGTGTGTGTGTATACTGTATACAGTATATGTTCTGAATATGTGTATATACTGAATGCAACAGTTTTTGTGTCCCTTCTTTATTTGGAATAGTGTTGTCAATGGAAATATGCTGCTTGGGGCAAAAGACAAATCGGGGTGGACACTTGCAAAGAACAATAAAAAAGTGACACCTCTAATAGTGCTTTTTAGAAGCATTACATTTTTATTTATTTGGCTGCATTCAAACTATAGTTTTACATAAATGTGCAAAAATGCGTGTCGTGCTTGTGTTGACATTCATTGTTAATCGCACCCTAAATGCAGTAAACTCTGCTTTTTGCGCAATGCTCGAAGCTCAAAAAGGACTTTAATCTCGTGATCCACCCAGATGCCAGCTGCTCTCTCACCCCCTCCACAGTCCAGTGCTCCAGTAAGCGACAGTCACAGCTCTCTGTTCACCAAAGACTGAGAACTGAGCGATTAATGGTCTTTCATTACTCAGTTCTTGGTCTTAAAGCGGAGTTCCACGCAAATTGACAAGTGTAGCTTATATGAATCAGTATAATGCGTACATAATACATTGACACTCCAAAAAAAAAATTCCCATCACAATACCTGAATTATGACATCTGAAGGGCTACTTCCGGCGTGTCTCTCCCGCGGGAGTAGGCATTCTCCTGCGCCGCACTGTCTCCTGGGAGCAAAGTGTCATGCATCCCATGACTCAGTGCAGCTCGAAGCCCATGCAAATCGACCGTTGTCATGGTAACCATGAAGTTTACGGCGCGGCTCGCCGTTAACACGGCGCATGCGCGGGATTGAGCAGCGAATGGTGGGTGATATGCATTCACTGCTTTCCGGAAATAGGTGCTTGTGGGCTTCACAATGCCCACAAGCAAAATGGAAACGTCTGACAGCAGATTATCTAAGTTATCCTTGCTCATAAAAACGGACAGCGGCGGTTTGAAAACATCTAAGTAGTGAGTATGGTAATGTAGTGCGGAATGCAAAAGTATGAGAAAAAAAAAAACGGCCGCGGAACCTCCGCTTTAAGCCTCATACACACGATCGGATTATCCAATGGGAATTGTGTGATGACAGGCTGTTGTCGGAAAATCTGACCGTTTTGTATGCTCCATCGGACAATTGTTGGGTTTTCCACCAACAAATGTGGGATAGCATGCTTTAAAATTGTCCGCCAACAATTGTGTGTTGTCGGATTATCCGATCGTGTGTACACAAGTCCGCGGAAAAAAATCCAAAGTACAAACACGCATGTTCAGAAGCAATGCTCACCATAACACATTAGCAGAAGTTGCCCAAAGGGTGGCGCTAATGAGCTGAAAAAACACCTCGTTTCGTGTTTGTTGCCCAACAAGCTCATGGCCAACACCCTTTGGGCAGAAGTCCTACGCTTTGTCTGCAGAAAAAATGATCGTGTGTATGAGGCTTTAGAGAGGCTGTGGGGTACAGATGCTGCATCCACCCAAGTAAGTATGACTGTTTATTATTTTGAAATTCCACACTTCTCATTTAAAATGACTAATTTGTCATCAAAACACTATGCTGACATATTAGCTTGAATGCAAGTTTAGGTGTTTGTTTTAATAAACCGTGATAAGCCGAGATCATGATGGTCACCGCTTATCTCAGAGCATTGCCGGTTTAATAAACTGAGATCAGGAGCAGAGAACATGTTCTCCCCTTCTCATCACAGCACATGACCGTTTTGTCACAAAACGGACAGTTTAATAAAGTGTGATCTGAAGTTCTCACGGCTCTTTCACTGAAATATCTCCCTTCCAGATTCACCAGCTCAGAGGTGGAGAATCTGGGAGAGAAGTTGGTGCGATTAGAAGAAGAAGGCTTATTTCTTCCTAATATCAGCACCAGTGGGTTAAAAAGGAATATTAACAACATTCTATATATATATATATATATATATGTATATGTGTGTGTGTGTGTATGTGTATATATGTGTGTGTGTGTGTGTATGTGTGTGTGTGTGTGTGTGTGTGTATGTATATATGTATATATATATATATATATATATATATATATATATATATACATACAAACACATGAATATATATATTCATGTGTTTGTGTATATATACATATGTATAAATACTGTGTATGTGTATATATATATGTGTGTGTGTGTGTGTGTGTGTGTATGTGTGTGTTTTTATATATATATATATATATATATATATATATATATATATATATATAATACATACACAATCATACACATACATACACATACATACACACACACACACACACGTGGTGTGTGTGTGTGTGTGTGTGTATATATACAGGATATATATAGAGTTATCACGCCTGAAAACATGTAATTACATGTTCTTTTAAACTTTTTGAACTCGGCTGCACCGTAATCTCACAATATCTCACGAGATTACAGCCAGCCCACCCACTTTTACACTGATCTCACCGTTTTCAGAGGAAACACTTCTCCTCTGTTCTCCCTCTGAGAACTGAAGTTCTCGGTTTATTAAACCGGCTGCAGAGGAGATAATTTTCCTCTGAGAACTGAACTGAGAAAAAACTTCAGTTTATTTAAACGGACACCTTAATCTGTAGAAATCATGCAGGGTAAAGGTGTGTGTATACAGGAATTATTATATTTTTTTTTTGGAGCAGCGTTCACTCGTGCCTATTGCTGCATTTTGGAATGTACAGTATGTTCTATTTTGCCTTGTCTGAACTCCCCCCCCCCCCCCCCAAAGAATTTGTTTTGGATGCAAACAAAAGCGCTGCAAATGTTTTTTTTTTACAGTGCAAGCCTCTTTTCTGCTGCAATTGATTTGTTTGAGTCTGTGGCCCCTGTACTGTAATGAGGGCCCCCCTACAGAGTCACTTTCAGAGACAAATGACAGAACTGCATAATATCAGGAAATGTTTACAAGTCTCAGGCCTCGCACACACGGCCGAGAATCTCGTCATGAAAAAACTCGTCGTTTTTCTTGACGAGATTCTTGGACAAGAAACTTGTCCCGGCCGAGTGTACACACGATCCATTCAAATAACCCGCGGTTCTTTGAATGGAGCGAACGCGGTGACGTAATCGACTACGACGAGCGTGCGCTCGTCAAATTTGATGCCGTCGCCGCCATCTTGCTACACCCTACCTATGCCTAGGAAGCTACCGCGCATGTGTCGAAGTCATTTCGAGCATGCGCGGGCTTCCCGGAGGACAGGTAAGTGTACACACACACACCTTTCTCGTCAAGAAAAATGCTGACAAGAATCTCGACGAGAAAATAGAGAGCAGGTTCTCTATTTTTCTCGTCGAGATTCTTGTTGGTTTTCTTGACGAGAAACATGATAGCCGCGTACACACGACCGATTTACTCGGCAAGAAAGCTCTGCCAGCAAGTTTCTTGCTGGTTCTTGCCGAGAAATTCGGTCGTGTGTACAAGGCTTCACAGTTGATAACTTTGCACCAGTAACTACAAAGTTACTTGAGTATTCGTCAATGCGTGGGAATGTTTATTATCAATGAGATGCTGCATGCTGATAGAAACACATTGTGGGGTGGGGGAGTCAGTAAAATTGTGTCAGGTAGCACAGAAACCGCAAATTACACACAAGTATGGGGCATGGAAAGCAGAGTGTGCAAAGTTCTATTCAAAGGGGAATCTGCCAGATATGTAACTGCACAAGAGAGGTTGTGTCTTCAGCCTTTGTTCACCAGGTAGCTGCAAGTAGGGGGAGGGAAAGAGAGAAATCTGGGGTGGAAGTTGTAGAAGCTTGCTTTGCATAAATATTCACCTTCTCTGTTGCCATTAAAGTGGATGTAAACCCAATTCATGAAATTTGAGCTGGGCACATATATCTGCAGTATTTTGTTATGTCTCTTCAAAGAGCTAAGTCCCACAGCTCTCTCCTGAACCGTTCCTCTGTTATCAGCCAGATAACTTTTGACAAATTCTCAGACACATCAGATAAAAGCAGCCTGACATTTCTGTCTGGGGAGGTTGCTATAAATAGATTAGCAGGCAGCTGACCCTGTTACAAAACACTTCCTGAGAGTCTCTGCCTATGATGAGAGGGGGTGTGTGCCTTTCCTCCAATCAGCAATTTTAGCTATCTTGGCTGTATGCCCAGACATCACACTCTGTGTTAAACAGGAAGAGAACATTTTCCTAACAATATCTGAACTTTCTAAACAGTATATAAATGTGAAGACAGCAAATATTCATGTAAAACTTATGTAGCGAGATTTGTTTAATCTCAGTGTATAATCTGAGGCTGTTCACTTCACTGGGTGTATGAGGGTTTACATCCACTTTAAACTATCAGACACTCTCAAAATACACTAAAGCCTTGTACACACGATGAGATTATTGGACGAATGATTGTCCGTTTTTTTTTTTTGCATGCTTTTTTCTATCGAAAACCAATAGGTTACTAAAGTCACTAAAATTCTCGTAAAACAGAATACAACTTCGGAAGTGATGTAATATGTTGTATTGTAATGTATGTTTTCATTTCACAGCATTCTTGGCCTTGGTCTTAAAAAAATTCCAGACAAATACTGTACTGATTAAACGAAAATCGTTCGTTCTGTTACTGTGTGAGAAAAATGTTCTCGTTTTTATTCTTTGGATAATTTTGCATGTCATGTTTGGCTTTCGAAAGCTGTGTACTAACAATCAGATTCTTGTACAATCACTTTGAAAGCGGTATTTTTTGTCCGATTTTTATTTATTTTTTTCCATCGTGCATACTAGGTATTACCCTTTTTTTTTTTTTTTTTTTTTTTTTTTTTTTTAAGGCCCCAGAGTTTAAAGCGGAGTTGCACCCAAAAGTGGAAGCTCCGCTTATCTGCTGTCAAAAACAGGTACTTGCTCCCATATCCATGTAAGGGCGCCACAGTGACCTACATCATTTACAGCCCCTCCTCTTCCCCCCGCTGCCTTCTGGGAGAGACACACAGGTCCCAAAAGACAGCTGGACCATTCAGAAAGCGCAGAGCCACTCGCACATGCACAGGCTGTGAAGACGCAAGACCTCACTTCCTGTTTCCCTTAGTAAGAATGTCGGCGCCTTCGCATGAAGCCGATGGCCAGTGTCTTGCCGAAAAAGTTCCCCCAGAGGATAAGGACCCCCCTGTACTGTGCAGGCGCGGCGCTTGCGCAGTACGAACCTCAACTGAGCTTCCGAAAATAGCCGAACATGTAGAGCTGAGACTCGGCTCTACACGGCGCCTGCGCTATGGACCCCCCTGCGCAGTACAGGGGGGTCCTGATCTGCCGGGCGGACCTTATTCAGAAGAACACCGGGTCAGCTTCGGGTGCCAACATTGCGGGATCCCAGGACAGGCAAGTGTCTTTTATATTAAAAGTCAGCAGCTGCAGTATTTGTTAGCTGCTGGCTTTATTTTTTAATACAGGCTGGAACTCTACTTTTAAGTACATATCTTTTATGTCCGAGTTATCAGAAGAAGTCAGATGTAAAAATCAAATTCCAAAATCTGACGAAACCCAGTGATTATGGAAAGAGTGATTTATGCAGGGTATAAGTTTGTTTTTTCATTCACCCCTCCGCCAGGACACATTGATCAGCGTTTGCAGCCATTGGCTACTGATTGGATGCCGGTTGGCTTCTTATTTTCCAGCATGCCCGTTCAACAGAAGCAAGACAGGTTGTTGTACACACTTGCTAAATGTCGGACAGTCTCTGTTGATCTGGCCGATCTATTCGGCTCCTGTGTACCAGCCATTAATCGGAGAAGCAACAAAAGGAAAAGGTAACTAAATGAACTGCGGAGATCCTCAACTGAGAAGGGACAAGCTGGATTTCCAGAATCCTATCGAAGTGTGGCATGGGTAAAGCCAGTGCTAAAACAAACATCTAATCTTGTTTGCAGCTTTCCCCAAGCCATGTCAGGGACAAAGCAAACATTCAGGAAATGTTCTCTAATGTCTAAATGAACTTTTTAGCCTTGGAGCAGAACATGATATGGAAAGCCACCACTGCTCATCAGATTGTGGGGATGCTGGTCACAAATTCTCACAATTGAGGGCAAAATAGATGTGGGAGGCGATTGAACTGGGAACCTAAAGATGTATTTTTGTCACAATAAAAATAAAAAAATTAAATATTTTGCAGTTTAAAGGCTTGTGTACATGAGAGCCGTTTACTTGCGCTTGACCTGCATTTGAAATGCGGGTCAGCAGATTCCCATTTAGTTATAATAATGTAGTGTGACATCATCTGTCCTGCTTTGCACATCTCTAAACACAGCATGTCCTATTACAGACAAAGCAGGTCAGATGCAGCTTTTTGTGTACAAATACAAGCGTTTAAACCGCTGTGCTGCATTTGAACTAAAAATCCTGTGTTTGACACAACAAGCCCTTAAAGTAGTACATATGTAAATCAGATGGTAAACTTTGCAATTACATCCATTATCCAAAATGATTTCAGGTTGTAACAATCACAAAATCCGAGAGAATGATTACTTATGCAGAGGATTGTATAGATAGCAGTAGGATGAATCTGTTAGTGTTTACCAAAAACTGGAGGATCCATTTCCAGTTAACAAGAGACTTTATCTAGTGCTGTCCGCAGAGATTGTTTAATAAATGTTTTATCTGTTATTACCATTTTCTGATTTGTCAGTATTGGCCTCTAACTAATATACTGTGCTGATTATATATTCACAGCCGCGCCTCTTACATCAGGTAGTGCAGTGTCTGGAAGACTGCAAATTTATCACTGACACACTAGTGAAGGGAGACGCTAAATTCATGGTAAGATATCCGATCACAAAGGAGTTTTTCTGAATTATGATGTGTAGCTGTGATGCTGAGCATTTTCCCGAATAATGCCTCCAGAGGAGAGACGCCTTTTTGGCTGCAGACATTTTTATTAATCCTTAACCCCTTCACGCCTAGGGGTAACACAAATCTTAATGCCTAAGCCCAATTTTGCAAGTTTAACCAATTCCCTACCGCCCATAGTCATATGACGTCCACAGATGGGATCTCCCATCCTGGGTGGACGTCATATGACGTCCTCTCCTTTGGGGGGGATATCTGAATGATGCCTGCAGCTAGAGGCATCATTCAGATATCCTTTTCTTGTGCCGGCGATTCTGCGCACCATAAGAATGATCATAGCGGCGGTTCCGTTCTTATAGGCGGCGGGAGGGGACATCCCCCCCCCCCTCCCGCTCCCATCCGGTGCTTCTCCGGGCTCTCCTGTGCGATCGGGGACCCAGAGAGAATCGTCCGGCGCCGTTGGTGGGTCACGTGACGAGCATAGAAATGACTGGTGACCAGATGGTCACCAGTCATCTCTATGATCGTCGGAGGCCCGGGCGCGATGTGATGACGTCACGCCCGGGTCCTCAGATGTAAACAAAGCCGCCATTGCGGCTTGTAAGTATGAGATCGGTAAAAAAAAATTCACTGATCTCATGCTTTCCAGCCTGGAGGAGAGTCCCGCCCACATATGTAAACGCCGTTCGAACCACATATGTGAGGTATCGCCGCGTGCGTTAGAGCGCGTGCAACAATTCTAGCTGTAGACCTCTGTAACTCTAACCTGGTAACCTGTAAAAAAAAAAATGTAAGCGTCGCCTATGGAGATTTTTAAGTACCAAAGTTTTGCGCCATTCCATGAGTGTGCGCAATTTTAAAGCGTGACATGTTGGGTATCTATTTACTCGGCGTAACATCATCTTTCATATTTTCCCCAAAAATTGGGCTAACTTAACTGTTTTGTTGTTTTTTAATTCATGAAAGCATTTTTTTTTTCAAAAAAGGCGTTTCAAAAATTATTGCACAAATACCGTGCAAGAAAAAAAAGTTGCAATGACCGTCATTTTATTCCCTAGGGTGTCTGCTAAAAAAACATATATAATGTTTGGGGGTTCTGAGTAATTTTCTAGCAAAAGAATGATAATTTGTACATGTAGGAGAGAAGTGCCAGAATAGGCCCGGTATTGATGTGGTAAAAAAAAGCCCGGTGTTGAAGTGGTTAAAGTGTGTTGGTAAAACCGTACATATCATCACAATGACTTGGTGGTATGACCCAGGTGGGTTATACTTTGTTTTTTCAGGAAAAATTGGGCTTTCTTTTGGTGGTAAATGGTAATGCATTTCTCCTGATTATTTTTATTATCCAAGCAAAACTAAGAAAAATCCTAAATGGTAAAAGAAAATTTAATTTATTTTTTATTTTGCTGTATATTTTTTGCTATTGCCATAACCTTCCATCAAAGAACAATAGAAAACAAATTCTCCCGCTCCTGAAACACACTGAAACTAATAATAAAAAAATAAAAAAAGTTCTGTCCCAAAAAATACTGACCCTGACATTAACCTTTTGACCCTGACCTTGACTCAAACACTAACCCTGGCATTGACCTAGATAAAACCTTAAAGTGGTTGTAAACCCTGTTGAGAATTTTTTTTTTTTTTTAACTAACCTGCAAGACAAAGCTATAATGAGCTAGTATGACTAGCATACTAGCTCATTATGTACCACTTACCTTAGATCGGGGCCCCCGAAGTCGTCCGTGTCCCTCCTCTAGCCGCATCCATCGCTGCGGCGATAGCCGGAATGTTACTTCCGGGTATCGCCGCTGCAGCCAATCACAGCGCCGCTCCGGTGATTGGCCGGAGCGGCGAAGACGTGACTCCGTGCGTGAGCCGTCGAATTCGGCTACGTCGTCGAATGTTGCGGCCTAGCCGAATTTGTGAATGGGGTTAACCCCATGCGCATGCGCGTGACGTCAGCGTCGCCGGTTTTAAATGAAAATATCTCCTTAACCGTGTAGGTTAAGGAGATATTTCATGCACCTACAGGTAAGCCTTAATCTAGGCTTACCTGTAGGTCTTTGTTTATAAAGTGGGTTTACAACCACTTTAATCTAGGTATTTTTTTAAGTTGTTTTTGTTTGTTTTTTTTTGTTTTTAAAATTTTGTTTTTATATCTCTGCAAGGACAGAGATACAATCTCATCCATTCAGAGACAGAAAACACAGGGGTGGGCTTCTCAGAGGCCATCACAGTGATCAGGTGACCCGGAATTGGACGTTCCAGGTCCTGATCGTTAGACCCCGGTCACTGTGCTGGGAGTGGACCAGGCAGCGCACTCCCAGCACAAAAGGAGATACGCAAATATACGGCCCTGCGGCAAAAGGCCCGGTCCAGTGAGTCCGCATTTTTGTGTTACGTCGGCGCCAGGGGGTTAATAGCTTCCTATATTCCCACAGAGCCCCATGTGATCCTGAGCGCATTATTTAAAGGCATAGTCCACTTTTTGCAAAAATATAGCAAATGTACCCACATTATTTAAAGGCATAGTCCACTTTTTGCAAAAATATAGCAAATGTACCCACATTATTTAAAGAAAAAATGGGCATCAATTACATTTTTGTATTGGAAGCCTGCAGAGCATTGCAAATATGATAAGTGTGTCATGGATGCCATGCACAGGCTTCTACATGGTATACACCCCAGCCCATACAGAGGTACAGACCTACCATTATGGGACTGGAGGAAGTAATCAGTGGATTATAAGTGCGGTGATGTTAACACAGTTGTGCTCCATTAAGATATGTGAGTCTCTGTGGCACATCCCTGAATGGATGAAACGACTGTGGAAGCAGAGCAATGCATGTCCACACAAAAAAATAAAAATCTGAGTGCTGCAGTGAGAAGGACCTCACAATTCAGGTAAGTGTATGGTCACAAAGGTGGACTAAGCCTTTGAAGAGGTCTTTTTAATACAGCCAGTATTGGTTTGTTGATTGGCTTGGGCAGTGTTGGTTCTGGGAATGCTGATTCAATTCTGAGTTGGAACAGAAATCAGCTGACTGTAGATTTGTGCCTGGGCTTCTAGATCAGTTTTTCATTTTCTTCTAGTGTCCCACCTTTACTATCTATAGAATGCTGCTTGTCTGTATACTTTTGCTATGGAGCTCATGTTCTGTCCTTTCGCAGGGTGTGTGCCAGCTACAATCTGAAGGAGGCAAACAGTTCCCCTTTCGGAGACTTGATATAAGGTAATGTATTGGAAATTCAGTGATAAACCCAAGGTGGTCTGCTTCCTTCCCTTAAATCTCATATATACTATATCTATCTATAGATAATAGATTGTTCTCTTCAGACTAGGGTTGCACTGATACCACTTTTTTAAGACCGAGTACAAGTACCGATTACTTTTTTTACTCACCGATACTTTTTTGTATGTCATTTGACAGTGGCACCAATATGCAGCACTGATGACGCATGGACTGTCAGTAGTTTTTTTTTTATTTTATATTTTACAATTTATTTTTATTTTTTTATTAATTTTTTTACAATGCTTTTTTTTTTTTTTTTTTTTTTTTTTTGGAGGGGATGGTGTCAGTGTGTTGTGTTTTTTTTTTTTTCTATTCTTTTTACAATTTAACCTTTTAAAAAATATATATATTTACAATTCTTTCTTTTTTTTTTTTTATCAGCCCTGTTGGGGGGGGGGGGGGGGCTTTGGTGAAATATTACATGACCTCTCCCTTTTGAGATTCCCCAGTCCATTTCTCTGCAGCCTCAGCTGCACTGAAGATGAATGGAGAGGAGACAGAGGCTCCTCTCCATTCATAAACTGAAGCGTCATAAACATAGTTTACGATGCTCAGTTATGAATGGACAGTCAGTGATCACTTACTCTGTCCGTTCGGAAAAGGAAGGAGCCAGAGGGGACAAACGGGGCGCTAGAAGGAGCACAGAGGGGGACCGGAGCATAGAGTGGGACTGGAGGAGGATATGAAAGGGGTGATTGGTGCGTGCGGTAGTGGGGGGAGTTACAAGCACTGATCTCCCTGTATAGATTTCAATAAAGCAGCTGAAAACCGCGGGAGGTAGAGGAGGAGAGGCGGCTGTCAGCTTGCCTCTCCTCCTCTTGTAACTCCCCCACTGATCACCCTTGACTGGTTGTTAAGAAGCGGGCGGCATCCTTAACAACCAGTGAATAGCTGGGAAGACAGCCGCCACATCCTTAACCATGGTGGACTCATCAGGGAACCCTGCTGATCTCTAAATGCAAAAAAAATTGGGGCAGGGGGAGACAGTGTGGGTCCTCGCCAATCCATTCAAGGCCTTTCGAGTTCCCGTTCAAATCCATACCAGACCTAAGGGTCAGTAGTTTAGCTTATTTTATATTGATATTTAGTTTGATATTTTATACCAACCAGCTATACACTGGTTATTAAGGCCGCTGGCTAAGGGGGAAAAAAAATCAAAAAACGCTGTAAACCGCTGCTTAGCAGCGGTTAACAGCATTTAGGTGCTTCTAGGAGCTGTCGGCTTTTTTTTTTTTTTCCTGCTCCTTGAAGCTGAAGCTTGAAAAATGCTTCTAGCCTAAAATATTGTGCATCAACACATAGAATAACACTATTTGCTTCTGGTGGCTGAAAAAACGCTCAAAGCAGCTGCTAGGAGCTTAAAAATAAGCTAGTGTGTCATCATTGTTGACTTCTTGTTCAACGTTTTTATATGGTCAGAGCCATTTTTGCACTCTTTTGTATTGCATTATGTTTTACTGTCATTCACACCTTGGCACTTTGATAAATCTGCCCACGATTCAAAACGCTGAGGTGTGAATGCTGCCTTAGGGCTCACAGGCATCTAAAATGAGGCACTTAGATGTGTACAGCATATAGTTTTGTACGCATCTAAATACGGCTATATACAAATCGATGGGGCCATACATACACAGCTGTCTACAAAAGAGAACATGCTCCGCATTTAGCCGCATATCAAAATAGTAGGTCACAGCTGCATCTTTGCCACACATCTGCAGATTTTTTGCATGTAAATGCAAGCATGCATACATGTATACCAATTTTGAAGAATTGTACATGTCTAAACACAAGTAATTTAATTTAGGCTCTGCCAGCGTAAACCTGCATTCCCTGCAGAAAATACGTACATACATATGCCCATGTGAATGAACCTTAAGATATCAATAATAAAAATTAACAGCTCACTCGGTAAGCTGTTATGTTTAGGTTTTTGAATACCTGTTTGCTGCAATGTATCTATCTGTGATAATATGCAGTTGGTAGAAGGGTGTATACAATGAAAACAAGATGCATCTGGGCATTAAAGAACCCTAAGGCCTCATGCCCACTGACGTTTTTACAGCTGCGTTTTTTGCAGCTTAAAAACGCCTGTCCATGTTATTGTAAATATTTTATTTATTTTTTGAAAAAAAACAAACGTCGGAGCTAAAAACGCGACCGCGCGTTTTTGCGCGTTAGTGCGCGTTTTTTGACGCTCGCGTTTTTTCTGCCTAATTCTGACGCTGAGGAACGCACTGGTCCTGGGTTTTTTTTACAGCTTAAAAACGTCTATGCTATTTGTAGCTCAAAAACGTCTAGGTGGGCATGAAGCTATAGACTAACATGGACAGGCGTTTTTAAGCTGTAAAAAACGCTCAAAAACGCGGCTGTAAAAACGTCCGTGGGCATGAGGCCTAAAAATTACCTCATTTTAAAACGTCTGACATTGTGCCTGGAAGGTCAACAGAACAGAGTCATTGTATGGTTTGTTTTCATTTTTATTGTATTTGGTTATTATGTGCCTGATTCAGTGTGATATGTACATGGGTCCTTTCTATGTGCCTGTGCTTTATATAGGCTTCATTTGTGACCGGGAACTATTGATTTTATCTCCATGTTTTGAATCTCTTGACATTACTGCCATATGGCAGAAAAATAAAAGTTGTTTATTTTTCTATAATTCTGGTATTTCTATATTTATTTATTTACTCCACTAAGTCCCACCCCGCTCAACCTTTTTCTTGACACATAGTCGCACACATTACAAATTGATTGTACAATTTTGTACAGTCTTCTTTAGATATAACCACTGTATTGTAATTTGGATCTAACGTTTATGCAGCCAGATTGTAACATATGGTCGAGTTATGTCAGATGGTTTGTGACGCCCTGGCATTTAATTGCTTCCTGAGAGGACTACAATTTGTGTTTAGTAAAAAAGACTAAATGTATGTAAAGCATGATAGACTTTTCTGAGTTCTGAACTCTTTTCTCACTCCAGGCTAATCCCTAAGGACCAGTATTACTGCGGAGTTCTGTACTTCACTGGCAGTGATATCTTCAACAAGAACATGCGTACCCATGCTTTGGAAAAAGGATTTACCCTAAATGAATACACACTGAGGCCCCTGGGAATCACAGGTCAGCCATGTTTTCTGGCTCACATGTCTCTTGTTCACCTTATGATATATAGTGTGTATAGAAAAGAATTCCCTCCCCCCCCCCCCCCTTTTAAAATAATCACATTTTGTAGCTCTGCAGCCTGAAATGAAGACAGTTTTTTTGTTTTACCCAGCTGTATTTACTCAGTACAACTTATAACATCCAAGTGAAAGATGTAACCCCAACAAGTCAGAAAATTCAAAAACAGAATCACTGAGTTGAAAAAAGGATCACCTCCTCCTAATAATGACTTGTAAACTCAATCAGGTGTAGCTAATCACCTTTTCAATGGCACACAAAGCCATTTGACTTTCAGCTGTGGCCATTTTGATTAGCTCAGCATGAAAAGAGCTTTCCTGGAACATTTCAGTCCCTAGTAGTTTAACTGCAGCAAACCATTGACTATGGGAGGCAAGGCACCGGCAAATAATTTCCGGGATAAAGTTGTGGACAGGCACAAATCAGGAGATGGATATAAAAAAATTCACAGGCTTTATTATAATGCCTAGAAGCATAGTGAAGTCTATTATTAAGAAGTAGAAGGTATTTAGTACAACATAGACCCTCCCTGGATCAGGATGTCACTCCAAACTGGATGAAAGAGCCAGAAGGAAACTGATCAGAGAGGATAACAAGTGGCGGTTGCAAAAATTTATGACAGAGTGGTCATTGTGTGCATGTTACAACACTATCACACATTCTCCGCAAATGTGGCTTGTATGGGAGGGTTGCAAGAAAAAAGCCTTCCGTCAAAGGCCACCTGCAGTCATGACTGAGCTTTCCCAAAACGTACCATGAAGATTCTGAGGCCACATGGAAAAGGTTGTTCTGGTCAGATGCGACTAAAATTTTATTATTTGGCCTCCACACCAAACGATATGTCTGGTGGAAATCCAATACAGCTCACCATCCAAATAACACCATCTTATAGTAAAGCATGGAGGTGGTAATATCCTGTTATGGGGGTGTTTCTCTGCAGCAGGCACTTGTCAGGATAGAAAGTAAAGTGGATGGGGCAAAATACTGCCAACTTTTTGAGGAAAATCTGTTGTCCATGGGAAAAAGGTTTACCTTCCAATATGACAATGACCCAAAGCACACAGCAAAAATGACCACATAGTGGTTGTAGGAGAAAAAGGTGAATGTGCTTGCATGGCCTAGTCAGAACTCAGACTTGAACCCCATTGAAAATCTGTGGAATGACTTGAAGACTGCAGTCCACAAACGGTCACCATCAAATTTAACTGAACATGAGCAGTTCTGTAAAGAAGAATGGGCACATTTTACAAAGTCCTAGATGTGTAAAGTTAGTAGAGACATATCCCATCAGACTAAAGGTTGTAATTAACCACTTAACGACCGCCCACTGTAAATATACGTCGGCAGAATGGCACGGAACAGGCACAATCGCGTACCTGTCCGTGCCTGCCTTCGTATGGGTGGGGGGTCCAATCGGACCCCCCTTCGGTACAGTGGGCGGCCGGGATCGCTTCGGGAGCGATCCGTGATGAGGGGGCCGCCATTCGATTCTGGCCACCCCCTCGCGATCGCTCCCGGCGAATCAAATGCTTCCTCTGCCTGTGTAATGTTTACACAGGCAGGAGGAAGTGATGTCATCCCTCATGCGGCGCTCACATATACCGAGCGCCGCATGAGAGAAGACACAAAGGTTAGTGCACTAAACAGCACACTGACACCACACACATAGGCACATAAATCGCCCCCCCCAGACACCCCCAGGTCAGCCCCCAGTCACAGTGTCACTGATTGCAGTGACCATTTATTTACTGATCACTGCAATCAGTGACATTTGTGACTGTAAAAGTGTCACTACAGTTAGTTTTAGGTCCAGTGTAGCCCCCTAACCCCCCCCCCCCTAATAAAGTTTTAACCCCTTGATCGCCCCCCAGGTAACCCTTTCACCCCCTAGCACCGCCGTCACCAAGCGATCATTTTCTCTTATCATCCATGGACTGACACGGTGTCTCTTAACACTTTACACGTGGGTTATGTCCCTGCTTGCAGGAGAAGACCTAGGCAGAATGTGAGATGTTATACATACATTCTAAAAGCCAGAGCTGAACAGCCCCACCCAGGGGGCGGTCCCTCCGGGCATAACCCTCCCACTACAGTCAGCAGACTTCAGTTTTTTTTTTGTTTTTTGTTTTTTCTGCCTAGCAGAAGGAGAAGACGTGGCTCCCTCAGGTGCCAGTCTCCTGACCTATTTTATTCCTTTTTGGAATTCTTTTTTATTTTATTTTTGAGAATCTTCTATCAACTGTCGGCTGGGCAACAGGTTGGGTACAAGATATCCTCGTAGTCTTCCCTGTCCGACCATCGAGCGTGCTGATCCTCGCCTTCTGTGCGTGAGACTCAGTTCACGACAGGCCCCATGACTCCAGGGGTGGCCGGGTTTGCTTTCATGCTCCCACGGTCCTCTCAAGACTGAACAGCTCCTGACTGACTGTATCTTTCGCGGTGGACCGGGCCGACAGCTACTCAGTACTGCACTGTGATAGTCCTGTCAGAAACACCAGTGTGTCCCTCAGGGGACGGGGTAAGTAGTCTCTCCTGCCTGCAGGTGAGTACAAAGGGCTGTGTGTTTCTCTGTGGGGGATTTTCCCTGTCTCCCCCTGTATTTTATTGTCGCTCTCTGTCACCATTACTGGCTGAGCGCCGAGTGGCGCTGTGCGTGTGTGCTGTTTCATTTTAACTGCGTCATGGCGGCCATCTTGCCGCGGATCGCCTCAGTGAAGTGCGGCGGCCATTTTCTTGTAGCCCGCGCGCTTTTCAGCACTAGTTTGGCCTCTAGCGCTGCTATAGCAGCGCAAATCTCCTCACAGTCTCCTCACAGCTAACCAGCGCTGACACAGCGCGGTACAGACAGCGGAACTAAACAGTCCCTCGTCCGGTTTGGTGAGTCCCCTGGGCGCCCCCTCCTCAGTCAGCACAGCCTGTGGGTGGACTTTTTATCTGAGAGAGTCTCAGAGAGGGACAATATGGAGTCTGTGTCACCAGCTTCCCCTAAAAATGTCAGTGGCAACAGGCAGTGCTTCAGCACTGCGGTCCCTATGGACCTGTTGTGGGCAGCCCTGGAATCAATTTCTGACCAGGATGGGAGCTGTGTGCAAGCGCAAGGTGCAAAAAGGCGCCCTCTCCCCACTTTATCTACTCGAGGGCAGTGCGCTGATTCAGATATGGGCCTAGCCACTATCGCTCAGGACCCTAGTTCTGAATGTATGGATGGTTTTGAACAGGACATTCCTTATGAGGGAAACTCCAGTTCTGAGTCAGTAAATGACAGGGCGCTTGTTAGTGTGCTCATGACTGCGGTGAGGGACACTCTCAAGCTCAAATGCTGCGGATGCAGAACCTCAGGCGGATACTGTCTCCTTTGGTTCTTTTAAGGCCAGGCCTTCTAAAGGGGTTTTTTCCATTGTACTTTCTTTGACCAGCTCATTGATAAGGTCTGGGAAAAGCCACAGAAGAATTTTTTTTTTTTTTTTTTTATGGTCCCGCGGCGTTTGTCTATCAGATACCCCTTGAAGATGCCCTACTTAAAAAGTGGGCTTCTCCCCCAGTGGTCGACCCTCCAGTCGCCCGGTTGAACAAGGCCATCACTCTCCCGATGGAGGGGACTCCTGCATTTGAGGACCCCACTGACAGGAGGTCAGAAGTGGTGAGCAGAACCATGTTTGCCTTGTTGGGATCCGCCCTACGACCTGGGGTAGCGGCGACCCTTGTGTCTAAAACACTTACAGGTTGGGCAAAAATATTGCACCTAGCTGTACAGGAGCATATTCTTCCTCTAGACACAGTTGCTCTGGCCCACCAACTGGTTCAGGGCCTGGTTTCTGTGTGCGACGCCACGCTGAATGCGGCCCCTTTAATATCCGGGGCCTCTGTCTCGGCGGTGGTATTGCGTCGTCTTATCTGGTTGAAATGCTGGTCTGCTGACCTAGCCTTAGGAAGCTCCTGACGGATCTACTATTTTAAAGGCGGTAGACCTTTCGGTGCTGCTCTGGATGACATCGTCATGGATGTCACGGGAGGTAAACGCACTCTTCTTCCTTAGACTAGCAAGGGTGAGGAGGCCCGCCGCAAACAGGGGCCTTCCTTTCCAGCAAAACGGGTTTTTTTTCGTCAGTCAGAGTCCACAGGTAGGCCCTCTCAGACTGACGGCAGTGCGGCTGGTGGGCACTAGTGCCCCATGGTGCGTAAGCCAAACAAGCGGCTCCCAAGCCCGCCTCCGCGTGAAGTCTTGCCTCCGCCCGACTCTGGGGTGGGGGGACGACTTCGCAGGTTCACGGATCGGTGGACCTCCCGAATCTCCGACTGGTGGGTGTGCGAGGTGGTCACCTCAGGTTATAGGATAGTATTCCGATCCTGGCCCCCACACAGATTCTTTCCCTTGAATCTTCCTCTCCTTCCTACCTGTCGGGCAGCCCTCTTGGGGGCTGTACAGGATTTGATCAGGTCTGGAGTGATTGTGCCGGTTCCGTCACAGGAGAGTTTTCAGGGATTCTACTCGAATCTGTTTGTCGTCCCAAAAATAGGACGTGGTTCGACCTATCCTGGACCTCAAGGCCCTGAATGCCTTCGAGAAGGTGCAGAAATTCCGCATGGGATCCATTCGCACGGTGATCGCTACACTCCACCAAAGGGATTTTCTTCTGGCGTCCTTGGACTTCAAGGACGCCTACTTGCATGTTCCGATCTGCGCAAGTCACCAGAAGTTTCTGCGCCTTGCGATCAGCGAAGTCCACTATCGATTGTGGCTCTTCCTTTCGGCCTTGCCTCGGCACCAAGGGTGTTCACCAAGGTGCTTGCTCCGGTTCTAGCCTTCTGTTACAGCGAGGTATTGCTGTCGTGGTCTATCTGGACGGTCTTCTGCTATGAGCAGAAAGTGGCTCAGACTTAGAGGAAAGGTGACTATCGTCAATTAGACCCTCAGGGACTTCGGGTGGTTCCTGAACATTCGGGAGTCAGTCCTGGTCCCGACTCAGTGTCTGGAGTCTCTAGTTCTGGTTCTGGACTCCTTGGAGGCAAAGGTATCCTACCTCTGGAGAAGTTGCTGACACTTCAGTCTGCGGTGCGGGTGCTGACATCCCGAACATGGTTGTCAATCCGTTGTTTGCATGAGAGTCCCGGGACTCCTGGTGGCCTCCTTCGCGGCCATTCCGTATGCCCAATCACACACCAGGGCATTGCAGAAGGAGATCTTGTCCACCTGGGACAAATCCCCGTTGTCCTTGGATCTTCGGATCCAGGTGATTCACCTGGTCAGGGCGTCCCTGACAGGGTGGTTGGGACCCTCGGCTCTTCGGTCCGGAAAATCGTTCCCCTCCCATCCAATGGACGGTACTCACGACGGACACCAGCCTGACGGGCTGGGGTGGAGTCTGGGGAGTCCTGTCGGCTCAAGGCCTTGGACTCCAGACGAGCCCGTTTACCAATCACTGTTCTGGAAATACGGACCATCAGACTGTGTCTCTCCTCAGGTCGGAGAGAGTACGGGGTCGCTCCATCAGGAGCCAGTCGGACAACGCCACGGCGGTGGCGTATGTAAACCATCACGGGGGGACTCGGAGCTCAGCTGCGGCTTCCGAGGTAATCCGTATCCTAAAGTGGGCCGTAAGAAACGTGCGGACTATCTGAGTCGCCAATCGCCAGACGCCGGACCAGGAAGAGTGGTCCTTGCATATTTCAACTCCTTTGCCGACGGTAGGGCACGTCGGATGTGGACCTGATGGCCTCTCGACTCAGTCGCAAGGGTCGAGGTTGTGGCCAGATCCAGGGATCCTTGGGCGATGACTCGGATGCGTTGGTGGCCCCATAGGGTCCTTATCGCCTGATATAAACTCCGGTGATCCTAATTGTTCCGGATTGGCCTCAGCGTCACTGGTACGCTGATCTGGTACGTCTCGTTGCGGACGTTCCCTGGCGGTTGCCGATGAGGGAGGACCTTCAGTCTCAAGGTCCTATGTTTCATCCGGCTTACAGTCTCTGGCTTTAACGGCAGAGCTGTTAAAAGCCGGGTGTTGAGGGACCGAGGTCTCTCGGACTCTGTCATTTTGACCATGTTAAGGACACGGAAGTCTTCCTCCAGGCAGATCTATCACCGTGCCTGGAAAGCTTATATCGCCATATGCAAAGCGCTGGACTGGCGTCCTCGGACGTGTTCCGTCCCCAGAATCCTGCGTCCTCTACAGTGTGGAGTGACCCAAAAGCTTGCTTTGAGTACCATCAAGGATCAGATTTCGGCCTTGGCCGTCTTCTTTCAGTGACCTCTAGCGGGTCATTTCTTGGTTAGCACCTTGTGTTGGGGGTTCGCCATGTGCTCCCTCCTGTCAAGCCTTCTCTCCCACCGTGGGATCTGAATTTGGTGCTCTCGGTCCTCCAGGAACCTCCTTTTTGGGAATATCCGGGATATTCCTCTCTTGTCTTGTCTCAGAAGGTGGCCTTTTAGTGGCAATCACTTCTGTTTGACGAGTGTCTGAGTTGGCGGCTTTGTCCTGCAAGTCGCCATATTTAGTCATCCATAAGGATAAGGCGGTGTTGCATCCGCGACCTTCCCTTTTGCCAAAGGTGGTGTCTACCTTTCACCTACATGAGGACATTGCCCTCCCGTCCTTGTGTCCTCACCCATCGCATCCCAGAGAGTTTGCGCTGCACATATTGGATGTGGTACGAGCCTTCCGGGTGTACCTGTCTGCTACTGCTTCTATTCGGAAGTCTGACTCACTGTTTGTGACTGCCCCTGGTCCATAACAGGGCCAAGCGGTTTCGTCTGCCATCATTTTTAGGGGAATCAGACAAACCGTCATTCAAGCCTATGCTCTCAAAGGGCGGGCGCCTCCCTTTCCGGTTACGGCGCATTCCACCAGGGCAATTGGTGCTTCCTGGGTTTTCCGACATCAAGCGTCGGTTGCACAAGTGTGCAAGGCGGCGACCTGGTCGTCTGTTCATACCTTTTAAGTTTTTTATAAGGTTGATGTAGCTGCATCTTCGGATGCTTCCTTCGGCCGCAGGGTGCTGCAGGCCGCTGTTTAAAGTTGTGACTCCTCCGTTGAGGAGATCTGCCTTCTTGGAGTGAAAGTTTTTTGGTTTTTCCATTTATACTGCTCCCATCCCTCTTGACACTGCTTTGGGACATCCCACGTGTAAAGTGTTAAGAGACACCGTGTCAGTCCATGGATGATAAGAGAAAATAGGATTTTTTGTACTCACCGTAAAATCCTTTTCTCTGACATCCATGGACTGACACGGCACCCACCCTTTTTTAAGTTTGTACTGCTTTGTTACGAACTGAAGTCTGCTGACTGTAGTGGGAGGGTTATGCCCGGAGGGACCGCCCCCTGGGTGGGGCTGTTCAGCTCTGGCTTTTAGAATGTATGTATAACATCTCACATTCTGCCTAGGTCTTCTCCTGCAAGCAGGGACATAACCCACGTGTAAAGTGTTAAGAGACACCGTGTCAGTCCATGGATGTCAGAGAAAAGGATTTTACGGTGAGTACAAAAAATCCTATTTTTCTGATCGCTGTCTTAGTGTCCAGTGATGCCGATAGGTAGCCAGTTATTTTTTTTAGGTTCGCCGCAGGTTTTTGTAGCGTCGGGTACCCCCATATATTACCTAATAAAGGTTTAACCCCCTGATTGCCCCTAGTTAACCCTTTCACCAGTGATCACCATATAAGTGTTACGGGTGACGCTGGTTAGTTAGTTTGCTTTTTATAGTGTCAGGGCACCCGCCGTATATAACCCAATAAAGGTTTAACCCCCTGATCGCCCGGCGGGTGATATCAATTAGGTTTTAGCGTCAGAGAGGGTCTGCGTCACACCCCAGGCAGCGTCAGGTTAGTGCCAGTAACGCTAACACCCACGCGTGAAGCATACACCCCCCTTAGTGGTATAGTATCTGAACAGATCAATATCTGATCTGATCAGATCTATACTAGCGTCCCCAGCAATTTAGGGTTCCCAAAAACGCAGTGTTAGCGGGATCAGCCCAGATGCCTACTAGCACCTGTGTTTTGCCCCTCCGTCCAGCCCAGGCCACCCAAGTGCAGTATCGATCGATCACTGTCACTTACAAAACACAACACACATAACTGCAGCGTTCGCAGAGACAGGCCTGATCCCTGCGACTCCAGTGCTGTAGGAGGTGATTTCACCACCACAGTTACAAAAAAAAAGCATATATGCTGAAGCATTGGGGCAGCAGGGGCGGAGGAGCGATTTTGCTCCCAATGCCGCATACATACGGTCGAAATTCCGACGGAGGCTTGCCCGTGGAAAAGTCCGACCATGTGTGTGCGGCATAACTTTTGCGGGAGGATGCCCCCATGCTTCGGCATATATAAATGGTGCATGTATGCCCATCATTAGAAGTGGGTGGATGAAGGGCGGTATTCTAATGGTGGGCATACCCACCGATTTAATCTTTTTTTTTCGTTCAGCCAACAGGCTGCATGAAAAAAAAGATTACAATACATGTCCAACAAGGACCAGCATGTTGCTGGACTTTGGTTATACCACATTGATGCCTGCGGGTTTAGGTATCATCTTGGTATCATTCTTTTCAGCCAGCGGCCGGCTTTCATGTAAAAGCAATCCTAGTGGCTAATTAGCCTCTGGACTGCTTTTACAAGCAGTGTGAGGGAATGTCCCCCCCCCCCCCCCCCCGGATATAAAAAGCGCCATTGGGAAAGCATATTATCACACCGATCTTGGTGTGGTCAGATGCTTTGAGGGCAGAGGAAAGATCTAGGGTCTAATAGACCCCAGTTTTTTCAAAAAAAGAGTACCTGTCACTACCTATTGCTATCATAGGGGATATTTACATTCCCTGAGATAACAATAAAAATGATAAAAAAAAAAAATATATGGAAGGAACAGTTTAAAAATAAAATTAAAAAAGCAAAAATAATAATAATAATAAAAAAAAAAAAAAAAAAGCACCCCTGTCCTGCTCTTGCGCAATGGCGAACGCAAGCGTCGGTCTGGCGTCATGTTAACAGCAATTGCACCATGCATGTGAGGTATCACCGCAAAGGTCAGATCGAGGGCAGTAATTTTAGCAGTAGACCTCCTCTGTAAATCTAACGTGGTAACCTGTAAATGCTTTTAAAGGCTTTTAAAAATGTATGTAGTTTGTCGCCAATGCGCGTTTGTGCGAAATTTTAAAGCATGTCGTGTTTGGTATCTATGTACTCGGCCTAAGATCATCTTTTTTATTTCATCAAACATTTGGGCAATATAGTGTGTTTTAGTGCATTAAAATTAAAAAAAGTGTATTTTTTTCCCCCAAAAATGCGTTTGAAAAATCGCTGCGCAAATACTGTGTGGAAAAAAAAAATGCAACACCCACCATTTTAATCTGTAGGGCCTTTGCTTTAAAAAAATATATAATGTTTGTTGGTTCAACATGATTTTCTTGCAAAAAAAAAAAATGTTTTCATGTAAACAAAAAGTGTCAGAAAGGGCTTTGTCTTCAAGTGGTTAGAAGAGTGGATGTAAGCTTCCTAATGTTGTGTATAAAATGCCAGGACAGTTCAAAACCCCCCCAAATGACCTCATTTTGGAAAGTAGACACCCCAAGCTATATACTGAGAGGCATGTCGAGTCCATTGAATATTTTATATGTTGACACAAGTTGCGGAAAAAATACACTTTTTTTTTTTTTTTGCACAAAGTTGTCACTAAATGATATTTCTTTATCGTACACCACGGGACACAGAGCTAGTCATTACATAATGGGTTAAGGGTCACCAGCGGTGATTGGACACTGGCACAACCAATGGAAGACAGTTCCCCTCCATATAACCCCTCCCATCAGGGAAGTACCTCAGTTTTTTCGCCAGTGTCGAAAGGTGTTGGACGTGTTAGGAGGTGCTAAAGGAAAGCTCTACCAAAGAGACCCTCTGGGGGTAAAAGAGCTATGCTTTCGGATCCATCCAAGACGCCTACAAATGAGCTGAATCTGGATGGGATCCGGGCCTCATCCATGAGGCGTCGCCTGTAATGTCTCTCTTCGGAGGACTGGGCTCTAAGATCCAGCACTTTCGCTATTTCGCTATAAAGTCCTGGTAAGAGTCTTGTACAAGGCCCAGGGGAGAGGTATCCTTTAAATAGGAACCCATATCCCTGAAGGTTGGCACACATAGCCCACCGTGAAGGGTGAAGTTTGGTATCTGTCTGAAATACTTCAGCAGAAAAACCTGCGGCGTGGATAAGGTAAGATTAGAAGGTCCATAACTAGGTTGGGACCTTTTTTCTAGAAGTGGATGTCTTCTTTTTTTTCACCACTGGGGGGAGTAAAGAGCTGAATATACTCACCTCACTCTGTTCAGTGTCGGCTTCGGCGAAGTACACTGCTCGTCACCTCCGCTGCTGAGCTTGCTTGGGCACCCCGTTCCTCCTTTTGGTGGCCGACACAGACACCTGCAGATGCAGGTAAGTGGGAACAGGGACTGATGAGAGTCCTCTCTCACTATGGCCACCACCATAGCGCTAAAGGCCGCGTGCGGGAGCACGCTTTATCGGAGGGGGGGGCCGAAGGCGGGCGCGTGGCGCGCGCAGGCACAGAAACGGCGCCAAATTTAAAAGACTGTCAGTGTGAGAAGCACTGCAGCAGCAATCAAGCTCGTTAGTTCTCTTGTTCCTGGCAGAGAAACACAGCAGCTATATAGGGATGTAAGACTCCATGTGGTTGGATTGGGTACTTCCTAGAAGACATCCATGTTATGCATAGTTATGTGTTAAAAGTTGCATACTTAATGTATTTGCTAAACTAAACACGGTAGTATATGCATTTAGGTACCTTGTATTTTGTCTAAACAGTAAGTCTTCCAGGGGAAGTAATGCGGACAAAAAGAGATAAAAGAGCACCGCCGCCTGAGACAGGAGGCTCTAGCTGTGCTGACTCGGTACCTTCCTCTCCTGTGTTGCCAAATGCACCTGTACAGGATGAGCCATTACCTCTGTCAGGTATGGCGGCTTCCCCAGTGAAGCCTGGGCCTGCATATGTCACTGAGGACACTTTATCAGCTGCTCTGAATAATCTGGAGGAGAAAATTGCTACCTTAATCGCTAAATCCTCTAAAAAGGACAATAAGCGAAGCAGATCTCCTCCAGTATTGGACCTCCCTTCAGAAGTACCTGAGGAGGAGGAGGATGAGGAGGAGGCTACATCAGCAGAGGATGAGGAGTCAGACGGATCAGGGATATCGGATGAGCCTTTTTCGGTATCCCAGATTTTAAAGTCACAGGTACAATGCTATGCAGGATCTGTGCGATCTGCATTTAAGTTACCCTCTTCGGAGGTAACGGAATCACCTGTCTCCTCCCTAGGGTCATTAAGATCCCTGCAAGGTGCATGCTCCTTCCCGGTTCATCCGTTACTAGAGGATCTATTGTACGCAAACTGGCAACATCCAGTTAAGCGTTTTTTACCTCCAAAAAAGTTTAACATTCTTTATCCTATGGAGGAAAATTTTTTAAAGAAATGGAGCCTGCCTGCGGTAGATGCGGCTATTTCTTGTGTAAATAAAAACCTGACATGTCCAGTGGATAATGTACAAGTGTTTAAAGATCCTTCTGAGAAGAAGTTGGAATCCCTACTGAAATCCTCCTTCCTTTTGGCCGGCTCAATTATCCAACCTGCAGTAGCAGCAGTCGGTATGTGTCAGGTCATCAGCCAACAGGTAAAGCAGGGGCTGAAGGAGCTGCCTTCAGAGCAGGCTAAAAATTGGGAAAATTTGCCTAAAGCCTTATGCTTCACAGTGGATGCCATGAGAGATTCTATCATACAGGCATCACGCCTTACACTCCAGCTGGTACAGATGCGCAGAGTACTTTGGCTTAAGCATTGGTCAGCGGAAGCCCCATGCAAAAAGTTGTTGGCAAGTTTCCCGTTCCATGGCGAACGCCTTTTTGGGGAAGATTTAGAAAGATATATCCAAAAGATATCAAGTGGTAAAACGACACTTTTACCTGAGAGAAAGAAAAACAAGAGACCTTGTTTTAAACGCACTCTCTCCCCAGCTCCCGGGAAATCAGACTCCAGCCAGTGGCGACGGCCTTTTCAGCCGCCCACAAAAGCCAAAGAACAGGCTCAGAAGAACAAGAAGCCGTGGGGTTCAAGAGCTAATAAGCAAGCCCCCAAAACCTCTCATTGAAGGGGCGCCCCCGCTCGGCCGAGTGGGGGGAAGGCTTCGTCAGTTCTCAGCGACTTGGCGGACAGAAACCCAGGACAAATGGGTGGTATCCACAATATCCTCAGGGTACAAACTGGAATTTCGAGAGATCCCATCTTCTCAATTCCGAAGTTCAAGACTCTCCAAGGATCCACAAAAAAGAGGATCCTTCTTCAAAGGTTTGAATCACTTAATAGCTCAAGGTGTGGTTACAGAGGTACCCCAAAAGGAGCGAGGTTCAGGTTTTTACTCAAACCTCTTTGTGATTCCAAAACCGAACGGAGAAGTCAGACCCATCCTGGATCTAAAATCTCTAAACCGGTTTCTGAACGTTCGCCATTTTCGAATGGAAACGATTCGATCCGTGGTTGCTACTTTAAAAGGCGGAGAATTCATGGCGTCCATAGATATCAAAGACGCATATCTACACATACCAATCCTCCCCGCTCACCAAAGATTCCTAAGGTTTGCGGTAGAAGATCGCCACTTTCAATTTGTGGCCCTGCCATTTGGTGTAGCCACCGCGCCCAGAGTATTCACAAAGGTGCTAGCTCCTTTGTTAGCAAACCTGAGAACACGGGGCATTGCGGTAACAGCCTATCTAGACGATCTACTATTAATAGATCAGTCAAAGGAGGGATTGGATCACGCTGTAGACACTACAGTAGGATACCTGGAGCATTTAGGATGGATTATAAACTTACAAAAATCCTCTCTCCAGGCCCAAAGAAGGTTAGTGTACCTGGGCATGATCATAGATACAGCCCAAAACAGGGTATACCTGCCAGAGCCAAAGATACAGTCTCTGAAAGACCTAATCCACAAGGTCAAAGCAAACAAAAGGCCGTCTATTCGCCTTTGCATGAGACTATTGGGAAAGATGGTAGCCTCCTTCGAGGCAGTCCCTTACGCCCAGTTTCATTCGAGACTACTTCAAGGCAATATTTTAGCCTCCTGGAACAGGAAGAGCCAAGCTCTGGATATACCCATGCGCCTGTCCTCACAAGTACGCCACAGCTTCAATTGGTGGCTAGAAGCCAAGAATTTACGGAAGGGAAAGTGCTTCCTCCCAGCAGCCTGGTAGGTGGTGTCTACGGATGCCAGCCTATCGGGCTGGGGTGCAGTATTCGAAGAGGCTTCTACCCAGGGAACCTGGGCCAAGACTCAGGGGATCCTGCCCATCAACGTGCTAGAGATCCGGGCAGTATATCTAGCCCTCAAAACCTGGACATACAGGTTACAGGGCCACCCAGTTCGGGTTCAATCCGACAATGCTACTGTAGTAGCTTACATCAATCACCAAGGAGGCACCCGCAGTCGGGCAGCCCAAAGAGAGGTGAACCGGATCTTGGCATGGGCAGAAGAGCATGTACCTTGCGCATCTGCAATCTTCATTCCAGGGATAGAAAACTGGCAAGCAGACTACCTGAGTCGTCAGCAGCTGCTACCAGGAGAGTGGTCTCTTCACCCCGAGATCTTTCAGGCCATATGTCTGAGATGGGGAAACCCAGAGGTAGACCTGCTAGCTTCCAGGTTCAACAAGAAATTGGACAACTTTGTGTCCAGAACAAGAGATCCTCTAGCCTACGGGACAGATGCTCTAATAACTCCATGGAATCAGTTCTCACTGATCTATGCATTCCCTCCGATCCCTCTTCTACAAAGACTGCTTCGCAGGATCAAGGAGGAGGGAATACCAGTAATCCTAGTAGCCCCAAACTGGCCCAGGAGGCCTTGGTACGCCGAGATCGTAAAGATGGCGATAGGAAGGCCCTGGAAGCTTCCACTTCGACACGACCTGCTGTCACAGGGTCCAGTATTCCACCCTTCCTTACAAAGGCTAAATTTGACGGCCTGGCTGCTGAGACCCACATTTTGGAAAAGAGAGGGGTCTCTGGTCCGGCTCTTTCTACACTCATTAATGCTAGAAAGCCAGCCTCCAGACTCATCTATCATAGAGTCTGGAAAGCATACGTTTCCTGGTGTGAATCCAGAAGTTGGAATCCTCAGAAATATGAAATAAGCAGGATTCTTGCTTTTTGCCAGCTAGGAGTGGATATGAAATTAGCCCTTAGCACCATCAAGGGTCAAATATCAGCTCTATCAGTCTTCTTTCAGAGACCATTGGCATCTCACTCCCTAGTTCGGACATTCATTCAGGGGGTACTGAGGATAAATCCTCCAGTTAGGTCTCCCTTGTGAAAAATGGAAGGAAACTATTGGACAGACGCACTCCAAAAACAATTCCTTTATTGGAAAATCACGGAAATCCAAACCACAGCAAAGAATAAGAGCAGACAAGCTGACGCGTTTCGCACCGTAATTTCAGTGCTTACTCATAGCTATGATTTTCCAATAAAGGAATTGTTTTTGGAGTGCGGCTGTCCAATAGTTTCCTTCCATTTTTCGCATTATTATATGCATTGCCTGCACCCGTGGCTTGGGATAGGAGCGGAAAAATCAATCAGGTACATCTGAGCGGTAATTTTCTCTTTAGGTCTCCCTTGTGTCCATGGGATTTGAATTTGGTATTGTCAGTGTTGCAAAAGCAACCTTTTGAACCTATTCGCCATATTCCTTTAATTATATTGAGTAGGAAGTTGGCCTTTCTGATTACTATAGCTTCTGCTAGGAGAGTATCAGAGCTAGCAGCTCTTTCTTGTAAAGAGCCTTATTTAATTTGTCACAAGGACAAAATCATATTACGACCCCATCCGGCTTTTCTGCCTAAGGTGGTGTCGGCTTTTCACTTGAATCAAGACATTGTTCTGCCTTCCTTTTTTCCAAACCCGCGGACGGCGGGGGAAAAATTATTACACTCTCTAGATCTAGTGAGAGCGGTAAGGGTGTATCTGCAAGCAACCGCTCAGATACGTAAAACAGATGTTTTGTTTATTTTACCAGATGGGCCCAAGAAGGGCCAAGCGGTATCAAAATCCACCATTTCCAGGTGGATTAGACAAGTAATTGTTCAAGCTTATGGTTTAAAGAACAGGACTCCTCCTTTTCCTGTTAAGGCGCACTCTACCAGGGCGATAAGTGCTTCATGGGCAGTGCACCACCAGGCTTCGATGGCTCAGATCTGTAAAGCTGCAACTTGGTCTTCAGTCCATACATTTTCCAAATTCTATCAAATAGATGTGAAAGGACATGAGGATTCCGCCTTCGGGCGAAGTGTGCTGCAGGCAGCAGTATAGGGCTTCTGGTCCGCAAGCGGCCTGTTTGATCTGTGTCTCCACCCCTTCATATGAGCATTGCTCTGGGACGTCCCATTATGTAATGACTAGCTCTGTGTCCCGTGGTGTACGATAAAGAAAGTAGGATTTTTATAACAGCTTACCTGTAAAATCCTTTTCTTGGAGTACACCACGGGACACAGAGGTCCCCCCCTTCTTATGGGAACCTTACTGCTTTGCTACAAAACTGAGGTACTTCCCTGATGGGAGGGGTTATATGGAGGGGAACTGTCTTCCATTGGTTGTGCCAGTGTCCAATCACCGCTGGTGACCCTTAACCCATTATGTAATGACTAGCTCTGTGTCCCGTGGTGTACTCCAAGAAAAGGATTTTACAGGTAAGCTGTTATAAAAATCCTACTATTGCTCAAACATGCCATGGGCATATGTGGAATTACACCCCAAAATACATTCTGTTGCTTCTCCTGAGTACGGGGATACCACATGTGTGAGACTTTTTGGGAGCCTAGCCGCGTACGGGACCCCAAAAACCAATCACCGCCTTCAGGCTTTCTAAGGGTGTAAATTTTTGATTTCACTTCTCACTGCCTATCACAGTTTCGGAGGCCATGGAATGCCCAGATGGCACAAACCCCCCCCCCCCCCCAAATGACCCCATTTTGGAAAGTAGACACCCCAAGCTATTTGCTGAGAGGTATTGTGAGTATTTTGCAGATCTCGCTTTTTGTCACAAAGTTTTGAAAAAAAAAAAAAATTTTTTTTTTCTTCATTTTCAAAAACAAATGAGAGCTGTAAAATACTCACCATGCATCTCAGCAAATAGCTTGGGGTGTCTACTTTCCAAAATGGGGTCATTTGGGGGGGGGGTTTGTGCTATTTTGGCATTTTATGGCCTTCAAAACTGTGATAGGTAGTGAGGAGTGAAATCAAAAATTTGTGCCTAGAAATCCTGAAGGCGGTACTTGGTTTTCGGGGTCCCGTACGCGGCTAGGCTCCCAAAAAGTCCCAAACATGTGGTATCCCCGTACTCAGGAGAAGCAGCAAAATTTATTTTGGGGTGTAATTCCATATATAACCATGGCATGTGTGAGCAATATATCATTTAGTGACAACTCTTTGTAATTTTTTTTTTTTTTTTTTTTTGTCATTATTCAATCACTTGCGACAAAAAAAAAAAATATTCAATGGGCTCAACATGCCTCTCAGCAATTTCCTTGGGGTGTCTACTTTCCAAAATTGGGTAATTTGGGGGGGGGGGGGGGGTTTTGTACTGCCCTGCCATTTTAGCACCTCAAGAAATGAGATAGACAGTCATAAATTAAAAGCTGTGTAAATTCCAGAAAATGTACCCTAGTTTGTAGACGCTATAACTTTTGCGCAAACCAATAATTATACGCTTATTGTCATTTTTTTTTTTTTTACTAAAGACATGTGGCTGAATACATTTTGGCCTAAATGTATGACTAAAATTGAGTTTATTCGATTCTTCTTATAACAAAAAGTAGAAAATATCATTTTTTTTCAAAATTTTCTGTCTTTTTCCGTTTTTATATCGCAAAAAAAAAAAAAATCGCAGAAGCAATCAAATACCATTGAAAGAGAGCTCTATTTCTGGGAAGAAAAGGACGCAAATTTAGTTTCGGTTCAACATTGCATGTCCGAACAATTTCCAGTTAAAGCAGCGCAGTGCAAAATTCTGAAAACACCTCTGGTCCTTTAGCTACAAAATGGGTCGGGGCTTAAGTGGTTAAAGTAAAAGGTGGTTCAGCAAAATACTGGGGGGGGGGGGGGGGGGATTATCCTTTTTCTAACTCCCAGTGATTGTTTTTTTTCTGACATGTTGGCGTTGTATAAATTATTGTGATACAATCAGCGCTACCTGGTATCCTAAAACGCAAACAAAATCAGTGACCTGTATATTAAAACGTACATACAGTTGTGCTCATAAGTTTACATACCCTGGCAGAATTTGATTTCTTGGCCATTTTTCAGAGAATATCAATGATAACACAAACTTTTTCACTCATAGTTTGTGTTTGGCTGAAGCCATTTATTATATCAATCAACTGTGTTTAAAATCATAATCACAACAAACTATCCAAATGACCTTGATCAAAAGTTTACATACCCTGGTGATTTTGGCCTGGTAAAATGCACACAACTGGACACAAAGGGGTTTGAATGGCTATTAAAGATAACCATCCTCACCTGTGATCTGTTTGCTTGTAATTAGTGTGTGTTTAACAAGTCAATGAGTTTCTGGACTCCTGACAGACCCTGCATCTTTCATCCAGTGCTGCACTGATGTTTCTGGATTCTGGGTCATGGGGAAAGCAAAATAATTGTCAAAGGGTCTGCGGGAAAAGGTAGTTGAACTGTATAAAACAGGAAAGGGATATAAAAAGATATCCAAGGAAGTGAGAATGCCAATCAGCAGTGTTCAAACTCTAATCAAGAAGTGGAAAATGAGGGGTTCTGTTGAAACCAAACCACGGTCAGGTAGACCAACTAAAATTTCAGCCACAACTGCCAGGAAAATTGTTCGGGATGCAAAGAAAAACCCACAAATAACTTCAGGTGAAAAACAGGACTCTCTGAAAACATGTGGTGTGGCTGTTTCAAGATGCACAATAAGGAGGCACTTGAAGAAAGATGGGCTGGATGGTCGAGTCACCAGAAGAAAGCCATTACTACGCAAATGTCACAAAGTATCCCGCTTCCAATATGCCAAATGGCGCAGAGACAAGCCTCAAACCTTCTGGCACAAAGTCATTTGGAGTGATGAGACCAAAATTGAGCTTTTTGGCCACAACCATAAACGCTACATTTGGAGAGGAGTCAACAAGGCCTATGATGAAATGTACACCATTCCTACTGTGAAACATGGAGGTGGATTGCTGATGTTTTGGGGATATGTGAGCTACAAAGGCACGGGAAATTTGGTCAAAATTGATGGCAAGATGAATGCATAATGTTATCAAAAAATACAGGAGGAACATTTGCATTCACCAGCCAGGAAGATGCACATGGGACGTACTTGGACATTCCAACATGACAATGATCCAAACCACAAGGCCAAGTCCACCTGTCATTGGCTACAGCAGAATAAAGTGAAGGTTCTGGAGTGGCCATCTCAGTCTCCTGACCTCAATATCATTGAGCCTCTCTGGGGAGATCTCAAACATGCAGTTCATGCAAGACAGCCCAAGAATTTACAGGAACTGGAGGCTTTTTTCCAAGAGGAATGGGCAGCTTTACCATCTGAGAAGATAGAGAGCCTCATCCACAAATACCACAAAAGACTTCAAGCTGTCATTGATGTTAAAGGGTATTAAGAACTGGGGTATGTAAACTTTTGATCAGGGTCATTTGGGTAGTTTCTTCTGTGATTATGATTTAAAAAGTAAACACTTTTGATTGATAATAAATGGCTTCAGCCAAACACTAACCATGAATGAAAAAAGTTTTTGTGTTATTCATATTCTCTGAAAAATGGCCAAGAAATCATAAATTCTCACAGGGTATGTAAACTTATGAGCACAACTGTAAATCTCAATATTAATTTAAATACTATTAATAAATAATATGAAATAGCTGCTGTACACCTATCAATGATTCACTACACCAAACAAATAGACATTTTCATATATAAATGGTGCAGTGCTATTCTCATACAATCCTATCCACTGTGCATACAATGTATCGCACTAAAAGAATCTGTGACTTGATAAAACAAAAATTGAAAAGTACAATAAAATAAACATATCAAAGTCTTTTGTAATGTGTATTAATCCACCACTGTGCTCCTCAACAATCTTCTCATATAAAGCAAGCGTTTCCACCATCAGGTGAATTGTGCTCTCACCTCACTCCTAATAATCGCCGGCTTTTTTTTCTTACAACTCCGGACAATCCCTCGCCCCTTGATTGGGCTTCTTCAGTAGCTACTAAAGAAGTAATAGTTCAGTAGTAGCTACTGAAGAAGCCCAATCAATGCAAATAGGAGGGAGGAGTCGAGCCTGTGACGTCACGCCACTCGCTGGCTGAGGTGGTGAGTTGGCAGAGGACGAGTAGTCTATTCTATGCTGTGGATGATTTTTATCTGTTTTTGCTATTTGTGGCAAATGTACATAGCAAAGTACACTGTCCTCGCTTTCTATCTTTGTATGACTCTGCATGAGAGTGGGAGCCTGGTTAAGAGTAAGGAGGCAGCTTTTCTGCATTGACTGGAGGGATGGAGGAGTGGATTCTGGAAGATACACGGCGGTGGTGACTATTAAGACATGCGTGTTATCTATTCCTGGGAGGTGAGCTTGCATTTCACCTGGTGGTGGGAGAGCACAAGTGTGAAGCATCTATACAGACATAGTGGTGTTTAATGGATTTTTAACAGTTGATGGACACTGCAAATCATTTGATGCTATTGTGTATGGACTTCTGAATGTATTTGATGTTGTAGATTAGGGGTACCCAACCAGTGGCCTGCGGAGTGCTCTTATGTGGCCTGTGACCTCCTGTTCTGGGATGGGTGGTTGCCAAGCCCAGATCGCGGTTGCCGACCCGCCATTCCAGAGCATCAGGGTTGTGAATAAAGCTGGCAGTAGAGGAAGCGAGCGGCTGCAGAGCAGAGTCACATAAGCCGATGCTTCCTGTATAGCGCCAACTCCTATAACAGGCGGAGTGATGCCAAATGCACCCTGCCTGGGACAGCAACAACCAGCAATACCGGAATGGAAGACTTGTTATTAAAGGTACGTTTATTTCTCTTATCGTCCATGGACTGACACAGCTGGATACTGTAAACGTGTGGGTATATGTCCCTGCTCGCAGGAGAAGATCTAGGCAGAATGTTAATGTTCGAAACATTCTAGAACAAACCAGAGCTGAACAGCCCCGCCCAGGGGGGGCGGTCCCTCCGGACATTACCCTCCCACCTGCAGTCAGCAGACCTCAGTTTTTTTCTGCCTAGCAGAAGGAGAAGACGTGGCTCTCTCAGGAGCCAGTCTCCTGGAAGATTTTAATTTTCAATTTTATTCCTTTGGGAATTTTATTTTATTTTTGAGACCTTCAATCAACTGTCGGCTGGGCAACAGGTTGGGTACACTGGTATCCTCGTAGTCTTCCCTGTCCGACCATCGAGCGTGCTGATCCTCGCCTTGTGTGCGTGAGACTCAGTTCACGACATGCCCCATGACTCCAGGGGTGGCCGGGTTGCTTTCATGCTCCCGCGGTCCTCTCAAGATTGAACAGTACCTGACTGACTGTATCTCTCGCTGTGGACCGGGCCAACAGCTTTGCAGTACTACTCTGTGATAGGTCTGTCTGAAACAAGCCAGTGGGTCCCTGAACGAGACGGGCAAGTAGTCTCTTCTACTGCAGGTGAGTACATGCTGACTGTGTTTCTTTATATGGGGGGTTTCTCCCTGTCTCCCCCCCGTTATGCTGCTCTCTGCACCCTGTACTGGTGCTGTGCTGTGGGGTGCTTGGGGGTCACTCTGGCCTGGCTGGGCGCTCATGTCTGCAGTTTTTTCTGGTGTGTAAGGTGATTATTGCGTGCGCCGTTAGCGCGCGCATTAGTGCTGTTTGAGGTGGTTATTGCGTGCGCCATTGGCGCGCATTAGAGCTTTGAATTTCGCGCTCGGCGACCATCTTGGTGTTCAATGGCGCAGTTATAGCTGCGGCCATTTTCTTGTGGCCGCCGCGCATTTATTTTCGGTTCTAGCGGCGGCGCGAATCCCTTCACAATCTCCTCACAGACTGAGCGGTCCTTAAGGGTTGGTGAGTCCTCCAGGTATCCCCTCCTCAGCCTCAGCGTAGCCAGTGGGTGGACTGTATATTCACTGTATAGTGTATAAGGTCTCAGAGGGTGGCGTTATGGAGTCTGATAGACCTGCTCTCCACACTTGCCTGGGGCAACTGGCAGTGCTGCACAGTTAAACATGTTCATATGTTTCCTGCACCTGCGGTCCTTATGGACCAGTTGTCAGCAGTCCCGGAATCATTCCTTGTCAGAATGGAAGCGGTGTGCGAGCAAAAGGAGCTATAAGCCCCCTCCCCCCACAAAAATCTTTAGTGAAGAGAGTGCTCTGAGTCAGATATGGGCCTAGCTACTGTGCTCAGGACCCTAGCTCTGAATATTTAATGTTTATGAACAGGACATTCCCTTGTGAGGAAGACTCCAGTTCTGTGTCAGTGAATGACAGGGCACTTGTAAGTGATCTCATTGATGTGAGGAACACTCTCAAGCTGGAATTGCTGTGACAAACCTTTCTTTTACACAGCTTCCTCACTGTTTTCCTCACACGCTGCCTCAAGAGCAGCATGGATGATACAGTGGTACACAGTGTTCCCTCCCCCTGGTCGGTGCAGCATGGTGGGGGGAGGACTTTATTCATTTGTCTCTAGTCCCTGTGAGCCTTCTGTCTGATATCCTGAGGCAACATTTCCCGCCATTTCCTGGGGAACGCTTGAGCTCTGACAGACACACGGTCTGAGGATCAGAGTTTACCTGTATGCTGCTTCGGCAGCACAGTCAAGCAGGTTGGAATGATACAGAGAAGATTATGCGCCTCTGCACCATAATTTAAACTCATCCTATACCTCTACACTGCATACATTCACAGTGTATGTATGTGTTATTGGTCTCTGTGTCTGCGTGGTTGTCCCCCCATGTTCCAATGCTGTGTTTCAGTGCCATACATGATATAAACGTACAAAATATGTTTATGCACGACTCCAGATACATTCACAGTATATGTATGTATTATACTCTCTGGGTCGGCGCGGGTTTCCGCCGGGGGCTCCGGTGTCCTCCCGCGCTCTCATGGTATGTGCGAGGAACTTGAGTGGCGTCCTCGGATGTATTCCGTTCCCAGGATTTTGCTGTTCTTACAGCGTGGTGTGACCCAAAAGCTGGCCTTGCATACCTTTTTTGAGGGTCGGATTTCGGCCCGGGCTGTCTTTTTCAACGACCACTACTGGACCATTCCTTGATAGCACCTTTTGTGCAGGGGGTTCGCCATGTGATCCCCCCCCTGTCAAGCCTTCTCTTCCTACTTGGGATCTGAATTTGATGCATCTCGGTTCTCCAAGAACATCCTTTTTGAGAATATCAGAGAGGTTCCTCTCTTGACCTTGTCCCGGAAGGTGGCCTTCTTAGTGGCCATGGCTTCAGTTAGACTGGTGTCTGAGTTGGCGGCCTTGTCCTGCAAGTCGCCTTACTTGGTCCTCCATAAGGATATGGCGGTGTTGCGCCCACGACCATCCTTCTTTTTTAAGGATGGTCTCGGCCTTTCACCTTAAGAAGGACATTGTTCTTCCGTCCTTGTGTCCTCACCCATCGCATCCCTGAGAGTTTGCGCTTCATACATTAGGATGGGTACAAGCCTTACGAGTGTACCTGTCTGCTACTGTTTCCATTCGGAAGTCTGTGTCTGGTCCAAAACAGGGCCGAGCGGTGTCCTCTGCCACCGTCTCTAGGTGGATCAGGCAGACCGTCATACAGGCCTATGCCCTTGCGGCGCATTCCACCAAGGCAATTGGTGCTTCCTGGGCCTTCCGACATTAAGCATCGGTTGCACAAGTGTGCAAGGCGACGACCTGGTCGTCCGTTCATACCTTTTCAAGATTTTATAAGGTTGATGTGGCTGCATCTTCGGATGCTCCCTTCTGCCACAAAGCATTGCAGGCCGCTGTTTAATGTTGCAACTCCTCCGTTGAGGAGCTCTGCTTGTTTGGAGTGAAGTTTTGGTTGTTCCTTTACTACTGCTCCCACCCTTCTGATACTGCTTTGGGACGTCCCACACGTTTACAGTATCCAGCTGTGTCAGTCCATGGACGATAAGAGAAAATAGGATTTTTGTACTCACCGTAAAATCCATTTCTATGACGTCCATGGACTGACACAGCACCCACCCTTTCTTTTAAGGTTTGTACTGCTTTTGTTACGAACTGAGGTCTGCTGACTGCAGGTGTGAGGGTAATGTCCGGAGGGACCGCCCCCCTGGGCGGGGCTGTTCAGCTCTGGCTTGTTCTAGAATGTTACTAACATTCTGCCTAGATCTTCTCCTGCGAGCAGGGACATATACCCACACGTTTACAGTATCCAGCTGTGTCAGTCCATGGACGTCAGAGAAATGGATTTTACGGTGAGTACAAAAATCCTATTATTACTGAAATCACAGTGTATATTTTGGCATATCTGTTCTGCAGTGGTTACTGAGCTGCTTTCAAACTGATCCGCAGGTGCAGCAAAGTACGCCTGCAGGTTACCTACACTGAGCCATAGACTTCTGTTATTACCTGCGTGTTTAGTGCGCTTTCAGAAAGTGCACCACACCTGCAGGATATAATAGAAGTCTATGGCAAAGTACAGCTAACCTGCAGGAAAGCCACAGGTGCACTTCACTCGCGGTGTGGGTAAACCGCAGTGTATCAGTGTGAAAGCAGCCTTGGACCTCTTTCACTCAATCGGTCCAACCCAATTGGACCATCCAATCCGCAAATAAAAACAGAATGGGATCCATCCCCTTCCATCTGGGCGGATCAGAGGACCCATAGAGTAGAGTGGGCTGTGTCCGCTTCTCCTATGCAGAGTGGACCTGTCATCTGCCCACTCCACTCATTGTGGCCCTTGCTCTTCAAAAGGTTGAAAACCCTTGTTCAAGATGGTTTTATTGGTACACATTTTGAGGTGGGTAATTTTTTGAGAAGTGTTGCACTCCACTTTTTGCATTAACACGAAATTAAGTATCTAAGGGGAAAAAAACAAAAACAAAACTTGGGCTCATTTACACTCTTTTTGATGCTTCGATTATGCTTTTTTGAAGCTTGGCAGATGCCCCATGTGTGTGAATTTCTCAAACCTGCAATATCTTCAAAATAAAGCTGAATTAAAGCCTCTCAAAAGCTGAAGGTGCATCAAGTGAGTTTTGTCATAGACTGGAGGCTTTGAAGCACCACTAAAGTGACATGGGGTATAATTTGTGAAGCAAAAAAAAACATGTAAACAGGACTGTAAGCGAACCATTTTATTTAGTGATGGGGGCTTTATTTGGCGTTTAGAGACCTTTTAAAAAAAGGGTGTCCGAATCAAGTGTAAACGAGCCCTTAATGCTTACTAATGTAAATCATTTCTCTCTCAAGGGTACAGAAATATCCATTGTCAATAAAGTCTTTCCCATCTCTACCCCTAGACTTGGCCAGTACATGACCTCCCTCGGGCAGTTCTCTACAAGCATTGGGGTTGATTTACTAAAAGCAAATGGGTTGTTCAATTTGCCAAAAAAAAAAAATATCCAGTCGCATAATGTAAACAAGGCTTTAGCTGTGGTGTTGGTCAATTCTGTGCCCTGCTGTTGTTGGGTGACACCACAGTTCCCAGCAGTGAGACATATTTGACACTCAAATGGTGAACACCAGCTGCTGCCATAGCATTAGGCCTCATGCACACTGGACGTTTTTACAGCTGCTGTTTTTGGCTTCAGACGTTTTTTTCTACAGTCGATAAACTCCCCAGCATGTTATCCTATGTGTCCATGCACACATAGGCTGTTATCAATTGCTTTTGGCTGTAAAAAAGATACTAGGGTTCTGAGAGGAGTTTTTCGGCTGTAAAAACGCTCTAACGTCAAACGCCGCTCACCAGTGAATTTTAACGTTTTTAAACCCTTTGAAAAAAAAAAACGCTTAAAGACGCTACTGCAAAAACATTGAAAAACTCATGGCAAAGCTACTGGCATTTTTATAACGTTGTTATAATGTCTATTGTGCATGAGTCCTTAAGATCAGAGTTGCCCCTCACAGTTCAGGTATTTCTTTTACGGGGTGCCTCTGCTTTTGTTTGTTTTTTCTCACATAATTATTGTTGGTATATAGTGATTCCCGTGTTGTCCTCTGTTGCCTTGGACATAGGCATATCTTTTTGTGGCAGTAATGTATATGTGCATCTAATCCTTTTTATTTATTTTTTACTCACAGGAATAGCTGGTGAGCCCCTTCCAATAGACAGTGAGAAGGACATTTTTGACTACATCCAGTATAAATATCGTGAGCCAAAAGAACGGAGTGAGTGAGAAGAGATGGTCAGTCTTCATTACAAGTTACAGTGTTATCCATCCATGGCCACGTCCAGAGGAAGCATCACCAATTCTTGGATGATCTACAGAATATGATGAGATACTGTGTACAATGTGTGTGTGTTCATGAGGTCATACTGGTGTGTAGGTTGTGAGTGTTCTGGATAAATAGTAATGTAGTAGAAACTCAGATAATCAAGATGTAGCAAAACTGTTTACATATGAATTATTTTATTTAAAGGTCATTTTTATTTTGAAATTTCTCAGCATTGGGCATTTTGACCTGTTTTAGTTCTAACTGGGAAAACACTTTCTGCCAAAGGAAGATTTTGTTTTAAGAGAGACTGCCACCTTGCCCATTTTTTTTCCTCTGTCACTGCATCATGCAAGGAGGTCACAGGCCCCTCATACCTGGATGTACTGGGTAATTTGCAGTGTTGTGATGGAACATTTAGTAAGTGTTTCTGGGGCTTGAATGGGAAAAGTGACAGGCTCTTCAAAGGATAAGGTAAGTAGCCTAATTTATTAAGTTACATGAGGGTAAACAAACCTCCAGATGCAGACATCAACATGTGTGTGTTCATGGTAATGTGCATAGCAACCAGAGCTACCTTGGCTGCATTTTTTTTTTTTTTTTTACATTTTAAAAACCATGGCTAGTGGTCTGGCAGATGGTACTTATAGAGTTGGTCAGCGTAAAAATACCACTGACCCAAACGTGCATTTTGGATAATGATCACCAATGTTAAAGCAGAACTGCAGGTATAGGCATTTTTTATTTATTTTTTTAATTTGGTGTATGTAAACATTCGTTGCCTCTTCTGAGGTGCATCCCTTGGATAAATTGCTCTCTAATACACAGTGCTTTGTGAATTGCCATGGGAAGGAAGGGTGTATATATAAACACTAACCCTTCTATGTATGAGAGTTAGTGACTGGAAGTAAAACAAGTTGTACTGTCTCTGTTATAAATTTTAAAAAAATCAAGCACAAAGCAGCAATCCTGTACATCTGAAATGTTTTTAGAACTGTGCCTGGACTTCTACATTTAAAGAGTAACTCCACTTTTGTTGAGGGGAAAAAAAAAAACATTCCCCTCTGGGATCTGATCAATGTATATTGGAAAGGATTTTAACAAACTTAGTTGTAGATTCCTACCTTTTTGTTGTTCTGAAGAAATAGATGTTTGTTTGTCTGTGTCAATGTGCTTGGTGAATCTAATGGGAGTGTCTTTATAATTATCAATACAGCTGCTGCAGGGCTCTGAGGAAAGTTGTAGGGTCTGCATCCCTTTTAGATGTGAGTTCCCTTAAAGTGGTTGTAAACCCCTCCTTACAACTTGCACCTACAGGTAAGCCTAGATTAAGGCTTACCTGTAGGTGCAAGAAATATCTCCTTAACCTACACGGTTAAGGAGATATTTGCGTTTAAAAACCGTGCCGGTGATGTAATGCGCAGGTGCACTGAGCGTTGCCGGTTTTCTTAATGGAGAAAGCCGGCCCCGCGCGCATGCATGTGACGTCATCGCCGCTCCGGCCAATCACAGCGGCGATAACAGGAAGACGGAGCTGACATGGCGGTGGAGGGGGACGAGGAGCGCTTCGGAGGCTTCGATCTGAGGTAAGTGCCACATAATGAGCTAGTATGCTATGCATACTAGCTCATTATGCCTTTCTCTTGCAGAGCGTATGTTTATCTCAAAATGTTGAGGAGGGTTTACTTCCTCTTTAAGCCCCTTTCACACATGCGAACTGTTCATTTCATCAGTTCAGTCACATTTTTGCAAAGAAAAGAACAGATGAAGTTTACAACAGTTTTTCTTCAGAGTGTCATCTGCTTTTACATCAGTTTTTTTTATTATATCCTTCAGCTAGATTCCTTAACTACTCAAGTCCCAAAACCATTTTTTCCATTCACGAATACAGTTTGTCAGTTTACAACCGTTCTTCATCTGATCTGTAGAAAAATAGGGCTTTGCTCCATTCCAAAAATGTTTTTTTCTATCGAGATGCATTGATGTTTGTTTTTCCATCTAACGGATGGATGAAAAACAGACAAAAGGTCTGCATGTGTGAAAGGGGCCTTAGGGAGTGTCTCACAAAATGACATTTTTGTTGGAGGGGATGCCAAAAATCTGACTTTTATGTTAGTGTAGACTTCTGGGAAAATCAGTGAGCCAATCACACAAGCAGGAAATTACATTTTCAGGGGATGTTCTGTATATCATCTGTGTACAGAACGCCTCCAGGTAGCCATATTTCATTTTACAGAAAATTACAGCGGCTGCAGATTGGAAAGGTTATTTTTAGTAACATTCAATTACAATGGGACTTGTGTCGCAATTTTATATGCTATATTTATTTGCTAATTTTTTTTCCATTAAAAGTGGAATTACCCTTTAACCACTTAAGCCCCGGACCATTTGGTAGCTAAAGGACCAGAGGTGAATTCAGAATTTTGCACTGCGCTGCTTTAACTGTAAATTGTGCGGACATGCAATGTTGTACCCAAACGAAATTTGCGTCCTTTTCTTCCCACAAATAGAGCTTTCTTTTAATGGTATTTGATTGCCTCTGCGATTTTTCTTTTTTGCGATATAAACGGAAAAAGACCGAAAATTTTGAAAAAAAATGATATTTTCTACTTTTTGTTATAAGAAAAATCGAATAAACTCAATTTTAGTCATACATTTAGGCCAAAATGTATTCAGCCACGTCTTTAGTAAAAAAAATGTCAATAAGTGTATATTTATTGGTTTGCGCAAAAGTTATAGCGTTTACAAACTAGGGTACATTTTCTGGAATTTACACAGCTTTAAATTTATGACTGCCTATCTCATTTCTTGAGGTGCTAAAATGGCAGGGCAGTACAAAACCCCCCCAAATGACCCCATTTTGGAAAGTAGACACCCCAAGGAAATTGCTGAGAGGCATGTTGAGCCCATTGAATATTTTTTTTTTTGTCCCAAGTGATTGAATAATGACAAAAAAAAAAAATTACAAAAAGTTGTCACTAACTGATATATTGCTCACACATGCCATGGTTATATGTGGAATTGCACCCCAAAATACATTCTGCTGCTTCTCCTGAGTACGGGGATACCACATGTGTGGGACTTTTTAGGAGCCTAGCCACGTACGGGACCCCGGAAACCAAGCACCGCCTTCAGGCTTTCTAAGGGCGCAAATTTTTGATTTCACTCCTCACTACCTATCACAGTTTTGAAGGCCATAAAATGCCAAAATAGCACAAAACCCCCCCAAATTACCCCATTTTGGAAAGTAGACACCCCAAGCTGTTTGCTGAGAGGCATGGTGAGTATTTTACAGCTCTCATTTGTTTTTGAAAATGAAGAAAGAACATTTTTTTTTTTTTTTTTTTCAATTTTCAAAACTTTGTGACAAAAAGCGAGATCTGCAAAATACTCACAATACCTCTCAGCAAATAGCTTGGGGTGTCTACTTTCCAAAATGGGGTCATTTGGGGGGGGGGTTTGTGCCATCTGGGCATTCCATGGCCTCCGAAACTGTGATAGGCAGTGAGAAGTGAAATCAAAAATTGACACCCTTAGAAAGCCTGAAGGCGGTGCTTGGTTTTTGGGGTCCCGTACGCGGCTAGGCTCCCAAAAAGTCTCACACATGTGGTATCCCCGTACTCAGGAGAAGCAACAGAATGTATTTTGGGGTGTAATTCCACATATGCCCATGGCATGTTTGAGCAATATATCATTTAGTGACAACTTTGTGCAAAATAAAAATAAAAAATTGTATTTTTTCTGCAACTTGTGTCAACATATAAAATATTCCATGGACTCGACATGCCTCTCAGTATATAGCTTGGGGTGTCTACTTTCCAAAATGGGGTCATTTGGGGGGGTTTTGAACTGTTCTGGCATTTTATACACAACATTAGGAAGCTTACATCCACTCTTCTAACCACTTGAAGACAAAGCCCTTTTTGACACTTTTTGTTTACATGAAAACATATTTTTTTTTGCAAGAAAATTATGTTGAACCCCCAAACATTATATATATTTTTAAAGCAAAGGCCCTACAGAATAAAATGGTGGGTGTTGCATTTTTTTTTTCTACACAGTATTTGCGCAGCGATTTTTCAAACGCATTTTTTGGGGAAAAAATACACTTTTTTTTATTTTAATGCACTAAAACACACTATATTGCCCAAATGTTTGATGAAATAAAAAAGATTATCTTAGGCCGAGTACATAGATACCAAACACGACATGCTTTAAAATTTCGCACAAACGAGCATTGGCGACAAACTACATACATTTTTAAAAGCATTTACAGGTTACCCCGTTAGATTTACAGAGGAGGTCTACTGCTAAAATGATTGCCCTCGATCTGACCTTCGCGGTGATACCTCACATGCATGGTGCAATTGCTGTGTACATATGACGCCAGACCGACGCTTGCGTTCGCCATTGGGCAAGAGCAGGGCAGGACGGGGGTGCTTTTTTTTTTATTTTTTATTTTTTTATTATTATTATTAATTTTGCTTTTTTATTTCATTTTTAAACTGTTGCTTCCATATTTTTTTTTTTTTATCACTTTTATTATCTCAGGGAATGTAAATATCCCCTATGATAGCAATAGGTAATGACAGGTACTCTTTTTTTGAAAAAACTGGGGTCTATTGGACCCTAGATCTTTCCTCTGCCCTCAAAGCATCTGACCACACCAAGATCGGTGTGATAAAATGCTTTCCCAATGGCGCTTTTTATATCCGGGGGGGGGGGACATTCCCTCCCACTGCTTGTAAAAGCAGTCCAGAGGCTAATTAGCCACTAGGATTGCTTTTACATGAAAGCCGGCCGCTGGCTGAAAAGAATGATACCAAGATGATACCTAAACCCGCAGGCATCATTCTGGTATAACCATTCAAAGTCCAGCAACATACCAGTACGTTGCTGGTCCTTGTTGGACATGTATTGTAATCTTTTTTTTCATGCAGCCTGTTGGCTGAACGAAAAAAAAAGATTGATCGGTGGGTATGCCCACCATTAGAATACCGCCCTTCATCCACCCACTTCTAATGATGGGCATACATGCACCATTTATATATGCCGAAGCATGGGGGCATCTTCTCGCAAAAGTTATGCCGCACACACATGGTCAGACTTTTCCACGGGCAAGCCTCCGTCGGAATTTCGACCGTATGTACGCGGCATTAGGAGCAAAATCGCGCCTCTGCTCCTGCTGCCCCAATGCTTCGGCATATATGCTTTTTTTTTTTTAACTGTGGTGGTGAAATCACCTCCTACAGCACTGGAGTCGCAGGGATCAGGCCTGTCTCTGCGAACGCTGCAGTTATGTGTGTTGTGTTTTGCAAGTGACAGTGATCAATCGATACTGCACTTGGGTGGCCTGGGCTGGACGGAGGGGCAAAACGCAGGTGCTAGCAGGTATCTGGGCTGATCCCGCTAACACTGCGTTTTTGGGAACCCTAAACTGCTGGGGACGCTAGTATAGATCTGATCAGATCAGATATTGAGCTGATCAGATACTATACCACTAAGGGGGGTGTATGCTTCACGCGTGGGTGTTAGCGCTACTGGCACTAACCTGACGCTGCCTGGGGTGTGACGCAGACCCTCTCTGACGCTAAAACCTAATTGATATCACCCGCCGGGCGATCAGGGGGTTAAACCTTTATTGGGTTATATACGGCGGGTGCCCTGACACTATAAAAAGCAAACTAACTAACCAGCGTCACCCGTAACACTTATATGATGATCACTGGTGAAAGGGTAACTAGGGGCAATTAGGGGGTTAAAACCTTTATTAGGGAATATATGGGGGTACCTGACGCTATATAAAAACCTGACGGCGAACCTAAAAAAAAATTACTGGCTACCTATCGGCATCACCGACGCTAAGACAACGATCATAAAAACTATCGCTTAGCGACAGTGGTGATAGGGAGTGAAAGGGTTACCTGGGGGGCGATCAAGGGGGTTAAACCTTTATTAGGTAATATATTGGGGTACCTGACGCTATAAAAACCTGCGGCGAACCTAAAAAAAATTACTGCCTACCGATCAGCATCGCCGACGCTAAAACATCGATCAGAAAAATTATCGCTGAGTGACCGTGGTGATAGGGGGTGAAAGGGTTACCTGGGGGGCGATCAAGGGGGTTAAACCTTTATTAGGTAATATATGGGGGTACCTGACGCTATAAAAACCTGCGGCGAACCTAAAAAAAATTACTGGCTACCGATCAGCATCACCGACGCTAAGACATCGATCAGAAAAATGATCGCTTAGCGACGGCGGTACTAGGGGGTGAAAGGGTTATCTGGGGGGTGATCAGGGGGTTAAACCTTTATTAGGGGGGGTCAGGGGGCTACACTGGACCTAAAACTAAATGTACTGACACTTTTACAGTCACAAATGTCACTGATTGCAGTGACCATTTATTTAGTGATCACTGCAATCAGTGACACTGTGACTGGGGGGTGATCTGGGTGGGCGATTTATGTCCCTATGTGTCCTGGTGTCAGTGTAGTGTTGTGTGCACTAACCTGCATCTTCTCCTGTACGGCGCTCGGTATATGTGAGCGCCGCAGGAGAGATGACATCACTTCCTCCAGCCTGTGTAAACAAGCACACAGGCAGGGGAAGCTCTCATTCGCTGGGAGCGATCGAGAGGGGGTGGCCGGAATCGAACGGCCGTCCCCTCGTGCCGGATCGCTCCCGAAGGTAAAACGACCGCTCACTGTAAAGAAGGGGGGTCCGATCGGACCCCCCAACTATACAAAGGCAATCACGTACATATACGTGATTCTGCCTGTCGGTGCCATTCTGCCGACGTATATTTACAGTGGGCGGTCGTTAAGTCCAGCTCCACACAAAATTGAGTGATGGTTGGAAAGGTGGGTCTCATGCTGGGTTTATCAGTTGAACACCAAAGACATATTAATCCCCTCTGTTTCCAGTCTGTGCCAGAACTGCAGCCAAGTGATTGTGTCCTCAGTCCCCTTGCTGATTCTTCATAAGGTAGAATGAGTGAATAAATGGCAGTTTAGCAGCAGGAGGGTGCCATGCTAATAATCTCCTGGTGAGGGGTGCCTGATTTTACTTCTGGAGTCCCTGAGACTTGTAAGAAGCCAGCATATGATCTTCCCCACAGACACCCACCACAAATTAAAACATGCTGTAGCTGGCTTTGTGTGATAAAGTGGAGGTGATATCCTTGGAAGTCAGTACCAAGGTCCTGTGTGATGCCTTTTTATTTATACTTTTCTTTAAAATCATTAGGATTCCATAGAAAATCTTTTACTGAAACTGCTAGATACAAGTATGACAGGCAGCTAGTATTTAGAGAAATAGGCCAGGTATAGAAGCCTACATATTTCTTTTAAAGATTTTATCAGAAGAAAAAGGAATGCTTGCCATTGCGTTATACAGAGTAGAATTATTCCCATGTTTCCCAAGGCATATTTTATACTGTAGTAACAGGAAAAAAGATTGTATTCATAATGATGTGGCTACCCTGACACTACTTGTGTGATTGTAAAATACTTGGACTATATGCATGTGTGTATATATAAGGAATGTGATGTGACAGCAAAGATACAATAAATCCTGTCATGTTAAACAAACAGCAGGCTACTATCATTTCTCTTGGTTAAAATGTATCTAAATGTAATATATTGCGGCTTACCCGTTGTTGGCTGCATTACTTTATTTTTTCTAATGTTCACCTGGTAATCCTGTCATTAACTTCTGTCCCTGGATGACTATGCTCACTTACCCCACTGGATTGAATTCTGGTTGTCACATAGGGGTTTATTTACTAAATCCGGAGTACAAAATCAGGCTCACTTCTGCCTAGAAATCAGCTTCCATTGCCAACGGTTAATTGTAGGGATGCATCCATACCATTATTTTTACGAGTACCAATATTTTTTTTTTTTTAGTACTCACTGATACCTACTGCAACTGTTTTGTTTACACTTCAGCTGCCAGCAATGGTCCAAAGCAGGGTGGATATAAATCAATGATTTTGTTTATTTAAAGCAATTTTTTTTTTTTAATAAAAATGCTTTTGGAGTAGAAATCTAAAGATAGTTTTTCTATTTAGGATACATTCATAATTTAGTTTATTCAGCATGAAATGGAGCTTGGTTATGTAGCATGAGGCTGTATATGCTGCAATATTTACATTTTTGGTAAACTTATTCAATGAATCCAAGCTCTGAACATGCACTGCATTGATCCATTCACACAATGTCACAGTAACCATGAGATAAAACAAAGTTCAGGAATATTCCTTTATCCCATTGTTTTGCAAATCTTTGTACACTACAAACTGTATGATTGGATCAGCTCTGATATCGCTGTTTTACTAACCTGACAGCTTAATATTTTTAATGGGAAACCTTCATTTTGTTTGCAAATATTTAAAGATTCTAACTACCAGCAAGAATAAGTTCTTACATTTAAAGAGCACCTGTCATTTCAGATCCATAATGGCAGCGCCTGTTTGCGGGCATCCCCTCACCTGCTGCCGCCACGTCCCTCACCTTGTGTCACTGCTGCATCACCAGCCGTCCCATTAAAGTGAATGGGACTGTTAGTGAGTCAACAGCAGGTCAGAGAAGGAGTCCCTGCAGCACAGAGATGACCATTGCTCTTTAAAAATCATTTAAATCAAGCTATTTTACTAGTGCTTTAAATCGACTTGATTTAAATCAAATCCACCCTGGTCCAAAGCTTCGAAAAGTTATTTACAATAGATAAAAAATAAATAATTTTGCACTTTTTTCAATGTGTAAATATGTTACCACTTCCTAACAGGGAAGCTCCCCTCCTGCCCAGGCCAACTTTCAGCACTGACGCACTTTGAATTGCGCGGTCATACAACGCTGTACCCAAATTACATTTTTATATTTTTTTTTCACACAAAATAGAGCTTTCTGTGGTGGTATTTAATCACCGCTGTGGTTTTTATTTTTTGCTAAACAGACAAACATGGAAAATGTAGAAAAAAATATAAAAAATCATGTTTTCTAGTTTGTTATAAAATTTTGCAAACAGGTAATTTTTCTCCTTCATTGATATGCTCTGATGAGGTGGCACTGGTGGGCACAGATTGGGTGGCACTGGTGTGCAATGGCAGGTGGCACAGAAGAGCATGGTCCCAGTCTCCTTTTTTTTTTCTCCTCACGCTATCAGCGTGAGGAGAAAAAATAGCCGATTGCCGGCTCTGTTTACATCGCATGATCAGATGTCATTGGCTGACACCTGATCACGTGGTAAGGAGTCGGGATCGAGCAGGGGGCACACAGGCCACTCGAGCACGGGAGGACGTCCAGGGACGCCCTCCTGACAATTCAGGTCCGCACTGTAGCCATCTTTCGGCTATAGCACGGGTCTGTAGTGGTTAAAGGTGTAAAAAATATTGATGAACAAAGAAAACAAAATAAAAGTTAACAGTTTATGAAATAGAAATGAACAAAAAAAAAAATCAGCAGGACAATAATTAAATGGGGGTGAAGGAGGAGTTAATTGAGGCTGATTAGAGTAAATAAGTGGTTAAACAGGAAGATTTTTTTTTTTTATATACTTGACAGGTTGCTTTAAACCGACTTCATCTGCAGATGGAAGTTCATCCCTTTTGATCTGTAGATGAAGAAAAACAGTAAGATGCAGAAAGAAACAATGGGGTTGATTTACTAAATGCAAATCCACGCTGCACTACAAGTGCACTTGGAAGTGCAGTCGCTGTAAATCTGAGGTGAAGATCTGAAATGAGGGGAAGCTCTGCTGATTTTATCATCCAATCATGTACAAGCAAAAATGCTGTTTATTTTCCTTGCATGTCCCCCTCGGATCTACAGCGAGTGCACTTGCTGTGCAAAGTGGATTTGTCTTTAGTAAATATACCCCAATGTTTCTTTTTAACTAAATGTGAGTCTTTTAATGCATGAGATATCAGGCACAGGGAAGTCCAGTGTGGTCACAATTCGTCTCTTTTGTCAGCATGATGGTGTACTGTCCATGCAGCCGGCGTCCTGTTCACAGAAGACTTCCGGTATTCGAGCAGAAACCAAAGCAAGGCCTGGAACGCAGCCGGACAATCACAGAGAGGGCTGGAGTGCAGAGCTCAGCGAAAGTGACATTACTGGTGTAAAGTGACGCGTTTCCAAGCATGTGCACCAGGGAAATACACGAGGTGCGCGCTCCTTTCTCAAGCCCAAATACCAGAGGTCTACTGTGAACAGGACGCCGGCTGCATGGACAGACAGAGTAGACCATCATGCCGACTACAGAGATGAATTGTGACCACACTGGACTTCCCTGTGCCTGATAACACATACCTAAATGTAAGTCTTAATGCATTTGGCTATTAAATTTTGATCAGTCTTACTAAGAGGCGCCTGTTGTTTTGTCTTTTCTCTTTTATATGTTTGGAGTGGCTTCAACTCCCTTCACAAGGCTGCCCTATCAACAAAGACTGTATAACTCACACAAAGCTGATTAAGCTTAAAGGATTATTGTATGAACTGTACATTGCGTATCACTATACTACAACCTGCGCCACTACCCATTGTGTTTTTCTGTTTCTTTTTATCATGCAGCTGAGCAATGTTGTTAATCAACATTGCCCAGTTTTTTTTTTTTTTTTGGACAGTTCCAAGGGACTTTTTACAGCTCAGAGACATCTAAAAAAACGGAGTTAGACTTACCGGTAACTCTTTTTCTAGGAGTCTTCCAGGACAGCCTCTGAGACATCGGGCTCCTCCCTCCGGGACAGGAAACACGCATACCATAATCTTTAAAAGGTGGTCCTCCAGGCCTCCCTCTTCAGTTTACCAAAGAACTACCGGAAGGCTCTGAAAGACATAACACACTAACACAACGTCAGTACATAACTCCAACACCAGTTAATAGCAAACACCGGGTGGGAAAATCAGGCTGTCCTGAAAGACTCCTAGAAAAAGAGTTACCGGTAAGTCTAACTCCGTTTTTCTTCTTTCGTCTTCCAGGACAGCCGCTGAGATGATAAGCAAGGAACTTACTTTGTCAGGGCAGGATCACTGCCTGGAGGACCTTTCATCCAAATATCTGCTCCTTGTCAGACAACAAATTCAGATGGTAATGTCTTGCAAAAGTAGAGTATTGTGACCATATTGCTGCCTTGCAATGTCCTCTGGCCCTCTCTGCCCAAGATACCGAGACTGCCCGTGAAGAATGTGCCTTAACCAATGGTGCTTGTCTACCTTCTAACTGAAAAGTCTCTAAAATCGCCTTTCTTATCCATCTAGCAATGGTCGATTTAGATGCTCTATAACTTTTGCAGACCCCTGCAAAATTAACAAAAAGCGAATATGAGTGTCTGAAACTCTTAGTGGCTTCTAAATAAACTAAAAGACTTCTCTTAACTTCTAACAAACTTAAACCTCTGATTTTGGGAAAAAAGTTGGTAGGACAATGTCCTGTGTTCTATGAAACATAGATGCTACTTTAGGGAGGAAACTATGATCTGTCTTTAAGTGGTAGTAGACTCTGTACTACCACTTTTACCTACAGGTAAACCTATAATAAGGCTTACCTGTAGGTAAAAAGAATATCTCCTAAACCTGTACGGTTTATGAGATTATTCCCCTTGCAATGAGCCGCTGACTGCAGCAGGGATTCTCGGCTAAAGGCCCGGCAGCCGTCGGACCTTGTCGAAAAGAAGTCTCCCGCGCACAAGCGCGGGAGTGACGACATCGCCACTCCAGCCACTCACAGCGCTGGAGCGGCAGCGGCGATACCCGGAAGACACGCCGAGGCAACATGACATCTCCCTCGCGTGGACCAGGTAAGTTACTAAGTTCTAAGGTAAGCATTTCATAATGAGCTAGTATGCGGTGCATACTAGCTCATTATGCCTTTTGCCTTTCAGGTATGTTAAAAAAAAAAAAAAAAAGCAGCAGCGGGTTTACTACCGCTTTAAGTATGTGAAAAAAGGATATGAACATCAAAGTAGACTTATTGTGCTGCCAACATCCCTGTAAATTGAATCAAAAGAGGAAGAATCTGACGCGTGTCCCGAAACGTGGCAGAATTTCTGGAGTTCTTCTTGGGATTCACGTACTGTTGTATCATCTATGGTTTTTAAATTTGTCATTTTGAATAATTTGTTAATAAACTTTTATATATACTTACGCACTTGTTGCCCTTAAAGTCCCATCCTGGGGGGGGGGGGGGTTCTTCCTCTTTTGATCCAATTTAAGTATGATCCTGTCCTCCAAAATTAACAAAAAAGGCTCCCGAATGGACAGAGCCTGCAGATCACTCACCCTTCTGGCTGACGTGATCGCTATCAAAAAAACAGTTTTGAGTACAATCAATTTCAGTAATGATTTCTCTAGGGGTTCAAAAGAACTACCCGTAAGAGCCCTGAGGACCAAAGACAGATCCCAAGTGGAGCAGGTTCTAACCTTCATAGATCTTGCTAGGGCCTTAAAAAAAATAAAAATAATGAATAGATTTTGCTGAAGTGAAGTCTGGAGGAAAATACTCAAGGCTGCAGTCTGAACCTTCAGAGTACTGATGGAAAGTCCCAGTTCTACACCTGCCTGGAGGAAATCCAGTACCACCGGAATCCCAGGATGATTCAGCCCCTGCTCTCCCAGCCAGGAATTAAATCTCTTCCATACCTTGGCATAAATTGCCCTAGTTACCGGCTTACGGCACTCCAGCAGAGTTTTAATCACTCTGTCTGAAAAACCCTGAGCTTTTAGCAGGTCCGTTAATTTGAGATTCTCTACTTGTGGGTGGAGAACAGGTCTTCCCTGACTGGAAGAGTCAATGGAGGACAAATGGCCAGTCTCTTTAAGTTGGCAAACTACTGCTTTTTTGGCCAGAATGGCGCAACTATGATTAGGTCCGTCGGTTCTGTCAAGAATTTTTGAAGAACCGCGGCTATCAGTTTCACTGGAGGGAAGGCATAACACAGGTTGAACTGCCAAGGATTGGCAAAGGCGTCTATCCCTGTAGCCTGGTCCAGCGGGTGGATAGAAAAGAACTGTGGCACCTTCTTGTTGGCCTCTGAGGCAAAGAGGTCCACCTCCGGTTGTCCCCAATGCTGCACAATCTCCCTGAATACATCCCTGTTAAGGGAAAACTCATCTTGACTTATGTGCTGACGACTGAGAAAATCCGCCAGGGAATTCTACGAGCCCTTTCAGGTGAATGGCTGACAGAGAGGACAGGTTTACCTCGGCCCAACGCAAAATCTTGTTTGCTATGGCCTGAAGGGCGGGGCTCCTTGTGCCCCCCTGTTTGTTTACATATGCAACAGCCGCCGCATTGTCTGTCCGCACCTGTAGGTGCTGTCCAACTATCCGGGATTAGAAGTCCTCTATAGCCTTGAGAATCGCCAGAAGCTCCCTCTGGTTTGAGGATCAACGAGCCTCTACTGGTGACCAGAACCCCTGGGCTAAGTTTTCCTCCAGATGGGGCCCCCAATCCAATGCACTGGCGTCGGTTGTCACCACTCTGGCCGTAGGCCTGGCCCAGGACAGACCCTTCTCCAGGTTGTGATGGGCTCTCCACCACCACAAAGTCCTTTTGACCATGGTTGAAAGGGGCATAGGTTGATCCAGGCTTTCTTTTCTGCCGTCCCAGTGACTCAACATGAGACTCTGTAGAGGGCGCCGATAAAGCCTTGCCCAAGGAACGGCTGGGAAGCAGGACAACATCAAACCCAGTACCCTCATAACCTCTGATTAGGGCTATCTGATTGGATTGAAGTTGGGCTACTGCCTGATCCACCTTCAGAATCTTTTCCCTGGGTGAAAAACCTTTCATCTTCACTGAAGAGATTCTGTATCCCAAATATTGGACCTCCTGAGATTTGTCCTGGTTGATCAACCACCGCAGAGCTAGTAGGAACCTCTGGGCCTCCTGTAGGTCTTTCCCTAGTTGGTGAAAAGAGGGGGTGACAAACAGGAGATCGTCCAGGTAGGGGATCACCGTAATAGCTTTGACTCTCAGTGGGGCCAGGGCCTCTGCTAGAACCTTCGTAAAGATTCTTGGCAAAGAAGACAGACCGAAAGGCAGTGCTGTAGAACTTCCGAATCTATCTGTACTGCCAACCTTAGGAATTTTTGAAAATTCCTGATGTATGGGGATAAGCAAGTAGGCATCCCTGAGGTCTACTGTGGCCATGAAACAGCCTGGAAGCAGGAGGAGGTTGGTCACGGAAAATATTGACTCCATCCTGAACCGTTTGTACCTTACAAACTTGTTCAGGATTAACCTGAACTTCCCGGAAGGTTTTTTCACGACAAACACGTGAGAGTATACCCCCTGACCCTGTTCCTTCAGGGGCACCTGAATAAGGACTCTTTGATCCACTAGATCCCCTAATAACAGACCTAAAGCCTTTGCCTTTTCCCGGTCTCTGGAACATTGAGGGGGGGGGGGGAACCGAATCGAACTCCAATCTGTAACCGTTCCTTATGATGTCCAGAATGAACAGGCTTGGGGTCGAATTGGTCCATTGTGGGAGGAACTCCCCCAGTCTCCCTCCCACTGGGACACAGGAGTCACTGTGGCTTAGGGGTGGTTTGAGGAGGATTAAATAGGATTCCTCCTCTTCCATGCCCCTTCTGGCCCATCCAATGCTTCTTCGGACCTCGAAAAAAACTTTTGTTCTCGCTTTTCTTCTTTTCAGGAAAGGCTTTCTTCCTATCCCGAGTTCTTTCCAGTGCCTCCTGTAGGCCTGGTCCGAACAGGTGGTCACCTACAAAGCTTAAGTTTAGAGGCGGAATCGCCTGTCCAGGTTTTTAGCCATACGGCCCTTCTAGCCGCATTAACTAGGGCAGCAGACCTCGCTGCCAGTTTAACCGACTCTGCGGAGGCGTCTGCCAAAAAGCCCACTGCTTTGAATAATAAGGGGAAAGATTTCAACAGCTGCTGCCTAGATGTACCAGCAGAAATGTGGGAATGCAATTGTGTGAGCCAGCACTCCAGATTCCTGGCTGCAAGGGCTGGTTTCAACCCTATTGATGAGGCATCCCAAGCCCTCTTTAGCAGCACATCCCCCCCCCCTCTTGGAATCCATGGGATCTCTAAACGACCCCAGGTCGTCAAAGGCCAAATCTGTTCTTTTAGAGACTTTGGCTAACGACGCATCCAATTTAGGAATCTTATTCCAGGGATGAGAATCACCTGCCTCAAAAGGGAACCTCCGCTTGAGGCTACCAGAAAAGAATGGTCGCTTTTCCGGCTGTTCCCACTCCAGCAAAATCGACTCAGATTTATGTACGGGAAACACCCTGGCTTTCTGTGCACTAGACCCCTGATACATCAAGTTGTGCTTAGAGAGTTGGACCTGCTCCTCACGGATTTCTAACGTGTCATAAATCGCCTTCAATAAATCCCCCACATCATCCAGGGATAATTTGTATCTGGACCCCCTGGAGGAATCATCCTCCCCCTCAGAGCCGGATGGGCTCAGACAGGGAAGGCGCACTGGCTGCTCTGGATAGGGATGAAGAGGGACCCTACATCCTATCCATCATTCCTTTGAATGACTGAAATGTGGATGCTAACGCGTCCTTAACCGAAGTCAGGATTTTGTGACACTGCCACAGAGTCATCCTTGACGAGACTGCCGACACAATCGGGGCATAGTGGCTTCTCCCAGTTAGAGCCCAACTTAGCCCCACAAACAGCACACTTTTTCCTAGGTGGTTGCATATGAGTCTTGTCCTGAGCTTTAACCTGAAAGCCAAACAGAAGAGAAGAGAAAAGGACAAAAATTTTCATCAGTATGCCTCCCTGACCCACACCACCACTGTGCTAGAGTCAGCCTAGGTAGTGCCCAGCCCATCACCTTAGGTTCCCTACCCAGGGAGGGGGTACATAGGTCTCAAAGACCCTGACCCCCCCCCCAGTGTAAGAAGTGGTCCACCCTCCCCACCTTACCTGGGAGGTGCCGGAGTCTGCTGAACCCGAGTCTATCGCTTGTGCAGCTGCCTCCATTATGCCTGGTGCTTGCACGGCCCCGCCGAGCCTTCTTCACCGCTCCGGACGCCTGCTATCCACCGCTGCACCCACAGAGACTGGAACAATGTCTCAGGGCGCCCTTTGACACGGTTCCGCCGGAAGCCGTCGCTTCCGCCTGCTGAAACGCAGAAGCCCCGGCGCCGTACCCAGAAGTGTCGGCCAAATGAGAGTGGCCGGCCAGGACACAGATGAACCGGAGTCCACACAGGTACAGGTGCTTTACAGGGTTTGGGGTCCGTGGTCACAAAAGGTCCTGCTCTCTCTGAGCTAGTGAGAAGGAGAATGAAGCCGCGCAAATGGAATTTAAGCAACGACAGTGCAAAAAGAGTGTAAGCAAGACAGAATGGACACATTTTAGAAGTTTAAAAGTTAGCGTTTAAGCATCTGGAACACTCCAGATGAAGTCATTATGACGAAACCGGTCGAGCAGCAAGCACAGCATCACACCACTTCCCTGCAAAGCATTGTTTGTATGCTTAAACGCTCATTTTTAAACTTCTAAAATGTGAGTACCCTGTATATGTTTATGAATAAAGATTGTGTACATAAGCGGTATCACACTATTGGGAGTATCCCCCTTTGTCTTTCTTCCATCTGGGTAACATTGGAGCTGGATTACCAAGCATAGAGGAATAGAGTTTTGTGCCACAGAGCCTCACAGTGCCTTTCCATTTATTGCACTTTAAGTAGCTTATATCACCTTTATTATTTCTGGCATATTTAATTATATTTTAATCAGCATATTTATCCTTTTATGTACACACCTTTATTGGTATGGTACCAAGACAGTAAATAGACAGTGCCATTTCTACTCCCACTCTCTGAGCTAGTGGCAGCAGTGGGACTGGCAACCTCGCTCTTCCCCAATAGGACAGAGGGGTGCCCAGGCAGAGCAGAGTTCACGCCAGGGGCTCTTCCCAGGACAGTTCTGAGACATGGAGCTCCCTTAGCGTGCTCTTTCCCATCCAGCAGGAAACACAATAACTGAAGAGGGAGGTCTGGAGGACCACTTTTTAAAAATATTGGTATGCGTGTTTCCTGTCCCGGAGGGAGGAACGCTATGTCTCAGAGGCTGTTCTGGAAGACGAAAGGAGAAAGTATCTTACATCCAAAGTTGGCATCAGATCAGGACAAAACAGCTACCTAGTAGAACTTAGAGGACATGTGAACAGACTACTAGGGGGCAGCATTACAAATCTTGGAAAAACAGTTGCTTGATGCCAAATAAAGCCCACACAAATCTAGTAGAGTGGGCCTTGACAGAAAAGACTGGAACACAATCCTTAAAGTGGAACTACACTGCATCTGAGCACCAAACGCTATTTAATTCATATTTATTATTTAAAGAATACTCCCCCATACATGTCCAATGCTTTATTTTCCTAAGAAATCACTTTGAAAAACACCCCTTTTGAATTTTTGCCCGTGGACATCTTGAGTATAAGCAGGTGATTCATGTAGCATTTACTTCCTGGAATCCATCTACCCTCAGCTTAGGCATGCTTAGCTGAGAAAGCCCCTCCCGCAAATTCCTGGGGTGTATGACAGCATTTGCCTAGGCAAGAAACCAGGAAGTAACTGAAGAAATGTTTAAAAAAAAACAGGGCCAAAATAAGTAACTATAATATACCTTCCCAGCTATTCGCTAGGAGTAGCAGCATAAGGATTAAAAGTGGTAAATGTTAAGAAAGTAAAGTTCCACTTCAACACAACAAGCTTAGACAGACAATGTCCTGCCCAAGCCACCTACAGATGGTGAAACAATATTGTCCATCCAAGATTACAAAAAGGAAATCGGTTTTGCTGAGAGACAGTTGGCCTAAACTCCATCCAGACAGAGAAAGTTCCTTTTGGCACTGCAAAGGGCAGAAGACTGAGGTCATGGTTGAGGTGAAGACTTTGGTTTACCTGTAAAATCCTTTTCTTGGAGTACAGGACATCGTATACATAGCTAGTTGGGGTTATGCTGCCACCTTCAGGTAAATGGACACTAACCAAAAAAGGCACAAGTCCCCACCCTGTCATAGCCCCTCCCAGCTCAGCTAGCAAACAAGTAATGAGGAACACAAGAAAAATGGGAGGGATCTCATGTCCAGCAATGTATTTCAAGAAAAGGAATCCACAGGGGGATAAGCATCTACCTTGAAGAACTTGGGAAGGGAATAACAGATAGCAGCCCTACAAACTTGAACAGAAGCCTAATGCTGAATAGTCCAGTAATTCCTCCTGGTTAAATATGCCTCAATTTGGAAAGGAGTTATCTAGACCTTGAAATAGTAGGCCTTAGAAACAACCTGATGATTCCACCTTGAAATAAGTAGACTGAGAAGCAGCCCGACCCTTGCAAGGACCCTCAGACAGAACAAGCAGGGAATTAGGCTGTGAAAACAAAGCTGTAAACTTCAGATAATCTAAATCACAGGGTTTAGGACCCTCTATGAAGGTCTCAAACCTTGTCAAGCCTGTGTCAACCAATTACACTTGTATGATAATAGAAGACATTCCACATACTGTAGGTACTTAACCACTTCCCGCCTGTATGAAACCCTTGGGGTTAAAGTGGTTATACTGGGATGATGTCTGCACCCCGCAGGCATCATCCCGGTATCAACATTTTCAGCCAGCGGGCGATTTGAGAAGTGATCCCACCTCTGCCTTTCCCAGGCTCTGTCTTCTGATCATGGAGCCCGGGGAGTGATGAGAGTAGCAGCACTACACAGAGAAGAACTAAAACTGTTCCTCTCTCTCCAAGACCCCAGAAGCGAGGAGGATTTTGTCACTTCTGGTTTCAGGTTCTTTGTTCACCTGGCTGTTATCGGCCAGGAAAGCACCTAATCAGACCAATCGGCTGCAATGGAGAGATCTGGGGTGTAATGCACCCCAGATCTCTCCATAAAGAGGACCTGTCACAGCCCATGCTTTCACAAGGGATGTTCATCCCTTATGAAAGCAAAAAAAATAAAAAATTTAAAGAAACCGTGTAAAACAAAATACAGGTCCTTCTCAAAAAATTAGCATATTGTGATAAAGTTCATTATTTTCTGTAATGTACTGATAAACATTAGACTTTCATATATTTTAGATTCATTACACACAACTGAAGTAGTTCAAGCCTTTTCTTGTTTTAATATTGATGATTTTGGCATACAGCTCATGAAAACCCAAAAATCCTATCTCAAAAAATTAGCATATTTCATCCGACCAATAAAAGAAAAGTGTTTTTAATACAAAAAAAGTCAACCTTCAAATAATTATGTTCAGTTATGCACTCAATACTTGGTCGGGAATCCTTTTGCAGAAATGACTGCTTCAATGCGCGTGGCATGGAGGCAACCAGACTGTGGCACTGCTGAGGTGTTATGGAGGCCCAGGATGCTTTGATAGCGGCCTTAAGCTCATCCAGAGTGTTGGGTCTTGCGTCTCTCAACTTTCTCTTCCCAATATCCCACAGATTCTCTATGGGGTTCAGGTCAGGAGAGTTGGCAGGCCAATTGAGCACAGTAATACCATGGTCAGTAAACCATTTACCAGTGGTTTTGGCACTGTGAGCAGGTGCCAGGTCGTGCTGAAAAATGAAATCTTCATCTCCATAAAGCTTTTCAGCAGATGGAAGCATGAAGTGCTCCAAAATCTCCTGATAGCTAGCTGCATTGACCCTGCCCTTGATAAAACACAGTGGACCAACACCAGCAGCTGACATGGCACCCCAGACCATCACTGACTGTGGGTACTTGACACTGGACTTCAGGCATTTTGGCATTTCCCTCTCCCCAGTCTTCCTCCAGACTCTGGCACCTTGATTTCCGAATGACATGCAAAATTTGCTTTCATCCGAAAAAAGTACTTTGGACCACTGAGCAACAGTCCAGTGCTGCTTCTCTGTAGCCCAGGTCAGGCGCTTCTGCCGCTGTTTCTGGTTCAAAAGTGGCTTGACCTGGGGAATGCGGCACCTGTAGCCCATTTCCTGCACACGCCTGTTCACGGTGGCTCTGGATGTTTCTACTCCAGACTCAGTCCACTGCTTCCGCAGGTCCTCCAAGGTCTGGAATCGGTCCTTCTCCACAATCTTCTTCAGGGTCCGGTCACCTCTTCTCGTTGTGCAGCGTTTTCTGCCACACTTTTTACTTCCCACAGACTTCCCACTGAGGTGCCTTGATACAGCACTCTGGGAACAGCCTATTCGTTCAGAAATTTCTTTCTGTGTCTTACCCTCTTGCTTGAGGGTGTCAATGATGGCCTTCTGGACAGCAGTCAGGTCGGAAGTCTTACCCATGATTGCGGTTTTGAGTAATGAACCAGGCTGGGAGTTTTTAAAAGCCTCAGGAATCTTTTGCAGGTGTTTAGAGTTAATTAGTTGATTCAGATGATTAGGTTAATAGCTCGTTTAGAGAACCTTTTCATGATATGCTAATTTTTTGAGATAGGATTTTTGGGTTTTCATGAGCTGTATGCCAAAATCATCAATATTAAAACAAGAAAAGGCTTGAACTACTTCAGTTGTGTGTAATGAATCTAAAATATATGAAAGTCTAATGTTTATCAGTACATTACAGAAAATAATGAACTTTATCACAATATGCTAATTTTTTGAGAAGGACCTGTATTATTAAAAAAAAAAAAATTTCAAGCACCCCTTCCCCCATGCTTATGCGTAAAAGCATACACAAGTCCTGCACGCATATGCAAATGGTGATTGCACCACAAATGAATTATCATCGTGAGAATCAGAAAGCGCAAAAAATTTAGCTCCATACCTTCGGGTAACCTGTAAAGGCCTTTGAAGCATCGCTAATAGAGATTTTTTTTTTAGGTACCGTAGTTTCCACGGGCATACGCAATTTTAAAGCGTGACATGTTTGGTATCCATTTACTCGGTGTAACATCATTTTTTAACAAAAGATTAGATATTCTATAGTGTTTGTGTGCAATAAATTTGAATGTGCATTTTTTCCAAAAATAAAAAATCACTGCCCAAATACTGTGTGACATAAAAAATTGCAACACTCACTATTTTATTCTCTAGGGCCTATGCTATATACATATATATATATATATATATTTTTTTTTATTATATCCCGGGTTACAAACAAGATGGGGACTGTAGGTTTGTTTTTAAGCTGAATCTGTAAGTTGGAACATTTGTAGCTCCAGCCCAAAAAACTATTTTTAAGCTTTTTGGATAGGGAAGGGTTAACGCCCCTGTAATGTTTGTTTTGCTGTCTGGGCCCCTTTTGTTCAGAAGATTTCACCTTACTTTTTGTCCCAATGACAATTGGATTTTGAAAATTGTGGGTTGTTGTGGAAACAAGGATTGGTGATAAAGCATCAGTGGAGACACATTTTTCCGATGATAACCCTTACAGGAATTTCCCTTCCTAGGGGTAGATTTCCTCTCACTTCCTGTTGTCTCCCTCCATTTTTAAGTCAGATGTTTGTAACTAGGGGACTGTGTGTGTGTGAGTGAATGTCAGAATTGGCCTGGCTGGGATAGTCCCATATAATTAGAAGTGTCGGTACTGCACGGTTTAGTGACGTACTCACTCCAAAGGAATTCTACGCACGGTTTAGTGACGTACTCACTCCAAGGCTCCTTACCCTCTACAACTACCTATTTGATACCCGGGTGCTGCCCCCATCCATGAGAGAGGCTATAATAGTACTAATCCCCAAACCGGGGAAGGACCTGGGATACCCGGAATCCTATAGGCCCATCTCCCTTCTTCAGGTAGATGTTAAGATCCTAGCTAAAATCCTTGCCAATCGGTTGAATCAAGTCATTTTATCCCTGATACACGCTGACCAGGCAGGCTTCATGCCTGGCCGTAACACCTCTTTCAACCTCCGAAGGTTGTTCATCAACCTCCAGGCCTCACATGACGCGGTTGGAGAACGCGTGGTGGTGACACTTGACACCGCCAAGGCGTTAGACTCCGTGGAGTGGAGATACCTCTGGGCTTGTCTCGAACGCTTTGGCACCAGATTTCTTACGTGGGTCCGTCTCCTATATCAGGATCCTACTGCAAGAGTGGTGGCAAACGGATGGCCCTCTGATTCCTTTGGGCTTACCAGGGGCACCCGTCAAGGATGTCCCCTCTCTCCCCTATTATATGCTCTTGCGGCAGAACCATTGGCCATATCTATCCGTGAGAATCCTGAGATACGGGGACTGACCTCTGGGGGGCTGGTGGAGAAGATAAGTATGTACGCAGACGATACCCTGTTATACCTGGCTGATTCGGGCCCCTCCCTGCGGCACGCGCTAGACACCATCGAACGCTTTGGGACCTTTTCAGGCCTGAAAATTAATTGGGGTAAGTCACAGATCCTTCCCATTGACCCCTATGTAACTCCTCAGGCACAGTCGGAGCTCCCGTTACAGCGAGTGAGTGGTGTGAAATATCTGGGAATTCAGATCACTAGGTCACCGTCAGACTACATCGCCCTTAACATAGACCCTCTCTATTCCCTAGTGAAGGATAAAATACAAATATGGTCACGACTGCCTCTTGGAGTATGGGGCAGAATAAACCTGCTAAAAATGGTGTTGCTCCCCAAAATGCTTTATGTATTCTGGCATTCCCCAGTATACATCCCACTCAAGTACTTTAAATGCTTTGACTCCTTGCTTGGGCCATTTGTGTGGGGAGAAAACAGACACAAGCTGGCCTGGCGAACCCTTAAGAATCCCACAGATCTCGGGGGAACTGCCATGCCAGATTTGCATCTTTATTACACCGCATCTCCGCTCTCCCAACTGTTCCACGTCGATAAAACTGACAGGGACAGGTTTGGGACCCTACTATGCCCTCGCTTAACACACCACACACGCGACCCTGTTGCCGCAATTGCGACAGGGGCACGAGGCACCCACTCTCAACAGGTTAAACCCACTTTATACCAGTATAGGAAAATCTGGGACATTGCTATGACTAAGCTGACCATAGACCCGATCAATGACTACACTCCCCTTTGGCACAATGACCACCTGCCTGAACTCTCCCGAATTCCTGACCCTGAAATATGGTGCTCTCGGGGGGTAATCTACCTCTCGCAAGTTGTTACGGGAGGTAACATTAAACCTTTCCCTGCTCTCCAGGATGAGTTTGCGCTCCCTAATAGTATGTACTTTAGATACATTCAAGTACACCATGCCCTCACTGCAGTTTGGGGGGACACTGCCACAGCCCTCACCTAACTCCATCATGGCCGTAGTTAAGGGCACAGATCCCCAAAAGCTCATCTCCTACTTCTACAATATGATGATCACACCCTCCTCTACGAAATTAGCATATGCACTTAAACCTAGATGGGAGAGGGAGGTAGGAGACCTAGATGATGAGGAATGGAGTGAGGCCCTAGATGCCTGTAGGGAGGCTTCCCCAAAGCTCTCAGACAGACTCACCCAATTATATATCATTCATAGATCTTATCTTACTCCACTTCGAGTATCCAGATATAAGAAAGACCTCCCTAACACCTGCCCCATGTGTACGCGGGAGCTGGGTACGTTCTTCCACTTAATTTAGTCCTGCCCTGTGATCCAGGAATTCTGGAAACAATTAGTGGACTTCCTCCATGACAATATGGGCTCACCCCTTACGCTGGACCCACGGTCATGCTTACTGGGGATCTACCCAGGCCCTGAACTGGATAAGTTTACTAAGACATTTCTCCAGGAAACACTTTTCTCGGCAAGGAAGGTGATGGCGCGGAAGTGGATGAGATCATCCCCCCCGACTATGGCTGAATGGAAAGCTGATATTAATGGTGCTCTTCCATACCGAAAGTTTATGTATATTAATAGACGGTGTCCAACCAAGTACAATAAAATCTGGGACCGATGGCTGGAAGTTTCGGACACCCTCACTTAGTGGTTCTCAATGTATCCCTCAAATATGTATATGACCCCTTTCCACTATACTGTACTTAAGTCTGTCATTTATTCCTTCATGTTATTGACCTACATGTATGCTTTGTATGTACATATTGCCAAATAAAAACCTTTTGTTAAAAAAAAAAAAAAAAAAGAAGTGTCGGTACTGACCAGAGAAGGCAAAGAACCTCCAAATATCTGGAGTAAACGTTAGTTTTGTATCTAAAACCAAAATGTTTTTTCCCCAGCATGCCATAATCTTTCTATATGGCAATACCAAGCCCTGAGTTACATCAAATACATGATTTAACTTCAATAGAAACACAAGTCATCAATAGCAAACAGACAAAATTTTCCAATGTGCAGGTGGCCATCTTTATTACAATAGCTCAAATATTAAATTACTTGATGAAAACACTCTGGACAATGGGGTGTGCATTATTGGAATTGTAGTAGGATGAGCACTATTGTGATTATTATAGACAGGACCTCGACCAGAATTCCTGCCTTGTCCTGGACAAGGTGCTACAACTTTTAAGTAAAAGCAACTATCAGGGGGGGGGGGGGGGGTTGGGGGCAAGACCCACCTACTGCAATCAGACAACTAGCTCAACACTTATGTGGAATTTCCTTGAAACTATGAAAATGGCTTCTGACGGTAGATTGTAGTGTACATTGCAAACAGTCTGATACTGCTGGAATACAGATCAGAGGAATGGGGAAAATCATGATCTCCATAGAGCTACTCAACACAACCAGCCTAATTCCCTAGAGGGAAGTCAGGTGATTTATGGCCATTTCTACATCTCAAGTGTCAGAGAAGGATGTTGAGGTGACAACCTTGGAGAAGTATTACCCTCTCTTGAAGCCATGGGAAGGGTAACACTACTCCACAATCTCCGCACGCAGCTTCTGGAGGAGAAAGGGCGTTGGCACTGCTCGTACATCTCATGCTCTGTGCGAGTGAATCACATCTGGTTTGTGGTCATCTCTGGTGGGAGGAAGGGCTGGGGCTCCAGGATTTTCACATGACACCAAACACCTCATTATGCTTCCAGCTCAAAGCCCAAGCCTACTTTGTGACCTCCGGAACTAAAGTTCTTCGCGTTAATCAGAGCAGAGGCGGTCAGCTTCACGCCTGTAAATAAACAAGATCATAATTTCTGGTTAAAATGGAAAACTTCTGTGGACTACACTTAGGTGACAGACAGCAGTCCCTCCCTCACACATCTCCCAGGCTTTTACCAGAATTGGGTGCTGCGGTGTCACTTGCTAAAATCTGGTATCAAATTGACCATAATGTTTTAAAAGAAAACAATGCATATTCTGAAAAACTAGTATTTTTGATTCTTCATCATTTTTTATACTGTAAGAATAATTAGTTTTTTCACAATATAATACAGATCCAGGGTAAATAATTCAATCATAACCCCAGGTGGTATTTGATCACCTCTGAGGTTTACCAACCTTTTTTTTTTTTGGTAAAAAAAAATTTATCCCAATAAGCGTATAGTCAGTGGTTTGCATAAAGGTTATAGCGTCTACAAACTATGGGATATTTTTATGTATTTATTTTTTACTAGTAATGGCAGAGATCAGCAACTTATAGCGGGACTGATATTGCGGCAACAATTTGGACACTGACACATTTGACATTTTTTGGGGACCAGTGACCCTAATACAGTGATCAGTGCTAAAACATATGCACTGTCACTATACTAATGACACCGGCAGGGAAGGGGTTATCAGGGGCTATCAAAGGGTTAAACGTATGTCTAGGTTTTGCTTACCAACTGTGGGGGAGGTGCTTTTACTAGCGGAAGGCAGAGATCTGTGCCCCCTGGCATAGGAGCCATGCCTTCCCTACTGACAGAACGGCAATCTGGTTTACATTCCATTCTGCCAGTGTACTTGGCGGGTGCCGGTGGATACAAGAGTCTGGGCTCCCGCTATGTGCCCATACCCAGATTATATATATATATATTTATATATTACACACACACACACACACACACACACACACCACCCTGCAGCAGTAAAACTGCTACCAGTTCAGCCCCGAAAGATTTTACCCCCTTCCTGACTAGAGCACTTTTTACAATTTGGTACTGCATCGCTTTAACTGACAATTGCGTGGTCATGCAATGCTGTACCCAAACAAAATTTGCATCCTTTTTTTTCCCCCACAAATAGAGCTGGTGGTATTTAAAAAAGAGCGACAATTTTGAAAAAAATAAATTAATACGCAATAAGCGTATATTGCTTAGTTTACACAAAAGTTATAGCATCTACAAACTATGGGAAATATTTATGGCATTTTTATGGTGTTTTTATTATTACTAGTAATGGCGGTGATCTGCGATTTTTAGCGGTATTGCGACGAACAGATCGGAGACTTTTGACACATTTTTGGGACCATTGACTATTATAGAGCGATCAGTGCTATAAATATGCACTGATTACTGTATAAATGTCACTGGCAGGGCAAGGGTTAACACTAGGGGGCGATCAAGGGGTTAAGTGCGTGTTCCCTCACTGTGTTCTAACTGAATTGGGAGGGGTGTGACTAGGAGAGATGACAGAACGCTGTTTCTACTTTGTAGAAACACACGATCTGTCTTCTCTCCTCTGACAGCACAGAGATTTGTGTGTTTACACACACAAATCCCCGTGCACGCGATCACGCGTGGCCGGCGGCGTTCGCGCCCGCCAGACACGCGCATCGGGTTCCCCTCTGTGCAGCCAGCGCTGGTGGCTCTCCTGGGCAAAACCGTATATGTACGGGATTTTGCCCAGGAGAGCCATTCTGCCGCAGTATATCTGCGGGAACCGGTTAAGAGGTTAATCAGCTTTTGTGTATTAATAATATTTTAGGTTTGCTTAAATGCAAATGATGAACAAAGCAAAATGTGACAGAAACACAAAGCCTTGCTGGTACCAGCACAACAACAATATTTTTCAATGTAAACCCCAGTAAATGTTCCTATGCCCTCAATTGTATTATTATAGAGCAGGCCAAACAAATTCAAGCAATAAGATTACTTCAGAAACACATAACCGAGGATGAAAAGAGCAAAACCATCTCATACCAGGCCGCAGGGTCTGTGTGTAGCCCACTCCAATCAAACTGGCATTGTTAACTTTGGCCTAGAAAAAAAACACAAAAAAAAAAACACAATTATGTACACAATTTGTAGTAGGGTTGGGGTTGCAGTTATAATTAAAAAAAAAAAAAAAAAAAGTCGTCTTCACCTCCTGTCCCATGAACATATGAAGGCTTCTGTATGATCCTGAGACACATCTACTTGGTATATTACAAAGTAAACATTGCCAGGGCTGCAGTAGAAAGGCTGAGTTATAGAGGAGAACTCTGGAAGCAAGCAGTGGCCAAAGCACTGGTCATCAGTATTGTCTTGGGACTTCCCTGAGTTTTCTCTATCACTCATCTACCATGCATACCTCTGCACCGGGTGGGTGGCCAGCTTGGTACAAGCAGCACTTTGCTTCCTGCTGTCAGAGTCCCCAAGCAAGGCGAGCAGCATAGTACTGATATCACTAAATCTCACTGCAAATCAAGACTAGCAATCAGGGAAAAAAGTGCCTTAAGCTTGGTACACATGACAAGAATTTGGACAAATGATCGTCCATTTTTTTTTTTGTCATGCTAGTCTCATATCAAAAATAAATTGGTTACTAGAGTTACAAAAATTCTCTTAAGAATATAACTTCCCATGATGATGTATTGTATTTGCAATGTATTGTTTCATTCCCGAGCATGTACGGTCACTCAATTTTTTACAGACCAATAGTGTACAGATTAAACAAAAATTGTTCACTGTTATTGCATGAGAAAAATGTTCGTGCTTGTCCCTTCCGATAATTTCGAACAGTTATTATTGCCTCCGAAAGCAGTATTTTTCATCTGATTTTCTTATCATGTGTACTAGGTAATTGGTCTCACATAGAAGGAAATACAGCTACTAGACTGTAGGCGCAGGAGTATCTAGGCACACTTACATGCCAGCAAGTTTTTAGGGTCACATGATCAGTGTAGAGGACAGCCAACAATGAATGCCCCATAGTAAGCCTATGGGTGACGTCTTCTCCCAGGCAATTTCAGTCACTGTTGGTGATCTCTTGTCTACATGGAAGCCGGCCACTGAAGAGATCATGTGAGCGGACCAGAGAGGCTTTGAAATAGGCAAGTATACTACAGATCTTTTCTTTACAGGGTTAGCTAGAATAGTCTTAGAATAAGGGTGGGAGAAGGTTAACATTTGAATGAATGATGAAGAAACCCCAGATGCACTGGAGTTCTAAAATCATTACCCTCCCATTTTTCAGTCGAGAACCGGACAGCAAAGTTAGGCAACTAACTGAAGTCCTGGACTTGGAAAACCACAAAGTAGTTTATTCTAGAGATGTCAATATTGAAACTGCAAGTCTGAAGGATTTTAGGAAAGTAGCCACACAAAGTGAATAGGATACTTACAGAGAGGGTGGTGTTTGAATCCAGCTGGTACTTGGCTCCAACGCCAAAGCGTGTGTTGTTGCTACCTGCACTCCATGCCAGGCTCACAGAGGTCTCCACATCCTTATTGACCTTTTGATAGATAGATCCTCCAAACTCAGTGCCGTCATTCCTGGGTGATGAAGAACCAGACGACTGTCATACAGCACAGACATTACAACTGAACTACAGAAGGTTCATGCCCTATCACACAGCAGTGTTCACATGCAGCAGTGAATAACACTTACACGTTTGTATGAAGTTGGAAGTCTCCTGCCTTGTAGCCCAGGGCAAAGTTATTTTGTGCCAATCTGGATTTGGCGGTGTCGAAGGACATCTGATAGCCAGCCAGCCAGCCTTGGTAGCCTAGGACTCCCCAGCCAGTGATGGTAGGACCAGCCAGGTCCAGGTCAACATCCATTCCCAGATTAGCATAGTCTCTCTTGTAGGAGGTCTTCAGCTTAGCACTCTTCTTACTGGAACACACAAAACAGTTAACTAGATTGCACATTGCCTTTACCTGCTCACAACTAAGGCAGCCATTTTGTGTAGAACAAGCAACTCTGTATGACCCAATCAGGTATAAATATACATCAATTCTGAACACCACCTGCCTCCTACATGCAAGTTAATGTTTATTTCAATTTAGTCTGGTCATTAAACAGAAAAAATACTCTATCTTTTTTTTTTTTTTTAAAAGGTAAGAAAAACACACACAAGTTGAAACTTTTTCCCATAAATCGGACACAAATAAAGTAACTCACTCGCATTTAATAATTTTTTTTTTTGTTTTTTTTTTTTATAACATTTCCTTCACGGAGCTTCCTTTTGAAATTGTCCCCTGGCTGTGCTGCTACATTCCTATTCTCTGTGTGCCCCCTGTGCTGTCAGGACCTGTGAAGTCCTTTAGGAGTATCCTCACCGTGCATGCCCCTGCATTGTATTAGAACTCTACATGGCATGAGATATGACCTATTATCGCCACCATGATATAACTCTACATGCAGCTATTCAGAGCACCGCACACACAGCCAGGGCGGGCGAGGGACACTGAGGGGATCAACTGTTTCTAAATATTATTTAACCAATAAAGTCTCTAAATTAGCCGGCTGTGTTGTGGTTGATTCACCACTTAAATCTTCTGTTGGAACTCTTTTCCAAACCCCCCCGTTTTTTGTTCAGTATTGAGAACCGAACAAAAATATCCTTATTTTGATGATCGAAATGGGTATAAAACTGATTAAATTTCTCTGGTAAAGAGGCCTCATGTTCCCCCGTGTCAGCCTCTTTTTTTTTTTATAACCTGTAGCGGACTGAATCGTTTTCCACGTGGTCCTAGCACTAGTGCATCCCAGATCTGTCCCAAATCCTAAAAGGGGTTGTAAAGTCAAAAGGTTGTTTATTTTAATGCATTCTATGCATTAAAATAAAAAGCCTTCTGTGTGTAGCATCCCCCTCCTAATACTTACCTGAGCCCCCTCTCTGTCCGGCGATGTCCATGAGTGTCTTAGCCATCCGAGATTGGCTGAGACACCGCAGCAGCGCCATTGGCTCCCACTGCCATCAAAGTCAGCTGGCCAATCAGGAGAGAGAGGGGATGGGGCCAGGGCTCCGTGTCTGATTGGACACAGGGAGCTGTGACTCAGCTCAGGTGCCCCCATAGCAAGCTGCTTGCTGTGTGGGGGACTCGACAGGAAGGAGGGGCCAGGAGCACCAAATGAGGGACCAGAGAAGAGGAGGCTTGGGGCTGCTCTGTGCAAAACTACTACACAGTAAGTATGACATGTTTGTTAATTTTATATAAAAAATTTAAATAAATGCTTTACAATCAGTTTAATTTATACCTTTGCTTAGCCTCCCTAATCTCTACTCTTAACCTTCTTCTTGCCGCCCTAGATGCCTCCCTATCATCCAATATAAAAGACAGTATTCCTGATCGGAAGTGCCACTCACCCAGTATTGGGTACAAACGCAGTATCCAGTGCCAGCTTCAGACCCTTAGCCAACTGTATAAATAAAAAAGGCAAGAAAAACATTAATCCTTTGCATTCCTCATGTAACACTTTCCTACTTTGTAGACAGAAGTGTTGTAGCTCACCTTGTCTTCCAGGGACACTTCAGTCCCCAGGGTGTTGTCTGTGTTCCACTTCTGGGTAAAGGTGATCCCTGCCTCTTGCAGTTTGTACTTGGTCTCCAAGTTTCCAGATGCTTTCCCTGTGTCGGTGTTTGAAGAGCCACTGCTGGTAAACTCCTAGAAATACAGGACGACGAGGCAGGTGTTACTTGTTGGTGACCTGCATCCATTTCTGCAGGCACTTGGAAAACAGTCCACTACAATCACCTGACATAAAGCAGACTTTCCACATTTATCCAGTAGTGAAGGTGTAAAAACAATACAGGGGGCATCAGAGAAATGTAAACCTAATGAGTATGTTAAAGAAATGTTACAGCATGCTGAGAAATGTCTGTCTGATAGGACAATTACTTGCACAAATAGTAGCTGGCTGTAAAATGTAGCGACAGCAAAATGTACTAAAACTGGAAGAGAAACTATTCCTTCTATAAAGAAAAAAAATAAATAAAAATTTTGGCTGCTGCGGGGCCTCAGTGCTTTTTCACTCTGCAAAAAAAAACCAGCTTATACAATCAAGCTGTGCCCTGAGTAATGATATTTAAACATATCCAACCGTAGCAACCAACAGAAACTATTACTTACCTGACTGCAGTAAACTGCAATCTGGATACTATTGGCTGTTGCCTTTGTACAGTCTTTACAATTTAAATGGTTTTACTAGGAAGCCTCCAAGACTTTGTAAGGCAATGGATTAGTAAGCATCTTTCAATACTATGGCTTCAAATAATTCTGTGATCTACTTGTAAGTCTGAAACCCATCACCATCTCCACTGACTACTTTTGAAATTTGCTTGCATCTGTAACCCAACTCTACTGGCAGAGTTTCGACTTCCAACTATATCTGATGCCAGCTTGTACCCCCTGACATGTAAGAGAGAGAGCTGCCACAATACAGGGGACTTGTTATTAGGATACCCAAAAATCCCCTGTACACAGCTATAGCAGTAGCAGAACGATTAAAGTGGAAAGCCCTATACTCTTACTAAAAACAAGGGATTCTTACCATCTGTAGGTGTTCCAGGCCGCATGGAAAGGAGAAGAGTTCATATTACAAATAAAAACATATTGACAGACATACATAAAACGGTATATAAATATCCACAGAGCCACTTACAACCCCACTGGAGGACTTCGTCTTCAGCTCCAACTTCACAAGACCGAACCCTACAATAGAAAGTCATCACATTTCCAGTTTCAACACAACAGATGTTAAAGAGATTCTAAAGGTTTTTTTTTGTTTAAACATCAAACATGTTATACTTGCCTCCTCTTCTCAGGTCCCTTGCCGGTACTCCTGGCTACTCCCCCTTGACCAGTGTCCCCAATACCAAGCCACTTGCTATGGGGGCACTGGTGTGTGCTCGCTTCCGGGCCCTGCTCTATGCATTCATAAGACACAGAGCCATGTCTCGGTCCCACCCCCGCTCTTTCCTTATTGGCTCACTGCCTGTTATTAACAGCAGTGTGAGCCGATGGCTCCCGCTACCATGTCTCAGGAGGGAGAGGGAGAAACCAGGGATAGCCGAGGCTCCTGTGCACATCGCTGGATTGAGAGGGAGCTCAGGTAAGTATTAGGGGGGTTGGGGGGGGGAGCAGCACACAAAATAATACTTTCAGCCTTTACAACCACTTTAAAAGCTTAAAAGGTACCCCCTGCATTACTGTGTATAGATTGTTGCTATCAACTGCAATCATGGTGTAAGGGTTGGGATCAGAACACAGTGGTGATTTAGGGACCTTAGATTGTAGGCTCCTTAAGGGTAGGGACTGATTTGAATGTACAATATACATTTGTAAAGCACTGCGTAAATTGATGGCGCTATAGTAGTACCTGTAATAAAATTATAAATTAATGTCAGCACTGATTTGACAAAAAAAAAAAAAACTTTGACTAGGCAAGCTACTCAAAGCATAGTGAAGATAGCAAGATTCTAAAAAGCAAAAAAATGTAATATAGCAATATGCAAGTGTTACATTTAAACAGGGTAGACATCAGCTAGTTTTATATCAAAATGTATAAATGTACTGTATGTCCCTGGTCTCATTATTAGGGATCTGGCAGTTCAATAATCCCACATAAAATGTGCAGAAGCCAGACAACACCCATTAGTGTTTTTCTCAAATGTTTAGATACCAGAAATGCCTACATCTAAACTTGATCATGGCAGAAAGAATTCACTGCTTTTGAATTATGAAAATCAAATAAAGGAATAAATGTTGTGCCTTTTACCTACAAAATGGGTTTAAAAAAAATAAAATAAAAATAAATTAAAAACTGCTGTACCTGCACGTAAACAGGGAACCTGATAAATTGACCCCATCGATGCAGTGCTAGCTGACTATAGGCACTTCACAATGAAAACACTTACCATAGCCTTTGTTAAAAATATCTCGGGCTGCCTTGCCCAGGTCTGCGTAGTTGGGTGGTACGGCCATGACTCTGTAACAAGAAATAAATTACAATTAACTGACTTTTCTCTTTACCTGTTCTCACACCTTTCTTCTATTTTTCACTATAGAAAGATATCCAAACAAAACTAATAGAGAGAAGGACGTAACCTTAAGTTTACTGGATCACACCAAGGCCTCTACCACCTTCAACAGGCTGAAGTTGCAGCAAAAGTTGTCACCCCCTCTATTTGTACTGGTTGCTGGTACTGGAGGGGAAAATCTAAAAAAAATTTGCTTTATCCCTAGAACAGGAACACAGCTGGCAAAATAATGCTGAAAGGGGATTTAACGATTCTCTACTCCAGAGTTTCTTAAAGGGGTTGTAAACACTCATGGTTTTTCACCTATGCATCAAGGTGAAAAAACTTCTGTGGTCCTCCAACCCCCCCCGAACCCCCGTTTTACTTCGATGAACCTGATCTTTCTCCGGCCATGAACGAGCACACCAGCTCTAGCTGGTGTCTCGTGGCCCGATTGGATAGGTTGATGGCAGTGCAGCCATTGGCTCCCGCTGCTGTAAATCAAATCCAACGACGCAAGCGTCGGGGGGCGGGGCCGAGTCCTGCAATTCTGTGTGAATGGACACAGAAGCAAGACTCAGGAGCTCTCCAGCACGGGTGTCCACCTTAGGAGAGCCTTCTCCAACACGGGCACTCGATGCAGGGAGGAGCCACCAGCACCGCCTGGTGACCCCAGAAATAGAGGATCGGGGCCACTCTGCAAAATGAACTGCACAGTGGAGGCAAGTATAAAATGTTTGTTATAAAAATAAAAAATAAAAACACACGAGGGTTTATAACCCCTTTAATATGGAGGAACCCTTGAAATAAATTTAAGGTCTCAGGAAACTCCTTTCAATCATATCTACATCTCAGGGCACAACTAAAAGTATGTTGTAGGCCTAAAAATAAATGTGGTATACTTAGAATTAGACCTCATGTACACAGACGCTTAGTAGGTCCTGTGTGCTGAGACGTAAAGGTACACGCGATCGGCTGTTACAGAGGCAGGACGTGGATCTCTGAGTGTAAATACAGAGATCCACGTCCTGTCTGGAAGAGGAGACCGATGCTGTGTCCCTTGTACATAGGGACACAGATCAGTCACCTCCCCCAGTCACTCCCCTCCCCCACACAGTAAGAATCACTAATAGGGAACATATTTAACCCCTTGATCGCCCCCTAGTGTTAACCCCTTCCCTGCCAGTCACATTTATACAGTAATCAATGCATATTTATACCACTTTTCGCTGTATAAATGTGAATGGTCCCAAAATAGTGTCAAAAGTGTCCGATATGTCCGCCGCAATATCGCAGGCCTGACAAAAATCGCAGATCGCCGCCATTACTAGTAAAAAAAAAAAAATATATAATAAAAATGTCATAATTCTATCCCCTATTTTGTAGGCGCTATAACTTTTGCGCAAACCAATCACTATACGCTTATTGCTATTTTTTTACCAAAAATATATAGAAGAATACGTATCAGCCTAAACTGAGAATAAAAATATATATATATTTTTTTTTTAAATGGGATATTATAACAAAAAGTAAAAAAATAGTGTTTTTTTTCAAAATGTTCTATCTTTTTTTGTTTATAGCGCAAAAAATAAAAACCGCAGAGGTGATCAAATACCACCAAAGAAAGCTCTATTTGTGGGAAAAAAATTATAAAAAATAGGATTTTTTACTCACCGTAAAATCCTTTTCTCTGAGTCCATGGACCGACACAGCCTCTCTATTGACAAAGTGGGTATTATCCGTTAATTAGGAGTGACTAGGCAGAAAAACTTGTAAAAAGTGTTGCATCACACCTTCTACAGTACCGCCCAGGGGGCGGACCCTCTGGGTATATCCCCTCAGTCTGCATCTCGCAGATCAGTTCGTCAAAAAGCAGTACAAACTTAAAAGGAGGGGTGGGTGCTGTGTCGGTCCATGGACTCAGAGAAAAGGATTTTACGGTGAGTCAGAGAAAAAAACGAGGGGTGGAAACAGTATAAAAATAAACTTCACCCCAAACACAAAACAGCACTCCGACGGAGAAGTTGCAACTCTAAACAGCCGCTTGCAAAACCTTGCAGCCGAAAGAGGCATCCGAAGATGCACCTACATCAACTTTGTAGAATTTTGTGAAAGTGTGAGCGGACGACCAAGTCGCCGCTTTACATAATTGGGAAACAGACGCTTGATGTCGGAAAGCCCAAGAGGCACCTATTGCCCTGGTCGAATGCGCCGTGACAGGAAAGGGGGGCACTTGACCCTTTAAGGCGTAAGCCTGGATTACTATCTGTCAGATTTACCTAGAGATGGTGGCCGACAAGACTGCTTGGCCCTTCTTGGGACCAGCCACCGAAACAAACAGTGAGTCTGACTTCCGGAACAGGGAAGTAGCAGATAGGTATACTCTCAAAGCTCGGACAACGTCCAAGGAATGCAACGCCGACTCCTTAGGATTCGACGGATGAGGAAACAAGGATGGAAGTACAACGTCTTCGTTGAGATGAAAAGCCGAAATGACCTTCGAAAGAAAGGAAGGCTGCGGCCGCAGCACCACCTTATCCTTGTGGAAAATCAAATAGGGAGCCTTGCAGGACAAGGCTGCCAGCTCAGAGACTCGTCTAACTGACGTAACAGCCACCAAAAAGACCACTTTCTGAGAAAGTGTCAACAGGGGAATATCTCTACTATTCTCAAACGGTGCCTTCTGAAGCACCGAGAGGACCAGGTTCAAGTCCCACGGAGGTAGCGGGGAACGGACCGGAGGGGGTCACATGTCGAACCCCCTGCACAAATGTACTCACGAGAGAGTGAGTCGCCAGGGGTCGCTGAAAAAAAAAAAAGACAGCCAGGGCAGATATCTGTCCCTTAATCGTACTTAGGGCAAGCCTTTGGTCTACCCCATGCTGTAAAAACAGCAGGATTCTGGAAACCAAATAGGTACGCGGATGCCATTTCATTTCCTCACACATGGAGATGTAGGCCTTCCAAGTGCAGTGATAAACCTTCCTAGAGGGCGGTTTCCGAGCACTTCCCATTAGTAGAGATTACTGAATCTGACAGGCCCCGGTCTCTCAGTACCTGGTTCTCAACAGCCATGCCGTTAAAGCCAGTGACCGTAAAGCAGGATGGAATATGGGACCTTGCGATAGCAGGTCCTTCTGTAGTGGTAGGCGCCAGGGGACATCTGCTACCAGACGTACTAGATCGGCATACCAAGGACGCAGAGGCCAATTTGGAGCAATTAGGATCATTGGAATTCCCTCTGCCTCCACTCTGCGGAGCAGAAGAGGAAGTAGCCTTAAGGGAGGGAAGGCATAGATTAGCCGATACTGACCCCACGATGCCACCAACGCGTCCGTTGCGTCTGCCCATGGGTCTCTTGACCGGGCCACAAACCTCAATACCTTCCGATTGAGTCGGGAAGCCAGAAGATCTACGTCTGGTGTGCCCCATCTTTGGCAGAGGAGTTGGAACACCTCCGGGTGCAAGGACCATTCTCCCTGGTCCAGCATCTGGCGGCTCAGGTAGTCCGCCTGCCAGTTTTCCACACCCGGAATGTACACGGCCGACAGTGCCGGTATGCTCCTCTCTGCCCACTTCAGGATGCGAGCGACCTCCGATGCTGCAGCTGAGCTTCTTGTTCCTCCTTGATGATTGACATATGCTACTGCTGTGGCGTTGTCTGACTGGATCCTGACTGGACCCCCTTGCAGCCTCTGAGACCATTTGAAGAGGCACAGCCTGATCGCCCGGATTACCAGGACATTGATCGGCAGGAGGGCTTCCTCTGGGGTCCAGCGACCTTGCGCCGACTGAACACCCCAGACTCCCCCCCAACCTGTAAGGCTGGCGTCCGTCGTGATCACTATCCAGTAAACCGGAAGAAATGACTTCCCGGCCATAAGAGCCGGTGCTGTCAGCCACCATACCATTGATCTCCTGACTAGGTGGCATACTCGGATTTGATAATCCAGAGATGAAGGGCATCTGTTCCATCTGGACAGAACTTCCTTCTGTAACACTCGTGTGGTATTGAGCATATGGGACCGCCTCGAAGGAGGCTACCATGAGGCCCAACACTTGCATGCAAAAACGGAGTGACGACCAATTCCTGGAAGTCAGCTGCCATACTGCAGCCCGGTGGGTCTGCAACTTCTCCACAGGGAGGAATACCTTTGCCTCTGAGGAATCCAGAATCAACCCCAGGTACACTAGGCGTTGAGTGGGCACCAATACTGACTTTTGCGTGTTTAGTATCCAACCACAGTCTCGAAGAGTCTGACAGGTAATAGACACGCTTACCTCTAATTCTGAGCTTAAAGGGGCCTTCAGTAGAAGGTCGTCCAAGTAGCCCATGATAGCGATACCCCGCTGTCTTAGAAGTGCAAAAATCGGAGCGAGCGCCTTGGTGAACGTCCTGGGTGCTGAGGCAAGGCCAAACGGGAGGGCCACAAACTGGTAGTGGTTCTTCCCGATAGCAAATCGCAGAAACCTCTTGTGTCTGGAGTATATGGGGACATGCAGGTATGCGTCCTTGATGTCCGAGGCGGCCAGAAAGTCCCCCGGATGGAGAGCCGTGACTACAGATCGAACCGACTCCATCCGAAATCTTTGTACTTTCACAAAGCAATTGAGGGCTCTGAGATCCAAGATTGGACGAACCCCCTCCTTCTTCGGCACAATGAACAGATTTGAGTAAAAACCCTGACCCCGTTCCTGTTCTGGAAATGGAATAACTACCCCACGTTCCAGTAGACCCTGGACCGCCCCATACAGGGCCTCCCGACGGGTCGGTAGTAGCTGGAGATTGGAGGTGATGAATCTGTCCGGTGGACAAGAGAGAAATTCTATCTTGTAGTCTGAGGAGATTACTTCGCAAACCCACCTGTCAGACTGGAGCTGTCCACTGAGTCGCGAATTTGCGAAGACGTCCCCCCACCCGAGAGCTGGGTGGGGGCGGACCTTCATGCGGACGCAGATTTGCCCGCAGGCTTGTTGGGTCTGCGGGACCAAGGACGCTTTTGTCTTTGGGTAGGTGCTTTATCGGCCTGGGGTCTTTTCCGTCGCCCTAGGGGGACGAAAAAAAACGCTTGCGTGCAGTAAAGGAGGGCCCTTGCCCTTGGCGTGGCCCCTTACCCTTGCTAGTTTGGGGAAGCAAAGTGCTTTTACCTCCTGTGGCATCCTTAATGATGTCATCCAGAGAAGCCCCAAAAAGTCTGTCGCCCTTAAAAGGCAGATCCAACAGGGCTTTCTTGGAAGTCTGGTCCGCAGACCAGCCCTTTAGCCAGATCAGGCGGCGTATTGCTACTGCATAAACCGAAGCTTTTGACAGCAGGGGAATAGTATCCATGTCTGACTCGCAGACAAACTTAAGGCCCTGGACCAACTGGTCGGCCAAAGTTATCTCATTAGGAGGAGCATCTCGCTCCTTTAACCCCTGGAGTAGCAATTTTGCCCATTCAGTAAGTGTCTGAGACACTAGGGCCCCCGCCAATGCCGGGCGTACTGCCGAGCCTACCACTGAGTATAGGTAGCGAGCGAGTGCTTCAGCCTTCTTATCCACAGGGTCCTTGAAAACAGGAGCCCCTTCTACTGGAATAGTGGTGGCTCTATTAAGTCTGGACGCCGGAGGGTCCACTATAGGGGGAGAGGTCCATTTCTTCAGAAAACTCTCCTCAAAGGGGTACCGTACCGCAAACCTCCTTGGGGCTGTAAAGACCCTCAGTGGGTTCTCCCATTCCTTGTATAAGAGTTTGTCAAAATAAGACACACAAGGGAACACCTTAGCAGTGCGGGCAGGTTTACGAAACCCAAAGGGGACTGGAGTTTCTGCTGCTTCTGCAGTATTTTCCAACTTTAGCGTATCCCGCACTGCAGTAATAAGGTCAGATACCAAAGCCGTCTCGCGTACTGACCTGGACTTGGAGTCACCCTCACTGTCCGAACGGTCACGGTCTGCAGTCTCTGATGCGTCCGAATCTGGGCCATGAGCCGTAGCTGGTTCTGCATCAAAATTATCCCCGGAAGATTGCAGGGGACGGGGGCGATTACTACCCCCTGTATTCCCGTGTGCTGCTTCCACCCTGTTAGCAAACGCCTCTAGGATTGCCGACATAGCGTTCATAGACACCTCAGGGGCACCAGCTGCTAAATCTGGTGTTTCAGGGGAGAAGACATCTGGCTCAGATGCCATGCTGACCACACGCTGACACCGACAGGGCTCCAGGCAAGATATCAATAGGCCACCCTCCTGCGCTGCAGAGATGCTGGGTTACCCAGAGGACTCACCACCCTGGACCTGTACTGCTATGCTGCCGTGTGCTGCGCCTGTGATGCTGTCCCACTGCTGCTGTGTCGGTCTGCTTCTTTTATCAGCACTTCCTGTGTGAATTTTCGCGCCAGTGTAATACACCCTAGAGGCCGGAGACTCTCGCAAAATGGCCGCCAAAAACGTCTGTATGGAAGATAGAGCCCACATTAAGAAAATGGCCGCCGAGCCGAAGATAGAGGCCAAGCAACCGTAGCCCACAAAAAGATGGCCGCCGAACGGCAATATATACATACAGGGTGGACAAACATGGCTGCCGATCAGTTGATAGGGGCCAGTGGGTGTGGACTACAAGAAAATGGCGCCGAAACCACAGGAAGATGGCCGCCAGGCAGTCACTAGAGGGTGAACCCGGCATGGACCACCCCAAAATGGCCGCCAACAGCATGGAGGATGAAGCACACACACAGGTAAGCAGAAATTACATTTCTTTTAAATGTTCGTTACAGCCAGCCCCGCTCCAGTGGAACCCCTTAGGTGACCCCCAGCACCCAGCAACCTTTAGCTAGAAGCCCAGGGAGGAGGGAAATGCAGGGAGAGAGGGAATAAAGGGGCCACAACCACTTACTTGATCTCTCCAGGAATGTCCAGCTAAATCACCCAGCCGAGGCAGGGGAGTTTACTTACCTATCCTGCATGTATTATGCTGGAAGACATTCCAAACAGATCATCGTCCGCGCACGGAAGGTGACTGTTGGCCAGGCATGCTGCGATTGAACCCAAAAGGGACGATCATATGTATGCCCTGGAGCGTGACGCTCACCGGACAGGCTGCTGCGACTTGGCCGTAAGGTCAGCCGAAGCTGAGCGGTCCGATGCAAGCCTTGGAGCGTAAGCTCACCGGCCAGGCTGCTGCGACTCGGCCGTAAGGTCAGCCGAAGCTGAGCGGTCCGATGCAGGCCCTGGAGCGTAGGCTCACCGGCCACCCGTGGAGCAACGGGCATGTTGTGGAAAACCCAGCGCGTAGCTAGGGTCGGCACACGCTCGATGGCCGAAACTGGGGAGACTACAAGGATCGAGGATCCAGCCTGTCACCCAGTCGGCAGTTGATCGAAGATCGCAGGAAACAAAAAATGTAGCAAAAAAATATATATATTTTTCCCCCGGACCAATGGGCCCGAAGGGAGACATGTCCTACTCCTTGCTAGACAGAAAAAAACTGATCTGCGAGATGCAGACTGAGGGGATATACCCAGAGGGTCCGCCCCCTGGGCGGTACTGCAGAAGGTGTGATGCAACACTTTTTACAAGTTTTCTGCCTAGTCACTCCTAATTAACGGATAATACCCACTTTGTCAATAGAGAAGCTGTGTCGGTCCATGGACGAAAGAGTAATATAATTTGGGTACAGCGTTGTATGACCGCGCAATTGTCATTCAAAGTGCGTCAGCGCTGAAAGCTGAAAATTGGTCTGGGTACGAAGGGGGTTTAAGTGCCCAGTAAGCAAGTGGTTAAACATAGTCAAAAATGTCTTTTAGATAGATAGATAGATAGAATTTCCTAATAAACTTAGGCCAAATGCTACATCCCAATAAGTGCATATTAATTGGTTTGTGTGTTATAACGTATACAAACTATGGTATATACACACTGGAATTTTTAATGGGCCTAAAAACTGATGAAGAAATTTGTTTTACATTTTTTTATATATTATATATATTTATTATAGCAAAAAAGTAAAAAATATGTTGTTTAAAAAAAAAAAAAAATTGTCGGTCTTTTTTTTTTTGTTTATAGCGCAAAAAATTAAAAGCGCAGAGGTGATCAAATACCAAAAGAACGCTCTACTTGTGGGGGAAAAAGGACGTAAATTTTGTTTGGGTAGTGTCGCAATTGTCAGTTAAAATGGAAGTAAACCCTCTGGGGGGGAAGTTACACCTACAGGTAAGCCTAGATTAAGGCTTACCTGTAGGTGTTTGCAATAGCTCCTAAACCTACACAGTTTAGGAGACATTTGCCAAAAATAATGCACCGATGTCTACGGTGCAGACGCACTGAGAGTGCCCATTTTGTAAATGAGTAATGCCGGCTTTGACGGCTCCCGCACGCATGTTCGGAGTGACGTCTTGGCCGCTCCGGCCAATCACAGCGCTGGAGCGGCGATACCCAGAAGTAACCTTCCGGAGAGATGTCTGCGGCCGGAGGGGGAGACGAGGACCGCTTCGGGGGCTTTGATCTAAGGTAAGTAATTCATAATGAGCTAGTATACTAGTCATACTAGCTCATTATGCCTTTGTCTTGCAGGTTTTTATTTTTTGGAAAAAAACATTTTTGGGTTAACAACCGCTTTAAAGTAACGCAGTGCCGTATCACAAAAAATGGCCTGTCATTAAAAGGGGAAATCTGCCGGGGCTGAAGTGGTTAAAGTAACGGGGACTGCTCTGTAAACGGGGGCTATGATGTAAAGGGGACTGCACTGTAATGATTACAGTGCAGTCTCCTTTATATTACAGTGTCCCCAGCAATCACAGCAGGCTGCCCCTCTCCTCTCCAGCATCCCACATCTCTAATCTCTCCCATGTGCAGACCGCAGTCGTCGCTCACCTCCTGTTATGCGGCCCAGTCATCAACAGACCATGGAACGGCAGCGGTCCACTGGTTGGGGACCACTTTGTTAAAGGATACTTAAAATTAACATAATTACTGCCCAGATTACCAGGTAAAAATTAAGAAAAGGCTGAGAAAAAAAAAGAAAGAAGAAAACGAATGCAGCCACCACATCCAATTATTGGTAAACTGCATAATAATACATTTTTACTTTTGGGTTTAATACTACTTTAATTTCTCGTTGCTGAAACTAATATTTAACTGATAACCACAGTTTAGTGAACGGAATATCAGAACTCACAAAAGGCCTCGCCTATCATTTTCCCCAACTAAGAACAGTCTCTACTACCAACCAGTCGGCGTCTTCCATCCAGAACGCCTTAACAAAAAGTAAAAAAGGCAGAAGCAGCCGATTGGTTTTATTCAGGATGCCCAAAATGTCTGCCTCTCCTCCACAGAGGTGACCTGTCTACAGTGATGGAGAATTAATCTTCCCCACCTCCTAAAAAATATTTCTCATACGATCAACAGGCATAGCTGTGCATGTAAATGGCGGGTGCTGAAAGCTGCAGTCACATGACCACTTAACTAATGGCATTCAGTGACAGAAGACAGCTTCCATTGTACAGATATGTTACCCCTCCTCGCCACATGAGATAGTCTGGAATAAGCCTCTTATTTTTTGATGATCTAATCCATTTAAAAGATCAGAGTCCACTCAGCAGGCATACAGCACAATTTCTACACAAAACCCACCAGAGGAAATATGGCCTCATTCACCATTAACACCTCTGAGAGGTCTGCCTGTGCTCCTCGCTGCAGCCAACCAGATTCACACTTTCACCACTTCAGCTCTGGAAGATTTACCCCCTACCTGACCAGGCCATTTTTTGCAATTTGGCACTGCGCTACTTTAACTGACAATTGTGCGGTCGTATGACACTGTACCCCAAAAAAAAGTTTGCCTCTCCCCCCAAAAATAGAACTTTCTTTTGGTAGTATTTGATCACCTCAGCGGTTTTTATTTTTTGCGCTATAAACAAAAAAAAGACAGACAATTTTGAAAAAAAGAAAATACATAATTTTACTTTCTGCTATAAAAACATATCAAATACATAAAAAAAAAAAAATATATATATATATGTGTTTTTTCTGCTCTTTAGTGCCACCCTTTGGGCAACTTCTGCTAATGTTGTCTTAATGTTTAAAATTGGTTCCGAGCATGCGTGTTTGTACTTTGGATTTTCGTTGGACGGACTTGCGTACACACGATCGGATAATACGACGCAACAGATTTATTGCCAGACAGTTTGTGAGCATGAACAGTCAACATTTGTCTGATGGAGCATACACACGATCGGATTATCTGACACAACACGTCCATCACACAATTATGGCCATAAAATTGGATCGTGTGTACAGGCCTAATACAGTAATCAGTGCTAAACTATATGCAGTCACTGTACTAATGACACTGGCAGGAAAGGGGTTAACATCAGCGGCGATCAAAGGGTTAAATGTATGCCTAGATTGTGCTTACCAACTGTGGGGGAGGTGCTTTGACTAGGGGAAGGCAGAGATCCGTTCCTGCTTAGCAAAACACAGGATCAAAGCATTCCCTTCTGACAGAACGACAATCTGCCTTGTTTACATAGGCAGACTGCCGTTCTGCTTGTATCCTGAACGATCGGCGGGTCCCGGCAGACTCAATGTATGGCTCTCGCTGTGTCCAGCAGGAGCGGGTGGCTGGCGGCGCGCGAGCCCCAGACCAAGAAGTGTGAGCTCACATACTATTTTTATTATTATTATACAGGATTTATATAGCGCCAACAGTTTGCGCAGCGCTTTACATCAGGGAAGACAGTACAGTCACAATACAATTCAATACAGAGGGATCAGAGGGCCCGGCTCGTTAGAACTTACAGTCTAGATAGGTTCATGAGCTGGAACAGAGCGGCCACCCTGCCACAATAAAATGTATATGGGGCTGTCGCTAAGAGGTTAAAGAAAAATTGAAGAATCTGGTTACTACAGAGAACAAAGTTTTTTTTTCCCCCTTTAACCACTTCCATACCACAGGCCGTCATATGACGTACTGGGCTTTCAGCAGCGATATCTAAATGCTGTCTGCAGCTACAGGCATCATCCTTTTCTGCCACCGATTCCCTACACCACAAGAACGATCATATTGGCTGTTCAGCCACTTGTTCGTTCTTACTGGCGATGCGAGGGGACGTCCCCCCTCCCGCCGGTGTTTCTCTGGGCTCTCCCGTGCGATCGAAGACCCGGAGAAGGAATCTGCCGGCGCCGGAAGGCATCGAGATTTCCGAGAGGCAGATGGTCCCCGGCAATCTCAAAGCCGTTTACTCAGCTGGAAAGCGTCAGATCGTTCATTTTTTTTGATCTGATGCTTTTCAGCCTGGAGGAAAAAATGTGGGGTCTTATAGATCCCACATCTCTCCATAAGGAGGATCGATCACTCACTATTCCCATTACAAGGGATGGTTACATTCCTTATAATAGGAATAAAAGTGATCACATTTTTATTTTTTTAAAACAAAAGTGTAAAAAATAAAATAAAAATTAAAGTGCCTCCGTCCCTGCGAGCTTGCACGAAGAAGTGAACGCATATGTAAACAACATTCAAACCACACGTGAGGTATCACCGCGAACGTTAGAGCCCCGAATATGTAACCCAAAGCCTATTGAGATTTTAATGTTTGGCGCAACATCACGAGTGTGCGCAATTTTAAAGTGTGGTAGGTATGGTATCTATTTACTCGGCGTGACATCAGTCACATTATTAAAAAAAAAAAAAAAAAAAAAAAAAAAAAAAAAAAAAAAAATTGGGCTACCTTTACTGTGTTTTTTTTTTTTATTATTCATGAAAAAAGTAAAAAAAAAAATCGCTGACGATTTAGGATTTTAAAGAGGATAAATGATTTTTACATGCAAGTCCAGTTTGTTTTAGTAGTATGACCACTCCATACAGTGCAGGGCACGGTTCAGGGTGACACCTTCCCTCCCCTCTTAATAACCTAAGGTATGCCAGCCAGTCAAAGCCGCCTCCAGAACATAAATGTATGTGTAATAGGTGAAAGGTCTTTAAAACCATGTGGAATGAAGGAAAACCTGCACTTATATACTTGGTTTATAGTGGTGTCATAGAAGTAAATGACAAGGTTCAAAACCAGACAAATGCTAACCCCCCCCCCCCCCGCCTCCCCCTCTGGAGATTCTGCAGAGCTTCCATTAGCAAGGGGATTGATACCTCCCTGTTCCGGGCCAGAGACAGACTGACAGCGTGTGATCAAGTACTACAGTAATTCTGCCACAAATTGTAGCCAGCAAGTGTGACATAAGCCTAAGTGATCCAACTAGGCAATACTACAGACCCGATGGTCCTCATTTATAAAAGTATCAAAAGAAATGTAGCGTGTCCCCAACAATTGTATTTCCCCGATTATGTTTTTCAGTACAGGAGGGGATCCGATTGGTCCCCAGGGGTAGCCACATTACAGACACTCAATGTATATGTAAACCCCAACAATGAACATCTCTTATTTCCATCTTTTTGGTCTGTAAACCTCTTAAAGGTCCCTCTCATATGGGCTTTCTGGTCAGGTCCACCTGTCAGTTTTTCAGGTGGACCAGACCCTCCAGTCTCTTCTTTGGAGTGGCGAATGTCAGTGGACACGTGTCCGCTGACACCCACCATCATAAGAGCCAATCCTGCTTGCAAGAAAACTGATGGATGGTGGTCCTATTTTCCATACGTTCAGCGGATCAGATTGGATGGAAACGGACAGGCGGTCCATTTCCATCCAATTTCCTCATAGAGGAGAGCGGGACTGTGTTAGTGTACAGCGGAGTGGACATGGACCGGTCATCCGCCTGCTCAGAGGAGCGATCCCCCGCTGAGCAAGCGGAATCTGCTACATGGAGGCGCCTGTGTGAAAGGGCCCAAAGAGTTTTGTTATCTGTACATGTGTACTGTGCAGACTTATGTTAAGTGCGATTGTCAGCCCTGCCTAGCTCACTTCCTTGAACTACAGAACCCCTCCCCACCTTATGTTGTGGTGTTGAGAAGTTGGGCTTTTCTGTTGTTCATCAGAAGACAACTGGACAGTGCCGACAGTGGACAGTGCCGACATCAAACAGGATCAAACAGTATGTCTCTGTACTACAAGGTCTGTAACAAGATACAACACAGGGAAATGTGCGTGTATTACAGAGATGTACTGCACTTTTTTGCTGATACACACTAACTGAAATGCTTACAGACTTGTTTAAAAACGTCACTACTGAGCGGAGTGGTGGACATGAATTTTAAGCCATCATTGGATGACTCTGATCACATAAACAGTGTACAGAGCTGTTCGGAGTGGCTCTATACATTGTGACTGCTGTGATCTCAAACTCCAGGGATTACATTGGAGAGCCCTTCCTTTCCTGGCACAATAAATGTAAAGGAGGAAGTATTATCAATGAGGATTTGTGAATGAAAGGATCAGCAGCAACACACAATTATTGTAAGGGGTTGTAATTGGTTGTGGAATCTTTTTTTCAACCCTTTCACCCCCCTCATCTACATCTCATCACCACGGTTTCTCTGTGGGGTCTAATTACTAACGGTTATCACATGAAAATGTTGTGTTTTTTGCAATTATCGTATGCAATAATAAAGGAGTGAATTCATCAAAGTAAAATATCAAGTTTGAGGTAAATACAAATTCAGGTAAACACCACATATTTTTTTTAAAAAATAAATCACCATTTAAGTCAATAAAAGAAAAAGATGTTAAGCCCAATACACACGGGCCAAATGTCGAGAGACATCGGCTGGTTAAAAAGAAAAAAAGGCAGACATTTGGCCGTGTGTATGTCACCCTGCCCAATAGAAGCAAGCTGAGCATGCTGGAATACCAGCAGCCGACCAACTCCCGATCAGCGCTCTCAGCCAATGGTGGAGTGCGCTGCTCGCAGTGTTCTGGTGGGAGGGGCCGCCCCCTGTCAGAATACAACAGCTCAGCGGAGGAGATCGCTGTACTAACTTTGCATAGTTAGTACAGCGGTTCAGACCAGAGCTGACAGTTGATACTTTAAGAACGTACAAAATAACAATAGGGGGCTCCGCTGCACTGGCCAGTATGTAAAAATAAAGCAATATTATGAGTGTGGTAGTGTCATGTCCTTAGATCAGGAACATAAATAATTTGTAACATTGCACATTTGCATTGACACGGCTGTCAAATTGGGAACAGTGGTTGTGTCCATGCAGCCGCTGCATCTAGGGTTTAGGACACGCGGAGCACAGAGGGGGACCCAGGGAGGATACAGGGGAACAGTCTGGGGTAATCCCCCCAGGTATAGCCTTTCAATAAAGCAACTGACAACCATAGGAGGCAGAGAGGGAGAAGCGGCTGTCAGATGCTTTATTGAAAGGCTATAGGGTGGGGGAATTGGTGCTTGTAACTCCCCCACTGCCACACCGATCATATCCAAATTTCAGATCAATGCTGATCCTTTTCTATTAGGATGTTCATGTATCTAATTTTTAACTCCAACCCACTCAGTCTAGGAATGGCAGTAGGCCCTGGGAGATGAGAGGTCATCTGGAGTGCAACAATTGCGCCCTGACCTCATACTGATAACACACATAAAAGATGCATTCACAATGCCAACTTGATAATAGACAATTATTTTATTTTATTAGTCCAACAAGGTGAAAAGTGGGTGAAAATAAAGATCCTGATCCTCGTGTTATGTTTTGTGAAATATCTCGTAAGTGTGCATAACAGCATCACATAACAGAGCCCCATAGCCAAGAACAATGTAAACAACTGCAGGGCCTGCTTTTGTCTGATCTGGTTACTTAGTAGCTAGATGACAGCATATGATATCAGCATGAGTTTAGGGAAACAACTTTCAGACCTCAAAAAGTCATCTCAGATGTCACTCATTGCAATAAAAGAGTCCCCCTCATCCAAACCGCAAGCAAAGTTTCAACCTGTGGTTGCAGGAAAGAAACTCGACCATTCCACCATCAGCACAGACAGTGTTGACAGGGGAATCCCTCCTGCCAAAGCCATTGTGTTCTCCTGGTGCTGGTATGGTGGAAGTCATCCCCGCCGGGAGAACAGTGATTATTGGTAGAGGTTATATCAGCCACTAGCGATAATCGTACGTAAAATCAGGCAGCCTGGTTATACCCGGGTCGATCCATCAACTTGGGTACAATAAGCATGCCCATACATGGTTTGAATCTTGGCCGTGTCCCTGCTGAAGCGGCTGAGATTCGAGCCATCTATGACCAGCCTAAGAAAAGATAAATCCATACTACGACTTGTTCACATTTGCAGTGCTCTCTGAAGAGAAATCTGTGTTCAGATTGCTCTTCAGAGAGCGTTGTAAGGTGGTGCTGTATCACATCACCTTTTGTTTTAACCAGGGCTTTTTTTCCAGGTGGCACTTGGTGGAACCCAGTTCCATCACCCTGGCTCAGACCCTTTGGTGCCTGCTCACCACAATCACTTGTAAACACAAGAGTCCAGTTTCTGTGTTTACAAGTGACAGCTCTGCACTCTGTGTGTAGTACAATACTGGTATTTAATGCCCCTTTAAGACCCTCCTACTGTTTGTGAAATCTGACCACACCCACTATTTGATGTGATTTGGAGGGTGTGTGTAGGGGGATGGGTTTTAGGGGGTTGTGGTTGAGTTCCAGCACCTATTGTTTGAGGAAAAAAAGCCCTGGTTTTAACCCCTTGATCACTGCATTGCAGACAGTTGTGGGGTGCTTGTAGAGTTGCCCTGTTCACTTGAATGGGTCACAGTCAAGAAACAGGGGGTACAACTCCTTCCATGGCTGCTGCAAAAGGTACAAGGATATTCCAGCAGCCCCACACCATTCCCAGACATAGGATCACCTAATAAAAGCAGCCTCAGAGTGCTCCATCCAAGCCACACCCCCAATGCGGTAAACCCCACCCCTGGGGCTTAATCATGGAGAGAAGAGAGATCACCGCTCCAGGTAAGTGCAGGTGAGCAATCAGTGTCTTCCCAGGAACCACGGGTGTTGGCAATGCTGTAGATGCGAGAAGGAAGGTAGGATGTATGGACAGCCGCACTCCAAAAACCATTGAGGTTGCCTTTATTGGGTAAAATACATGAAACACTGCAAGTCACAGCAAAAACAAAGGGGTACAGCCGACGCGTTTCACACTAGGGTCTAGTGCTTAGTCATTGGTGCATACGGAATGTGTACACCCCCAGCCGCTGCAGCTAAAGGGGATAGCGGTAACAATGCAGCTCAACTACATGGTTTCACCCCCCCCCCCAACCTCACACAGTCCACCTTTTGTAACAATGTAATAAATGCACCCACAATAAGCAAAAGTGTATTTATTGCATTTTTACACTTGAACCTGCAGAGCATTGCAACAGTGATTAATGCATTATAGGTGTGAAGCTCAGGCTCCTGCAGACTCTTCCCCCAGCCCCAGGTTTGTACACAGGTACCATATTATATCATATTATATCTAAAGGAAAATTGTACAAGAAAATTGTATAATGTATGGCCAGCCTAAGGGCGATGCAGTTTTCCTCCATTGCATGTTATGCTGCCATTAAACTCTATTAGAACTCACATTTTATGAAAGTCTGTCAAAGATACAGCATGAAGGACTTTCATGAAAATGCACATTCTAATAGAGTTTAATGGCAACACGCCTAACAAAGTGACCAGTTACACTTACCGGTAACGGTGTTTCTGGGAAGTCTTCCAGGACGGCACAATGAGAGATGACTGGCTCCACCTGACAGGAAACACAATCAATTCAAAGAGGTTAAAGCACCCGCCCCTCCCCGTGCTCCTCAGTTATGATAAAGTACAGACCCACACCAGTGCACGAGAGAGAAAACACACACCAAAATAACTCTATACAAACCAATGTATTTACCAAAAAGCGATGGGAAGTAGGCCTGCCGTCCTGGAAGACTTCCCAGAAACACCGTTACCGGTAAGTGTAACTGGTCACTTTCTCAAGTCGTCTTCCAGGACGGCACAATGAGAGAGAAGCAAGTAGCTTCAGGCTTACCTTAGGGTGGGACGACTGCTTGCAGGACCTTTCTACCAAACGACAGGTCCTGAGGTGACAGCAACTCCACTCTATAATGCCTTAGGAATGTATTCTGGCTTGACCAAGTTGCAGCTTTACAGATCTGTTCAACCGAAGCTCCGGCTCTTTCTGCCCAGGAGGTTGCCAGAGAGCGAGTGGAATGAGCCTTAACCTTCGGGGCTGTCTTACCAGCCTGGTCATAAGCTATGGAGATTGTTTTCCTGATCCATCTAGATATGGATGCTCTAGATGCCTGTTGGCCCTTTTTCTGTCCAGAAAAATTAATTAGTAAATGGCTGGATTTCCTAAATTCACCCACTCTATCCAAATAGGCTAACAGACACCGTCTGACATCCAGACAATGAAAGGAAGCCTCTCTTTCATTCTGCGGATTTGAACAAAAAGAAGGGAGAATAATTTCTTGTGATCTATGAAACTTCGAAACTACCTTAGGGAGGTACAGGGGGTCCTGCCTGAGAATAACTCTGTCCTCGAATAAACTAAAGAATGGCTCTTTAATCGTCAGAGCCTGCATATCACCTACTCTTTTGGCTGTAGTAATTGCCAGAAGAAAGGCAAACTTAAGCGTAAGTAATTTAACTGAAATAATGTCTAATGGCTCAAACGGAGCTTTAGTCAATTGTTCCAAAACTAACGAAAGGTCCCAAGGCGGGACTCTAGAGATCTGCACCGGGGACATTCTATCCCTGGCCATGAAAAATCTTTTAATTAGAGGGTCCAGTGATAACCTTTTGTCCAAAAAATAAGATAAGGCTGCTACCTGTACTCTTAGAGTCTTGGTAGCGAGTCCTAAATCAACGCCATCCTGGAGAAAGTCCAGGATGACCGAGGTTTCTTGCTGAGATACATTTTTCACTAGACACCAGTGAGAGAAGACTCCCCACACTTTCCTGTAGATACGTCTGGTGACTTCTTTTCTACTTGAAAGGAGAGTGTTAATCACTCTCTCAGAACATCCCCTCTCCCGCAGGTTCTGCCTTTCAAGCACCAGGCCGTCAGCTTGAAGAAGCTGGGATCTGGGTGAAAGACCGGTCCCTGCCGAAGAAGGTCCGCCCGAACTGGTAGATGGAGAGGAGGAGCTACAGACTAGTTCTGCAGAGCGGGGAACCAGGCTCTCTTGGGCCACCAAGGGGCAATTAGAATGAGTTTGGTTTCTGAGAGACCTAGTTTTTGTAGGACTCTTGGAATAAGACCCAGAGGGGGGAAGGCATAAGCCGGGGGAAAACTCCATACCTGAGCTAACGCATCCACCCCCTCTGAGCCCCATTCCCGGGACAGGGAAAAGAATCTTCTTACTCTCCTGTTTGCCCTGCGGGCAAAGAGGTCCATTTCTGGCCTTCCAAACTGTTGGCACACCAGGTTAAACACCTCTAGGTTCAGCTCCCATTCTCCCTGGAGAATCTGATGGCGGCTTAGATAGTCCGCCTCTATGTTGTACACCCCCTTTATGTGTACTGCCGTGATAGAGGGAATCCGAAGCTCTGCCCAGCCCAGCTTAGAATTCCTAGAGACAAGGTCAGCAGGGAGGGAGACCTGGTTCCCCCGATGATTCAGGAAGGCCACCGTGGTCGCTTTGTCAGACAGGATCTGGACCTCCCGGTCTCGGATCCCTTCCTCGAACGCCTTTAGGGCCTCCCCGACCGCCAATAATTCTCGGAAGTTTGAGGAGGTGCGCCTCTGATCCTGATTCCAGGAACCCTGAGCTCGGAGCTCGCCTAAGTGGGCCCCCCAGCCCCAGGAGCTTGCGTCCGTCGTTATCCTGAGGGGGTCTGTCTGAGTCCATAGATGACCCACCTGCAACTTCTGGAGGAAGAAGCCACCAGCTCAGAGAGTCCTTTACTACCTCTGGGATGGAGATTCTGTGGTCTAATGTCCCTCTTGTTCCGTCCCAGGAGGATAAGAGGAATTGTTGGAGGGGTCTGGAGTGGAGCTGAGCCCACGGAACCGCAGGTATAGAAGAGGTCATTAGACCCAGTACCCTCATGATGCCTCTGAAAGAGGACTCCCTTACCTCCAACAGAGACCTGACCGCTGTCATGAGGCCCTGGACCTTCTCCTGGGGTAAAAAAAGTTCTCTGTAAGGAGTCTATCAGGAAACCCAGGTAAATTTTTCTTTGGTCCGGGTTTATCGAGGACTTCTCTCTGTTGATGATCCAACCCAGGGATTCCAAGGTACTCACAACCTTGGCCAGGTCTGCGAGGAGGAGATCTCGACTCTGGTTGTAGAGTAGAAGATCGTCGAGATAAGGGACTATCGTTATACCCTGTAGGTGTAGGAAGGCAACCACCTCTGCTACGATCTTTGTGAATACCCTTGGGCTGGAAGCCAGTCCAAAGGGGAGGGCAGCAAACTGCCAGTGTTGAATCCCCTGAGGAGACCCGATTGCAAATCTGAGGAAGGCTTGATGTCCTGGAAAGATCGGGACGTGTAGGTAGGCGTCCTTTAAGTCGATCGTTACCATGTATACCTCCTTCAGAAGGAGTCTTCTGAGGGTGTATATGCTCTCCATGCGAAATTTCTTGTGATGCAGAGAGGTATTCAGGGGTCTCAGGTTTATTATCAACCGGTATTTGCCTGACGGCTTTGGGACAACGAAGATATGGGAGTAGACACCCAGTCCGCGTTGTCTCGCAGGTACCGGGACTACAACTCCCTGTTCTGCTAGTTCTGAGATGTTCTGCAGAAGACCTGCTGCCTTGAGGGGGTCCCTGGGGAGATGTGTTAATAGGAACTTTGAGGGGGGGGGGGGATGAAGAAACTCCAGCCTGTAGCCCTCCTTTACAATGTTGAGAATATGAGGGCTCTGAGTAATACTCTCCCATCTGGAAAGGAATTGGGAAAGTCTTCCCCCTACCCTTACGTCACTTAAAGTCTTTTTCATTTGATTTTTGGTTGGAAAAGAGGATACTTCTTTTGCTTATCCTTTCCCACGCCCCACTTCCTATTACCGGCAGGCTTCTTGTTCGAGAAACGGTTTCTACCCTGGGGGCCTCGAAAATATATTTTTTGGTCCCTTTTAGGTTTAGTGGGGAATTTCTTGCCCTTTTCGGTAGATCTTGACAGAGCTTGATCAAGCCCTGTACCAAAAAGGAGGGAGCCCTCAAATGGGAGTCCACATAAGCGGGTCTTGGATGCGTTATCACCATCCCATGTTTTGACCCATACGGCTCTGCGAACCGAGTTTACAAGGGCCCCCGTTTTTGCGGTGGCTCGTACGGTCTCAGCTGCAGCATCTGCTAGGTATGCCACTGCGCTACCTATCACCTGTAGAGAGTCTAGGACTTCCCTGGACTTGGACACACGGGAAACATGTTCTATCAGTTTGTCTATCCATGTATTCGTGTTCCTAGCTATACAAGCTGAAGCTAACGCGGGGCTCATCGCTGCCGCATTGGCTTCCTAGGCTCTACGCAAGGTCGTCTCAGTACGGCGATCCATCTGATCCTTGAGGTTACCCGCGTCCTCAAAGAAGAGGTCGGACTGTTTGGACACCTGTGCCAAAGAGGCGTCCAGTCTGGGTGTCTTGAAGAATTTTTCCTCATCCTCCCCCTTAAAAGGGCACCTACGCTTCCAAGTTTTATATTTCAGAAGCTTCCTCTCAGGTTCCTTCCACTCTCTAAGGATCACATCCTTGAGTGTTTGGTGAACCGGAATGGCTCTGGGTTGGGCCCTTACTAAGCCTCGGTACAATCTATTCTGTGCGGATACCTGTTCCGTCGGCTCCTGAATTTCTTCAGAAGCGTAGATTGCACCGAGGAGGCCTTCCATGTCGTCAGCTGAAAAGATGTGTCTTCCTGACCTAGAACCCTCTTCCTCCTCCTCAGCCTAACTATCTATCAGGCCCTCATCGGATAATCCCTGATCAGGGATTTCCGAGTCCTCCTCTGCCTCTGAGTCTTGGGATAAGAGGGATCTCAGGGATTCTGGGTGTCCTCTCCCTAATCTGGTTGACGAGAAACCCTCCTGTGAGGAAGAGCCCTCCCTACTTGTCTGGGACTCTGGTTCCTTAGTCTTAAGGGAGGCTTGAAACTCCTTAAGGGTGGCAAGCATCTGAGTTTGGACAGAGAGGAAGTCTCTCATAACCTGAGATGTTTCCTTCCCAGCCAGCTTCTGAATAGATTTGAAGCAGAATGGCTTGGAATGGTCTGAGGGCAATTTCTCGTTACAGTAACCGCATCTTTTGGAGCGGGCAGGGGCTCTAGAGGAACGACTGGCAACCCCTTGGGCAGTGACGTCCTCCCCTGCAATGTAAGAGTACACAGGTATGCATTTAGAAAGAACCCTGTGACAGGCAAGGGGAAAGAATCAGGGTACCCTCCCCCATCATGACCCCTGCTGGCTGGGTTGACTCACCCCCTGTGGTCTCCTCTGTAGCCCCGGCCGTGGTCGGCCTCTCCTCATGTTCCATGCCGTCTAGGTGCAATGACTAAGTCTCTGCAGAGGCACTGGAGGAGTGGGAAAAAAGGGCGCCTCTCTTCCTGGCGTCCCTCCGTTTGTAATGCCAGGTAAAGGACGCCGGCCGTCGCCATTTTGCCGGAGACCGGAAATGACGCGGCACGTGATGGCGTCATCCCTGACGCTAGAGGACAAATGTCCCAAACTCCGGGAAGATGGCGCCGCAATCATACGCTCCTGCATAGAGCGGCACCATGGAACGAATGGTCCGCACGAGCGGGGGTTACACGGAGGGACATGCCAGCCCCCCCCTCCAGAATGGACGCCCAGACAGGTAGGGGGGAGGAAGGAGGATAGATGGCCCCTAAAGTCCTGGGTACAGCCCAGCACCTAGGGTCCTTCAGTGCTCAGGGAGGTTCTTCTACTGCCCTCCCTGAGAAGAAAAATGGGATACCCCCCAGGATGGACAATAGAGTCCTGCTAGGCCCAGAAGCTTCCCAGGCATGCGGCTCAGCTCCCGGGGGGGGGACTTCCAGCCCCAGGCCTTCAGTCTGTGGAAAAAAATAAACGGTTTCGCTGTGGGGAAACACAATCAAGAACTGAGGAGCACGGGGAGGGGCGGGTGCTTTAACCTCTTTGAATTAATTGTGTTTCCTGTCAGGTGGAGCCAGTCATCTCTCATTGTGCCGTCCTGGAAGACGACTTGAGAAAAGCGTGTAAAACGCACAGCTGTGTGCAGGGCCTAAGGACACATTCACAATAGCAGTTAGGGGGCAGTAAAGCCCTGCAGTTGAGTTGCATTTTTACCATCCCCTCAACCACTCCCTCTTCAGCTACAAAAGCAGGGTTGCCAACCTCCATCAGCATTTTTTACTGACAAAACATGGGAAATGTACTGGCGGAGCACTTTTTTTTTTACTGGCAACCTGAGAAATGACAGAACTCCTATTGAAAACTAACACAGGGAATATTTGAACAGTATAAACATGATATGGAAACACTGACAATACCTATAAACAAAGTCATTTGCTTAACACTTAAAAAGTTAACACAGCATGAAATTATCAGCCCCTGATATTTACTGGCAGTTGTGAAAAAAAATCACTGATTTTTACAAACTGTCAGTAAATTTACTGGCGGTTGGCAACCCTGCTGCAGAAGCAGCACCAAGGGGTGCCCACGCACATGCTGCACCAGGATTTATACCCCGTCACTTTCAGCGGGTAAGCTCAAACCATGTCAATGGGGCCGCTCTGCAATCACCCTGCAAGTGTGTGCAATGCACGCAGTTGTGACACGCTAGAGCGGGGTTCAAGAGGTAAATCAGGCGGTGATAATACAAAGCTGATGAATATTCCAATCGCACACGTTCCTGGTAAAATGGCCCATGAAATATAGTGGGGGCTGCAACGATTACCAGTTGGGTCCTGGAGACAAACAATCGAACATATTCGTCAGCACACCATGGATCGTCCAATTACGTCCAAAAAAGTTTTATTGCAGAAAACTCACATCACAGAGGTGCAACGTTTCGAAGTCACGCGGGACCCCTTCATCAGGCACGACAAAGGGGTCCTGCGTGACTCCGAAACGTTGCACCTCTGCGATGTGATTTTTCTGCAATACAACTTTTTGGACGGAATTGGACGATCCATGGTGTACTGGCGAATATGTTCGATTGATAATACAATGCTGCCTGCCAGAGATCAAAGCAAGTGTGAGCGAGCCTGAAGGTCTTGTGTTATACCTGCTTTGCTGTTTGATCAGCGTTAAGATCGCACTTTAGGCCCCTTTCACACTGGGGCGGTAGCGGTAAAACGCTGCTATTTTTAGCAGCGTTTTACCGCTAATTTTGCAGCGGTATTCGGCCGCTAGCGGGGCGGTTTTACCCCCCGCTAGCGGCTGAAAAATGGTTAATACCGGCGGCAATGCAGAGGCACATTGCCGGCGGTATAGCCGCAGTTTCTCATTGATTTCAATGGGAAGGAGCGGTGGAGGAGCGGTAAACACACCGCTCCAAAGATGCGGCTAGCCGGACTTTTGGAGCGATCCTGCTAGCGCACCGCTCCATTGTAAAAGCCCTCTGGATTTCACACTGGAGAAACAGCAGCCGCTGTTTAGGGTCGGTTTGCAGGTGCTATTTTTAGCGCAATAGCGCCTGCAAACCGCCCCAGTGTGAAAGGGCGCTTTAACAGCAGTGCTTTTCGGCTGCTAGCGGAGTGCATTTAACCCCCGCTAGCGGCCGAGGAAAGGGTTAATAGTGCCCGTGTTGCGGCGCTGCCGAAGCGCTCAATGGGCAGGGGCGGTAGCGGAGCGGTGTATACACCGCTCCCGCACACCGCCCCAAAGATGCTGCTTGCAGGACTGTTTTTCCCCATCCAGCTAGCGCACCGCCCCACTGTGAAGGCGCTCGGGCGGCTTGAGAGGAGAAATTCAGGCGCTATTTTTAGCAATAAAACACCTGAAAAGCGCCTCAGTGTGAAAGGAGTGTAAATCCTGGGCAACCGCACAACAATCACGCCCGGTTGTGGGGAAGTTGCAGCACCGCCCCATTCACAGTAGCGCACAGATAATGTGATAAGGAATAATTCCTGCCGCACCCAGGAAGCAAAGCATAGTGGTCGCAGCATGTCTACACCCCCGGTCAATGCCTTAGCAGCAAAACAGGAGTGGTTGAGCAGGAGGTAAAAATGTAGCTCAAACCTGGAGTTTTACCACACCCCTAATCGTGAGTGTAAACGAGCCCGAAAAGAGTGCTGACGCCACTTGTGCTGCTGATGCAATCAGTGCATTCCACTGCCACGGGGACTTGTCTTCCCATCAATGTAAACGCATGATGTGGGTGTGTAGGCAGAACCACACTAACACCACATCTCTGTGGGGAGAAGCACCCCAAGATTCAGGGGGGGGGGGTTGGGGAATGTGACCACATTGTATTACACCCTTAGGCTGCATTCCCACCTGAGCAACGCCTTGCTTGTTTTCCCGCATGCGTCTTGAGGCAGCACAGGGCAGACCGCTTACTAGAATGGGCTCCTCTTCGCGCGCCAAAGCAGCTCATGTATCTTTTGCGCCACTGAGCCAAGCGTTTTCCGTTTGTTTTTTTGTTCTGCGTGTTGCCAAGCAGACAAAACGCAGGTTTGCTACCCACATTTGAGATGCCATTAAAAAATAATAGTGATGCGTTGTGCTTTTTAGCGTTTTTTTTGCAGAACACTCAGGCGTGAATGCGGTCTAAATATTGGGGTATGGTAAGAAAGGTGGAGGATTCCTTTAAGGCTGCACATCAGCAGCTTTGTGACACCACAAGATGACCCCTCCCATTTTAGACATGTGTAACCCCCTCTCCCCCCATCCCTTGACACTTCTCCCCAATGACAGGCCCCTCTCCCCCATAGATAAGGGGCCCCTCTCAAACCTGTGGGCCCCCCACACTCCTGGCCCCATTCCCCCCACCTCTGCTCTCCTCTATAGTCCACCATGACATATACTATAGACTGGGCGGCTGTAAGGGGACCACAAGTCTCAGCATGTCCAGCAGCACTGGTCACTGTGGCCCCTCCACAGGTTGCCTAGAGCTGAGCGAGCAGCCCCCATCCCCCGCTCTCATTGTCTGCCCCAAGCGACCCCGGCCCCGGTCACCTGTCCCCAGCTGAAGGTCTCTGCGTCTCTCACCGCCAGGCGCATGCGCGAATCCCCCAACACGACTGTAGGACCACATGACACGCCCCGACACGCCCCCCAAGCGCTTGCGGCCAGCCGCACTCTCATCTCATTGGCTGACGAGGAGTCACGGCCCACCGCAAGATCAGTTATCATCATAGAGTCCCGCGTGGTGTGTAGAAGGAACTGCCTCTCTATCTGTGTTGTGATCTCTATGGTGCTGACAGTTTGGGCTGCAGTGAGCCAGAGGCTTGTGTTGGTTACCATGGGGCTGGGGTATGGCTGTTTGAGTACTAAAAACAAGCAGGTCATCCCCAATTAAAGTTCCACCCTGAAAAAAAAATTTTGATTTAAAAATCCAAAAAAGAAAAAAAATTTTTTTACTTACCAGAAATAGCGGTTGCTATGCGGAAGTCCCTAATCTGCATCTTCATCGTCCGCGGCTGGTCTTCTTCCTCCGTTCTACTCGCGGTGTCTTCTGGTGAATGGGGCGCGCTGCCTTCTGGGAACCGTGAGTATCCCAGGGAGCAGCCGATCTATTCACAAAGCGCTGCGCGGATCGCGCATGCGCAGTAGGAAACTGGCAGTGAAGCCGCACGGCTTCACTGCCTGTTTCCCTTAGTGAGGATGGCGGCGCCAGGACCTGCCAGGATCAAGGGATCGGCCTTGGGGGGGGGGGGGGGGGGTTGACATAGCGGGCGAGTAAGACAGGTAAGTGTCCTTATTAAAAGTCAGCAGCTACAGTGTTTGTAGCTGCTGACTTAAAAAAAAAAAATTGTGGGTGGAATCCCCCTTTAAGGAAACAGTTACAAATAAAAACAGATACACAGATCCAAGTTTAGATTGTAAGCCCTCTGACCCCTCCTGGCTGGGATTGTAACAAGGGAATCTCCAATGTCAATTTTTAAGACCGGGTACCCATACTTCTTCTCACGTACTCGCCGATATCAATTACTGATACTTATTTTAACCACTTAAGGAGCGGAAGGTATTACCTCCTTAATGATCAGGCCATTTTTTTGCGATTTGGCACTGCGTCGCTTTGACTGACAATTGTCGTCTAATGTTGTACCCAAACAAAATTGATGTAATTTTTTCCCCACAAATAGAGCTTTCTATTGGTGATATTTGATCACCTCTGTGGGTTTTATTGCTTAAGATATAAACAAACAAGCGACAATTTTGAAAAAAATAACTAATATTTTTAACTTTTTGCTATGATACTTATCCAGAATAAAAAATAAAAAAAAAAAACGTTTTTTTTCCCTCAGTTTAAGCCAATATGTATTCTTCTACATATTTTTGGTAAAATAAATCCCAATAAGTGTATATTGATTGGTTTGTGCAAACGTTATAGCGTCTACAAAATAGGGGATACATTTATGGCATTTTTATTATTAATTTTTATTTTACTAGTAATGGCAGCAATTTTAAATTTTTAGCTGGACTGCGACATTGCGGCGGACAGATCGGACACTTTTGACACTTTTTGGGACCAATAACATTTATACAACGATCAGAGCTAAAAAATAGCCACTCATTACTATATAAATGTCACTGGCAGGGAAGGGGTTAACACTAGGGGGGGGCAATCAAGGGGTTAAATGTGTTCCCTGGGAGGTGTTTCTAACTGTACGGGGGATGGACTGCTTGGGAATAGAGAGACCCCGATAATCACTAGGAACAGCAGATCACTCTCTACTCCCCTGACAGTACGGCGATCTGTCTGTTTACATGCACAGATCCCTGTTCTGTCTCTCCGGCGTCACTCCTATTCTATTTATAGCGGCCGACGTACAATGACGGCGATTCACGCAGGGAAGCCAACCTGCCACAGTACAACTGCAGCGGCTGGTCCTTAAAGGTATTGTAAACCCTCGTTTTATGTTTTTTTTTTTTTTAATAACAAACATGTCATACTTACCTCCACTGTGCAGTTTGTTTTGCACAGAGTGGCCCCGATCCTCCTCTTCTGGGGTCCTCCGGCGGCTCTATCAGCTCCTCCCCACATCGGGTAAACCCCCTAGGAGAAGCGTTCTCCCTGGGGGGGTTACCATGCGGGAGCGCTCCCAAGTCCGGCTTTTGCGTCCCTAGACACAGAATGCCGAACTCAACCCTGCCCCCTGGCGCCTGCGTCATTGGATTTGATTGACAGCAGCAGGAGCCAATGGCTGCGCTGCTTTCAATCTATCCAATCAAGAGCTTAGACAAGGGACAGAGAGGTAGAGCGCGTTTCCAGCGTGGGAACGAACGGGCTCAGCTGAGTAAAACGGGGGGGGGGGGCTGGGGTGCTGATCAGTGACAGACGTTTTTCTCACCTTTAATGCATAGGATGCATTAAGGTGAAAAAACATGAGGGTTTATAACCCCCTTTAAGCAGTTAAAGTCCCGTACACACTATAAGAAAATCAGGAGAACGTTTTCGTCCAAAGAATTTTCCTACTATTTTCGTATAGTGTATACACAACTTTCGACAGCTGATTCCGAAATTTTCGCCTGTAAATTCCCGAAGGGACGACAAACTCCAAAAAAATTCTCGTACGGGAACAGAACAAAGGATTTACGAACGAACTGCGCATGATCAGAAACAATAAACAACAAAAAAAAGCCTTTGTCGGTTCCGATTTGCTGTGAAACATTGAGAAAAATCAGACGAACGTTCGCCCAATTTTCTTATAGTGTGTACACCACTTTAGGATCCATACACACTAGGCTTAAAAAAAAGTCTGTTCTCCTGGCAGTAAAAAAATTTCACATAGAGCATTTTTTGCACAAAGTTTAGAAGAGTTTTAAATTTTTTCTGCCAGAAAGCTCCAATCAGAAACGCAAACCAGAAGGGGTTTTCTTTTTTTCTGCCTCTAAACATTGAGCTCAAAATATGCCCTTTAATCGTCCTAATGTGCACATATGATAGCATTGAGATGTTTCTACAGGCAGAACACAAAACTCCTGTAAGGCCTCGTACACACGTGTCGTTTTTTTCGACGAGATCCTTGGACAAGAAACTTGTCCCGGCCGAGTGTACACACGCTCGATTCAAAGAACCCGCGGTTCTTTGAATGGAGCGTACGCGGTGACGTCATCGACTACGACGAGCATGCGCTCGTCACATTCGATGCCGTCGCCGCCATCTTGGTATACCCTACCTATGCCTAGGAAGCTACCGCGCATGCGTCGAATTCATTTCGAACATGCGCGGGCTTCCCGGAGGACAGGTAAGTGTACATACACTCACTTTTCTCGTCGAGAAACATGCCGACGAGAATCTCGACGAGAAAATAGAGAGCAGGTTCTCTATTTTCTCGTCGAGATTACTTGTCGGTTTTCTTGACGAGAAACCATACAAATGAACGAATTTCTCGGCAAGACATCTCTGCCAGCAAGTTTCTTGCTGGTTCTTGCCGAGAAACTCGGTCGTGTGTACGAGGCCTTAAAGAAAAGTTTTTTAAGCCCAGTGTACATGAACCCTTTATTAGAGCCCTTTCACACTGAGGCGCTGCAAAAACACCCTAAAACGCATTTAGCGCTATTACCGCGTTTTTAGGGCGCTAGCGGTAAAACGCAATACTGTGGGCATTTTAACAGCGTTTTTCAAGCGTTATTGCAGCATGGGCAATTTCAGTCCTGCTGTTGTAGATGCTCTTTTTTTTTTGCTTGCATGTTTACATTTTTGGGAGATCATGTGCCTTTTCTACAGCTCAGAGCGTATTATAGGCGCTATTCAGGCGTTTTTAAAGCGCTTTCAATTCATTTCAATAGAGAGGCGCGTTTTTGGAGCGTTTTTTTCAGCGCCCAAAAGCTTCTTGCAGGACTTTTTTCAACGCACCGCCAGCGCAACGCGTCGGTATGAAAGGGTCCATTGAGATGCATGGAGAGCGTTTTATGAGCGTTTTAATAGCGCTATTGTTAACGCTAAAACGCTGTAAAAACGCTCCAGTGTGAAACAGGTCTTAGTGTCATGTGACAGTTTTTTTATGGCTCATTCACACCATATGAAAGCATGAGAACTGATCAGTTTTTATGTGCGTTTCAGTGAGTTTCTACAGCCTGTTGACATATGTGTGGGCCGGCCGCAGTGCTATTTCAAAAAGAAAAAACACTGCTGGCTTTTGAATTTTTTGCGCTATAAACAAAAAAAGACAATAAAAAAAACGTACTTTCAAGTTTCTGCAATAAAACATATCCCAAGAAAATTTAAAGAATCAAATTTCTTCATAATTTTAGGCCAAAATGTATTTTGCTACATGTTTTTGGTAAAAAAAAATCCCAATAAGCAGATATGGATTGGTTTGCGCAAAAGTTATAGCGTCTACAAACTATGGGATATATTTATGGAATTTTTCCTTTTTTTACTAGCAATGGCGGCGATCAGCAACTTATAGCGGGACTGTGGCAGACAATCAGACACTAAGGGGTTTATTTACTTAGGCTGGGTTCACACTTATGCTGATTTGATGCGGGTTTCCATTTCTCATGACAGGAGATTGTGATCGGCTCTCAATGGAGCCGGTTCACACATCTCTGCGGCAGCCGCGGACCGCACTGCACAGGGGTCCTGTGTGTTTTTGGCTGCATTTCAGGCCTGAATTTAGGCAAAGATTCCGGCCTGATTCGTCCCTAAGCCCAGGTTCACACTGGGCTGCGGGAGTGAAGCCGTGCGAGTTCAGGTGAACTCACACGATTTCACTCCCGCCTGTTAGTCCCGATTTCAGCCGCGATTAAAGAGACATCTGTGCAGTTTCTGCACAGATGTCAATGTAAATCGCGGGCCGAAATCGCAAAAAGTAATACAGAAACGGCTTTTTTAAATCGGTGCAGCGCCGCAGATGCGGCGTCGCACCGATTAGGGCGGTGCCATTGCCGGCAAATGTCGCCGATTTGACATGTCAAATCGCATGTCAATTTGCACCAGTGTGAACCAGGGCTAAAACAGAGAACAGGGACTCACCAACCCCTGCTGTGAGTCGCATCCATTTTAAGTGTGCACCCAGCCTAAAGCTGTGGAGTGCAAAATCAGTCACACTTCTGCATAGAAACCAATCAGCTTCCAGGTTTTATTGCCAAAGCTTAAATGAACAAGCTGAGGTTAGAAGCTGATTGGTTTCTCTGCAGAAGTGAGCCTGATTTTGCACTCTCTAGCTTTAGTAAATAAACCCTAACTGACACTTTTGACACTTTGTCGGAACTAGTGACACCAATACAGTGATCAGTGCTAAAAATATGCACTGTCACTGTTCTAATGACACTGGATGGGAAGGGGTGAAACATCTAGGGCGATCAAAGGGTTAAATGTGTGCCTAATCAGTGTTTATGTGTTTACTGTGAGGTGTTTTACTAAGACCACTTGCACACTAGGGCCACAGATGCGTTAGCGCTGTTTAAGTGGCGCATTTTGGCTGCTAGCGGGGTGCTTTTTACCCCAAAGAAAGGGTTAAAAACTCCCGCGTTCCGACACTTCTGAATCGCTTTTCAGGCGCTTTCCGGAGCGCTAGCCATTCATTGCAATGGGCAGGGGCGTTTTGGGAGCGCTGTATACAGTACTCTCAAACCGCCACAAAGATGCTGCTTGCAGGATTTTTCTAAATGTCCCGCAAGCACACCGCTCCAGTGTAAAGGAAACATTGTAATGAATGGGAGGCAGTTTTCAGGCGCTATTTCGCGACAAAACTCCTGAAAACTGCCTCAGTGTGAAAGGGGTCTAAGGGATGTGATGTGAAATAAAGTAAGGCTTCTTGCACATGGGAGTAAAAAATTGCTGTGCTTTTTTCTGATTTATAATGAGATGCATTGTTGTTTATGGAACCATGCACAAAGCTGAGTAAAGGTCAGTAATACAGAGTTGAGCCGTAAAACAAAAATAGAATATTTTACATTTGAGTGCAGCATTTTACTCACATATGTGAGTATAAATGAGTATATTACAACACTGGTAATGAAGAAGAATTTTACTCGCCTATACCCAACATTACTCAGGTCTTTACACACAGTTTTCTTTACATACAGACTTCCTGTCAACAAGTTCCTGAGTGAACCTCAGTAAATTTTTACGCCCATGCGCAACTGGCTTAAGACCTCTTGTTCACACGGGCGTACTACAGCGTATTCCCACGTGAGGGGCGTGTTTACCTGCACAGGAATGCACCGGTGTTCCGTGCAGGCAGTCCTATTCATCCTAATTGGGATATAGCTGCTGCTTCCAATTTGACATCCATGTAGAATCCGGTGCACAGCCCCGAACACACACGGTCTGACTCTGCACCCACACAGATGTCAAATTGGAGCAGCGACTGTGTCTTCGCAGCCACTGCATACCTAAAACAAAACAATGGATGGGCAGACTCGATGGACTACTTGGTCTTTTTCTGACACCACTTTTCTATGTTTCTATGTAATTGACATAAATGGGACTACCTGGTCATCCCCGTGCGAGTAACATGGCCCTCGCACAGACATACGACGAAGTATTCCCACAATTACGAGACCTAAAGAAGAATATCAGGCTTCAACATGTTATTATACCATACTTGGTCAATCTCTCTAAAATGGGGGGGGGTCGGCAACCTGTTGATTGGAAGCAGGTGACATGTACATCACGCCCCCGCAGTGCCAACCCATGGTCAGAACTTCTCCCCACAGAAGCAGCTGCCTGGGTTGCGTGTCTGCACTATCTACAGAGGCTCCTGCAATCCTCTCTCATCCATCCCACCCATTTTTTAGGTCACATACGGGCGCTCAGGATAAACGTGAGAGGCATATTACAAGGAAAGCAGAGCACCAGAACAGGCAGGTAAGCTATTACAAGGGCCTCTTGTTAGGGGCGGGCAAAACGGTATAAAAAAAAAGATGCATTATACTGCAAGAGCAGATGAAAAGGGGCACTGGCAGCTGGGCACAGGAAACATGTCAGGACCTACACTGGGTTAAACATGTTAGCAGACACTCTGTGCGCTATGTATGGCCTTGCTTGGTTAGTACCCTTAAAGCAGAACCAAAACATCCTATCATTTTCAGCCAAGGAAGCTGCCATCTTGGCTTCTGTTTGATCTGCAACTGCCATGGTGCTGCACATGTGATCAGTTATGACACCAGCCATTTGTTGGTCTGACAGTTTGGTTGAGGTTACAAGCAAATGTGACAGCATTACGGGAATGTAACAGTTGTTTGAAACTGTTAAATCAATGGGTTTAGTTCCACTTTAAAGTGGAGCTCCACCCACTGGGGCGCTGGGTGCGGTATAGTGCCGCTATTTTTAGCGGCGCTATACCGGCGGGATTGCTGAGGTATTCGGCCGCTAGCGGTGCGGTTTTAACCCCCGCTACGGGCCAAAAAGGGTTATTACCACCCACAAACCGCGGCTACAGCCGCGGTTTGCGGGCGGTATTACCGCGGTGTCCCATTCATTTCAATGGGAAGGAGCGGTGTAAGAGCGGTAAACACACCTTTCCTCTCACCGCTCCAAAGATGCGGCTAGCAGGACTTTTTTTCACATCCTGTTAGGGCACCGCTCCAGTGTGAAAGCCCTCAGGGGTTTCACATTGGAGAGACAGCAGCTGCTGTTTAGGCTCGGTTTGCAGGCGCTATTTTTAGCACAATAGCGCCTGCAAACCGCCCCAGTGTGAAAGGGGCCTTAGCGATCTTAACTCTCAGGAAATATTGTACTCATTTGCATGTAACTCCTCTGGCGAACGCTTTTGCTCTGACAGCATATTGGCCAGTCAATACTTGAAAATGTAGAATTAAAATTGAAAAAGAAACACTTATCTGCTCCCGACTATAGTTATAATCAATTAGAAGTACAGTTCTCACAAAAGTTGTAAATATGTTATTATTTCTTTTCATGTGACCACACTGAAGAAATGACACTTTGCCACAATGTAAAGTAGTGAGTTTACAGCTTGTATAACAGTGTAAATTTGCTGTTTCCTCAAAATAACTCAACACACAACCATTAATTTCTAAATCGCTGGCAACAAAAGTGAGTACACCCCTAAGTGAAAATGTCATTTTCCCTCCACGGTGTTACAAGGTCTCAGGTGTGAATGGGGAACAGGTGTGTTAAATTTCGTGGTATCGCTCTCATACTGGTCACTGGAAGTTTAATATGGCACCTCATGGCAAAGAACTCTCTGACAATCTGAAAAAAAAGAATTGTTGCTCTACATAAAGATGGCCTAGGCTATAAGAAGATTGCCAAGACCCTAAAACTGAGCTGCAGCACGGTGGCCAAGACTATACAGCGGTTTAACAGGACAGGTTCCCCTCAGAACAGGCCTCGCCATGGTCGACCAACGAAGTTGAGTGCACGTGCTCAGCGTCATATTCAGAGGTTGTATTTTTGGAAATAGATGTATGAGTGCTGCCAGCATTGCTGCAGAGATTGAAGGCCCCCACCCTGGGTCAGCCTGTCAGTGCTCAGACCATACGCTGCACACTGCATCAAATTGGTCTTCATGGCTGTCATCCCAGAGGGACACCTCTTCTAAAAGATGATGCACAAGAAAGTCCGCAAACAGTTTGCTGAAGACAAGCAGACTAAGGACATGGATTACTGGAACCATGTTCTGTGGTCTGATGAGACCAAGATAAACTTATTTGGTTCAGATGGTGTCAAGTGTGTGTGGCAGCAACCAGGTGAGGAGTACAAAGACAAGTGTGTCTTGCCTACAGTCAAGCATGGTGGTGGGAGTGTCATGGTCTGGGGCTGCATGAGTGCTGCTGGCACTGGGAAGCTACAGTTCATTGAGGGAACCATGAATGCCAACATGTACTGTGACATACTGAAGCAGAGCATGATCCCCTCCCTTCAGAGACTGGGCTGCAGGGCAGTATTCCAACATAACGACCCCAAACACACCTCCAAGACGATCACTGCCTTGCTAAAGAAGCTGAGGGTAAAGATGATGGACTGGCCAAGCATGTCTCCAGACCTAAACCCTATTGAGGATCTGTGGGGAATCCTCAAACGGAAGGTGGAGGAGCGCAAGGTCTCTAACATCCACCAGCTCCTTGTTGTCATCATGGAGAAGTGGAAGAGGACTCCAGTGGTAACCCAAGGGGAAGGAGGCGGTTTCCCATCTTTGTCCTGGGCACCGGTTGACCTTGCCTCGGCACTGCCTATGTGAGAAAGCTCATATATGACTTACATATGTGGTAATCAAGGATGAACAGGAAACAGTGCACATCAAGTTTCCATGGTCTTCAGTATTTTCAACTTTTTTGGCATGTACTCAGTGCCGGCCCAAGACATTGTGCTGCCTGGTACCAAGAATTAAATGCTGCCCCCCCCCAAAAAAAAATCACGCCCACCAAATACCCCACATTCATTATTTTATATCATGATAACTAAAGTGGACCTGTCATGGCTCTATACATGTAAAGGAGTATAAAAGGACCTGTGCGTGGCTGGTGGCCGCGATCGCTCCAGAGAGCCAGAACGGGGATCTGTTAATGTAAACAGACAGATCCCTATTCTGACAGGGGAGGAGAGACAGATCTGCTCTTCCTAGTGATTAGGAACAGAGATCTCTCTCCTCCTACAGTCAGTCCCATCCCCCCCAGTTAGAAACACCTCCCAGGGAACACATTTAACCCCTTTCCTGCCAGTGACATTTACACATTAATCAGTGCATTTTTATAGCACAGATCGCTGTATAAATGTCACTGGTCCCAAAAAAGTGTCAAAAGTGTCTAATCTGTCCACCGCAATGTCACAGTCTAGCTAAAAATCGCAGATCACCAGACCCCGCTACACTAGTAAAAAAAAAATAATAATAATAAAAATGCCATAAATCTATCCTCTATTTTGTAGACGGTATAACTTTTGCGCGAACTAATCAATATACACATTGCATTTTTTTTACCAAACATATGTAGAAGAATACATATCGACCTAAACTGATCAAGAAATGTTTATTTTTATTTTATTATGCTCCACTAGACCCTAGTCTCTTTATTGGCTACAGCCCTTAACCCTTCATGGATTTGCTTTTGGAATTAACTCTTCACGGACTATGTTGTGTTCTTTTTGGACTCTGCATTAGTTTTCTTTTTAATTAATTTTTCATATATTAATTTTTCACATTTCAAGGTTTAACATTTATTTCACACATGGTTTTAACCACATAGCGCTGCACATTTTTTGAACACATGTGACCTATCTGACCCCTACACTGACCCCCTGACACACCTACGTGACACATGCACTGATCCACCTGACTCCTACTTCCTGCACTACTCACATTACACTGACCCACCTGACCTACATGACCATTACCCTGACCCCTACCCTGACCCCTACCCTACTCACATTACACTGACCCACCTGACTCCTACTTCCTGCACTACTCACATTACACTGACCCACATGACCATTACCCTGACCCCTACACTGACCCCTACCCTGACCCCTACACTGACCCCTACTTCCTGCACTACTCACATTACACTGACCCACCTGACCTACATGACCATTACTCTGACCCCTACACTGACCCCTACCCTGACCCCTACCCTACTCACATTACACTGACCCACCTGACTCCTACTTCCTGCACTACTCACATTACACTGACCCACATGACTATTACCCTGACCCCTACACTGACCCCTACCCTGACCCCTACACTGACCCCTACTTCCTGAACTACTCACATTACACTGACCCACCTGACTCCTACTTCCTGCACTACTCACATTACACTGACCCACATGACCATTACCCTGACCCCTACACTGACCCCTACCCTGACCCCTACACTGACCCCTACTTCCTGAACTACTCACATTACACTGACCCACATGACCATTACCCTGACCCCTACACTGACCCCTACCCTGACCCCTACACTGACCCCTACTTCCTGAACTACTCACATTACACTGACCCACCTGACCTACATGACCATTACACTGACCCCTACACTGACCTACCTGACACCTACACTGACCTACCTGACACCTACCTCACTCCTACATCCTGCACTACTCACATTACACTGACCTGACAGCAACACTGACTATTACACTGACTGACACATACACTGACCCACCGACCTTACACCTACACTGACCTACTACACAGACCCACCTGACTCCTACAGTAGGAGTCCTACTTCCTGCAGTACTCACACCCGACCCCCTCCCCACAGCTCGGTGCAAATCCATCCTTTGAGTCCTCCTTACCTTTGTCTGCTCTTCACCAGGACTCTCCTCCGGACCTCAGCACTGGATGTGCAGAACTGCTTTGGCGTCCCAACTTCCCCCCAGCGCCATCCACCCGCAGCCCGCTCCATGGTGTCAGACGCTGCACGCCTGCACCTCCATGATCCCATCTCCACCGCGCCGTAACAAAGCAGAGGGACAGGCGGAGGCGAAGACAGCTCACACTTCCAGTGCTTGTCTCCCGCCACCATGTTCGTGTTTCCCGGCGCACTGTGATTGGGCGTATGGCGGTCATGTGCGGAGGCGGGACTTCTAGAGCGATCGCTGACAGGCCAGCCCCACGCCGCACATGACCCCCATTCGTCCAATCACAGGGCGCCGGACACTAAACATGGCGGCTGGAAAATCGGGGACACAGGAAAGGAAAATCAGTAGGAGACACGGAATGTCGCTGGCTGACGGGCGGCAATTTGCCGCCCCCCTTAAAGTGCCGCCTGGGACCGGGGTACCATCGGGTCCCATGGTAGGGCCGGCCCTGCATGTACTTCTCCAATGTGAGCCAGAAAATCACTAAGGTCATGAACGCTCTTATGCAAGAATCAAAGACTTTTTGAATGAGGCAGGTTAAAATACTTACAGAGAAAGTAATGGTAAATTGACATAGCTAATAGGTAGTCCATCTCCCAGCAGTAGTCTCCATATGATTTTTCACAAGTCCAGTGTGCCACATGTATCATACTAGTAGAGGAGACCGCTGTTGTAGTCAGATAGTCAGCTCACAGTCTCCACACCAGAATGACCGCCAAGTTGTATATATGACTTGGAGCCTGTCCATGCATCAGAGCACGATATTCAAAGCAATGACCTTGTGATACGCCTCAAACCAGCCTAACAGGGCAGACAGCTCAAAATTAGGCAAACTTAAAAACATCATGATTTTCAGGGCTTCCGTTCAAGCTCATCACAAGTTGGCATACTGCTCACACATAATTTATACATATCAGTTCTCCTTGTATCAGATCCAGAGTAGGGGAAGAATCAAACAAAAAAAAAAGGTGACAAGGCCAATGCATCTAGCCTGATGGGTTTCGTCGGTACATCCGGCTGCATCAGAGGCTTCAATTTACCTGCCCTGGAATACATCCATAAATGCCCAAAAGATGGACAATGTTCGATAAAATTGGGAGTACGTGATGAGGTTACGTGCATCGTGATGCAAACAACGTGATGAGGCCACCATCCTAACTCACGGCGTAAAGATAGCTGGTCAAATGTGCCATGTATGAAAGACTGAAGAGTAGAGTTCTAGAGAGGGCCTGAAGATGGGATAAACTCTAATGCCGCGTACACACGACCGTTTTTCATGACAAGAAAAATGCATTTTTTTTTATTTGGTCATTAAAAACGATCGTGTGTGGGCTCCAGAGCATTTTTCACGACGTGAAAAATGGGCATTAAAAATTTGGAACATGCTCTAATTTTTCTCGTCGTTTTTCACGTCGTCGTTTTTCTCGTCATGAAAACGGCCGTGTGTAGGCTTTAACGACGTAAAAAAAAAAAGAACGCGCATGTTCAGAAGCAAGTGATGAGACGGGAGCGCTCGTTCTGGTAAAACTAGCGTTCGTAATGGAGATAGCACATTCGTCACGCTGTAAAGGACTGAAGAGCACGAGGCTGAAAAGCGCAAATCGTCTCTCACCAAACTTTACTAACACAAGGATCAGCAAAAGCAGCCCAAAGGGTGGCGCCATCCGAATGGAACTTCCCCTTTATAGTGCCGTCGTACATTTCGTACGTCACCGCGCTTTGCTCGAGCATTTTTTTTCATGATCGTGTGTAGGCAAGGCAGGCTTGAGAAGAATCACGTCGAGAAAAACGTCGTTTTTTTTCAATGACATTAAAAACTGTCGTGTGTACACGGCATAAGACAGGGGTGCCCAAACTTTTTTCAAAGAGGGCCAGATTTGATGAAGTGAACATGCGCGAGGGCCGACCATTTTTCCTGACATTCTTTGAACCATTAAAATTAAATGCAATTTAACTAAATACACTGCCCAACAAGAATTCTCTTGCCTTTGTGGCTGTGTGTGGTGAAGGGTCTAAGAATTTGCTCGGGCGTGTTATTTGGATTTACTGAATTTATCGGCGTATAATGCCGCGTACACACGATCATTATTCACGGCGGTTTAAAAACCGCCGTGAATAATGACATTTTAAACGAGGGAACAGCTTGTTCCCCACACACGGTCATTTTTCTCGTCATTTTTTAAAATGACGAGAAAAACGATCGCCTATGGGAAACACTGCCGCGGAAGAAATGTCAGAGGCCAGTTTCAGGATAGGAAAAAACTTGCATTTTAAATAAAGAACTGTGAAGCAAAATAAGGGTCAGTGCCCATCAATGCAGAATAATCAGTGCACATTTGCAGCCTCACCATTACCATGAATACAGCCTCACCATTGCCATCAGTGCAGCCTCAGAGGGAACGGGGGGGGGGGGGGGGGCGGGACAAGCACCAACAGATTACATACAGAGGAATCACCTGTTTATTCGGCGGCCTCTTTAATACAAAGTCACGCCTCCTATGACAGACAGAGCAGTCATCCAATGCCAGCCCAGGAGACGGTACTTCCTATTACAGAGGAAACAGGAGATTCTCCTGTATGTAATCTGACGGCACTCGTTCTGGCCCCTACGGTATATATATTTTGTAATAAAAACAACAACAAATCCCCGAGCGCTGCTTGGGGGGTTCGTTGGGGGCCACAAAAGATTGTGTATATATACACACACATATATATATATACACAGACACACACACAAATTACCAGTGGGGCCGTATTAAACCGAAACACGCACAGGTTGCAGAAGTTGGTCATATTAGTGAGCATGTTGCAGGCTGCAACAAAGCTGTTAGGGCTCTTTCAGACAGGTGCTAATGTAGTGGCTGGCAGTGGCTTCTGACCCGTTTTTTTTTTCAATTGCCAAAGGGCAATTTTACACTGCGGAATTACTTTGTAACTGAGCCAAGCATTTGGCTTGTGGTTGCAATGTGGCTCCATGGATCTCAATGGGGGAGTTTGAGAGGCAGTACTGCCTCTGTGATGTAGGGGCGTAAAACTGCAGCTCAGCCGCATATTTTTACTGACCACCCCCCCCCCCCCAATGTGCAAGATCCCTTAGGGTGTGAATTAAACAAAAGTTGTGCCATATAACTGCAATCGAAGATACCAGCTCTAGCAGTGATGTAGAGAAGACAAGTCCAATGGTAGCAACAAGCTTTTACAAATCAGGGCTTAAATTTATAGATTTGTTGGATACATGTTGGTTAAATCAAGTCCAGAATGAATTTGTTCCTTAAATCCAAAATATTGCTTAACCAGCTGCTAAAGCATGTTTTTGTATTTTAGTAATTTAAGATACATCTACCTAGAACTCGGAAACTTCAAATCATTTTGACATATAGCTTTTACTGTAAAGTATATTTAGAAAGCTAAAAAAAATTGGGAATTTCAACTTAAAGCAGATCTTCACCCTTTCACTCGACTTGGCTCCTCTATACTCCCAGTGCCTCCCGGTGTGATGTGCATATCCCAGGAAGGCACTAGGAGCCCTGCATATCACCATATTCACTAAATAAGGAGGGGTACGGGCCTAGCAGCTCGTCATCTGAAGGCTGTACCAGAACCTGAAGAGCTGGCGCAGCCTCCCGATGAGGTCACATAGGAACATGGCAGCATGTGACTTGGCGGCAGCTGCAGCGAAGAGGAACTCTGCAAGGCAAAGCTAAATTTTCTGTTTGTGGGGATGGTGAAAAATAGGATCATGGACGGACACAGCAGTAATCTTGACAAAGTGGGTATTAGCCTTCATTCAGGAGTGACTAGGCAGAAACTTGTAGAAAGTGTTAATCACATCAAACACAGTACAGTACCGCCCATGGGGCGGCCCCTCTGGGTACAACCCCTCTCCCTGCATCTCGCAGCTCAGTTCGTCAAAAAGTAGTACAAAACATAAAAAGGAGGGTTTAGTGCTGTGTATTCCATGGACTCAGAGAAAAGGATTTTACAGCGAGTACAAAAATCCTATTTTCTCTTTCGTTCATGGACAGACACAGCAGTACTCTTGACAAAGTGGGACGTCCCAAAGCTGTGTAAAAAAAAAAGGAGGGGTGGGAACAGCATTAAAACAAACTTCACCCCAAAACAAAACAGAGCTCCTCAACGGAGGAGTTGCAACTCTAAACAGCCGCCTGCAAAACCTTGCGGCCAAAAGAAGCATCCGAAGATGCACTCACATCAACCTTGTAAAATTTAGTGAAAGTGTGAACGAACGACCAAGTTGCCACCTTACACACCTGGGAAACAGACGCTTGATGTCGGAAAGCTCAAGAGGCACCTAGTTCCCTGGTCGAATGCGCCGTGACAGGAAAGGGGGGCGCCCGACCCTTTATGGCGTAAGCCTGAATCACGATCTGTCGGATCCACCTCGAGATGGTGGCCGATGAGACCGCCAGGCCCTTGTTGGGACCAGCCACTGAAACAAACAGTGAGTCTGACCTCGGGAACGGAGCAGTAGCAGATAAGTATACTCTCAGAGCTCGGACAATGTCCAGGGAATGCAACGCCGCCTCTTTATGATGCGCCAGACGAGGACACAAGGATGGAAGTACAATGTCCTCATTGAGATGAAAAGCCGAAACGACCTTGGGAAGAAAAGAAGGCTGCGGACGCAGCACCACCTTATCCTTGTGGAAGACCAGATGGGGAGCCTTGCATGACAAGGCTGCCAGCTCAGAAACCCATCTAACTGACGTAACGGCCACCAAAAAGACCACTTTCTGAGAAAGTGTCAACAAGGGAATCTCCCTAATGTTTTCAAACGGTGGTTTCTGAAGTACTGAGAAGACCAGATTCAAGTCCCGCGGAGGTAGTGGCGGACAGACCGAAGGGGCCACATGCCAAACAAAAGTTCCCACTAGAGAGTGAGCCGGCAGGGGTCATTGAAAAAAGACAGCTAGGGCAGATAACTGCCCCTTAACCATACTTAAGGCAAGCTTCTGGTCCACCCCACCCTGTAAGAACAGCAGGACCCTGGAAACCAAATAAGTAAGTGGATGCCACCCCATTTCCTCACACATGTATATGTAGGCCTTCCAAGTGCGATGGTAAATCTTCCGAGCACTCCTCATGGTAGAGATCACTGAATCTGACAGGCCCCGGTCTCTTAGCACCTGCCTCTCAATAGCCATGCCGTTAAAGCCAACAACTGTAAAGCAGGATGGCGTATGGGACCTTGCGACAGCAGGTCCTTTCGTAGCAGTAGATGCCAAGGGACGTCTGCTACCAGACACACTAGATCGACGTACCAAGGACGCCGAGGCCAATCCGGAGAAATTAGGATCATTGGAATCCCCTCTGCCTCCACTCTGCGAAGCAGATGAGGAAGGAGCTTCAGAGGAGGGAAGGCATAGATTAGCTGATACTGACTCCACGGTGCCACCACCGCATCTATCGCGTCTGCCCATGGGTCTCTTGACCTGGCCACAAAGCTCAATGCCTTCCGATTGAGACGAGAAGCCAGGAGATCTACGTCCGGCTCACCCCATCGTTGGCAAAGGAGCTGAAACACATCCGGGTGTAGAGACCACTCTCCTTGGTCCAGCATCTGGCGACTCCGGTAGTCCGCCTGCCAGTTCTCCACGCCCGGAATGTATACGGCCGACAGTGCCGGTACGCTCCTTTCTGCCCACCTTAGGATGTGAGCGACCTCCGATGCTGCAGCCAAGCTTCTTGTTCCTCCCTAATGGTTGACATACTCCACTGCCGTAGCGTTGTCCGACTGGATCCTGACTGGACGCCCCTGTAGCCTCTGAGACCACGTGGAGAGGCATAGCCTGATCACCCAGAGTTCCAGGACATTGATGGGCAGCCGGGATTCCTTGGGAGTCAAGCGCCCCTTGGCCGACTGAACCCTCCAGACTCCCCCCCCCCCCAAGTGGTAAGGCTGGCGTCCGTCGTGACCACCATCCAGTGAAAAGGAAAGAACGAATTCCCGGATAGAAGTGCCGGTGATGTCAGCCACCAAACCCGGGAGGTCCTGACTAGGTGGCTCACCCGGATCTGACAATTCAGGGACGATGGGCACTTGTCCCATCTGGACAGAATTTCCTTCTGCAACACTCGAGTGTGAAATTGAGCATACGGTACCGCTTCGAAGGAGGCTACCATGAGACTCAGGATTTGCATGCAAAAACGGAGTGACGACCATCTTTGGGAGGTCAACTGCCGCACCGCAGCCCGAAGGGTCTGCAACTTCCCCACAGGGAGAAAAACTTTTGCCTCCGAGGGGTCCAGAATCAACCCCAGATATTCTAGGCATCGAGTCTGCACCAATACTGACTTCTGAGTGTTCAGCACCCAACCAAAGTCTCGGAGGGTCTGACAGGTTATAGACACGCTCGCCTTCTGAGCTTGAAATGGCCCTCAGAAGATCGTCCAATTAACCCACGATAGCGATGCCACGCAGTCTTAACAGGGCCAGAATCGGGGCGAGCACCTTGGTTTACACCCTCGGTGCCGATGCCAGGCCAAAAGGGAGAGCCACAAATTTATAGTGGTCCTCCCCGACAGCAAAGCACAGAAATCTCTGGTGCATATGGGGACATGCAAGTATGCATCCTTGATGTCCAAGGATGCCAGAAAATCCTCTGGATGGAGAGCAGCGACAACAGAGCGAACCGACTCCATCCGGAACCCTTGTACTTTCACAAGGCAATTTGAGGGCCTTGAGGTCCAGGATTGGACGAACCCCATCCTTCTTTGGTACTACGAACAGATTTGAGTAAAACCCCTGAAACCGTTCCTGTACCTTAACAGTAATGATCACCCCGCGTACGAGCAGATCCTGGACCGCCCCATACAGGGCTTCCCGATGGGTCAGCTGAAGCCGGAGGTTGGGAGGGACAAAATCTGTTCAGTGGGCAAGAGAGAAACTCTATCTTGTACCCTGAGGAAACTACTTCGCAAACCCACAGGTCGGAGATCAGAGATGTCCACCGGGTCATGAAGGCGTCCCCTCCCACCCGAGAGATGGGCGGGGGCAGACTTTCATGCGGACGCAGATTTGTTCGCAAGCTGGTTAGGCTTGCCAAACCAGGGATTCGTCTGTCCCTCAGCAGGCGCTTTGTCGGCCTGGGATCTTTTACCTGCAGCACTGGGAGGACGAAAAAAAACGCTTGTGCGTGGTGAAGTAGGGCCCTTGCCTACGGCGTGGCTCCTTACCCTTTTTGGATTAGGGCAGCAGCGTGCTCTTACCTCCTGTGGCATCCTTAATGTCATCCAGAGATGCTCCAAAAAGTCTGTCGCCCTTAAAGGGCAAATCCATCAGGGCCTTCTTGGAAGATTGGTCCGCAGACCAACACTTTAGCCAGAGCAGACGGCGTAACACCACCGCATAGCTTAAGGCTCTGGAGAGTAAAAGAATAGTATCCAAGGCTGACTCGCAGACAAATTTAAGGCCCTGTACCAACTGGTTGGCCAGAGCCACCTTGTCCGAGGGAGCCTGACGTGCTTTTAACCCATTGTGCCGCATTTTAGTCCATTCAGTGAGTGTCTGAGACACCAGGGCCCCGACCACCGTAGGACGCACAGCCGATCCCACCACCGTGTATAGGTAGTGGGTGACCGCCTCAGCCTTCTTGTCCGCAGGGTCCTTGAAAGCAGGAGCCCCTTCCCCTGGAATTGTGGTTACTTTGTTTAATCTGGACACAGGAGGGTCCACTATCGGAGGAGAGGTACATTTTTTTCAGGAAACTCTCCTCAAAAGGGTAACACACCACCACCAAACTCTTAGGGACTGAAAAAACCTTCTGTGGTTTGTCCCACTCCTTGTATAAAAGCTTGTCTAGATAAGACACACAAGGAAACACCTTAGCAGTGCGGGTCAGCTTACGGAACCCAAAAGGGACCGACGCCTCTGTCGCTTCCGCAGACTCCTCTATCTTTAGAGTATCTCCCACTGCGGTGATAAGATCACCTACCAGAGCCTTTTTGCATGCCGACCTGGACCCAGAGTCATCCTCACTGTCCGGCTGGTCTTGGTCCGCATCCCCAGATACGTCAGAACCAGGGCCATGAGCCGTAGCTGGGCCCAGCTCCACATCAGAGTTGTCCCCAGAAGATGGCGGGGGAGGGGGCGCTTTTTAGCCCCCGCGTTCCCACGTGCCGCTTCTACCTTGGCAACAAAAGTCTCCAGGATCGCCGACATAGCGTCCACTGATACAGCGGGTGCAGGGGCACCAATTGCCAACTCAGGTGTTTCAGGGGAAGAGGCTTCCGCTTCTGACGCCATGCTGACCCACGCGCCTGACACCCACAGAGACTTCAGGCAAGGTAACAACAGCCCACTCTCCTAGCTGCCACAGAGATGAGGCCGCCCCCCCCCCCAGGACTCACCACCCTTGAACGGTCACCGCACAGCTGCCGTCCGCCTTCTGCTTGAGATGCTCTCTCTACAGCCGCCTGGGTCAGTTTGACCCTCCGCAGCATGTCTGTTGATTCGCGCCAGTTAAAGCACACTAGAGACCAAAACCCCCACAAAATGGGCGCCGAGCGGCCATACTGTAAAACAGCGCGGACCACAAGAAAATGGCCGCCGAGCGGCAGATAGAGGCCAAACCAGGCGCGGACCACAAGAAAATGTGCCGCCAACAGCATGGAGGGAGAAACACACAGGTAAGCAAAAACGGACACTCTTAATGGCAGCCCACTAGCACCCCAGTAAGCGGACGTACAGCGCAGTCCCCGCCACAGATGGAGCCCCCCCCCCCCCCAGCAGCCAGCCTAGCTCACAGAGCCCAGGGAGGAGGGAAGGGAGAGCGGAAAGGAAGGATGGAACCCCCCACTCGACCTCCCCGGGAATGTTCAGCTATGTCCTCGTGCCGAAGCAGGGGATTACTACTTACCCTTCCTGCGTGGATTATGCAGGAAGCATTCCAGACAGACCATCTTCCGCGCAGTTACGGAGGTGACTGTCGGCCCAGCACGCTGTGACTCAGCCATCTAGAGCGGTCATATGCGTGCCTCGGAGCTTGTAGCTCACCGGCCACCCGTAGAGCGACGGGCACGTCGTGGACGACCCAGTGCATAGCTAAGGTCGGCACACGCTCGATGGCCAAAACTGGGGGGACTACAAGGATCTGGGATCCAGCCTGTCACCCAGTCGGCAGTTGATCGCAGATCACAGGAACAAAAAATAGAAAAAAAACTCCAGATCCATGGGCCCGAAGGGAGCCATGTTCTTGCTCCGATGAAACCTTAATGAAGGTGAAACATGTCAGCAAGTCAAGCAATTTCTTGCTACACTCTGTGTAGCGTGTAAACAGGGGTGCCTAACCCACCGGACTAACCACCCCCACCAGCCGCCATGATCTGTTACTATGCCGCTTTGATCTGATGATAGCTCTGCGGCGCATCAATATCGATATTCCATTTGTGTGGACAGACTTTCCATTCCATGTGCATTTATTGGGATGATTCCTCCCGGGCTTGATGAATGGAACTCAATACACTCCAGGTGATACCAACAGAAGCATAGACTAACAGCAGCCGACCAACACACTTTGAACTGGTGAGTGAGTGTCTTCCATATATGAACTTTTTGGCAGCTTCCAATGGATGGTGGATTTATCCCACAGATATAACTTTGTGAGGGACAACTGTCGACTATTAATTCGGCCACAGTCACCCCATTTTTCTGAAGCGCAATTCAGCCAATCTCTATCCCTGTGACACCCTCACCCAACTATTGATTGTTCAATCATATTGGCTGGTCTATGGCTACCCAGCACAGTCACCTGTCAACTTTTTCATCATAAACAGTCACACGCACGGATTGAATACTGTTCATCTATCAGGCACTTACATAATAACCCCAAAGTCTTTGTGACTATGCCTATATCGATATTCCTTTCATGATCAGCAACGGTTGCATGTGTGTGGTGTGTATGGTCGTTTGGGTGGCCACCTCTGTTTTCACAGTTTTTTCTTTTTGACTAGTCTTATTTTATTATAGTTGTCTTCTAATGTGGTGTATAAATATCATGTATAATCATTAAATTGTTTTTTTATTTTCATAATTGCGGTTTACTTAGATTTAGTATCTTTAGTTTAGTTGACCCTTTTTGAAGAATACTGTCTGTGGGGGGGTCTTCCCTCTCCTCTCTCCTGTTTTTTTGCATATGATTTTTCTTATTCAGAGGCTCTACAGGTGGAATATGCCCTTATAGTTGGAGGTTATTATTATACCCGCTAATAGACTGATTTATAACTCACACCCCCACCTGGGCACCACTGTTAATTAATTATTGGATGAGTTTCTCCATAAACCCACCCCCTTGTGTTTTTTATCTTCTCCTATGCTAGACAGAAAAAAACTGAGCTGCGAGATGCAGGGAGAGGGGTTGTACCAAGAGGGACCGCCCCCTGGGCGGTACTGTACTGTATTTGATGTAATTAACACTTTGTACAAGTTTCTGCCTAGTCACTCCTGAATGAAGGCTAATACCCACTTTGTCAAGATTACTGCTGTGTCCGTCCATGAACGAAAGAGAAATATTCTTTAACTGTAAATGCCATATCTTGGAGTGCAGGACTTATAGTCATAGACCATGGGTTACATGCTACTAACTTCAGGTGATTGGACACTGGAGCTTTGCCGGGAATGACTTTAGTGCACCGGCAAATAATCCCACTCTGTGTGTATATAATTTACAGGGAAAGGTCAAAATTGCCAAACATTTTTTTTATCATCTTGAAACAGAGGTGAGGCTTCAACTGGTAAAAAAAATAAGTTTTGACTTTTATTAATCTTTAGCTGAGGTTTATGTATTTGTTCTATATCTTGAATCCTGTCTAAATTGGCCCTAGTATGTATGAATGTGGTTTAGGCACCATAGATTGTAAGTGCCTTGAGGGCAGGTACTGATGTGAATGTACAATATGTGTAAATTGATGGCGCTATATAATAAGCTGTAATAAATAAAAATGTAATATAAGTTTTGTTTGAAAGGCTCAGGTTTGTAACAGGTATACTGTATATTAACCATTGGGGGTCCATGCTATAGCAAAATGACGGCCACAGCGCGGACCCCAATTGCCGGGGGGTCGTCAATAGACGTCCTCCCCTTCGTGCGCGCTGTGATCACCCGAGTCACTTAGACTCGGGTGATCACAGATCCGAGTAAGGGGCTGATCCTGGCCCCTTAGCTGATCATGTGATGTAAACAAAAGCTCGGTAATCATCTTTTTTGAAAGCGTGAGGAGAAAAAAAAAGCTGATCACCGGCTTAGGTGCAAGGGACATCAGTCATCAGTCCCGAAGCGGAAGGAGACACATCTGCCTCATCTGTGCCACCTGCCAGTTTCCACAGTGCCACCTATCAATGCCCACCATTGGTGCCAATCAGTGCTGCCTATCATTGTAACCTACCAGTGCCCATCACTGCCACCCATCAGTGCCCATCACTGCCATCCATCAGTGCCCATCACTGCCACCTATTAGTGCCACTTCTCAGTGCCCACCAGTGGCACCCATTGGTGCCCATCAGTGCAGCCTGTTTGTAAAATTTTATAACAAAATATATATATATCTTTTAAAAAATTCAGTCTTTTTAATTTTTTTTAACAAAAAATAGAAACCGCAGAGGTGATCAAATACCACCAAAAGAAAAGCTCTATTTGTGGGAAAAAAAATTATAAAAATTTCCGTTGGGTACAGTGTTGTATGACCGCACAATTGTCATTCAAATTGCATCAGCGCTGAAAGCTGAAAATTGGTCTGGGCAGGAGGGGGGTTTAAGTGCCCAGTAAGCAAGTGGTTAAAGAAATGGCACATGGTGTAGACATTTAAAATGTGCCATTTTACTGACCCATATTAGGGATGAGCTAAGGGCTGTCCAAACCCAAGCTGCAAAGTATATTTATACGCGCCTCTACCGCCAATGATTGGCAATCTGTTTTGACAGCTTCCTAGTGGGATAGTGCAGGTGGGTTCGGAATCATGTCCAAATACACCTCATCAAGCCCATGCAGCTCCTTTTATGAAATCTTCTCACGAAAACAACAGTTCTGGAACCAAGTAAAAATGTGATATGCAGACATTAAGTTTAGGTTCAGTTTACAATCAATATTTATATAAACGACACAAGCACATATTAAATCAGTTTAATTATCAATATTAAAACACTGTAGTGCACCTTGTCACTACAGAGCGTAAAAGGCAATAATATTATATTAATATTAAAATGCATTTATTCAAAGACAAAAATATACATTCATAAAATAAAATATACTGTAAATTCCAAGTACAAAAATATTTAACATTTCTTAATTCCTGAAAATAACCATAACCAACTTTTACAGTTAAAATGTCTTCAGTGGTTTTGAATTCTGAAGCATCATAAGGTTGGACTTGAAGGTAACTTGTAGTGAAAGAATATGGAGGTTAACGATGCTGTACTTTCCGTCTGAAAATGGTAGTTGCCTGGCTACTACGGCAGCCTTTTATGGTAAGAGGCTTCAATACCTTCTGAGGGACAGAGCCACTACATGTATACTGGTCAGGTGTTCAAAATTCAAACAGACTATAAATCTACAGGTTTACTCTTCAAGTCAGTCATGGTGCCCAATTCTGAGCTCTAGGCATGGGTATACATACTCCCTGGTGATGTCACAGGTCTTCTTTATTCTTAGCAGTGAATTCCAATTGTTACAGAAAGTGGCACCATGTAATGATATGCCACCCTCTGCGAGTCCAGGCCGGGGGGCGGGCCTTTGACACCCTGGGCTTTTAGAAGTGGGTTGCATGACACAGGCATCATTCAATTCAGAAGGAGGAGTGCCGCTTGATTGGCGAGTCTGTGGGGTGACAGCACCAGATATAGGATGATATTGTAGCTTGAGTTATTTTTTTTGCTAATTTATCTGGTACTGGGCAATGTAATTTAAAATGTTTGCTATGCTGACAAAGCCAGAGTAGCCAGGTAACTAGTATTCTTAAAAGAAGGCCAGCATTGGCAGCCCCTGTACTTCTCTCAGTACTGGTTTCCTTTAATATAAAAACACCTTAAAAATCGAATAACCATGCTGCGCTGCCTGTTTACAGCCTGCAGGTGGCATTTTACACATCTGCACGCTCAATTAAAAAACACAACACTAACTTGCATGTACAAAAAGCCAAAAAGTATTAAACGGCTTGCTAACTCAAGGTTTGAAGGATGCAGTTGTATGTACCCAACATGTTTGGATGCTAAGGGAAATCGCCAACGTTTTTGCATCTTCTGGGGATACCTGCTGACAAATTCTCTGCACCCTTCCCAGTGCCTCCTATCTGCTATCACAAAGATGTCTTAGTGTTGCTCTTTCAATATTCATATATGCAAAAATTTATCATGACCATATATACAGCAGGTGCAGGAACCCCAGTACGGCCTTATAATAGGCTTGGTGGATAGACAAAGCTGGGACATTTGAAGAGAAGAACTCACCAGTGATATCCTCAAAAAATTATGAACTAGCAAAGCTTTGGCCTCCACCACAATTGTTGTATCAATTAAGGGTGAACTGATCCTTGTATGTAAGGCGTAGTCACAATATCCCTTTTAGCATCAAATGAGAGGTGTAGAATATATTTATTATTATGCATAGCCATTCTGTGTCCTGAATGTCTCAGAAAATCAGCAGAGGCTATTGGCAACACTTTGGAACTGGATACAAAGTGAAACAGGTGTGTTTGGAACTGTGTGCACTATTTCATTCAATGAGTAGCTAGTAAAATTTGGGTCCAGCATTTTAGGGTTAAACGGTTTATAGTTTTTCCTTTAAACAGAGCAGAGGTGGTGTAGAACCCCTGTAAGTAATTTATTTTTTGACTGTGACCCCATCGAGAAGATTAACCTCACTTTTTATACCTGTGACAACAGGAAAAGAAAGGTATGGGTGTCATAAGGAGAGTAAAAAGCCAAGAGCAATAAAAGTCTGGAAACAACTTTAACTGTTCCACTTTACTAACTTCCTGTCTCTCCGTCACTAGGGCAGACGTAATGGAAACCCTATCCAGGTTTTGGCTGGAGTTGGACGTTAAGAGTTAGGGGTTTAGACTCCCAATTGTTTTGTATGGAGCTTTTTGTTCCACTTAGGAGTTAAGGAGGTAATATTTTGGATTAGGTTGAGGAATTAAGTGTTAGTTCACCCTTAAAGAAAAGCGTAAGCATGAACTAACACCCCCCCAGGTCCCCGCTGTACTTGCCTCTGGGGCTGCCCAGCTGCCAGCACCCACGAGGCAGCTCCGGCAGTGAAGCGATCTGAAATCCCAGCTCTTCTCCATCAGGGTTTCCGGGACAGACCAGATTGATTCTAATTGGTCAGCGCCATCACCACATTTTTTTCTGTAAATTTGAACTAACACTTTAGGGATAGGGTGAGGTTAAATGTAAAAGTATGTTAATGTTAAGCATTAGTTTTAGGTTTTGGGTTGGGGAGTAATCTTTAGGGTCAGCCGTATAAGGCAGCGCAATTATTTTTTTAGCACTGCAAACACTGTCATTGTCAGGTTCTGGGCACTAAGCTCTACTGTACAAAAGAAAAAGGCTTGAATAAAAACCTGCCTGGGTTTCCCACTGCAATTAATCAGCTTTTCACTTTCTTTGTCTTTAACATAAGAAAGATAGTATAAGCTGATTGGTTTCTGAGGAACTGATAGGCGAAACCTTAGATCTAAATGCCTGCCTTGGCTATCTAAGGGAGATGTGTACATGTTAAAAGGCACAAGTGTCTGCTTGTAATTCTTTGCTTCTGCTGGAGAGCCTCACGTTGCTGCGATTTGACATCCACCTCCTGCTTCCTCTTCCTGCGGTGGCAGCCAAGACCAATCAAATGACTGTAAAAAAATAATAAATAGATGAACAATGCAGAACAAAGTGCATTCCATGTGTGATCAGATAATACAAAGCATGGGACTGGGGGAGGGGAGCCAGATGTGGGATCCAGGCTGGGTGTATTGAGTTCATATATGTTGTGGAAAGTTTGAACATAATTTAACAATTTATAATGAGCAGAAGTAACAGACTGTCACTAAGGAATATTTCTATCACTACCCTTATTAGCAGAGTAGCAGATACAAAACACACATTTAAGTATGCTACAACTGTCCTGGTTGGAATCGAAAAGGAGAATTATACGTTTAATGAGAAGTTAACTAACATCATCCCTAGCTCTCCAAAACCAATTACCATTAACCACCATGACAAGCAATGATGTGCCTGCACTTCCGCTGCAGAGATTACTCACCATTAAACTGGAGTCCGGCTCTGTTATTAAACTTCTCACAGAAGACTCCAAGTCCCCACACAACCTACGGGACTCTGAAAGAAGATCCTCACTGTGGGCAGATAGACAAAGAAGCATTAGAAAAAAAGAAATGAAAAATAAAACAGTGCAATTTTGATCTATTGGGCTTTGTCTACATAGGGAAAACTAAAGAGTACATGTTTACCCACACAGGGATGCACAGATGTTCCGTGGCACCCCGAGCAGGCAGTCCCATGATATTGTCTTTTTGGGAAGCAGTGGATGGACACAGACCCTGCTCCCAAACAAAAAGTGACAAATGTGGCAGAGGAGGGGGAGATGAGGCAAACAAGCAGGACTTCCCCTTTCGGGTGAAGTTCTGCTTTAATACATTTTCTGTTTAATTTAGCCATCTCATGTGGAATTTACTCTACATGGCCAAAAGGTTGATACCTGACCACCAAACTCATTCCAAAACCATGGGCAATAATATAGAATTGACCTCCCTTTGTGGCTACAACTATCTGGCTTGGCATTCCAAAGGGTTGAGGTCAGAGTTCTCCCTGCAGGCCACTCAAGTTCCCCCAAACCAGGAATTATGAAGCTGGCTTTGTGTACAGGTCACATTGGAACAGAAAAGGACCTTGCCCAAACTGTTACAACAAGGTTGGAAGCACACAGTTATCTAAAATGTCTTTGCATTTTGTAGCATTTACAATACCTTTTAACCACATGTCGACCAGCGCACGACGATATACGTAGACACAATGGCTCAGCTGGGCATATGGGCGTACAGGTATGTCCCCTTTAAGATACGGCATTGTGGGCGCGCGCCCGCCACGAACTCTGAGTCCGACCGCGGGTCCCGCGGACTCAATGTCCTCGGGATACCCGCGATCGTCTCACGGAGAGGAAGAACGAGGAACTGCTGATGTAAACAAGCATTTCCCCAGTCTTCCTAGTGACAGGACACTGATCACAGCTCCCTGTAATCGGGAGCAGTGATCAGTGTCGTGTCACATGTAGCCCATCCCCCCTACAGTTAGAACACATCCCTAGGACACACTTAACCCCTTCAGTGACCCTCCTGGTTAACCCCTTCACTGCCAGTGTCATTTTTACAGTAATCAGTGCATTTGTATAGCACTGATCGATGTACAAATGACAATGGTCCCAAAATGGCGTCAAAAGTGTCTGATGTGTCCGCCATAATGTCGCAGTCACGATAAAAATCGCTGATCGCCGCCATTACTAGTAAAAAAAAAAAAAAAATGAATAAAAATGCCATAAAAAGATCCCCTATTTTGTAGACGCTATAACTTTTGCGCAAACCAATCAATAAACGCTTATTTCGATTATTTTTTTACCAAAGATATGTAGAAGAATACGTATCGGCCTAAACTGAGGAAAATACATTTTTTTAATATATTTTTTGGGGATATTTATTAGAGCAAAAAAATTTCCTTTTTTTTTTCAAAGTTGTCGCTCTATTTTTGTTTATAGCGCAAAAAATAAAAAAAACGGCAGAGGTGATCAAATAACACCAAAAGAAAGCTCTATTTGCGTGCAATTGTCAGTTAAAGTGACGCAGTGCCGAATCGCAAAAAGTGCTCTGGTCTTTGGGCAGCCAAATGGTCCGGGGCTGAAGTGGTTAATGGAAAGGCCTGAACTCAATAACTTGGAGGGGAGTCTACCTAATTCTGGCCATCATATACTGCATCTCTCTGCATTAAGGAAACTTCCATCCAGAGGTCAGAGTGGTATGGCAAAATAATAATCTGTACTTTTTAGTGCAGAGATGATCAGCCAAGGAAACGTCATAAAGCAGGAATCAATGTCTGGACTGGTTTAAGAGGGCATTCTCCTCATTTTCCACATACACTTTTCCCTGTTACAGACCATCAGTGATATTACCTTTTCTTCACAGTTTCCTGAACAGGGGGGGTGATTCCTGGACCCCGAACTTTACTCTGAGCAGAAAAAAGACAAAAACAAAAAAAAAAAGAAGAAGGAAATCTATTGTTTTTATGCATATATAATTTTCTGTAAAACATTATCTGATCTTGGAAAAAATTAGTATGTACGCGGACGACACCCTGTTGTATCTAGCCGATTCTGGCTCTTCCCTACAGCTCGCGCTCGATACAATCGAGCGCTTTGGGACCTTTTCGGGTTTAAAAATTAATTGGGATAAGTCCCAGATCCTTCCTATTGACCCCTCCGTTCCACCGTCGGCACAATCCAGGCTCCCCCTCCTTAGGGTGAGCGTTGTGAAGTATCTGGGGGTTCAGATCACTAGATCACCAACGGACTACATTACACTCAATATAGAACCCCTGTACGCCCTGATAAAAGCCAAAATACAAATATGGTCGCGACTGCCTCTTGTGGTATAGGGTAGAATAAATTTGATAAAAATGATACTGCTTCCCAAAATGTTGTATGTTCTGTGGCACTCCCCGGTCTATATCCCTCTTAAATATCTCAAAAGCTTTGAATCCCTACTCAAGCCATTTGTGTGGAGTGGCAGCAGACATAAGTTGGCCTGGCGGACCCTCAAGAATCCCACGGATTTGGGGGGGACTGCTATGCCTGATTTACATCTTTACTATATTACATCACAGCTTTCTCAGCTGTTTCATGTGGATAAAACCAACACACACAGGATCCTATTACTGCAATCGCATTAGGTACACGGGGTATCCGATCCACAAAGACCAAGCCTACCCTTTACCATTACAGGAAAATATGGGACACTGCTATGACTAAGCTGAACATGGCCCCTTTAATGATTACACTCCCCTGTGGCACAATACTCACTTGCCTGAGCTCCTACGGGTCCCAGACCCTGCATTGTGGTGTTCGAGGGGTTAACTACATCTCTCATGTTAATATGGGTGGTAACATTAAATCATTCCATGCTCTCCAAGATGAGTATGAGCTCCCCGACAGCATGTATTTCAGATATATTAAAGTTCGCCACGCCCTCACCACACAATTCCAAAGGACATTACCGCAGTCTTCCCCCAACTCCATTATGGTCGTAGTCAAGGGTACGGACCCTCAAAAACGTATTTCTTACTTTTACACTATGCTACTTATACCACCATCCACGAAAATAGCTTATGCCCTTAAGCCCCGCTGGGAGAGAGAGGTGGGAGATCTGGAGGATGAGGAGTGGAGTGAGGCTCTGGACACCTGCAAGGAAGTATCCCCTAAGCTTTCTGACAGACTCACCCAAATATATATTCTGCACAGGTCCTACCTCACCCCGCTCCGAGTGCCCAGATTCAAAAGAGACTATTCCAATTCTTGCCCTATGTGTATGTGGGAGTTGGGTACGTTCTTCCACCTGCTCTGGGTCTGCCCTGTGATTCAGGGTTTCTGGAAGCAAATAAGTCGTTTTCCTTCACGATAACATGGGCTCACCCCTTACCCTGAACCCACAGTCGTGTCTACTGGGGATCTACCCCGGCCCAGAACTTGATAAATTTACTAAAACATTCCTCCAGGAGACACTGTTCACAGCAAGGAAATTGATTGCAAGGAAGTGGATGAGATCGTCTCCTCCGACCTTTGCCGAATGGAAAGCCGAAATTAATGGTACTCTCCCGTACCGTAAGTTCCTGTACATTAATAGAGGGTGTCCCACTAAATATAACAAAATCTGGGATAGATGGTTGGGAGTATCTGACACCCTCTCTTGAGGGATCTTATTATGTACCTCACATGTGGTTATGCTCTGTTGGGCACCGCAGGCTGCACAATGTAGGGTGGTTAATGTACCTAAATGTCTTTACATATCTCCTCCCTTTTCATTTTTTTTATTGTACCCAAATAGGTTATGTATGTGTTTATGATATTCATTTGCATGAATACTATGTATGTATGTATTGCCGAATAAAAACCTTTTTAATTAAAAAAAACAAAAAACATTATCTGATCTACTATGAACATATGACAGTTATACACAATAATGCATCCATAACCTGACAGTATATTCAGATGTCTGACAATGAAAGAAATGTTGCTAGTTTACGCTCTCTGTTGTCTTTTTTTTCATGCTCAGGGAGACCCCTGCATTCTGAATAAGAGGGCAACGGGATTACTGGTTGGTCAAAACACTTTCTATGAAAGCTTTCAATTGAACACCAGGAAATTATATATATATATATATATATATATATATATATATATATATATATACACATATACACACACACAGTGGTACAAGCAGGCCTTTTCCAACGAATGCATACACTATACGAAGAAAAAAAAAGGCCAAAATTCGGTCATTTAGACGGTTCATTCGTTCGTTTTTCAGCCAGTTAATGGGCACAAAATGGATAATCTTTGGGACATTTTTTTTTTATTTAAATTTCTTTATGAATCTTTTCCTACATACATTACATAAATACTTTTTTTTTTTTTTTTTCCTCGCTTTCCTTTCTCTCTCTCCCTCCCTCTATGCTACTTCGCAGACTCCTCCAACTAGTAGGGATAGAATACGGAGGCTATATGGTTGGGCATATTTTATATAGGATGACTATACCTTTCTTTTAGTATAACTATTATTAATGATATAAGTTTATAGGTAGGGGATGAATTGAGACCGCGTAAATGTTTTTATGTATATGTGTTTTAGTATTTATTTACTGTAATGTATGTAACGTTGGGAAGTTTTTGAGCTGAAAAAACGAAGGACAAGTTTGAAAATTGTCTGCCGAACAAATAATTAATTCCCGTCCGAACTGTCTGCACTAGGTATATGTAAAAAAAAAAAAATCAAACAAAAAAGTGCATTCATTTATGTTCACTGAACGATTTATCAGTCGTTACATGATGGCACCATCGTTTGCGCTCACGGCCGAATGTTCGTTTTTCTAAATTGGGTTCGGCCGATTTTTCGTATAGTGTATGGCCAGCATAAGAAAAAACAATCCAGCAAGCTAGACAGCTCATTTTACATTTCCTCTGTCTTGAAGAAGAAAAAAAAAAATACTGCAAAAGTGTGCTGGTAACTTTTAGATCTTTCTATGTCCCCTTGAATGTCACGCTGCCACAGTCGGACAAAGGGAGGGCAGTGGTCACAACCTCTGTGAGGGCAACAATCTGAGCACTACTACGTATGTATCCACAGAGATGAACGGCCTTGTCCCTCTCCCTAGGTACACAGGGTTTTAAGGGGGGCAGTTAGAAGTAAAGTTATTCTAAGGGTTGTCTACATGGGCAGTTTTGCTGCTTTCTGCCCATGCAGCTAAAAGTAAATAGATCTCTAATGCATCAGGAGCAGGGGAGGGCTGGGCCAGAGGGCAGGGTGGCAATTGCCTCCCAGGCCACCCTAACTTATGTTCAAAATGGCCGGCAACCGCTGCCCACTACCATTTTCTTTTTTATTCTGGTCTAGGAAGTAGGGCTGGGGGCACGGCCATGGCGGCCGACCACTAGCTGTTGCATTCCGGGAGTTGTAGTCCACGCTCAAGCTTCCGGTGGGTGGAAAACACAGCAGCGCAGAGGAAACTACAACTCCTTGGGACCGGATTCTTGGAAGCAGACAGAGGCAGGGCGTGCCAGGGAGTCGGAACGCAGGGCTGCAGGGCTGGGCGCTGGCTGCAACTTGACCCCAGGATCAGGAGCGTTACCCCCCCAGGAGACCGTGGCGTGCAAGGACCTGCTGAGCTGAGATCACTGAGGTGAGAGACCCTGACACCCCTAGCTGAGCCCCCATCTCCCCCACCATACACCCCATGTAACCTGCCCCAGTGATCAGGCTTTATTGATGGGCACTAGAGTTGGCTGCACTGATAAGCACTGGTGAGGCTGCATTGAAAAACCAGGTGGGCCATGGATGGTGAGCCGATTCAGCGGTTCAGTGGGCCACTTGACTGGACTTGCCCCCCAGGCCTAAGGCTACCAGCCCTCCCCTGATCAGGAGTGACACTGCGGCCAAAAAAATGGGGAGGTGGGGAGGTACTCTATCAGGAAAACTTCACCAGTGAAGTGTTGGATCCATTGCCACACAAAAGGGGATTCTTAGTGTGGGTAGACTTTGCTACTGAGAGTTAAGCCTAGTACACATGAGTTTTTTTTTCCGGGCTGAACGAAAAAAAAAAACTAGGAGCTCCAGTTGGAGCCGCTGTACTAACAATCCAGTGTTAGTACAGTGATCTTTCCCTGCTGGGCTATTGTGTTCTGACAGGGGAACGCCCCCCGCCAACGCTCTCAGCCAATAGCTGAGATCGCTATCGAGAGCCGGTCGGGCGCTGGTTTTTCAGCATGTCGGTCCGACAGTTCGGCCGGCTTCTGTCAGACTAGCTGCCATATACACGGGCCAAATGTCGGACGCTTTTTATTGAACCGGACGATGTCGTTCGACATTCAGCCCTTATGTACTAGGCTTTAGATAGCCATACTGGGAGCGCTCAAACATTTTATTCTGCAAAGCGTTTGCTTTACGTTTCCAATGCAATACCTGATAAAAACACAACTGAAGTTAATTTCCTTAAAGAGGAAGTAAACCCTGACGGGTTTTACTTCCTCTTTTGCTCTGCAAATGAAAAGCATAATGGGCTAATATGCATCGCATACTAGCCGATTATGTGACGCTTACCTGCAAACGAAGCCCATGCCGTCCCCTGTGAATGCCGCGTCCATTACCACCTCTCTTCCTTCCAGGGGCGCGGACTCCGGCTCTATAATTGGCCTGGAGCTGCGTGACGTCACTCCTGCGCATGCGCGTGGGAGCCGTCCGTAACAGCACACGCTAGGGAAGAAACAGCATGGAGGTCCGTTTCTTCCCAGCGCATGCGCCAATTACATCATCAGTGCACTACAAGCGAAATATCTCCTAAACGGCGCACATTTAGGAAATATTTCCACTACCTATAGGTAAGCCTTATTCTAGGCTTACCTATAGGTAAAAGTCAGCAGGGAGGGTGTACAACCACTTTAATGAGACTCTGTACTGTGCAATGAACAAAGTTCGCTTCACAGCAGACATTGTAATCCGGTTTGGCTTACCTTTCATTCTCTCCCCTGCTGCCAGGATCCACCAACCTACAGCATTACATGAGACTATCGACCTATAGAACTACATGTGACTGTATGCCACAACCCCCTCCATACTTGAGAGGCCAATCGCTAGCTTTGAGCAATGTCATGTGGAAGACTGAAAAGCCTTAAAAAAAAGAAGTACAGTCAAAGCTTGCTGTACTTCTCCTGTGGATCACAGGAGTGCAGATCGGTCTGCACTCCTGCGACCAGTTTTCAGCAGGCTGAATCCCCCTGTCGGCTGATGTCACAGAGCCAGCCCAGGCTTGGGAAATAGCGCGACCATATGGTAGGGATCTACCCACATGCCTGAACTGGTAACCGGCTCAGCCTCACAGCAAGCCGCTGAGAGCCTGAGCCAGCCGTTCTCGCCCCCTCCACAGCCCCCAGCGCTCCAGTGAGCGTGGGGGGCAGAGCAGACAGCGGTGACTGACAGTCACCAGCTCTCTGCTCAGGGAGATCTGAGAACAAACACCGCTGAGCGATCGGATATCTCGGTTCTCAGTGGTAAGTATGATAAAAAAAAATCTATAAAAATTCCTATACTTGCTATGAAAAATTTGCACAGCAGGCAAGAGTACTGTGGCAGTGGATTAAATGGAAAGAAATTATTGCTGCTGACAATGTGGCTTGTTAATTTTCAATACATGTTTCTCGATTTACATGTAGATCTGTCAACCAGCAAAACCATGCATTCATAAAATCACTGCAATACGTAAGATATCCTAACTTATGCATACACAAATGTAAAATCAGAGAGGAGAGAGAGGAGAGAGAGGAGAGAGAGAGAGAGAGAGAGAGAGAGAGAGAGAGAGAGAGAGAGAGAGGGGGGGGGGGAGAGAGAGAGAGGGGGGGAGAGGAGAGAGAGAGAGAGAGGGGGGGGGGAGGGAGAGAGAGAGGGGAGAGAGAGGAGAGAGAGAGAGAGAGGAGACAAAGGAGGAGAGAGGAAGGGGAGGAGGAGAGAGAGGAAGGGGAGGAGGAGAGAGAGGAAGGGGAGAGGAGAGAGAGGAAGGGGAGAGGAGAGAGAGGGAGAGGAAGGGGAGAGAGACCGAATGGCTATAAACAGGCCAGAAGAGTAGAATCCAGTAGATTTCTCCTTACACAAGCAATCCTGAGTAGGTCCCAGAGCTCCTGCTGCCTCTTCTCTTGTCTCTTTACCACCTTCTTCTCATCTTCTCTCATCAAGTTCATGACCTCCTTCACCCGGGGAGAAAGCTCCAGAGCTTTTCTCTTACACAGCACTGTCTTACTGCAGAAGAAAGGAAAACCATACATGAACAAACAACCAGAGTCACAGGCAACATTGACTATGTATTAAAGGCCAAGTTTAAAATGAAAAAATAAATAAAAATATTTTTATATATATCACACACAGTATCTCACAAAAGTGAGTACACCCCTCATATTTTTGTAAATATTTTATTATATCTTTTCGTATTACAACACTGAAGAAATTACACTTTGCTACAATGTAAAGTAGTGTACAGCTTGTATAACAGTGTAAATTTGCTGTCCCCTCAAAATAACTCAACACACAGCCATTAATGTCTAAACCGGTGGCAACAAAAGTGAGTACACCCCTAAATGAAAATTTCCAAATTGGGCCCAAAAGTGTGAATATTTTGTGTGGCCACCATTATTTTCCAGCACTGCCTTAACCCTCTTGTGCATGGAGGTCACCAGAGCTTCACAGGTTGCCACTGGAGTCCTCTTCCACTCCTCCATGACGACATCACAGAGCTGGTGGATGTTAGAGACCTTGCGCTCCTCCACCTTCCATTTGAGGATGCCCCACAGATGCTCAATAGGGTTTAGGTCTGGAGACATGCTTGGCCAGTCCATCACCTTTACCCTTTAGCAAGGCAGTGGTCATCTTGCAGGTGTGTTTGGGGTCATTATGTTGGAATACTGCCCTGCGGCCCAGTCTCTGAAGGGAGGGGATTATGCTCTGCTTCAGCATGTCACAGAACATGTTGACATTCATGGTTCCCTCAATGAACTGTAGCTCCCCAGTACCGGCAGCACTCATGCAGCCCCAGACCAGGACATTCCCACCACCATGCTTGACTGTAGGCAAGACACACTTGTTTTTGTACTCCTCACCTGGTTGCTGCCACACACGCTTGACACCATCTGAACTAAATAAGTTTATCTATTTGTCTTCAGCAAACTGTTTGCAGGCTTTCTTGCGCATCATCTTTAGAAGAGGCTTCCTTCTGGGATGACAGCCATGCAGACCAGTTTGATGCGGTGTGCGGCGTATGGTCTGAGCACTGACAGGCTGACCCCCACCCCTTCAGCCTCTGCAGCAATGCTGGCAGCACTCATATGTCATATCCACAACCTCTGGATATGATGCTGAGCACGTGCACTCAACTTCTTTGGTCGACATGGCGAGGCCTGTTCCGAGTGGAACTTGTCCTGTTAAACCGCTGTATGGTCTTGGCCACCGTGCTGCAGCTCAGTTTCAGGATCTTGGCAATCTTCCTTTAGACTAGGCCATCTTTATGTAGAGCAACAATAATTTTTTTCAGATCCTCAGAGTTCTTTGCCATGAGGCGCCATGTTGAACTTCCAGTGACCAGTATGAGAGAGTGAGAGCGATAATACCAAATTTAACACAATTGCTCCCCATTCACACCTCAGACCTTGTAACACCAACGAGTCACATGACACCAGGAAGGGAAAATGGCTAATTGGGCCCAATTTGGACATTTTCACGTAGGAGTGTACTCACTTTTGTTGCCAGCGGTTTAGACGTTAATGGCTGTGTGTTGAGTTATTTTGAGGGGACAGCTAATTTACACTGTTATACAAGCTGTACACTCACTACTTTACATTGTAGCAAAGTGTAATTTCTTCAGTGTTGTCAAATGAAAAGATATAATAAAATATTTACAAACTGTGAGGGGTGTACTCACTGTTGTGAGATACTGTGATATATATATATATATATATATAAGGGTCTCCCTATTGCCACTATAGGGGAACGCATTTCACTATATGCAGATGACACCCTAGAATATTTGGCCGACACAATGAGTCACTTCACACGTTACTATCTGAAATGACTACATTTGGCGATTACTCTGGCTTCCGGGTGAATTGGGACAAATCCCATCTCTTTCCTTTAGATTCCGCTGCGTTTCCTCAGATTCACCTGGAGTCCAGACTACAGGTGGTGTCCTCTTTTAGGTATCGGAGTTCTGTTACAGATACCTTTATCTGCCTACATCACTAATAATTTAGACCCCTTATTAACTCGACTGCAGGAGCAAACCAAACAGTGGATGGACTTGCCTTTGGACCTTATGGGTAGGGCCAACACCCTTAAAATGATTTATTTACCTAAAATTGCTGTATATTCTGGCTAACTCCCCTTGCAAAATCCCCAAGTCTATTTTCAAATGTAAAGATGCAATCTGTACAACGTTCCCGTGGAACGGTAGACCCCCTAGGGTGGCTCTTGAAACACTAAGGTTGCCAACACATTTGGCGTTTCCTAACTTTTATCTATATTATCTAGCATCTCAACTGGTACATATTCATGATTGGCTGCACCCAGTCGCAGCGAATGCTTGTACTACTACTGAGGGAGCCATTGCATCTTCCCTAGAAACCCTACATAACATTATCTATAGAGGTTGGGTCCAAACTCACCCCGGCACCTCTATACTAGCTACCTCTCTTTCATTATCCCATTGCATTATTACGAAGATATCTAAACATACCTGGTCGATATCTCCCAATAACCCCCTGTGGTTCAACCCCAATCTACAGAAGCTGTATTCTTTGCCTGATCCCAATCGCTGGTACTCTAAGGGGGTTAAATACCTGTGTCATTTATACGATGCACAGGGCTTTAAATCTTTCCATCAGCTACGCCTTGACTTTGACCTGCCACGCTCCTACCTGTTCTATAACTATCAGCTCAGACATGCTGTCTGGGCCCAGTTTGGCTCCCTAGGTGACCCTACTAACCTACCCCCCATTGGAGAATTTTCTGAGACACCCTGAACCCACTAAACTTGTTTCCGCCTACTATGCTGCCCTAACGACTGACTTTAACCCCAGATTTCGCAAGGCTCAGGCGAAATGGGCCTCTATGGACATTCCCCTTACAAATGATGACTAGACCGAATTTAGTAAAACATACAAAACCTCAGTTATCTCATCGAGGGACCACATTATACATATTAAAATTTTCCATCACTCCCACCTTACCCCAGCTAGGCTACATAAAATGGGGTTACCACCCACGGCTGGATGCTTCCGAGGCTGTGGCCAAACTGCCGACTTCCTACATTGTTTCTGGTCATGTCCAGTGGTTCAGGCCTTTTGGGCGGAGGTGGGCGCTTTCATCTCTTCAGCATTAGGTCTCCCAAACATTGTCCACCCCAAGAACTGCCTTTTAGGCATTTTTGCTGACTTGCATATACCAGCACACGCTAAGAGACTACTCCGCATTCTCTATTTTTATGTTAAAAATACTATTTTGTTGTCATGGAAGGGAACACAGACTTCACTGAAATCTTTCTGGTTAAAGTTAATTAATGATTCTATACCACTATATAAACTTACCTTTGAACTCCGGAAACGGAATAAAACATTTCACAAAATCTGGGGTAGATGGATAGCTAGTCCTTTGACCCTTCCCCCAAAATGAATATATCTTAAGGTTACTCCTAGGTTGTGCCACATAATTTAATGTGCTGATCTCCACTGTTGCTATATGAAGTTGGCACTGATAGTATGGTTGAACCCTGTATTTATGTAATCGGTTACAATGTGCGACAGATGCATCATCATTTGTTTATTGACTGTAAGAGCGTACCGTTTGTTGCTGTATACCAATGAACAACCAAGTTTTGTTTTGTTGTTTGTTTCTCTTGTATGTTGGTTTGTCTTACCAACCCAATAAATAATTTTTATTTATTTTTTAAAGATATTTTATCTATCTATCTCTGAGATAGAGATAGATCTATCTGTATAGTAAATACATATATTTTTGCAGTCAAAACTTTTTGTTGTGGTCTGTGTAATAGAGAGAGGTATTTACTCTGATAAACACTGTCACGTAGACTAGAAGTGAAGGAGAATTGAAGATATGGGAGTTGTCAACAGCACAGAAATATAGGGGAAATCTTCCAATAGGGACACTTGTTCTGGTGACGGCTGTTTAACAGGGGCTTCCATCACTTTAGAACAATATGCACTAGGGGTGCAACGGATCAAAAAACTCACGGATCGGATCGATCCTCGGATCAGAGCCACGGATCGGCAAAAAAAAAAAAATTACTACGTCATCCCTCCCCACTGTAATATCCACAATCTTCCCCCAGTAATATGCACAATCTTCCCCCAGTAATATGCACAATCTTCCCCCAGTAATATCCACAATCTTTCCCCAGTAATATCCACAATCTTCCCCCAGTAATATGCACAATCTTCCCCCAGTAATATGCACAATCTTCCCCACTTACCAGTCTCTCCCGCCGGCCAGTTCAAATCCACGAGCAGCGAGGGATGATGACGTCACAAGGCGGCCGCCGCCCCCGGGTGTACCAAGATGGCCGCGGCTCCGGAGCTAGGCCGAAGCCGCGGCCTTTCCTAAGGCCGAGGATCGCGGTGTGTGCCGATCCGAACGGGGTGACCCGTTCGGATCACGGATCGTCACCGATCCGTTGCACCACTAATATGCACTCACCCTTCATAGCAACTAGTCCATGCAGACACAGTTCACCATTTACAGCAAATACTCCATGCATAAAAAGGGCCCCAGTAGTTGTAGATGCCTTGTTGCAGTTGGTTTAAGGTGTGACATTTTGGGTATCTAGTTACTTGATGCAACCTCGTCTTTTATATTTTACCAAAAATTGGGTAATTGATTGCGTTTGTATGCCCTAAAATTAACTTTAGTGCATTTTTTTTTAAATGTTGCATTTCCTAGACCTCTACGGCAGGGATATGCAATTAGCGGACCTCCAGCTGTTGCCAAACTACAAGTCCCATGAGGCATAGCGTGACTCTGACAGCAGCAAGCATGACACCCAGAGGCAGAGGCATGATGGGATTTGTAGTTTGGCAACAGCTGGAGGTCCGCTAATTGCATATCCCCGCTCTACGGTAATTTTGTGTAAATTAAAAATTGAAACTACTACTATTTAATTTTTTAGCGTGTCTGCTTTCAGACAATATATCATGTTTTGGGGGTTTTATGTAATCTTTAGGCCTAAAATTATTTTTTAAATGTATGTAAAAAAATGCAAACACGGCTCAGGCAGCGAAAGGGTTAAAAGGATGGGGGTATAAATGTTGGCACTGCTCTTTATCAACTTATAGATGTTAAAAAAAAAATGCAATCAGCCCCATTACTCGGATAAATACCTGAGCTGGTCGTATATTAAAATGACTCTCTTCTCAAAGCTCTGAATAGCCTGGAGAAGCAAGCGCACCATCTCTTGGCTGTCCCCTCCGGTCCTCTGATCTGAGGAAAGAAATACATCATGATGAAAAATTATGTCCCAACTTCTGAAGACCAACAAAGCAGCATTAACAGGTACTCTACATACCTCTTGGCCTCTCTCGTAGTTTCTTGTAAAGTTCTTTGGCCTGCTCCTCTCTGTGAATGCAAAATAGAATTGTTTTTAGCACCTAACACCTTCAATGCTAGAGCCCCCCCCCCCCCCCCCCTGTCAGACATAAAGAGTATCTTTTATATACAGTTGTGGAAATTTAGAAAAACCAGCATAGAGACAAATATGTAGAGAAAATGCTACTGCAAGTTACTTATAACCAGAATTATACTACTTTTATTTGATATTACCATGTAAACCTTAAAGTAGAAGGCAACCAAGCTTAAATCTACTCCCTTCCCCAAGCTTATTCTATCTACCCTGTAAAAGGAAAAATGCCTCTATAAATTGCCCATTCTGAAGCTGCTCCGGTCTGGCCAAGTGATAGGGTCCCAGAGCCAGCTTTAGTGTGGAGGAGGGACAGCCGACAATGTAAGCCTATGGGCCATGTCAATACGCAGGCTCTGCTGCTGTTGTCAGCAATCTCTCCTTTCCATTGAAGCTGGCCACTGGAGAGCTCATGTGACTGGACCAGAGTGATTTCAGATTAAGCAAGTATAGGCGTCTTTCCTTTTACAAGGTAGATAGATTATGCTTAGAATGGGGGTGGGAGTAGATTTAAGCTTAGTTAGGATTTGACTCGCCTTTCACTTTAAGGGCCCATTCACACTACAATGCACATAAGGGCCCATTCACACTATGTGCAGTTACCAGCGTTTTTCCACATTGAAAAAATGCAGGAAACTGCAATGACACACAGAAAAGCATAGGTTTTCCATTTGTCATGTTCAGACCACAACACAGTGTTTCACTGCCTTCGAAAGCAATGTGATATTATGCAACATGTTTGCATAAAATTGCACCACTCTGCATGGCAACTGCACAGTGTGAACTTTTCCTGCGTCAACCCTTTGCATATTTGCAACCAAAGTATGTGAGCATTTGTAACATATATTCAGTGCAAACATTAACCACTTTCAATACCAGGCCTTTATAACCTCCTTCCTGCCCAAGCCAATTTTCAGCTTTCAGCGCTGTCGCAATTTGAATGACAATTGCGCGGTCATGCTACACTGTACCCAAACAAATTTTTTATCATTTTGTTCCCACAAATAGAGCTTTCTTTTGGTGGTATTTGATCACTGCTAGGGTTTTTATTTTTTGCGCAATAAAAAAAAAAAAAAGACGGAAAATTTTGAAAAAAATATATGTTTTTCTTTGTTTGTTATAAAATGTTGTAAATAAGTACATTTTCTCCTTCAATGACGGGCACTGATATGGCTGCACTGACGGGCACTGATATGGCTGCACTGACGGGCACTGATATGGCTGCACTGATAGGCGCTTATAGGCGGCATTGATGGGCATCACTGATCTGGCAGGCATACATAATGGTGCCAGTCAGTGCCCATTTGTGGGCACTGATTGGCATATATTGGCATTCCTGGCGACCATGGGGGACGTGCCTGGCCATCCACATGTTAGGGGCTTCCCTGGTAGTCCTAGCGGCATCCCTGGTGGTCCAGTGTGGGCATCCACGGGGGGGCTGTGCTGATAAACAATCAGACCCCCCCCTCCCCAATCAGGAAAGCCGCCGAACGGCTCTCCTCTACTCGCGTCTGTCAGACGCGAGTGTGGAAAAGCCAATCAACGGCTTTTCCTGTTTACACCGTGATCAGCCACGGCTGATCATGTGGTAAAGAGCCTTCGTCAGAGGCACCACAGATCACAGTTATCCTGCTGGACGTCATATGACGCCCAGTCAAGATAACTGAACCACCGCCCGGCCGCCATTCTGCTAGAGGCCGGGCAGGAAGTGCATTCTAAAATAATGTAATGCTATGTCTAACACCTATAGGGAGCTGTACAAACCAAGCAGCATGCAATTTCACAGATAGACTCCCTCCAGAGGTGGTTCTGGCCAGCTCAGTAGATTGCTTTAAGAAAAGCCTTGGATTATTTCCTAAATGTACACAATATACGGTAACTGGGTACCAACATTTATAGGTAAAGTTGATCCATGAAAATCCAATTGCCTCTCGAGGGATCAGGAAGGAATTTTTTCCCCTGCTGTAGCAAGTTGGATCATGCTCTGCTGGGGTTTTTCACCTTCCTCTGGATCAACTTTGGGTATAGGATTGTGTATATAAAATTGTATGGATTTTTTTTTTTTGGTTGAACTAGATGTCTTTTTCCAACCCAACTATGGGGTTGATTTATTAAAGGCCAATCCACTTTGCACTACATGTGCACTTGGAAGTGCAGTAGCTTTAGATCTGAGGGGGACATGTAAGGAAAATAAAAAAAAATAGGATTTTTATAACAGCTTACCTGTAAAATCCTTTTCTTGGAGTACATCACGGGACACAGAGCGGCATAGTCATTACTATGTGGGTTATATAGATACCTTCAGGTGCTGGCACTGGCAACTTCCAAAACCGGAAGTACCCTCCCCTATATAAGCCCCTCCCATCCGGGAGCACCTCAGTTTTGTAGCAAAGCAATAAGTGTCCCCAAAGAGGGGTGGGAGCTCTGTGTCCCGTGATGTACTCCAAGAAAAGGATTTTATAGGTAAGCTGTTATAAAAATCCTATTTTCTTTCTCGTACATCACGGGACACAGAGCGGCATAGTCATTACTATGTGGGATGTCCTAAAGCAATGCCCAATGAGGGGGGGGATACACCATACATAAGCTGAGCGCTATCAGACATGAGGATCTTTTGCGGCCTGCAACACACTGCGCCCAAAGGCGACATCCTCCTGACTTCTAACGTCCACCTGGTGGAACCTAGTAAAACGTGTGTACTGAAGACCACATTGCGGCCTTACAGATTTGAGCCAGGGAGGCCTGGTGATGCACTGCCCATGAAGTTCCAACTGCTCTCGTGGAGTCCGCCCTAACTTTGAACGGAGGCGGTCTCCTTCTCAAGCCATAGGCTTGCATTATGACCTGTCGAATCCACTTGGCTAAATAGATTTTGACGCTGCCTGACCCTTTCTGGGGCCTTCCGGCAGAATAAACAAAGTATCCGTTCTGCGAATCTGAGCAGTGGCTTTTAGATAAGCTTTAACTGCTCTTACTACATCCAAAGAATGCAATAACTTTTCCTCTACCGAACTAGGTTTGGGGAAAAAAGAAGGAAGAACCACATCTTGGTTCAAATGAAAACCTTGATACCACCTTAGGAAGAAAGGCTGGATGAGGACGTAACACTACTCTGTCCTTATGGATAACCAGATATGGCTCTTTACAGGACATAGCTGCTAATTCCGACACTCTTTTAGCCGAACAAATGGCTACTAGAAAAAACAATTTCCTGGTGAGAAGAACCAAGGAACTATGCTGTAATGGTTCAAATGGTTGTTTCTGTAGAACCGACAGAACCAGGTTTAGATCCCATGGACATATGGGAATATTAACCGGAGGACTAATACGCATCACTCCTTGTCTAAAGGCTTTGACTAGTGAATGCGAAGCCAAGGGCCTTTGAAAAAATATTGACAAGGCCGAAAACTGACCTTTGATAGTACTCAAGGCAAGCTTCCTATCTACAGCCCACTGTAGGAAGTCCAGAATCCTACCTATTACGTACTTATGTGGATGCCATTTCTTGGCCTCACACCACGCGATGTACGCCTTCCAGATTCTATAGTAGATCTGCCTGGATACCGGCTTCCTGGCATTGATCATGGTAGATACCACAGGATTAGAGAGCCCTCTCTTTTTTAGAATGTGGGCTTCAATAGCCAGGCCGTCAAACCTAGGGCTGGTAAGGAAGGTTGGTATATCGGTCCTTGCGAAAGCAGGTCCGGACGACGTGGGAGAGTCCAAGGACTCCCCACTGACATTTTACAATCTCCACGTACCACACTCTTCGGGGCCACGCTGGAGCCACCAGAATCACTGGTTTCTTTTCTACCCTGATTCTGCGGAGAAATCAAGGTAACCATTGTGGCGGTGGGAATGCATATATCAGCTTGAACTGATCCCAAGGGATCACTAGGGCATCCGAGCCGCAAGCTAGGGGATCCCTTGTCCGAGAGACAAACCTGTCCACCTTTGCGTTAAATCTGGATGCTAGAAGATCTACATCCGGTGTTCCCCACCGCTGACATATTGTCCAGAAAACCTCGGGGTGAAGGGACCATTCCCCTGGGCATAATTGCTGGCGACTTAGAAAGTCCGCCTTCCAATTCTCCACTCCTGGAATGAATACCGCAGATATGGCTGGGACATATCTTTCTGCCCATTTCAGGATGTAATTTACTTCCCTCTGGGCTGCACGACTCCTGGTGCCCCCCTGATGATTGATATATGCCACTGCTGTGGCATTGTCTGATTGAATTCTGACAGGGGACCCTTGGAGTTTGGATGTCCATGCTACTAGGGCATACCGGGCTGCTCGTATCTCTAAGAGATTGATGGGCAGGGCCTTTTCTGCATACGACCATCTGCCCTGGAGAGACCATTGCTCCAGTACTGCTCCCCAGCCTATAAGGCTGGCATCTGTAGTGACCACCTTCCAAGAAATCGGACTGAAGGATTTCCCTTTTTCCAGATTCTGGGGAACCAACCACCAACGGAGGCTCTTGCGAACGGAAGGGGACAAGGACATTGTAAGTCTAGGGCCTGAACTTTTTTGTTCCAGGCTGACAGTATAGCCCTTTGCAAATTCCTTGAATGGAATTGGCCGTAGGGTACTGCTTCGAATGATGCCACCATTTTTCCCAGCAGCCTCATGCACAGGCGTATGGACGGCTGTCTTTTTTGTACCCACTAAGTGGATCAAATCTTTCAAAGACAACACCTTTCCTCGAGGCAAGAATATTTTTCTCTGGCCTGAATCCAACCATAGCCCCAAGTATTCCAGACTTTTGACTGGTTTTTAGGGCTGACTTGTCTCGGTTGATAATCCAACCGTGAGATTCCAGATACTTGATTGTCTTGTGAACGACCACGTCTAGTTTTTTCACTGAGTGGTCTATCAGCAACAAGTCATCTAGATATGCCATTATCATTACACCTTGTGTTCTTAGATTGGCCAATAAAGGGCCAGAATTTTTGTAAACACTCGTGGTGCTGTGGCCAGACCGAAGGGTAAGGCTCTGAACTGAAAATGGCGCCCTTCTACTGCAAAGCGTAGAAATTTTTGGTGGACTGGAAAGATGGGAATGTGCAAATAAGCATCTTTGATGTCGATCGCGGCTAACCAATCCTCCCCTTGTAGGGCAGTGGCCACCGATCGGATCGACTCCATCGGAAAGTCCTGATATACAGGAATTTGTTTAGCCCTTTTAGAATTAATATGGGCCTCCCGTCCCCGTTTGCTTCGGGACTGTAAAGAGGTTTGAGTAAAACCCGAACCCCCATTCTTCCAGGGGAACCTCCATAATTACTCCTTGGAGCAATAGTTGTTCTAGTGCCAACAGGAGGGACTCTCTCTTCCGGGGATCCCTTGGCACGTTTGACCTCAAAAATGGGAAGGAGGAGAGTCTTTTAACTCCAATCTGTATCCCAAACATACTGCGGAGAGCACCTATCTGTTTTGATCGTGTCCCGCCAGGTCTCTTGCGAACAACTGGAGTCCTCCCCCCACCCGACTGAGTGGGGGCAACCCTTTAATGAATTTAACTTTGGGGGAGGTTTTGTACCTCCCCTGACCCAGGGTTTCTCATTACCCTGCGATTGTCCCTTTTTTTTACCCCCGGGAATTGACCGAGGAGGCCGTCGGAACTGTTACACAGCCGATGCCCCAGGGACTGGAGAAGCAGGCCTCTTAAAGAGGGACCTCTAACTCTGTTTTTAACCGGCAAGAGTGTATTTTTACCGCTGGAAATTTTCTGGATATATTTGTCCAGGTCTTCCCTGAATAAGCGTTCACCATGAAATGGGACGCTAACGAGCCATTCTTTACAGGGAGCTTCAGCAGACCAGTTTTTGAGCCATAGAAGCCTACGCATATGTACTACAGACAGCGTAAGGCGGGAGGCCTGATGGATTGAATCCTTTATGGCATCAACCGCAAAGCCTAAGGCTCTAGGTAGATCACTTAGGGCAAGGGCCTGCTGATCTGTCAAGTCCCTCAAGACCTGTTTCAACTGATCCTTCACTGCTTAGCAGACCCCACTGCTGGTTGTGTCACCAAGCTTGCTGTAGAAAGAAGCAGATTTTCATAAGGACTCCAATCTTTTATCTATTGGGTTCTTGAACATTTGGACATTATCCACTGGACATGTCAGTGATTTATACACACAAGAGATGGCTGCGTCCACTGTAGGGACCTTCCATTTTTTGATGAACTTATCCTCCATGGGATAGACCACCGGAAATCTCTTGGGGGGAATAAATATTTTCTCAGGATGTTCCCAATCCTGGTAAATGAGCCCTTTCAGTAAAGGGTGAAGTGGAAAAGAACAGACAGACAGTCTGGGGGCTTCTAGCGACCCCAACGAGGATACAGTAGTGGTTGATGGTTCCGCAAGGTGCATTTTTAAATGCTGATCGGACCATGTTAGTCAGAGACTGAACCCATAATCTTTCAGCTTGAGATGCTGAGAAAAAGGTTCCTCCACTGTTGATTCCTCTATAACAGAATCAACCTCATCCTGATCCCCTTCAGGCAGGTCGATCCCTGTATGGGACTGTTGCTCTGCTAACAGGCACTCTGAAGGAGGAGAGACGGAGATCGGGCGTGCTTTCCCTGACAGGGAGGCAGCGATCAATGTTGACAATCTCTCTCTAATCCTCCCAGAGCTGAGGAAAAAACCTCCTCTGTTACATACACAGGAGCAGGTAAACTGAGGACAGCCACAGTACCAAGTACCCCTGCGGGGTCTCTACGGTCACTTACCTCTGAACTTCAGGGGAGACTGGTGCAGCAGAAGCATGCCCAAGATCCTCAGAGCCCGATGAGACCCCCTTCGCTTCCTGGAAGATTCAGTTCCGGAGCTTCTGGACGGCATATTCCTAAGCCTAAAGCTGAGGTATTCCAGCCGTAATACACCACTTTTACTGAGAATAGTCTAGCACAATTGCTGCTATATAACAGTTGGTGTCTACTAAAGTGCCTTTCTAGGGGATGCCTGCATCAACCGCCTCTGTGTGCCTTTATACTGTTGCTAGCTCTGTCTGTGCACTTCAATAGCCAGCTATGATTGTGCTTTAAAACACGCTGGACGCCCGCACATGCGCAGTAGCGCCGCGGCGCACACCGAGCGTCATCCACCCGCTCCGCCCCTTTTTCCAGATCGCCTCTATATATAGAGGCGCGTGCACGTGCGCGGGCACGTGCGCCTTCGGCGCCTTTTTGGAAAAAAATAAGGAGCTAGATGGGAGCCAGGGTCCCTGCCGCAGGGCCCGGGGATGGATGAGCGCAGCAACAGGGCAGAGGAGACAGCTTCCCAGCAGAGAACTTACCAACTGCCTGGATTTGATTTTGGAAGAAAAAAATCCACATTACAAGAAAAAGAACCATAGCGGCCTCTAGTGTCTAACACAGGTACAGCGGTCTTACATTTTTTTTTTTTTTCTTGCCTACTATTAAAATTTTTACATTTTCTCAGTAGTAACAGGCATACACAGAATATTAGCGGGAATACCTTAGGTAACAGGCAGAAAGACAAAATAGGCTTGGGGGTCCCTCAATAGAACCAAGTTCCTGAGGGCCCCCACTTACCTTTTCCTCGCCGCAGGACTCTGTTTGGTCCACAGAAGCCCAAACTTCACCTATCACGGCAGGCATTGTAATTAAACCTTCAGGGACCGGGTTCCCAAGGATTCCACTCCCCTGGACCTGTATAGCACCCTGCACAGAAAACATCTTGGTCGTGGGTATGACCAGAGCTCTGGATCCCAGGGTCCAGCCCTCCTAAGAGAGGCATTACAGGCAAAACCTTGCTCTTCTCTTGCAAGGCCCGGGTACCGACCGTTTAGCTATGAAGCTTTTTTGGTCGGATCCGGAATAGCTTACTGAGGCCCAAAAGAACCTGTACGCAAGCTCAGTGAAAAACACATGTTACTTCTTGGCCAACACCTTAGACACTGGCAAAAAACTGAGGTGCTCCCGGATGGGAGGGGCTTATATAGGGGAGGGTACTTCCGGTTTTGGAAGTTGCCAGTACCAGCACCTGAAGGTATCTATATAACCCACATAGTAATGACTATGCCGCTCTGTGTCCCGTGATGTACGAGAAAGAAACAGCATTTTAGCTTGCACATGATTGGATGATAAAATCAGCAGAGCTTCCCCTCAGATCTACAGCAAGTGCACTTGTAGTGCAAAGTGGATTTGCCTTTAGTAAATAAACTCCTATGTGACTATATATAGAACAGTTATCCTGCCTGCCTGCCTATTCCAGTGTACAAAGGTACCCTCTTGCCGGTCTTCAGATGTGTAATTACTTACAGCTAATGACAGTGATCTGCCATAATCTTTACATCCTGTGGGTACAATCTTCTGATCCACAAGAGAGGACTCCACAGAATTCATAGAAGTTTATGGGGATGGACTATGCAGAGGTGGCCAGCACAGGGACGTTTTGGGCAGAATGAAGACTGCAGCAGTCCATGGTTGTTGGAACTGGGAAACCATGGTGGAGGAGGGATATGATTGAGCAACGTTAATGTGAAACGCATTAGCTGCTGTTATACCCCTTATTTGTATGCTGTGGATTGTAGTTTGATTTGATTCTTGGATTAAAAAAAGTGATTTTATGGAAGTGCGGCCATCCAAACTTTCTTCATATTGGAACTCCTGAGACATACAGCGTCAGCACCCTTCGGTGTGTGGTGGTGGTGGTGGTGATATTTGTGGAGACTGAAGCCCCGTACACACGGTCGGACTTCCATCGGACTTATCCGTGTTTTTTTGTCCGAACAGAGTTGGTCGGGAACACCCATAACATACACACGCTCTGGCTTTTCTGCAAACTTTCCCAAAACTTTTTGTAACATCACGTGGTTTTTCTGCTCTTTTCCGCCACCCTTTGGTCAACTTCTGCTATTGTTGGTTGATTTTAACATTAGTTGTTTTGTCCATCGGACAAAAGTCAGATGGTTTTCTGTACACACGGTCGGACTTTGCTCCATCAGACTTTTGTTGGGCAAAAGTTTGTCCATTTGCAGACCCAACTTTTTTTTCCCGATGAAAACAAGAAAAAAGCAAAAAAAGTTTGTCCGATGGAGCGCACACACGGTCGGATTGTTGGTCCAACTTGCTCAAAACGAAGTTTGTTGGGCAAAAGTCCGACCGTGTGTACGGGGCTTTACTTGGAGCGATGTTTAACCTATTTTACATGGTGGAGGAGGGGGGACCGATTTTGTTCAGGTAGGCTAGACAGGAGAACAGTACTTTCTGTGAAGACAGTAGTCTCTATCTTGTTCTGGATCAGTGTGAATCTACAGCTTTATGGGGAGTTTATTTAATTTTTCTCAACTAATCAGTGTTCCTATTCATCTCTGGACCTCATTAGGCATTATTCAGCAACTGGAGAACTGTAAACCCATCTAAATGCTGATCACCTACATGTCATCCAGAGTCCCACGATGCCTCCTGCCCAAAGGATTTCTTTGCAGATCCACACTGTCTGTTTGCAAGGCCATCATTTTCTCCACTAAGTGCTGGACTTCCTGCTCCTGTGAATTACAGACAATAGATGGAAATTAAAGTAAAAATAAATGCATATTTCAAGTAGTGTTTCTGGCTACATGATCTATATGAGAACTTTGATGCGCCCAAGTATCTCAACTACACACCCAAAGTGCATGAAATAGGGCAGCATGTGAGCCACACGTAGGAGAGACTACAGTTGGGATTGTGTGTCCATCATCTTTGCCCTCCTCTCTCATTTATTGTCTCTATCCTCATTGGATAGATTGATAGCAGCGGGAGCCATTGGCGGGGCTGAGTCCCGCTGTCTGTGTCAATGGATGCAGCAGCGGGACTCGGAAGCGCGCCCGCACGGGAGCCCCCATGGAAAGCGGCTTTGTGCAAAACCCTTGCACAGAGCAGGAAAGTATAACATGTTTGTTATTTATTTTTTTATTTTTTTAAATCTAACCTTTACAACCCCTTTATACGAGTGTGCTTTCAGTGCATATTCTGTATTCCTAAGCCAACCATAGATGGTTTGAATCTCAGCTGGTTCAGCAGGGACCTGCCAGGAATTGAACCATATATGGGCAGGCTGATTGTACCCAAGTTGATCCATGATTTTCTACATGCGATTATTGCCAATGGCTATAGCTGCTAGCAATAATCACTGTGATCTCCTGGCAGGGAAGGCTCCCTGTGCCCCCCCCCCCAGTTGGGAGAATACAATAGCATGGCAGGAGGGTCTCCCCCATTAACACTGACCTACTGATAAGTGAATTACCGTATTTATCCCCCTGAAAAAAGGGCGCAAATCACGGGTGCGTGTTATATGCCGACAGTGTACCCCAGAGGGGAAGGAGGGGCACGAGCGCCATGGGAATTCAGAGTCGTTATCTCCTCTCCACTCTAAGATCCCTTTCACACTGTGCTGCCCATAGCGTTGGTGGTAAAACGCCACTATTTGCGGCGCATTTCGGCCACTAGCGGGGCGCTTTTAACCCCCGATAGCGGCCGAGAAAGGGTTAAAACCACCCGCAATAGCTGCGTTTTGCCAGCAGTATAGCCGCGCTGCCCCATTGATTTCAATGGGCAGGAGCGGTGGAGGAGCGGTAAACACACTGCTCCAAAGAAGCTGCTGGCAGGACTTTTCCTGACGCCCTGCCAGCGCACCGCTCCAGTGTGAAAGCCCTCAGGCTTTCACACTGGAGACAATAGAGCAGCTGTTTTAGGGCAGATTGCAGGCGCTTTTTTTAACGCTATATCGCCTGAAAAACGCCTTCAGTGTGAAAGGGGTCTAACTCGGCTCTCACATAACACACACAGTCCCGCCTCCGCCACCGGCATTGGACCAGTGTTCTGTCTATCACAGGAGCTGGTCCAATGCCGATGGTGGAGGCAGGACTGTGTGTGTGACTGCCAACTGAGAGCCGAGTAAACAGGAGATGACGGCTCAGTGGTATCCTGCATTGAGAGATGGTGAGGCTTATTTAGGCAGCTGCATTGATGGGGGAGATGGGCACAGATCAGACTGCACTGAGGCTGCAGATGGGCACAGATCAGGCTGCACTGAGGCTGCAGATGGGCACAGATCAGGCTGCACTGAGGCTGCAGATGGGCACAGATCAGGCTGCACTGAGGCTGCAGATGGGCACAGATCAGGCTGCACTGAGGCTGCAGATGGGCACAGATCAGGCTGCACTGAGGCTGCAGATGGGCACAGATTATTTTTCCTGAAAATTCCCTCAAATTGGGGTGCCTGTTATACGCCGATAAATACGGTAATTCCACCTAAGGTTGGCCTTAGTGGTTCAGCTATTGCTTGGCAGCGTTCTCATTCCTTATAGATAGTGTTTTCCCTGTCTATGTTTGTACTGCATGGGATTTTGTATATTCAGCTATACCACTGAGTTTTATTCCTTACACTCTAGCAAGTGTACAAAAAACCGACAAAGCACTTCTAATTTGTGATGTGGATTCAAATCCAGAATTAGGTCACTTACCCTCCCACACAGCTCAACTGCCTGCTCCATCTCTTTCCATGTAGACAGCAGCTTTTCAGAGGCTGAAAAGAGATATGATAATGTGAGCATTAACTGATGAAAAAAAAACAAAAAAAAAAAAACGGGCCACCGAAGGGCCTATTGCATGGAATAAATAAGGCCTGATTAGAAGTAAGGTATTAGAAATGAAATTACTTTAAATACATTGCCTTGTTAAGGGTCCATTATGAAAGTTTGTTTCTGCTGTAGTCCTCACAAGTCTGTTGTGTTTTTTTTTTACTATACCTTTATTAACCACTTTACCCTCCGGAAGATTTACTCCCCTTCATGACCAAGCCATTTTTTGCGATACGGCACTGCGTTACTTTAACTGACAATTGCGCGGTCGTGTGACACTCTACCCAAATAAGATTTATGTCCTTTTTTTTCCACGAATATAGCTTTCTTTTGGTGGTATTTCATTACCACTGCGGTTTTTATTTTTTGCATTATAAACAAAAAAAGACTGACAATTTAGAAAATATAAAATACAATTTCTCTTATCGTCCATGGACTGACACAGCCTCTCTTACACTTTATACGTGGGTTATGTCCCTGCTTGCAGGAGAAGACCTAGGCAGAATGTGAAAGGTTATACATACATTCCTAAAAGCCAGAGCTGAACAGCCCCGCCCAGGGGGGCGGTCCCTCCGGACATAACCCGACCACTGCAGTCAGCAGACCTCAGTTTTTTTCTGCCTAGCAGAAGGAGAAGACGTGGCTCTCTCAGGAGCCAGTCTCCTGGAAGATTTTATTTTTAAATTTTATTCCTTTGGGAATTTTATTATTTTATTTTTGAGACCTTCAATCAACTGTCGGCTGGGCAACAGGTTGGGTATACTGGTATCCTCGTAGTCTTCCCTGTCCGACCATCGAGCGTGCTGATCCTCGCCTAGTGTACGTGAGACTCAGTTCACGACATGCCCCATGACTCCAGGGGTGGCCGGGTTGCTTTTATGCTCCCGCGGTCCTCTCAAGATTGAACAGTACCTGTCTGTATCTTTTGCGGTGGACCGGGCCGACAGCTACTCAGTACTATTCTGTGATAGGTCTGTCTGAAACAAGCCAGTGGGTCCCTCTGGGACGGGTAAGTAGTCTCTCCTGCTGCAGGTGAGTACATGCTGGCTGTGTTTCTCCCCGTCTCCCCCGTTATGCTGTTCTCTGCACCCTGTACTGGTGCTGTGCTGTGTGGGGGTACTTGGGGGGCGCTCATGTCTGTGTAGTGACTCTGGGAGAGGAGCAGTGTTCTGGTGTGTGTGTGTGTTTGACTTTATTGTGTGGGCCATTAGCGCTGTGTGGTGATTTTAAAAAACGCGCTCGGCGGCCATCTTGCCGTGGATCAATGGCGCAGTAATGCATGCGGCCGGCGGCCATTTTCTTGAAGCCGCGGCACTTTCGGTTTCGGCCTCTATCAGCGCGAATCTCCTCACATTCTCCTTAGGCTTCACTCGCGCTGCAGCGTGGTTTCATACAGCGGAACTGAGCGGTCCTTAAGGGTTGGTGGGACCTCTGGGTATCCCCTCCTCAGCCTAAGTGCAGCCAGTGGGTGGACTGTATTATTCACTGTTATAGTGTCTAAAGGTCTCAGAGGGTGGCAGTATGGAGTCTGGTTCACCTGCTTCTCCACACTTGTCGGAGACAACTGGCAGTGCTCCTGCACCTGCGGTCCCTAGCGACTAGTTGTCGGCAGTCCTGGAATCATCCTTGTCAGGATGGAAGCGGTGTGAGAGCGCAAGGGAGCTGTAAAGCGCCCCTTCCCCACACATTCTCCTGTAGGGGAGTGCTCTGTCTCAGATATGGGCCAACTACTGCTGCTCAGGACCCTAGCTCTGAGGATTTTCATGTTTTTGAACAGGATATTCCCTGTGAGGAAGACCCCAGTTCTGAATAACTGACAGGGTGCTTGTAAGTGAACTCATTGATGCTGTGAGGGACACTCTCAAGCTGAATGTTGAGGCTGAGGAACCTCAGGTGGAAGCTGTCTCCTGTGGTTCCTTTAAAGCCGTTTCTTCAAAAAAAAAGGTCTTTCCATATGTGCCTTTTTTTTTATACATTCATTGACCAAGTCTGGGATAGGCCGCAGAAGACTGACGGTCCCGCTGCGCCTAGCCTTAAAAGGGGTTGTAAAGGTTTGTTTTTTATTTTCTAAATAGGTTCCTTTAAGCTAGTGCATTGTTGGTTCACTTACCTTTTCCTTAGATTTTCCTTCCTTTGTCTGAATTTCTCACTTCCTGTTCCTCCTCAGTAGGCTGTCCAGTAAGCTGTTCTGGCTGACTCAACACCACTCGGATGATGGTGTGAAGTTTAGCGAGGAGAAACAGGAAGTGAGAAATTCAGACAAAGAAAAAAAACATTTAGAAGGTAAATCAAAGGAAAAGGTAAGTGAACCAACAATGCACTAGCTTAAAGGAACCTATTTAGAAAATAAAAAACGAACCTTTACAACCCCTTTAAGGTACCCCTTTGAGGAGGACCTGGTTAAGAAGTGGGCTCTCCCCCCAGTGGTCGACCCCCAGTCGCCCGTTTGAATTAGGCTACCACGCTCCCAATGAAAGGGACTCCTGCATTTAAGGATCCCACTGACAGGAGGTCAGAGGTGGTGAGTAGAACTATGTTTACCTTATTGGGGTCTGCCTTACGCCCTATCGTGGCAGCGACACTTGTGTCTCAGACACTCACAGGATGGGCAAAGATTTTGCACCAGACAGTACAGGAGCATAATCTCCCTCCTGAGACCATTGCCCTGGCTCACCAACTTGCGCAGGGTTTAGTCTCTGTGTGCAATGCCACTTTGGATGCGGCCCCTTTAATATCTGGGGCCTCTATCTCTGCTGTGGTGCTGTGTCGCCTTATCTGGCTGAAATGCTGGTCGGCCGACCTAGCTTCCAAAAAGATCCTGGCTGACTTGCCCTTTAAGGGCGGTAGACTGTTTGGGGCCGCCCTGTATGACATTATTATGGATGTCACAGGGGGTAATAGCACCTTCCTTCCTCAGTCTGTTAGGAAAAGGAGCCCCACCGTAGGCCAGGCCCTTCCTTTCCGGCGAAGAAAAAGACGTCGGGCGGCCCTCTTAGGGGCCGTACAGGATTGGTCAGGTCCGGAGTGATTGTGCCGGTTCCGTCACAGGAGAGGTTTCAGGGGTTCTACTCGAATCTGTTTGTAGTCCCAAAAAAGGACAGGGTTTGGCCAATCCTGGGCCTCAAGGCCTGAATGCCTTTGTGATGGTACAAAAGTTCTGCATGGAATCCATTTGCACGGTGATCGCTACACTCCAAGGGGATTTTCTGGCGTCCTTGGACATCAAGGACCCCTACTTGCATGTTCCGATCTGCGCAAGTCACCAGAAGTTTCTGCGCTTTGCGATTGGCGAAGTCCACTATTATTTTGTGGCTCTTCCCTTCGGCCTAGCCTCGGCACCAAAGGTGTTTACCAAGGTGCTTGCTCCGGTTCTAGCTTTGCTGAGACAGCGAGGCATTGCTATCACGGGCTATCTGGACGATCTTCTTCTAAGAGCAGACAATGGCTCAGAATTAGAAGAAAGTGTGACTATCGTCAGTCAGACCCTCAGGGACTTCCGGTGGCTCCTGAACATTCAGAAGTCGTTCCTGGTCCCGACTCAGCATTTGGAGTATCTTGGTCTGATCCTGGACTCCTTGGAGGCGAAGGTATTCCTACCCCTGGAGAAGTTACTGACATTTCAGTCTGCAGTGCGGGTCCTGACGTCCCGAAAATGGTCGTCAATCCGTTTTTGCATGAGAGTCCTGGTTCCGTATGCCCAATCACACACACGGGCATTACATTAAGAGATCCTGTCCACTTGGGACAAATCCCCATTGTCCTTGGATCTTCGATCCAGATGAGTCACCCAGTCAGCGCGTCCCTGGCGTGGTGGTTGAGGTCCCCGGCTCTTCGGTCCGGGAAGTCGTTCCTCCCCATCCAGTGGATGGTGATCACGACGGACGCCAGCCTGACGGGCTGGGGAGTCCTGTCAGCCCAAGGGCTTTGGACTCCGGACAAAGCCCGTTTACCGATCGATGTTCTGGAAATACGGCAATCAGACTGTGCCTCTCCTCGTGGTCGGACGACGCCACGGCGGTGGCGTATGTCAACCATCAAGGGGGGACTCGGAGCTCAACTGCGACTTCAGAGGTCGCCCGCATCCTAAGTTGGGCCAAAAGAAGCGTGCCGGCTCTGTCGGCCGTCTGCATTCCGGGCGTAGACAATTGGCAGGCGGACTATCTGAGTCGCCAGACGCTGGACCAGGGAGAGTGGTCCTTGCACCCGGAGGTTTTTCAAATTCTGTGCCGGCGGTGGGGCATGCCGGATGTGGACCTGATGATCCTTGGGCGGATGCCTCGGATCCGTTGGTGGCCCCATGGGGTCATTATCACCTGATATGTTATCCTCCGCTGCAGCTGCTTCCTTGCCTGCTGCGCAGGGTGGCGGCCGAGGGGATTCCGGTGATCCTCTTTGCTCCGGATTGGCCTCTGCGTCATTGGTACGCCGATCTGGTACGTCTCATTGCGGATGTTCCTTGGCGGTTGCCAATGAGGGAGGACCTTCTGTCTCAAGGTCCTATTTTTCATCCTGTTTTACAGTCTCTGGCTTTAACAGCATGGCTATTGAAAGCCAGGTGCTGAGAGACCGAGGTCTCTCGGATTCGGTCATTTCGACCATGTTAAGGGCACGGAAGTTTTCCGCCAGAAAGGTATATCACCGTACCTGGAAAGCTTACATCGCTATGTGCGAAGAGCTGGACTGGCGTCTATGGACGTATTCCGTCCCCAGAATCCTGCGGTTCTTGCAGCGTGGTGTGACCCAAAAGCTTGCTTTGAGTACCATTAGGGGTCAGTTTTCAGCCTTGGCAGTCTTCTTTCAGCGACCGCTAGCGGGTCATTCCTTGGTTAGCACCTTTGTGCAGGGGGATCGCCATGTACTCCCTCCTGTTAAACCTCCTCTTCCTCCTTGGGATCTGAATTTGGTGCTCTCGGTTCTCCAGGAAATATCAGATATATTCCCCTCTTGACCTTGTCTCAGAAGGTGGCCTTCTTAGTGGCCATTACTTCTGTCCTGCAAGTCGCCCCATTTGGTCATCCATAAGGATAAGGCGGTGTTGCGTCCACGACCTTCTTTTTTGCCAAAGGTGGTCTCGGCCTTTCACCTAAATGAGGACATTGTCCTCCCGTCCTTGTGTCCTCACCCATCGCATCCCAGAGGGTTTGCGCTTCACACATTGGATGTGGTACGTGCCTTGCGGGTGTACCTGTCTGCTACGGCTTCTATTCGGAAGTCTGACTCACTGTTTGTGTCTGTCTCTGGTCCAACACAGGGCCAAGCGGTTTCGTCTGCCACCATTTCTAGGTGGATCAGACAGACCGTTATACAGGCCTATGCCCTCAAGGGGCGGGCGCCTCCCCTTCCGGTTACGGCGCATTCCACCAGGGCAATTGGTGCTTCCTGGGTTTTCCGGCATCAAGCGTCGGTTGCACAAGTGTGCAAGGCGGCGACCTGGTCATCCGTTCATACCTCTTCTAAGTTCTATGAGGTTGATGTGGCTGCATCTTCGGATGCTTCCTTCGGCCGCAAGGTGTTGCAGGCCGCTGTTTAATGTTGCAACTCCTCCGTTGAGGAGCTCTGCCTTGTTTGGAGTGAAGTTTTTGGTTTTATACTGCGCCCATCCCTCTTGACACTGCTTTGGGACATCCCACGTGTAAAGTGTAAGAGAGGCTGTGTCAGTCCATGGACGATAAGAGAAAATAGGATTTTTGTACTCACCGTAAAATCAGTTTCTCTGATGTCCATGGACTGACACAGCACCCACCCTTCTTTTCAAGGTTTGTACTGCTTTGTTACAAACTGAGGTCTGCTGACTGCAGTGGGAGGGTTATGTCCGGAGGGACCGCCCCCCCGGGCGGGGCTGTTCAGCTCTGGCTTTTTAGAATGTATGTATAACATTTCACATTCTGCCTAGGTCTTCTCCTGCAAGCAGGGACATAACCCACGTGTAAAGTGTAAGAGAGGCCGTGTCAGTCCATGGATGTCAGAGAAACAGATTTTACGGTGAGTACAAAAATCCTATTTTTTTACTTTCTGCAATAACACACATCCAATAAAAAAATTGAAAAAAATCAATTTAGGCCAATTTGTATTCTGCTACATATTTTTGGTAAAAAAAAAAATCCAATAAGCGTATATTGATTATTTTGTGCAAGAAGTAGCGTCTACAAACTATGGAATATTTTTATTTTTTGTTACTGGTAATAACGGCGATCAGCGACTTATAGCAGGACTGCGATATTGCGGCAGACAAATCAGACACTGACACTCATACAGTGACCAGCGCTAAAGAATATGCACTGTCACTGTACTAATGACACTGGCTGGGAAGGGGTTAGCATCAGGGGCGATCAAAGGGCCAACGGTGTTCCTAGCTGGTGTTTCCTTACTGTGGGGGAGGTGCTTGTACTAGGGGAAGGTATGGATCCATGTGCCTGCTTTGCAGAAACACAGGATCAATGCCTTCTGTAGTTACAGAGCGGCGATCAGCCTTGTTTACATAGGCAGATCGCTGTTCTGCCTCTGTACCGAAGGATCGGCGGGTGCTGGTGGACATTGAGTCCACAGTACCCACCGCTCAGCTCCTGCTGTGTATGATCAGAGCGGGAGCAGGCCGTGCGTGCGTCCCAGATATCAAAGTGCAGGATCACGTACTAAGTACGTGATCCTGCGCAGAAGAGCCACCTTGCCACCGTATATGTAAGTTATATGGTCGGCAAGCAGTTAAATGTTTTACAGTTTTCACCCTTCCAGAGGGCAAAGGAAGCAAAATGGCCAAATATCACAATTTTATATACATACCCAGGAAATTGAATTACACATGGGACAATAAAAAAATAGGATTTTTATAACAGCTTACCTGTAAAATCCTTTTCTTGGAGTACATCACGGGACACAGAGCGACATAGTCATTACTAATGGGTTATATAGTTACCGTCAGGTGCTGGCACTGGCAACTTCCAAAACCAGAAGTACCCTCCCCTATATAAGCCCCTCCCATCCGGGAGCACCTCAGTTTTGTAGCAAAGCAATAAGTGTCCCCAAAGAGGGGCGGGAGCTCTGTGTCCCGTGATGTACTCCAAGAAAAGGATTTTACAGGTAAGCTGTTATAAAAATCCTATTTTCTTTCTCGTACATCACGGGACACAGAGCGACATAGTCATTACTAATGGGATGTCCTAAAGCAATGCCCAATGAGGGGGGGGATACACCATATATAAGCTGAGCGCTATCAGACATGAGGATCTTTTGCGGCCTGCAACACACTGCGCCCAAAGGCGACATCCTCCTGACTTCTAACGTCCACCTGGTAGAACCTAGTAAACGTGTGTACTGAAGACCATGTTGCGGCCTTACAGATTTGAGCCAGGGAGGCCTGGTGATGCACTGCCCATGAAGTTCCAACTGCTCTCGTGGAGTGCGCCCTAACTTTGAACGGAGGCGGTCTACTTCTCAAGCTATAGGCTTGTATTATGACCTGTCGAATCCACTTGGCTAAAGTAGATTTTGACGCTGCCTGACCCTTTCTGGGGCCTTCCGGCAGAATAAACAAAGTATCCGTTCTGCGAATCTGAGCAGTGGCTTTTAGATAAGCTTTAACTGCTCTTACTACATCCAAAGAATGCAATAACTTTTCCTCTACCGAAGTAGGCTTGGGGAAAAAAGAAGGAAGAACCACATCTTGGTTCAAATGAAAACTCGATACCACCTTAGGAAGAAAGGCTGGATGAGGACGTAATACTACTCTGTCCTTATGGATAACCAGATATGGCTCCTTACAGGACATAGCTGCTAATTCCGATACTCTTTTAGCCGAACAAATGGCTACTAGAAAAATCAATTTCCTGGTGAGAAGCACTAAGGAAATATGCTGTAATGGTTCAAATGGTTGTTTCTGTAGAACCGACAGAACCAAGTTTAGATCCCATGGACATATGGGAATATTAACCGGAGGACTAATACGCATCACTCCTTGTATAAAGGCTTTGACTAGTGAATGCGAAGCCAAGGGCCTTTGAAAAAATATTGACAAGGCCGAAATCTGACCTTTGATAGTACTCAAGGCAAGCTTCCTATCTACAGCCCATTGTAGGAAGTCCAGAATTCTACCTATTACGTATTTACGTGGATGCCATTTCCTGGCCTCACACCAGGCGATGTACGCCTTCCAGATTCTATAGTAGATCTGCCTGGATACCGGTTTCCTGGCATTGATCATGGTAGACACCACAGCATTAGAGAGCCCTCTCCTTTTTAGAATGTGGGCTTCAATAGCCAGGCCGTCAAACCTAGGGCTGGTAAGGAAGGGTGGTATATCGGTCCCTGCGAAAGCAGGTCCGGACGATGTGGGAGGGTCCAAGGACTCCCCACAGACATTTTTACAATCTCCGCGTACCATGCTCTTCGGGGCCACGCTGGAGCCACCAGAATCACTGGTTTCTTTTCTACCCTGATTCTGCGGAGTAATCGAGGTAACAATTGTGGCGGTGGGAATGCATATATCAGCTTGAACTGATCCCAAGGGAACACTAGGGCATCCGAGCCGCACGCTAGGGGATCCCTTGTCCAAGAGACAAACCTGTCCACTTTCGTGTTGAACCTGGATGCTAGCAGATCTACATCCGGTGTTCCCCACCGCTGACATATTGTCCGGAAAACCTCGGGATGAAGGGACCATTCCCCTGGGCATAATTGTTGGCGACTTAGAAAGTCCGCCTTCCAATTCTCCACCCCTGGAATGAATACCGCAGATATGGCTGGGACATATCTTTCTGCCCATCTCAGGATGTAATTTACTTCCCTTTGGGCTGCACGACTCCTGGTGCCCCCCTGACGATTGATATATGCCACTGCTGTGGCATTGTCTGACTGAACTCTGACAGGGGACCCTTGGAGTTTGGATGTCCATGCTACTAGGGCATACCGGGCTGCTCGTATCTCTAAGAGATTGATGGGCAGGGCCTTTTCCGCATCCGACCATCTGCCCTGGAGAGACCATTGCTCCAGTACTGCTCCCCAGCCTAAAAGGCTGGCATCTGTAGTGACCACCTTCCAAGAAATCGGACTGAAGGATTTCCCTCTTTCCAGATTCCGGGGAATCAACCACCAACGGAGGCTTCTGCGAACGGAAGGGGACAAGGACATTGGTACGTCCAGAGCCTGAACTTTTTTGTTCCAGGCTGACAGTATGGCCCTTTGCAACTTCCTTGAATGGAATTGACCGTAGGGTACTGCTTCGAATGATGCCACCATTTTTCCCAGCAGCCTCATGCACAGGCGTATGGATGGCTGTCTTTTTGAACCCACTAAGTGGATCAAATCTCTCAAAGACGACCCCTTTTCTCGAGGCAAGAAAATTTTTCTCTGGTCTGAATCCAGCCTTAGCCCCAAGTATTCCAGACTTTTGACTGGTTTTAGGGCTGACTTGTCTCGGTTGATAATCCAACCGTGATATTCCAGATACTTGATTGTCTCGTGAACAACCACTTCTAGTTTTTCCACTGAGTGGTCTATCAGCAACAAGTCGTCTAGATATGCCATTATCGTTACACCTCGTGTTCTTAGATTGGCCAATAATGGGGCCAGAATTTTTGTGAACACTCTTGGTGCTGTGGCCAGACCGAAGGGTAAGGCTCTGAACTGAAAATGGCGCCCTTCTATCGCAAAGCGTAGAAATTTTTGGTGGGCTGGAAAGATGGGGATGTGCAAATACGCATCTTTGATGTCGATCGAGGCTAACCATTCCTCCCCTTGTAGGGCAGTGGCTACCGATCGGATCGACTCCATCCGGAAAGTCCTGATATGTAGGAATTTGTTTAGCCCTTTTAGATTTAATATGGGCCTCACGTCCCCGTTTGGCTTCGGAACTGTAAAGAGGTTTGAGTAAAACCCGAACCCCCATTCTTCCAGGGGGACCTCTATAATTACTGCTTGAAGCAATAATTGTTCCAGTGCCAACAGGAGGGATCCTCTCTTCTGGGGATCCCTTGGCACGTTCGACCTTATAAAGCGGGAAGGAGGGGAGTTTTTTAACTCCAATTTGTATCCCAGATTTACTGCGGAGAGCACCCATCTGTCTCGGATCGTGTCCCGCCAGGTTTCTGTGAACAACTGAAGTCTTCCCCCCACCCGATTGGGTGGGGGCAACCCTTCATGCATTTGACTTTGGGGGAGGTTTTGTACCTCTCCTGCTCCAGGGCTTCTTGTTACCCTGCAACTGTCCCTGATTTTTACCTCCGGGATTTGACCGGGGAGGCCGTCGGAACTGTTTCACAGCCGATGTCCTAGGGACTGGAGAAGCCGGCCTCTTAAAAGAGGGACCTCTAACTCTATTTTTGACCGGCAAGAGTGTACTTTTACCGCTGGAAATTCTCTGGATATACTTGTCCAGGTCTTCCCCGAATAAGCGCTCCCCATGAAATGGGAAGCTGACCAGCAATTTTTTACAGGGAGCTTCAGCAGACCAGTTTTTGAGCCATAGAAGCCTGCGCATATGTACTACAGACAGCGTAAGGCGGGAGGCCTGATGGATTGAATCCTTTATAGCGTCCACCGCAAAGCATAAGGCTCTAGGTAGATCAGCTAGAGCAAGAGCCTGCTGATCTGGCACGTCCCTTAAGACCTGTTTCAACTGATCCTTCACTGCTTGGCAGACCCCTATAGCTGCCACTGCTGGTTGTGTCACCAATCCTGCTGTAGAAAAAGCAGATTTCAATAAGGACTCCAATTTTTTATCTATTGGGTCCTTGAACATTTGGACATTTTCCACCGGACATGTCAGTGATTTATTCACACAAGAGATGGCTGCGTCCACTGTAGGGACCTTCCATTTTCTGACAAACTTATCCTCCATAGGATAGACCACCGGAAATCTCTTGGGGGGAGTAAATATTTTGTCAGGATGCTCCCAATCCTGGTAAATGAGCCCCTCCAGTAAAGGATGGATCGGAAAAGAACAAACAGTCTGGGGAGCTTTTAGCGACCCCAACGAGGAGACAGAAGAGGAGGATGGCTCCGCAAGTGGCATTTTAAATGCTGATCGGACCATATTAGTCAGGGACTGCACCCATAACCTCTCAGCATGTGATGCTGAGAACGGCTCCTCCACTGTTGATTCCTCTACAACTGAATCAACCTCATCCTGATCCCCCTCAGGTAGGTCGTTCTCTGTATGGGACTGTTGCTCTGTTAACAGGCACTCTGAGGGAGGAGACGGAGATCGAGCGCTTTTCTCCTGTGACAGGGAAGCAGCAATTAGTGCTGACAATCTCTCTTCCAGCCCTCCCAGAGCTGAGGAAAAAACCTCCTCTGTTACATACACAGGAGCAGGTGAACTGGGGACAGCCACAGTACCAGGTACTCCTGGGGGTGCCCTACGGTCACTAACCTCTGATTCTTCAGGGGAGACTGGTGCAGCCAAAGCATGCCCAAGATCCTCAGAGCCCGATGGAGACCCCCTATTCCTCCTGGAATTTCTAGTCCCGGAGTTTTTAGACGGCATATTCCTAAGCCACAAAGCTGAGGTATTCCAGCCGAAAATACACCAGTTACTGATAATAGTCTAGCATAAATGCTGCTATAATAAACAGTTGGTGTCTACTAATGTGCCTTTCTAGGGGATGCCTGTATCAACCGCTTGCTGTATGCCTTTAAATGTTGCCAGCTCTGTCTCTGTACTTCATAGCCAGCTTACTGCAATAATGTGGCTTTTTAAAAACCTGCTGGGACGCCCGCACATGCGCAGAAGCGCTGCGGCGCGCACAGAGCGTCATCCCCCAGGCCCCGCCCCTTTTTTCCGGCCACCTCTATATATAGAGGCGCGTGCACGCGCACGCGCGCGGCCACGTGCGCCTCGGCGCTAATTTTCAAACATGGAAACCAGGGACAGGAGCCAGGGCCCCCTTTGCCGCAGGCCGGGGGATAGACGAACACTGCAACATGGCAGAGGAAACAGTTTCCTGTAGGAGAACTCACCAGCTGCCTGGACTTTGCTCTCTGAGAAGAAACTAGTCCATATGACAAGAAAAACATTCCACAGCGGCCTCTAGTGGACAAACACAGGTACCGCAGTTTAATATACTAAACATATATAAAAAAACATTCTTTTTTTTTTTTTTTTCTTGACCACCATTAAAAATTATTACATTTTTTTTAGTAGTTACAGGCATGCACAGATATTAGCGGGAATACCGTTAGGTAACAGACAGAAAGACAAATTAGGCTTGGGGGTCCCCCAATAGAACCAAGTTCCTGGGGGCCCCCACTTACCTGTTCCCCGCCGCAGGACTTTGTTTGGTCCACAAAAGCCCAAACTTCACCTATCACGGCAGGCATTGTAATCAAACCTTCAGGGACCGGGTTCCCAAGGATTCCACTCCCCTGGACCTGTATAGCACCCTGCACAGAAAACATCTTGGTCGTGGGTATGACCAGAGCTCTGGATCCCAGGGTCCAGCTCTCCTAAGAGAAGCATTACAGGCAGAACCTTGCTCTTCTCTGCAAGGCCCGGGTACCGACCGTTTAGCTATGAAGCTTTTTTGGTCGGATCCGGAATAGCTTACTGAGGCCCAAAAGAACCTGTACGCAAGCTCAGTGAAAAACACATGTTTCTTCTTGGCCAACACCTTAGACACTGGCAAAAAACTGAGGTGCTCCCGGATGGGAGGGGCTTATATAGGGGAGGGTACTTCCGGTTTTGGAAGTTGCCAGTGCCAGCACCTGACGGTAACTATATAACCCATTAGTAATGACTATGTCGCTCTGTGTCCCGTGATGTACGAGAAAGAAATATGTATAAAACCCAAAACTATACGTTTAGTTTTTTTGGTATCACAAAGCCAATGAATACATTTTTAAAGCTTACTATATACATTGCAACATGTCGGCACAATCTCTGTACAATATCCTTAGATTTACCAAAATTTTAAAGACTTAACTGAACTATTACAATCAGGAAGGCCTTATTCTATATAATTTTTGACTGACGTAAAATAGATTGCACATTCAGACTGTAAGGCCCCATGCCCACGAGACGCCGGTGCAAACTCTGCTGAACGCACATTTTTAAAGGCTGAAACCGGCGTTTAGAAACGCCTGTTTTGCCACGATTGCCACGCTTGCGTCTATAAGCGTTTAGTTAAGAAACATCATAAGACCCTCCCTAAGCTCAAAAAACAGTATTATTTAACCATTTCAGCCATTGTGTGAAACCAGAGTGAGTAGCAGCAGCTGAGAGCGCAGCAGTGTACTTGTAAATTTAGCGTGTCACTTTCCACATCACCTGCCACAAGTTGTGGATTGTCCACCTGGCCACGTCACCTGCCACAAGTTGTGGATTGTCCACTTGCCACATCACCTGCCACAAGTTGTGGATTGTCCACCTGGCCACGTCACCTGCCACAAGTTGTGGATTGTCCACTTGCCACATCACCTGCCATAAGTTGTGGATTGTCCACTTGCCACAAGTTGTGGATTGTCCACAATGCAATGCAAGCAATTACAGTTTTTTTTGTTTTTTTTTTTAATGGTTTCTCATCACTTGCTATCATTTTTGAGATTTCTAATGTAAAAAAATAGGTCACCTTTAAAAAGGCTTATAAACGAAATCGCGGCAAAACGCCGGTACCTCGTTTAGCATCTGAAACGTGGAAATTTTTGCGGCTAAACCCATTTTTTTGCTTTCAGAAAAACGAGGTTAAACGCAACTGCATATAAACGGCAATAAACGAGACAGTGTACATGGACACATAGGATAACATTGAATGAGTTCAGGGGCAGTTGAAAAACGTGTCCAACTGCCTCTGAACACGAGTTTAACAGCGTCCCGTGTGCATGGGGCTTAATACGAATGCCAAGCTTAAAGTACACTAAGGAAGAGGAGGGTAGCATGAGTGATGTCCGTTATCATTCAGAAGCAAAGCAGACAAATATTACAGCTGTGACAGGGAAAGAGCCCATCATGAAAGCTGCAAAACTTGCTGGCGGTATTACCCTATTATAGGCGATACTTACTAATGCCAAACTCCATCTGCTCGCTATACTTTTCTAGATCAATCTGAATACTGCTGCGGAAGAAATCCAATTTGGCTTTTAGCTGTTCGCACTCTGAGGTCATCAGATTCTTCTTTTTGGAAAGCTCAGTATTGTATCGTAGTAGGTTAACCCTGAAATACACATCTGGTTAGTGACAACGCAGGAACATATATGTAGCAAACTCCACGGGCTCCCATTTGTTAACGTGTATGTAAACAACACGTTTTGCTTATTTGCTCCCTTTTGTCTGTGAAATATACCACTGTAAGCATTTTAAACATTGTATGTTTTGCTGTGGACTACAAAACACCTCTACCTGTTATGAAGAGAGGGAGTCGTTATGTAGTCCTAACACGGTGTCATGTATTTTTATACACACTCCCTGTCCTAGGGTGACAACGCTGCTCAGCATGGTTTTTACCCAGTACAGGAAGTGTGTTAATGCAAGATTACCAGGTTATAATAATGCAATAAAAAAAAAAAAAACGAAAGCAACCATCATATCCAAGAACAGGTACACTGCAATTATATCAATTTGTTCTTGCATTTAGGTAAACGTTAAAGCATTAGCCTGCTGCCCAGGGCAATCACTTTCTCCCGCTCATACTACATTGGGGAATAATGAAACTGTCGTATGCTCTGGAGTGGACATCAATCAAAATTGTTTTACAGAGCCCAGTGGGGGATTCTCTGACATTCCCTGAAGTGTCAGAGAGCAACAGAGCCCGGAGCACTTCCAGAAAGTGAAGACTCCGCGCGCCACTTGTTGGAAAGGGAAGTATGAAACATCCCTTTTTACAGGGTGGTTTTGCCTTTTTATTATGGTGACAGGGTCTTTCTAAATAGATGACAGAGCTTCTAAACTTATGCATATTCTATCTGTATGCAAAATAAAAAGAAATAAAGATTCTACACCTTAGCAAAATTTATGTCTGTGAATAGACCAGCTTGATAAAAAAAATTTGGGCTAAAAAATCAAAAAGTTATTTCTATGTCCAAGTGATCGGACCCCAATACCAGTTCTATAGAAAACAGAAAACGTGTGTGGAAAAACTGAAAAACACATAGTACGGTAACAGGGGCTCAAGGCATAGAGATGTGCGTATGCCTTACATAGTGGCACGTTGTCCCATCTGCAGCTTGGCACAGTCCTCTTTCAACATTCGTATTGTCTGCCAGATCTGCCCCCACACTCTGCGGAGTTGCACATAGGACAGGGTGTGTTTGGGTTCCTGCACTGGAAAAAGATCATAAAAAGGAGAGAGTCATTTAAACATCATTGTTGGGGATTAAAGATTACATATTCCCTCTCACTATAGAATAGAGCTGCACGATTAATCATAAAAAAAAAAAAAGATTGCGATTCTACCCCCCCAAGATCTTTACAAAGCATTTTCTTGATTCAGTGTAGAGTTCTCTGCTCACAGCTGTCAAAAAACAAAACAAAAAACAGGCAGCCTGCCAAGTTTATCACAACATTGCTTAGGCAAAGAGAAACATTGTATCTTCTGTTCTTTTAGATCAAAGGAATGAACTTCAGTCTGTAAATGAGGTCAGTTTAACCACTTAAAAGACTAAACCTTTTTATGACACATGTTGCTTACAAGTTAAAATCAGTATTTTTTGCTAGGAAATTACTTAGAACCCCCAAACATTATAAATATATTTTTAGCAGAGACCCTAGAGAATAAGTTGTCAGTTGTTGCAATATTTTATGTCACACTGTATTTGCGCAGCGGTCTTTCAAACACATTTTTTTGGGGGAAAAATACACTTTAATGAATTAATAAAAAACTAAACAGTAAAGTTAGCCCATTTTTTTTTTTGTATAATGTGAAAGATGATGTTCAGAATTCATGATCTTTATTCGAAGCAAAAAAATAAAAAATCACGATTCTCATTTGGGCCAGAATTGTGCAGCTCTACTATAGAATAATGGCATAATCTACCTTTTGTAAAAAAATTACTAAATGTACCCATATTGCAAATAGAAAAATGTGCATTTATTGATTTGTTTGCACTGGAGCCTGGAAAGCATTGCAACCACGTTCTGTGCTCTTGCAGACTATTCCTCCAGCCCCAACCCCATACAGGATTGTACAGACCTCAGTCATGGAGCTGGAGTAAGTTGTGCTCTTCTGCTCAATTGAGAAATACGTGTCCCTCTGCTGCGGTGGAACAAGGGATTTACAGTTTACCATTCACAGATCAATGACAAATAAAAGTAAAAAATTCAGGATGCTGCAGGGAGAAAAAACCCTGCGATTCAGGCAAGGATTGGAGGGAGCTGCAGAATGGAAACATGTTTATATTACACCTTAAAGTGGAACTACAGCGCCACAAACCAAAACTGGTTTGATTAATGTTTATTATTCACAGCAAATTAATGTATCCATCCATGTCTCTATGCTTTATTTTGCTGAGAAATCACTTTGAAAATCACCCCCTAGCATTTCTTGCCGTGGCCTTGAGTAAGGGCAGATGATTTACATATACTTCCTGGAATCCATCTGCCCTTAGCTCAGACATGCATGCAGGAGGGTGTGCTTAGCTGAGAAAGTCCCTCCTGAAGTCTCCTCTGATGTATGACATAATTTGCCTAGGACTGGAAAACAGGAAGTAACTTGAGAAATGTAAAAAAAAAAAAAAACACACACAACATGTTAGTTAATATGATATACTTTACTATCCATTTATTAAAGTGGTTGTTAAGCCACTCTAGCCTGTATACACCATCAGCACTGCCTCCTATTGCAGTGTCCCCCTGTGTGTGTGATTTTTAAAAATAAATGCTGCAAATACCTAATTTCACTGCTGAGATTGCGATCACATGACCAGACAGCTTTCTCCTTTCCTCCTCAGAGATGCAGCGGGCGGGGCTGAGATTCCCCTGCTGATGTCAGTCTAGAGGGGAGGAGTTGGAGGAGGAGAGAGCTGGCTGGTCATGTGATCTCAATCTCTGCTCTTAAATTAGGTATTTACAGCATTTATATTTATAAATCATTCACAGAGGGGGGCACTGCAATAGGAGGCAGTGCCGATGGTGTACACAGGTTAGTGTTATGTGAGCAGCAGGAGGGGTGGCTCACACACAGACAGAGAGGGGAGGGGGGGGGGGGGAGGACACATGAGCAGAGAGGAAAGCAGATAGCAGGCTGCTGATGACGGAAGCACGTAAACTGACCACGGTGTCTGGTCTCAGCAGCCATGATAAACCGTGGTCAGTTTACAGAGGGGTGGGGAGAAACTAGCAGGATCAGCCAGGTTTTTAGGTGTTACAGGGGGCCAAATGACACAGGACAAGCACTGTGTCATATAACATGCTTTAAAAGGAGCAGGATCCATTTTTTTTTTTTTTTGGGGGGGGGGGGGGGGGTTAACAAGTGCTTTAATGCTAGCGGCATAAGGATTAAATATAGTCAATGCTGACTTAGAAAGCAAAGTTCCACTTTAAATATGGGTGTAACATGAAACATAGTCAGAGGGGTGAAATTAGCCTTTAATGCACGGGAAAAATACAAATACAAGAGCTGATTAAAGAAACCCTTTCACATTGCCCATCCAGGTAAAGTGACAGTTTGTGCAAAGCCGCTGACCCCCTGATGCTCACCTGTCCAGTGATCCCTTGCAGTTTCTCCCCCCATCACAGTCGGAGAAAAATACCCAGTGCTTCTGGATATGGGGTAGCATGTTGCTCTGACATAATGAAGAGGATGATGTCTCCTGCCCCCTCTAGACTCCAGTACCAGGTGACAATGGGTATTTTGGCCTGGCTATGCCTGAAAAACGGTGATTTAAACAGTCACATTGACCTTAATTGGACAAGGGGCTCCGATTTTTTAACCTGCCAAAGCATTTGTATTTCTATCCATCCAGGTGAGATATACACAGCTCTGCCACACAAAACAGCTAGGCTGGTGGCTTCATTTTTCTCTACTCCAGTTAAACAATACAGCCATTTCACCCTCCTGCCTCTCAGTGTGATTAGAAGTGAAAAAGCAGTAGCAGACTGACTGGGTCATCATTGTCAGCATGTTCCTTATCAGCCTAGTACATGCAGAGGGGTCTCTCATTGGACAAAGGAATGCTACTCCTTCTTTCCCCTGTCTGGCTTCTGCTACACAGGGATTACAGAAAGCTTATAGCAAGATAGGAACTAACACTAACAGAATTTAACAAAGTACGTTATTATTATTTTTTTATCTATACATAACTGTTACAAGCTGCAGAGCTTGTGAAGGAACTACAAGGCCGCTCATCAGTGACCCCGCAGTCCATTGAGAACTAAAAGCCATCAACCACAATGGCTGACGGTAGTTGTGGTTCATACATTTACGTCCGCTGTCACAGAGAGAGGGGGGAGAGGCTGCAGCTGCTGGAACATGTTCCACCATAAGCTGAACTTCCCCTTTAAAGCCAATGAGATACTCACAAACATAGGCGACGCTGTCAGGATGAGGTCGGTGTGAAATTTGGGGTTCATACACAGTTTTCCGATTATCAAAGAGAAATATCAGGTCACATTCCCCCTGCCGTCCATCATTGACCTGTAGCAAAAAAAAAATGTTACAGAAGTTAATGTTTAGCAGTTGATCTTGTTCTAACCTGCATTTGACCTCCCTTGAAGTTGCATCAATCTGCTTTTGCATTCCTGTTGCCTTATATAGGGAGAGAAGCAGTTCTGATGCAAATAATAGCCTGTTGACACATCTTTAAATGGGAGTGAGCCAATGACAGCTCCCTGTACTAATTTCCATTACCACAAACACAAAAACACCTAAAGCTAAACTCCAGGAATTCAGACACTTTAGACTATGTGCATGCATACTATGAGTGAAGTCCAATGAGGTACATACTGCTTCCTGGACTTAATTCTGTTATTTACATCTGACAGGTTTATGGCACTCCCGGAAGATACACAAAGGCTCAGAGGGGAGAAAAGCACACACACAGCAGCTATGCCCTCACCTCTGCTCCATTCACAGAAGCCTTTGTTTCTGAAAAAGGGAGGGGTGGGCATAGCAGCTGCATCGACTCTGCACTTAAAAGAGCCAAGACCAGAGCGTCCAGATTTGAAGCTATCCTCCTGGAGCACAATAAACCGTCCAGATGTATATTAAAGAGCCAAGTCAAGGAAGGTGGAGGCACCTCGTTGGACTTGAAGCAGAACTTCACCCTCCAGGGCATTTTTCCTCCCATTCGCCTCTCCTCTGCTGCAAAAATTTGGCTTTTTTTTGTCCTTTATATTTTTGTGAAAAAGGCCTGATGAATCTGTCCCCCGACACTGACCCCCCCCCCTGTGCATGTCATTAGTCTGGGCAAATGATGTGCACTTTGCCCACATCGCCTCCTGGAATATGTAAGTTTTATATCCCAGGAGACACAGTCCTTCATTGCGAAAGGAGCAGGGGGTGGGGCCAGCAGCCGCGTCATTAGTGAAGCCGTCGGCAGCTTACCCATGATGTCACAGAAGAAGATGGCAGCACGGGACTGAGGGGGATGCTGAGAAGAAATGTATCTCAGCAGGACAACGCTGGATCTGCTGGGCAGGTGAGGACCTTGAATGTGCATGACCTGCAATCAGGTTAAAAAAAAAAAAGGGGTTGGGGTTTGGAGGGGGTAGGGAGCAATAAACGTTACTTTAACTCATGGTATTCCTGCAGTTTTTACAAAGTAGTAGAGTTCCTGGAGTTTAGTTTTAAAGTATAAACATAAAATATTGCTTTAAGGAAAACACTGCAATAATAATTGTATTTTGGCAAGCCTTTTATAACAAGCATACTTTAATGCAGGGCTGAAAATTTCAAGTCCTGAGTTACTAGCCAGGCCTTAAGAGTTACTTGCCACCAGTTGCCCCACCCAACCCCTACTCTGCCCCGCCCCTAATTCCACCCCTAAACACGCCCTCATAAATGATCTCATGAAATTATACTTAAATGTTTTATGCAGAATTAAGTTATAAAAATAATTATTAACAACTTTATCAGTGCCCATCAATGCAGCCTCACCTGTGCCCATCAATGCAGCCTCACCTGTGACCAAAAATTAGGGTTGTCCCGATACCACTTTTTTAAGGCCGTGTACAAGTACCGATACTTTTTTTCAAGTACTCGCCGATACCGATTACCGATACTTTTTTTTAATGTCAGGTGACAGTTTTAAAGCACAATACAGATTAGGTGGCACTGATTTGCAGCACTTATATGCAGCGCTGATAGATGGCACTGATTAAGCAGCACTGATGAGCACGGATAGGATTAGGTGGCACTGATATGCAGCACTGATGAGTGCTGACAGGTGGCTGGCACTGATTAAGCAGCACTAATGAGCACTGACAGGTAGCGAACACTGACAGATGGTGGGCACTTATAGGCACGAGAGTATTTATTTTTCTATGCTGCCTCTGCAACGCCCATCTTGGTACACCCTGCACTCGGCCTCAATAAAGCAGCAGCGGACATCTTGTTACACCCAGCCCGAACTACATGGGCTGGGTGTAACAAGATGTCCGCTGCTGCTTTATTGAGGCCGAGTGCAGGGTGTACCAAGATGGGCGTTGCAGATTTTCAAGCACTGACAGTGTAACGGCAACACAGAGCGCCACTTCCTTTACCGAATGTGACGGCTCCGGTCGCCGATGGATCATGATGCGGCTTGCAAGCTTACCCACCTGAGGACTCTCCGCTCAGCTCTGATCTCCGCTCCTCCCGCCCTCCGCTTGCCGACTCTGCCCGCTGACTTCTCCCATCCCAGGTATCGGCAAAGGCATCGGGAGCATTTGCGCGAGTACAAGTACTCGCGCAAATGCTCGGTATCGGTCCCGATACTAGTATCGGTACAACCCTAACAAAAATGGAGCCTCACCTGTGCCCAAAAATGCAGCCTCACCTGTGCCCAACAATGCCGCTTTACCCATGCAGTGGAAAATAGGAGAGAAAGAAGATTGCCGAGCAGATCATCAAAGAGCGGGGAACATCGCTGTAAACAGCTTTCATTTGCATTGTCGAGTGTGCCCCGTCATACACCTGGCCCTGGTACTTTGATACGCGTCACACGTCCCAGCATTGGACCAGTGTTTTGCCTATCAAAGTACCCGGGCCAGTACCACCCCATAAAATCATTCCCCGCATCTATTACCTTTTGTACCACCACTCCCTCCTTGTAGAATGTAAGCTCTACGAGCAGGGCTCTCCTGTCCCTTCTGTATTGAACTGTACTGTAATTGTGTACTCTACATTGTAAAGCGCTGCGTAAACTGTTGGCGCTATATAAATTGTGTATAATAATAATAAAAATAATAATAATCATCGACCTAAACTGATGAAGAAATATTTTTTTTTACATTTTTGGGGGGATATTTATTAAAGCAAAAAAGGAAAAAAAAATGTTTTGTTTTTTTTTCAAAATTCTCGGTCTTTTTTAGTTTATAGCGCAAAAAATAAAAACCGCACAGGTACCACCAAAATAAAGCTCCATTCGTGGGGAAAAAAAAGGACATCAATTTTATTTGGGTACAGCGTCGCACGACTGCATAATTGTCAGTTAAATCGACGCAGTGCCGTATCGGTAAAAAAAATGGCCTGTCAGAGCAAAAGTGTACCATGTTTTATAAAGTTTTTTTTTGTCTTCCTCTGGATCAACTATGGGTGTAACGCTTTCTGTATGCAGGGTTTAATGTATTTATTAATGAATTTTTCTATTGGTTCAACTCTATAGACTGGTGTCTTTTTTTCAACCTAAGGCTCGGTTCACACTGCCGTGACCTGAAAGTCACGTGACTTTGAATACACTTCAGTGAATGCCTGGGTAATCTTCCTGTAATGTCAGATCCCAATGACATAAATTTGGATTACAGATCAAAAAATCATCAGCGCTAAAAACCAATGACAGTGTTAAACAATGTAAAATGGATGGGAAGGGGGGGGGGGGGGGGGAGATGGGGTGGAAGTGTGGTGTGGCAAATAAAAAATAGTCAATAGTCAGACCGCCCAGTGCTTCATGGTAACTCATATATGGAACGCAAACATAAACATACAGAAAAAACACCTCAAAAACCAGCGCACAATAGGCTTCAATGCAATTATGAAAATGGCAGATGGCTCTTTATTATATAAAAATCAAGTTTAGTCAAGCAGGGGACTTGGCAAGTTTCTGTGTAAATGTACAACATACGAAAAAGTCAAAAACTGAATGAATATAAAAACAGGAGATATGTAAAAAAGAATGTATAAAATTGGGACCTGACATCCACTGACGAGAGGAGCTGAATCCAGGCTGTAGAAGATCAGCTTATGTGCCTGCAGCGGGGGAAGGGGGAATGAGAACACAGCCACCTGGCTCACTGGAGTTTAAGTGAGCCTGTAGATCAGGGATATGCAATTAGCGGACCTCCAGCTGTTGCCAAACTACAAGTCCCATGAGGCATAGCGAGACTCTGACAGCAGCCAGCATGACACCCAGACGCAGAGGCATGATGGGACTTGTAGTTTTGCAACAGCTGGAGGTCCGCTAATTGCATATCCCTGCTGTAGATGAAAAACCCACAGGAAAGCGGAAGGCACAGGGACTTGTAGTGCAACTGAGACGGCAGGTGGTCATCCAATGATATGGAAGCCGTGATGGAATCAAGCAGGGTGGCACAAGGTACATGAGAGCAGACAGGCTGAGGTCTGCAGTCCTCTGCGGGTGGACGATCCAGCAGAGCACTCTGTGCGGTGTGTGGTGAACACAATCAGGCAGCACTTCCACTGGTGAAAGCAGACCAGCTGCGTGGCCAGCGGGAGGAAGCAGGGGGGGAGGGCTGGAAGCCGCAAATCCGTGACTCCGGAAGGGAGAAATCCACAAGGCAGGAAGACACGATACCATCCGGGTGACACTGTCCTTTCACCATCAGTGCTTTGTCTTCCTGCCTTGTGGATTTCTCCCTTCCGGAGTCACGGATTTGCGGCTTCCAGCCCTCCCCCCTGCTTCCTCCCGCTGTCCACGCAGCTGGTCTGCTTTCACCAGTGGAAGTGCTGCCTGATTGTGTTCACCACACACCGCACAGAGTGCTCTCCTGGATCGTCCAGCCGCAGAGGACTGCAGACCTCAGCCTGTCTGCTCTCATGTACCTTGTGCCACCCTGCTTGATTCCATCACGGCTTCCATATCATCGGATGACCACCTGCCTTCTCAGTTGCACTACAAGTCCCTGTGCCTTCCGCTTTCCTGTGGGTTTTTCATCTACAGGCTCACTTGAGCTCCAGTGAGCCAGGTGGCTGTGTTCTCATTCTCCCTTCCCCCGCTGCAGGCACATATGCTGATCTTCTACAGCCTGGATTCAGCTCCTCTCGTCAGTGGATGTCAGGTCCCCATTTTATACATTCTTTTTACATATTATCTCCTGTTTTTATATTCATTCAGTTTTTGACTTTTTTGTATGTTGTACATTTTACACAGGAACTTGCCAAGTCCCCTGCTTGACTAAACTTGATTTTTATATAATAAAGGGCCATCTGCCATTTTCATAATTGCATTGAAGCCTATTGTGCGCTGGTTTTTGAGGTGTTTTTTCGATAAATTTGGATTAGGCTCCGAATTGGAGTCAACTTCCATTAAAGTCTATGGGCACAAGTTGGATAGAGGTCGCCTTGAATTAGTACAGGAACCTTTTCTAAAAGTCAGAGCGACTTCAGTAGTGCAAATTAAGACAGCTCTCATTGACTAACATAAAAGTTCACATGTCATGCGACTTGGGGGTCTCACAAGTCAGATCCCAAGCCGTGGAAGTGTGAACCAAGCCTAAATATACAACTATATTTATTCAGAGTAATACAATCAAACATGAAAAAATTTATTTAATTTTTTTATGCACTCGTTCACCCTAAACAAGTATAAATAAAAAGAAAGTGGGCACACTGGCCTAGTGCATTATCCAACAAATCTATTAAAAATATATCTGATAAAACCAAAAAGATGTCTACTCACAAACATAAACTCGCTCATCAAGCCCCATGGGTGGCTAGTCTCTCAAATCGCTTGGACTACCAGACCAAGGTAGGGGGTCCTAAATGGGACCCTGATGGCTGACGCGTTTCAAAGGACTAACCTTCGTCCAAGCATCTGAAGGAGAAGGTTGGTCCTTTAAAGCGCATCAGCCAGCAGGGACCCATTTAGGTCTGGTAGTCCAAGCGATTGAGAGACTAGCCACCCATGTGGCTTGATGGAGAAAGTTTACAAGTATATGTTTATGAGTAGACATCTTTTTGGTCTCATCAGATATTTTATATAAATTTGTTGGATAATGCACTAGGCCAGTGCGCCCTTTTTCTTTTTACTCATATTCCTACAACACGGCCAGGACGACCCCAGTCCTAGAGGGCAGCAAGGAGAGGTTCAGCCTAAGAGAAGACACTACAATAAGTCTGCTATGGTTTGTTTAACCATAAAAGCCTCTTCTGTGTAATTTTCTGGTTTAGTTTCACTTGGCTGCACCACGTCAACGCCCCACCCACTAATGAGACTACCTCAGTGGCCAAGTGGATGATATAGGTTAGACCTCCTCCATGAAATCAGACAGTCAAGCTCCAGTAATAAAGTGAAACTAAATCAGAGAGGGGCACAGAAGTAGTTTTCTACCTAATATTAGTTATCAATATCAGTAATAGCAGGTATTGGTGGTCCTTTATTTTAAAAGTTTAAAATGACAAAAAGCTTTACTTTAAAGCCGAAATGTTCTACGCATGTAATGTTTATACTGCCTGGAGAATGTCTACTAGAGTAATTGGGATGGATGAAATGTCCCCATGTCCTTACCATGCGGTCTGCCACATATTGTACGACAGGCTGGTGGGGATTCAAGGCCAGCCCTGAAGCCTGTAATAGTTCTTGCTCATCCTCTGGAACTCCAGTGTCCTGTTGCAAGCGGGTCTTCAGAGACTGTAGTGTCTCCCCTTCAGCCACAGGATACAAGTGTACACGGCCAGTCACCATGTTCAGTACGGAGAGCAGCTAGAACAAAAACACAAACAAGTCAAACTTGACAGAGACAGTTACAAGCATGCCTCCCTCAGGCAGAGGCATTAAGGGACTTGTAGTTCTGCAACAGCTAGGAGGGCCACTAGTTTGAGACCCTTGGTTAAGTACATTATGATGTTAGGAGGATAAATTGCTTCTCGAAGCCTGTGTGTATTTGGCCAACTGGCCACAATACAATTCTACAGTCAAAGAAAACTTATAAAAATAGGATTTTTTGTACTCACCGTAAAATCCTTTTCTCTGTCTTCCATGGACGGACACAGCTCCTTAAATCTTGACAAAGTGGGTTATGTTCCGTCTATTAGGAGAGGACTAGGCAGAACATGTTTGTTAAAGTTACATGTTTTAAGATAACTCAGTTGAACAGCCCCGCCCAGGGAGCGGTCCCTCCGGTCATAACCCCTCACCCTGCAGCATGCAGCTCAGTTTGTCAAAAAGCAGTACAAACTTAAAAAGGAGGGGTGGGTGCTGTTTCCGTCCATGGACGACAGAGAAAAGGATTTTACGGTGAATACAAAAAATCCTATTTTCTCTTTTCGTCCATGGACGGACACAGCTCCTTAAATCTTGACAAAGTGGGACGTCCCCAAGCAGTGTCAGAAAAAAACAAGGGGTGGGAACAGCAATCAAAAGAAGACTTAACTTCACCCCAAACAAACAGAGCTCCTCAACGGAGGAGTTGCAACCTCAAACAGCCGCCTGCAAAACCTTGCGGCTAAAGGAAGCATCCGAAGATGCACTCACATCAACCTTGTAAAACTTTGAGAAAGTATGAACAGATGACCAGGTTGCCGCCTTACACACCAGTGAGACAGATGTCTGATGTCGGTAAGCCCAGGAGGCACCAATTGCCCTGGTCGAATGCGCCGTGATAGGAAAAGGGAGGCGCCCGCCCCTTAAGGGCATAGGCCTGGATGACGGTCTGCCTGATCCACCTAGAAATGGTGGCTGACAAGACCGCCAGGCCCTTCTGTGGACCAGACACCGACACGAACAGTGAGTCAGACTTCCGGGACGGAGCCGTAGCAGACAGGTACACCCGTAGGGCACGTACCACGTTTAAAGTATGTAGCACAACCTCCTTGGGATGCAACGGCCGAGGATACAAGGATAGAAGTACAATGTCCTTGTTTAGGTGAAAGGCCGAAACCACCTTAGGAAGGAAGGAAGGCTGCGGGCGTAGTATCGCTTTATTCTTATGGAGGACCAAATAAGGTGCCTTGCAAGACAAGGCCGCCAATTCAGAAATCCTTCTGACCGATGTAATGGCAACTAGAAAAGGCAACTTTCAGAGAAAGCGTTAAGAGAGGAATCTCCCTGATATTCTCAAAGGGAGGTTCCAGAAGTACCGAGAGCACTAGATTCAAGTCCCACGGAGGAAGCGTGGTCTAAAAAAATAAAAAAAATAAAATAAAAAATAAATAAAATCGGGGGAACCACGTGTCAGACCCCCTGCACAAACGTACTTACCAGTGAGTGAGCCGCCAGGGGTCGTGGGAAGAAGACAGCCAAGGCTGAAATCTGCCCCTTAATAGTGCTTAAAGTGGATGTAAACCCCATTTTTTTTTTTTTTTTTTTTTTGCGGTCACAATGTAGAGTATAAGATTTCCTATCATTTGTGCCAGGTCTTGCCACAAAGAGTTAATCCAGCTCTAAACAATCCTCTTTTATTGTTCAGTGAGATAAAACGGACAAAGAAAGAAAAACCTTTGTCCATTCCGCCCCCTTGCTTTGAGTGACAGGTTATTTACATATCTCGTGCACTAGCTTTAGACAGGCATTATTTTTTAATTCCCACCCCCACTCCTTTTCTGAAGTCATGTGGTTACTTTTCTGGATTTTGACTGAATGTTAGTGATTATAGCAGAAGGAATACACAGGAGAAAATGCATGTTGACAGGGGGAGTGTAGAGGTGGGCGGGGAGTCTACTGTCATCACGACTCCAGACAACAGATCCATCCACAGAATCAGCAGTTTTTCAGTTCTTAAAACAGACAGAGGGTAGACATTTGACAGATAAGGATACATGCAGGAGGCATGTATCTCCTTATAGATCAGCACTATGGCAGTAGTTTAGAAAGGATGAGAGTGGGTTTACATCCACTTTAAGGCAAGTTTCTGATCCACTCCGCGCTGTAAAAACAGCAGGATCCGAGAAACCGAATATGCCCGTGGGCACCAATCCATCTCTTTACACATAGAGATGTATGCCTTCCAAGTGCGATGGTAGATCTACCAGGAAGATGATTTTCGGGCCCGCAATGGCAGACGCCAGGGAGCATCTGCTACCAGTCTCACAAGGTCGTTGTACCAGGGACGCCGGGGCCAGCCTGGGGCGATTAGAATCACCGGAATCCCCTCGGCCTCCACTCTGCGGAGCAGACGAGGAAGCAATTTTATTGGGGGAAAGGCATAAAATTAGCCGATACTGACCCCATGGAGCCACCAACGCGTCTGCCCAGGGATCCCTGGACCTGGCCACAAACCTCGACACCTTGCGATTGAGTCGAGAGGCCAGGAGATCCACATCTGGTGTGCCCCATTTCTGACAAAGGATTTGAAACACCTCCGAGTGTAGCGACAATTCCCCTTGGTCCAGCATCTGGCGACTCAGATAGTCAGCCTGCCAGTTTTCTACGCCCGGAATGTAAACTGCTGATAGAGCCGGCACGCTCCTTTCGGCCTATCTTAGGATATGAGCGACCTCTGATGCTGCGGCCGAGCTCCTTGTTCCTCCCTATTGGTTGACATAAGCCACCGCCGTGGCGTTGTCAGACTGGATCCTGACCGGATGCCCTTGAAGTCTCTGCGACCACTTGGAGAGGCACAGTCTGATCGCTCGAAGTTCAAGGACATTGATCGGTAGGAGAGATTCTTCCGGAGTCCAGCAGGCCTGGGCCGACTGAACCCCCCAGACTCCCCCCCCCCCAACCGGTCAGGCTGGCGTCCGTTGTGATCACCGTCCAGAGAAAGGGAAGGAAAGACTTCCCGGACTGAAGTGCCGGGGGTGTCAGCCACCAAGTCAGAGAGGCCCTGAGTAGGTGACTCACCTGAATCTGACGATCAAGGGACAATGGGGATTTGTTCCATTTGGACAGAATCTCCTTCTGCAGCACCCGAGTATGGGATTGGGCATTCGGTACTGCCTTGAAGGAGGCTACCATGAGGCCCAGGACTCTCATGCAGAAACGGAGGGACGACCATTTGCGGGATGTCAACAACCTTACTGCAGTCTGGAGCGTCTGCAACTTCTCTGGAGGGAGAAAAACCCTCGCCTCCGATGAGTCCAGAATCATCCCCAGGTATTCTAGGCACTGAGTCTGAGCCAACACCGACTTCTGAAGGTTCAGTATCCATCGAAAGTCTTGGAGAGTCTGTGTGGCTATAGACAAGTCCACCTCTAATTCTGAGCTGGACGCAGCTCTCAGAAGAAGATAGTCTAAGTAACCTATGACGGCAATGCCTCGCTGTCTGAGCAAAGCAGGAATCGGGGCGAGCACCTTGGTAAAAACTCTTGGTGCTGACGCCAGGCCAAAGGGGAGAGGAGAGCCACGAACTGATAGTGGTCCTCCCCGACCGCGAAACACAGAAACCTTTGGTGTCTGTTGCATATGGGGACATACAAGTACGCGTCCTTGATGTCCAGGGACGTCAGAAAGTCCCCAGGATGGAGTGCAGCTACCACCGAGCGAATTGATTCCATCCTGAATTTCCGAACCTTCACAAAAGGCATTGAGGGCCTTGAGGTCTAGAATTGGACGAACTCCATCCTTCTTTGGGACCACAAACAGATTCACATAGAATCCCTGAAACCTGTCCTGCTGTGGTACGGGTATGATTACCCCGCGCCTTAACAAGTCTTAAACTGCACCAGTCAGGGCAGCCCGCCGAGATGGTAGGAGAGGAAGATTTGAGGGAAAGTATCTGTTTGGTGGACAAGAAAGAAACTCGATTTTGTACCCTGAAGAGATCACTTCGTAAACCCACTAGTCGGAAAGCAGGGAGGTCCAGTGAGCTGTGAACTTGCGAAGACGTCCTCCCACCCAAATATCGGGTGGGGGCAAGACTTCATGTGGAAGCGGACTTGTTTGTGGTCTTGGATTGCTTGCGCACCCAGGGACGCTTCAGTCCCCCAGCTAAAGCTGTATCGGCTTGGGAGGGTCTGCTAGTGGGCCCCGACTGACAAAAATAGCGCTTTTGCGTGGGGAAGGAAGGCCCTTGTTTACGGGATGGCCCTTTACCCTTGGTGGACTGAGGTAGAAGTGTGCACTTACCCCCAGTGACATCCTTAATAATGTCGTCCAGTGAGGTGCCAAAGAGCCTCCCACCTTTGAAAGGCAAATCTGTCAGAGCTTTCTTAGAAGCTTGGTTTGTGGACCAGCATTTTAGCCATATCAGGTGGCGCAAGACCACCACGGATACAGAAGCCCTGGAGATTAAGGGAGTCGCATCCAGGATTGCATCACATACATACACCAGGCCCTGCACCTGCTGGTCGGCCAGTGTAACAATTTCTTGTGGGAGCTGATGCTCCTCTACTGCCTGATGCAAAAGTTAAGCCCATTCAGTGAGTGTCTGAGACACCAAAGTTGCAAACACTAACGGCCGCAATGCTGACCCCAGCATGGCGAACACGGTCCGAGTCACCGCTTCGGATCTCCTATCAGTAGGGTCCTTAAAGACCCGGACGAGGAGTCCCCCTCAGTGCCCGGACGGTCCTGGTCCACATCCTCCGACGCATCAGAACAGGGGTCCTGTACTGCAGCCAGGCCCGAGTCAGAGCATTCCCCAGGGGATGGCAGGGGGAGGGGGCGCTTTTTACCCCCTATACGCCTGCATGCCACTTCCACCCTGGCAACAAATTACTCCAGGACTGCCGACAAATTGTCCATGGTAACCGCAGGAGCAGGGGCACCAGTTGCTGCCACCGGAATGTCTGGGGAAGAAATACCAGCTTCAGACTCCATTCTGACCCACTGACAGTCCACCCTCCTAGCTGCGCTGACCGGGGGGGTTACCCAGGGACTCATCACCCAGCCAGAGACTGCTCAGCACCGCTTGTCCGCCTGCCTCACACACTGCCTGTGCCTGAGGTGTTCTGTGAGGTAAATAGCGCTATTCGCGCCGTTCAGGGAGCCTCCAGCACTAGAGGCTAAGCCTTACAGTGAAAACCACATCCAAAATGGCTGCCAGTCACCTCAGGGAAAAGAGGCGCGGACTACAAGAAAATGGCTGCCCGCAATGAAGACCTGCGCCACAGCACGGCCACAACAAAATGGCCGCCAATGGCATTTTTCAATGTTAAATGAAAACCAACAGAAAATGGCGCCGGCGCTACCAAAAATGGCGCCCGAGCATGAGGTGGACGAGAAGGCCACAGGGACACCTAACGGAGGCCCCCCAGAAAGCATGGCACCCTCACAGAAGCAGACCCTGACACCTCTACAGCCTCCAACCGGGATACGGAGACCCCTATAGGTACACCCCGCCGACGCAAGTCTTGCAAGTCACCTTATTTGGTCCTCCATAAGAATAAAGCGATACTACGCCCGCAGCCTTCCTTCCTAAGGTGGTTTCGGCCTTTCACCTAAACAAGGACATTGTACTTCTATCCTTCTATCCTCGGCCGTTGCATCCCAAGGAGGTTGTGCTACATACTTTAAACGTGGTACGTGCCCTACGGGTGTACCTGTCTGCTACGGCTCCGTTCCGGAAGTCCGACTCACTGTTCGTGTCGGTGTCTGGTCCACAGAAGGGCCTGGCGGTTTTGTCGGACACCATTTCTAGGTGGATCAGGCAGACCGTCATCCAGGCCTATGCCCTTAAGGGGCGGGCGCCTCCCTTTCCTATCACGGCGCATTCGAGCAGGGCAATTGGTGCCTCCTGGGCTTTCCGACATTAGACATCTGTCTCACAGGTGTGTAAGGCGGCAACCTGGTCATCTGTTCACACTTTCTCAAAGTTTTACAAGGTTGATGCGAGTGCATCTTCGGATGCTTCCTTTAGCCGCAAGGTTTTGCAGGCGGCTGTTTGAGGTTGCAACTCCTCCGTTGAGGAGCTCTGTTTGTTTGGGGTGAAGTTAAGTCTTCTTTTGATTGCTGTTCCCACCCCTCGTTTTTTCTGACACTGCTTGGGGACGTCCCACTTTGTCAAGATTTAAGGAGCTGTGTCCGTCCATGGACGAAAAGAGAAAATAGGATTTTTTGTATTCACTGTAAAATCCTTTTCTCTGTCGTCCATGGACGGAAACAGCACCCACCCCTCCTTTTTAAGTTTGTACTGCTTTTTGACAAACTGAGCTGCATGCTGCAGGGTGAGGGGTTGTGACCGGAGGGACCGCCCCCTGGGTGGGGCTGTTCAACTCTGTTGAAGTTACATGTTTTAAGATAACTAACATGTTCTGCCTAGTCCTCTCCTAATAGACGAAACATAACCCACTTTGTCAAGATTTAAGGAGCTGTGTCCATCCATGGACGAAAAGAGAAATAAAGAATGACTCCCATGGAGTCATTATGAAAACAGCTATCAATATTTCCATAGCAAACATTCCTGGAATAGGCTGAAGAACAGACAGATGCTGCAGCAACAGCCAGCTGGAGCCTGGTACCATCATAGACCAATCCACATACTTGCCAGCACACCATGGCTCTTCAAATAGAGTCCACAAAACTTTTAATCAAAGTAACGACATCCCAGCAGAAGAGTGCAACATTTCGGGGCCATGGAGGAACCCTTCATTAGGCATGTGATGAAGCAACTCTTCCTCTGACGTGGTCAATTTGAATAAAACATTTTGTGATGCAATTTGAAGATCCATGGTGTGCTGGTAAAAACGTATGTTGATTATAGAAAACAAATATACATAAAAGTTTACATTAAATATTATTACACTAAAGAAGATCCCTGATCTGAGGTGGCCAGCCTAGATTCTACCACCACAACACTCATATAGATTTACAGAAGATGGTTAAATTAAAAACTTTACACAATAGGAGGGAAGAAGATTACAATGCAATTGTTAACATCCTCAACCCTCCGTGGGAATTTTTGGTACATATACAGCAGCAGTATTAAATTAAAATTTATAGCGGACTGGTCAGTGAAATTGTCTTCCTGCAGAGGTCTGAATCACATGTTTGTGTGATGAATAATATCACAGTCGTCCCCCCCTCCCCCCTCCTTTACATCAGTCCTCAGCCTCCCTTTATCAATAGCATGGTCCTGCAGGCTGGAGGAGTAAGGCAATGTAATCTGTAATTAAAGAACTCCGCAAACTTCAAATTAGGAAGTACAGGGGACCCCACACACACACTCCCAATCCACCATTTTTTATTATAGTTATGGGTAAAGGATAAAAACTTTTTCTCCAGAGGGCACTATACTTAGACTATAACATAGTAACACTGTATATAAAACCCAACACATAGGCCGGTGTGCTCCTTTAACATCAGTGTTGGAAATACTGTTTTAACAAACACTTTTTGGACTTAAAAACTTTATTAAGAAATAAAAAGAAAGAAGGGTGCAGTGTGTGTATTGCACTTAAATTTCATGAATCCAAACGCATTTTTCTTAATTAGAGTGATGTTACTTATATTGTGTTGGGAAATATTTATATGGTGGTCACACTGTTCTACAAATTCTCCCATCATATCACTCACAGCTTGAAAGATGCAGTCATTGCTTACCTTGAGGTTAAGAATGGCATCCAAGGCTTGGAAACAGCCAACATCTGGATTTTGAGGATCTGTGCCCCTTTGTCTGGGGTGTCCCATTAACATGCACTGAAGCCAACGCTCTAGTTTACCAGCCAGGATCCTAAGATAAGAAAAAAACAAGAATTTTTGTCTACTCACCAGGGTGGATTTGATTTAAATCAAGTCGAATTAAATCACTAGTAAAAAGGCTTGCTTTAAATCAACTCGATTTAAATCAAATCTTTTAAAAGAGCAACTGTCATCTCTGACCCGCTGTTGACTCAACATCAGTCCCATTTACTTTAATGGGATGGCTGGTGATGCGGCAGTGGCACAACAAGGTGAGGGACGTGGCGGCAGCAGGTAAGTGGATGCCCGCTAACAGGCGCTGCCATGATTAATCTGAAATGACAGATGCTCTTTAAATGTAAGGACTTAATCTTGCTGGTAGTTAAAATCTTTAATATTTGCAAACAAAATGAAGATTTCCCATTTAGAATAAGCAGCAGTCAGGTTAGTAAAACATTAATATCAGAATTGATTCAATCATGCAGTTTGCAGTGTACATACATTTGCAAAACAATGGGCTAAAGGAATATTCCTGAACTTTGTTTTAGCTCATGATTACTGTGAAATTGTGTGAACGCATCAATGCAGTGTCAGCTTCAGAGCTTGGATTCATTGAATGAGTTTACCAAAAATTTAAATATTGCAGAATATACAGTCGCATACTACACAACCAAGCTCCCTTTCATGCTGAATGAACCAAATTATTATTGTACCTTAAATAGAAAACTATCTTTAGATATATTTTTACTCCAAAAACATTTTATTAAAATAAATTTGATTAAAAAAAAAGAAGGGTTTAAATAAATAAAATAAAAATTCCAAAAACAAAATCATTGATTTTTACCCATCCTGCTACTCACTAATTCATAAAGTACCTCTGATAACTCCAGTGCTGCAGCCTTAAAAGCCCTTTCAGCCTTTGACATTCCTTGAGTGTGCAATGACTGTGTGTCCCCCTCTGCGTGCCGATTTCTTCCTCCGACCTCCTATGTCGCCAGGACTCAGCAATGATGTACGGTGTAGGCGCAAAGAGTCAGCATGTAGCGGAGGTCACAGGCATCCAAAACTCCCAAAAAAACATGATTCCTGTCTGACTGGCTACGTTCACCCACTCCACTGTATCTATGGAGGAAGCCACAACTGCCAACCAGATTAAACTTCATAAAATGTCTGTCTTTGTTCGTCTACAGAACAAGGTAGATGTGGAGATTAGAAGTTTAAAAGAGAAAGTTACGATTGTTTCACGTTTCAGTTTAGCTAATAGAAAGTGGTAAGGATATTGCATTTCTGCAAGATCAACAGGTATTTCCTGTACTTGCTAAAAAATTTCTTAGCACAAAAAAAGGAAACTAATACAGCCACCACATACAGTAGAAGAAATGGTGAGCTGCAATAATTAACAATTCATTTTCGAGTTTAGATAAAAAAAATATGATGGAAAGTTGGTATGATAACTTTAAATATCTTAAAGCTGAAATAAACCATCAACACAAAGATCTGCCAGCAGGCAGGGTCTTTTGATACATTCATTTCTATCAGTCTCTAGTGAAAAAAACCTTTACTTGCCTGTCAGTAAATTCTTTCTGCCCCCTAACTGTAGTGGATGTGCAGTACAATGTACAGTCTCTGCAGCTTACAGGTGGAAGGAATGAGGCTGGAGATAATGTAATTCCAGCGTGCATGCATAAGAGTCCCATCACTAATGCCTGCCCGATGGGTGAAAGAAGAAGATGACAGGCCCAGTCAAAGAGAAAAAGTAGGATTTTTAAAACAGCTTACCTGTAAAATCCTTTTCTTGTTCATACATCACGGGACACAGAGCGGCATAGTCATTACTATGTGGGTTATATAGAATTACCTTCAGGTGCTGGCACTGGCAACTTCCAAAACAGGAAGTACCCTCCCCTATATAAGCCCCTCCCATCCGGGAGCACCTCAGTTTTGTAGCAAAGCAATACGTGTCCCCAAAAGAGGGGTGGGAGCTCTGTGTCCCGTGATGTACTCCAAGAAAAGGATTTTACAGGTAAGCTGTTTTAAAAATCCTACTTTCTTGTTCATACATCACGGGACACAGAGCGGCATAGTCATTACTATGTGGGACGTCCCAAAGCAATGCCAAATGAGGGGGGGGATATACCATACATAAGCTGGGCGCCATCAGGCATGAGGATCTTTTGCGGCCTGCAACACACTGCGCCCAAAGGCGACATCCTCCTGACTTCTAACGTCCACCTGGTAGAATCTAGTAAACGTGTGTACTGAAGACCATGTTGCGGCCTTACAAATTTGAGCCAGGGAGGCCTGGTGATGCGCTGCCCATGAAGTTCCAACTGCTCTCGTGGAGTGCGCCCTAACTTTGAACGGAGGCGGTCTACTTCTCAAGCCATAGGCTTGTATTATGACCTGTCGAATCCACTTGGCTAAAGTAGATTTTGATGCTGCCTGACCCTTTCTGGGGCCTTCCGGCAGAACAAACAAAGAATCCGTTCTACGAATCTGAGCAGTGGCTTTTAGATAAGCTTTAACTGCTCTTACTACATCCAAAGAATGCAATAACATTTCCTCTACCGAGCTCAGTTTGGGGAAAAAGAAGGAAGAACCACATCCTGGTTCAAGTGAAACCTCGATACCACCTTATGAAGAAAGGCTGGGTGAGGACGTAATACTACTCTGTCCTCATGAATAACCAGATATGGCTCTTTACAGGACATGGCGGCCAATTCCGACACTCTTCTAGCCGAGCATATGGCTACTAAAAATATCAATTTTCTGGTGAGTAGAACCAAGGAAATGTGCCGCAAAGGTTCAAATGGCTGCTTCTGCAGAACCGACAGAACCAAATTTAGATCCCATGGACATATGGGAGCTTTAATCGGTGGAATAATACGAGTCACCCCTTGCATAAAGGATTTGACAAGTGAATGCATAGCCAGGGGCCTTTGAAATAGTATTGATAAGGCCGAAACCTGACCCCTGATAGTACTTAAGGCAAACTTCCTGTCTACAGCCCACTGTAGGAAGTCCAGAATTCTGCCTATAACGTACTTACGTGGATGCCACTTTCTGGCCTCGCACCAAGTGATGTACGCCTTCCAAACTCTATAGTAGATCTGCCTGGATACAGGCTTCCTGGCATTGATTATAGTTGATACCACAGAGTTAGAGAGACCTCTCTTCTTTAGGATGTGGGATTCAATAGCCAGGCCGTTAAACTTAGAGTTAGTAAGGAAGGGTGGTATATCGGCCCTTGCAAAAGCAGGTCCGGACGACGTGGAAGGGTCCAAGGACTCCCCACAGACATTTTGATGATCTCCGCGTACCAGGCCCTTCGGGGCCACGCTGGAGCCACCAAGATCACCGGCTTCTTTTCCAACCTGACTCTGCGAAGGAGTCGAGGCAACAATTGTAGCGGAGGGAATGCATATATCAGTCTGAACTGATTCCAAGGGAACACCAGAGCATCCGAGCCGCAAGCGAGGGGATCCCTTGTCCGGGAGACAAATCTGTCCACCTTTGCGTTGAATCTGGATGCTAGCAGATCTACATCCGGTGTTCCCCACCGCTGACATATTGCTCGGAAGACCTCGGGATGAAGGGACCATTCCCCTGGGCATAACTGTTGGCGACTTAGAAAGTCCGCCTTCCAATTCTCCACCCCTGGAATGAAGACAGCTGACATACATGGGACATGCTTTTCTGCCCATTCCAGGATGTGACTTACTTCCCTCTGGACTGCATGACTCCTGGTGCCTCCCTGATGATTGATATATGCCACTGCTGTGGCATTGTCTGATTGAATTCTGACAGGGGACCCTTGGAGTCTGGATGCCCAGGCTACTAGGGCATACCGGGCTGCTCGTATCTCTAAGAGATTGATGGGCAGGGTTTTTACTACATTTGACCATCTGCCCTGGAGAGACCATTGCTCCAGTACTGCCCCCCAGCCTATAAGGCTGGCATCTGTAGTGACCACCTTCCAGGATATCGGACTGAAGGGTTTTCCCTTCTGGAGATTCTGGGGGATCAACCACCAGCAGAGACTCTGCCGAACGGAAGGGGACAAAGCCATCGGGAGGTCTAGAGCCTGAATTTTTCCGTTCCAGGCTGACAATATGGCCCTCTGTAAATTCCTTGAGTGGAATTGGGCGTATGGCACAGCTTCGAATGATGCTACCATCTTTCCTAGCAGCCTCATGCACAGGCGTATGGATGGCTGTCTTTTTGCACAAAGCAGACGGACCAAGCCCCTCAAAGAGGATACCTTGTCTAGAGGTAAGAAAATCTTCCTCTGGTCTGAATCCAGCCGTAGCCCTAGATATACCAGGTTTTTCACTGGCTGTAGGGCTGACTTGTCCAGGTTGATGACCCAACCGTGAGATTCTAGATACTTGATTGTATCGACAAGTTGAAAGGCTGGCCGGAGGCCAGCCTGGATTTGTGGGAGGAGTCTGAGGGAGTATATCTCCCTCCTCCTCTGGCTTGTCCCTCGTCGGCTCGTCTTCTTGGTGGTTTCAGCCGACGAGCGTCATTTCCGCCCCGCCAGCTGTCGTCATTTCCGGGTGCCGTCCGCACACAGAGGATCGTCGCGTGGGAGCTCCGGGTTTCTTTTTCGCCCACAGCGCTGGGCTGCAGGTACGGGGGGGGGGGCAGCGGTGTCACCGGTTCGATAGGGGGGCCACACGCGTCTGGTCATACGCTTGGGGGCATGCGGCATGTCGGCCGCCACGTCAATGCGATAGGGGGGACATCAGGTCGCAGGAGGGTACTGTAGAGACTCTGCTTCAAGGCGCCACGTGCGTGGCTGGGGGGGGCGGGGGTGTTTGGTGGGTGCCTCTGTTCACGGTCATGCCTGTACTGCAGCACCAAGGGCTAGATGTTAGGCATGGCATGTAGCGTGTGCAGAGGGGAAGGGTGCTTTGCTCTGTCACTGTCTTCATGCTGGGTTTTGTAAGTGTCCTATCATGCTGCTGATCGGCATCACATCGAAGGGGGGGGGGGGGGGCAGGCTAGTGGGTCGGTTCAGTACGGCCATGTAGCAGCAGGCTGGTTCAGCTGCTACTGGGGGGGGGGGGGGGGGCATCTTGTGGTGGGGTTGGTGCAGGGCCGGTCCGGTCAGCACTTAAATTGTCATGCAAGTGTTGTAAAAAAAAAAAAAAAAAAAAAAGGGGAATTTTATGTTGCTGCCATGTTCTGGGTAATTTCGTCATTTGTTTTGGCAATCGGTCTGGTCTACTGGGTGGGCGCAGCAGCTAGTTAACTTCCCAGCTAGGTAGTCTCACAGGCTCCTTGCTTTGTGGCTGACAGGAGGGGGGGGGGGGGGTTCGTGGAGCTTGGGCGGCCACAGGTCCTTTGCATGTTGCTGTCATAGGATGGTTTCCTGTCATATTGGGCATTTCATCAGGCTCCGTACGTTGGGGTATGCCGTTCTGTTCGTCATTTCTGTCTGTTTTTTCCGCTTTCACTTCTGTTCATGGTTTCCGACCATTCGATTGCCTCATTTCTGGTACATGTGGTGTTATTTCAGGTGGATTTCAGAGTTTTTCTCTCAGTATCAAGGTACGTGTGTATGTTTCCTGTCACGGATTTCAGTTAGTTTTTTAGTTAGGTTCACTTGCTTTCAGGGTCTGTCACGTCTACAGATCCGTACAGGCTGAGGTTTCGTTTTTAAGTGATTGGTTGGACCACAATCTTCTCGCCTGTACATCACTCATCATACGTTGCACCTTTCATTCTCTACGTTCATATCTGCCCACCACGGTCTGTGGGTATCGTAGCCCTGAGTGTTCGTTTTTAATTGCCTGTTATTGCGCTGCAGGTTTCTCGGGCTCACTCATTCCATACATCTTAGGATTGGTTGTGTCACTTAGCTTAATTCACGCGCTATTGGTCTACCACTGATGTTTCACGTGTTCAGACTTAGTTAGGTTGGTGCGGTCCATGCATTCTTATTTTGCTGTAGTTTGTTTTTCCTCAGATTTCGTTATGTCTCATGTGACAGAAAGCGACGAGTTCCCGTTCATCCCGCCTACTCCGCGTAGGGGTTCAAATCATGGAAGTTCACCTTCATTAAGGAGTTGGACTGTGCCTAGGATTATGGCCGAGCTACATCGCAAGGGCATTTCTTTCCCATCTACTGCCAGGAAAGCGGAACTTTTTAGGTTATGTTTCCCTTCTGCTGAACCAGTACCGTCTACCAGTGCGGAACACGCTTCGGTGCACAACTCCTTGACGCAAATCCATGCGATGTTAAATTCTTTCTCCACCTCTATGTTGCAGTTACAGGATAGGATGGAGGTGATTGAGGCCCGGGCGGCTGGTGCAGCAGTATCAGCCAGCTCGGAGGTGCCTGCGGCCCCCTCAGCCCCTGTTCTCCTGAGCCCGGCTACAGGTAATATGTCTTTACCTTCAGTGATGCCTTCACCGTCTGCGGCCCTGCCGTCGGTGTCACCGGCCCATTTCATCCCTGCCAGTATCAAGAAAGATATCTTGGAAGGGAAGGATGTCAATCTAGCCTCCCTACTCATAGCGGCCCAGGATGTGTCTGAAAACAAGTCATTTGCTTGTGGGGAGGTGTCGGTGGTGCTCAAGTCCAAAGATCCTAGGCTCAGTCGCAAACTCAGTGTACCAGAGTTTGTGCTGGCCTTCGGCATCTTTAGAGACATCATCTGTTCGGTCAGTCCAGGGAGGAGGGAAGAATTGGATCTATACCTTCATAAGGTTGTGGACTTGGCGCATAAGTACGGTGGTTCAATCTTCTACGATTATCATCGGTCCTTTGCGGCAAAGGTGGCGGCCACTTGGGCTCAGTTCCAAGTGGTGTCATGGTGGGGCACCATTGACATGGAATTATTTTGCAGGCATTTCGCTAGTCAAAGATCCCCTGTATGTGCCAACTGTCAATCATCGGCTCACACCACTGCCTGGTGTCCGAATTGCGAGTCCCCTAGTCAGATAGGGACCTCCAAACAGTCGGCTGGTGGATCTGCGGGTCTCCCAGGGCAGGTGGACAAAATGGGTAGACCCATCCGGTATCTGGGGAAGGCTCAGTTGTGCAATAATTATAACTATACTGGTTGCAATTACAACCAATGCAGGTTGTTGCACGTTTGCTCCAACTGCTTCAGAGCCCACCCCAAGTCCGCTTGCCTGGTCAAGGCCGTCGGTACCTCATGACTGTGCCGAGTTAATGTCTCCTTGTTGGGGGATTTCCTGAGTGATCATCCTTCACCAGCGTTCAGACAGTTTTTGCTGGAAGGGTTGTCTTCAGGTTTCCATACTGGGCTCATTACCCTTCCTACAGAATCGTTCGAGTGCAACAATTTGTTGTCAGCTGAGAACCACCCTGATATTGTCGATGAGTTACTGCAGGCTGAATTGTCCAAGGGGTTCTTGATCGGTCCGTTCCTGTCATCACCTTTTTGCATGTGGAGGGTCAATCCCGTCGGGGTTGTCTGTGGAAAATTCTCAAATAAATTCCGTTTGATTTACGATTTGTCCGCTCCTCATTCATCTCACATTCCTAGTCTCAATTCTCTCATCCCCTCCGAGGAGTTTTCTCTAAAGTATTCATCAGTAGATTTGGCAATCCAGCACATTTTGCAGTTAGGTAGGGGTGCTTGGCTTTCCAAAGCTGACATCTCTGATGCATTCAAGCTGCTTCCTATCAGTCCTGCTCTCTGGCAATGGCATGGCATCAAGTGGCGCGGGCAGTATTTTTTTGCCACCAAATTAACGTTTGGGTCTAAAAGCAGTCCGTACTTGTTTGACACCTTTGCCCAGGCTCTTCATTGGATTCTGGGTTACTGCAGTGGTTGTCAGAGGGTAATTCATTATCTGGATGATTTTCTGCTGTTGGAAGATCCCGGTGTCCCGCCCAGGGATCTGCAGGTGCTTACAGGGCTATTTTCAGAATTGAATGTCCCATTAGCTACGCATAAGATGGAAGGTCCAGCAAAAATCATCACCTTTTTAGGGATTACGCTTGACTCCAATCTTATGGTTGCTAGTCTGCCCTTGGAGAAATTAGTCAGGATACGCCGCTCCATTCATCTCTTTGTTCTTTCCCCGGTATCTTCCAAGAGGGACTTACAGTCTCTCTTGGGGATGTTGAATCACGCCATGAGGATCATTCCGCAGGGTAGGGCATTTGTGTCGAGGTTGCTGGCTCTTTTCCCCCAGTGTCATGATTCTGAGTCACCGGTCAAATTACTAGCGGATGCCCGTGCTGATTTAGTCATGTGGGATCGGTTCCTGTGCGGGTGGAATGGCATCTCCATGTTCATCCCGCATCCTACTAGTAATTCTCCGCATGTGTTCTCAGATGCCGCCGCTTCAGTCGGGTTTTCAGCCATTTTTGGCCAGGAGTGGTTGGCCAGCCGCTGGCCCCCCGAGGTTTTCCTTCTGCCAAAATTTGCCCTCACGTCAGCACTATTTGAAATTTACCCAATCTTGGCGGCAGCTGTCACATGGGGTCCTGGCTGGTCAGGCAACTCGGTCGTTTTCTTTACGGATAATTTGGCTACAGCCAAAATTATCAATAAAGGAAGATCAGGGTCCCTGGTAATCATGTCCTTCATGCGTAAGTTGACATGGTTGGGCTTGACCTACAAATTCCATTTCCGGGGTGAGTTCGTTAGTGGGGATCACAATGGTGCAGCTGATGCTTTGTCCCGTCTTAACATGCCGCTATTTTTCTTACAGCATCCGGCAGCAGATCGGACGGGCCAGCCAATCCCCCATCACTCACTATTAGTCATGGATTGAATACTTTCTGGTCTCAGGCGATCAATCTGGCCACAAGGTCCTTGTCCAGAAATACGCTGAGAGCATATACCACGGGTTGGAAGACGTTCCTTAGGTTCATGTCCTTACATCCTTGCAGTTCCCCAGAGGATACCAAGTACATCATGATGTTTACTGCGTATTGCCACTGTGAGCTGGCATTATCGGCCAGTACTATCAAACTGTATTTATCAGGTATTCAGCATTTCAGGTCCCTGCATGCGCCTGACAGTCCATCCATTTTTGCTGCTCACCCTCTGAAAGCCATACTGAGGGGTATACAAAGAAATCAGGGGTTCTCCCAGTTGTCTCGCCAACCCATTACCGGGCAGATTTTCCGTGACATGTCGGATATGCTCTCCACTTCCCCTTTTGGCACAGGTCCCAGTTTAGTTCTCAAGGCGGCAGTTTACCTCTGTTTCTTCGGGTTTCTCCGACCCGGGGAAGTGTCCAAATCCAGCTGTCATGCACCTGTTTTGCTCAGAGGTAGTCTTTCTAGATTTCCTGAGCATTATGAGCTGCAGCTTCCAAATAATAAGAATAGGCAAATTGGTCAGGGGTTTGTGGTTAAGTACTACCGCACGCACAACGGTTGGTGCCCGGTCGAAGTGCTCGACTCTCTTTGCCGTTTATTCTCAACACCCGTGAATGATCCCCTGCTCCCCTTCCCTACGCAGCCTATCACTTCCAAACAATTTGTTAGCCATGTCAGGATCTTGCTTGCCAAATTAGATTTGGATCCTAAACGTTTCTCCGGGCATTCTTTCAGGATCGGTGCTGCATCAGCAGCTTCTAAGCAGGGGGTCCCTTCGTACATCATCAAACACATGGGGCGCTGGAGGTCCTCCTGTTATAGCAGGTACATTCCCGAACCTCACACGGAAGTTCGCAGAGCTTTTGCCGTGTTGTTGAATTAAGTGTTACCTGTTCATTAAAGCTTATTACTTACCTATCTTTGTGTCTTTTTGCCCTCTTTTAGGCGTACCGTCCAGCTAGGCCAAGGCACACCGCAGGCCTTGGTAGTTGGGGTTATCACGTATCACGCAGATATGGTCATTGGGGTTCCCACGTATTACGGGTGAAGACTCCGACGACAAGTTGAAAGGCTGGCCGGAGGCCAGCCTGGATTTGTGGGAGGAGTCTGAGGGAGTATATCTCCCTCCTCCTCTGGCTTGTCCCTCGTCGGCTCGTCTTCTTGGTCCCACCCTCCCGTTCCCCCTTTCTCATTTCATTCATTTTATACTCATTCATTTCTCTTACATTTACTCAGGGTATGCCCTCTTTTAGGCGTACCGTCCAGCTAGGCCAAGGCACACCGCAGGCCTTGGTAGTTGGGGTTATCACGTATCACGCAGATATGGTCATTGGGGTTCCCACGTATTACGGGTGAAGACTCCGACGACAATTACCACTTCTAGCTTGGCAACTGAGTGGTCCATCAACAACAGGTCGTGTAGGTATGCCATTATCGTTACACCTCGTGTTCTTAGATCGGCCAACAGTGGGGCCAGAATTTTTGTGAACACTCGTGGTGCTGTGGCCAGACCGAATGGTAAGGCTCTGAACTGAAAATGGCGCCCTTCTACTGCAAAGCGTAGAAATTTTTGATGACCTGGAAAGATGGGAACATGCAAGTAAGCATCTTTGATGTCGATCGAGGCTAACCATTCCTCCCCCTGTAGGGCAGCGGTGACCGATCGGATCAACTCCATCCGGAAGGACCGGACGTTTAGAAATTTGTTTAGACTCTTTAGGTCCAATATGGGTCTTATGTCCCCGTTTGGTTTCGGGACTGTGAAAAGGTTTGGAGTAGAAACTCAACCCCCACTCTTCCATAGGAACCTCCATAATTACTCCTTGGAGCAATAGTTGTTCTAACGCCACTAGGAGACACCTTCTTTTCAGAGGGTCTTTTGGCATGCCTGACCACATAAAATGGGAAGGAGGAGACTCTTTTAACTCCAACTTGTATCCCCGAGTTACTGCGGAGAGCACCCATCTGTCTTTGATCGTCTCCCGCCAGGTCTCTGTGAACAACTGAAGTCTTCCCCCCACCCGTTTGAGTGGGGGCAGCCCTTCATAGGCTTGACTTGGAGGCTGGTTTAGTACCTCTTCGGATCCAGGGCTTTTTATTACCCTGTGACTGTCCCTGATTTTTACCTCCTAAGTTTGACCGAGGAGGCCGTCGGAACTGCTTAGTAGCAGACGTCCCAGGGATAGGAGAGGTAGTCCTCTTAAAAGACGGACCCCTAGACCTCTTTTTAATTGGTAAGAGAGTACTTTTACCACTGGAAATCTTCTGGATATATTTATCCAGGTCTTCGCCAAAAAGGCGTTCTCCATGAAATGGGAAGCTAACTAAGAGCTTCTTACAGGGAGCCTCAGCAGACCAGTTCTTGAGCCACAGAAGCCTACGCATATGTACCAAAGACAGCGTGAGGCGGGAGGCCTGATGGATAGAATCCTTGATGGCGTCAACCGCAAAGCATAATGCTCTAGGCAGATCAGCCAGAGCCTGGGCCTGCTGGTCTGGCAAATCCCTCAGGACCATTTTCATTTGATCCTTTAAAGCTTGGCAGACCCCAATAGCTGCCACTGCTGGCTGTGTAACAGCCCCTGCTGTGGAAAAAGCAGATTTTAATAAAGATTCCAATTTTTTATCTACTGGATCTTTGAACATTTGAACATTATCTACTGGACATGTCAGTGATTTGTTCACAGAAGAAATGGCTGCGTCCACCGTAGGAACATTCCATCTCTGGGTGAATTTTTCCTCCATGGGATAGATCACCTGAAATTTCTTAGGTGGAACAAATAGTTTATCAGGATGTTCCCAGTCCTGGTATATAAGTCCTTCCAATAATGGATGAATTGGAAAGGAGCAATTAATCTGGGGAGCTTTTAGCGACCCCAACGAGGAGACAGCAGTAGTTGATGGTTCAACAAGAGGCATTTTAAATGCAGATCGAACCATGTCAGTTAGGGTCTGGACCCACAATCTTTCAGTCTGTGATGCTGAAAATGGTTCATCTACTGTCGATTCCTCAAAAACAGAGTTAACCTCCTCCTGATCCCCTTCAGGAAGGTCAGTCCCTTCCTGGGACTGTTGCTCTGCCAACAGGCACTCTAATGGAGGGGATGGAGATCTGGTGCGCTTTCTTTCCTGTAGAGAAGAAGCGATCAATGCTGCCAATCTCTGCTCCAATCCCTCCAGAGTTGAGGCAAAAACCTCCTCAGTTATATATGCAGGAGCAGGTGGACTGAGGACAGCCGCAGTACCTGGCACTCCCGGGGGTTCCTTATGGGTATTAACCTCTGATTTCTCAGGGGAGGAAGGTGCAGATGACTGCTCCAGATCCTCAGAGCCCGATGGAGACCCCCTACACTTCCTGAGAGGTATATCTCGGAGTTTTTTAGGCGGCATATTCCTTAGTTCAAAGCTGAGGTATTCCAGCCGCAATACACCCCTTTACTGAAATAGTCTAATGCAATTTGCGGCTATGTACATCAGTGGGTGTCTACTAATGCGTCTTTCTGGGGATGCCTGTATCAACCGCCCGCTGTAAGCCCCTATACCATGCTACCAGCTCCTTTTCATGCTCTGTGTCCATAGCAAGCAGCGTGGACTGAGTCCTTTTATCTTGCTGGGACGCCCGCACATGCGCAGAAGCGCTGGGCGCACAGAGCGCGTCATCCGCCAGGCTCCGCCCCCTTTTTTGAAGCTAAATCTTATAAAAAGAAAGCGTGTGTGCACGCGCGCGCGTGCACGCTCTTGGCGCCATGTAGGGAGAGGAGCCAGGGTCCCTGTTTCACCAGGACTCGGGGATGGAAGGAAACTACTTGGCAGCATGACAGAGGAATGCAGCTTCCCTGATAGAGAGCTCACTCATCTGCCTGGACTTTCACCATGGAAGGAATAGTTCCAAGAAAAAAAGACGTTCCACAGCGGCCTCTAGTGGACAAACACAGGTACCGCACTTTTGTCTTTTTTTTTTTTTTTTTTTTAAAACCTCCTTTATGAAAAACATTTCTAGGTTTACAGTTTTTAAAACTTCCTTTATGAAAAGACATTTCTAGTATTTCTTAGGCATATACAGCTATTAGCGGGAATACCTTTAGGTAACAGGCAGAAAGACATATTAGGCTTGGGGGTCCCCTCAATAGAACCAAGTTCCTGAGGGGCCCCCACTTACCTTTTCCCCGCCGCAGGACTTTGTTTGGTCCACAGAAGCCCAAACTTCACCTCTCACGGCAGGCATTGTACTAGAACTTCAGGGACCGGGTTCCCAAGGATTCCACTCCCCTGGACCTGTATAGCACCCTGCACAGATAGCCTCTTGGTTTTGGGTATGACCAGAGCTCTGGATCCCAGGGTCCAGCCCTCCTAAGAGAGGCATTACAGGCAAAACCCTGCTCTTCTCTGCAAGGCCCGGGTACCGACCGTTTAGCTATGAAGCTTTTTTGGTCGGATCCGGAATAGCTTGCTAAGGCCCAGAGAACCTGTACACAAGCCCAGATGAATACATGTTAACCTTGGCCAACACCTTAGACACTGGCAAAAAACTGAGGTGCTCCCGGATGGGAGGGGCTTATATAGGGGAGGGTACTTCCTGTTTTGGAAGTTGCCAGTGCCAGCACCTGAAGGTAATTCTATATAACCCACATAGTAATGACTATGCCGCTCTGTGTCCCGTGATGTATGAACAAGAAATAACATGACATTCAGTGGATGCATGAAGCTCAGATTCCGCTTTAAAAAGGACACATAAAATAAAACCAAACATTTGCAACATATGATGATCATTAGGCCCCTTTCACATGGGCTGTCCGATGTCAGTTTTTCAGGCGGACCTTATATTCACCCCTATGGAGCTGCAGATGTCAACGGTGGTATGTCCGCTGACATCCGCCGTCACCTGATCCTGTCCGCAAAATCCAAATGGATGGTGGTCCTATTTTCCATGTGTCCGGCGGATTGGATTAGATATAAAAATCGGATAAAAAAAACCCGACAGGCGGATCGTTTTCACCTGATCTCCCCATTGATGAGAGTGGTACAGTGTCTGTTTGCACTCTGCACAGTGAGAAGAGGTGGACCCGTCATCCGCCTGCTCAGCGGGGATTAGTGAAGCGATCCCCCGTTGAGCAAGCAGATCCCACAAAACAGAGGTGCAGTGTGAAAGGGGCCTAAGTAGGGAGTCGTATAACAGTACAGGAAACAACCAAGCAGGTTAAGTCTTACGTGTTAAGGTTATTGGGTGTTGGCAGAACACTGGAGAACTTCACTGCTCCCAATAGGTCTTCGTACACCACAACGTGTTCATTGCTTTTCTCTCGTACTTTTGCGTGCCTGAATAACAATAACATACGTATGTCACTTGGATGGCTTAGATCATAAAACCATAGAACACTAAAGACTGCTCTCAAAATAAACGTCAACTCAAGGTTAATCCAAAATGTATAGATTGCATGGGGAATATGCTGTCAAAATTAATCCCCCAGTGTTTTGGGCATTGCAGTGGTAAATTCTTTGCACGAAAGTAGTTACCCACCTACCATGCCAATTACAACTGGTGTCCAAGTTTCAGAGAAAAGATCCTCTCTTAATTGATTGATCTACATGTACAGGTCCTTCTCAAAAAATTAGCATATTGTGATAAAGTTCATTATTTTCTGTAATGTACTGATAAACATTAGACTTTCATATATTTTAGATTCATTACACACAACTGAAGTAGTTCAAGCCTTTTCTTGTTTTAATATTGATGATTTTGGCATACAGCTCATGAAAACCCAAAAATCCTATCTCAAAAAATTAGCATATCATGAAAAGGTTCTCTAAACAAGCTATTAACCTAATCATCTGAATCAACTAATTAACTCTAAACACCTGCAAAAGATTCCTGAGGCTTTTAAAAACTCCCAGCCTGGTTCATTACTCAAAACCGCAATCATGGGTAAGACTGACGACCTGACTGCTGTCCAGAAGGCCATCATTGACACCCTCAAGCAAGAGGGTAAGACACAGAAAGAAATTTCTGAACGAATAGGCTGTTCCCAGAGTGCTGTATCAAGGCACCTCAGTGGGAAGTCTGTGGGAAGGAAAAAGTGTGGCAGAAAACGCTGCACAACGAGAAGAGGTGACCGGACCCTGAAGAAGATTGTAGAGAAGGACCGATTCCAGACCTTGGAGGACCTGCGGAAGCAGTGGACTGAGTCTGGAGTAGAAACATCCAGAGCCAACGTGAACAGGCGTGTGCAGGAAATGGGCTACAGGTGCCGCATTCCCCAGGTCAAGCCACTTTTGAACCAGAAACAGCGGCAGAAGCGCCTGACCTGGGCTACAGAGAAGCAGCACTGGACTGTTGCTCAGTGGTCCAAAGTACATTCGGAAATCAAGGTGCCAGAGTCTGGAGGAAGACTGGGGAGAGGGAAATGCCAAAATGCCTGAAGTCCAGTGTCAAGTACCCACAGTCAGTGATGGTCTGGGGTGCCATGTCAGCTGCTGGTGTTGGTCCACTGTGTTTTATCAAGGGCAGGGTCAATGCAGCTAGCTATCAGGAGATTTTGGAGCACTTCATGCTTCCATCTGCTGAAAAGCTTTATGGAGATGAAGATTTCATTTTTCAGCACGACCTGGCACCTGCTCACAGTGCCAAAACCACTGGTAAATGGTTTACTGACCATGGTATTACTGTGCTCAATTGGCCTGCCAACTCTCCTGACCTGAACCCCATAGAGAATCTGTGGGATATTGGGAAGAGAAAGTTGAGAGACGCAAGACCCAACACTCTGGATGAGCTTAAGGCCGCTATCGAAGCATCCTGGGCCTCCATAACACCTCAGCAGTGCCACAGGCTGGTTGCCTCCATGCCACGCCGCATTGAAGCAGTCATTTCTGCAAAAGGATTCCCGACCAAGTATTGAGTGCATAACTGAACATAATTATTTGAAGGTTGACTTTTTTTGTATTAAAAACACTTTTCTTTTATTGGTCGGATGAAATATGCTAATTTTTTGAGATAGGATTTTTGGGTTGTCATGAGCTGTATGCCAAAATCATCAATATTAAAACAAGAAAAGGCTTGAACTACTTCAGTTGTGTGTAATGAATCTAAAATATATGAAAGTCTAATGTTTATCAGTACATTACAGAAAATAATGAACTTTATCACAATATGCTAATTTTTTGAGAAGGACCTGTATATAGCAATGGGATGTTCTGCAACACTCTGCATAATTTACCACTTGCCTACCAGACCAATTCTGACATTTCTCTCCTACATGTAAAAATCTAAATTTTTTGCTAGAAAATTACATAGAACCCCCCAAACATTATATATATGTTTTTTTAGCAGAGACCCTAAAGAATACAATGGCGGTTGTTGCAACTTTTTATCTCGCACGGTATTTGCGCAGCAATTTTTCAAACGCGTTTTTTGGGGGGGAAAACTGTTTCACGTTTTAAAAAAAAGAAAGTAAGTTAGCCCAATTTTTTGCAGCAGCTTGGCACTGCATGCCATTGATGAGCCTATCATCTACTAGGACCCCCAGGCCCTTTTCCATCCTATAATTCCCCCAGAGGTTCTCCCCCTAGTGAGTAAATTGCATTCATATTTTTGCCACCCAAATGCATTATTTTACATTTTTCTACATTCAGGCTGGGTTCACACTGGTACGACACGACAGTCATACAACTTTCATCCTACTTTGTTCTGCGACATCAGTCCTACATTGATCCTACATTGGTCCGACATCCATCCGACTTTCATGAACAGGATACTACAGTCCCTGACAAAAGTCTTGTCGCTTGTCTACAAATTGACCTGAAGTGCTGCTAAAATATATTTCTAATCAAGATTTTGTTACAAGAAATGGGTCATTTTAATCCCAACAGCTTTTGTAATAATGTTTCAGTGCAAAAACGAAACTGAAAAAAAGTATTCTAATATTCACAGCTTGGTAAAGCCCATTGAGTCAATTTTTGCCAAGACATAAGTGTTGTCGCCTTGTTATATGAGCGTTACCTGTGACTAATAATGGATCAATTAGGTCTCAGGTGTGTATAAAAAGAACACCAGTACACTAGACCTTCTCAACTGCAACTAGACCTCTGCAAACATGCCTAAGATTCACCCGGAGACTAAAGTGTTGATTATCAAGAGGCTGAAGACCAAATCCACTGCTGATGTGGCAGACACCTTCAATGTGTCTCAGCGTCAAGTTCAGAGGATAAAAAAAAAGATTTGAAGAGACTTGAGACGTTTTGGACAAGGCCAAGTCAGGCCGATCCCGCAAGATAACTGCTCGAGAGGACCGTTTGTTGGCTCGAAAATCCAAGGCCAGCCCATTTTCCACTGCAGCAGAGCTCCACGAGACCTGGTCACCTGAAGTCCCTGTGTCAACCAGAACAGTTTGTCGGATTCTGTCTCGAAATGGCCTCCATGGTCGAATCAGTGCCCATAAGCCAGCACTAAACAAAAGACAATTGAAAAACCATGTGGCATTTGCCAAGGGCCACAGCCTGCTAAAAGGATGGACTCTGGAAAAGTGGCAGAAGGTGGATTTTTCAGATGAATCTTCTGTTGAATTGCACCACAGTCGCCGCAAATATTGCAGGAAACCAACTGGAACCCGCATGGAGCCGAGATTTACCCAGAAAACAGTGAAGTTTGGTAGAGGCAAAATCATGGTCTGGGGTTACATCCAGTATGGGGGTGTGCGAGGGATCTGCAGGGTGGAAGGCAACATCAATAGTAAAATACCAAGAAATCTTAGCTACCTCCTTATATTCCCAACCATAAAAAAGGCCAAATTTTGCAGCAGGATGGTGCTCCATCGCATACTTCCATCTCCACATCAAAGTTCCTTAAGGCAAAGAAGATCAAGATGCTCCAGGATTGGCCAGCCCAGTCACCAGACATGAACATCATTGAGCATATGTGGTGTAGGATGAAAGATGAAGCATGGAAGACAAAACCAAAGAATATTGATGAACTCTGGGAGGCATGCAAGACGGTTTTCTTTGCTATTCCTAATGACTTCATCAATAAATTGTATGAATCCTTGCCAAACCGCATTGATGCTGTCCTTCAAGCTCATGGAAGTCATACAAGATATTAAATTTGGATCTCACAGCACCACTACTTAATTTGCTGACATATTTTGGGATTTTCAGTAAAGTTGTTCAATTTCTGTATAGGCGACAAAACTTTTGTCTTGCCAAAATTTGACCTGTCTGTCTTAATTAAATGATAAATCTTTGGGGCGTGGCCTAGCGCGGCATGGAGTAGGTCGCATCTAAGTGGAGCTCCGTCCTATGATCCTTGCACATACCTTATCCTGAGACCCTAAACTACCCTACAAAGTCTCTAAAATACCGGAAGATCCCTGTGAGATGTCCCCGACCAAGGCTCAGAAGGCGGCGGCGGTGGCGGCAGTCGCGGCCGCGAACAGGCTCGCACAGTATCGGCGGGCGGAGGGAGAGGAAGCGGGGGAAGATGGCGGGGCCTCGAGTACTGACCCTCCCTCAGCGGTGGTGGACGGAGCAAAGCTACTCGAGGCTATAACGCTGTGCCGAACTGCTCTCACAGCACAGATAGAAGAGGTGAAAGTCGACAATTCACTCATTCGCCAGGACTTCCAGACGCTCCGTGGCAGAGTTACAGAGGCTGAAGACCGACTGGGCCTGGTGGAAGATGCTATCCCGCCATTACAGGTCGGGGACTGAGCGCATGCAGAGGCAGATCACCATGCTGCTCGTGAAGCAGGATGAGATGGAGAACCGTCTCAGGAGATGCAATCTCCGCTTCATTGGCCTCCCGGAGGGTGTGGAGGGTAGAGATCCGACTACCTATTTGGAACAACTCCTGATCTCCACCTACGGCCGGGAGGCCTTCTCCGCCATTTTGGCGGTGGAGAGAGCTCATCGGATGCCAGCAAAACCCACCCCTCCGGGCGCTCCTCCTCGTACCTTTATAGCAAAGTTCCTGAACTATAAAGACCGGGATATGGTGCTGAGGCTGACCAGAGAGAAGGGCAACATACCTCTCGGTGGAGGCAGAGTGGCAGTCTTCCCTGACTTCTCTGCTGATGTGCAACGCCGACGCCAGACCTTCCAAGAAGTAAAGCTCAAGCTTAGAAATAAAAACCTGAAGTACGCCATGTTGTTCCCAGCTAAGCTGAGGGTGGAGGCGGATAACCGAGCCTTCTTCTTTGAAAGCCCTGAAGAAGCGATTACCTGGCTGGAAAGACGCGAGGGCCGTGGCGCTGAAGAGCGCTAACTCCGGAAGCCGACTGCTGTTAAGGCCGAGTGGATGCGGCCTCCAGAGACCGCGGTACTTCTTATTCCTATCCTTGTGATATGAGGTTGCATTCGCCGGTCCTACTCCCCCCCCCCTTTCCCCCCTCTCTCTTCTTTTTTGAGCCTGCTGGTGCCCATACCTATTGCTCCTGTGCTGGGTGAGTCTAAGCAGAGAGACTGCAACATATTGACCTGTTGAATCCTGTAATGCTGCACTGTGCAGCTCTGTTTGACTTATCACCTTAGCTCCAGATTGTCAACGTATTGGGCCCTGCTCGCCGTTTATCATTTTTTTCCCCCTTTGAGAACTGATGCAACAACCTCCTCATTAATAGATACGGAGACTTCCGACATGATGTTGACCTGCCCGGAAGATACACGCTGCAGTGTACTTTCGCCCAACCCACCTCAGGACCACTGGTAATTACCTGGGGGGCTAGCTGCGGAGTTCTGCTGGTCATAGCAGGCAAATTCCACAGGTCAGGGCTATACGAGAGATTCAACGAGTTTGGACTATTGAGGTCAGGCCTTATTACCCTCTTTTTGTCACCCTATCTCTACTTGGCCCTGAGCCTCTTAATCCTATACCAGCTGCTGACTTATGTCCCCGTTGGACATACGCCTGAGTTTGACTCTAGCCCCTGCCACCTGAGGGATGGGTACAACAAGTTTAGGGATGATGCCCACGCCAGTTTGGGAGGGTGTAGGGCGGGGTGGGGGGAGGGAGTGTTTAAGTTTTGGGTTGGCAATACAAGTCCGTTTAATTATGCAAAATGGTTGTGTTCTGTACTAGTACTCGTGATTCTTCTGATATGCCTAGGTAGAGGAAATAATGCACTGAAAAAATATGTACATTTATTGTCTTGGGCTTTGCCCATAATTCACCCTGCATGTCTACTTTTATATAGATAATATGGCTGCTATAAAGTTGCTTACATGGAATGTGAGGGGCCTGCGGAACAAGGTTAAACGATCGGCAGCCCTTACATTCCTTAAAAAACAACGTGCAGACATAATTGTATTGGTGGAAACACATGTTGAGGGTCGGCTTCAGCTGGCGCTCCGCAGACCGTGGATCGGGTGGGCGGTACATTCTACCCACACGTCCCACGCTCGTGGAGTCTCAATCCTGGTGGCAAAATCCCTCCAGTTTGAGTTGTGTGATGTCTCATCTGACCCACAAGGGAGATATGTCTTTGCCTATGTTAAAATCTATGGGGAACCCCTCCTAGTGATGGCTTTCTATGTACCCCCTCCATTTAGCTCCACGATTATCGCTGAGGGATTCACATATATGTCCCGATTCCCTACAGTGAAGGCTATGTGGCTCGGGGACTTTAATGAGACCCTCAACCCTGCAATTGATAGGCTGCGGCCCGCTAATCTGCATGCGCGAACCCCACGCGCCACCAGATTCTCTAGACTCCTGTCCAACTTTAATTTGGTGGACTCATGGAGGTATTTATACCCACACACCAGACAATATTCATGTTTCTCGACCACACACAACACGATGTCCCGTATCGACCTTATCCTATTATCCAAGCCCCTCCTCCCTAGGTTAAGGGAGGCGGCATTTGGACCTGGGTTACTGTCGGACCATTGTCCTTATTGGATCACACTTAGTGTACCGCTCAGTAGACCCCCCCGAGCGTGGAGCCTCAACCCCTTTTGGCTCACGCTGCTCCCTGAGGACGATGGTCTCTTGCAGGAATTTAATCAGTTTTTTGAGGTCAATGACCCCTCGGCATCCCCGGCGGCAGTGTGGGACTCCTTTAAATTACATGCTAGGTCAGCCCTGAGTATTTCCATCAATAAAATTAAGGGGGATTCCGCAGCCTCCATGGCTGGGGCGGAGGCGAACCTTGAATTAGCGGAACACCAGTTTATACTGGATCCCACACCGGCCCAGGCGGATCTTCTTCGGTTACATACTAGGGTTGTTAATCAGATGCATTATGAAAAGGCTAGGCGTAAACTGTTCTTTACAAGACAAAAATACTTTGAACATGGAGATAAGGCTGGTAAACTCCTGGCGTATATGATCCACAGCGAAGACCGCCCGCCAGTGGTTATATCACTCCACGGGCAAGATGGGGAACGCATTACGGACCCCCCCCTGGTTACTTCAAAATTTAGAGACTTTTTCTCAGAATTATACACATCTAGGGCACCTGCCGATGAGACACTGATGCAGGGCTTCCTAGAGAACATCTCATTCCCCCAGCTCACAGAGGAGCAAGTATCACTGCTAGAGGAACCCCTAACCAGTAGTGAAATATCGCAGGCCATAGCCACCTTCGCTAGGTCCAAGGCCCCGGGTTCAGATGGGTTACCCATCAAATTCTATTTACAGTATAGTGAGTTACTAACCCCCAAACTCCTGGCACTGTATAACTATTTGTATGATAATTTCGCTCTGCCCCCTACCATGAGAGAAGCAGTCATAGTACTGATCCCAAAGCCAGGTAAGGACCCAGGTTACCCGGAATCCTACAGACCCATCTCCCTACTTCAAACAGACATTAAAATTCTAGCGAAAATATTGGCCACTCGATTAAATAAGGTTGTCCTTTCCCTTATACATGAAGACCAAGCGGGCTTTATGCCTGGTCGGAACACGTCATTTAACCTTAGGAAATTACATATTAACCTCCAGGCCACACACGATAATATAGGGGGAACGGGTGGTGGTAACCCTGGATACGGCCAAAGCATTTGATTCTGTTGAGTGGGGATACCTCTGGAGATGCCTGGAGGGGTATGGTTTCGGAGCCCGCTTCATTAAATGGATACGGCTTCTCTACCAGGACCCTTCAGCTAGGGTGGTGGCTAATGGATGGCCGTCAGATACATTCCGCCTTACTAGGGGCACGCGGCAGGGCTGCCCCCTGTCCCCGCTCTTGTATGCCCTGGCGGCTGAACCCCTGGCTATATCCATTCGGGATAATCAGGGGATCCGGGGTCTATCCAGGGCTAATGTAGTAGAAAAGATCAGCATGTACGCTGCCGACACCTTATTATACTTAGCGGACTCGGGCCCCTCCCTGCACCTTGCTCTAGACACTATTGACCGGTTTGGTTCGTTCTCAGGCCTTCGGATAAACTGGGATAAGTCTCAAATCCTTCCAATTGATATATTCCCACCATCACATGCACAGGCACAGCTGCCACTCACCAGAGCCAGCACTATCAAATATCTGGGGATTTCTGTTTCCAGGTCTCCAACGGAATATATTACCCTGAACATTGAACCCTTATACACTTTAATTAAATCCAAAATTCAACTCTGGTCCCGTCTGCCGCTGGGGGTGTGGGGGCGCGTCAATTTGATAAAGATGGTTCTCCTCCCTAAAATATTATAGGTCGTCTGGCACTCCCCAGTATACATCCCCTTTAGACACTTCCAGTGCTTTGAAGCGTTGCTTAAACCCTTTGTTTGGGGAAACAGCAGGCATAAGCTAGCCTGGCGAACACTGAAAAATCCCACTGACTTGGGAGGTCTGGCCATGCCCGATCTTAACCTGTACTATGTGGCGTCGCAATTATCGCAGCTGTTCCACATAGACAAAACGGATAGGGACAGGTTTGCCGTCTTGAGCTGCCGCACTTTGATGCGGCCTCCACTGGACCCAATTAGTGAAATAGCGACGGGACTTCGGTGCACGGAACCAACTGGAAGGGACACCCTTCTGTATCACTACAGGCGCATCTGGGATGTCGCCATGACCAAACTAAAGGTCACCCCGCTAAATGACTACACCCCACTATGGCGCAACAAGCTACTCACCGAGCTGTCCCGAATCTCTGAGGCAGGGCTCTGGGATATGTACGGGATCCGGTACTTACACCAACTCCTTTTGGATGGTGCGCTAAAATCTTTTTGCGCTCTACAAGAGGAGTATGCCCTTCCGGACCACATGTACTATAGATACCTGCAGGTGAGACACGCCATGTTCACACAATTCTCAAATATATTGCCGCAGCCTTTTCCCAATTCAATCATTGCTATAGTCAAGAGCTCAGATCCACAAAAACTCATATCTGCCTTCTACTCCATGCTTCTTACCTCACCATCAGCGAAAATGGCGTATGACATCAAACCACGCTGGACGGAGGAGGTGGGAGAGATGGATGATGAAGAGTGGGGAGAGGCTTTGGAAGCCTGTAAGACGGTATCACCCAGACTGTCGGATAGGCTGATACAGCTGTACATTCTACATAGGGCATACCTCACCCCGCTTCGCATTTCCAAATTTCGACCAGACCACCTAAGTACTTGCCCTATGTGCCTAAACGAGACAGGGACGTTCTTCCATTTAATATGGACTTGCACTAAAATTCAGGGATATTGGAAACAAATTGTGGCATTCCTCCACGACACTATGGGCTCACCTCTCACTCTGACCCCGAAACCATGCATTTTGGGGATATTCCCTGAACCTGACAGTGATAAATTTACATTGACCTTCTTACGCGAATCATTATTCCTAGCTAGGAAGGTGCTCGCCAGAAAATGGATGAGACAGGCACCCCCCACGTTCGAAGAATGGAAATCCGAGATCAATAGCAGCCTACCTTATAAGAAATTTATATATATATATAAATAGAGGTTGCCCCTCCAAGTATAACAAGATTTGGGACCGCTGGCTAGATATGACAAATACTCTTACTTGAAAACATAGAATGTTGTATAAAACAAGATATGCTAGGACTACACCTATGGATAAATACCCTGTATTGAATGAGTCACGAGGACCTCTCCTCTTGTCCTCCTGTATTTTACTTTCTCCAACTATTTTCTCCCCTTTTTTTCTTATTTTCCTCTTTTGTTTTATTTTGCATTTTTTTTTTTTTCTTGTATTGAAGGATGATGTATTGCCCATGTTACACAAGTGATTATCCTGTATATGTATATGAAGCTCAATAAAAACGTTTGAACAAAAAAAAAAAAAAAAAAGATAAATCTTTTTTCAGTGAAACTAATTTATTTCAGTGCATTAAACATCATTTGGGAGGGCTTTAGCTTTTCATAGGAGCTATTTATAACACCAATTGATTAATTAAAAGTCAGGTTAATAGCAGGAGTTTCTACAAAATAGAGACGCGACAAGACTTTTGTCAGGGACTGTACTTTGATCCGACTTTGTGCTAGTCTGACTTGTCCTTTGACCAATCAAAACAATCTCAGGGTGAGATAAATTCCTTTTACTGCTGCTGTAATCACCATGTCGGATGTCAAAAGTCGGATGGTTAGGACAAGGATCCTACTTTGATCCGACTTCAATGATATTCAATGGGCTGAAGTAGGATCAAAGTCAGACCAAAGTAGTACAAGGAGCATTTTCAAAGTCGGACCGACTTGTGTCGGACCAGTTAAGACGGCTCTCATAGGGAAACATTGATTTTCACACGTCATGCGACATGAGCTCCTAATGTCGGAGAGTTTGTCGGACCAGTGTGAACCCAGCCTAAACCTTATTTGCCATGTAGTTGTCCACCAAATTAATTTGTTCAGATCTTCTTGCAAGGTTTCCACATCCTGCTGAGAAGTTATTCCCCTGCTTAACTTAGTATTATCCGCAAATTCAGAGAATCAACTGTTTACCCCATCCTCCAGGTCGTTTATGAATAAATGAATTGGATTGGTCCCAGCACAGAACCCTGGGGGATCCCACTTCCCACCCCTGACCATTCCGAGTACTCCCCCATTTATCACCACCCTCTGAGGTAGGAGTAGGAAAGAGGGAACGTTTTAAGAACATAGAACAATTTTCCTTACCATTGCACTGGCTGCCAGTTAGGAAGAAAGGGACGAAATCCTGTTATACATTCAAATGCCAGGGTGCCAAAACTCCAGTAATCCACAGTGACAGTGTATTTCTGCTGTTCCAATAATTCCGGGGCCTGAAAAATGAGGAGTAAAAAAAAAAAACACAAAATATTTAGAATGACACAACTGTGGGCACAAAAAAGCAGACAATGAGGTCAAATGGAGGAATAAGGTGTGATTATAAAACCTATTTGGTTTTTATTGCCATCTGTGCCACTGTATCACCATGGGTTGTCCCCAGAAAAGTAATGGAGGGGAAATCTTCCAATTGGGACACTAATTCTGGTGAGTGGTGGGGGGTATGCTCAAGGAATTCTCTTAATTTGCAGGGATTACTTCTCACTTCCTGCATTGCGTATGAGACGAATGATGGGAAACCTCCCCAATGGGATACAGATGTTTAAAAAAAAAAAAAAATGATGATATATGACAGGGGGTTATAACCCTCCCTTACTCTTACTCTATAGTTCTACTTTAACCATTAACCAGTCCCTGGGTCTTCTTCTTCCTAAATCCCCTTGAATCCCAGAGTGTTTAATTTGTCTCTGATGTCTTAGTTCTGCACATTATATCTTTACCATCTGTAGTCTACACAAAAATACTAGAGTGGGGGCCTCGATTTGAAAGAAAATTAGGATACATATATTTTTATTTAAATATAAACATAATCTTTTCCTAATTTGCACACCTCAAAATATAATTACAAAAGTCTGCTGATGCGTTACATTAAGATGAAGTCCGGTTGAAAAGGGCACAATTTAGCATGATGGTGACTTTTTCACAGATTTGCAACTGCTATACATTAAAAAGAAAAAGGGATTTTTATAACAGCTTACCTGTAAAATCCTTTTCTTGGAGTACATCACGGGACACAGAGCGACATAGTCATTACTATGTGGGATTATATAGATTACCTTCAGGTGCTGGCACTGGCAACTTCCAAACAGGAAGTACCCTCCCCTATATAAGCCCCTCCCATCCGGGAGTACCTCAGTTTTGTAGCAAAGCAATACGTGTCCCCAAAAGAGGGGTGGGTGCCCTGTGTCCCGTGATGTACTCCAAGAAAAGGATTTTACAGGTAAGCTGTTATAAAAATCCCTTTTTCTTTTTCGTACATCACGGGACACAGAGCGACATAGTCATTACTATGTGGGACGTCCCAAAGCAATGCCAAATGAGGGGGGGGGGGATACACCATACATAAGCTGGGCGCCATCAGACATGAGGATCTTTTGCGGCCTGCAACACACTGCGCCCAAAGGCGATATCCTCCTGACTTCTAACGTCCACCTGGTAGAACCTAGTAAACGTGTGTACTGAAGACCATGTTGCGGCCTTACAGATTTGAGCCAGGGAGGCCTGGTGATGCACTGCCCATGAAGTTCCAACTGCTCTCGTGGAGTGCGCTCTAACTTTGAACGGAGGCGGTCTCTTTTTCAAGCCATAGGCTTGCATTATGACCTGTCGAATCCACTTGGCTAAAGTAGATTTTGACGCTGCCTGACCCTTTCTGGGGCCTTCCGGCAGAATAAATAAAGTATCTTTTCTACGAATCTGAGCAGTGGCTTTTAGATAAGCTTTAACTGCTCTTACTACATCCAAAGAATGTAATAACTTTTCCTCTACCGAACTAGGTTTGGGGTAAAAGGAAGGAAGAACCACATCTTGGTTCAAATGAAACCTCGATACCACCTTAGGAAGAAAGGCTGGATGAGGACGTAACAACTACTCTGTCCTTATAAATGACTAGATATGGCTCTTTACAGGACATGGCGGCTAATTCCGACACTCTTCTAGCCAAACATATGGCTACTAAAAATATCAATTTCCTGGTGAGTAGAACCAAGGAAATGTGTCGCAAAGGTTCAAATGGCTGCTTTTGTAGAACCAATAGAACCAAATTTAGATCCCATGGGCATATGGGAGCTTTAACCGGTGGAATAATACGAGTCACCCCTTGTACAAAGGATTTGACAAGTGAATGCATAGCCAGGGGCCTTTGAAATAGTATTGACAAGGCCGAAACCTGACCCTTGATAGTACTTAAGGCAAACTTCCTGTCTACAGCCCACTGCAGGAAGTCCAGAATTCTGCCTATAACGTACTTACGTGGATGCCATTTCCTGGCCTCACACCAAGTGATATACGCCTTCCAGACTCTATAGTAAATCTGCCTGGATACAGGCTTCCTGGCATTGATTATAGTTGATACCACAGAGTTAGAGAGACCTCTCTTTTTTAGGATGTGGGATTCAATAGCCAGGCCGTTAAACCTAGAGTTAGTAAGGAAGGGTGGTATATCGGTCCTTGCGAAAGCAGGTCCGAACGACGTGGAAGGGTCCAAGGACTCCCCACAGACATTTTTACAATCTCCGCATACCAGGCCCTTCGGGGCCACGCTGGAGCCACCAGGATCACCGGCCTCTTTTCCAACCTGACTCTGCGAAGGAGTCGAGGCAACAATTGTAGCGGAGGGAAAGCATATATCAGTTTGAACTGATCCCAAGGGAACACCAGAGCATCCGAGCCGCAAGCGAGGGGATCCCTTGTCCGGGAGACAAATCTGTCCACCTTTGCGTTGAATCTGGATGCTAGCAGATCTACATCCGGTGTTCCCCACCGCTGACATATTGCTCGGAAGACCTGGGGATGAAGGGACCATTCCCCTGGGCATAACTGTTGGCGACTCAGAAAGTCCGCCTTCCAATTCTCCACCCCTGGAATGAAGACAGCTGATATGCATGGGACATGCTCTTCTGCCCATTCCAGGATGTGACTTACTTCCCTCTGGGCTGCACGACTCCTGGTGCCCCCTTGATGATTGATGTATGCCACTGCCGTGGCATTGTCTGATTGAATTCTGACAGGGGACCCTAGGAGTTTGGATGTCCATGCTACTAGGGCATACCGGGCTGCTCGTATCTCTAAGAGATTGATGGGCAGGGTCTTTTCTGTATCTGACCATCTGCCCTGGAGAGACCATTGCTCCAGTACTGCCCCCCAGCCTATAAGGCTGGCATCTGTAGTGACCACCTTCCAGGAAATCGGACTGAAGGATTTTCCCTTCTGGAGATTCTGGGGGATCAACCACCAGCAGAGACTCTTCCGAACGGAAGGGGCTAAGGACATCGGGAAGTCTAGAGCCTGAACCTTTCTGTTCCAGGCTGACAGTATGGCCCTCTGCAAATTCCTTGAGTGGTATTGGGCGTATGGCACAGCTTCGAATGATGCTACCATCTTTCCCAGCAACCTCATGCACAGGCGTATGGACGGCTGACTTTTTGCACAAAGTAGGCGGACCAAGTCCCTCAAAGAGGATACTTTGTCTTGAGGTAGGAAAATCTTCCTCTGGTCTGAATCCAGCCGTAGCCCTAAGTACACCAGACTTTTGACTGGCTGTAGGGCTGACTTGTCCAGGTTGATGATCCAACCGTGAGATTCTAGATACCTGATCGTATCGAGAATTACCACTTCTAGTTTGGCAACTGAGTGGTCCATCAACAACAGGTCGTCTAGGTATGCCATTATCGTTACACCTCGTGTTCTTAGATCGGCCACCAGTGGGGCCAGAATTTTTGTGAACACCCGTGGTGCTGTGGCCAGACCGAAGGGTAAGGCTCTGAACTGAAAATGGCGCCCTTCTACCGCAAAGCCTAGAAATTTTTGATGACCTGGAAAGATGGGAACATGCAAGTAAGCATCTTTGATGTCGATCGAGGCTAACCATTCTTCCCCTTGTAGGGCAGTGGCTACCGACCGGATCGACTCCATCCGAAAGGATCGGATGTTCAGGAATTTGTTTAGACCCTTTAGATCCAATATGGGTCTTATGTCCCCGTTTGGTTTCGGGACCGTGAAAAGGTTTGAGTAGAAACCCAACCCCCACTCTTCCATAGGGACCTCCATAATTACTCCTTGGAGTAATAGTTGTTATAACACCAACAGGAGAGACCTCCTTTTTAGAGGGTCTTTTGGCATGCCTGACCACATAAAAAATGGGAAGGAGGAGATTCTTTTAACTCCAACTTGTATCCCAGAGTTACAGTGGAGAGCACCCATCTGTCTCTGATCGTCTCCCGCCAGGTCTCTGCGAACAACCGAAGTCTTCCCCCCACCCGTTTGAGTGGGGGCAGCCCTTCATAGGCTTGACTTGGAGGCTGGTTTAGTACCTCTTCGGATCCAGGGTCTTTTGTTACCCTGTGATTGTCCCTGATCTTTACCTCCGGAGTTTGACCGAGGAGGCCGTCGGAACTGCTTAGCAGCAGATGTCCCAGGGATTGGAGAGGTAGGCCTCTTAAAAGATGGACCTCTAGACCTCTTTTTAACCGGTAAGAGAGTACTTTTACCACTGGAAATCTTCTGGATATACTTATCCAGGTCTTCGCCAAATAGGCGTTCACCATGAAATGGGAAGCTAACTAGGAGCTTCTTACAGGGAGCTTCAGCAGACCAGTCTTAAGCCACAGAAGTCTACGCATATGTACCAAAGACAGCGTAAGGCGGGAGGCCTGATGGATAGAATCCTTAAGGGCGTCAACCGCAAAGCATAATGCTCTAGGCAGATCAGCCAGAGCCTGGGCTTGCTGGTCTGGCAAATCCCTTAAGATCAGTTTCATCTGATCCTTCAAAGCTTGGCAAACCCCAATGGCTGCCACTGCTGGCTGTGTAACCGCCCCTGCTGTGGAAAAAGCAGATTTTAACAAGGACTCCATTTTTTTATCTATTGGATCCTTGAACATTTGAACATTATCTACTGGACATGTCAGTGATTTGTTCACAGAAGAGATGGCTGCGTCCACCGTAGGAACACTCCATCTTTGGGTGAACTTATCCTCCATGGGATAGATCACCTGAAATCTCTTAGGTGGACCAAATAGTTTATCAGGATGTTCCCAGTCCTGGTATATAAGTCCTTCCAGTAATGGATGAACTGGAAAGGAACAATTAATCTGGGGAGCTTTTAGCGACCCCAATGAGGAGACAGAAGTAGTTGATGGTTCAACAAGAGGCATTTTAAATGCTGATCGAACCATGTCAGTTAGGGTCTGAACCCATAATCTTTCAGCTTGTGATGCTGAGAATGGTTCTTCTACTGTCGATTCCTCAAAGACAGAGTCAACCTCATCCTGATCCCCTTCAGGTAGGTCAATCCCTTCTTGGGACTGTTGCTCTGCCAACAGGTACTCTGACTGAGGTGACGGAGATCTGGCGCGCTTTCTTTCCCGTAGGGAAGAAGCGATCAACGCTGCCAATCTTTCCTCCAATCCTCCCAGAGTTGAGGCAAAAACCTCCTCTGTTATATACACAGGAGCAGGTGGACTGAGGACAGACAATACCTGGCACTCCTGGGGGTTCTCTATGGGTGCTAACCTCCGATTTCTCAGGGGAGGTAGGTGCAGATGCCTGCTCCAGATCCTCAGAGCCCGATGGAGACCCCTTACACTTCCTGAGAGGTAAGTCCCGGAGTTTTTTAGGCGGCATATTCCTTAGTCCAAAGCTGAGGTATTCCAGCCGCAGTACACCCTTTACTGAAATAGTCTAATGCAATTTGCTGCTATGTGTATCAGTGGGTGTCTACCAATGTGCCTTTCTAGGGGGATGCCTGTATCAACCGCCTGCTGTAAACCTGCTATGACATGTTACCAGCCCCCTCTTTTGCTCTGTTCTCCACAGCTAGTGCATCGGACTGAGTCCTTTTACCTTGCTGGGACGCTCGCACATGCGCAGAAGCGCCCGGCGCACAGAGCGCTTCATCCGCCCGGCTCCGCCCCTTTTTGCGGCCTGTCTTTATAAAAGAAAGCGTGTGCGCGCGTGCGTGCACGTGTGCGCTATCCAGGGAGAGGAGCCAGGGTCCCCGTTTCCACCAGGACCCAGGGATGGAAGAGACTTTCTAGGCAACATGACAGAAGGATGCAGCTTCCCTTACAGAGAGCTTACCATCTGCCTGGACTTTTACCATGGAAGGAATAGTCCCAGAAAAAAAGACATTCCACAGCGGCCTCTAGTGGACAAACACAGGTACCGCACCTTGTCTTTTTTATTTTATTTTTTTTAAAACTTCCTCTATGAAAAAACATTTCTAGGATTTAGCATTTTTTTAGGCATATACAGCTATTAGCGGGAATACCGTTAGGTAACAGGCAGAAAGACATATCAGGATTGAGGGCCCCTCAATAGAACCAAGTTCCTGAGGGGCCCCCACTTACCTTTTCCCCGCCGCAGGACTCTGTTTGGTCCACAGGAGCCCAAACTTCACCTCTCACGGCAGGCATTGTACGTAGACCTTCAGGGACCGGGTTCCCAAGGATTCCACTCCCCTGGACCTGTATAGCACCCTGCACAGAAAACATCTTGGTCGTGGGTATGACCAGAGCTCTGGATCCCAGGGTTCAGCCCTCCTAAGAGAGGCATTACAGGCAAAACCTTGCTCTTCTCTGCAAGGCCCGGGTACCGACCGTTTAGCTATGAAGCTTTTTTGGTCGGATCCGGAATAGCTTACTGAGGCCCAAAAGAACCTGTACGCAAGCCCAGTGAAAAAAACATGTTACTTCTTGGCCAACACCTTAGACACTGGCAAAAAACTGAGGTACTCCCGGATGGGAGGGGCTTATATAGGGGAGGGTACTTCCTGTTTGGAAGTTGCCAGTGCCAGCACCTGAAGTTTTCTGTAATACACTTTTTGTGGGCAGGTGGTGTGCCGGCAGCACATATTAACTGGTTCCGGACTGCCTTCCGCACATTTACTGCAGCAAGGGGGCCCAGCTGTGCGAAACGACATACCTGGATGTCATTCTGTGCAGTGGCCACTCGGGGGCGTGAGCCACCAGAGATGAGTTTGCATGCCAATTGGATAGAGGGGGAGCCAATCAGCGGGTTCTGTGGACCTGGTGTCTGCTGGCCACCCGCGAACCTTCCCGGGAGAGGCGGAGCAGCGATCTGCCTATGTAAACAAGGCAGATCACCGTTCTGACAGGGGAGACAGGGGAGAAGATGGAGATCTTGTGTTCCTCCCAAGCAGGAACACCAATCTCTGTCTTCACCTAGTCAGACCATTCCCCACACATTTAGCAAGCATCCCGTAGGGCAGTAATGGCGAACCTTGGCACCCCAGATGTTTTGGAACTACATTTCCCATGATGCTCATGCACTCTGCAGTGTAGTCGAGCATCATGGGAAATGTAGTTCCAAAACATCTGGTGGTGCCAAGGTTTGCCATCACTGCACTAGGGACACACTTAACCCTTTGATCGCCCCCGGTATTAACCCCTTCCCTGCCAGTGTCAATAGTACAGTAACATGCATAGTTTTAGCACTGATCACTGTATTGGGGTCACTGATCCCTAAAAAAAAAAAAAAGTGTTAAAAAGTGTCAGATTTGTCTGCCGCAATCCCGCTAATCGCTGCGATTACTAGTAAAAAAGAACAGTGATTATGTAGTCACATAAAAAAATAAAAATTTAATTTTTTTATATATCTATACACAAAGGTTTTGCATTCATTTCAATTTTAAACGAAATGGGTCGTTTTACAAGGTGAGGGTTTACATACACTTTAAGCTGTCTGCAACAGACCGCGCAGCAATTTACACAGGAATAAAATAATACATAATAATTAACTTGTTCTATGTCCAGTTCTCACCATCTCTTTGCAGTAACATACTGTGTGTGCTACCACAATACCAAGCAACACACATTAAAGACATTGGTGCCTTGGAGTTGCTACTTATTCTGAATAGCACCCTCAGATTTCCATTGCGACCCACAAAAAAACAGCGCATGCACATAGAGGGACATTACGCCTCATCTGCGCACTGTTTTCCTGCAACGTTTTTGAGAATACCACTAACCTAGCATTTATTAAATAAAAAAAAAACAAAAGCCTTATTTTACTAAAAATACAAAGTCTAATGAGTTAAATGTTTCCCAGTTTGATTTCCTGTTTGATAAGGGCGACCAAGCTATGAGAAAAGTTCTCTCTTCAAAAGACCTTGCTGCGTTTTTGTCTGGCTGGAATACATTTTATAAATAACCAATCCAGTGTGTTTCCTTTCCCACAGGAGCTGTGACAAACATTAGCAGAAATATTTGCCTAAAGTAGAACTGCACGCTCTCAATCAGCTTTGACTATTTTTAATCCTTATGCTGCTTATAGGAAAGCATATCACTATTTGCTTGTTTCAATTTTATTTTTTACATCTCTTCAATTACTTCCTGGTTTCCATGCCTAGGCAAATGATGCCATACATCCAGAGAGTCTTCAGGATGGGTTTCGCAGCTAAGCACACCCTCCTGCTTGCTTGCCTAACCTAAGGGCAGATGAATTCCAGGAAGTAAATGCTACATGAGTCATCTGCCCTTCCTCAAGATGGCCAGAAATGGCAGGTGGTGTTTTTCAAAGTGATTGCTCAACAAAATAAAGCATGGATAGATGGGTAAGTTTGCTTTGAATATTAAAATTAATTCAATAGCATTTTGGTTTGTGATGCTCAAATGAAGTGTAGTTCCACTATAACCACTTTCCAACCGCCTAGCTGTAAACGTTCGTCATTACTTTGACGTTAAATACCAGGGATTATGGCAGCAGCTAGCTTCCATAACCCTAGTATCTTTATTTACAGCAAGCGGCCAGCTTTTTGATAACGTGGTCTTAGCGGCGGGTCCGCCGCAAGATCACTTTTATAGGGCCGTGGGAGAGGCGCCCCTCCCGCCCCTTCCCAGTGTCCCACTTCTGTATCTCAGCCTTAAAAGGGATGGGGTTTTTTCCCCCCCGCTTAAAAAAGGCAAAATGTAATTCTTTTTTTTTTTGCTTTTAAAAAAGGTAAAATTAGAGATCTGGAGGTCTTTTTGACCCCCAGATCTCTCAATAAAGAGGACCCGTCATGCTTATTTCTGATACAAGGGATGTTTCCTTGTAATAGGATAATAGGAATAAAAGTGATAAAAAATTTTTTAAAAAAAGGGCCAGTGTAAAAATAAAAAAGTAAAATAAATAATAATTAAAAGTGCCTCGTCCCTCCGAGCTCGCGCGCAAAAGCGAACTCATACGCAAGTCGCGCCCACATATGTAAATGGTGTTCAAGCCACACATGTGAGGTAACACCACGATCATTGAAGCAAGAGCGATCATTCTTGCACTAGACTGCCTCTGTGCCTCAAAACAGCTAACCTTTAAAGAATTGCCTATGGAGATTTTTATGTACCGTAGCTCGTCACCATTCCACAAGCATACGCAATATTAAAGCATGACATGTTAGGTATCCATTTACTTGTCTTAACATCCTCTTTCACATTATAGAAAAAAAATGGGCCAAGTTTAAGTTTTTTTTTTAAAAACTGCTTTTGAAAGAACGCTGCGCAGTAGCAATAAAAAAGGGGGAGGAAGGAAGCAAAACAGAAGGGGGGGGCATGCCTGAAAGGGGGAGAACAGAGAGTACCTCAGTGATCAAGTAAAATCTTGAGGCCGGACCTTTTGGTATCTGTGTATTTTTATGATCTGTGAACTGCTTTATATAAATAAAAAAACGTTATTTGAAAAAAAAAAAAAAATCTTGAGGCTGGGTTCACATCTATGCGAATTGGATGTGGATTTCTCCGTATCCAATTCGCATAGCAGGAGAATGTGACCGGCTCTCTATAGAGCAGGTTCACATATCTTTTGCGCCGTTTCAGGGCCAAATGCAGGCAAAGACTCGTCCCTGAACCAGAAAATAGGTTCGCACAGTGTTCCTGTGCGATCCGCAGCCGGTTCCAGTGTGAACCGAGCCTGAAACATAAGGAAACTTATCTGGTCCATATGTAAGATTATTACATGAAAAATATAGAAGAAACAAATACTGTCCAGATCAGAACATATGTTAATAAATACATCAAGGCATGAGTGTCAAAACTGTTACCAAAAACAAGGAATATAGCAGAAGAGCATGCGGCAGGGTCATAGGCAGCCACCAGACCAGCAATTTTCACAGAAGGGGAATACTATAACAAAAAGCTATGATGACCCAGAGGCCCTAGACATATAGCGATGGCCCCTCCTCTTCTGGGTGTGCCATCATAGTAAGCCCTTCCTAGTGTGGCACATCTGCCGACTTGATCCCGAGCTGCGCTGCCTGCATCCATACACACCTTGTCACAGGATGTGACTGACAGAAGCAGGAGCCCATGGCTCACGCTGTCTCAGCAAAGCCTGTGAGAGTGGGGAGCACTGCTACAGATGGGCACAGTGCTGGAATGAGTGAGGAAATTAAAGGGGGAATATTGTTACCTTAATGTAGGAATTGGTAAAAAATAAATGCTAAGGCTTTAGAACCACTTTAAATATATTCTTTAACCCTTTAAAGACAGAGGGTAAAACAAAATCACACCTGAACTCCGTTTTGCAACCTTGAGAAAAAGATACAATGTAGCTTTCTCTCCATTTAAAAACACAGGGCAGATTTAACAATCACTGAGTTTGCTGTGATTGGCTATCAAATGATGGGGAAATGGGCATCCCCATTCCTGATTGTTAGTAGGAGCTCTCAGTGAAAGTTCAATCTCTGTGCTGGGAGCACGCTGTGGAGTGCACTCTCAACAAAAACACTGTGGCACATATATGCAGCCCCACAGAAGACAACTCCCCTCTGTGAGGCCACATATATCCGTACAAGGGTTAACAGGCACATAGGATAAAAAAAATCCACTTGGTGTGTACCCAAATGCCCTTACAAAGCCAGATATTACCTTGTAAAAAATAAATAAATAGTGACATCACTGTGATGCGCATAGCCTGCACAGTTGAGGGAGGGACCCAGCAGGCCCCACCCACTACAGGCTACTTGCAGAAAACTACAGGAGGGGTAGGAGACCAGTTACCCTGCACGAGAGAGAGAGAGAGAGAGAGAGAGAGAGAGAGGCGACCGGTCTGTATTACAGGAAGCTCTGGCACAGGAGGTAATACCACACGGCTTTTGTATTTGCTTATACTGGAGTTCAGTTTTAAAGTTTTAAAAGGCACCTCTGCTTCCCATTTGCTCCTGGCATGCATTTGTGAATTTGGTTACTTACCAGATACTGTAAGGTGCCCACAAAGGATGTGCACAAACTGCCCTGGTCCAGTTCCTTGGCATATCCCAGGTCTATTATCTTATGAATCAGCTAGAAATAAAGAAATATACATATAACAGCTGACAAAAAAATAAAATTATTTTGATTCTTTGAAAAACATATCCTGCCATTTTTTATGATAATATTTTATATACCAATAAAAAAGGTATACTTAAAGTGAACCTGTGGCCAAGTTGTGCAAGTCATTACATTTTTTAATAAGCAGTAAATTAGCTTTAAAAGGAAACCCTCAACTGTCCTCTGCAGCTGAAGGCACTGTGGGTAATTCATTTGTAAAATCACAAAAATCATTCCATCAGCAGCGCAGCTCCTAGAGCAGTTCTGTGTGCACCTTAAAGAATACAAAACTAGTCGCTGCTGTATGGGCCAGTCCTGAGGACGCCAAGATGACGAAACGCATTGGGCGGAGCTTGCTTACGTCACTTCTGGTCCGTGGATCGCAGAACACACTGGACACACTGTAAAATGCTCTTAGCTTGTGCATGGCAAGCATATCTTATGTGCAAGTGTTTTAATAGTTTTAGCTTTTAACAATAAAGTGGTAATACACTATGTGGAGTACACTCTTTGTCTGTTCCATGTACCTATGTGGTGGTCTCTGGAGGAGAAAGTGTGATACAGAGATACTTGGCTATAGCCTACGGGGGGGGGGGGGGGAAGAGAGAGAGGAGCATTGGAGGAGAGATCCTTGGACGCTAGTAGATCCGCTTACCATACTAAAGGGGTCATGGATGGCTGGTGAGTGTGGTGTCCAAAGGGTGGAGCAAGTACTTTGAATTAAACAGGATAATAAGCACAAGAGACACCTTTGGGCACTGTAATAGGCTTTTTATATATGCATTTGGCTCTTTTATTTATTGTTTATATTTTGCAGCACATGAATGTATGTATACTTATTTACCTATATTGCACGGTGTAGAAAGATACCACATTCACTAACAAAGGGGGAGATGTAATGTAGCACCACACCTATATAAAACATTTTTTTTACTGCTATAGGGGAACTGAGCTACTGAGTCACTGCTGGGAGGAAAGAGCATGGTAAGCCGAGAAGCTTAGAGAAGAACTTTAATATTTCTGAAGTGAACATTAAATGTAACATTTATTAACATATTATAATAGTATAATACCAGTTCTGGCATGTTAGTATTCTCCATAAGGGCCAGTTTGCATAGGTATTCTGAATCGGTGTTTCGGTTAGAGCTTAATAAACCGCCCCATGCATTTACCAAGCGATAGCTCCTGTTTGTAACACCTTCAGCAAGCACTTGACAAGCTTTTTTGATACTTGTCAGCAACAAGCTGAGGTTTATTTACCAAAGCTGGAGAGTGCAAAATCAGGCTCACTTCTGCATGGAAACCAATCAGCTTCCAGGTTTTATTGCCAAAGCTTAATTGAACAAGCTGAGGTTAGAAGCTGATTGGTTTCTCTCCAGAAGCGAGCCTAATTTTGCACTCTCCAGCATTAGTAAATAAACTCCACTATGTCAGCTATTCCTCCAGAATCATACAAAAACAACAGACACCTCTGCAATGCAAAGTATCCACAGACTTTCATAGCGTCCCTTGCAGCATCCAAATCACAGCGACCCGAAGTAATGGAAATGCACATGTGAATGACTTCTAACATTAATACAAGTTAAACATTAAAAACAGCATTTGGGAAGCGTTTTCATTTCTTTTCAATCGCTTACCAAACACCTGTGAACACACGTTAAAGTACCCTATAGTTGAAATTCCCTTTCATGATCAGCCAAGCACTGTGCCACGTCAACCTACCCTGCTCTCCCCTTGCTGCAGCACAATGTTTTCTGGCTTCAGATCTCTGTGGATTATTCTGTTCTCATGGAGATACCGGAGAGCTGAAGCTGTAAAAATAAATTAAATAAAAAAAAGCAAAACATGTGTAATACTGCAATAGTAATAAAGAAAAAAAAGAAGGAAAAATCACGCAAGTGTGCACAGATTTACCATTCTGCCCTACTTCAAGAATGAACAGGGATTAAACCATATTGTATTCAGTGATGTCATGAGAATGCTTGTGCTTTTCTATTTAGTGATATACAGTATATTATTCTGTTTGCAAATGGGAACTGTCCCCCCATATGTAGTTGTGGCATATGCTTTACCATGTGCACACAAAACAGCACAAGTGCCTCATGGAAAGCACACTCTAAATATATTTACTGCATATACTTGAGTATAAGCCGAGTTTTCCAGCACATTTTTTGTGCTGAAAATGCCCCCCTCGGCTTATACTCGAGTCTGTGTCCATCTGCAGCCTCATGCGCCTGATCTCCCGGCGCTGTGACGTCAGTCTAGTCGGTGGCCGTGCAGTTTAACAAAGCCCCGCCACCTCCTCGTCCGTGATGGGCGGAACATTGACTCACTGCTGGGAAACTGAGTGTTCCGCCTATCACGGACGAGGAGGAGGCGGGTCTTTGTTACACTGGTCGGCCAGTCAACTGACTGCGTGAAACAGCAGGAGATCAGGTATGCAGATCGGAACAGTGAGGCATACAATGGGCACAGTAAGGCTGCAAATGGGCACAGTGAAGCTGCAAATGGGCACAGTGAAGCTGCAAATGGGCACAGTGAGGCTGCAAATGGTCATTGTTGACCCTCTTTTCCACTTACAGTAGCTGCTGCATTTCCCACCCCAGGCTTATACTCAAGTTAATAAGTTTTCCCAGTTTTTTGTGGTAAAATTAGGTGCCTCGGCTTATATTCGGGTCGGCTTATACTCGAGTATATACAGTATATTATTATTATAAAACCCAATATTTGAGTTGTCACCACAGCAAGATTAGAGAATATGAGAGAGAGAAAGTCTTTCAGTATAGACACTCGTTCCGGTGACAGTTAACCAAAGTGGGATTTTTGCATTTTGGAGATCTTCCTGTGATGCCTTCAGGACAGGATAAGAATGGAAATCTCTCCAGAAAGACACAGGTATTTTATCCAAATTTACAAAACAAAGTTCTGTCTACTCCCATAAGGACTGGCATATGATCCACATGAACCTTGCATAAATGTTTTGCCTTTTCACTATATTTAAGGTTGTCACAGAGTCCATAAAAGTATAAATAGATATCGAGAATGCTAGATGGATATACGAAGGAACTCACAGACGGGATGCTTTGTAGTAGCATGAGAAAAATTAGTTTTAGGCTTCAAAAGGTGCAAAGACCCGCATTTCTGTTTCCAGAGCTATGATTCTGTCCCTGTACAGATCTAAACACCGGCATGTGCAAAAAAACCAAAAAAAAACAACACATACACCACTGCGTCCCTCCAGGCTGTCAAAGATTTTGACAGGCTGGCTGCAGTAACAAACACCTGTCATTTCACAAGACCCTCCGCACAAGTCTATGCGCCTAAAAAAGAATGCCTTATTTTACGTAAGACCTGCAGTTCCCAGCTTACTTAACCCATTGGCGCCAGCTCCTGCTGGCCCTTTAAGGGGTTTGGCATTCCAGGAGGGGGCGGGCAGGGCTTTTGACCACTATGATTGGCTGTCACGTGATTGGAAAACTCCCGATCACAAGAAGTGATCAGGAGCTTTTCGTGAGCCGCCGGTCACTGTGTCAGGAGGGCGCACGCTCTAAGCACAGCTCTATTGGCCCTAATAAAAAAAAAAAAAAAAAAAAAAAGGAAAATACTGCGCCACTACATTCAATAAATGAGCTGCTGACACTACAATTAGTGTCAGAAAGTGGTAAGGATTTAAGTGCAGCGCTAGGCAACTAGTGATATTTGTAATAATGCAAACAATTAAACATACATTAATGGCATTGCCTGCAAAGCAAGACTAGTATGCAAAATAGTAAAACAACAAACATATTGAGAACCTAAATGTCCATTAAACTGCGTCAAGAGATGCTTAGATGAGTCCAAAGTAAAACAAAGTAATTTTTCAAACGGTCCCATATCCCAGATGAGGTCTTGGTAGACGAAACGTTGTGACGTACCGCGCTGGCTCCACAACACTACTTTCTTCTACTTGTGATCACATTATACAAAGGCCTGTTTTTATCTACATTGATGTAAGTGTAATACATTTTTAGCCAAGGATTTTATGCTATATGGCAAACTTTTTTTCCAGTAGGACTCCTTCCTGTTGACTGGTGGAGCCGATGAGTCTCCATATGCCGAGCTTGGATAGTTATGCTTTCTAGATGTTGGTCCCTGAAAGCTTGATTGTCGAATCTGCACTGCTGTACAATCCAGATGCTGGTTTCTGGGCTGTTAAAGACCCCATCAGTTTTGCTCGTTTTGCTCTCTGCTGCTGGCAGGTAGCCCACACCATTTGGCAAGAGTACCCCATTACCCTCCCTGGTGGTGGTAGAACATTTGATGGTGACTATTGTTTCCTTGCTGAATTGAGCACACACCTCTGACGGTCGTCCCTGGCTGGAAGTTCGAATATCCACTTATTTTGCACCGTTTGAAAAATTACTTTTTTTCACTTTGGACTCATCTAAGCGTCTCTTGATGCAGTTTAATGGACATTTAGGTTCTCAATATGTTTATGTATATGTTGTCTCACTTATTTGCATACTAGTCTTGCTTTGCAGGCAATGCCACTATCGGCCCTAATGCACGCAAATATGCGGCCCCACTGCGCCAAGGCCCGGGCGCCATGGGACAGCGCCTAGGGGTTAAAGTGGTGGTAAAGTCAGGTGGATGATTTTTACCTACAGGTGAGCCTAGAATAAGGCTTACCTGTAGGTACAGTAAATATCTCCTAAACGTGCACGGTTTAGGAGATATTTACTTTAGCAGCAGGCAGTGACATCACTGGAGCATAAACAATGCGCCCAGAAGGAAGACTGGGTGAAGAGGGAAGCTCCTACATGGCGATAGTGCGCCGCTGGAGGGCCTCAATTTCTGGCAAGTCCGTAATAATGTGCCAATATGCAGTGCATACTAGCACATTATGACTTAATTCGCCCAGGGCCCATTTTTTTTTGCAGTTTACTACCACTTTAAGTCAACTCAATGAGCAATAAATGCAGATTGGCTTGCTGTAGTTTGTATGTGGCTTTTTACTTACTAAATAAGCCAGTAGCTGTATACATTTAGAATGATACTCACAGATATCAGTCAGGAGAGTAAGGATCGCTCCTTCTTTCAGTCCACAACAATTTTCATATTGATTCAAGTGCTATATAGAAGTAAAATCAATCAATGCAAGAAAATACTGACAGACTGATCTAGTAATATCTGTGCACAGTACACTTAAACAACTGATAAGATGTAATTTTTCTAGCACAGGAAAAAAGTGGAAGCTCCAGACTGGCTGCTATGACCAAGCAACACAAAAGTAACAACTGCTCTAATCAATTTATAATTAGCTTTTTAAAATAAGGTGCACATGGAAAGGCCAGGTATGCATGGAGGGAGCCCATTCCTTTTTAACCACTTCAATTAATGGGCACCCCCTTCCTGCCCAGGCCAATTTTCAGCTTTCAGCGCAATCATAATTTAAATGACAAATTGCGCGGTCATGCAACACTGTACCCATAAGAAATTAACATTTTTTTTCACACAAATAGCTTTCTTTTGGTGGTTTTTAATCACCACAGGGTTTTTATTTTTTGCTTAACGAAAAAAGAAAAAATTTAGAAAAATGTTTTATTAAAAAAAAAAAAAAAAAAAAAAAAAAAAAAAAAACACACACAACACAAGGTTTTCTTTGTTTTATGTTTTAAAAATATGTCTTCATGGATTTAAGTCAAAATGTATTTTACTACATTTCTTTGGTGAAAATAACCCATAATCAGTGATTTATTATTTAGTCTGCAGGAAAGTTATAGAGTCCACCAACTATCATATACCTGTATATATGAAAAGTGATCAATCCTGATGTACTGAGGCCTATCTCATTTCCTGAGACCCCAAAATTCCAGGACAGTACAAGTAGTACACCTACACGTGTGCATCACCATACATGCTGTATGCACATGGAACAGAGGGACCTTGATGAGAGAGTATGATTTCCACATATATTTGCAAATGTATGCAACAAAACCCTTTTTTTATGCAAATTGTTGAAACAATGTATTTGTTTTTTTATGCTGGTTAGCTAGTATAAGTCCTGGGAAATTTTGCATTGTATGGTTGCTATGAGCAATTGCACTACATATTCTCAACTTCAGTGTTGATACAAGGGATAGTGCGTTGTGGAATAAATGTAGGAGCACAAATGTCCTAGCAAGTATTTGATGACATACATTTTGTAATAAATCGGTATATGTAAGCTTCATGTTGTATTACGTACCTTGCGCAAGTCTCCTCCCAAGCAAAACTCCATAGCCAGAAGAGGAAGATCATTGGGTGCCAGTCTCTGTAAACCTTCAGGCACCTCACGGGCAGAAACCACATTCTTGTGATTCAGTCTGGAAATATAGAGCAGTAATATATAGTAAACTAGATATATGGATCAAAGAAAAGGAAACACACAAAACTGTGCAAGATTTATATACCGGTATATAAAAAAAATAATAATAAAAAGAAACAGATAGAAACAGGAGAGAGATGGTCACGAATGAGAAGGAAAACATTCACCACACATACGGCTATACTAGCCCTATTAGTAGCTTTGTCAGTTGGAACTCCATTGCTTTGAGCACACCAACCAAAACATGTCAGCTAAGGGTGGAGCATCAGGGAAAAGATTGATTTTAAGAAGGTGTAAATCTTGATCACCTAGCAATGTGAATATCAGTAATTTAAGATGTGTTCATTTGCTAGCGGTATAGTTTGTAGATTTTTGAGGAAAACTTAATCCATTTTGGAATAAGGCTGTAACATAAAAAAAAATTGGAATACTTTCCGGATGCACTGTATCTGCAGCATGATTAAAATCTGAATCCCAAGCAAGTAGCTCCCTCCATTCTGGCACCCTAAGCTGCCTTATGCTCACGCCAGCCCTGGCTGTGCTCTCTCTTGGGCTGGGTTCACACTTATGTGAATTGGATGCGGGTTTCCCCGCATCCAATAAGCATGACAGGAGATTGTGACCAGCTCTCTATGGAGCCGGTTCACATATCTCCGTCGGGGCTGCGGAGCGGCTTGCACAGGAACGTTGTGCATCTTTGGCACCGTTTCAGGGCTGAATCAAGCCAAAAAAAGGGATTTTTATAACAGCTTACCTGTAAAATCCTTTTCTTGGAGTACATCACGGGACACAGAGCGACTTAGTCATTACTAATGGGTTATATAGTTTACCTTCAGGTGCTGGCACTGGCAACTTCCAAACCGGAAGTACCCTCCCCTATATAAGCCCCTCCCATCCGGGAGCACCTCAGTTTTGTAGCAAAGCAATAAGTGTCCCAAAAAGAGGGGTGGGAGCTCTGTGTCCCGTGATGTACTCCAAGAAAAGGATTTTACAGGTAAGCTGTTATAAAAATCCCTTTTTCTTTTTCGTACATCACGGGACACAGAGCGACTTAGTCATTACTAATGGGACGTCCCAAAGCAATGCCAAACGAGGGGAGGGATACATAAGCTGGGCGCCATCAGGCATGAGGATCTTTTGCGGCCTGCAACACACTGCGCCCAAAGGCGACATCCTCCTGACTTCTAACGTCTACCTGGTAGAATCTAGTAAACGTGTGTACTGAAGACCATGTTGCGGCCTTACAGACTTGAGCCAGGGAGGCCTGGTGATGCACTGCCCATGAAGTTCCAACTGCTCTTGTGGAGTGCGCCCTAACTTTGAATGGAGGCGGTCTCTTTCTCAAGCCATAGGCTTGTATTATGACCTGTAGAATCCACTTGGCTAAAGTAGATTTTGATGCTGCCTGACCCTTTCTGGGGCCTTCCGGCAGAATAAACAAAGTATCCGTTCTGCAAATCTGAGCAGTGGCTTTTAGATAAGCTTTAACTGCTCTTACTACATCCAAAGAATGCAATAACTTTTCCTCTACCGAGCTAGGTTTGGGGAAAAAAGAAGGAAGAACCACATCTTGGTTCAAATGAAACCTCGATACCACCTTAGGAAGAAAGGCTGGATGAGGACGTAATACTACTCTGTCCTTATGGACAACCAGATATGGCTCCTTACAGGACAAGGCGGCTAATTCCGATACTCTTTTAGCCGAACAAATGGCTACTAAGAAAATCAATTTCCTGGTGAGAAGAACCAAGGAAATGTGCTGCAATGGTTCAAACGGTTGTTTCTGTAGAACCGACAGAACCAGGTTTAAGTCCCATGGACATATGGGAATACTAACCGGAGGGCTAATACGCATCACTCCTTGTATGAAAGCTTTGACTAGTGAATGCGAAGCCAAGGGCCTTTGAAAAAATATTGACAAGGCCGAAATCTGACCCTTGATAGTACTCAAGGCCAGCTTCCTATCTACAGCCCACTGTAGGAAGTCCAAAATCCTACCTATTACGTACTTACGTGGATGCCATTTCTTGGCCTCACACCATGTAATGTACGCCTTCCAGATCCTATAATAGATCTGCCTGGATACCGGCTTCCTGGCATTGATCATGGTAGATACCACAGGATTAGAGAGCCCTCTCTTTTTCAGAATGTGGGCTTCAATAGCCAGGCCGTCAAACCTAGGGCTGGTAAGGAAGGGTGGTATATCGGTCCTTGCGACAGCAGGTCCGGACGATGTGGGAGGGTCCAAGGACTCCTTACTGACATTTTTACAATCTCCGCGTACCATGCCCTTCGGGGCCACGCTGGAGCCACCAGATTCACTGGTTTCTTTTCTACCCTGATTCTGCGGATTAATTGCGGTAACAATTGTGGCGGTGGGAATGCATATATCAGCTTGAACTGATCCCAAGGGAACACTAGGGCATCCGAGCCGCAAGCTAGGGGATCCCTTGTGCGAGACACAAATCTGTCCACCTTTGCGTTAAATCTGGATGCTAGCAGATCTACATCCGGTGTTCCCCACCGCTGGCATATTGCCTGGAAAACCTCGGGGTGAAGAGACCATTCCCCCGGGCATAATTGCTGGCGACTTAAAAAGTCCGCTTTCCAATTTTCCACTCCTGGGATGAAAACCGCGGATATGGCTGGGACATATCTTTCTGCCCATTCCAGGATGCAATTCGCTTCCCTCTGGGCTGCACGACTCCTGGTGCCACCCTGGTGATTGATATATGCCACTGCTGTGGCATTGTCTGATTGAATTCTGACAGGGGACCCTTGGAGTTTGGATGTCCATGCTACTAGGGCATACCGGGCTGCTCGTATCTCTAAGAGATTGATGGGCAGGGCCTTCTCTGCTTCTGACCACTTGCCCTGGAGAGACCATTGCTCCAGTACTGCCCCCCAGCCTATGAGGCTGGCATCTGTAGTGACCACCTTCCAAGAAACCGGACTGAAGGGTTTCCCTTTTTCCAGATTCTGGGGCACCAACCACCAATGGAGGCTCTTGCGAACGGAAGGGGACAGGGACATTGGTAAGTCTAAAGCCTGAACTTTTTTGTTCCAGGCTGACAGTATGGCCCTTTGCAAATTCCTTGAATGGAATTGACCGTAGGGTACTGCTTCGAATGAAGCCACCATTTTTCCCAGCAGCCTCATGCACAGGCGTATGGATGGTTTTCTTTTTGTACCCACTAAGTGGGTCAAATCTTTTAAAGATGACACCTTCTCTGGGAGGTAAGAAAATCTTTCTCTGATTTGAATCCAGCCTTAGCCCTAAGTATTCCAGACTTTTGACTGGTCTTAGAGCTGACTTGTCCCGGTTGATAATCCAACCGTGATATTCCAGATACTTGATTGTCTTGTGAATAGCTACTTCCAGCTTTTCCACTGAGTGGTCTATTAGTAGCAGGTCGTCTAGATATGCCATTATCGTTACACCTTGTGTTCTTAGATTGGCCAATAGTGGGGCCAGAATTTTTGTGAACACTCGTGGTGCTGTGGCCAGACCGAAAGGTAAGGCTCTGAACTGAAAATGGCGCCCTTCTACTGCAAAGCGTAGAAATTTCTGGTGGGCCGGAAAGATGGGAATATGCAGATAAGCATCCCTTATGTCGATCAAGGCTAACCATTCCTGCCCTTGTAGGGCGGTGGCCACCGATCGGATCGACTCCATCCGAAAAGTCCTGATATTTAGGAACTTGTTTAGCCCTTTTAGATTTAATATGGGCCTCACGTCCCCATTTGGTTTGGGGACTGTGAAAAGGTTCGAGTAAAACCCGAATCCGCTTTCTTCCAGGGGAACCTTCATGATAACACCTTGGAGCAATAGTTGTTCTAGTGCCAGAAGGAGGGATCCTCTCTTCTGGGGATCTCTTGGCACGTTTGACCTCATAAATTGGGCAGGAGGAGTGTCTTTTAACTCCAGCTTGTATCCCAGACTTACTGCGGAGAGCACCCATCTGTCTCTGATGGTGTCCCGCCAGGTCTCTGTGAACAACTGAAGTCTTCCCCCCACCCGATTGAGTGGGGGCAACGCTTCATGACTTGGGGGGAGGTTTTGTACCTCTCTTGATCCAGGGTTTCTTGTTACCCTGTGATTGTCCCTGATTTCTGCCCCCTGAATTTGACCGCGGAGGCCGTCGGAACTGTTTCACAGCCGATGTGCCAGGGACTGGAGAAGTAGGCCTCTTAAAAGAAGGACTTCTACTTTTGTTCTTAACCAGTAAGAGTGAACTTTTACCGGCAGAAATTTTCTGGATATATTTGTCCAGATCTTCTCCAAATAAGCGTTCTCCATGAAATGGGAAGCTAACCAGCAATTTCTTACAGGGAGCTTCAGCAGACCAGTTTTTGAGCCATAGAAGCCTACACATATGTACTACAGACAGCGTAAAGCGGGAGGCCTGTTGGATTGTATCCTTTATGGCGTCCACCGCAAAACACAAGGCTCTAGGCAGGTCAGCTAGGGCAAGAGCCTGCTGATCTGGTAAGTCCCTTAAGACTTGTTTCAACTGATCTTTCACTGCTTGGCAGACTCCAATCGCTGCTACTGCAGGTTGTGTCACCATGCTTGCTGTAGAGAAAGCAGATTTTAGTAAAGACTCCAATTTTTTATCTATTGGGTCTTTGAACATTGGAACATTATCTACTGGACATGTCAGTGATTTGTTCACAGAAGAGATGGCTGCGTCCACTGTAGGGACCCTCCATTTTTTTATGAACTTATCCTCCATGGGATAGATCACCGGAAATCTCTTGGGGGGAGCAAATATTTTATCAGGATGCTCCCAATCCTGGTAAATAAGCCCTTCTAATAAAGGGTGGATTGGGAAGGAACAGACAGCCTGGGGAGCTTTTAGCGACCCCAGCGAGGAAACCGTAGTGGTTGATGGGACCGCCAGAGGCATTTTAAATGCTGATCGGACCATGTTAGTCAGAGACTGAACCCATAATCTTTCAGCCTGAGATGCTGAGAAAGGTTCTTCCACTGTTGATTCCTCCATAACTGAATCAACCTCATCCTGATCCCCTTCAGGTAGGTCGATCTCTGTGTGGGGCTGTTCCTCCACTAACAGGCACTCTGAAGGAGGAGACTGAGATCGGACGCGCTTTCCCTGTGACAGGGAAGCAGCGATCAATGCTGTTAATCTCTCTTCCAATCCTCCCAGAGTTGAGGATAAAACCTCCTCTGTTATATATACAGGATCAGGTGGACTGGGGACAGCCGCAGCACCAGGCACTCCTGCGGGGTTCCTACGGCTACTGACCTCTGAATTCTCAGGGGAGATTGGTGCAGTACAAGCATGCCCAATATCCTCAGAGCCCGATGGAGACCCCTTTGGCTTCCTGGAAGACTTATTTCCGGAGCGTCTGAACGACATATCCTTTAAGCACAAAGCTGAGGTATTCCCGTCGTCATACACCAATTTTGCTGGTAATAGTCTAACACAGTTGCTGCTATATACCAGCTGGTGTCCACTAAAGTGCCTTTCTATGGGGATGCCTGCATCAACCGCCTCTGTGTGCCACTGTTTGTTGCTAGCTCTGTTTGCATCCAGCTGACACTTGTACTGTGTCTTTTATACAAGCTGGGACGCCTGCACATGCGCAGAAGCGCCGCGCATCGAGCGTCATCCACCCGCCCCGCCCCTTTTTTTTCATAGGAGGCGCGTGCACGCCCGTGCGCCATTGGCGCCCTTTTCGAAAACCAAACAGGGACTAGGAGCCAGGGCCCTTTTTGCCGGAGGGCCTGTGCGGTGGATGAGCGCAGCAACAGGGCAGAGGAAGTGGATTCCCACAGAGAACTTACCAATTGCCTGGATCTTTTGACTTGAGAAAACCAAAGATCCACATGACAAGAAAAAATGGACCACAGTGGCCTCTAGTGGTTTAACACAGGTACCGCGGTCCTCTTTTTTTTTTTTTTTCTTGACTACTATTAAAATTTAAAATTTTTCAGTAGTTCCAGGCATACACAGATATTAGCGGGAATACCGTTAGGTAACAGACAGAAAGACAAATTAGGCTTGGGGGTCCCCCAATAGAACCAAGTTCCTGTGGGCCCCCACTTACCTGTTCCCCGCCGCAGGACTCTGTTTGGTCCACAGAAGCCCAAACTTCACCTATCACGGCAGGCATTGTAATTAAACCTTCAGGGAGCGGGTTCCCAAGGATTCCACTCCCCTGGACCTGTATAGCACCCTGCACAGAAAACATCTTGGTCGTGGGTATGACCAGAGCTCTGGATCCCAGGGTCCAGCCCTCCTAAGAGAGGCATTACAGGCAAAACCTTGCTCTTCTCTTGCAAGGCCCGGGTACCGACCATTTAGCTATGAAGCTTTTTTGGTGGGACCCGGAACAGCTTACTAAGGCCCGTAAAAGAACCTGTACGCAAGCCCAGGAAAACACATGTTACTCTTTGGCCAACACCTTAGACACTGGCAAAAAAACTGAGGTGCTCCCGGATGGGAGGGGCTTATATAGGGGAGGGTACTTCCGGTTTGGAAGTTGCCAGTGCCAGCACCTGAAGGTAAACTATATAACCCATTAGTAATGACTAAGTCGCTCTGTGTCCCGTGATGTACGAAAAAGAAATTTGGTCCCATATAGAGAGATTATATATATATATATATATATATATATATATATATATATATATATATATATATATATATAGGGGCCCCGAGATTAGATGTATGTATATTAAAAAAAAAGGCAGATAAACATTTAAAGATATATTTAGTTAAAAAAAAATACAAAACCCCCCCCCCCCCCCAATACAAAAGTCCTGCCAGCAGTTTCTTTGGAGCGCATTAGGAGCGGTGAACTCACCACTCCTAATGCGCTCCTGCCCATTGAAATCAATGGGCAGCGCCACCGTACCGCCCGCAAAACGCCGCTGTAGCGGCGCATTGCGGGCGGTTTTAGCCCTTTCTCAGCCGCTAGCGGGGGTTTAAAGCGCCCCGCTAGCGCCACAAATCCGTAGGTAAAGCGGCGTAAAAAATAGCGGCGTTTTACCGCCAACGCTATGGGCGGCACAGCGTGAAAAGGGGTCTAACAGGGACTATAATGACAACATATGCCCACCAGATTTCAGGCAGCTTTTTAGGACCCCCAGTGGTTTTGTGCAATTTTTTTACATATGTACTGTACATGTAATGTACTGCACATATATACAATGCCAAGATTTTGGAACTTCTGCTGCACAGCCCTTGTTATAGCATAAAAAAACAAAATATAGTGTAGCGTAACCAAATACAAATAAATCAAGTCCAATTAATACAAAATTCCCCCATTGTGCAACTTTCAGTGGCAGTTCATAAACTTCCAGTGACTTCAGTGACCACCACCTCTAGCTGGAATGGCTGCTCACCTCCAAAAGTGGACCCTACTACAGTCACACACGCTTGTGATTGAGTCCCTCAGGAAAAACAACTCCTCCTCCTGTTGTTCCTGGACAAGACAGACTTCCTCCCAGGTTCTCACTACGTAGACCCCACTGCAGAGTCACACATGCTTAAGCCCTGTACACACGATCGGATTTCCTATGGTTTTTAAACCAATGGATTTTTCCATCGGAAAACCAATGAAGCTGACTTCCATCAGTCTTGCCTACACACAATCAGTCAAAAAAACGACCGTTCCAAACGTAAAACACTCAGATGAGCCGAGAAAAATTAAGTTCAATGCTTCTGAACATGCGTCGACTTGATTCTGAGCATGCGTGGGTTTTTTATCCGATGGAGTTCCCCACAGACGATAGTAATTTGCTGTCGGTTTTTTAACCATCAGATAAATTTAAAACATGTTCTATTTTTAAACACCAATGGAAAAAAGACCGATGGGGGCCATACACGATCGGTTTGTCCGATAAAAATAGTCCATCGGACATCGAACCTATCGTGTGTGCGTGTGTATTTTTTTCGGGAACACAAACCCTCATCACAGTGCACCTAGACAGCTCAGACCTCTTCCCAGGATCTCATTCAGTCATGTGCAGCCATATAAAGCAAAGGCAAACCATAGTGTTCTTTGCTAATAACATTTATTAAAACTATAACTCAGGGATAAAATAAATACAAAATGCGAAAAACATGCATATCAACAATAATGATGTAAACAGAGAAAACGCCCTGAATAGTGGCATCTCACACCTGTACGTGTTACGTTCTCTGATGAGATTCTTCAGCAGTGAGGAGCCGTCAGAAAGGAGAGGAATTAATAAACTTCTACCTTAGCGTCAATCATCACACAAGTGTGGACATCTGTACACTCAGCTGAGGGGGATCATCATGAGTAACACTGAATTCTGTGTCACATGACATCCTATCCTCTTCCTCCCTGCTTGGTGTATAATGTGTGGGCACTTCCGCCCCACTCCTAAACAGCTCCTGCACTGAGGCATAACCTAGCTCCAGAAGTAGTTGACACCCCTAAACCCAATAAGAATATGAAACGTTTCCCCATCGATGGTGGGCTTTTATGTGTGTGGTAAATGCAAACCACGTAAAACCTCCAAGTGTAATGTAAAAAAGAAAACAAGAGTTTATAGCCTCATCCACAGGGAAGACCCATGTTGATTAGAAAACAAAAAAGGGGGGGAAAGAAGGGTCCCGACCAAATTAATGGGGGATCCAAGGACCAAAATGAGAGACTCCAAAGTCAGTAGGAAAGTACAAAAATGGGAAATTTATTAAATAATTGAAAAAAAATTTTTTTCATAAAAACAATCCTCTGGAGGAGAAATGTGATTGCGAAAACAGACACAGTATATGGAAAAGCGACTAGCTATCCAAGTTTAACCAAAAACAATAAAGAACATAAAACAGGACAGTGGCCACAATACATGAAACAGTGACAAAACGTCCGGACACCTGATGTCTATGTGCGGGCAATCTGCTGCAAGAAATCTTGCAAAAATATAAAACCAAAATGGTATGAACTAAGCAGATAAATCCCACATAGATCCCAGGAAGGCTATAGCCCGTGCAATAGAGGGAAAAGGGGTGGGAAAGAAGGGGGGGGGGGAGGGGAACAAACAAACAACAAGGGAAAGGGGAAGGGGAGTAGGACCTCAGGGGAACAAAAAATAATGGAAGGTTTCCAGTACGGTGGAAGTCCAATAAGGAACAGAGAAGATTTAATTTGTGGTGTCCACAAGGATGGTATGACAATAGTGAAATACACTGGTGAAAATGTCACGTCAAGGACCTGATGGCAGAGATGGTGAAAGATGACAAACAAGCAGCAGTGATGCAGGACATCAGATGAAAATATAAACACCGCAGTTTAATATAACAGCTCGGCAGTATGATCAGTTGGTGTGGCTCACAGCCTAGCTATACTAAGGTAGCAAATAGAGGCATACGATACCCGAGTGAAGGGGAGCCTGATCGTGGAAGCGATGCTGTTCAGTGTTTACCCATAACACCTTCGATGACCGCATGGAGCATATAACTCCTGTGTGATTCGGCTCGATGTCACCTCGTCACAAATATGAATATAAAGTTCCTGAGGAGAGCCACCGCATATGGGATGATGTGCAGAGCAGCGGTATGTCACCGCTGTGAGCCGAACAAATCCTTCCGCGTTCCACTGCGTCCTCCACGGGCGGACTTCCGGGATGTCAGAAGCAGGCGTCACGTGACGTAGGTGAGTGACGTCAACGCGTTTCGCAAGAGGGGATTCCGCGTAGCTTCATCTGGACGTATGTGGAACGCGGAAGGATTCGTTCGGCTCACAGCGGTGACATACCGCTGCTCTGCACATCATCCCATATGCGGTGGCTCTCCTCAGGAACTTTATATTCATATTTGTGACGAGGTGACATCGAGCCGAATCACACAGGAGTTATATGCTCCATGCGGTCATCGAAGGTGTTATGGGTAAACACTGAACTTAGTATAGCTAGGCTGTGAGCCACACCAACTGATCATACTGCCGAGCTGTTATATTAAACTGCGGTGTTTATATTTTCATCTGATGTCCTGCATCACTGCTGCTTGTTTGTCATCTTTCACCATCTCTGCCATCAGGTCCTTGACGTGACATTTTCACCAGTGTATTTCACTATTCTCATACCATCCTTGTGGACACCACAAATTAAATCTTCTCTGTTCCTTATTGGACTTCCACCGTACTGGAAACCTTCCATTATTTTTTGTTCCCCTGAGGTCCTACTCCCCTTCCCCTTTCCCTTGTTGTTTGTTTGTTCCCCTCCCCCCCCCCCCCTTCTTTCCCACCCCTTTTCCCTCTATTGCACGGGCTATAGCCTTCCTGGGATCTATGTGGGATTTATCTGCTTAGTTCATACCATTTTGGTTTTATATTTTTGCAAGATTTCTTGCAGCAGATTGCCCGCACATAGACATCAGGTGTCCGGACGTTTTGTCACTGTTTCATGTATTGTGGCCACTGTCCTGTTTTATGTTCTTTATTGTTTTTGGTTAAACTTGGATAGCTAGTCGCTTTTCCATATACTGTGTCTGTTTTCGCAATCACATTTCTCCTCCAGAGGATTGTTTTTATGAAAAAATTTTTTTTTTCAATTATTTAATAAATTTCCCATTTTTGTACTTTCCTACTGACTTTGGAGTCTCTCATTTTGGTCCTTGGATCCCCCATTAATTTGGTCAGGACCCTTCTTTCCCCCCCTTTTTTGTTTTCATATGACTTTTTGACTAGAGAGACTCCACCCACATTGGGTTGCAGTTTAGGTTAGGATTAATTATTTTCATTGTACTATTTGTACAATACGCCCTATGCCTCCCCCCCCCTTTTTTGTATACCATGTTGATTAGAGGCTTCATCACCTGCTCAACCAAAGGGGTCGTCTACATGTTGGAGTGCGATTGTAGTAAACAATATGTAGGACGTACCTCCAGGGAGTTGCAGGCGAGAGTGAGGGAGCATATGCGCAATATAAAATGAGGCAAAAAAAGAACATAGTGTCCCGTAACACTTTAGGATAGCACATCACAAAATCTATTGAGAGTCATATTTTGGGGGGGGGATCGAGAAGGTCACCATACACTGGTGAAGAGGCAACTACATTAGACAGAACAGCCAACGTGAATCATTCTGGATCTACGAGACTAAGGTCTTAGCTCCTGTTGGTATCAATACAGAATTTGATCCAAATTGTTTTATTAGTACAAAATAACTATTATAGTTTTAATAAGAAGTAGTCTTTAGAGATATACATGTAGGAGGTTGATTGTAATTACAGTAATATAGTGAGTTTTTAGAGATTCTTTATAAGGGTGGGAGATATCAAAGGATATATTTTAGTTAAGATTTTTTTAGCCAATAGATATAATAATTGTACTTATTGTTTATTTTATGATTATGTGAATCACTCTCAGGGGTGCGGACATCCTGTGAGCTCAGCTTATGGGCTAGTATGTTCACAATAATAGCAATACATTTCCCTGTCTCGGATGACCTTCAGTGGGTGAGGGACACTCAGAGTGAGTAGATTTGCATTATGTTAGCTAGTTTTTAGATTACATTCCAGTGATTGGAATGGGTTGGCCTGTAAGGGCGGATGTATACATCAGGAAGAATTTGAGTACAGTCCGGTTAGTCGGGTCCAAAACGTCACTTCAGGTCTCACCATTTCCGTTTTTTATTAGCCCAGAGTGATAGGTCTACACCAATATCTCACTTCCTGTTTAGGAGTGAGGCAGAAGTGCCTACACATTATACACCAAGCAGGGAGGAAGAGGATAGGATGTCGTGTGACAGAATTCAGTGTTACTCATGATGATCCCCCTCAGCTGAGTGTACAGGTGTCCGCACTTGTGTGATGATTGATGCTAAGGTAGAAGTTTATTTGTTCCTCTCATTTGTAACGGCTCCTCACTGCTGAAGAAGCTCATCAGAGAGCGTAACACGTACAGGTGTGAGATGCCGCTACTCAGAACTTTCTTTCCGTTTACATTATTATTGATGATATGCATGTTTTTCACCATTGTATGTGAGTATTATACCACAGAGTTATAGTTTTAATAAATGTTATCAGCAGAGAACACTATGGTCTGCCTTTGTTTAATATGGCCACACATGACTGAATGAGATCCCGAGAGGTCATCTGAGCTGTCTAGGTGCACTGTGATGAGGATTTGTGTTCCCGAAAGATATTACACTAAGCATGTGTGACTCTGCAGTGGGGTCTACATAGTGAGAACCCGGGAGGAGGCCTGTCTTGTCCAGGAACACCAGGAGGAGGAGTTGATTTTTCTTGAGGGACTCAATCACAGGCGTGTGCGACTCTGCAGTGGGGTCAACTTTTGGAGGTGAACAGCCATTCCAGCTAGAGGTGGTGGTCACTGAAGTCACAGGAAATTTATGAACTGTCACTGAAAGTTGCACAACGGTGGAATTTTGTATTATTTGGACTTGATTTATTTGTTTTTGGTTGCGCTACACTATATTTTGTTTTGTTTGATATATTGAGAGTCACATGTGGATACACTCTAAGTGGTATGGGCAGCAATCACGTTAAGCCTATCAGTAGGCTAATTACAGTGATTAGTTCATTTATATGTTTATAGAGTATTGTGCTGTTTATATATTTTTTCACTTGTTATAGCATAGGTACAGACATAACTGCAAGGAAATCTTATCACGAGAAAATCTAAGCCGCTTCTTTAGCCCCCAGGAGCCCATCAAGAACTCAAATGTATTTTATATTCCACTTTTTTTTTATGTTTCCGGGCCCTTATCACTGATTGCTTCTTGCCTTCTGAAGTAAAAAACAGAGCTAGAATGATTTAATTATTTTAAAAAAAATGTATTCACACAACTCAAAACTTTATGTATGCCAAAATCTGACAAGTATGGTAAGAGATGAGAAACGGAAGACAATCTCACTTTTTCATAATCTGAATTTCTAAGCACCATCTCTCCTTATTCTTAGGACTCAGCTCCTGTCGGCATTGTTTAATGGCCACTTCTTCACTGGTTTCCTGTGTAAAAATACAAAGTAGAGGGGATCAGAAATAAACAAAGGGCGAGAGTAGGGCAAAAAAAGTGAGATTGGAAGAAATGACCACCATAACCGGATATAATTAGCAGAGGACCAGAAGGTAAGAAAAAAGTGAGAGAAAAGAATTGTGGTGGTAGGTTCCCCACCTCTCCTACCCCATTTTCCCTCCCCCCTTTTCTCTTCTTCCTTCTGCCCGATCTTGAATTCGAATCCCTCAAACTTTATGGATCATCGTGCCCTAGATGTGCTTTGTCTGTACTGTGGCACTCAATAATCCATGGTTGGGAGTTCCCTTTTAATTCTCCACTTAGTCTGCAAAATCATGGGTTTCCACCTGTTAACTAATTTGATTTGTATTTTTTAGTCAAGACACACTCGGTGGTGAATATTTTTGTTCCATGAGAACATGTCTTGAGGCCTTAGACCCAGTTCACACTGGTGCGGTGCAGGAACCACAAGTGATTCAGACAGGAATCGCACCGCATTTCTGTTAAAAATAACATGCGATTCTGCAGTAGTGCAATTTGTGCCATTTGTTTTGTATGGCTCAACTCACACCACATCCATAGCAAAATCGGGCAGGACCTTTTGCCGCACAAATCGCATGAGGAGCAGAAGAAAGAAGCAGGAAGAAGACAGGGCAAATTTTTATAAACAAGAAAAGCTGAACACAGAGCAAGGGAAAGGAAATGAGCAAAGTAAGAGCAGGTGGAAAAAAGGTGAAAGTGTAGAAGGGAGAGATATAAAGACAGAAACAAAGGGTGAGAAAAAAAAGGTGCAGAGGAGCAAACAGCGAGCATGAGAGCAAAGAAGGAAGAAGAAGTAAGGAATGTGAGACAGCACATTGAAGAATTGAAGAAAAACTAAATGAGCATGCAGAAGAGAGAGGAGGAAAGAGATGAGAGGAGGGCGAGAGCAGAAGAGGAAGAAGCTTAACAGAGAGCGAGAGAAGCATTGAACAAAAAGGTGAGAAAGATAGGTGGAAAAGATAACCATAGGGCACGAGCAGAGTAGAAAATCAGTAGAGGATAGGGCCTCATTCACACAGACCATACTATACAGTACTGTACATCTGTGCAGGGCCATGTTTACCTACAAGGGAATGCACATGTTCCATGCATCCCCGTGCAGGCAGTCCCACTCATGTCAATTGGGACACAGCCACTGTGTCCAAACATGACATCTGCATGGGTGCAATTAAGTGCTCCCGAATTCACACTGCCTGCATTCAGAGGCACGCACATGCACCCACACAGATGTCATGTTGGGACACAATGGACATGTCCATGCAGCTAATTGAAATCAGTGAAACTGCCTGAGTTGAGAGGTATCTTTATATAGCGCGGTCTTACCCCGAAGGGTCCCGACACGCATAGCAGCGTTCCTGGGAAAAGAGGACCCAGGAACCAAAAGCAGCACAGAGCGGCAGAAAGGGTGGAAGAGAGAGGCTACGCAGGAAAGGCTTGCGTGAAAATCCAAGTCTTCAGTAATCCGCAAGGATGTACGGAACACGTGCATTCCCTTGTAGGTAAACACGGCCCTGCACAGACTTGCCATATAAAACGCCCTGTGTGAACAAGGCCTAATGCCGCGTACACACGATCATTTTTCCCGTCGGGAAAAATTACATTTTTTCCTTTGGACGAGAAAAACGATCGTCTGTGGGCTTTTTGCCGTTTTTCCCGACGGGAAAAACGGCATTAATCACGATGAGAAAAATTAGAACATGTTCTAATTTTTCTCATCGTTTTTTCCAGCATTTTTTTCCGCGGCAGTTTTCCCATAGGGAAACACTGCCACGGAGCCCACACACGGTCGTTTTTCTCGCCAAAGAAAAAAATGACGGGAAAAACGGTTGTGTGTGGGGGAACATGCCATTCCCTCGTTTTTCATTTTTTTTCATGTCGTGATTCACCGCGGTGTTTTCACCACCGTGAATCACGATCGTGTGTACGCGGCATAAGAATATGGCACCATTCACACTTGTATTTAGAGGCAGACTGTGAACTCCTGCATTAGACTCAGCATGCTCTATGTGAATAGCTGCATGATGCAAGCTCTAAGGCCTGGTTCACACCTATGCATTTAGTGCATTTTCAGTTTTGCAGAAACACACAACAGTCCATTTTTTATGGTTTCCTATGGATGCACTTCACATCTGTGCATTTTATGGAAAGGGTCAGGTATTCTTTTCTGGTTTTTGGTTCTATAGACAGCAATAGATGAAAAGCATGTATTGAAAAACGAAAAATGCACCTGCAGTATGCAAACTGCAACCTGCATAGGTGTGAATCAGGCCTTAGCTCCGATATTGGGAGCTCATGTCGCATGACATGTGAAAATCAATGTTTCCCTATGAGAGCCGTCTTAACTGGTCTGACTTGGAAAATGTTCCATGCACTACTTTGGTCCTACTTCAGCCCATTGAATATCATTGAAGTCAGATCAAAGTAGGATCCTTGTCCTAACCATCCGACATGGTGATTGCAGCAGCAGTAAAAGGAATTTATCTCACACTGGGGTTGTTTTGATTGGTAAAAGGACAAGTCGGACTAGCACAAAGTTGGATCAAAGTAGTATCCTGTTCATTTAAGTCGGATGGATGTAGGACCAATGTCGCAGAGCAAAGTAGGATGACAGTCGTATGACTGCTGTCATGTAGTATCAGTGTGAACCCGGCCTAAAGCAATGACTGGCTGTCAGTGCCTGCAGCTGTTCCAATGTAATCAGGCATGCAGGGATTACCTGTGAATGAATGCCCCTGGATGCAAACAGTTTGCTGCAGGTTTGATCATCCACAGGTGATTGCTGCATTTCTGAATACATGCTAATGGCTGAAGCTGTTTGCATAAACCCCACTGAGTCTCCTGCAGGAATTTTCAGCGTGCCCCTACTCGCAAGAGTGAATAAGATGTAAACTTTAAAGCTGGCCATAGACTGTTCGAATCTCAGCTGATTCAGCAGGGACCGGCTGAGATTCTAACCATGTATGGACAGGCTGAATATATACCCAAGTTGATGGATCGATCAACTTGGGTGCAACCAGCCTGTAAGATTTTACATGCAGTTATTGTCAGCAGCTATTGTAGCCGCTAGCAATAATTACTGTGTTCTCCCAGCGGGAGGAAGCCGGGAGAACACAATAGCTCCACGGGAGGGAATCCCCCCATCAACACAGTCAGAATCGACTGACTGTGTTATTGGGGGAATCTATGGCCGGCTCAAGGATGGGTTTTGTGGTGAAGGGTGTGATTTGTATCCAAAAGACGCATTAAATATAGTATGGGACTAAAAAAATAAAATAAAAAAATAAAATAAAAAATCTGGAAAATGTTGGCACATTTGTCCCTACCTTATTATGCCAGCGAAGGACATAGCCAAATCCCCCGGTCCCCAGACGCTCTTTCATCTCCCAGGGTCCACAGGTCTGTGTTTGTGAAGGCGGAGGCCAGCTGGTCCTACACTGGGGCGCATCCTAAAAAATAAAATGATACCAATAATAAGTGTTAGTACAGTAGGCAAACAATATCAACATACACGTGCAATACCGATAGGATTCACCCGGAAATAAAAATTGACATATGTGAGAGACACCATGTAAACGTCCATGTTTTCATCTAAATTCAGCTTATAATGGTGGTTATGCTAGCGAACCATAATGGGGAAAAAAAGCAGTTACTAGACAATGGCGTAACTAGAACCTTCAGGGCCCCGTTGAAGAAACTATTAGGTGCCCCCCTGACCCCCAGCTGGGGCCCTTCCCTCCGAGCCCGGTGGTGGAAAACAAGAGCCGAGTCGCAAGTGCGACTTTTGTGACCCTGGTAGTTCCGCCAGTGCAGTTTTTTTATATTTACAATATTTTTTTCCTAATTTTTACTATTTTCTTTACGAGCCCCGTTGGGGGGCTTTGGTGAGATATCAGGGGTCTAAGCAGATCTCTGATGTTTCACCTTTGAGAAAGGAGAGAGGACACAGCCCTCAATCTTCTTCTCTGCAATTTCAGCAGCACAGAATGATAGGACAGGAATGGCTCTGTACAGAGCTTCCCGTTCAATCACAAACTGAAGCATAGTAAACACAGTTTACTATGTTACAGGTATGAATGGACAGCGTCATTGATCGGTACGGATCACCGACTCTCCATTCAGAAAGAGAATGGGCCGGAAAATTACACATTTACTGGCCCCTTCCCCATTTTCCATCCTGACAGCAGCCGGCTGGAGAGGGGAGGCAGGGCTGTGGGGGGGGGGGGGGGGGCACAAGGAAAAAGGACAGGGGGGCTGCATATAAAGAAACCAATCTCTCCATTTTCCTCCTGCAGCTGCTGAATGCTGGCTTCTCCTCCTCTCCCTCCCGCAGGCATTTAGTGGCTGCAGAAGGAAAATGGAGGGGATCAGTTCCTCTATATACAACCCGCCACAGCCTCTCCTCCTTTCCAGGCCTACGAAGGGGGGGGGGGGGGGCCTGAGGCCGGGTCGCAACTGCGCTCCCTGTAGGTAGGCCCCTGATGGTAGAAGAAAAGTACCTCATACTTAAATAAATTAAACATGCAATGTTTAATTTACATTGTTCCTTCTATTTCTGTATGTCAGGGGTGGCCTGCGACACCCTTTGATGTGGCCCGCCACCTTCCGCTCTGGGATGGCGGGTCAGCAAGCCCAGATCATGGGTTCCGAACCCGCTATCCCTGAGCATTCGTGTGAATGGAGCCGGTGGTAGAGGAAGCATGTGGCTGCAGTAGAGAGCAGAGCCAATGCGTCCAGTATAGCGCCAGCTCCTGTCAAAGGCAGAGTGATACCAAACACACTCCGCCTGGGACACCAGCCGCCAGCAATACCCGCAGTACCCGCCAGCAGTAACAGCAGTACTCACAAGCCATACTCACCCAGGGGGACAGCCAGCAGCCGCCGCCAGCCATACCCGTCTGGGGGGACAGCAGCAGCAGCCGCCGCCAGCCATACCCGTCTGGGGGGACAGCAGCCGCCGCCGCCAGCCATACCCGTCTGGGGGGACAGCAGCCGCCGCCGCCAGCCATACCCGTCTGGGGGGACAGCAGCCGCCAGCCATACCCGTCTGGGAGACAGCCGCCGCCAGCCATACCCGTCTGGGAGACAGCCGCCGCCAGCCATACCCGTCTGGGAGACAGCCGCCGCCAGCCATACCCGTCTGGGAGACGACAGCCGCCGCCAGCCATACCCGTCTGGGAGACGACAGCCGCCGCCAGCCATACCCGTCTGGGAGACGACAGCCGCCGCCAGCCATACCCGTCTGGGGGGACAGCAGCAGCAGCCGCCAGCCATACCCGTCTGGGGGGACGACGGCAGCAGCAGCCGCCGCCAGCCATACCCGTCTGGGGGGACAGCAGCAGCAGCCGCCAGCCATACCCGTCTGGGGGGGACAGCAACAGCCGCCGCCGCCAGCCATACCCGTCTGGGGGGGACAGCAGCAGCCGCCGCCGCCAGCCATACCCGTCTGGGGGGACAGCAGCAGCCGCCGCCGCCAGCCATACCCGTCTGGGGGGAAAGCAGCAGCCGCCGCCAGCCATACCCGTCTGGGGGGAAAGCAGCAGCCGCCGCCAGCCATACCCGTCTGGGGGGACAGCAGCAGCCGCCGCCGCCAGCCATACCCGTCTGGGGGGACAGCAGCAGCCGCCGCCAGCCATACCCGTCTGGGGGGACAGCAGCAGCCGCCGCCGCCAGCCATACCCGTCTGGGGGGACAGCAGCAGCCGCCGCCAGCCATACCCGTCTGGGGGGACAGCAGCAGCCGCCGCCAGCCATACCCGTCTGGGGGGACAGCAGCAGCCGCCGCCAGCCATACCCGTCTGGGAGACAGCCGCCGCCAGCCATACCCGTCTGGGGGGACAGCAGCAGCAGCCGCCGCCAGCCATACCCGTCTGGGGGGACGACAGCAGCAGCAGCCGCCGCCAGCCATACCCGTCTGGGGGGACGACAGCAGCAGCAGCCGCCGCCAGCCATACCCGTCTGGGGGGACGACAGCAGCAGCAGCCGCCGCCAGCCATACCCGTCTGGGGGGACGACAGCAGCAGCAGCCGCCGCCAGCCATACCCGTCTGGGGGGACAGCAGCAGCAGCCGCCAGCCATACCCGTCTGGGGGGGGACAGCAGCAGCAGCCGCCGCCAGCCATACCCGTCTGGGGGGACAGCAGCAGCCGCCGCCGCCAGCCATACCCGTCTGGGGGGACAGCAGCAGCCGCCGCCGCCAGCCATACCCGTCTGGGGGGACAGCAGCAGCCGCCGCCGCCAGCCATACCCGTCTGGGGGGACAGCAGCAGCCGCCGCCGCCAGCCATACCCGTCTGGGGGGACAGCAGCAGCAGCCGCCGCCAGCCATACCCGTCTGGGGGGACAGCAGCAGCCGACGCCAGCCATACCCGTCTGGGGGGACAGCAGCAGCCGACGCCAGCCATACCCGTCTGGGGGGACAGCAGCAGCCGCCGCCAGCCATACCCGTCTGGGGGGACAGCAGCAGCCGCCGCCAGCCATACCCGTCTGGGGGGGACAGCAGCAGCCGCCGGCCATACCCGCCTGGGAGACGGCAGCAGCAGCAGCCGCCGGCCATACCCGTCTGGGAGACAGCAGCAGCCACCGCCAGCCGTACCCGTCTGGGAGACAGCAGCAGCCACCGCCAGCCGTACCCGTCTGGGAGACAGCAGCAGCCACCGCCAGCCATACCCGTCTGGGAGACAGCAGCAGCCACCGCCAGCCATACCCGTCTGGGAGACAGCAGCAGCCACCGCCAGCCATACCCGTCTGGGAGACAGCAGCAGCCACCGCCAGCCATACCCGTCTGGGAGACAGCAGCAGCCACCGCCAGCCATACCCGTCTGGGAGACAGCAGCAGCCACCGCCAGCCATACCCTTCTGGGAGACAGCAGCAGCCACCGCCAGTCATACCCATCTGGGAGACAGCAGCAGCCACCGCCAGCCATACCCATCTGGGAGACAGCAGCAGCCACCGCCAGCCATACCCGCCCGGGGGACAGCAGCAGCCGCCAGCCATACCAGCCCAGGGGACAGCAGCAGCGGCCGCCAGCCAGCCATACCCACCCGGGGGAGAGCAGCAGCGGCCGCCAGCCAGACCCGCCCGGGGGACAGCACCAGCGGGTGCCAGCCATACCCGCCCGGGGGACAGCGCCAGCCATACCCGCCCGGGGGACAGCGCCAGCCACACAGCAGCAGCCGCCAGCCATTCCCGCCCGGGGGACAGCACCAGCGGGTGCCAGCCATACCCGCCCGGGGGACAGCACCAGCGGGCGCCAGCCATACCAGCCTGGGGGACAGCAGCAGCCGCCGCCAGCCATGCCCGCCCGGGGGACAACAGCAGCAGCTGCCGCCAGCCATGCCCGCGGGACAACAGCAGCAGCTGCCGCCAGCCATGCCCGCGGGACAGCAGCAGCCGCCGCCGCCAGCCATGCCCGCCCGGGGGACAGCAGCAGCCGCCGCCAGCCATGCCCGCCCGGGGGACAGCAGCAGCCGCCGCCAGCCATGCCCGCCCGGGGGACAGCACCAGAGGGCGCCAGCCATACCAGCCTGGGGGACAGCAGCAGCCGCCGCCAGCAATGCCCGCCCGGGGGACAGCAGAAGCCACCGCCAGCCATGCCCGCCCGGGGGACAGCAGCAGCCGCCAGCCATACCCGCCCGGGGGACAGCAGCAGCGGGCGCCAGCCATACCAGCCTGGGGGACAGCAGTAGCGGGCGCCAGCCATACCAGCCTGGGGGACAGCAGCAGCGGGCGCCAGCCATACCAGCCTGGGGGACAGCAGCAGCGGGCACCAGCCATACCAGCCTGGGGGACAGCAGCAGCGGGCGCCAGCCATACCAGCCTGGGGGACAGCAGCAGCGGGCGCCAGCCATACCAGCCTGGGGGACAGTAGCAGCGGCCGCCAGCCATACCAGCCTGGGGGACAGCGGCTGCCAGTCACACAAGGCATACCTGCAGGAATCCTGAGGAAGAAGTGAAGATTTATTTTATTTAAAAACAGACCTCAAACAGCAATGGGCATATCGGTTCACCAAGAGCTTGACCCAGAAGTGACGTCAGAGATATCGCTTTCTGGGTCACAATGTTTTGCTAAACAAACAAAAAAGACCAAAAATTTGGGGACAAAATTCACTGTCACTATACTGTTGGGTCTGCCCCAATTATCAGTGTAGATGTCCCCTTTAACACTAGATGGTTACTGACTCTCTCCTCTGTGACAGCGTGGGGAAAGAAATGCCGATAACCGTCAAGTGCGTTTACATTGTGATCAGCTGTAAAAAGCAAAGTGGACGATCACGATGTAGCCGTCATTCAGCTATAGCGCTGTCTGCAAGTGAATAACCCCCCCCCATTGTGTTTATCTGATTACTGGCATGGAGGAGGGAGTGGACTGTCATTTACCACTATGTATACGCCCACATGTGTGACTCTATAATCACACGGGCTATTCAGAAGTGATAAGAAGGAAATTCTCAGCATAGAAACTCACTGAAAACTGAGCATGTGCAGAGTTGCCACTACAGCTGCAACGTCCCTAGCTGAATTGGGGACATGGACAGAAGGTGGGGATAGAGAGCCGCAGGATCAACCAGGTTTTTTTTTTTTTTTTGCATAAATTGAATCTCATAGTGTCTGAGTGAGTATGAACAGCATGTAATACACCATTTATTGATAGATTTTTATGACGTGGGTTTAGTGACACTTTAACTTATCTACAGTGCGCTGACAACTGAATAATTCCAACCGCGTCATTCACCTCCACAGTGTAGAAGAGAATTCTCCCAAATAAAGAACTTCTAAGGCCTTGTGTAATAGGACAGTCCAATGTGTAAGAAGTATTTGTAAAGTGCAGTAAGTATCTCATGGAAAAACAAAGCGGATTTAGGACCTGCGTCAGCTAGATTTCTTTTTACTTTTTTTGGTATCAGAACTCCTCACACACAGGGCAATGGTTTTATTTTCTGTGTCCATACAGTGTGAGCTCAGCTTGGCTCCTGTACCCTGTGCATTATATCAGAGGAATCCCGGGGCACAGGGGAATCCCAAGACCCGGGGCACAGGGGAATCCCAAATCCCGGGGCACAGGGGAATCCCAAATCCCGGGGCACAGGGGAATCTCAAGACCCGGGGCACAGGGGAATCTCAAGACCCGGGGCACAGGGGAATCCCAAGACCCGGGGCACAGGGGAATCCCAAGACCCGGGGCACAGGGGAATCCCAAGACCCGGGGCACAGGGGAATCCCAAGACCCGGGGCACAGGGGAATCCCAAGACCCGGGGCACAGGGGAATCCCAAGACCCGGGGCACAGGGGAATCTCAAGACCCGGGGCACAGGGGAATCTCAAGACCCGGGGCACAGGGGATTCTCAAGACCCGGGGCACAGGGGAATCCCAAATCCCGGGGCACAGGGGAATCTCAAGACCCGGGGCACAGGGGATTCTCAAGACCCGGGGCACAGGGGATTCTCAAGACCCGGGGCACAGGGGATTCTCAAGACCCGGGGCACAGGGGATTCTCAAGACCCGGGGCACAGGGGAATCTCAAGACCCGGGGCACAGGGGAATCTCAAGACCCGGGGCACAGGGGAATCTCAAGACCCGGGGCACAGGGGAATCTCAAGATTCCCAGCAGCTCTCATGACACACAGTCATCACGTGTTGTGGATTGGAATGTGCAGCCCTATGACAGCTGTACACAGAGGGGGGACATTGTACGAGGGATCAGTGTACCTGGCCGGGAACATTTCCAAGGACACAGACCCGGGCCTGATCAGCTGTGACACAGTGAGGTGGAGAGATGACACTTCATACCTGGTGTGTCATGTGCGGGGTTCAGCCTGGACTCTCCGGTGTACCGTACAGCCCCCTCCCCCACTCTTCTCTCCCGGACACCGGACCGTACAGCGATGTGTACCCCGTGTGTTGCACTTCCTCGTTCACTTCCTGGTCTGACGTCATGGGGGGGCGGGGGCTAGCGTTAAAGGAGCCCAGAGGTGTGCAGAGCCATAGACTTGTAGTGGGAGGGGAGGGGAAGCTCTGGGGTCTATAGATAGTGCTGTGCAGCTGTCCTCCTCCCTTCACTACAGGACACAAGTGAGGGGCCCATCCTCACCCTTCACTGATGTTGTGTTATAGCAGACCATTGTTTTCATATAGGTTGCCAAAGCACCAGAACAAACAAAAACAAAGAGCTGAGTGTCATGGCCGGGTATCAGGAGGTGCGCATGGATCCCAACTGTCCCTGATTTCGAGGGATTGTCCCTGATTTGGTCCCTCTGTCCCCCTTTCCTCCTCATTTTTGGTCTGATCTATATAGTTGTATATAAAATGCACTTTTTTTTTCTTTCAAAAAGTGTTTCCCAGTGCTAAACCTTTCATCCAATTTCTAAATTGCTGCATTTGTAAATTTGAAAAGCCAATATAAAGGAATAGTAGTTGTAAAAAAAAAACCCTTGTGGAATTAATTAAGCTTTTTTTTTCTTTGGTTAATTCTCCTTTAAGGGGGTGTGGCAGGGGGCGTGTCCTATGCCTACATACATTTGTTAGTGGGTGTCCCTCATTCCTATCTCAAAATGTTGGGAGGTATGGGTGAGCCTGAGCGTTTGTGGCTTTGTGTCTCCCCTCCCCCTCCGGTGCCACATTTGGCACCTTTCAGGGGGGAGGGGTGAATGGACCCGTCTCCCGGAAGTTTGTCCTCCTGCTCCTTCCTCTGCCGTTAGAAAGCGTGCATACGCAGTAGGGAACCGACAGCTGATCCGAAGAACATTGCGGGCTCCCTGGACAGGTAAGTGTCCATATATTAAAAGTCAGCAGCTGCAGTATTTCTACCCCAGACAGCTCCACCTTTTCATCCCACCTTCCTTCTAGAAGCAGAAGGGAGGTAACTGAAAGAAGAAACTAGCTGTGAGTCACCAGCCTACTCTAAGCCACTCCCAGCCCACAGATCAAAACAATCAGGCCTAGCTTCTGGCTAGGCCTGCTTAAATTTACCTGTTCTACCAAAAAATCTCACTCTAGCACCTACACTAGGTGGAGGGTGCTACGTAAATAAAAAAAAAAGAAGTCCGTTAGACCCCTTTTCACACTGGGGCATTTTGCAGGCGCTATAGCGTTAAAAATAGCCCCTGCAAACCGCCCTAAAACAGCTGCTCCATTCACTCCAGTGTGAAAGCCTGAGGGCTTTCACACTGGAGCGGTGCGCTGGCAGGGCGTCAGAAAAAGTCCTGCCAGCAGCTTCTTTGGAGCGCATTAGGAGCGGTGAACTCACCGCTCCTAATGCGCTCCTGCCCATTGAAATCAATGTGCAGCGCCACCGTACCGGCTGCAAAACGCCGCTGTAGCGGTGCTTTGCAGGCGGCTTTAACCCTTTTTCGGCCGCTAGCGGCCAAAATGCGCCGCAAATCCGACGGTAAAGCGCAGCTAAAAATAGCGGCGTTTTACCGCTGACACTCTGGGCGGCTCGGTGTGAAAGGGCTCTTAGTGCTTGAACACTAAGGCTGGGTTCACACTATTGCCGCATGCGAATCACAGCAGGGGTCCGGTGCGTCCCCGTTCACCGTTTCAGGTCCGACTTCAGCCTGAATTTTCTGGGCTGAATTCGGACCTGAAACAGACAAAAAGAGGCACAGTACCCCTGTGCAAATTTGCACCGGAGTCGCAGCGGGGATATGTGAACAGGCTCAATAGAGGAAAACAAGAGAATCATCTGACATCTATAGGTCAATAGGCACCACGTCCCTTATAATTGAAAGATATGAATAAAGGAGAAGTGGGACTTTTGAGGTGCACTTGAACACAAGATTGATAAAAAATATATAATTTTATTTGGTAGAAAATTTTTATTCACATATGATAAAAATCATTTCAATTACAGTAAGAAACAATGGAGTTTATACAGACAGATAATCTCAACGTTTCGCCAATAAAACTGGCTTCTTCAGGAGTATTAATTATTGTCATGTATTACTAGAACGAGAAATACACACAGTAAATATACAGGAATACAATGATATATTGCTCTACAACATAATATTTAAATATTCTACAAAGAAGTGATACAAGGACACATTCAGAACAACCGCATAAGCCTTCATTACCTGTGCATTGTTGAGGAATCTAAACATATATATATATATATATATATATATATATATATATATATATATAGCTGGTATGGAATCAGAGGAATGTTCTCATAATGGAGTCTTGTAGTTTACCTTAGAGAAGGTGCTAACTCATGAAAGGCACATAAATGAACAATGTGCTACTGAAGACATTGGGAGGTGAGTAGTCACCTGAAAGGAGGAAGAGGACTGATTATATAAAGTTAGACCCATGCTAGGACGAAACTAAGTATGTAAAATCTACTTTTATATAGAAATACCTTAGTCTAAAAGTCATTTTTGATTCCAGAAAAAAGGGAACACAAGATCATTATATTCAGATGAAAGGTATCTGTAAGGGGATGGATTTAGATTAGAGGAATTTGTCATATATACATAAGGGTGTTATTGGAAGGTATGAGAAAACAAATACCTGGATCATCCACTTCAGAGTCTAATTGAGGAGAGAGGATAGAAATTCAGAACAGAAGGGGTGCCGGTCAGTGTCTTAAGACCAGCAATCCATCTATCAAAGATAAATAGAAAGACAGGGCACCCGGGGCTTCCAATCTTTTGCCTTGTGGCATTTAAGTTGGGCCTACCCCTCCACCAAGGGTTTCCATCCTTGTCTTTTTACTTCTGACCTATTTTTTGTTTTTTCCACCAGTCCAGTATTGGCGCTCTGATCCTCACTCAATTTCAGTCTCACTGTGGCCATCATGTGGCCGTTTTGTAGATTGTATTGAGTCTGTGGTGATTTCCGTTCTTCGCTTAGAGATGTCAAAGCGTCATTTCCGGTGCACGGGAACATGTCATATCCGGCCGCCTTTTACATCCACCATACCCTTAAAGAATAGTATGGATTGGTTCCCTGCAAGGTGGAATTGATTCGCCCGTCCCGCCTATAATTTTGGCGCCAAACTGGCGTCCTATAGGCGAGGGAGATGGTGACTATAAAAGCTTTGGTATTTTGTGTGGGTGGTATCGCTGCCGCTATCGGAGGAAGAGTACATGCTTTCAGATCGCATGCTTCAGGTATCTATAGAGGTGTAGCGGGTATATACTTTTGAATTCTGGTGAAGGTGGCGCTGTCACTTTGGGCCGGGGTTGAACCATCGCTGCAGTGCCGTACCCTTTGTGGCCTCTCGCAGCGGTTGTACGGCGGGGCGGGGAACCTGCCGTGCATCCTGGGAAAGGGTATAAAGGGGGCGGACATCTTCGCCATGAGGTTGGAGTCCCAGGCACCTTCAGCCTGAGGGCTGCTGTTCGCGGTCGGGGGTCCAGGAGGCCTAGGCCTGGACACCGGGAGTTCGTGTTCCATCCCAGACACCTTCAGTCTGGGGTGAGGTACTCAGCCGGAGGCCTGGGGCCCAGTACCTTCCGCTGGGTCCCGCGAGGGAGGGATTGTCCTAGGGGGCCCTGGGTTATTGGGGCACCCGAATCCAGTGGCGTAAGGGACCGGAGGAGGGACTCACCCGAAGACCTGGTGCAGCAGATTGCCAGTGCCGGATGAACCTCTGGAGACCGCCCGGAGGGATATCTTTCCCGAACAGGGGCCAAGTTCAGAGAGGAAGGTGGTTCATGTTCTATGACCGGTGGCAGCGGTCCAGCTATTCAACTCAGGTCAGTGGCAGGGGCCTGCTATTAGGCCTGTGGCAGGGGCCTTAACGGTTCATCCGGTCGGTGGCAGCGACCAAAATTCACCGTCGGTGGCAGAGACCGTGTGCCAAGCCTATTCGCTAGCAAAGGAATAGGAGAGTTCAGTTGTGCCTGGGCCTACTCGCATCCACACCCCTGTTTGTTCATTGCTGAAAGTTCAACTGATTGTGTTCACTCTGCAAGAAAAGAAATAAAGGAGTGTTGGACTTTCGATTGGTGTGGGGCTCTATGTTATTGGCAGACACATCTCCACAGAACAACTAAGGCTTCGTATGCAGTGAACAGACCCGGAGGTAATTTAAGTAACTCTGCTCAACCCTCATACACATACGAGGGGAGAGCTTGGCGTAGTGTTCCTGTACTCTCCTCTCTCTCATACCCCTAGACACAAGTCATTCACAATAGGCGAGAGGGGGAGTGAGGCACCGCTACAGAGGAATTATGTCATTTTATTATCTACCTTATCCCTGGAATATTTTTCAGGATTTCTGACTTGCATATATATACTATTTATCTTTGATAGATGGATTGCTGGTCTTAGGACACTGACCGGCACCCCTTCTGCTCTGAATTTCTATCCTCTCTCCTCAATTAGACTCTGAAGTGGATGATCCAGGTATTTGTTTTCTCATACCTTCCAATAACACCTTTTTATATATGACAAATTCCTCTAATCTAAATCCATCCCCCTACAGATACCTTTCATCTGAATATAATGATCTTGTGTTCCCCTTTTTTTGGAATCAAAAATGACCTTTTAGACTAAGGTATTTCTATATAAAAGTAGATTTTACATACTTAGTTTTGTCCTAGCATGGGTCTAACTTTATATAATCAGTCCTCTTCCTCCTTTCAGGTGACTACTCACCTCCCAATGTCTTCAGTAGCACATTGTTCATTTATGTGCCTTTCATGAGTTAGCACCTTCTCTAAGGTAAACTACAAGACTCCATTATGAGAACATTCCTCTGATTCCATACCAGCTATATATATCTTTTGATTCCTCAACAATGCACAGGTAATGAAGGCTTATGCGGTTGTTCTGAATGTGTCCTTGTATCACTTCTTTGTAGAATATTTAAATATTATGTTGTAGAGCAATATATCATTGTATTCCTGTATATTTACTGTGTGTATTTCTCGTTCTAGTAATACATGACAATAATTAATACTCCTGAAGAAGCCAGTTTTATTGGCGAAACGTCAAGATTATCTGTCTGTATAAACTCCATTGTTTCTTACTGTAATTGAAATGATTTTTATCATATGTGAATGACATTTTTCTACCAAATAAAAATATATATTTTTTATCAATCTTGTGTTCAAGTGCACCTCAAAAGTCCCACTTCTCCTTTATTCATAAGGCTCAGCAGAGAGCCGGTCACAATCTCCTACAATGCGAACAGACCCACATCCAGTTCGCATAGGTGACAGATGAAAAGAAAGTCCATTGAAGTAATATCCAAAGAAATGTGATTGTTTAGATAAATATCCACATGGTGCACCTCCACCGTGATGATAGACAGGATGTGAGCTTACCAGATTTCTAGACTCCACGCTATAGGAGTCTGGGCAAGCCTTTAAATAATGATCCAGCATTCAAAGCGAATCCCTCAGAGGTTAGGCCAGAAAGGAAGGTAACATGGCTGGCCAAACAAACCCCTGGTGTTCCTCAGACGTGACCAATAAGGAAGAAAAGGGGGGTCCACATAGTGTAAAACAGTAAAACACTTTTATTTAGAGAAAAGGTTACTAAACATATACAGCAATCCAGTGAATAATCAGCGGTTAAAATGGTAGTTCCCAGGATAAAAACGACCTGTATACAATTTCAATTGGTGTGGTTAGTTCAGACATAGACTACGTCCTACATGTTTCGTCCTATGTGACGTCATCGGAGACATGGAGTCTATGTCCACCTCCAAGCCATTATATAGTGTCCAGGACAGGGAGAGCACAGCTGTCTCCGTTAAACAAATTCCATGTGTTATCAATATGGCCGCCGTTCTACCAAGCCTCATTCCGCGGATAAAATAAAGACGCCTGAAGCTTGAATACACATGGAAAATGCTTGTAATATGTTTCTATAACGCTCTGAATATGCTTGCAAAACTCTAAAAATAAAAACACCTGAAAATCTCTCTGCCCAGGTGTGAATAGGGCCTTAGGAGCATTCAACGTTTTCAAGTGTACATTGATTAAAAGCTTCAACAAAGCTTGCTGTTCACGCTGCTCTTATACAAGCTGAAGCCTGTGGGAATCAGGCCTTATTCTCAAAAAATGAGGCTACATTCAGATGATCAGATATTTGCAGCCAGGGAAATCAGAAGCTTCTTGCTGACGATTGTAAACGTTGCCTGCGCACACCATGCGGGGCCAGCAGCAGCGTTTAGATTTGTAGTCTGTACAAATCATTGACCAGTGCCAATGCTATTCACATGTAGTCGGCCTCTGCTCAGTGGTTACATGCAAATAGAGTCTCTGACCGAGCTTAGGTACAGCCAGTGTGTGCCCAAGGTTGGTGTTTCTGCAGAGTTTTGGCCATAGGCAATCGGCCAGTTTGTATGTGTGTCATGGATATGCATTAATGTCTGTCTGCCATCTTACCTTCCTCCTCATGTGTTCATCTTTGAGACCAGACCTCCTTCACCTGGCTTCCTTTATAATCTCCTCCCAGCCTGACTCCACCCCAGGCCCTATCACAGAACACTATATTAACCTGTGCACTGCAGGCCTGCTCTGCTGATCAACGTGTTTGTTAGGCATTGTGTGTTTGGGTTCCTGCCTGCCGTGTGCTACGTCTGTCTCTCTGTTACGTTATTGGCTTGTCCCCGACTATCCCTGTCTGCTCGTGACCCTTGACCTTCGGCTCGTTCTTTCGTTATCCTTGTCTGCTTGTGGCCCCTGACCTTCAGCTTGTTATTCGGTTCTCTCTTATCTTGTGCTGCTGCTTCCCCTCTTTTCCCCTTATCCTACGGGGCGTGAGCTAGGAAACTCCAGGGGCCGCGACCTGGTCCCAGCCTGCAGCATAACATCCTCACCACTAGAGGCCCTGGAGAAGACCAGCTGGGTCTTAGACTCCGCGCCCTGGGGAATCTTGGCTCTAGCTTCCGTTAGGATCCCGGTTGTGCTCCTCTGGTCCCGCTTTCCACAACCACCCAGTTTCCTATCCGCAGAAGCCAGCCATAGGGTTCACTACCTCGCGGTGCACTCCTGTCCCCCTACGGTGTGCATCTGTCACCTGGCCACAGGTGACCCTGACAATGTGGCTATAGTACAGTGTTGCTGCATCCACAGGTGGCATTAGGCTGTCTCTGAAAGCAGAAAACTAGTGGCAGATATTCAGCCATTTGAATGGAGCCTTATCCACACATCCTTTTTTTAAATTGGCTCCAAATATCACCTAAATCGTCCTCTCCGCTCCTTTTAAGACCTCCTGCTCTCTAGCTCCCTCATCGCCTCCTCCCATGATCTTCTCCAAAGACTCTCCCATCCTCTGGAACTCTCTACCTCAATCTGTCTGGGTATATTTTACACTGGTTGCCTTTAGGCCGGGGGTCAGCAACCTGTAGATTGTGATCTACCAGTAGATCGCGGACAGGTGGCTGGTAGATCTCGGTCTGGATTTGCTGAAATGCCATTCTAGAGCATCAAACAGAGTGCAATGCAGAGAGGACTACTTGTGAAGTTGGATCTGTAGTAGGGAGCAAGAGCCGTATAAGCCGATGCCTCCTCTGTAGTGCTGGCTCCTGTCCCATGCGGAGCGATACCAACTGCACTCCATCTCTTATCCCGGCTAGCGGTCTCCAGAGTGGTGCCAGCAGCAGGAAAGAAGAGATCTTCAGGTCAGTGTGAAGCAATACACTGGGCATAATAGCATAGGGCTGCTTTCTCACTGATGTGCTGCGGTTTACCCACACCATGGGTGCAGTGCAGTGTGTGGGGTATAAAAGGAGAGGGCGAGGCTAAGCCCGGCCTCTTTGGACACCGCGCGGCTGGCAAGAGGACTTCCTGTGCGGACCTGCTGCGAGTGCAAGGCCCGAGGCCTGGGCCTTGCGCACTTCCAGAGAGCCCTCCACCTCGCTGCGGAGCCTGTGCGGCATCTGACATCTACCTGCTTCACGGACATCAGTTGGACCAGAGATCCGGCTGTTGCAGATCCTGTGTGTGGAGACACAGCGGTGGGAGTCCCGGACTGGGATCGAGTCCAGAGGGGTGAGAGAGCACCTGCTCACAGCTATAACTGAGTACTTTGTTAGGCCTATTGACTGCCTTGGCCCATCGGGTTATACTTGCTTTTCTGACGGGAGACTAGTTGCAGAACTGAGTTATATAGTCTCCGGGGAGTTGCTTTTATTGCCATAGACCACTGTTGGATTACAAATTATTGTTCCTGTATGTGCACTACCAGATCCCTATGCATCCGGAAGATAAGGAGAAGACAGCCTTCATAACCCCTGTGGGATTCTTTGAATTTGACCGGATGCCCCAAGGTCTGTCTGGAGCCCCTGCCACCTTTCAACGCCTCATGGAGAAAACCGTAGGAGACATGAACCTCATCGAATTTCTCGTGTACTTGGATGACATCATCGTCTTTGGGAAGACTCTAGAGGAACATGAGGAGAGACTGGAAAAAGTCTTGAGAAGGCTCAGCGAAGAGGGACTCAAGCTTTCGCCAGAGAAATGCCAGTTCTACCAGTCATCAGTCAACTATCTGGGGCACATAGTGTCCGAAGAAGGGGTAGCCACAGACCCCGGGAAGCTGGAGGTAGTTACCTCCTAGCCAAGGCCCACCACTGTGACAGAACTCAGGTCCTTTTTGGGGTTCTGCTCCTACTATAGGAGGTTCGTAGAGGGGTTCGCACGGATTGCCAGACCCCTGAATGAACTGTTAAAGACAGAGGGAGAAGAGGATGACTCGGGTCCCAGGAAGCCGGGAGAGTCAGTTGAAGACCAGTGGAATGGGAAGTGCGAAGAGGCCTTCCAAATGCTGAAGAAGAGCTTAACTACCGCCCCTGTCTTGGCCTTTGCAGACCCAAAGAAACCCTATGAACTCCATGTAGATGCCAGTCATGACGGTCTGGGAGGAGTGCTCTACCAGGAGCATGAAGGGCAACTGCGACCCGTCGCATATGTGAGCAGAAGTTTGACTCCTTCTGAAAAAAACTACCCCACTCATAAGTTGGAGTTCCTGGCCCTCAAATGGGCTGTAGTTGATAAATTTAAAGACTATCTGTATGGGGCAGAATTCACTGTGAAAACTGACAACAACCCCCTTACTTATCTTTTCACCACAGCAAAGCTGGATGCCACAGGCCATCGATGGCTGGCTGCACTGTCTGGATTCAACTTCAGCCTGAAATACAGACCTGGGGCTGGCAATCGAGATGTGGATGCCCTGTCCAGAAGGTCTCATGCTCCCACTAGCAGCACGGAAGGCTGGACCCAAGTGGCATCGGAACGGGGTGCAAGCCCTTTGCGAAGGGGCTGAACTTTAGGCCAGTGGGGGGTCCAGAGCGGAAGAGATAGGGGTCACAGTAGTGGGGGTCCCCAAGCAATACTGTGGAGTGACTCTGATAGAGGAAGATGACTTACCAAAGCTGTCCAAAAAGGAATTGAGATGTGACCAATTGGAAGACCCTTTGGGGAAATTGGTCCTAGAGGCCCTGGAAAATCAGGATCCAGATAGACTCTTGCATCACCCTTCGAAGGAAGCTCGCCTGTTGCGGAAGGAGTGGGACAGGTTGCAGGTGCATCAAGGGGTGGTCTACCGAAGGGGCCCCTCTGGTGACCTGGAAGACAAATGGCAACTGTTTCTACCTGAAAACACTGTCTTGGTCGCCTTACACGACCACCATGGTCATTTAGGAGCTGAAAGGACCTTTCAACTCGTCAGAAGTCGGTTCTATTGGCCCTGCATGAGGGCTGAAGTAGAGGAATACTGCCATTCATGCGCACGCTGCATCCAGCGGAAAAACTCTACCCCATCAAGCTGCCCCAATGGGCCACCTGCAAAGTCAAGGCCCATTGGATTTGGTGTACATTGATTTCCTCTGCCTCTAACCCGACCTGAGTGGACTAGGAAATTTTCTGGTGATAACCGACCATTTCACCCGGTATGCCCAGGCCTTCCCAACCAAAGACCAGAAGGCTTCCACAGTGGCCAAGGTACTCATGAAAAAATACTTCATGCACTATGGGCTACCACAGCGTCTCCACTCGGATCAAGGGAGGGACTTTGAAAGTCGGCTGATCCGGAAACTCTTGGACTCCTTAGGGATCAAGAAGACCCGAACCACTCCCTACCACCCACAAGGGGATGCACAGCCGGAGAGGTTCAACCGAACCCTACTCAACATGCTGGGAACTTTAGATAGTGAAAAGAAGCAGCACTGGAGCAGGCACATAGCAGCAATTGTGCATGCTTACAACAGTACAACAAGTGATGCTACAGGGTACTCTCCCTACCGACTCATGTTTGGGAGAGAAGCAAGACTACCCGTAGACCTGGCCTTTGGCACCTCCATAGACCATTCCTCAGCCACTTCCCACAAAGGATATGTGGACAGGCTGAGGCACAGTTTAAAGTTGGCCTATGAGCAGGCCCAAGCAGCTTCAGATCAGAGAGGAGCCTGCAACAAGAGAAACTTTGACTTGAAGGTACGGATTCAGGATCTGCAGCCTGGGGACAGAGTGCTGCTACGGAACTTAGGAGTCCCTGGAAAGCACAAACTTGCAGACAGATGGAGATCCGAGCCGTATGTTATTTGCAGGAAGCTGCCCGGCCTGCCAGTCTACCAACTGAAGCCGGAGGGAAAGGTGGGGCCATTGAAGACTTGGCACCGGAACCACATACTCCCACTTGCCGAAGCAGTTCGGATACCCCCTGCAAAGGACTTCCCCGAGCCAACTTCCATCCTGGATACTCCTAGGCCAAATACCCAGTCCCAGGCATCTCGGTCTGAAGAAACAGATGTCTCTGAACCTAGTGAGGATGAAAGGGAAGAGCTAGAATGGCTATGGCCTTCCCAGGCCCCGGTGACTTTTGCTATAGATCTCCCACCTTTGGAAGACACCATAGACAGTACACTGAATGCAGAAGCTACTGAATTCATCCCGTCCAGCCCTCTATCAGACTCTTGGGAAGATGCCCTCGACTCACTCCCAGAGGAGGATCCAAGATGTTCCGTGAGTCTTCCTGCTCCTGAGTTAAATGTTTCAGAAACAGTGAAAGCTGCCATGTCTGTTCCGGAAGAGGAACCTACAGTGTCCAAGCCAGAAATCCCAAAAGAGCGGAGGGTGAAAAGGGCCATGAGGCTTCCCTGAAAGTTGACTTACCCACAAATGGGGAAGAGCTCGGAGGACACTGTGGTAACTGCCAGGAGGAGTGCAGAAAGCCCTGATTCCTCCACTGTTCATTTGGTGGAGGGCAACCCCAACTCACCCCCTGGCACAGTTAGACAGGCCACTTATGACAGTGTGACCTGTGGGCGAGGAAGTTCACCCTCTCATTTTTGGTGGGAACTTCCTCTGCCGACATCATACGCAACTTTGTCTAATGTTGTGCGTAGTGTATGTTGACAATTATCTTTGGGGACCAAAGAGTTTAAGTGGGGGGAGTGTGTAGCGGGGTCTCCGTTGAGGCCACATAGACTACGTTACCCAGAACCCCGTTTGGCACCCAGGGTGCATTGGGCTGCCGCAGAGACTCATGGGTGGTGTATAAAAGGGGAGGGCGAGGCTAAGCCCGGCCTCTTTGGACACCGCGAGGCTGGCAAGAGGACTTCCTGTGTGGACCTGCTGCGTGTGCAAGGCCTGGGCCTTGCGCACTTCCAGAGAGCCCTCCACCTCGCTGCGGAGCCTGTGCGGCATCTGACATCTACCTGCTTCGCGGACTTCAGTTGGACCAGAGATCCGGCTGTTGCAGATCCTGTGTGTGGAGACACAGCGGTGGGAGTCCTGGACTGGGATCGAGTCCGGAGGGGTGAGAGAGCACCTGCTCACAGCTATAACTGCTCACAGCTATAACCGAGTACTTTGTTAGGCCTATTGACTGCCTTGGCTCATCGGGTTATACTTGCTTTCCTGACAGGAGACTAGTTGCAGAACTGAGTTATATAGTCTCCGGGGAGTTGCTTCTATTGCCATAGACCACTGTTGGATTACAAATTATTGTTCCTGTATGTGCACCACCGATCATCTTGCATGCAAAGATTCCTCACTTAAAGACTGAGCTTTAACTGAGTCAGGCCTGACTGGGAGTTTATAGCATTGCTGAGCGCCATGTTGCTCACAGGGAGAATAGCTGTATGTCAGTGTGTGATGGAACTATATGTGCGCTATAGTTGACTAGTGTTGTTATTATTACTGCAGGGCTCTGCATGTATGTGTTATATGGTATTGATCGTTAACCTTTATATACAAGTAAATCTATTACAGTTAATCATTCTGGTATTGGCGTCCATTACTATATTTCACAACTGTTTGGATTATTGAGGGGATGTTCATGAACTGGTATAGAGCCATACATATATACCACCCCTAGACTAGCTGTGCCAGAGCAGGGTCGAGTAGATTGCCGGGGGTTGGCTGTGTTGTGCATAGGGCCCAAAACAAAGAAAAACCAGTGGCTCTCTTAGTTTGAGGGTATCGCTACATACAATTAGGAGTTTAAATCTGGTGTGAGAAGGCGTTATTGTTACCGGTGATCTTTGACTTCTCCCGTATTGTTCAGGTAGATCTCCACCTCTGTAAGGTTGCCTACCCCTGCTTTAGGCGATCCCTGAAAACTCACATCTTCAGGTAAAGCCTATCACACCCCCAACTAATCTTTTACCACTTCCATCAGCGCATCCCCCACAGTTATAACCTTTTGTATCACTTGCCCCACCCTATTAGATTGTAAGCTCTTATGAGCAGGGTCTTCTCAACCCTCTTGTATTGTATTGTACTGTCTCCCTTTATATTATAAAGCTTTGCGCAAACTGTTGTCGCTATATAAATCCTGTATAATATTAATAATACTACTCCATACATACTACCATATTGTTATTTACAACACCATCCACTACTTCATGGCCCTGTAATTTATTTTTCATGAAATTGTTTCTTCCTGTTTTTTCCTGCCTCGTAATGTTCTTTGTGAGCTCCTGAACCTCTCCTCTCCCCCACTCACTTCTGTCTGGAACGAGCAATGGACATTAGTTGTGGTCATGTGCACTGCGCTATGCACACTCAGGGCCTTTGAAGGAATTTGGGGGCCCCAAGCACATTGGACAACAAATTTTACCCCGCCGGACTTGGACACCAAGAGTGGTTGACCGGGGGGGGGGTCCTACCGCGGGACATTGACGCCGTTCGCGGGAGGGGGGCGCCGATCACCTGATATTACAGTGGATATGCGGGGGGGGGGGGGGGAATATGTCTTTCCTCCTCCCGAGGGAGGAAGGAACACAGACCATATTGTAATACCGCAGGGTAATTTAACCACTTGCGCAGCTCTTCTTTTTTTTCTGCACATTGGTGTTTGGTCTACACGTGTGAGTTTGCTGCATTTTTAGGGTTCATCAATCCATTCAATCATTTTTTATTTCTCTTTATCCATTTAAGCGCGGTATATCCTCCTTCCCATAATTTAACCACTTGACCACTGGGCACTCTAACCCCCTTTCCTAACCAGTCCAATTTTCAGCTTTCAGTGCTCTCACACTTTGAATGACAATTACTCAGTCATGTAACACTGTACCCATATGAAATTGTTGTCCTTTTTTTCACACAAATAGAGCTTTCTTTTGGTGGCATTTAATCACCGCTGGGTTTTTTATTTTTTGCGCTATAAAATAAAAAAGACTGAAAATTTTGCAGGGTATTGCAGAGTATGGGCAGGGATGGATGGATCTGTGACTTCAATTGTCACAGAGCAGCGCTGTGGGCACTACACATCCAGCCCACAGCGCTGCTGCCATCCGTTCCCTCCCCTCTTCTCTCACACTGTACCGATGACGCCGGTTTGTTTACAAGTGATCGCTCCATCATTTGCGGCCATCGCGCCGCGATTAGCGGCCATCTATTTCTGGGAGCGTGCCCCATTGGGCGCGCGGGAATAAGATTCTGGGAGGACGTACCTGGGAATAACTCGACCGCCCTGTAGCCGTCTTTTGGCTATGGCGCGGTCGGCAAGTGGTTAATAGGTAAAAAAGTAATACACTTACATCACATAGATTTAAAAATTAATAAAACAGTTTAGCCGGCCGGCAAGATACAGAAGCCCGTCCTCCTCTGCTACAGCGTGGTGACGTCATGTGATCGGGCGGAACACAATCAAACTGGCCTCCTGCCTATGTCATCTTAGTTCCTGGTGTCTCCACGTGCAAGCCAAAGGCAGCGGCTGGGTTACAGCCGACTGCTGTCTTGGGCTTGCCTTCTGGTAAGCGGACAACCTATTACGGTGGTGGGCACCTTCTGTTTTTTGTGAACCACCGGGCAGTGTTTCCAACCCCCTGAAGTGAAATTTACTGGCAAGGATTCCAAAATTTCTGTACGGCACCAATTTCTTTTTGGCAAAAATCATGAAAATTGCTGGCAGAGCCGCATTTTTTACTGACACTGCAAAAAAGTACCTACAATCACTGTTTTTAGTGCTAAACAGTGCAAATATCAATATTTGAACTATAAACACACAGCTAATGCTATTATCAATGTGTTTAAGTTAAACAAAAGTAAAAAAACATTTTTCTCAATTTACATGAAGGTTAGGATATTATAACCCAGCCAACACAGAGTTCCCACTTACATCAGAGTCTGCAGGATGACCCCTTACAGTGTAAGGGAACTCTTATGTAAAGGGGAACGCTGCAGATCATGATGTAAGGGGGAACTCTGATGTGGAGGGGGGCTCTGGTGAATAGAGACCACCTTCCGCAGAGTGAATACACTAAGGTAAAGGGGGGGTACTAATATAAAGGGGAAACCTTTATATCAGTGCCCCCTTACATTATTGTATTCATTCACCTTCTTACATCAGTGACCCCCCCCCCCCCTCAGAATGGCCCGGCGGCACTGTCACTGACCTCCTCTCAGGTGCACTGTGTGGGGCTCAGTCAGACGGCTCCAGCTTGGTGGCTCTGATCTCCTCTCCCCAGTCCACACGTCTGTTTCTTCCCGGGCCGTAACCCCCATCCCGGCAGCACTTCCACTCTTGACTCCTTTCTAGGATCCCCTCAGAGACTGCAGACATGACAAGAGATGGTCAGAGGCTGCGGACACGATACAGGAAGTGGTCAGAGGCTGCGGACACGATAGGAGGTGGACAGAGGCTGCGGACACACTACAGGAGGGGGACAGAGGCTGTGGACATACTACAGGAGGGGGACAGAGGCTGCGGACATACTACAGGAGGGGAACAGAGGCTGCAGACATACTACAGGAGGGGGACAGAGGCTGCGGACATACTACAGGAGGGGGACAGAGGCTGCGGACATACTACAGGAGGGGGACAGAGGCTGCGGACATACTACAGGAGGGGGACAGAGGCTACGGACATACTACAGGAGGGGGACAGAGGCTGCGGACATACTACAGGAGGGGGACAGAGGCTGCGGACATACTACAGGAGGGGGACAGAGGCTGCGGACATACTACAGGAGGGGGACAGAGGCTGCGGACATACTACAGGAGGGGGACAGAGGCTGCGGACATACTACAGGAGGGGGACAGAGGCTGCGGACATACTACAGGAGGGGGACAGAGGCTGCGGACATACTACAGGAGGGGGACAGAGGCTGCGGACATACTACAGGAGGGGGACAGAGGCTGCGGACATACTACAGGAGGGGGACAGAGGCTGCGGACATACTACAGGAGGGGGACAGAGGCTGCGGACACACTACAGGAGGGGGACAGAGGCTGCGGACATACTATAGGAGGTGCCGGTGGAGACAGGCTGTGGACATGATGGTGCCCTCCTCACCCCCTCACAGTAGCCTCCTCCTCTGTCCACCACCATATTACTTCTCCACATCATCAGTGTGCTGTGTCCTCCTCCTGTGCCCCTTTCACCATTCCACAGGTCAGTGCTGCACTGTGCTGCCCTGACCTGTGAAGAGGTGAAAGGGGCACAGGAACCAGAGGAGGACACAGCACACACTGATGATTTTGAGAAGTAATATGGTGGTGGACAGAGCACATCAGTCTCTCCCCTGCATGGCACGGCTTCAGGCTCCCAGGACGCCAGGCTCTCACTCGCTTGTATCCCCCCCAGTTTCACTGACCTTGAAACTCGAGTTGAGTCCGTCCTCCTCCCCCCTGGGCCCTGTCAGTGCTCCGAGTCCGCTCGCTCCGAGTCCTCCTCCACCTATGATGAGTGCATGGCATGCATGCACTCACTACAGGTGTCGCGCCAGCCGCTGTGGCCTTTTCAAAAATGGCGCCAGCACATTACCGCGCGCGTGCGCCGCCCGGCCGAGCGTGAACAAGTTTCCCTGAGCTCGGCAGGCTTTCGGAACGGCGCATGCGCAGTTATATGACCGGCTCGTGGCCATCTTTTTTATGGGCGCCGGTGCCCATAATGGACTTTAACGTACACCCCGAAAAAGGGGTTAAATTTGTGGGCTGTACGTAAATCTACGTACGGTTGGCAACACTGCCACCGGGTGATGTGCATTGAATCGTCTTCATATTAGGATTTCACTATCTGCATATCCATCATCCTACACTACCTATTTGGATAGGATCGTCTGAGTTTGTGCAACATCATTTTAGACTTTTGGGGTTTGGTTTGCCAACTGTCCTTGGTCTAGCATATTAACCTCTGAATGTCAATGCACATATTTAGACTCTGTTTTTCATTTAATGTGGAAATTATTGTGAATCCAGGCCACTTTTTTTGCAATATGACCTTTTGGTTTGGTTGACAATTGTATACCGTTTTTTGCATACCAGCCTCTGGATGTCAATCCTTTAATGTGAATTGTCTTATTGGCGCAGCTCTCCATTTTTTAGATCTTTGTGCTTATCCCACTAGTGCTGCTGCCTTTGTTTTATTTATATATATATATATATGTGTGTGTGTGTATGTATGTATGTATGTATGTATGTATATATATATATATATATATATATATATATATATATATAATTTGAAAAAAACACAATATTTTTTACTTTTTGCTATAATAAATATCCCAAATAAGAAATAAATAAAACATTTCTTCATCAGTTTAGGCCAATATATGTATTGTACATATTTTTGGTTAAAAAAAAAACACGCAAAAACTGTGTATTGAGTGGTTTGCGCAAAAGTTATAGCGTCTACAAAATAGGGGATAGATTTATGCCATTTTTATTTTTTTACTAGTAATGGCGGCGATCAGCGTTTTTTTTTTTTTTTTTTTTTTTTTAATTTATCGGGACTGCGACATTGTGGTGGACAGATCGGACACTTTTTTTTTGGGACCATTGACATTTGTACAGTGATCAGAGCTAAAAATAGCCACTGCTTACTGTGTAAATGTCACTGACAGGGAAGGGGTTAACACTAGGACGATCAAGGGGTTAAATGTGTGTTCTAACTGTGAGGGGATTGGACTGACTGAGGGAAGGAGGCGTATCGTTGTTCCTACTGAGTAGGAACACGAAATCTGTTTCTCCTCCCCTGACAAGACAGGAATTTGTGTGTTCTCCGTTTCTGCTCTCGTGCACGCGATCGCCTGCTATGGCTCTAAAAGGAGCCACAGTATATATACAGAGCCAGTCGGGAAGCGGTTAAAAGATACTTTTTTTCGAGTTAAAGTGGTATTAAACCCTAAAACAAAAATGTATTTAATTGCAGCTTACCAATTCTTAGATGTGGTGGCTGCATTCGTTTTTCTTTTTTTTCTTTATTACCACCGGTTGATTCTGCCTGTAAGTCTGTTATTTTTAACTGACTTTAACAGACCTAACTGTTCAGTTGAAGTGGCAGTTAAAGTGTTGAGACAAACCTTTTAACACTGACAGGGGTGCTTACAACAGTCAGTTTTTATTCATTTATGTAAAACCTTTATCCCAAAAGGAAAAAAAAAACTGTTTGCTGTAACTGCTTATAAAATGTGGGCTGGGGTTCAGCTTCAATTATTTAACAATTTCATTAGACAAGTCTAACTAAATCTGTTAGTTCATCTAAGGCCCCATTCACACGGACGCCATTCACACGGACGCCTCTGTTGGATCGCTCCACTGATCCCCGCTGAGCAGATGGATGATGTCTCCACTCACTGTGCAGAGAAGACGGACAAAGTCCTGCTCTCCTCTATGGGGAGATCGGATGAAAACGGACCGCCTGTCTATTTTCTTCCGATCCGCCAGATGGATGGAAAATAGACCCACCATCCATCTGGATTTTGCAGACAGGATCGGATCGGATCGGATAGCAGCGGGTGTCAGCGGACATGTCACCGCTGACATCTGCCGCTCCATAGGATTGAATGGAGGGTCCGATCCGGTCCGCCTGATAAACTGACAGGAGGACCTGATCTGACAGCCCATGTGAATGGGGCCCTACACTATCAGACTGACAATGCTGTTGTCCAAAGGTGACTCCATTGCTTCTCCGTGTAGAGTGGAGACACCCTCATACAGGGAGTGTGTTACTGGCAGGATCACCAGGTGAAAATGAAGGGGGGGGGGGGGGAAAGACTAAAAAAGAAAACAAATGGAGCCATCACATCTGAGGATTGGTAAGCTGCAATATATTTTTGTTTTTGGGTTGAACCACTTGCTTACTGGGCACTTAAACCCCCTTCGTACCAATTTTCAGCTTTCAGCGCTGACGCACTTTGAATGACAATTGCGTGGTCATACAACGCTGTACCCAAATGATATTTTTATTTAAAAAAATTCTCACAAATAGAGCTTTCTTTGGGGGATATTTGATCACCTCTGCGATTTTTATTTTTTGCGCTATAAACAAAAAAAGACAGAAAATTTTGAAAAAAAACACAATTTTTTTACTTTGTTATAATAATAACCCAATTTTTTTTAAAAAAACAATTTTTTTTCTCAGTTTAGGCCGATACAAATTCTTCTATATATTTTTGGTAAAAAAAATTGCAATAAGCATATAGTGATTGGTTTGCGCAAAAGTTATAGTGCCTACAAAATAGGGGATAGAATTATGACATGTTTATTATATATATTTTTTTTACTAGTAATGGCGGCGATCTGCGATTTTTGTCAGGCCTGCGATATTGCGGCGGACATATCGGACACTTTTGACACTATTTTGGGACCATTCACATTTATACAGCGAACAGTGCTATAAATATGCATTGATTACTGTATAAATGTGACTGGCAGTGAAGGGGTAAACACTAGGGGCGATCAAGGGGTTAAATATGTTCCCTATTAGTGATTCTTACTGTGTGGGGGAGGGGACTGACTGGGGGAGGTGACTGATCTGTGTACAAGGGGCACAGCATCAGTTTCCTCTCTCCCTGACAGGACGTGGAAGCTCTGTGTTTACACACAGAGCTCCACGTCCTGCCTCTGTAACAGCCGATCGCGTGTACCGGGCGGACATCACGGCCGCCAGGCACGCGCATTGGCATCACGTGATGCGGCGGGCACAGCTGTTCCTCTGCGGCGCGCAGCCGGATGTAAACACAGCAGGACGTCCACCCGGCACTTGAGAGCCGCGCTGCAGACGTCTTTCGTCTATAGCGCGGCTCTCAAGTGGTTAATACTACTTAAAAATATATACTTTTAATAGATTTTTTTAAAAACCAGAGTGTAGTGTCCTATCAGGTCATTCGAAATGGAACCCCACCACACCTTCTGATGGACATTAGTATGTTGCGGTGCATGGGCAAAAAATGGTGGATGCAGTGCAGTGGCCAATCAGAAACCTCATCTACTAGTATGACTTCAGCTGAGTGATGACTTAAGTGCTGCGTAAACTGTTAGCGCTATATAAATCCTGTATAATAATAATAAATCATTCTGATTATTTATTAAATTAACTCTATTAGATAAGTCCCAGGTGTTGATCAGCTGTAGTTGATGTGTAGTGCTCCTTTTTTCTTTTCTCTCATCTTTCCCCCCGGAGCAGTAGGTGCTGGGCGCCGCGGGCACAGTTGAGCCTGAACTGTCTGAGTCAGTATGAGGTGTCAGTTTGAGTCACTGGTCTTTTCTTCTTGCCACTGGCCAGCTGTGGCTTTCTTTATAATTCATTTTACAAACATGAAGCCTTTTGGAAGTGACAGCAAAGGGTCAGAGGTGATGTGTTAGATGTAATTCAGAAAGTATTTCACAGCGCTTCACCTTTTCCACATTTTATTATGTTACAACCTTATTCCAAAATGGATTAAATTCATAAATTTCCTCAAAATTCTACAAGCAATACCCCATAATGACAACGTGAAAGAAGTTTATTTGAAATCTTTTCAAATTTATTAAAAATAAAAAATTGTACATAAGTATTGACAGCCTTCACTCAATACTTTGTTGAAGCACCAATTACAACCTCAAGTCCTTTTTTTTTATTTTTATGTATTCTTTATTTTAAATTTGTTTTTTTGCATCATACAACATACAAAAAGACATAAACTAATAAAAACGTACACAAAGAATCCTCGTTGGTGTCATACGCATTACTCAATTGAATGATTAGAAAAAGGGGGCAAAGGGAACATCATAGTCCAACCACATCATATGAACACAAACATCATGTGTATCCCCCCTAGGAGGATAATAAACAAAACCAAGTAAAGTAAACAAAACCAGGAACAAAGCATATTGTATTTAAAGGGGAGTTCCAGCCTTTTTTTATGTTTATTAAAAGTCAGCAGCTACAAAAAGTGTAGCTGTTGGCTTTTAATAAACAGACGCTTACCTGTTCCACTGTCCAGCAACGCGGCCGCCTGGAGCTTCGCTCCTCTCCGCCGGCGCCTCCATTCTAACTGGGGGCACCCGGCCGTGACAGCTTCCGGCTTCACGGCCGGGCACTCACTGCGCATGCGCGAGCGGCGTTGCACTACCTGAGTGGACAGGCGATCGCCCGGGACTTGTCACGTGTCCCAGGTGATCGCCTACAGGGAGGGGCCGCCAAAAGGCGATATGACGTGTCGCCTAAGTGGCCCCTGGGCGGAAGTAGGAAGTGGGACATGAAGTCCCACTCCTACTGAAGCCCCCCCCCCAAAAAAAAAAATTACATCCAAATGGGGCATGTAAGGGGGTGAGGAGTGGTTTAAGCGGAAGTTCCACTTTTGGGTGGAACTCCGCTTTAAGGCAATATTCCATGAAAAAAAACACGGTCTCACACCAGGTGTGTGGGTATAGTGGCCGGTCTGTGTCTGTTAAGGATCGGGAGCCTCCACATTCCCAACCCCAATTACAGGACGGGTTTTCACGTGTGGGGACCCCTGAGAGCCCGGCGTGACTTTACTAGTATAGTGTGTCCAAGTGGCCCATATGCTATAAAACTTGTCATAGCAGTCTTTACATTTAGCCATCCATTCCTCTGCAGCCATTATATTATTTACTAAGGTAATCCATTCAGCACATGTAGGGGTTTGTGGTCTCTTCCAATATATCAGAATTAACCTTCTGGCCGTGTTGAGAAGGTGAGGCAATATGGGCTTGCGATATTGGCTGACAGGAATGGAGGGAAGTGGAGGGAAGTGGAGGGGCAAGAGAGGAATCAGGGGTCACAGGGTCACAGGGGCAACCAGTCCAACAGGGGGAAGCCCCCTGTGAATTATTATCTGCCTTACAACCAGCAAGGATGGTGGAGACCCCCACAAGAATGGAACCAGTACCCACATCCACCGGTCCCACCCAGAAGAGACAGAGAGGATGCAGGGCAGGGAGCAGGATCCAATACAAACAGCAAAAAAAGAAGGATGGAACAGTAGGAATATACAACCTCAGCTTAGTCTCTCTTTCACATAAGGAACTCAATATATTGAATTTAGGTTTGAAATGTGCCCCCAAGAAATCTTTGAACAAATTTGATACGTATATGGACATCCATAAGTACATTAGAAAATTAAATATTAAAAAATATTTTCTTAACAGTGGTCCATCCAATGGTAACCATCCAAGTAATACCAACATTATAGGAGTAGACAGTGCCTTGAAAAATAGGTCACTGTTTAACCCGCCAAATTCGGCAAATCAACATGTTGATGTATTTAAAAGCCTAGTCCTGAAAGATTTGGACAAGGTCATAGTGAAGAAAAATTGTAATCCCCCACATATTCAGGAGGGCATTAAGCAATTACGTGATAGGAAAAATATCGTAATACGCCCAGCGGATAAAGGGGGAGGGGTAGTCATACTGGATAAATCCTACTATGACACCCAACTTTCCAACATGTTATCCGATGATACCACTTATGTTAAGTTAAACAATAATCCTACTCATGCATATCATGCTGACCTACAAAAATTAGTAGATATGGGTAGAGCTAAGAGAGTTCTAAATAAGAAAGAACATAAATATCTGTCACTTAGTTTTTGCAGAGTGCCTACTATATATACTCTCCCTAAAGTGCATAAGGACTCTACAAAGCCACCCGCCAGACCTATTGTGAATAGCATAGGGTCGGTTACGGCGAGATTAGGTCAATATTTAGATACCTTTCTTCAGGCCAGTGTGTTCAACACTAGGGCCTATTTAAAGGATACTAAGAGCTTTCTACAACTCATCAATGATATTGATTTAACTGGTAAAACCCATATTTTTTTGGTGACCGCGGATGTATCGTCATTGTATACTATTAAACAACATGACGACGCCCTGTTGGCATTAAATTGGGCATTGAGTCAGCGTGAGGATGTTCCCTTTGAACAAAGTTTTTTTGGGCCAAGCATTGGACTTCTGCTTGGCCCACAACTATTTTTGGTATAACCATGAATATTACTCCCAAAAGAGAGGAGTTGCGATGGGCGCGAGATTTGCGCCCAGTATCGCAAATTTGTTCATGGGTGAGTGGGAGGATAAGTCAGTGTTTGCCAGTAGGAAAGATGGCCTCCTGTTTTACAGGAGGTACATCGACGATCTGTTCTTCATTTGGGAAGGAGACGAGTTGTCATTACATACTTTTTTGAAAGAACTGAATGATAACAAAAACAACATCAGACTAGATTACGAGTTCAGCAATGAACACATACACTTTCTGGATGTTGATGTAAGATTGCATGGCACTACCCTCTCTACAACTATTTACTTTAAACCAACTGATAGGAATAGTTATTTGCCCTTGATGTGTGGCCATCATCCCAACTGGCTTAATAACATCCCTAAGGGTCAACTTTTGAGGGTTAAATGGAATTGTACTACAAAGGATGATTTCATTACATATTCTAGGGTTATAAAAGAAAGATTCACCCAGAAAGGATATGATGAGCGAGTCTTGGATAAGATTGTAGAAGATCTTGCAAATATGCCAAGAGATGAGCTTTTTGTCAATAGGGAGCGTATTACTAACCCGAGACAAGAATGGGGTTTCATATCGAACTTCCATACTCAGTATAAGGAAGTCGAAAAAATATTCAGAAAGCATTGGCATGTTCTATGTTTGGATAGAACCTTACAGAGTGTACTACCAGTGCAACCACCTTTCATTTATCGCAAAGCTCCTAACTTTGGTGATAAAATTGTACATAAAGTATTGGATCCCCCTATTAGAAGAAGTATTTGCTGGCAATTTAACGGGTTCTATTCATGCCGTAAATGCAGTTCATGTCTAACAGTGAACAATCATATTAGGGGACTAACAGATTTTGTTTCTTCAGGGAATGACAGGCCCTGTAAGATTTCAGAGTTTATAACGTGTAATACCACCCACGTTATATACGTTCTGCAATGCCCATGCAACTTGATGTATGTGGGCCGAACCAAAAGGAAATTGAAGATTCGTATCTCTGAACATATACACAATATAGAGATTGGATATAAATATCATAGTGTATCCTTACATTTTAAAGAACACCATAGTCAAGAACCCCCATGTTCTGAAATTTTGGGGCGTAGATTGTATACACCCGAACTGGAGAGGTTCGAACTTGGTGCGAGAGATATCCAAAAGAGAAACACGCTGGATATTTCTCATGGATACACTCACACCAAAAGGAATGAATATAGAGCTGGATGTGAACTGTTTCATAAGTGACTACTAGTAGCTCTACTGTCCATATCTCTGTTATGAATAATGTTCTTTTATGGAGTTTAATTATTAGCATTATTATGTTTGAAAAGGAATGCATATGTTAATAAGTATTTTTTTATCTGTCTAGTACTCCTTTATTATGGTATTAATCATATTATTTGGGTTCCATCTAAGTTCTGGTGCCCATAATACTATTAATCATGTTTAGTATATACACATTGATTGTATATAGAACTTTGCCTTTTAGCGTTTACATTTTATTATGATTATGATTTATGTAAGGTTTAGTTATACCCTCATTCATTCACTATGCACTTTATTATAATTTCTTATTAATACAGCAGTTTTATAAAGTTTTAATATGCAGATTACCTTTTTAGTAAGTTATGAATAGTGGTTACTATTTTGCACATGAGGATATTATTCCTGTTGTTTTCCGATAGGAGACAATATATGTATTAGTAAGTGTTGTTATCCTATGCTATGTTATGCTATGCGGTGACGAATCAATGGACGAGATGTCAGCGCGGTTGTCTGGTTGTGTCATCTCCCTAAGTTCAACCAATCAGCTAGCATATCAGTCCATATAATATGGCATACCTAGTCACGTGTCCACACCCACAGATGATGTCAATTACTGACGAAACGCGTCTGGATTAGATACAGTGACTGCATATCATAGTGACGTCACGACGCTGGTCGTCGCACACGTACGTCAGCTGAACGGAGCAGGGAACGCAGGGAAGTTAGGACGGAGACACAGCTCTGACATCTCGCGGTTCCAGCAGCGTCCATGATCGAGTAATGTATTATGATTCTTTATATATTGTAAGTGCGGTTTTTATGGGAGTTATTGGGGACCAATAAACTTGTGTTTTTGTGGAGTTACACTATTGTGGATCTTCTTTCTTATACACATGTGAGCATCCCGTCTGATATCCGCTATCTGAGAGAGGAGGAGATCTGTAGCCACTTTGTTTTTGCCTTTGATCCAGTGCCGTCTGGTAAGAGTTCTATCATAGGGGAGGTCTCACGGCCCCCCAGTTTTCCTCTCTTCACGAGTGGTGGTGTTGGTGGCAGAATGAGAGCATTGCGGCTCTATTAAGAAGATTGCTTTTTCTCATCACCTCCTATTACGGACTTATCCATGAGATACTGTGTGTTTTTTACCTTAAGATTCACTCCTGTCTGAAACTGTTTCCCCTCCCCCACAGCTTGCACTTAATTAGCGCTGCTTATATATATTCTCAATGTGGCCAGTGGCAATAAACCCTGGTCTTGGATAAATCTGCCAAATCTCGTCTCTCCATCGGCCGACCAAGCCCTGAAAAAGGAGGGATGTTCACCCGGAGTGAGCCAGGGGAATCCCCCCAAGGGAGCCAGGGGGGAAATCAAAGAGGCAAGTTGTCCCTTCCCATTCAAGGCATCCCAAGTTGTCAGGACATGGATGGCCATGGGAGAGGCCAGTGCGGAGAGTCCCCTGCAGTCCCGGGAAACCATGGGTCATGTTATAAGTTGCGGCCCGCTAGAAATTTATCAAGCGGGACCCATAGTTTAGAGGCTACATTATGGTCCACCATTTTAGAGATTTATCGTACTTGCAAAGTCTTTTTGAGTATGATGTTATAAGATTGGCACACCTATTTTTGGACAGTTTTTCCTATTCTTCTTTGCAGGACCTCTCAAGCCCCATCAGGTTGGATGGGGAGCATCGGTGCATAGCCATTTTCAGATCTCTCTAGAGATGTTCAGTCAGGTTCAAGTCTGGGCTCTTGCTGGGCCACTCAAGGACATTCACAGAATTGTCCCCTAGCCACTCCTTTGTTATCTTGGCTGTGTGCTTAGAGTCGTTGTCCTGTTGGAAGATGAACCTTCGCTCCAGTCTGAGGTCCAGAGCGCTCTGGAGCAGGTTTTCATCAAGGATGTCTTTGTACATTGCTGCATTCATCTTTCCCTCAATCCTGACTAGTCTCCCAGTTCCTGCTGCTAAAAAACATCCCCACAGCATGATGCTGCCATCACCATGCTTCACTGTAAAGATGGTATTGGCCAGGTGATGAGCGGTGCCTGGTTTCCTCCAGACATCACGCTTGCCATTCAGGCCAAAGAGTTCAATCTTTGTTTCATCAGACCAGAGAATTTTGTTTCTCATGGTCTGAGAGTCCTTCAGGTGCCTTTTGGCAAACTCCAGGTGGGCTGTTATGTGCCTTTTACTGAGGAGTGGCTTCCATCTGGCCACTGTACCATACAGGCCTCATTGGTGTAGTGCTGCAGAGATGGTTGTTCTCCTGGAAGGTTCTCCTCTCTCCATAGAGAAAACGCTGGAGCTCTTTCAGAGTGACCACCGGGTTTTTAGTCACCTCCCTGACTAAGGCTCTTCTCCCCCCATCGCTCAGTTTGGCCGGGGGCGGCCCGCTCTAGGAAGAGTCTTGGTGGTTCCAAACTTCTTCCATTTATGGATGATGGAGGCCACTGTGCTCATTGGGACCTTCAATGCTGCAGACATTTTTCTCTACCCTTTTTCCAGATCTGTGCCTCGATACAATCCTGTCTCTGAGGTCTACAAACAATTCTTTGGACTTCATAGCTTGGTTTGTGCTCAAATTCATTGGAATGCTAAGTAGGAGCAGGAATGCGGCTCCTACAGGCTTTTAAGCTCTCATTTTTTTCTGCCTGGAAACTCCCCTCCATGTTAGCCAATGTGTCCATGCACACTATGGCTATTTCAGGAGTTTACAGGCATATGATCTTACAGGCAGAAAAAGAAACCCCTCCAAACTCATGTTTTTGAGAGATGCATTCAAGCAGAAAAAAGTGCCCAAAAAGGAGTGAAAGCATGAAGAAGCTCAAAAACACACAAAAAAATAGGAAAAATTAGCTGAGGAGAAGAGGGTTTGTGAAAAAAAAATGCTTATGCTCAAAAAAGCCCAAAGGAGCTCAAAGAAGCTCAATAAAAACATGCAAAAAAGCTCAAAAAATGTACAAGCTTCTTTAAGCTGAAATAAAAGCTCAAATGCCTGTAAAAGCAGCATTTTTTTTTTTTTTTTTTTAGCTGCAGTGTGCATGAGCCAAGAACAGAAAAAAATAAAAGTTCAAAAAGGGAGAAAGAAAAAGCGAAAGCAAGAAAGAACACAAGAAAGAAAATGCATATAAATAAGAGCACAACAGAGCGTAAAAAAAAAAAGCAAGAAAGAGAGCAAGACAGAAAGAAAGAGTAAACTAAAGCAAGAAGGAGAGAGAGAGAAAGAGAAAAAGCAGGAGCACAAAAAAAGAGCGCAAGAAAGAATGGAGGGGTGCAAGTGAGAAGGTGCAAGAGAGACAGGAAAAAATAAAAGGAAAAATAAAAATACTTCCAAAACCTTCATCATGGCTAGCAACGAACAAGTCGTACCCTGCAGTAAATAATTCACCCCAGCAGGGGGAGTAAGTATAGCGTTTTATAACCTTCTCACTGAAAAACAGAAAAAAGTTTCCTCAAAGTAGTAAACAGTAAACTCCAATGATTCTTAATTTGCTAAAGCACTGTCATTCTTGTCTACATCTTCATCACAGTCCCCAGGTCACTGTCACCTCCACCCAAGGCCAACACAAATCAATGCCTTCCTTGCGGGCAGTCCTGCACCCGATTTACACCAACTTTCTGCTTGTTACTGACGCTTTCCTAGCACTGACCCGCCTCTCAGCCAATCAGGTGCTGTGATTGGATGACTATCAGGCGTCCAATCATAGCAGAGGACGGGAAGAGGACAGGAGAAGACACCGAGGACTCGGACCATGGAGGACAGCGCCATGACCCGAGACAGGTAAGTGCCGGGCGGGGGATGCACACTGGCAGCATTTGATGGGGCACAGTAGCGGCAATTGATGGGGCACAGTAGCGGCAATTGATGGGGCACAGTGGCGGCAATTGATGGGGCACCGTAGCGCCAATTGATGGGCACACTGGCAGCAATTGATGGGGCACAGTAGCGGCAATTGATGGGCACAGTGGCAGCAATTGATGGCACACTGGCAGCAATCGATGATGGGTACAGTAGCTGCATTTTTGATGGCACAGTGGCTGCGTTTGATGGCACAGTGGCTGCACTTGATGGGCACAGTGGCTGCGCTTGATGGGCACAGTGGCTGCGCTTGATGGGCACAGTGGCTGTGTTTGATGGGCCCAGTAGCTGAGTTTGATGGGCACAGTGGCTGCCATTGATGTTTTTTTTTTTTTTTCAGTTTGTTCGCCCATTCCACCACAGTCCTCCTGACCTGACTGACTCTGCATCCATCCCAGACTGCTCTCTCCCAGTCCTCCCATGAGAAGGATCCCTTCCGCACCCGAGCCCAGGCCTGAGTTCAAACCCCCCCCCCCCCAGACTAGGGGATTACTCTCAAATGCCTCAGACAGCCTAACACTCCATCTGTCTTCTACCCGAACACCACTGCCCCAGCTGGGCTGACCCTGAGTATATGAGGTCAGCCTGCCTCCTGCCAACCCATCTGTTGGGGATTGGTCAGGGCCCTCGTGAATACTCCAGGCAGCCCCTCCTCCCCTCCACTCCCATCCTTCTGGAATCTTCTGCTAGTTTCCAGAAGTGGGATGGGGGGTTATCAGAGATGCTGCCTGGGAGTCATACCAACCTCCCTGAGTCGCTCAACCCCGACCCAGAAAAACGACACAGCCTGAATTTACCTACACTAATTAACAATCTAACTCTAGCAATGCTAGGGGATTCTACAGTACCCAGGCAGAACAATCACAGGAGGGGAGGCAGGGTCTGAAGTGTTAGAGCTTGTGGTATAAAGCAGTAATTCTCCCACCACTATCCCTGTGTAGGTGCCTGGCTCTCTTGGGGGTAGCAAAGCTGCCCAGTGTGAAGGGAGAGATGTTAAACTAAGGTGGGCGGTGCAGAACATACCAGATTTATCATCTCCCAAAGTGATATTTAAAACTGTATTTATTCTCTAAAATTAGGATTTGGGAGAAGTGGATAGACAGGGTTAATTGAACCCCCTATCCCCTGATGCACTGGTCGACTCCACTGCAGGAACATATAGCCAGCTTGGGCATGTTTCAGTACACAAGTAAAATCCATAAAACTGAAATCCTGTCAAAATATCAATACAGAAATGAAGACATTTAAAAAAAAATAATAACAAAACTAACCTTTTCTGCAATATTTACCTTCAACCCAGAGATTTCCCCTGCAGGATTTTTTTTCTACCACTAGTTGACCTCAGTCTAATGGCCAGCTACTTTTAATACACTTCCTCTGAGGCTGCATTCACACCTGAGCGTTTTGTAGTCTGAAGCCTGAAGCTACAAAACGCTAGAGGGGGAAAAAAACATTATTCTCTATGGAGATGGTTCACATTTCCACTCCAAAACGCCTGAAGCTCAAACAAGTTCCGGACCCTTTTTTGTTTCAGATTTGGGCGTTTTAGGAGTCATAGAATGTAATGGAAACGCTTGATTCAAGCGTCTAGCGCGACAACGAGCGTTTCGACGGGAGCAAATTCGCGCAACAAAACGCAGGTAAAAACGTCGGTAAAAACGCTCGAAGCGCTACGCTCAGGTGTGAATGCAGTCTGAGTGCAGGTCATCCTGGACCTGCCCACAGCCTGTTACTGGGCTTTGAAAGTAGGAACAGAACAGTGATGAACTCATCGCTCTGTCACTCTGCTCTCTTCTCCTATCAGCATGCTTCTTGTGCTGCTTCTTCTCTCGTACTCCAGCCCCACTGTACAGATACTGCAAGAGTTTGGTATTGGATCCAGCTACGTACACTGGTTGTATTTAAAAAAAAAAAATTAAATTTATGATTACAGAGCTTCATTGATTTGTGTTTTTTTTTTTTTACTGTATATCTGCCTGGAGTTCAGCTTTAACCCTTTTTACTGCCACCACCATACGACTTACTACATTCGCAGTGGGGGTTTTATATACACTGCTACAGCTGCCAGGAGTGTGTGTACATTCCACAAGCCAATTGTCAGCGTTCTAATACTTTCCATGGCCCCCGGAGTGTGCCCACCCTCGCTGTGCTTCCTGGGCTCCTTGTGGTGGGCAATGCTGGGTGGAGGTGAGGGAGACCAGTGTAGCGGGGTATTCCCCTTTAAGACAGAGAGACAAGAAGTTCCAGGTGAGAGGTGAGTCGGGAGGAAGTAAAGAGACATTACTGAAGTGAAAGCAGAGGAGAGAGAGAGACTACATCTCCCAGTACATCTTGCAGCACCCAGGGTACATTGCTCCGGAACAGAGACTGCTGGGGCAGACTTTATAAAGGGGAGGTGGAGTTTGTTCGGTCTCTTTGGACACCCCTCTCCTAGCAAGAGGATCTCTGTGCTGAACTGCTGTGTGCACAAGGCCTGAAGCCTGGGCCTTGTGCTCCTTTCCAAAGAGCCCCTCTGCCAGCCTAGCAGAACCTTAGAGACATCTTCTCATCCTTGCTGCAGTACACCAGAAGGATTGAAGACTTGGATGTCGGTGGATTCCTGTTCCTAGACGAATCGATGGAGGAGAAACGGAGTTGGACTTGTCCGGGTGGTGAGAGCTGTTTAAAGACAGATACTTTATCTTTACTATTCGTTGGGATTACAAAGTTGTTCTTCAAGTGCACCACCGAAAGATTGCTAGCGAATATTGTTTCACTGAACTTCCATTTAGATCAGTCAGGCCTGACTGCATAGGTAGACATTGCTGGGTGTTAGTCTACCCATGAGGGGAAGTAGCTGTAAAAGGGCAGCGCTAGAGTTGCATAGCAATACTTAATTATTCTGATTACTCTGTTTATCTTTATTACTGTTTATTGCAGGGATCTACAACTTGTTATACTGTTGTTTATTACTTGCCCATTAGTATCAGTAAAATATCTGGGTCAAGTACATTGGTGTCAGTTTCACTTACTTTAATAGAAGTTTTAAAGTATATCACTGTGTGTGTTTGCCATAGGACTGCGTCACCTAGAGTTGCGGTCACGCGGTCCTATCTCCCCTTACTAGCTGTGCCAGTAGGGGGTTGAGCATATTGCCGGGGGTTGGCGGAGCTGTCTTCAGGGCCCAACTAAATCTGCGGCCTTCTTAGTTGGAGGTATCGCTACACGTGGGGTTCTCGTCCGGGATCCTGATACAGCAGGTGAACGCCAGAAGTGCCGGCATGGACCCCATCAAAGTAGTCCAATGGTGTGAAGCAGAAGGGACACGCTCAGAAGCGAGCGTGGCCATTGAACTTCCAGGGAGTGACTGGAGAGAGAAACAAATTAAAGAGGTGGTACAAATATTGTCCTCGGATAGAAAGGCTTACGTGGTCGCAATGAGACCAGACTCAAGGACCAACTGCACCTATGCACTGATAGAGTGGGGACAGGATGTCCCTGAAAACTTCCACGGTGCCAGTATAAAATTGTCCGAAAAGACTGAGTTCCACCTGACACATCCCAGTCAGAAGCAGTTAGAACCCTTGGACAGGAAAGCAGGGGCTGCTGTTAAATCGCAGGCAGAGCAACAGCTGATTGATCTGAAACGACAGTACCGTGACATACAAGAGAGGTTTCAGGAGACTTCCAGTATGATAGCTGAACGCATTAAGGAGTTACGTGTCGCTCCTGAGGATCAGAAAGATGGTCAGATAAAGCCCAAACCTGGGAAGGTACTGAAGAAACGAGCTCAGGGTCGCCTGCAGGAAGTAACCATCCGGAAGGATTTCCGCATTGATGGCCAGATAGGAGAAAGAGGGCAGAAGGACAAACTGTCCTACACCAACCTCCTACACCAAATAGAGTTGGGGTTACAGAAAGGATATCAGGAATCTGAAATTAGAGAGGCTGTAATCCATGCCATCAGCCCAGGTTCAAGTGTCAGGGGCATGTTAGAGAGGAAGGGTGGATTGACCCTGAACCAGCTAAAGAGGATACTGAAAAGCTATTATGAGGAGGAAGATGCCGCCAAGCTATTTCATCGACTGATAAATATGACCCAGGAGAGTGGAGAGACTCCTCAGAACTTCCTATTCCGGGCTATTGAGCTCAAGGACCACATCTAAGGATCTAAGGATGAAGGAAATGGGGAGCATTTTGGAGTCAAGCTAGTCCAAAAGAAATTCCGGAGATCTGTGACTATGGGATTGAGGAGTGACTACATCAAGCTACAGCTGAAGCAGCATTTGGAAGATCCCTCAACTCCAGGTGAGGTCCTCATTGAGAAAATGAATGAAGCAGATAAGATGGAGATTGAGAAGGACCAAAAACAGAGGAAATTTCAATCTCCTAGCACCACTAGTGCCAAAGTACAACAGATAGATGTCCCTTCAGACACTCGGGAGCTTAGTGTACTGGCAGCAAGCACTGAACAGGGATCATGGTCTTCACCTATTCACCACTTCCCCACAAGTCAGACTGGATTGGAGGAGCTGTTCCAGACCCAGAAAGAAATACTAGAGATGATGACGATGTTGATGACTCGTCTGGTGAAACCCCAGACAGAAGAGGTCTCACCACTCATGGCACCAAAGACCCCTACCACTAACCACTCTATGAAACCAATACAGAGAGCCTGCTTCAAATGTGGAGGAAAAGGACATCTCAGGCGAGTATGCCCAAGCCTGGTAGTTGAGGAAAAGTCCAAACAGCTGGCGGGAAACTTCAGCGGGCCCCGGTGAAGGAGCCGACCGGGTGCCCATCATTTTCAGTGAGTTCCAAACTGAATGAGAAGCTAAGGAAGAGAAAAGACAAAACTCCTCAGAGGAACTATAGTATCCCTCAGCAGGAGTACACCCCAAAGAGAGAGGGCCAGACCCCTCAGAAGAGGCACAGCATTCCCCAAAGGGAATGCACACCTAAGAAAAACTATAATATCCCTCAGCAGGTCTGTACGCCCATTAAAAGGAGGGAAATCGATGCATACCAGGCCCAAGAAAGACTAAAGTCAAAAGGGAGATGGACGAGCGAGAGTCCGAAGGGAAAGGACCAGAAGAAGGCGACTCCTGCCAGCCCATATCCGGAGAAGCTGGTAGGCCCATCTCCTGTAGTGCCCATTCAAGTGGAGGGAGTTTACACCAGAGCCATCTTGGATACTGGGGCACAAGTGACCCTACTATACTGGGATTTCTACGATAAGCACTTGAGTCATCTGCCCATCCAGAACATAGAGGAGCTGGAAATATGGGGAATTGGAACCCAGAGCTTCCCCTATGATGGCTATCTGCCCATCTGGATGACCTTTGACCCATCTGTGGCTGGGAAGGCCGAAGTGTTTGACACCCTGGCAGTTGTGTGCCCTCGGCCGCCAGGAGCCAACAAGAGCTCCCTTATAATAGGGACGAACACGGACCTGGTCCGAAGACTCCTGACCCCTTTAGTGGAAGAGAAGGGGCAAGCAGCCACCAAGATCCATCCCATGCTGAGGACGGCTTACCAAAGGCTGGTCCTAGAGCAGAAGACCCCGGTGGAGGGGATAGGGAAGGTGTGGAGACTTGGAAGAGGAGGGGTAGTGTTGCAGCCTGGCGAAGTAACCTGTCTCAGAGCCACTGTGAAGCTTACTTGGGAGCAGCCTGGACCCTTTTGTCGTGCTGGAGTCCGACCCAAGAGGAGAGTCCTCAGGTCTGGAAGTGATACCAGAAGTGATTCCGCTGAAGGTTCTGAAGAAGGCCCATTGTAGAGTTCCAGTGAGTGTTAGAAACACTACCAGAGGCCCCATGGAAATCCCTGCCAGAATGCTGCTGGGCCAGGTGAGCCCTGCTGCCCCGGTTACCCTGTCAGAAGTAAAGGGGACGGGTGAAAGAGGAGATCTTTGGGAGAAGCTGTCCATGGAGAACTTGAATCTATCCAGGGTTTGGAAAGAGAGAGCCAAGGCCCAGTTGACTAGATGGGAGAAGATATTCTCCAGAGATGAGTTCGATGTGGGGTGTGCAAGGAGTGCCACCCATCGGATCCGTCTCCAGGAAGACAAGCCCTTCCGAGAGAGAGTCAGGCGGGTCCCCCTAGCAGATCTGGAGGATCTAAGGGAACAACTTGCAGAACTCAAGAGGACTGGTGTGATACGGGAGTCCAGGAGCCCATATGCCTCTCCCATAGTGGTGGTCAGAAAGAAGAATGGGTCATTGAGGCTCTGTATAGACTACAGGACTCTCAACAGAAAAACCATCCCCGACCAATACACCACTCCGAGGATAGAGGATGCCCTACAGAGCCTCTCTGGAGCCAAATGGTTCAGCGTTATGGACTTCAAGAGCGGGTACTATCAGATCCCTATGCATCCAGAAGACAAGGAGAAGACAGCTTTCATAACCCCAGTGGGGTTCTTTGAATTCAATCGGATGCCCCAAGGTCTGTCTGGAGCCCCAGCTACTTTCCAACGTCTTATGGAGAAGACTGTAGGAGACATGAACCTTATTGAAGTCCTTGTATACCTGGACGATGTCATTGTCTTTGGGAGAACCTTGGAAGAACACGAAGAGAGGCTGGAAAAAGTGTTGAGAAGACTAAGTGAGGAAGGACTCAAGCTTTCGCCTGAGAAGTGTCGGTTCTACCAGTCTTCTGTGAACTATCTGGGGCACATAGTGTCTGAAGAGGGGGTGGCCACAGACCCTGAGAAATTGGAGGCAGTTACTTCCTGGCCACGACCAACCACAGTAACAGAACTCAGATCCTTCTTGGGGTTCTGCTCCTATTACAGGAGGTTTGTGGAAGGATTCGCCCGAATTGCTAGACCATTGAATGAACTACTCAAGACCGAGTGGGAAGAGGACGACTCAGGGCCCAGGAAGCCGGGAGAGTCAGTCAGAGATCAGTGGAACCAGAAGTGTGAAGAGGGCTTCCAGGCATTAAAGGAGAGCCTAACCACTGCCCCGGTCTTGGCCTACGCAGACCCAACCAAACCCTATGAACTGCACGTGGATGCTAGTCATGACGGTCTGGGAGGAGTACTTTACCAAGAACACGAAGGGCAACTGCGGCCTGTTGCCTACGTGAGTAGGAGCCTGAACCCCTCGGAGAAGAACTACCCCACCCACAAGCTGGAGTTCCTGGCCCTTAAGTGGGCGGTAGTAGACAAACTCAAAGACTACCTATATGGGGCGGAGTTCACTGTGAAGACCGACAACAACCCCCTTACCTACCTTTTCACCATGGCCAAGCTGGACGCCACTGGACACAGGTGGCTGGCCGCACTTTCTGGATTCAACTTCAGCCTAAAGTATAGGCCAGGGACTGGGAATCGAGATGCAGACGCTCTGTCCAGGAGATCTCATTCTCTCACCAGTGATGTAGAAGATTGGACCCAAGTGGCACCGGACGGGGTGCGGGCCCTTTGTCAAGGAGCTGAATTCCAAGCTCGAGGAGGTTCCAGAGCAGAGGAAATAGGAGTTACCATGGTGGGAGTCCCCAAACACTACTGTGGAGTAGCTCAACTGGGAGAGGACAACCTGCCAAGACTGTCCAAGAAGGAGTTGAGGTGTGACCAATTGGAAGACCCCATGGGGAGATTGGTCCTGGAGAATCGGGATCCAAACAGACTCATGCGTCAACCTTCAAAAGAAGCTCGCCTGCTGAGGAAAGAGTGGGACAGGTTGCAGTTACATCAGGGAGTGGTCTACCGAAGGGGCCCCTCTGATGACTCAGAAGATAAATGGCAGCTGTTTCTGCCAGAAAAGCCCCGAAAGACTGTTCTAGTCGCCATGCATGACAATCATGGCCACCTAGGAGCTGAAAGGACCTTCCAACTTGTCAGAAGTCGGTTCTATTGGCCCTGCATGAGGGCAGAGGTAGAAGAGTACTGCCACTCATGTGCCCGATGCATCCAGAGGAAGACTTTGCCCCATCAAGCTGCCCCAATGGGCCATCTACAAAGTCAAGGCCCAATGGATCTGGTATGCATTGATTTTCTCTGCCTCAAACCCGACCTGAGTGGACTAGGAAATGTTCTGGTGATAACCGACCATTTCACCCGGCATGCCCAGGCTTTCCCGACCAAAGACCAGAAGGCCTCCACCGTAGCCAAGGTACTTATGGAGAAGTACTTTGTCCATTATGGGCTGCCACAGCGACTCCATTCAGATCAAGGGAGGGACTTCGAGAGTAAACTGATCCGGAAGCTCCTGGATTCTTTGGGAATCAAGAAGATTCGAACTACACCTTACCATCCACAGGGAGATGCTCAGCCGGAAAGGTTCAACCGAACCTTGCTCAACATGTTGGGGACTCTGGAAAGTGAGAAAAAGCAACATTGGAGCAAACACATAGCAGCCACAGTACATGCTTACAACTGCACCATCAGTGATGCTACAGGCTACTCCCCATATCGACTCATGTTTGGGAGAGAGGCGAGACTACCTGTGGACCTGGCCTTTGGCACCTCTCTGGACCATTCCTCAGTCACATCCCACAAAGGGTACGTGGACAGGCTCAGACAAAGCCTGAAAGTAGCTTATGAGCAAGCTCAAGCAGCTTCCGACCAAAGGGAGGCTAGAAATAAGAGAAACTTCGACTTGAAGGTCCGGGTGCAAGACCTACAGCCTGGGGATCGAGTGCTGTTACGCAACCTGGGGATCCCTGGGAAGCACAAACTTGCAGACAGATGGAGATCTGAACCTTATGTCATCTGTAGGAAGTTGCCGGGCCTACCTGTCTATAAGTTGAAACCAGAAGGATAGGTAGGCCCACTGAAGACGTGGCATCGGAATCACCTGCTCCCACTTGCTGAGGCAGTTAGAATACCTCCTGCGGGAGACTCCCCTGAACCGGCCTCTATCCTGGATACTCCTAGGCCGAACACTCGGTCGCAGACCTCCCGAGCTGAAGATGGAGAGGCCTCTCAACTTAGTGAAAATGAAGAAGGAGAACTTGATTGGCTGTGGCCTTCCCCAACTCCAGAAACTTCTAATATTGATCTTCCAGCCACTTAAGACACTCAAGATGGAACACTGAACCCAGAAGCCACAGAGTTCATCCCTTCTAGTCCTTCAGCAGAATACTGGGAAGATGCCCAGGATGGTTGTTCAGAGGAAGAGGAGCCTGAGGCGCCAGAGCCAGAAATCCCAAGAGAGCAAAGGGCTCGAAGAGTCATCCGGCCTCCTAAGAAGCTGACCTACCCACAAATGGGGAACAGTTCGGAAGACTCTGTAGTCACTGCTAGAAGGAATGCTGAGAATCTGGATCCTTCCACTGTCCATTTAGTGGAGGGCAACCCCAGCTCACTCTCTGGCACAGTTAGACAGGTCGCCCCCACTGAAGCGACCTGTAGACAGGACAGCTCCCCATCCTATGATTGGTGGGAGGCTCCTCTGTCAATCTTATGCAACCGCATTGAATCTAAAATGTTTTGCAGATCTAAAAATGTTAGATGTCTTTGGGGACCAAAGATTTAAAGTGGGGGGAGTGTGTAGCGGGGTATTCCCCTTTAAGACAGAGAGACAAGAAGTTCCAGGTGAGAGGTGAGTCGGGAGGAAGTAAAGAGACATTACTGGAAGTGAAAGCAGAGGAGAGAGAGAGACTACATCTCCCAGTACATCTTGCAGCACCCAGGGTACATTGCTCCGGAACAGAGACTGCTGGGGCAGACTTTATAAAGGGGAGGTGGAGTTTGTTCGGTCTCTTTGGACACCCCTCTCCTAGCAAGAGGATCTCTGTGCTGAACTGCTGTGTGCACAAGGCCTGAAGCCTGGGCCTTGTGCTCCTTTCCAAAGAGCCCCTCTGCCAGCCTAGCAGAACCTTAGAGACATCTTCTCATCCTTGCTGCAGTACACCAGAAGGATTGAAGACTTGGATGTCGGTGGATTCCTGTTCCTAGACGAATCGATGGAGGAGAAACGGAGTTGGACTTGTCCGGGTGGTGAGAGCTGTTTAAAGACAGATACTTTATCTTTACTATTCGTTGGGATTACAAAGTTGTTCTTCAAGTGCACCACCGAAAGATTGCTAGCGAATATTGTTTCACTGAACTTCCATTTAGATCAGTCAGGCCTGACTGCATAGGTAGACATTGCTGGGTGTTAGTCTACCCATGAGGGGAAGTAGCTGTAAAAGGGCAGCGCTAGAGTTGCATAGCAATACTTAATTATTCTGATTACTCTGTTTATCTTTATTACTGTTTATTGCAGGGATCTACAACTTGTTATACTGTTGTTTATTACTTGCCCATTAGCCTCAGTAAAATATCTGGGTCAAGTACATTGGTGTCAGTTTCACTTACTTTAATAGAAGTTTTAAAGTATATCGCTGTGTGTGTTTGCCATAGGACTGCGTCACCTAGAGTTGCGGTCACGCGGTCCTATCTCCCCTTACTAGCTGTGCCAGTAGGGGGTTGAGCATATTGCCGGGGGTTGGCGGAGCTGTCTTCAGGGCCCAACTAAATCTGCGGCCTTCTTAGTTGGAGGTATCGCTACACCAGCAAACGTACACTTGCTAATCTCCCCTAGCTAGAATGAACATGGAAGTGAGGTGTAAACAATGCTTTTGGTTTATGGTGTCACTTTCGCTGGCCCTTACGACCAGGGGAGAAGCTAATGCAGGGTGATCCACTCTGAATTAGGTTCAATGGGACACAGGTGAGACATTAGAGATCTAAAAGACCCTTGATGTCTCATTAAAGATCACCTGTCTTAAAAATATTATGTCGCATGTGTACACGCACAAAAAAACGTAAAAGTACCCACCGGGGACACCTATGTACGAAAACATTGCTTGCAATACACACGTTACCTATCGTGTGCAAATTTTAAAGCTTGGCCTTTTGGGTATCTATTTACTCAGCACAACCTTGTTTTATATGTAGCGCCCACCCCAAAAGGTTGGGACGCTATTTAAATTTAGAGGGATGACTGAGCCAGTAGTTGGGCTCAGACGGTTGAATTGCATTAAATTTTACCTCTGCTCTAGCTGTGGTTTGCCCGATAGCATTTTCCCTTTTTGCCTGTAGGTGGCGTTACCACCTCAGGCACCTGTTGGAACATGGGCAAACCATGGTGCATTGAGTGGCCCTTCTCGGCAGCGGTAAAGTGGGAGTGGTCGACGCGCTGTGCCTGCTGGGAGGGGATACTTAAGGGGCAGACGCTATTGATTGGGGCCCGCTCTCGCCCCGCAGCCCTCCTGGCGCGAGGTATGTGTGTGTGTGGTTCTGGTTTCGGGGCCACGTTGGCCCGAGGCCGCATCGCTATCTAGTAGGCCCAGCTAGCCTGGCTGGGGCCTACAGTCGGAGAGGGGATCCCAAGCTGTCCGTCCACATGGGGAGGAAGCTATCTTGGTGAAGGAGACCAGGGGAGGACCTGCCCTGGAGGAGACCGGCAAAATGCTGCTGTCTCAGGTGAGGCCTGGTAACTTTGGCAAGGAGGGATCCGATATACTACAAGCCCTGCAGTTCACCGGATTGGCTTAAAGTAAGGTGACCAGATTTTTTAAATGAAATCCGGGGACATATTTTTTTTTTTTTTTACTAGTGTAGCAATACCCCCAAAGGGGCCGCTGGTTTATATTTGGGCCTGCCGTTACCTTTCTGTTCACCACACTCGTCTCAGGGGTCCCTCTTGAAGAGCTTTCATGAATGTCCACACCAACACTTGGTTACTTTTTCTTCAAGAGTTTTATTAAACAGTTCCAACAGAGGGGTTAGAGGGATAGGGGAGGTTCAGGTACCTTGCTTTGCGGATCAGGCACAATCTTAGATCCAGAGGACAAATCGGTTCCACACTGGATTCAGAAACCACCGGATAGGCCTACTCTCACTGGCCTAGCAACCGGTGCGAAGCTCGTTCAAAGTCTCTGCCACAGACTTGATGAGTGCCGTCGAGTCGTTTCACAATTTTCCGCCACAAGATCGTGCGACCACACTGACACTGCAAAAGTTCCTTCAGAAAGTACACAGCTCACAGTGCCAAAATCTTTCAGCCGTCCGGCAGCACCGTAAGGTAAACTGGCCAGGATGCTTCCTTCAATTGAATCCCCAATTGTTCTGCTTCTTCCTGCAGGCAAGACCGCGTAGGACCATCCCTGGACTAGTAGGCCCCAGAAACTCCTGGGCCTACTCTCAGTTGCAGGGCCTTGAGCCAGCAGGCTGCGAGGCAGAGAAACAGCTCGCACATCCCTGAGGCCAGGAAGGCCCTCAGGTCAGGATCCGGCAAATGAACCCCGATATCGCGGGCTTTGTCCCTTAAGTACCCCTTCCCAGCATGCACAGTGGGTTGAACACGCCCCCTGAGCCACTTCTGAGAAAGGAATACCTAATACACCCAGCCCGTTGCATTTCCAACCTTGACCAAAGGTGACAGTGACACCTACTGTCAAGGGGAAAACCATGCAACCCAGCTGGACTGAAACAGAGCCATCAATTTAGCTTAATCCTTCTCAGCTAAATTACAGTTCAGATAACTGAATTTAACACATAGCGCCTACCCAACAGGAGCAGGGCGCTACACTAGTAATGACGGCAATCAGTGACTCTCTGCCCGTCGTCGCGGCCGCCCGCCACACAGCCTGTCGAGTCTTACTCTCCAGGACCCAGCTACTACTGGGTTTTCGAGCGGAGGAAGATCACTCCGCCACGGAAGGCAAGGAGATAAGCAGGTAGGCGGCTGGCCGGGACATGAGCCAAGGCAGAAGAACATGCGAGCGGAGCTGAATGGACATGCACCCGAAACAGAAGAAATATTCACTCCGCTCCAACCAGCACATAATCATCAGAAGGAGCACAAATTACGGAAAAAAATACACCCCCCTAAGCTAGTAAGAGCGGCGGAGCGGGGGGGGTGTAATTCAGAGTTTTTTTTTTTTTATTCTGCACTGACTGTCTTTAAAATTTGCCCCAGGCCCTGTTGAAATCCAATCTGGGGACAAAACTGGGGACAGATTTGGTCCGGGGACAGTGTCCTCAATCCGGGGGCTGTCCCCTGAAACCGGGGATGTCTGGTCACCCTAGCTTAAAGGCCCTTTAACTGTACGGCTGGAAGTTTGGGACTTTAAAATCTGTGGCAGAGGATTCCTGGACTATCCACTTTGCTTAACTTTAAAAGGTCTGTGGCAGAGACTTTGTACACTTCAAAAGGTCTGTGGCAGACACCTACTTCATCTGGGCAGTCTGTGGCAGAGACTGCCCTGTTGCTGGTTCGTGAGTCATCCCGGCTACTAGGCCATGTGAGAGGGGACTATCCGGGTGACCAATAGCCACTCTAACATTGAGAGTGGTGAGTGACTTTGATCTGAGACTGTTATATGTTGTGGCGAGTGCCTGAACCTTCCCCTACTCTTATATACCTTCTACTTCTCAACGTTTACTGCATAAGAGAAATAAAGCCTAACTGTTTGAGGTTTTACATCTGTGTGGACATTGCATTACTACAGACTTTCCTACCCGGACAACGCAGCTGAAGAGGTAACGTGCAAAATCCAAAAATAACCAGCGGCCCTCTAGGGGGTATTGCTACATATATTTTACCAAAAATTGGCTAATGTATTACATTCTTGTGTCCTAAAATTTAACATTAAAGCGGAGTTCCACCCAAAAGTGGAACTTCCGCTTTAAGCACTCCTCGCCCCCTTACATGCCACATTTGGCATGTAATTTTTTTGGGGCGGGGAGTGGGGGCTTCTTTAGGAGTGGGACTTCCTGTCCCACTTCCTACTTCCACCTACGGGCCACCTAGGTGACTCCTTCTCTGCCGCTAGGTGGCCCCTCCCTCTAGGCGTTTTCCTGGGACACGTGACAGGTCCCAGGAGATCGCCTGTCCACTCCGGGAGTGCAGCGCGACTCGCTCATGCACAGTGAGTGCCCGGCCGTGAAGCCGACAGCTGTCACGGCCAGGTGCCCAGAGTGGCAATGGAAGCGCAGGCGGAGAGGAGGGGGAGAGGAGGGACGCTCCTCTCGGTCGCATCGCTGGACCGTGGAACAGGTAAGTGTCTGTTTATTAAAAGTCAGCAGCTACACTTTTTGTAGCTACTGACTTTTAATAAATATAAAAAGCCTGGAACTCCGCTTTAATGTAGTTGATAAACTGTTGCGCAAATATGGTGTGACATAAAAATTTTATTCTCCAGGGTCTCTGCTTTTAGAAAATATATAATATTTGGGGGTTTTAACTAATCTTCAAGTCTAAAATTACTTTTTTTTAAACATGTGTGCAAAAAATAAAATGCAGCGAAAGGGTTAGATGGATGCTGCACATCGTTTAGGTTGAGTGCTGAAATTACTTATAGAAAGAACCTGTCATGGATACATATGAAAGATGCCATTGTTAACTTGCATTGGAGGGTCCATATTCCAGGGTTGTCTCTTTGATCCCTTCTTCACTACTCGTCAATGACCTAGAAGAGGCATTTACATATTGGGTGGTCTGCCCTAAGTTCTCAAGGGTCATAACCTGCTAGGTAATTTAATGTTTTTGTGTCCAGTTTTGGATGGATTGAATAATATGAATTGAAAAAATATTCAGAGTGTTTGTTTGTGAAGTCTATTTCAGCATAATGGAATTTTTCTGGAAAATATTTCCAGAGTAAGCTCTCCAGGGCCTGGAACTCACTCTATCACATGTAACTGGCAGCAAATAGAGTGTTCTGCCCTGACCTCACCCACAACCTCAACATTTCCACTTTAGATACTTCCCAATTCAGCTGGTATGTTGTGCAATTCTTCATTATTATTATTATTATTATTATTATTATTTTTTTTTTTTTTTTAACAGGTAGACAATTCTTCAATCTTAATATGACCTGATGATAGAAAATTGGCCAAACTCCTCGTAGCCTTTCACAGTCAGAATAAGAAATTCACAAGGTCAGTTCCAGTGGATGCAGGTCAGAACTTACTCTTATGCCTCGTACACACGACCGGTTTTCCTGTCGGAAAAAACTGCCATGAGAGTTTTTGGCCGGGAATCCCAGCTGTGTGTATGCTCCATCGCAGTTTTCCTGACAGGAAAACTGGCGGAAAAAAAAAGAGAACCAGCTCTCTCTTTTTTCCCGCCGGGATTCCAGGCAGTCTTTTTCCCGGCAGTTTTCCTATGTGGAAAAACCTCTCGTGTGTAGGGGGAAAAACTTACCGAGCAGGTTCTCGGTTTTCCCCTCGGGATTCCTGGCGGACTTTTTACCGCCGAGAATCCCGTACGTGTGTACTAGGCATAACTCTTGGAAAGAACAATGATGTAACTGTAACAAGATAGAGCTATGTTATCAAGCTTTTCATAAAGAGGTCAAATACAGAGCTGGCTTATGTTCTCATACATAGTAAGATTTCCAAGGATCCTCAGTCTTGTGATCAGGCCCCCCAAACCAACTCAGTTGTGGAGACTAAAATTCATCAAGCCTTGGTGCCCAGGCGCAGGAGATAGCAGATCACGTAGGATCGCAAATAATGGTCATTGTGTTTCAACACTGCATCCCAGTTTAACAAATTACTCAAAAACAAATACATATGTAGCACTACCCCCGTAGGAGCTGCTGGTTTAGATTTGGGCCTTGCATGTTACCTCACCATTCGTTGTCTAGGGGATGAGAGTCTATAGAAACTTCAAATGTCCACACAAGTTATAAATCCTTTTCGTTGGGTATTATTTCACACAAACTTGCACAGGTAGAGGGATGGAGGGTCAGGGGAAGGTTCAGACACACAATGCAGATCACTGGGGAAACTTCTAAGCTTCAAAAAGTCACACTCACCACTCTCCTTCAAGTGGGTATTGCCCACCCGGATAGGCCCCTCTCACTAGCCTAGCAGCCGGGAGGATGCACAAACAAAATTAAGAACAGTCTCTGCCACAGACTTTAGGAAGATAAAGATGAGCTGTTCAATAAACCTCTGCCACAGGATTTAGTATCCGGAGATCCAGCCTTACAGTTTTAGAGCCTTTAAGCTGACACGGGACACTGTAAGGTAACATAAGCTACGGTGCATCCTCCAATAAGGTCACCAGGCCTTCCCAGAGACACCAGCCTTTCGCTTTGGCCTTTCCAGGACAGGTCCTCCCCTGTTTTCCTCCATTGAGTGGCTTCCTCCCGCAGGACAGACAGCACAGGATCACCTTCAAAGTGCAGGCCCCAGTCAGGACAACTGGGCCTACCCGGCAGAGATGCCACCTCAGGCAAACATGGCTCCGCGGCTGAAATTTTACTATCACATACCTTGAGCCAGGAGGGCCACAAGGCAAAGAGCCCCGAAAAATGGCGTCTGCCCCTTAAGTACCCTTCCCCAGCATGCCCAGTGGGGAGACCACTCCCACTGAGCTGTTCCCGGGGAAAATACCTAATACGCTCTGGCCTGCCTGTTTTCCAACCCTGGCCTGTGGTGGTAACGCCACCTTCAGGCAAACAATGGGAAATCCCTCCAAGCACAGCCATAGACAGAACAGAGGCTGATTTAGCCTTAACCACTTCTCTACTGTGCACGAAAACCCCCTTCCTGCCCAAGCCATTTTTCAGCTTTCAGCGCTGTCACACTTTGAATGACAATTGCGTGGTCGTGCGACGTGACTCTCAAACGAAATTTGCGTCCTTTTTTTCCCACAAATAGAGCTTTCTTTTGGTGGTATTTGATCACCTCTGCGGTTTTTATTTTTTGCGCTATAAACAAAAGAAGAGCGTCCAGTTTGGAAAAAAAACACTATTTTTTACTTTTTGCTATAATAAATACCCATTTATTTTTTTTTAAATACAATTTTCCTCAGTTTAGGCCGATACGTATTCTTCTACATATTTTTGGTAAAAAAAAAAATCGCAATAAGCGCGTATTGATTGGTTTGCGCAAAAGTTATAGCGTGTACAAAATAGGGGATAGATTTATAGCATTTTAATTTTTTTATTAGTAATGGCGGCGATCTGCGATTTTTTTTATTGTGACTGCGATATTGCGGCGGACACATCGGACACTTTTGACACATTTTTGGGACCATTCACGTTTATACAGCGATCCCTGCTATAAAAATGCATTGATTACTGTATAAATGTGATTGGCAGGGAAGGGGTTAACCACTAGGGGGCGGGAAGGGGTTAAATATGTTCCCTCAATGTGTTCTTACTGTGGGGGGAGGTGACTGACTGGGGGAGGTGACCAATGGTTGTCCCTATGTACAAGGGACACACCATCGGTCCCCTCTCCCTCACAGGACGTGGATCTCTGTGTTTACAGACAGATATCCACTTTCCTGCTCGTTTCCCGGGCAATCGCGGGTGCCCGGCGGCAATCGCGGCCGCCGGGCACGCGCACCGGGGCCTTGTGAACGCGGCGGGCGCGCGCCGCTGGCGGCGAGCGCGCGCCTCCTAGCTCGTTTTAAAGGGAGGACGTCATATGACGTCCTCCCAGAACGAGAGTATCCTCCGCCCGCCGTCAATTGACAGTGGGCGGGGGACAAGTGGTTAATCATCAAAGTCTGAGCTAACTACCAGCTCAGACACCCACTAAATTTAAACATAGCGCCTGGTCATCAGGAGCAGGGCGCTACACATATTTATGGGATTTTTTTAGGTGTCAAAATATATATCATCAGAAATGCAGTAATAAGGCAAAAAAAACTCTAATTTTTATTGTACATGTATAAAGGTATCATTTATAAAAACAATGCAGGCTTATTGAACAGATACAAATACAAGTATACCTTAATATTACAGATATCCTATCAAGGCAAACTACTCTTTCCCAGCCCCTGGTAGACTCCATACATATTCAATGGAAAATTGCTGGGTGGTAGTAGGTTCTTGATATGTTTCACAGGTATATTGTGCTCGGCTTCTTTAGCAGTCATATGAAGAGGATATCTGGGGATAACAAAAAAAAAAAAAAAGCATAAGGAAGCTGTCACAATTTGGAATCGGGCTCAGAGGCCACTGGCTGTAGCAGAGAGAGGATCACGCAGTAATCAGCTGAATAAATACACAAGCAAATCCCCCATGGTGTCTAAACACTAGCCAGTCTGCATCAGAGCTCTTGATGGTGGGAATAGATTTTGCTGCATGCTAATACCAGGTCACGGACCATTGGATTGCCCCAGCAGAAAGAGAGCAAGTGGAGTTTAGGTAGCAGACGAAGCAGATAGGGAACAAGCAAGAGCCAAGGGTCAGTAACAAATAATAGTGAAGATAAGGAAAGGAGAAAAATTGTGCTTTATAGCAATGTACATGTGCATCCCAAAATCATCTGTAGAAATCAAAAGATTGGTATGGTAATTGCATGAAAAGATTCAGTGTTCTTATACATATTTTGTTGAGTCAATAATGGTAACATTGAATACTCTGGAGAACAACTTTTCTGAATTTCTATACAAACGAAAATTCTACTGGTTTATGGCCAGCTTAAAGTATATCTAAAGACAGAATTTTTTTTAATTTGTATAGAGAGGAGAGGGAATAGAACACCTATCAGGTTTTTATTGCTGTCCATGTTGTCATAAGGGAAATTCACCCTCTATAGGTCATGTTTACCGATATCATTGAAAGTGAAAAAAAAAATTCAAATGTTTTGGCTGTAACCAGAAAAATAATACGGGACACTAGTTCTGGTGACCCTAGTTTGGAGGGATTTCCTCTTACTTCCTGTAAGATCTGTAAAAAAAAAAAAAAAAAACATTTTACTATCCAAAGTTAAAACAACAAGGGCAGAAGATTTAATAGATTGAAAGATTCAAAAATTACTGAAGTTCCGCTTTAATTAGTATTTTGTTGTCTAAAATTTCGCTTTTCTCCAAAGACTTTCATTTAGGTTTATTCATTTTTGCAACACGGTCTTAAATGAATTGTTTAGGGAAAATACTTTTTTGTGTGTGCAAATTAACAAATCTTGGTTGCAATCAATGGAATGCATATGTGGGAGTATTTTTGTAGTATAGTGTCCCATAGAAAATGTTGATTCTGAAAGGAAAGTAAAGGTTTTCTGACAAATCTGTAGGGGTGTACTCATTCACACATGTGTGTGTGTGTATAGGGTGCCCACGTGTCCCGGATTGCCCGGGACATTCCCGCAATTAGCAGGTCTGTCCCGGTCCCGGGCACCTTCATTCCGGGACAATACAGAGTCCCGGAATTGTCTCCTGGCCCTGGACTGATCTGATGCCCCCTAAAATATCCCTCACATCGCTGCTGTCACTCACTGACAGCCTGTGGTGGTCTTTTTATTAGCCGCTGGCTCAGTGCCCAAATTGTTGCTAGCTCTGCCACCCGCTTGGCGTGTAGCAACCAGTGACATCATGAGGAGGAGAGAGGTAGAGCCCCAGCATGCACAGCGTGTGAGCGGGGAAGATTTAACTTCCTCCTCCGCGCCTACTCATTAGCTCCACCCACCTCCTCCCTGCATCGTCCAGCCAGCAGCATGCAGAAGTTCACGAAGGAGAGATGAACGGAAGGCAAGTACAATCCAATGCACTCACACTCACCATGACCAGAACGGGGTTAAAATCCTCAGTCAGCTCTCCCCCAGCAGCCAGCATTCTGTGCTGAACTGACAGCACTTCACAGGAGCTCCGAGTGTGTGTCAGCCTGGAGCTAGCAGTCTAGCACTGATAAGAGGATGGTAGGCAGATAAGGGGTCAGCAGAAGAGGAGAGGACACTGACGGAAGAGATTACACCCTCAGAGGGATGGAAGGAGGATACATCCTTAGATATCAGGGCAAGGTTCATGCTGGGATGTGATGACCCCCCCCCAAGTGAAGGACTACAGGTCCCAGCATTAAATCTCCCCAGAACTGAAGATGGCTGCCCCCCTTAATCAGTGAAGAACTACAGGTCCCAGCATTAGCATGTGAAAAATATGGGCTCTCACCTTTAATTCTCAGGGGTCCATGCTGGGACCTGTAGTCCTTCAATTTGGGGGGGGAATCACAACCATTAGATATCAGGGGTTCATGCTGGGACTTGTATTCCTTAATTTTTGGGGGCTGTGACCCCCCCAAAAGTGAAGGACTACAAGTCCCAGCATGAACCCCTCAGAGCTGAAGATGTGACAACCCCAGCCCCCGCATGGGAGGAGTCAGCGGCGGGAGGGTGTTCACTTTCCCGGGGCTCCGGTGTGTCGGACTGGTGGCAGGCTATAGGTGACAAGTGGCACACTGCATCTGGTGGCAGGCTACAGGTGACAAGTGGCACAGTGCATCTGGTGGCAGGCTACGGGTGGAAAGTGGCACACTGCATCTGGTGGCAGGCTACGGGTGACAAGTGACACACTGCATCTGGTGGCAGGCTATAGGTGACAAGTGACACACTGCATCTGGTGGCAGGCTACGGGTGACAAGTGACACACTGCATCTGGTGGCAGGCTATAAGTGACACACTGCATCTGGTGGCAGGCTATGGGTGACAAGTGGCACACTGCTTCTGGTGGCAGGCTACGGGTGGAAAGTGGCACACTGCTTCTGGTGGCAGGCTACGGGTGGAAAGTGACAGACTGCATCTGGTGGCAGACTACGGGTGGACCAATTTCTGTATCAGGTCTGCAGTCTCTGAGCATTTTCTGTATCATGTCTGCAGTCTCTGATCATCTCCTGTACTATGTCTGAAGTCTCTGACCATCTTCTATATCATGTCTGCAGTCTGACCATTTTCTGAATCATGTCTGCAGTCTCTGACAATCTCTTGTATCATGTCTGCAGTCTCCGACAGTCTCCTGTATCATGTCTCTTGTATCATGTCTGTAGTCTCTGACAGTCTCTTGGAGCATATCTGCAGCCTCTTGGAGCATGTCTGCAGTCTCTGACCATCTTCTGTATTATTTCTCTTGTATCATGTCCGCAGTCTCTGACCACCTCTTGTATGATATTTGCAGTTACTGACCATCTGTTGTATCATGTGTGCAGTCTCTGACCATCGCTTGTATCATGTCTGCAGTCTCTGATCATCTCATATATCATGTCTGCAGTCTCTGACCATCTCTTGTACTATGTCTGCAGTCTCTGACCATCTCTTGTACTATGTCCGTAGTTTCTGACCATCTTCTGTATCACGTCTGTAGTCTCTGACCATCTTCTGTATTATGTCCATACCTCTGCTATGCAGTCTCTGACTATTTTAATGAAGTTCTTTAAATTGGGCTCAGACAAAGCAATCAAAGCATATTTTATAGGTACAAGGAAGCATGGGCTTTGTGAAACCACGTTGCTTAAGACCCTCCCACTGCTAGACTCTTGACCACGCCCACAATTTACCGTGACGTAGTGCGCCACATGTCTTTTTACTTCTCCAGTGTCCCTCATTCTGAAGTTCAAAAGTTGGGAGATATGGGTCTGTACTGAGGGGGGGGGGGTTTATAATGAGGGAGGGGGTCTATACTGAGGGAAAAGGGGTCTGTATTTAGTGGGGGGTCTGTACTGAGGGAGGGGAGTCTATACTTGGTGGGGGGGGTCTTTACTGAGGGGGTATATACTTAGTGGAGCGGGGGTCTGTACTGAGGGTGGGGGTCTATAGTTAGTGGAGGGGATCTGTACTGAGGGAGGGGTTTTATAGTTAGTGGAGTGGTCCGTACTGAGGGAGGGGGCCTATACTTAGTGGAGAGGGGGGTCCATACTGAGGGAGGGGGGCTATACTTAGTGGAGAGGGGGGTCCATACTGAGGGAGGGGGGCTATACTTAGTGGAGAGGGGGGTCCATACTGAGGGAGGGGGGCTATACTTAGTGGGGAGGGGGGCTATACTTAGTGGAGAGGGGGGTCCATACTGAGGGAGGGGGGCTATACTTAGTGGAGAGGGGGTCCATACTGAGGGAGGGGGGCTATACTTAGTGGAGAGGGGGGTCCATACTGAGGGAGGGGGGCTATACTTAGTGGGGAGCAGGGCCATCTTTTCCATTGGGCACGCTGGGCAGTTGCCCGGGGGCCACACTTGCCTGGGGGGCCCCACCGGCTGCCCAGCGACCCCAGTAAAAAATGGTGGGAAGCGGCGGGTCAGGACTGTGCATGCGCAGTTTGCGGAAATCGCAGAGAAGATCCGATCCTCCACGAGTGCTGCCTCTGTCTGTCCGCCGATGATGACGTTAGCCACACCCGCCAGACTTAAAAAAAAAAAAAAACAGGAGGAGCTGAGGGTGAATGGACAGAGTAGAGTTGTCAGAGCAGACAGCACAGCAGGCTTGAAGCAGAGTGTGGCAGAGTCGGACCCCTGTCGGCAGTGCCGGTTTTCGTGAGCCTGTAACCTGCCCAGCCACCAGCCAGTACAGACACGGAGTGCCCTGGTCGGTGTCGTACGGTGAGTGGCTGTCTGGCTGACTGTGCAGCTTGCACAAAGAGATCGGGGGGGGGGGTGGTCTGTTGCTCTGATGTAAGTGGGAACTCTGATGTAAAGAGAAAGCAGTGGACTCTGATATAAGGTGGTCTCTGGTCACCAGAGCCCCCCTTACATCAGCGTTTCCCCTTACATCATGATCTGCAGCGTTCCCCTTTACATAAGAGTTCCCTTTCACTGTAAGGGGGAATTCTGCAGACTCTGATGTAAGAGGAAACTCTGTGCTGGCTGGGTTATAGTAACCTAACCTTCATGTCAATGAAGAAATGTTTTTTTTTTACTTTTGTAACTTAAACACATTGCTAATAGCACAATCTATATGTTTATAGTTTAAATAGTGACATTTGCACTGAAAACGGTAATTTTAGGTACCTTTTTGCAGTGGCAGTAAAAAATGTGGTTCTGCCAGTAAATGTCATGATTTTTGTCAGTAAAAAATTCTCATGCATGATTGTGTAGACAGGGCCCCAATGCACCGTATTGCCCGGGGGCCTATAATGCTCTTAAGATGACACTGGTGGGGAGGGGGGTCCATACTGAGAGAGGGGGGCTATACTTAGTGGAGAGGGGGGTCCATACTGAAGGAGGGGGGCTATACTTAGTGGAGAGGGGGGTCCGTACTGAGGGAGGGGGGTCTATACTTAGTGAAGTGAGGGGGTCCGTACTGAGTGAGGGGGTCCATAGTTAGTGGAGGGGGTCCGTACTGAGAGAGGGGGCCTATACTTGGTGGAAAAGGGGGTCTATACTGAGGGAAGGGGGTCTATTATTACAATATAATAATAGAAATACATTCCAAGCATGGTATTGAAATGATAGAAGAGCTATAACCAGCCATTCACCACAAATCACTTGCCGCCGAAATCCCGTCAACCCCGAAACTACATCTAACACAACCCCCCCCCCCCGGTCTTGGCAAAATTGTCCCTGAGTGGCAGTTTGGAAATGTGGTCACCCTAGTGTATATGTGTGTGTGTGTATGTGTGTGTATATATATTGTGACAGTAGGAGCTACTGTCACGGTAAAATGGACAGTTTGGACACAGGGTCTGCACATTTGCAAGGTGCAAGACTACAGAGCGTAGATGTGGACTGGAGAAGACTGCTTTCGCAGCTTTCTCCAGGTTTTGGTATTCTGGAAAGGGGCTTTGTAGTTTGGAGATTCCACAGTGTCTTGGGAGGGACGGGATCTCCAACCCTGAGTCCAGACTTTGCTGATTACCAGCAGGGTGTGTGCTCAGGTGAGCACAGCCCTTATAATGAGTGTATGGGAAAACCTCATGGCTCCCAGTTGGAGACGGCTCCACACCAAGAGACAGGAGGTCTTCAGGAGTCAGAGAGGCTGTAGGAGACAGCCAGAAAGTTGGTGACTGCAAGAGGCAGAGCTGTGGACGCTAAAGGGAAGCCGTCTACTTTGAGGAGTCCGGTGGTCTGGCTGACCAGGATAAAGTGCAGAAGTACTGCTACAGAGAGCCAGGTGAGCTAGCATTTTCTGTTCTGTGTATTTAATGGAGAAGAACCCCTGCGTGGGAAACCTTTGTTTGGACTTTTATTTTGCCTTTTTAATAAAAATGGGCTACCATGCCCTTAAATATAGTTCCTGACTGGCTTGAATCACTGGGAAAACGCATCTACCACTTGAGCTAAACAACCCCCATCTCACAAGATATATATGTGTGTGTGTGTGTGTGTGTGTGTATATTATATATACCATATAAGCCAAGTTTTTCAGCACATTTTTTTTGTGCTGAAAATGCCCCCCTCGGCTTATACTTGAGTCTGTGTCCACCTTTTAACTTTGTGCGCCTGATCCCGGCTAGCCGTAGGACCCCTGACTTGGCACACATGTAGCCCCACTCTTCCTCTACAAGTGTGCAAAGTTTGTTGGCCGGGGAGCACCGATTTTTCAAAGCCGGGCACCCCTTGTATAGACTCCCATGTTAAACGTCAGTCTAGTCACACAGCGCCGGAGATCAGGTAGGGAGATTGGGCACAGTGAGGCATGGACACAGTGAGGCATGGACACAGTGAGGCATGCAGATGGACACCCTAGGCTTATACTCGAGTCAATACGTTTTCCCATTTTTTTTGTGGTAAAATTAGGTGCCTCGGCTTATATTCGGGTCGGCTTATACTCGATTATATACTGTGTGTGTGTGTGTGATTTATATTTATTTATTTATATATATATATATATATATATATATATATATATATATATATATATATATATATATATAAATAAATGAAGCGGGGAAGTGTTTGAGTGGTAGTTATGCTCAAACACCCCAATTGTCAGGATTCTGTCAACCATTTTTGTCCGCAGGGAGAGTATCGGTGTATAGTTCCCTGTGGCCTGCAGGTGGCGCTGCCATGGCAGGCCAGGGTTGAACCGCTGATACAGTGCTGTGCCTTGCGTGTCCCCTCTCAGCAGCCGCACAGTGGGTGTGGTAGGCCTGCTGTGCATGCTGGGAGAGGATATAAAAGGGGCGGACGCTGCCTGGTCTGGCTGTTCTGTCGTGGTCGGGCGTCCTACCCCAGGGAGTGTGTTCCTGTCCACCCTGGGCACCTTTTGGCCCAGGGGCGGAGTTCGGTGAATCAGTCCCAGGCACCTTTAGCCCTGGGGCTGCAGCAAAGGCCTTGGGCCCAGCACCTTCGGCTGGGGCCCATCAAGGATCGAGGAATCCCAGGGTGCCGCCTTGCGAGGGGACCCGCATCTTAGACGAGGCGGCCGGGGGAGGAACTGTTCCGAGGGACCGGTGAGAAGTCACGGTGAAGGAAGGGGCCCGGTAACTCTCTGGAGGGATGTCTTCTCCTTACAAAGAGGTCAAGCTTTGAAACACCAAGTTCACCAGGTCTGTGGCAGAGACCAAGTTCATCAGATCTGTGGCAGACCAAGTTCACCAAGTCTGTGGCAGGGACTGTGCGGTTAAGTTAGAGTACCATTTGGCTGCTAGTCCCTATCTTGGGAGACTATCCATATGGGCCGAGTCTGTTTTAGAAGCCAAGCAGTGAAGTGATTACATTTGTGCCTGGACTTCTCCCACACCTTGTGCTGTCCTGTTCTCTCTCCAACCTTTTCTTATCAGAGACTGTTATTTACGAGAAATAAACTCTACGTTGGAGTTACAGCTGGTGTGGACATTCAAGTCACTGGGGGGAAACAAGGACCTATCTCTGTTAACTATACAGGTGAGAACCATTCTCTGGAGGATTCTGGCTTTCTGGTTGTGGAGACCCGTCAAACACTGCTCAACCTCTTTACACAGGAGGGTACGAGCTTGTGGCATGGTGTGCCCTTTCTCCCTGCGAGGAGCCAAAGGCAGGTGATGGGGCTGAGTACGCTATATATATATATATATATATATATATATATATATATACACACAGTATCTCACAAAAGTGAGTACACCCCTCACATTTTTGTAAATATTTTATTATATCTTTTCATGTGACAACACTGAAGAAATGACACTTTGCTACAATGTAAAGTAGTGAGTGTACAGCTTGTACTGTATAATTTGTGTAAATTTACTGTCCCCTCAAAATAACTTAACACACAGCCATTAATGTCTAAACCACTGGCAACAAAAGTGAGTACATCCCTAAGTGAAAATGTCCAAATTGGGCTCAAAGTGTCCAAATTTTGTGTGAACATCGATTATTTTTCAGCATTGCCTTAACCCTCTTGGGCATGGAGTTCACCAGAGCTTCACAGGTTGCCACTGGAGTCCTCTTCCACTCCTCCATGATGACATCACAGAGATGGTGGATGTTAGAGACCTTGCGCTCCTCCACCTTTCGTTTTGAGGATGCCCCACAGATGCTTAATAGGGTTTAGGTCTGGAGACATGCTTGGCCAGTCCATCGCCTTTACCTTCAGCTTCTTTAGCAAGGCAGTGGTCGTCGTGGAGGTGTGTTTGGGGTCCTTATGTTGGAAAACTGCCCTGCCGCCTAGTCTCCGAAGGGAGGGGATCATGCTCTGCTTCAGTATGTCACAGTACATGTTGGTATTCATGGTTCCCTTAATGAACTGTAGCTCCCCAGTGCCGGCAGCACTCATGCAGCCCCAGGCCATGACACTCCCACCACCATGGCAGTACACACTTGTCTTTTGTACTCCTCACATGGTTGCCCCGACACATGCTTGACACCATCTGAACCAAATAAGTTTATCTTGGTCTCATCAGACCACAGTACATGATTCTAGTAATCCATGTCCTTAGTCTGCTTGTCTTCAGCATTTTGAATTTGATCATTATGTTCAAATTGTACATTTCTTGAAATCCTTACAGCGTACATCCGATATCACCACTTCTACATCAATGGAGTATTTGTGCAGGTTTTTTTGATAAGCACACTGGCCATATCTCTAAAACCTTTATAGTACTGACTTCCAAGTCGGAAAAACAGTTTTATATGACAAAGTGGGAACAGGACAGGCGAAATGTTTGAAATAGATGAATGGTCCAAAATGTCACAGTGTGCGTCAAGATCATATATAAATACCTCTTTGATCGCAGCAAACTATAAGGTATTAATGAGATGATACATGGGTTCATGGTTCCAACGAGAATAGCTGCATATGTTCCAGGGGCCTCTTCCTCTTGTTTTAGAGGATGCGGGATGGAATGCACAGTATTACATATATGGTGGTCATGCCCCAAAGTGAAACGCTTCTGGGTCCATATTTACAACTTCATTTACTTACTCAGGTGAACTTACTTAATTCACCACAGCAAGCTCTTTTGGGATGATCGGTTGACGGAACTACAAGACAGGCAAGGAAACTCATAGCCATTATCTTTACGGCAGCTAGGATAGCGATAGCTAGGTCATGGAGAACACCCACGATCCCATTAGACTTAGTAAAATCCAAGCTGTCTTGGATCATGATAAACAAATGCCTTTCGGCAATTCTGTTAGACAAACAAGCTAAGTTTGAAAAAATCTTGGAACCCTGGATTAAATATTTGTGAGCAGTAAGGGTTCAGATAATTTCATAATATAGAGTGCACTTTCTTCTTTGGTATTCTACCCTCCTTTTCTATCCTTTTCCCACTCTTTTCTTTGACTAATCTCTCTCCTTATACCCTCCCTGTCCCCGGCAGGGAGATGGACGTTACAAAATATGTTACAATGAATGTATCATATAAGGGAAGTTTATAATATTTGGTCTAAATGTTTTATTTAATGTTAGTATTTCCAGACCACACAGTTCCCATGGCGAATGGGATAATGGACACTGATCTCACGGTGGTGCCACCATGGTCTTTCTCCTCCTTCGAGGGGAAGGTCCTGAGATACTTCTAATCGCTCACAGGGGGTGGAAAAGTTTATTTTTGTTGTATAATTTTATGTTTTCATTCCGGATACGGGGTAACCAGTGATTATGGCTGTGTAGGTCGTAAGATGTTAAAACTCTTCCCGAAATGTTCTCTGTACTGTGATACAGAATTATGATACCTTGTTCAACCCTTCAACCTTCCAACTGTCCTGTAAACCTCAATAAAAATCATTGAAACAAAAAGGCGTTGGCTTGCATTAGTGAGAATACTTGTGGTAGATATACTTTTAATAATAATCTTGAGGAATGATAACATCCTTTAATTCTTTTCAGTATTATATTGAAGAGAATGTCATCATACTACAATTAGATTACAATGTGTCATCCACTGTCATATCCAAGTGTTTTCTGTTCAGCAGAAACAAATCCACCGTACGTATTTAATTTTGTTCTTCCAGTTCAGTGTGACGCAACACCATCCAGGAAAACTTCTGGTGGAAATATGACATATCAAACACTTTGCCTGCTATTGAAGAGTAATCAATGTCTTTGAATATTAGAGATAAAGTCACGCTTGCTCAAAAAAACTGCAAAAAAAAGAGGCCCCCACCCATTTCTCAGATCTTCTCTTTTTTCAAGAGACCTAAAACCATCTAAAGGATCTTTACATTTGACACTTCTGTGAATGTCAGATGACTGCTTCCACTGCTTCACACTATGATTCCTTCAGCTTACCCTTACTTCACTTCTGTAGTCTGTAGCAGGGGTCTTCAAACTTTCTTTTGCCCTTTAAACTTTAAGGGGGCCAAACTGTGGCCAGTGGGAGTAGAATGTGCCCTGGCATTGGTGGGAGTAAAAAAATTACACCATTGGTATCAGTGGGAGGAATAGTGGCCCATAATTGATGTCAGTGGAAGGAATAGTGCTCGATCACTGGTGTCAGTGGGAGAATTAGTTCCCCATCTGGAATAGTGTCCCATCATTGGGGTTAGTGGAAGGAATAGTGTCCCATCATTGGGGTCAATGGAAGGAATCGTGCCTCATTATTGGTATCAGTGGAAGGAATAGTACCCCAAGGGCTAAATAAAGGCAAGCAAAGGGCCATATCTGACCCCCGGGTCACAGTTTGGAAACCTCTGGTCTGTAGTGATGTAGGGACCAGGCAGCTGACACACTAAGGGGTGATTTACTGAAACTGGAGAGTGCAAAATCTGGTGCAGCTCTGCATAGAAACCAATTGGCTTCAATTTTTTTTTTTCTTGTCAAAGCTTAATTGAACAAGCTGAAGCTAAAAGCTGATTGGCTACCATGCGCAGCTGCCCCAGATTTGTAAATTACCAGTTTTAGTAAATCAATATTGCCATGTAAAAAAAAAAAAGGAAGGAGGGAGAGAAAGCACCACTGTTTAAGTTTGATACAGTTTCCCCACGAACGCTTAATCTACAAGCTGAGGTCTGTAGGCATGGACCATGGGGTATGTACCTGGATAGAAAACTGGCTACGGGGGGCGTGCACAAAGGGTTGTGATAAATAACGTATACTCAGAATGGTCTAGAGTGGTTAGTGGGGTACCCCAAGGCTCTGTCCTGGGACCAATTCTATTTAATTTATTTATAAATGATATAGAGGATGGGATAAATAGCTCGATCTCAGTGTTTGCTGACGACACAAAAATTTCCAGGTCAATAACAACCGAGCAGGATAAAGACATTTTACAAGAGGACCTAAATAAATTAATGGAGTGGGCTACTACACGGCAAATGAAGTTTAATACTGGTGTCAGGAACGAGTATGGAGATCGAGATGCTAAGAGGGCTCCCCTTGCGGCTGAGTTCAGCGCGACCCTGGAGTTGGGAACAGGAAGCGTGGTGCCCCCAGAAGCACGGTTGGCCAGGTGCTTGCTTGCAGTCTGATGAGCTCAGCCGCTGAGGTAGGCAGAACTGAGCTTGTTGTATTTAAATGAACGGAGATACCAGAAGCCAGGCCGGGGGTCAAACACAGGTAGGTCAGTCCAGAGCATATACAGGGGCGAGCCAAGGTCATACACAAGCAGGGTCCAGGTACAAGCCGAGGGTCAAGCCGGGTGGTCAGGAAGCAGGAGCAGAGTCCAGAAGCAGGCCGAGGGTCAAACACAGGAGATCAGGAAACGAGGTCAAGGCAAGCCTGGTCACAACGGATAAGCACGGATCAGGAAACAAGGTCAAGGTACACAGGAGACTGAAGAGATAATCCAGCAATGAGCAGCTCCAGCAGAAGGCTTAAAAAGACCAGGAAGTTAGTCATGTGATCTGTTCAGGTTACAAGGAGGAAGTACCGCCCACCTTAGTCACCATGGCGGCCATGATTTTCTTGGGCGGAATTGCCAGTCCTTCTTTGGCCATTTCCCTGACAACTGGTAAGTGTAAGGTAATGCACTTGGGGGGTAAAAATATAAACTTAAGTTACTCTTTAGAGGGGAGAACCCCTAGGGGCTTCCAGGATGGAGAAGGATCTAGAGGTCCTAGTAGAAGACTGAGCAATACCATGCAGTGTCAAGCTGCGGCTACAAAAGCCAACGGAATATTAGCATGCATTTAAAAGGGAATTTATTTCTATTTTGTACTTGGTATTCTGATCTTTATTGTTTACAAAATCAATAAAAACGATTGAAAGTAAAAAGGGAATTTACTCCAGAGATAAGACAATTATTCTGCCACTTTATAAAACTCTGGTTCGGCCGCATCTGGAGTATTCCATCTAGTTCTGGTCACCAATCCTCAAAAGGGATGTGCTGGAACTGAGAGAGTCCATTTTGAGAAACGACTACAAGCGCTAAATTTATTCACCCTGGAGAAGAGACGCTTGAGAGGAGATATGATAGCAATATACAAATATCGCAACGGTGCTCCCAGCGTAAGTATTAAACTTTTCAGAGCAATATTTAAGGACTGGAGGTCACAAGCCTCAGGACTTTAAAGGTGTTGTATGTTGGGATGTAGAATCACTGATACATCATATAAAAATAAAAAAATTATTACAAAAGATAAAAAAACATGAGACAACTTTGTATTCTTATCACAAATTCCGTTGTTCCATTAAAGCATGCTGAACAGACAATACCACTTTCGCAACATGTTTCACTCGACAGAGCTTCCTCAGGAGATTTTTGGTTGGGCGTCTATTGTGCTATAAACAACAGAAGATTGAATAAATGCTCATGTTAAAATTATAGTATGCGTATTGTAGCCTGGGGGACAGGTAGTCGGTACAAAAGCTCCCTGGGATGAGCAGGCACAGATACCAAGTCCATTGGATCAGTGAAAACACAGTGTGGTTTATTGGTGCTATATACAAAGTCAATGACAGGTGCTGTACAGTGCTGAAAACAAACAGAAGAAAAACTAACTAAACAAAAGCCTAGCCGTGTCTCGGCTCTAACTATACAGTATTTACAAGCCCTCACTACCAGGCTGGACAAGCCTAGCGCTTGTCAGCTTCCACATTCACAGAGTCACAAGTTTTACCAACCTTCTTGCTCTCACAGACCAATTCTGTCTGTGTTTCCCAGGCAGAGCAAAGGCTGTCTGCTCAGGTGAGCTTTTAATTAACCTGTGGGAGAGAACCAACACCTGAACTGGATCCTGGCTCAGAGATCCCTGAATGTATATGAGAGGAGCCTGGGAGATGTATAAACCCCGAATAGGACTTTCCCAGGCTCTCTCTGGGATGCTCTGTCACACATCCTCCCCCCTTGTTTCAACCCCAGGGTTGGAACACCTGTAGCCCAACAGGAGTGAACACGGGAGAGGGCATCTACATTCCCCATCTCAACACCTGGCCTGTGTTTTACTGTAAAGGCGTAATCTTGTAGGGCCAAAAACCACCGGTTCACCCGCCTATTAGTCTCCTTCTTTTGGGTCATCCATTTCAGGGGAGCATGGTCAGTTATCAACTCAAACTGGCGCCCCAACAAGTAGTACCTGAGCGCGTCCACGGCCCACTTTATGGCCAGACACTCCTTTTCAATGACTGCGTACTTCTTTTCATGGTCATTGAGCTTTCTGCTTAAATACACCACAGGGTGTTCTTCCCCATTGTGTACCTGTGAAAGTACTGCCCCGATACCCACATCAGACGCATCCGTCTGGACCAAAAAGTTTTTGGAGAAATTGGGGGAGTATAGGATTGGCTGTGCACAAAGAGCCTTCTTCAGTACTTGAAAAGACTCTTCTGCTACTGGAGACCATTTCACCATTACGGAGGCTTTCCCTTTTGTAAGGTCTGTCAGTGGGGCAGCTATAGTTGCGAAATTTGGGATGAATCTTCTATAGTACCCCGCAATGCCAAGAAAGGCCCTGACCTGCTTCTTGTTTGCAGTCTTTTCTTTGGCACTACCAGTCAGGGGTATTTGCCAATATCCTTTGGTCAAGTCCAAAGTGGTCAGATAACGGGCCTTGCCAAGTCGGTCTATAAGCTCGTCTACCCTGGGCATTGGGTATGTGTCAAACTTTGTTACCGCATTAAGCTTCCTGAAGTCGTTACAAAACCTCCAAGTGCCATCTTGTTTTGGGACTAATACAATGGTGCTAGACCAGTCACTGTTGGATTCCTCAATAACATCTAGCTCCAACATCCTTTTAACTTCCTCACTGATGTCCTTTCTTCTAGCTTCGGGAATTCGGTATGGTTTGAGCTTGACACGGACCCCAGGTTCAGTAACAATATCATGCTGAACTGCTGAAGTCGTGCCCGGCAACTCTGAAAATTTCTCTTTATTCCTTATCAGGAACTCTCTAGCTTCCTGTTTCTGGGAACATGACAGGGTGTCTGGAATCGTGACCTCAGGGATCAGAGGGGATTCAGTACCCTTAAGGGTTACCGGGAGAGACCTGGCAGTTAATGCCAGTCTATCCTTCCAGGGCTTTAACAGGTTTATGTGGTAAATCTGTTCGGGCTTCCTTTTACCTGGTTGATACACCTTGTAATTGACCTCCCCAACTCTTTCAATTACTTCAAAGGGTCCCTGCCACTTAGCCAGGAATTTGCTCTCAACAGTGGGAACTAACACGAGGACCCGGTCACCAGGTGAGAAAACACGAAGTTGGGCCCCCCTGTTGTATATCCTCTGTTGGGCTGCTTGGGCCTGCAGTAAATGTTCTTTTACTACCGGCATGATTGCTGCAATCCTATCCTGCATTTGAGCGATATGCTCAATAACACTTTTGTGAGGTGTCTGCTCCCCCTCCCAAGTTTCCTTGGCTATGTCTAAGAGTCCCCGAGGGTGTCTCCCATAAAGCAGCTCAAATGGAGAGTACCCCGTAGAGGACTGGGGAACTTCCCTGATGGCGAACATCAAGTAAGGTATCAGGAAGTCCCAGTTTTTCCCATCCTTATCAACAACCTTTTTTAACATACTCTTTAAGGTCTTATTGAAGCGTTCCACCAAGCCATCCGTTTGAGGATGGTACACTGAGGTACGCAACTGCGTCACCTTAACCACTTAACGACCGCCCACTGTAAATATACGTCGGCAGAATGGCACCGACAGGCAGAATCACGTACATATACGTGATTGCCTTTGTATAGTTGGGGGGTCCGATCGGACCCCCCTTCTTTACAGTGGGTGGTCGTTTTACCTTCGGGAGCGATCCAGCATGAGGAGACGGCCGTTCGATTCCGGCCACCCCCTCTCGATCGCTCCCGGCGAATGAGAGAGCTTCCCCTGCCTGCCAGGAAGGAGGAAGTGATGTCATCTCTCCTGCGCGCTCACATATACCGAGCGCCGTACAGGAGAAGATACAGGTTAGTACACAAAACAGCACACTGACACCAGGACACATAGGCACATAAATCGCCCCCCCCAGGCCCCCCCAGACACCCCCAGATCACCCCCCAGCCCCCAGTCACAGTGTCACTGATTGCAGTGACCATTTATTTAGTGATCACTGCAATCCGTGACATTTGTGACTGTAAAAGTGTCACTACATTTAGTTTTAGGTCCAGTGTAGCCCCCTAACCCCCCCTAATAAAGGTTTAACCCCCTGATCACCCCCCAGATAACCCTTTCACCCCCTAGCACCGCCGTCACTAAGCAATCATTTTTCTGATCGATGTCTTAGCGTCGGCGATGCTGATCGGTAGCCAGTAATTTTTTTTTAGGTTCGCCGCAGGTTTTTATAGCGTCGGGTACCCCCATATATTACCTAATAAAGGTTTAACCCCCTTGATCACCCCCCAGGTAACCCTTACACCCCCTAGCACCGCCGTCGCTATGCGATCATTTTTCTGATCGATGTCTTAGCGTCGGTGATGCTGATCGGTAGCCAGTAATTTTTTTTAGGTTCGCCGCAGGTTTTTATAGCGTCGGGTACCCCCATATATTACCTAATAAAGGTGTAACCCCCTTGATCACCCCCCAGGTAACCCTTTCACCCCCTAGCACCGCCGTCACTATGCGATCATTTTTCTGATCGATGTCTTAGCGTCGGTGATGCTGATCGGTAGCCAGTAATTTTTTTTAGGTTCGCCACAGGTTTTTATAGCGTCAGGTACCCCCATATATTATCTAATAAAGGTTTAACCCCCTGATCGCCCCCCAGGTAACCCTTTCACCCCCTATCACCACTGTCGCTAAGCAATCGTTTTTATGATCGTTGTCTTAGTGTCGGTGATGCCGATAGGTAGCCAGTAATTTTTTTTTTAGGTTCGCCGTCAGGTTTTTATATAGCGTCAGGTACCCCCATATATTACCTAATAAAGGTTTTAACCCCCTAATTGCCCCTAGTTAACCCTTTCACCAGTGATCATCATATAAGTGTTACGGGTGACGCTGGTTAGTTAGTTTGCTTTTTATAGTGTCAGGGCACCCGCCGTATATAACCCAATAAAGGTTTAACCCCCTGATCGCCCGGCGGGTGATATCAGTTAGGTTTTAGCGTCAGAGAGGGTCTGCATCACACCCCAGGCAGCGTCAGGTTAGTGCCAGTAGCGCTAACACCCACACGTGAAGCATACACCCCCCTTAGTGGTATAGTATCTGATCAGCTCAATATCTGATCTGATCAGATCTATACTAGCGTCCCCAGCAGTTTAGGGTTCCCAAAAACGCACTGTTAGTGGGATCAGCCCAGATACCTGCTAGCACCTGCGTTTTGCCCCTCCGTCCAGCCCAGTCCACCCAAGTGCAGTATCGATCGATCACTGTCACTTGCAAAACACAACACACATAACTGCAGCGTTCGCAGAGACAGGCCTGATCCCTGTGACTCCAGTGCTGTAGGAGGTGATTTCACCACCACAGTTAATAAAAAAAAGCATATATGCCGAAGCATTGGGGCAGCAGGAGCGGAGGAGCGATTTTGCTCCTAATGCCGCGTATATACGGTCGAAATTCCGACGGAGGCTTGCCCGTGGAAAAGTCTGACGATGTGTACGCGGCATAACTTTTGCGAGAAGATGCCCCCATGCTTCGGCATATATATAAATGGTGCATGTATGCCCATCATTAGAAGTGGGTGGATGAAGGGCGGTATTCTAATGGTGGGCATACCCACCGATCAATCTTTCTTTTTCGTTCAGCCAACAGGCTGCATGAAAAAAAAGATTACAATACATGTCCAACAAGGACCAGCAACGTACTGGTATGTTGCTGGACTTTGAATGTTTATACCAGAATGATGCCTGCGGGTTTAGGTATCATCTTGGTATCATTCTTTTCAGCCAGCGGCCGGCTTTCATGTAAAAGCAATCCTAGTGGCTAATTAGCCTCTGGACTGCTTTTACAAGCAGTGGGAGGGAATGTCCCCCCCCGGATATAAAAAGCGCCATTGGGAAAGCATTTTATCACACCGATCTTGGTGTGGTCAGATGCTTTGAGGGCAGAGGAAAGATCTAGGGTCCAATAGACCCCAGTTTTTTCAAAAAAGAGTACCTGTCATTACCTATTGCTATCATAGGGGATATTTACATTCCCTGAGATAACAATAAAAGTGATAAAAATAAATAAATATGGAAGCAACAGTTTAAAAATAAAATAAAAAAGCAAAATTAATAAAAAAAAAAAAAAAAAAGCACCCCTGTCCTGCCCTGCTCTTGCCCAATGGCGAACGCAAGCATCGGTCTGGCGTCATATGTAAACGGCAATTGCACCATGCATGTGAGGTATCACCGCGAAGGTCAGATCGAGGGCAGTAATTTTAGCAGTAGACCTCCTCTGTAAATCTAACGGGGTAACCTGTAAATGCTTTTAAAGGCTTTTAAAAATGTATGTAGTTTGTCACCAATGCACGTTTGTGTGAAATTTTAAAGCATATCGTGTTTGGTATCTATGTACTCGGCCTAAGATCATCTTTTTTATTTCATCAAACATTTGGGCAATATAGTGTGTTTTAGTGCATTAAAATTAAAAAAAGTGTATTTTTTCCCCAAAAAATGCGTTTGAAAAATCGCTGCGCAAATACTGTGTAGAAAAAAAAAATGCAACACCCACCATTTCATTCTGTAGGGCTTTTGCTTTAAAAATATATATAATGTTTGGGGGTTCAACATAATTTTCTTGCAAAAAAAAAAATGTTTTCATGTAAACAAAAAGTGTCAAAAAGGGCTTTGTCTTCAAGTGGTTAGAAGAGTGGATGTAAGCTTCCTAATGTTGTGTATAAAATGCCAGAACAGTTCAAAACCCCCCCAAATGACCCCATTTTGGAAAGTAGACACCCCAAGCTATATACTGAGAGGCATGTCGAGTCCATGGAATATTTTATATGTTGACACAAGTTGCGGAAAAATATATATTTTTTTTTTTTTTGCACAAAGTTGTCACTAAATGATATATTGCTCAAACATGCCATGGGCATATGTGGAATTACACCCCAAAATACATTCTGTTGCTTCTCCTGAGTACGGGGATACCACATGTGTGAGACTTTTTGGGAGCCTAGCCGCGTACGGGACCCCAAAAACCAATCACCGCCTTCAGGCTTTCTAAGGGTGTCAATTTTTGATTTCACTTCTCACTGCCTATCACAGTTTCGGAGGCCATGGAATGCCCAGATGGCACAAAACCCCCCCAAATGACCCCATTTTGGAAAGTAGACACCCCAAGCTATTTGCTGAGAGGTATTGTGAGTATTTTGCAGATCTCGCTTTTTGTCACAAAGTTTTGAAAATTGAAAAAAAAAAAGAAAAAAAAAATGTTCTTTCTTCATTTTCAAAAACAAATGAGAGCTGTAAAATACTCACCATGCCTCTCAGCAAACAGCTTGGGGTGTCTACTTTCCAAAATGGGGTCATTTGGGGGGGTTTTGTGCTATTTTGGCATTTTATGGCCTTCAAAACTGTGATAGGTAGTGAGGAGTGAAATCAAAAATTTGCGCCCTTAGAAATCCTGGAGGCGGTGCTTGGTTTCCGGGGTCCCGTACGTGGCTAGGCTCCTAAAAAGTCCCACACATGTGGTATCCCCGTACTCAGGAGAAGCAGCAGAATGTATTTTGGGGTGCAATTCCACATATAACCATGGCATGTGTGAGCAATATATCATTTAGTGACAACTTTTTGTAATTTTTTTTTTTTTTGTCATTATTCAATCACTTGGGACAAAAAAAAAATATTCAATGGGCTCAACATGCCTCTCAGCAATTTCCTTGGGGTGTCTACTTTCTAAAATGGGGTCATTTGGGGGGGTTTTGTACTGCCCTGTCATTTTAGCACCTCAAGAAATGAGATAGGCAGTCATAAATTAAAAGCTGTGTAAATTCCAGAAAATGTACCCTAGTTTGTAAACGCTATAACTTTTGCGCAAACCGATAAATATACGCTTATTGACATATTTTTTTTACTAAAGACATGTGGCTGAATACATTTTGGCCTAAATGTATGACTAAAATTGAGTTTATTCGATTTTTCTTATAACAAAAATTTTCGGTCTTTTTCCGTTTATATCGCAAAAAATAAAAATCGCAGAGGCAATCAAATACCATTAAAAGAAAGCTCTATTTGTGGGAAGAAAAGGACGCAAATTTCGTTTGGGTACAACATTGCATGTCCGCACAATTTACAGTTAAAGCAGCGCAGTGCAAAATTCTGAATTCACCTCTGGTCCTTTAGCTACCAAATGGTCCGGGGCTTAAGTGGTTAAATAACTTGCAGAGCTCCCTAGTTATTCGTGAAATGAATGGGGTACCTTGGTCTGTAAGGACTTCTTTCGGGACGCCAACCCGACTGAACACCATAAACAGCTCTTTGGCAATGTTTTTAGCAGATGCAGTGCGTAAGGGAACGGCCTCGGGGTAACGGGTAGCGTAATCCATGATCACGAGGATATGTTGATGACCGCGGGCAGATTTAGGGAGTGGACCCACCAGGTCCATGGCAATCCTTTCAAAGGGCACTTCAATAATGGGCAAGGGCACTAACGGACTTCGAAAGTGGGGTTGGGGGGCTGACATCTGACATATAGGACAGGATTGACAATAATTCTCGATATTTTTCCATATCCCAGGCCAGCAAAACCTGCGCAACACCCTTTCAGTGGTTTTCTCAACCCCTAAATGGCCTCCTAGCAAGTGCCCATGGGCAAGTTCCAACACCACCCGTCTGTATAGCTTAGGGACTACCAACTGTTCAACCACTTCATCATTAGTTTTACATACACGATACAGTAAATCCTCATTGCTGCAGAAATATGGAAAACAGGGCCCGTCCCCCGGTTCGACAGGTACCCCATCAACCACCACCACATTTTCCCAGGCCCTGGCAAGGGTAGGGTCTTTTCTCTGTTCCGTACCAAAATTTTCCTTGTGCACATTTAGATCGGTAAACTCTAACGTAGGCTCAGATTCAGCAGACGGCTGTCCAGCTCTACTAGTTGTGGGGACTTCTTCAGGCTCCCCCAGCTCTCCTGCCATAACTGAGAAAGGATCACCCGGAGAGCCCTGAGAGGAGTCCCCTGAACTCACAAGGTCAGTAATGGCCATGAGTTCTGGCTCTGCGACTGAGTTAGGTACTGCGACTGGGTCGGGACAATCCCACAGTTCCCAAAACTTAGGGAAGTCCCTACCAATTATAGCCTTGTGCACCAAGTGGGGCACCAGTCCGACCGAATGGGTCACCGTACCTAAGCCAGTTTTAAACTGAACAGTGGCTATTGGATACTCGCGGGTATCCCCATGTACACAGATCACAGCAACTTTTTTTGCATGAAAATTCACAGTTTCAACCATCTCAGCTGTAACCAAAGTAACTAGACTTCCAGAGTCCAGCAAGGCCGTAATAGGCTTATTATTAACAGTCACTTGACACATGTGTTTTCCCACATTTGGCACTGCAGCGCATGAAACAGCAGCAAACATAGACTGCCTTCTAAAAGATAGATCATACTGCATTGGTTCATCTGTCAATGGACAGTTTGCTGTAACATGTCCCAGTTCTTGGCAACGAAAACACCTGATGTTTCCCCAATTTGGTTTGCTGACAGGCAGTGGCTTCCCTTGCTTGGGCCGGCAAACTTCAGTCCTGGCACCAAAAATCCTCCCCCCCCTATTTCCTTGCCATGCTTACCACCCACTTCCCCTGGAACAGTCTTACCGGTTGCCTGGGGAGACCGTGGTTTTGGGTGGAAAGTCCGTGCGGCTGTAGGGGTGGTGACCAGGTTCTCTGCAGCAAAGTACCTCTCAACGAGCTCCACCAGGTTGTCTGCTGACTTGGGGTCTCCTTGACTCACCCACTTCTGCAGGGGAATTGGCAGTGACCTCAGGAATTGGTCCATGACCACACGCTCCACTATTTGTGGCGCAGACAGGGACTCCGGCTGTAGCCATTTCCGCACCAGGTGGATCAGATCAAACATCTGTGATCTTGGGGGCCTCTTTTCTTGGAAGAACCAGCTGTGGACCCGCTGAGCTCGAACAGCCAAGGTAACGCCAAGTCGTGCCAGGATTTCCCGCTTGACCTTCTCATAATCTCCCGCTTCTGCTGACTCCAGATCATAGTAGGCCTTCTGCGCTTCTCCAGAAAGTAAGGGGGCGATCAGTCCTGCCCACTGGGTTTGGGGCCAACCTTCCCTCTCAGCGGTCCGTTCAAATGTTAGTAGGAAGGCCTCTGGATCATCATCTGCCGTCATCTTTGAAAGAAAGCGACCCACATGGATGGCTGAGGGCTTGTCTCCAATATCCTTCATTATCGCAGGTGACCCCTGTGCTAGCGTCTCCATAACCTCAGTAAGGGTTTTCCTATCCGCTTTTGCAGCAGTGGCAAGCTGTTCAAACAGCCTCTGCGATTGCTTCTGTACAGCACCAATCTGTTGGAACAGCACCTTGGTTTGCTCCTGTGCGATAGCGTTGGCTTGCTGTTGTGCAGCGTTAGTTTGCTGTTGTGTAGCATTTGCTTGCTGCCATGCAGCGTTTGCTTGCCGCAATTCAGCGTTAGTTTGCTGTTGTGCAGCGTTTGCCAACACCATTTGTTTGAGGAGGTCCTCCATGTTGTCACTTTAGGTACTGGCCTTTTAAGTAGTAACTTACTACAGCTGGTCGCAGCCTCCACCATATGTAGCCTGGGGGACAGGTAGTCGGTACAAAAGCTCCCTGGGATGAGCAGGCACAGATACCAAGTCCATTGGATCAGTGAAAACACAGTGTGGTTTATTGGTGCTATATACAAAGTCAATGACAGGTGCTGTACAGTGCTGAAAACAAACAGAAGAAAAACTAACTAAACAAAAGCCTAGCCGTGTCTCGGCTCTAACTATACAGTATTTACAAGCCCTCACTACCAGGCTGGACAAGCCTAGCGCTTGTCAGCTTCCACATTCACAGAGTCACAAGTTTTACCAACCTTCTTGCTCTCACAGACCAGCGTTGTCTGTGTTTCCCAGGCAGAGCCAAGGCTGTCTGCTCAGGTGAGCTTTTAATTAACCTGTGGGAGAGAACCAACACCTGAAGTGGATCCTGGCTCAGAGATCCCTGAATGTATATGAGAGGAGCCTGGGAGATGTATAAACCCCGAATAGGACTTTCCCAGGCTCTCTCTGGGATGCTCTGTCACAGTATGTAGCACTACCCCCGTAAGAGCTGCTGGTTATTTTTGGTCCTGCCGTTACCCCACAGTTCAATGTATTCAAAACTTACTCGGCTCTAAATTGGGCAATGAGCCCACAGATGCATTCAACCGTCACTTAGTCTTTTTCTCAATGCTTTTTATTTAACACAACTTGTAGCCGTAGAGGGATGGAGGGTTAGGGGAAAGTTCAGATACCTTGTGCAGATCACTGAGGAACTTGAGATCCAGAAGACAAATACAAATCCTTGTCAGAGGATCTTGCTCACCCGGATAGGCCTCTTTCACTGGCCTAGCAGCCGGAATGATGCACGGACAAAAGTCTCTGCTACAGACTTGATGATAGCAATAACTATTTGTATAATCCTCTGCCACAGTATTCGGTGATCAGTAATAGACAAGCGAACACAGCTACACAGTACCTAAAGTTCCTTTAAGCCGATCCGGCAGCACTGTGAGGTAGATTGGTTAGGATGCATCCTCCAATTGAGTCACCAGGCTCCTCTTGAGATACCAGCCTTTCGCTCGATCCTCTCCAAGATGAGTCCTCACCCGGATCCTTCAATTGCTCGGCTTCTTCCCTTAGGTAAGACAGCACAGGACCACCTCTGAACCAGTAGGCCCCAGACAGGCTTCTGGGCTACTTGCAGTCACGTAGCCTCGGGCCAGCAGGCCCCGAGGCAGAAGAGCACTTGTCACATGCCTTAGGCCAGGCGGGCCATGAGGTCTGAGAGCGCGAAAGATGGCGTCTGCCCCTTAAGTATCCTCTCCCAGAATGCACAGCGGTGAACCACTCCCACTGGGCTGTTTCTGGGGAAAGGGACACCCAATACACCTTAGCCTGTTGTCCTTCCATCACTGGCCTGTGGTGACAACGACACCTACAGACAACAGTGTGGAACTGCACACAACACAGCCAATGCTGGAGCAGAGGCTAATTTAGCCATGATATTGAATCTGAACTATGTACAGAACAGATAACCTACTAAATTTACATGCAAGCGCCTGGTCAACAGGAGCAGGGTGCTACACGTATAAAACATACAGATTGGCATAAATATGAACATTATGCAATTCACATCAAAAGGAGAAATATATGGGAAAAATATCAAATATTAAACTTTTCAGTCCCAGGGAGTGTAAGACGACACGGGGCCACACGATGACACTGGAAGAGAAGCAGTTAACCTTAAGCTGCGTAGGGTTTTTTTTTTTTTTTTAAATCAAAGATGTTTATTGTAACAAAAATAGACAGAAAAAATACAGCAAAACAAATAGAAAAACTTTCACAGCTCACATGTAGGACACTAAGTTAGTCGTACAGTACTATTAGTAGCGCAAGAGGTACATTCCGACAGTATGCATAACATCCTCTGCCATCACAAATTATACAAGTCAGGCAATGCTTCTAAAGGGACTGCTCTTTCAGGAGTCCGCCCTACCATCTAAAATGCATATATTAAGCGATTCATATTCCCTGCTCTCGTTGCGTCTCAACCACTCACCCACCACCTATCTCAACAGCCTATCCGCGTAGGGGGTTTTTCACTGTCAGGGCAGTAAGGATGTGGAACTCTCTTCCACAATTGGTGGTGTCGGGAGGAAGTATGGATAGTTTTAAAAGACTCTTGGATGTGCATCTTAGCGAAAACAATATACGGGGATATGGGAAATGATTTTCCTACACACACATGCCTACACAGGTTGAACTGGATAGACTGTTGTCATTATTCAACCTAACCTACTATGTTACTAAGTGTAGCATGCGTTAAGAATGTAAAAAGATGCCTCAGCGGCTACCCTGAGGGGGGCCCGACATCCTTTGCTCGGCTCCTTTCAGAGTTGGGGTTGAGGGATGTTTGGAGGCTTAACCATCTGCAGGCTAAATGGTACTCATGTCATTCAGCCATGCATGGTGGCCTTTCCAGAATTGATCTTGGCCTAGGCAATGATAAGATGCTTGTATTTTCCTTGCGCTATGAGGCTAGAACTGTTTCTGACCATTCCCCTTTCTGTGTTGTGATTCTCACATCTGGTGTGTCTAAGCAGGTCTGCTGGAAACTCAACACGTTCTGGCTGTCACTCTTCCCTAGCCCTGACCCCATCTATGCTTATACGTCTCAATAAACATTCAGTTAGTCTCAGCTTTTTCTGGGATACGCTGAAGGCCTATTTAGGGGTCAATTTATTAAATATAAAAATTCTATCAAGACTAGGACCAGGGCTTGGGAACAATCCGTCCTTCGGGAGGTTGAGAGGGCTGAGTCTGCTTTTGTGGATTCCCCCTCTGAACATACTGAGAGGGTCTGGCAAGAGGCCCAACATGTTGCTATAAGCATATGGTTCTGACAAAGGCGGAAAATAAACGGTTCTTTCTTCAACAGAAATATTTTGAGGAAGGGGAGGGTACGGGCCACATGCTTGCAATGATGGTGAGGTTGCAGAGAAGATCATCCCATGTAGCGGCGATCACCAATTCCTCGGGGGACATGCTTTCCTCACATGTAGAGATTTTGTCCACTTTTAGAGATTTCTATGCTGATGTGTATTCCTCTAAGGTCTCGCCTACTGTAGTAGAAATCAACTCCTTCTTAGACACATGCCGAATCCCGCAACTTCCGGCTTTAGATGTCGAACAATTGAATGCTCCTCTCTCGGTTGATGAGATGTTGGAGGCCTTGGCGCTCTCCTCTCCTGGTAAGTCTCCGGACTCGGACGGCTTGCCGGCGGAGGTGTACAAGTGCTATTCTGACACTTTGATGCCGCATCTACGGGAGGTGTTGGTGGATGCGCTAAAAAAGGGTAGTCTGCCCCCATCTATTAATGAGGCGATTATTGTCCTGTTATGAAACCTGGTAAGGAGGCCCATTCCCCAGATTCCTACAGGCCCATTTCATTATTGACAACGGATGTGAAATCACTGGCAAGGGTGCTGGCTACCAGATTGGCTAAAGTCATACACAAAATAGTTCATAAAGACCAGTCAGGGTTCATCCCCTCTCGATCCACGGCCCTTGATATTAGACGTCTCTTCCTTAACCTTCAGATACCTGTCGATAACCCGGATCAGAGAGCGATTCTCTACCTAGACGCAGCTAAGGCCTTTGACAGCGTCGAATGGCCCTATTTGTGGGAAGTATTGAGATGATTTGGACTCCGAGATAATTTTATTAAATGGGTACGATTACTTTATGCAGCTCCCACAGCTAGGATCCGCGTCAATGGAGACCTCTCAGACCTTTCCCTCTTTTTAGGGGCACAAGACACGGGTGTCCTGTATCACCCCTGTTATTTGCGTTGGCCCTTGAACCGCTTGTGGCTACTATTAGGTCATCTACTTCTATTGTGGGCTTCACCAGGGGTCTGAGCATAGAGAAGGTCTTCCTTTGTGCGGATGACACGCTGCTGTATCCAGGGGACATGGATACTTCACTAAGGCTATGGAGGTGATTCAGCACTTTGGCTCCTTGTCGGGATTCTCCATCAACTGGAGTAAATCTGTTATTTTACCAGTGGATGACCCAACGATTTTGTTGCCGGTTGCTGCGGAGTCCATCAAGGTAGTCTCCTCATTTAAATATCTGGGGGTGCAGGTCAGTGGTGTATTTAGGTTTTGTGCTGCCCTAGGCCTGACTAAACTCATGCAACCCCTAATTTAAATATGATCCACCCCTTCCTGTCAAGGTCACACCCCTTCCTGTTTAAGACCCACCCTGAAATTTTCCAGTGGGGACACTAATTCTGAGGGCCTTTGTGGGGGGGGGAGATTTCCTCTCACTTCCTGTTTGGCTATGGGGCGGGAAATTAAGGGAAATGAACAGATGGCAAAAAAACATTAACATATAACCATCCCTTACTCTATCCAAAGTGGAAAAAAGTGTTGCCTATAGTTCTACTTTAAGCACAAATTTCTGCTAAATTTATGGAGGACTAAGAGGTTATAAGCATGCCAGTGGTGCAGCATAAAACATATAGCACAGTGATGGAGGGATGTGGTCCAGGCAGTGAGCAGAGGAAGGAATGGGGGCGGGAACAAATAAATCCATCTGTTTATTTTTCTCATCAGCAATCAACAGAAATATAATTAGGATTCCTTAATATGCACAACTGACACAAGCAAAGGATTTCAGGAGAGTCCTTCTACCTACCTGCCAGGTATAGGCAGGGCTGGTCCAAGACATTGTGCTGCCTGGGCCCAAGAATGAAATGCTGCCCCCCCCCCCCCCAAAAAAAAAATCCTATGCCCATCCAGTAAATGAGACGTTTCCATAAAGCAAAGAGAGAGCCCAATATATTCAGCACGAGACATCCCATATATTCAGCAAAGAGACATGCCCCTTCTAGGGTGACCACTTGTCCCGGATTGCCCAGGACAGTCCCACATTTTGCAGATCTGTCCCGGGCACCTTCATTCCAGGACAATACAGTGTCCCGGAATGAAACTGACACAGCCACCCCCAGGTCAATCTGATGCCCCCAAAAAAGGCCGCCACGTGACCGCTTTACTCACCGACCGTACTTGTCCTGGCCGGGAATGCCTGGAGGAGCACAATCCCCGCCCCCTGCTTGTGATTGGAGAAATCATAAATCCCACCTCTTGTGTCCAATCACTGTGCTGTGATTCGTTACAGCACAAGCTGATTTTTGGGAAGGGAGGGTGTCTCTGAATGGTAGTTTAAAAATGTGGTCACCCTAGCCCCTTCCTGCAAAGAGTATTGTGTAGCACCACAAAAGCTCCCCCCTTTCTCTCCACTGCCACCGACCAGCTACGCTCTGATCCCAGCTCAGTGATGCAACATAATGCAGAACAACAGCGCTGCAGTGGCGGCTAGGGTGACCACATTTCCAAACTGCCATTCAGGGATACCCCCCTTCCTTCCCAAAAAAAGATGAGGGGGGGGGTGTAGTCTCGCTGACAGGGAATTTGGCAGCGGGTGATTTGTCGGGCAAATAGCTGGTGTTAGCACTTAAATCATCCTAACATTATGATTGATATGGTGTCAGGATGATCAAATCACATTATTTATATTACTACATTGTAATATATAATGAAATAGTTTAACTCACCATAATGCAGAATCAGTGGAAGCCCTGAGCTTGTTATTTGCCACCATTGCTTGCCACCAGATGTAGCTTATTGCTTGCCACCGTTGCCTGCCACCAGATGCAGCTGTGCCACTTGCCACCCATAGCCTGCCACAACATGCAGCGTGTCACTTGTCAACATTGCCTGCCACCAGATGCAGCCTGTCACTTGTCACCATTGCCTGTCACCAGATGCAGCCTGTCACTTGTCACCAATGCCTGTCACTAGATGCAGCCTGTCACTTGTCACCATTGCCTGTCACCAGATGCAGCCTGTCACTTGTCACCGTTGCCTGTCACCAGACGCAGCCTGTCACTTGTCACCGTTGCCTGTCACCAGACGCAGCCTGTCACTTGTCACCATTGCCTGTCACCAGACGCAGCCTGTCACTTGTCAGCATTGCCTGTCACCAGATGCAGCCTGTCATTTGTTACCAATGCCTGTCACCAGATGCAGCCTGTCACTTGTCACCGTTGCCTGTCACCAGATGCAGCCTGTCACTTGTCACCATTGCCTGTCACCAGATGCAGCCTGTCACTTGTCACCATTGCCTGTCACCAGATGCAGCCTGTCACTTGTCACCATTGCCTGTCACCAGATGCAGCCTGTCACTCAGCCTGGCTCTCTCTCCCTCCCCTTCAGCTGGGCATGCTGGGGGCTGCAGTTTCCCCCCTAGAATTGCAATGGGCCAGCCATTTGCACTACATATCCCATAATCCTCTTTTCTCCTATTTGGTTTTTTCCCGGCCAATGGGAGGAAAAGTGGGAAGAAACATAGCGGTGGCTGTCCTAGGAACAGCAGCATGAGGAGGAGAAGGAGGGGGGAGAAGAGCCCACAGCTGCTTTCTCTCCACACACACAGCCGCTCCGATCTCATGCTGTGTTGCTGCCCGCTAACAGAAGGGGGAATGAGCAGGAAACAACAGCGATAGCAGGCAGCACTGATCCTCGGACCGCTCGCCGCTCCTAACTTGCTGAGAGGAACACATACAGGGAGGAGGTGGGTGGAGCTAGCGGAGGAGGAGGAAGTTAAATCCTCCTCCGCAATGAATGGTGGGCCTCTCTCTCCTTCTCTCCTGACGTCACTGGTTGCTAGACACAAAGCGGTCCGCGGCTAGCAACCAGTTTGGGCAGGGAAGCAAGGGCCGCTGGTGAGACCCTTGAAGTGGGTCTTGCCACTGCGGCCAGTGACAGCGGCGCCAGCGAAGCTGTACAAGTATGACACTAGATGGAGGGAAACCCAGGTCCTCAGGCAGTGTGCCCCTGTTGCCGCCCCTCTTAAAGTGCCGCCTGGGACCATGGTCCCACCGGGTCCCATGGTAGGGCCGGCCCTGGGTATAGGTGACTATGTCAGTGTCCCTTGTGTCTGTGCCATCCCTATCATACCAGCAGCAGTGAGGTCGCTTTATGGGGGTGCCAGACACCTCATAAGACTAAAAGTGTAGCGCAAGCTGGCGGGGACTCTTTTCATGCTGCCCCCCTGCAAAGTACTGCCCTAGGCCTGGGCCTTGTTGGCCTAGGCCAAGATACAGCATTGGTGCAGGTTACAGCCAACCCACTGACTTACCTTGAAGACACTCTTCTACCCCTTTTTAAAAGACTTGAAATGACGTGTAACACTTGGTGTAAACTCCCACTATCAGTCATAGGTAGGATAAACCTTATTAAAATGGTTTGGTGCCCCCAATTGCTGTACATCATGCCTAATTCCCCTCAGTGGATACTCTGTAGATGGTTTACCCGTATAGATACCTTGTTCAGATCCCTAATTTGGAAGAAAAAAGTAGCTAGGATCAGTCTTTCTACTCTGCAATATGGTAAAGATCAGGGAGGAGCTGCAGTTCCCAACCCTAAGCTTTACTTTTATTCTTCCCAACTACAGCACCTGGGTGGATTGGGGCTCATGGGCGAATCCGACTCTATTGAGAATCTATTGCGGACGGGAACACAAGACACTACCTCACCTGCCACAAATGGCACCCACTGTTGTTCTTATGAAAAAACTCTGGTCCACGGTTAGGTCTAGTTTGCGGATCTCAGGATTTCTAGAAGACAACCCTAATTTAGCGGAAATATTCAAATTGGACGGTTTCCAGACATGGAAGCTGGCTGGTATTTGCAATATTGCCCAACTGTATACTCAAAATATACAAAAATCATCATTCCTGGACCTACAGACAGAATTTAACCTCACCAGACATCAGTTTTATAGATACCTTCAGGTCCGACATGCTCTACAGGCTCAGGGCCGGATCTCTACTCTCCTGCTTACCAGTCACCCCACTAATAAAGGACTTTTCGGTCAGGAGAAAAGGGGCCTAATTTCTCATATTTACTCTAGTTTACTGTCATCCACGCAAGACTCAGCGACTTTACCGAGTAGAAGGGGCTGGACAGAGGACCTAGGGGACATAAATGGCGAAACCTGGGACATATGTTTGCAAGCAGGACCACTCACGTCCGTATCGCAATCGCATAGATTATCTCACTTATTTTTATTGCATAGGGCCTACCGCACACCTATACAACTGCATCGTTGGGGAAGGAGAGACTCATCCATATGCCCTAAACATTGTGGGGAGAAGGGGTCGCTCATTCACCTGATGTGGCGCTGTCCCAGGTTGCCCCGGTATTGGGGTGATATTACTGGGGTTATTTCCTCAGTCTATCAAGTCAGTGTCCCTTTGGACCCCCTAATATGCATCTTGGGAGCGGTAGATGAAGAAGTATACCCCCCCTATTAATATAGCGGTGATCAGACTATTGTACTTAGCTAGAAAGCTGGTGGCCAGGTTTTGGCTGTCCCCACACGTCCCGACCAAAAAACAGTGGGTGGTTCAGGTTAAGTACATCCTCATACGAGAGCACCTAACATATCAGCATAAAAATGCAGCCCGGAAATTTTACTCCATATGGCAGGCCTGGCTGGAAACCCCTGAACTGGCACCCCCGTGACTGATTCTAAATCGGTTGCTACAAGTATAAGAGGCACTTGTATTTGATTGGTGAACAGACTCTTTTTTTGGGTATTCATTGGGCAGGCAATGTAATCAATGTACATGCCCTCTGTTTGTAGAGGGGGTGGGTTCAATTAGGCGGGTAGACTGAGGGCGATATTGTTTATTAAATGGCCCGTTGGCCCTATGTTTGGTTGTGTTGGGTTGGCGGGGTTACACTTGCCCAGCCAGCGCAGTGTTTCTTTCCTTCTCTGTCAAGATATGTCATTGTAATGCTTTTGGTGCCACTGCTTTATTTTCTTTGTTCGCATTACTCATGCTTCACAGATGTAACAAATACTGTTCTTTTGAATGTAATCAGTAATTTGTATTTAATTTTGTTGGCACAATAAACCTTTTTTCTGATTTAAAAAAAATCACTCACATAAAAATAAGTGGGCACAGCATTTCAAAGGATAATCTTTTGGGTATCCAATAGACATGTGCAATTAGTTTAGTTCCGAATCAGTTTTTTAATGAATTTTGAAAATTCAGAATTTCTGAATTTGGAAAACTGAAAATTTGAGATTCGAAAATTCCAAATTTAGAAATTCGAAAAATCAAAATTTGAAGTTAGGAAATTGTTAAGGGGTTAGGGTTGGGGGCTAGGGTTAGGAGTTAGGGTTTGGGCTTAGGGTTAGCGGTTAGGGGGGTAGGGTTTAGAGGGTTAGGGTTAGAGGGTTGGGGTTAGGGTTAGGGTCAGGGCCAGGGTTTCCCTTTGAAGAATAAGGCTAGGACTCAGGAATTGCAATAGGGACCTCCCCCAAAGGTCAAATGTCAGAAGGCAGGTTCCCAGAGGTCAATGGTCACAAGGCATGGCTGACCCAATCCCACTAAAGTGTACAGCATACACCAACTAAGTCGGGGAATGAACAAGTCGGAATACCGAAATTTCGAAAATTAGGAAATTCAAGATTTCGGAAATTCTAAATTCTATATTTTGGAAATTTGGAGATTAGGTATTGAAATTTCCTTTCAAATTTTGGCTGTTAGTGAACGTAACGAATACGAATTCATCCGAAGTTACGAATTATCCAAAATAATTATCCAAAATAATAAATTATTTTGTAATAATAATAATTGTAAAATCTTTTTATTATTAATTTGTTTCATTCCATTGGTTTAGATGTTCCATTCGTTATTTCGGATAATTCGGAACTTCAGATAAATTTGTATTCGTTACATTCACTAACAGCCAAATTTGAAAGTAAATTCCAATACCTGTAATTTAATAGTTAATATTAGTTAGTTATCATTTAGAATTTTACAGATTTTTCTTTCTTTTTTTTCAGATTTTCGAAATTCTAAAATTAGAAAATTAGAAATTTGGAAAATTAGATTTCCGATTTTTTTAATTTCCGAAAAAATCAAAAAAACGAATGAAACGAAAAAAATATATTTTTCGGCAGTGCACATATCTAGTATCCAGCAGGTGACAATCTCTCCAGTTTCTCCAGTGGACATGGATGAGAGAAGAACAAAAAACAAAGAGCACACCACTCTCAGTGTAGTACTCATTAAAAAGCTAGTGTAGTAAATAAATAAACAGTATTGCACTCGCATGTAGTTTAAAAAAAATAGCATTAATATAGGCTTCCAACAGGTGGCATACTCCTTTGGTCCCAACAGTTGGCATCACAAAGGATGGATGGTGTAATCCTCTAGTGCAGGGATATGCAATTAGCGGACCTCCAGCTGTTGCCAAACTACAAGTCCCATCATGCCTCTGGCTCTGGGTGTCATGCTTGATGCTGTCAGAGTCTCGCTTTGCCTCATGGGACTTGTAGTTTGGCAACAGCTGGAGGTCCGCTAATTGCATATCCCTGCTCTAGTGGATGGCCTCCATCTAGTGGGAAGCAGTACTGGGTAACCGAGAACCAGGAACAGCCGGCTGTGGATGAATAGGTGGCAGCTGCTGTGGACCACAAAGAAGCAGCAACATGTTGGCGCTAATACTTCTGATAGCATTTGTGATGGGAACAATGAAGTGGGAGCCAGATGGTTTTTTTTTGGGATGTGAGGAATGGGATAAATGTAGCTAGCAAGCATCTTAGAAAGGCCTGAAAAGCCTAAAGTTTTATTAGAGTAACGTGACTCCAGAAACTCTGCCTCCCCTTCCCCATATCCCTACCTCTCTACCTTGTGTTTTCTTTACCTTGTTTCAATTTCCTCTTTTAAATATTTTATTGAGAATAATACAGTACAGGTTATTTATACAACGTTTTATATGAGCACAAGATATATCAATTTCGAAGACAGGGCTTCTCAAAAGCATAAACAGAAGGTATATATTTTGTATAATTGTACTGTACAAAGTATAATTAAAAAAAAAAAGTAGTGGATTAAGACCAATATACTAAGTAAACTAATTGAAACATCAAAATTTAGACCATATCAAATAATTGACATAGTTAAATGTGGAGGAGACAGGGTTTACCGTAGTTTTAAAAATAAATTGTTATATATAAAAGGGATAGAGGTAAAACATGTTTCTAATCCAGGGCCAAGATCTAACCATGTAGCTTGGCTTATTCTGGTGAGAAAGAATAGCGACCTAGCTATCCCATAAGCAATGGCGGCCCGTCCATAGGGGGAGCATGTGCGCCCCCCCTCCCAGGCAGTCACAAAAAAAAAAATTAAAAAAAAAAAAAATGTTTAAAATGGCCCTTTAATCAAAAAAAAAATAAAAAAAAAAGTCCTTAAGTGCACGTTGTCCGAGCGCTGGACACAGTGGTATGGGAAACGCCACGTCAGTGCAATCACAAGATTGCAGACGAGGCGTTTCATTTGCAGGCTTTAAACCTGCTTTGCAGCGCTTTCCTTTGCACTACACAGCATCCGGTCCGGGTGCTTTGTATACTAGTAACGACATCACTTCCGGTTTTCACTGCCAGGGATACCCAGAAGTGATGTTATCAGCTCCTTGGAAAGCACGGCTGAGCGGAGCTATGTCGAGTGGAGTGTGGATTCTGGAGGCAGGACCCTGTGTCAGGCAGGGAGCAGGTCACTAATGGGGTGGATGGGCACGGAGCTGACTGTCAGTGACAGTGCTGAACCTGAGCCTGAAGCTGAAGGTGAGTGTGGGGATCAGAGGTTCTCTCTCTCTCTCTTCAGCTGAGAGAGAGTTCATTTCTCCTGTCATGTCACTTTCTCGCAGCATGGCTCTGCTGTGCTCAGTCTGACTTGGATGACTCCATTTGTTGTGTTCACCCCTCTCCCCCCTCCCTCCAGATTGTTCTCCACTGGCTCTCCCTGTCATATGTCTCCCCTCTGTCTCTACAAAGCTGCTCAGATGTTCTTATCTTCTCAGTCCCAATGAGTTAGGCCCCTTTCACGCGGTGGCGGTATAGCGGTGCGATTTTCAGCGCCGCTATACCGTCGTTATCACCGCGGTATGCGGCTGCTAGCGGGGTGAATTTAACCCCCGCTAGCGGCCGAAAAAGGGTTAATACCGCCCGCAAACCGCGGCTATTACCGTGGTGTCCCATTGATTTCAATGGGCAGCCGCGGTAAAGGAGCGGTGAACACACCGCTCCTTCACCGCTGTAAAGATGCGGCTAGCAGGACTTTTGGAGCGGTCCTGCTAGCGCACCACTTCAATGTGAAAGCCTTCGGGCTTTCACATTGAAGAATACAGGGCACAATTCTTCAGACGGTATAACAGCGCTAATATTAGCGCTAAACCGCCTGGAAAAACGTGCCAGTGTGAAAGGGGCCTTAGTCTCCCTGCAGCCTTTTTCTCCTGTACTTCCCCTCTTATCAGACCATTTTATCTCTCTGAGGATCCCAGCACTCCAACTGCTCAGCCTAATATATATTATCTGCTCTCTCCCCCCAACACAGGCACAGCTGATCAGCTATATTCCATTGCCTGTGTTACTCGATGTTTAACATATACTGTGCATAGTGTAGGTGTTTTCCAAGCTTTTGCAATGGTTTGTTTTGCAGCTGTGGTGATTAGGAGTAAAAGTTTGAACTGACGGTGTGTTAGTGATTGCGGTTCATTATTCAGGATTGCTACCGTTGGGTCAGGAGGTAAGTTGGTTTTGAATATGGTGGAGAGAATCTTGAATATTTCCAACCAAAAGGTTCAGACTTTGGGGCAGTCCCACCAAATATGTAAATGTGTGCCCAGGTCAGAGCAACCTCAAAAACAATGAGAGGAGTATTGGGGAGAAAACTTTGCGATCCTGACCAGTACTAGGTACCATCTTGTGAGCACCTTGTAATTGGTCTCTAAGGACTCTCTATTTGGAGTGGTCGTTTTAGTATTTTGCCATATTTGTGTCCAATTTAGAGTGTCTGGTTGAAGGTTTAAATCAGTTTCCCATTTTGCAATGTAAGATAGGGGGGAAGCAGATGTGTGCGATAGAAGTAGCGCGTAGAGATTAGAGATAAGTCCACGTCTGTGAGGATCAGAGTTACAGGTTTGCTCAAAAAATGTCAAACTTGGGGAAGGTGAGTCTGAGGGGGCATTCTGGGATAGAAAGTGTTTTATTTGTAGATAATGGAATGTTTCCGTATGTGGCAGAGAATGTGTTTCTTGAAGTGCAGAGAAAGGAGTAATGGTTGTGGATTTGTAAAAGTGATGGGCTCGTATTAGTTCTGTGTTTTGACCAAACTTTGAAAGATGAAGGGAGTGTCCAAGCTGGGTAAAAGGAAGGATTATTAAGGAAAGAAAGAAGGGGATTATGACTAGATTGAAGACCAAAACGAGTTTGTAATCTATCCCAGATTGAGAGACTAAGCTTCGTGACGGGGTCTATTATTGTTCGGCGTTGTGCCGGTGAAAGCCATAAGAGATTTGCTACAGATAGGGGGTCACAATCGACAGATTCCATCATTACCAAAAGGGGAGTTTCTTTAGTGGCATGGTATTTTGGCAGTTGGGCTAGTTGAGCTGCATAGTAATATTTGGAGAAATTGGGAACACCTAATCCACCTCTAATACGGGCTGCATATAGTGTAGGAAGTGGAAGACGGGGTTTAATTTTCTCCCAAATTAATTGGTGTGCTTTTCTTTGTAATATACGTAGAAAATATGCCGGTACCTGTATCGGGAGTACTCTAAAAAAATATAGAATTTTAAGTAAAATAGACATTTTGATAACTGTGATTTTACCCATCCATGCTAACGGTAAGGAAGACCTGCTCTTCATAAGTTTAGTGAGTCGGGTTAGCATGGGTGGGTAATTAGCTGCATATAGATTGGCTGGATTCGCTGTGAATGTGATTCCTAAATATGTAATTTGTGTCGATGACCAGGTAAATGGAAGGGAGTTCAGTAACTGTGTCTGTAAATCAGGTGGAATGGAGATGTTTAGGGCTTTGGACTTATGAGAATTTTGAGTCCTGAAATTAATCCAAAATTGGTAAGAGTTTCTATGAGGTTCGGAGCCATTATAAGGGGTGAAGTGAGAAATATTAGGACATCATCCGCAAACATACACAATTTATGTTGATAGCCTCCAAGGCCTTTTATATTCTCATTAGAACGTATCAATTGGGCTAGGGGTTCTATTGCCAAAGCAAATAGAAGCAGGGAAATGGGGCACCCCTGCCTGGTTCCTCTTTCAATGACAAAGGGGTCAGAGCGGTATCCAGATTAGGAGGCGTATGCCGTAGGGTTTTGATATAAAGAGGTGATCCATTGTATAAAATGTGTTCCGAAACCCCACCGGCATAGGATTGAGTTTAGATATGGCCAAGAAAGCGAATCAAACGCCTTTTAGATGTCAATGGAGAGGAAGCAGGCGGGGATGCTGCGGGAACATACCATATGGGCTAAAAGGGTAGCGCGTCGTATGTTGTCTCCCGCTTGTCTCGATGGGATAAAAATCAGTCTGGTCTTTATGGATTAAGGATCCTATTATTGAGTTAAGTCGGTTGGAAAGAATTTTAGCTAGTATCTTTATATCTAAATTGAGAATTGATATAGGTCTGTAGTTGGACCAGGATGTGTTGTCAGTATTAGGTTTAGGTATCATAGCAATGGATGCTAGGTGGGATTCAGATCTAAAGGAATGGTTTGAGAGGAGGGAATTGAAGGCTTCAACCATAAGGGGGGATAGTATAATAGCAATATTTTTTATAGTAGGTTGCTGAGAAGCCATCAGGGCCTGGTCGTTTACGAGGTTTTAATTGCTGTACGGACTTCTAAATCAGAGATTGGCTTATCCAGTATGTCTTTTTGGGCAGCCGATAAAGAAGGGAGTTGAATGGAGGATAGTAGGGTATTAAAATGTTTTTGGTTATATTTATGAGTATCCCGATACAAGTTAGCGAGTCCTCTACGGAACTCCTGGAGCATTTTCCTGGGGTTACTGGTAAAGGTGTCTTTAGTAACTTAAAGTCGAATTGGTTTGGGGGTATGGTCAGCTTTACATAGAGCTAATGCTAAGAAACTGTTCGGCTTATTCGCTTTCATATAGAAAGAATGTGTGGATTTACGGAGAATTTTCTCGGCCGAATCCGGCAGAAATAGATTGAGTTCTAAGCAAGCTTTTTCATAGTTTCGTTTATTAGACAGAGAGGGCAAGTTTTGAAAATTCTCAGAAGCTTTAAATAATGCTTTGTCAAGTTGTTTATGAAGTTGCCTCTGTAATTTACGTTGGTGTGACGTTTGGCTGATACATACCCCCCTGATGGATGGTTTAAGGGCTTCCCATAATGTTAGGGGATCAATATCAGTAGATGTATTATTTGTTAGGTAGTCCTGAATAGCTTTTTCTATGTTTTTCCTACAATTTGGGTTAGTGAGTAGTCTGTCATTCATACACCATGATCTGGAGTCTGGTCTTGGAACCAGAGATGAAAAGGTTGTCTTAGTCGCAAACTCCATCCTCCAAATGCATGCAGACCAGGGCAGTAAAACCCTGCTCCACAGGCACAGGGGAGGGCAATGAGACAAAAACGGGAAGAAAAAATTAATACATTTTTTTTTTTTTTAAAACATGTAATTGTAATCTTTACCATCAGTATTTGTGACAAACAGTAAGGCATGTCATAGAGTAAATTATTTCAGTATGTGTGAAAATAAAGAAGAGAACTAAGACTGTAAGGTCAAACATCACCTAGAAGTAAACATCAGTCCATCACTTCTTCTGGGGCTGGTGGTGAAGAGGCAAACCGACTCCTCTTATAGGTACTGGAATGTCCTTGTGGATCAGGAATGTTCTGGGAGTTCTTGGGAGAACCCGAATTTGCTCGGCGTTTGGATCCCTCCATAGTTGTTTCAGGTGTTGACAAACGAAGATCCTGTATCACTTCAATAAGGTCATCTACAGTTTTGCAGTTATAAGAGGTGCCCTTATGGGCAAAGTGGATGGCAAAGGGGAAGCTCCAACGATAAGAAATGTGATGATGTTGAAGAGTCTGTAAGTGGGATTTCATCACCTTTCTTTTCCATAGGGTTTGCTGCGAGAGATCCTGGAAGATTTGGTAGCGGTATCCCTGGAAGGTTAAAGAATCCTTATTGCAGGCAACTTCCATTAACTGTTCTTTAGTGCGAAAGTAATGTAGTTGTATTACTATATCCCTGGGGGGGGGGCCATCATCTCTTCTGGGAGCCAGAGTTCTATGAATCCTGTCCATTTCTAGGCGTTCTATGGGTATTGATGGAGCCAGTTCCTGAAAGAGCGCCGTAATGGTAGATTGGAGGTCTTCTATTGACTCAGGTATGCCACGGACTCAGAGATTAGACCTCCTGGCTCGGTTCTCAAAGTCTTCAAGACGGGAATAGAGGGTAGAATTTTCCTCCCCAGTTCATCATTATGATTATTTGTGATAACATCAAGTTGATCCATTTTCTGTTCCAAAACAGATGTGCGGCGTCCCACCTCACGAATCTCTTTTGTGAGCTTTTCAGTAATGGTATCTGAGGTGTTTTGTAATGCCTTTTGTAGAACCTTCTCAAACTAACAGAGAAGGTCAGAGCCAGGGGGAGACTTCTGTAATGTAATAGGAGTCATTCCAAAGTCAAATTCTAGGTCACCTTTCTGTGAGGAAGGAGAAATCCTTGCTTGTGACTGTTTCTGTGACAGGGCTGAGCGGGTGGCTGACGCTGCCGTCATTTTAGATGCAGTTCTAGTCAGAGTGTCTAGACTCTTTCCCGGCTTAGTTTTAGTTTTTTTTCCCGCTGTACATAATATTGAATTGTGCCCAAGAGTTCCAGCAGCAATATAGTTACTGTGTGGAAACAAAATTTCGGCTTATGACACGCTTTATGAGGCTAACGGGTCCCGGTGTTCATTGAGCTCTAAGCAGCCATGTCCTGCTTAGTTAACCGTGCGCATGCGCCTCGTTTCTATTTCCTTTGCTCCATAACAATCTATCATATCCCTCCTCTACATTCCCCTTTGGTTAGCATTTTGATTCAGCTCCTATTCCAGACTTACTCTTGTGTCAAACGACGTCATCATCTTACCTGATTAGAAAAATTTACCTGAAAGACAAATTTCACTGCTGGAAAAATAACCAAAATTCTCTTCCATTAGTCCTCTTAAAAAAATACCCTCAAAGTACCGAACTTCATAATACCCTTTTGTCATATAACTCACTTGGTATTTTTGGATATTTGTATTTAACCCTTTTATCAAAAGCAATAAAACTCTTGCAAACGAAATATGTGATTTCCTATCTTGGAGAACTCTAGAGCTAAAACCTCTTCCTCCTTTAGGCCTGGTTCACACTTATGCAGGTTGCAGTTTGCATATTGTAGGTGCATTTAGCGTTTTTCCAAACATGCGTTTCATCCATTGAAGTGTATGGAACCAAAATCCAGAAAAAGTCCCCGGCCCTTTCCATAAAATGCACAGATGTGAACTACATCCATAGGAAACCATATTAAATGGACTGTAGTGGGTTTCTGCAAAACTGAAAACATACTAAAAGATGCATAGGTTATGCATTTTTAGTGCATTTTGCAGATTTGCACTACAGTCCATTTACTGTGGATTCCTATGGAACACACTCTGAAGTGCAAATCTGCAAAATGCAAAAAGCACAAAAAATGCATTGGTGTGTATCCAGCCTTAAATCTAAACCTGCATCAAGGTCCCTGCAGCTGTCATGGTATTGGGATGGATTCACACCTATGCAGTTTTAGTGCATTTTGCAGATTTGCTCTACAGTCCATTTAACATGGTTTCTTATGGAACACGTTTTGGAGTGCAAATCTGCAAAATACAAAAAACGCTAAAAATACATAGGTGTGAATCCAACTTTCCTCAATAGTTAGGCCTGATTCACACCTATGCATTTTTAGTGCTTTTTGCATTTTGCAGATTTGCACTACAGAACGTGTTCCATAGGAAACCATGTTAAATGGACTGTAGTGCAAATCTGCAAAATGCAAAAAGCACTAAAAATACATAGGTGTGAATCAGGCCTGATGCCGCGTACACACGACCGTTTTTTCCGTCGAGAAAAATTAAATTTTTCCCTTTGGACGAGAAAAACGATCGTCTGTGGGCTTTTTGTCGTTTTTCTCGACGGGAAAAACGGCATTAATCACGACGAGAAAAATTAGAACATGCTCTAATTTTTCTCGTAGTGATTCCCATCGTTTTTTTTCGGCGGCAGTTTTCCCATAGGGAAACACTGCTGTGGAGCCCACACACGGTCGTTTTTTTTGACCAAAAAAAAATCTAATTTTTCACTGTCGAAAAAAACGATCGTGTGTACGCGGCATCAGGCTCGATTCACACCTATGCATGTTGCTTTTGAGCGTTTTTGCAGTGCTTGCCGTGTTTTTCAACATGCGTTTTTACCGTGTTTTTACCGCGTTTTTACGGCAATTTGCATTTTTTTTTTATTATACAGTAATTTTTATTTTTTTACATTTCCTTAAAAAAAAAAAACGCAAATCGCGGTAAAAACACAGCAAAAACGCGGCACTTGCGTTTTGGATGCAGGTCCATTGACTTCTATTACATGCAAAACGCTGCTTTTTGCAGGAAAAAAAGTCCCGACCCTTTCCAAAAACGCAGAGGCACAAAAATGCATTGATGTGAACATGTTCCTTAGGAACCCATGTTAAAACATTTCCATGCATTTCTGCAAAATGCAAAATGCACCAAAAAACGCATTAGTGTGAATCAAGCCTCAGACTGTGTGGAGGTGACTGGTAATAATAGATAGGATAACTGATAGAAGCCAGTAAGCTGTCAGGAAATGTGACTTCATCTTACATTACTGTGCCTGGGGAAGTTTTTAGGGTGTAAACAGTTTTCTTCTATTCGTCTCTGGACTTTTTGATCATTTATTTTATGAACAATATTCCCATACCTATAAAATGGCTGTTGGGTTGGGGGGCTTTTTTTTTTCTTTACATGAAGGGGCTTTTTAACAACTTGCGCGTGATGAGTGCACAGTTGTCAAGCTGCTAAGATGTATGAGATAATCTCCCAGGAAATTTAAAATAAGCAGCTCTTGAGTTCCAAAGAATTTCACCAGTATGTTTGTAACCAGTTTTTTTTTCATTTGTGTAGCGGGTACTTACTTTCCCGCCGTAAGTTTTGAATTTTTCAGTGACACCAGTGGTGTGTCTCCGGAGGTCCACTGGGTGGCGCTGTCACTATGGGCCGACGGATGGATAGCGCTGTGTGCTGAGCTTACTTTTGTCCTCTCTGGGCAGCGGTATGGTGGGGCGGGGAACCCGCCGTGCTTGCTGGGAGAGGGGATAAAAGGGGCCGGCCATCTTGGTCACGGGGGTTGTTGGTCCCTGGCACCTTTAGCCTGCGGACGGAGTTCGTGTTTGTCCTCTAGGCAGACTAGGCCTAGAGGACCACCGGAGATCGTGTTCCACCCTTGGCACCTTTAGCCTGGGGTGAGGTACTCGGACGGCGGTCCGGAGCTCAGTGCCCAACACAGAGTTCCGCGAGGGAAGGATCCTAGGGTACTCCGGAGATGGATGCCTGAATCCGAGGTGGGCGTAATGGACCGGGAAGAGCTCCTCATCTGAAGACCCGGTGCAGCATACTGCCGGTGATGGGTGAGCCTCTTGTCGGAGACCGTCCGGAAGGTGAATTTCCCTCGTGCGGAGACCATAACCCACTCTTTGGAGGAGAGTGGAGGATCGAACTTGTGTCTGGGCCTATTCATACACACACCTCCTTTTCTGTTCTATAGCCAAGGGAGTCCATGTTATGTTCTAAATAAAGGAGTGTTGGACTTTAATGGTGTGTGGCTCAAGTTTCTGGCAGACGAGGTTCTCGGAGACTCTTGGAGGGAGGATCCGATGCACAACACAGGCCCGAAGGTAAAGGAAGGCATTGCTGATACCACTTGTACACCTGTGGTGGAAGCCAGGCGTAGCGCACCCTCTCCCTCCCCTATCATACCCCTACACCAGAGACATTGCGAGCAGAACTTTAATAGAGGGGACGGGGAGACGGGAGGAACTGCCCGCTACATTTGTATAAATTCTTACTGCTTTACAATGTACTAGGGTTGTGACTCCATCAAGGCTACCAGCTTGAGCCTCAATAATAGTCCCTTCTCCTAAGCTGACTTTTTTAAAAATGGAAAGCAGGAGAAAGAGCGATCACCTAACCCAAATTTCTAAGACTGAGTTATGTACATGTAGCGCTACCCCCAGTTAAGAGAGCCGCTGGATTTGTTTCGGGCCCTGAATACAGCACCGCCAACCCCCGGCAATCTACTCAGCCCACTCTGGCACAGTTAGTCTAAGGGTTTTTATCTTATCACAATCTATCAATATATGCACAACGATAACACACTGAGGGCGAAGTGTTAAAGTATAACTAGTTTACTTCTGTGTAGAAGGCATAGGTTAACACATAACACATATATTGTCTGCAGAGCCCTGCAACTGTAAATATAGTACACACTGAGGATGCTGGCGATTACACGCCAAGTGCAGCTATTCCTATCTATGCCCCCTAATGGCGCAGCAACAAAAAGTTCTAACTCCTGGTCAGGCCTGACTCAGATATAACTTAGTCTCTTGGGAAACAATTTCTTTGCATGCAGCTTGAACGGTGGTGCACATATAGAAAGAAACAGTATTTGTAATCCACACGATAGGTAATAGAAGAACACTTCACCGGAGACTAAACAACCCAGTTCTGCTATTAGTCTCCGGTGGAACAACAGATAAAACTTGGTGGGCCAAGGCAGTCTCTAGGCCTAATCAGAGTAAAGTATTTTTTTGGATTGAGCAGGTGCTTGCTCACCACTCCGGACGCGATCCCAGTCCGGGACTTCCACCAAATGTGTCTTCGCACACAGCGTCTGCAACGGCCGGGTCCCCGGTCCAACTGATGTCAGCAACTTGGAGAAGTCGGGTGCCACCCAGGCTCGCAGTGGGGTGGAAGGCTCTCTGGAAGTTGTGCAAGGCCCTGGCTTCAGGCCCTGCACTGCAGCAGATCCGCATGGGAAAACCTGTTGATAGCAGCGCGGTGTCCAAAGAGGCCGAGCTCAGCCTCGCCCTCCTTTTATATAGTCCCACCCATGAGTCTCTGCGTGGCAAAAAATGCACCCTGGGTGCCAAACGGGGTTATGGGTAACGTAGTCCCGGGGCCTTAAAGGAGACCCCACTACATACATTTTTAAGTTTCTTTTGAATTTCAATATGTTTATTGATTTTGCAATATGGCCACAATAAGCCACTATGTAGAGTGAGAATTAAATTAACAGAACAATATCGGATACAAAAAGTGTCATGGCATTATTCATACTTTCTCATGTTAAGAGTATGTAAGGCCAACAACTATGTTCCTCAAATTGAGAACTTTTTAGAGATCGGAGAAACATGTGAACGGCAAGTGATTCAAGTAACACTTCACGGAATGCATGATGGAATCCGAAAAAAAAAAGGAGAGAAGAGGAGGAAGAGGTAAAGCGGAGATTGAAAAAGAAGGGTAGATGCATGGGCGTCTGCAGAACTTTTTTCAGGAGGGGGCATCATTTTAAGGTCACCCGTGCTCCGACACTTTTCGACAATGTCATGAAGGGGAGGGGCTTAGCCGCACCCCGCAAGTATTTATTTTTAAAGGGGAAATGGCAGACTTTATTCCAGGCGTGTGCTATGTACAGGGTGCAGATTCCAGGCATGCGCTATGTACAGGGTGCAGATTCCAGGCATGTGCTACATACAGGGTGCAGATTCCAGGCGTGTGCTACGTACAGGGTGCAGATTCCAGGCGTGTGCTATGTACAGGGTGCAGATTCCAGGCGTGTGCTATGTACAGGGTGCAGATTCCAGGCGTGTGCTATGTACAGGGTGCAGATTCCAGGCGTGTGCTATGTACAGGGTGCAGATTCCAGGCGTGTGCTATGTACAGGGTGCAGAATCCAGGCGTGTGCTATGTACAGGGTGCAGAATCCAGGCGTGTGCTATGTACAGGGTGCAGAATCCAGGCGTGTGCTATGTACAGGGTGCAGAATCCAGGCGTGTGCTATGTACAGGGTGCAGAATCCAGATTCCAGGCGTGTACTATGTACAGGGTGCAGATTCCAGGCGTGTGCTATGCCAGTATGCATACCCAATCCCCCCACAGAGCTCTCTTCCCCCCACAGAAAATAATAATCTATAACTCGCAGTGGAAGGCTCCTAGTACAGGCTTCTGTTGACACATACTGCGGGCTTAAGCAGCTGTGTGGAGAACCCGCCCCACCCCATCCTCTGTTGTATATGCAGAGCTGGGAGAGCAGGAAGAGTTTTGTGTGTGCCGACTCCTGATGCTAGAGGGCAGTGCTGGAGGCGGCAGAAGCTCTGGATGATGAATAGGCCTGCCGGTTGCCGCTCACAATGCAATCTTCCTTCCTGAGGTGGGTACTGGTACATGGAGAGCGTTCCAGCGCCCGACACCCGCTGACAGACTGCGCGCTGCGCTTGAGTGATTAGGGTGTGCCTGGGCACAACACGTGCACACGCCTATGGCGGACACCTTGCCGATCCCTGATTTACAGGGGAGGGCACTTGCCCCCCCTTGCCCCTACCTGCGGACGCCCATGAGTAGATGTAAGCAAACGCAGGAGACAGAAGTGGGAGGGCATTATGAAAAAGGGCCCCAGGCACCATTCATACTCATTTTAGAATAAAGCAGTCCATAGATGACTCGATTTTCACTCCTTCCACCACGGCCACGATTTTCATTCCTTCCTGCTTACTGTTAGCGGCTATAGTCACCGGCAGTAATCAAATGTAAAAAAAACATCAGCCTGGTTGTACAATCAGCTTGCCCATACATGGATTGAATCTCGACCAGTCCCTGCTAAAGCAGCCAAACTTCGATCCATGTATAGCCGACTTAATCCAACTTTAGACAGATTTTGCACAATTTGTCATGGTTATTAGTGAGAAAACTAGTTAAGGCTTAGTATTCTGACTTCTGTTTTCTGGGGGGAGTGGTTTAGGCATGGCGGAGTGAGGACGCTCTGGATAAGAGCTTGGTGATACGGTGGTACACCCTCCAGCAGATCGCCAATATTGCAAACTCCTGTGGCTCATGGCAAGGCGGGGAAAGAACACAGGAACGCCCTATACTCCCAGCCATTTACCGTATATACTCGAGTATAAGCCGAGATTTTCAGCCCTTTTTTTGGGGCTGAAAGTCCCCCCCTCGGCTTATACTCGAGTCATAGAAATTTTTACATTGTAAATATTACCTGTAAAGAAGTTGCGGCTGCGGCGTCCATCGTTCAAATTCCGCGGTGTCCATCGTTCAAAATTCCGCGGTCTCTTCCTGTTCCTTCCTTGATAGGCGAGTCTCAGCAGACACTCTCCGCCTATCACGATCATTCTCTCATCCTTAGTTTTCCAGCAGACGTCTGTGATTGGTGGAACACCCAACACAGTGTCTGCTGGGAAAACTAAGGATGAGAGAATGATCGTGATAGGCGGAGAGTGTCTGCTGAGACTCGCCTATCAAGGAAGGAACAGGAAGAGACCGCGGAATTTTGAACGATGGACGCCGCGGAATTCGAACGATGGACGCCGCAGCCGCAACTTCTTTACAGGTAATATTTACAATGTAAAAAATTCTATTTACAGGGAACAGCGAGCTAGGGAACAGTGGGGCATCGGCTTATACTCGAGTCAGTAAGGTTTCCCAGTTTTTTTGGGCAACATTAGGTACCTCGGCTTATACTCGAGTCGGCTTATACTCAAGTATATACGGTATACATTACCCGTTATCTGACGGTAAGGAGAGACATCATACAGCCTGTTGACACCTGTACCAGTATGGTTCCTCTGCGGGAGTCACGTCCGGAGCTACCCCTGCAAACGACGGACGTTTCCATGCTGCCGATCGATTCAGCGGCCGATACGCAACCTGGAGCAGTTGGGGTGGAATATTCCATACCTATACAGGTGATGGCTGGTAGAGACACCCAGGTATGCTCAGCTAGCCTATGTAATACACAGATCCAAGAGCAGGATGGAGAGCCAGATAGCAGACAGCTTATTTAGGGTCTCCCTACCAAAGAAGATATACAGAAGCTGCCGGTCAGTCTAACAGGCACATTGAGGGAAGAGATAGATGAGGTACGCTCTAATGTAGTTGCAGTAGACCACAAATTGCTTTATTTGGAAACTCAGCAAAGTATAACCAATACACATATAGATGCTATCGAGGAAAGGTTACACATGCAACACCAGCAACTGATTATGTTACAATTACAAGGGGTAGGAGAAATAATATTCGGATTAGGGGGGTTCCGGAAGCCATTGAAGGACCCGCTCTGAGAGATACAGTGACGGCTATTTTAAATCAGTTATTGGAGAACCCTCCGGATACCTTGATCTAATTGGATCGGATGCACAAGGTCCCTACTGCTCGCAATTCTGCTCAGACTACCCCTCGAGATGTTCTGTGTTGGGTACATTTCTATAGGATTAAAGAGGATATACTCAGAGCAGCATGGCAGAAGGGGCCACTAGACTTTGAGGGGGTGGAAATACAAGTATATCCTGACTTATGCCGTCAGACAAATTATAGACGTCGCTTGTTGAGGCCACTACTGGATAATTTGCGCTACAAGGGAGCTACGTATAGATGGGGTTACCCAATGGCAGTAATTATCAAAAAAGATGAACGTATCTTTAATTTACAGGATCCTGCGTAATTGCCAGATCTTTTTCATTTTTTTGGCTGAGAGGCTATTGAGGTTCCTAACTGGACAGACCTGCCAACATTAATGGAACAGGGTCCCCAACAACAGCGGAGACAACAGGGGAGAAGGAGATCTGACTCAGGAAACACACATAACCAGTCTGAGCAGCAAGCTCCAGAAGTTGGGGAAGTGTAATCTCCATAATTGACTCTAGGAAGAACCCCCTTTTTTTAATGCCAGGTCTACACTCCTTTCACTAGGGCATGTAATCATATTGCCCATATTAAAACACACGGTGATGTCCTAGTTAGTTCCTCTCAGGTGATTGCGAAGGCCTTCAGGGACTATTATGTCAGCTAGAGGGTCAATCATCATCCGCAATGACACTTAATAGATGGGAGGCGGCCAGGGAATATATCTTAGCGTCAGGTATTTTAAGAATCTTCCGTGCTAATCCAGACATTAGGGGCATTCCAGCAAAGGGAGAAGAACACAAGCTTGCTGCTTATGCAGATGATCTGATATTCTTTATAACTTCCCCAGTTATATCCCTCCCATCCCTATTGTTGGAGCTACGCACATATGGTGCACTGTCCAACTTTAAAGTAAATTATAGTAAATCAGAGGCGATGGGGGTGGAGATGAGTGCATCCCTGCAACATCAGTTAACTACTCAATTTGACTTTAAGTGGACAGATTCCCATATATGTTATCTAGGGACTAAAATACAGAATAAACTAAATAGAGTGTTTGAACTCAATTTTGCCCCGTTGGCACGACAGATTAGACTGCCGTGGTTCGGCAGGACCAATATTATAAAAATGAACATTATGCCAAGGCTTTTTTACTTACTTCAGACCCTACCTATTAGGATCTCTCCAGGTTTTCTGAAGGACCTCTGATCGAGATTTGTGAGATTTATCTGGGCCGGGAAACCAGCAAGAGTGCGTAAAGATATTCTGACGCTCCCTAAGGACAGAAGATCCGTGGATCCACATGGAACAAGCAACGATTGCCCTACCTTTTGGAAGGGCTGGTATGGCTTCCACATGCCACGAGGAGCCATCCAACGGTGGGTGCCACCCTATGATCTACTAAAAAGATCTTTAAAAACACTGTGATATCGCTGAGCCCTCTGATCCCAATTTTGGGTACCCCGGCATTTCAGCCTGGCCTAAAAGCCCCGAGCTTTAGTAACTTATTGCGGTGGGGATCTAGTAGGCTTTTGCATTTCTCGGTAGACAATCGTCTGATGTCAAGTAGGGAGATTGAATGTTATTTTTCATTAGATCTAGACTTCCTTCCGCGGACACAGCTTAATGCTTTTCTTCGATCAATGCCATCAATACTTACTGCAGTACGCATACCCTCTATGTTTTAGCAAGTATGTCTAACCGGGGAACCATTCAGACACTCAAGCCCTGTACACACGATCGGATTTCCTATGGTTTTTTAACCAATGGATTTTTCCATCGGAAAACCGATGAAGCTGACTTTCATCAGTCTTGCCTACACACCATCAGTCAAAAAACCGACCGTTCCAAATGCGGTGACGTAAAACACTCCGATGAGCCGAGAAAAATGAAGTTCAATGCTTCTGAGCATGCGTCGACTTGATTCTGAGCATGCATGGGTTTTTTATCCGATGGAGTTTCCCACAGACGATAGTAATTTGCTATCGGTTTTTTAACCATCGGATAAATTTAAAACATGTTCTATTTTTAAACACCGATGGAAAAAAGACAGATGGGGCCCATACACGATCGGTTTGTCGGATGAAAACAGTCCATCGGACTGTTTTCATTGGTAAAACCTATCGTGTGTACAGGGCTTCACTCTCATTTCTGTATGTCTTGTTGATTGGTCTGGAAGCGCCACAAGAACTTGCTTTCTTACAAGCTTGGGAAAGGGATCTGGGAGTCACATTCTTTCAGGTCCAGAAAGATAGGATCTTATTGTTTGCTCACAAGGCGTCATTGGCGAGTAGGTATCAAGAAGGAGGGTATAAAATCCTTACTAGATGGTACAGAACACCGGCAGTCCTGCATTGGATATTCCCACAGGTATCAAATATCTGTTGGCGATGCCAGAAATCTGAGGGCACTATATTACATATATTCTGGGAATGTCCGGGGCTGAAAGAGTTCTGGACGATGGTTTCTGAAACAGTTAAAACAATTAAAGATGTGTCTCTTGGAGAAAACCCAGCAGCTTTCTTACTACATGACATTCCTTTATCCATTAAAAAATATAAAAATTCACTCTTAAAACATCTGCTCACTGCAGCGAGGGCGTGTATTTTGGCTCTGTGGAAAAGCACTGCTTCTCCAACCAGATCACAATGGTTTGCCAGAATAACAGAAATCCAACAAATGGAAAACCTTACTATGACGCTGAGAGAGCAAGATGAGAAGTATCAAAGTCTGGGCTCCTTATCTCATGTATAGGGAACAGACTTTCTAAATCTCTCAGTAATAAGTGACCCATCAATGTGTTCTGTAAGAGGCTATTTAAGGGAGAATGGAGGGGGGAGGGATTGAGTTGGTGGATTGGAGTTTTTTTTTTTTTTTTTTTCCCTTTCTTCTCTTTTTTTCTTCTATATTTTGTTTTATCGACTCTCTTTGATAACCAGGGCTCTTCTTGGTTAAGGAAAAATACAACAAAAATAGGAATTGAGGTACTTCTGATTTGATTACAATGAAAGCTTGATTAATTATGATATAGCTTAAAGATAATATAGCCTGGCAGTATGAGTAAAAGTAATTTTTACCTGCCAAGAGTTTGGCAGGTGTAAAATAGAGGTTATTTTATATGGATGAGATGTTTGCTATGTAAATTGTATTACTATTTTTGTGAAAAAAATAAAGAATTTATAAAAAAAAAAAAGAATACTAGTTAACTGCTCATTTACAAATAAGCCATTAATTTGGGATTAAACTTGGGTGAATTTGTTTTTTCGTGCCCTGGCTCTCGTCAATTTGGAAGCTTGAAGGACAAAGCGAGCTAGCTTAAACTGCTTTTTTTAGTGATGCTCAGACTATAATGTGTTTTTTATAATGCAAGTATTGCGGATTCCTCCTCTAAACTACAACTTTATTCTGGTGCTTTAATTTGTTAATTTAAAGTGAAACTTATGGGCAAGTCAAAATATATGCAGTTTATTACCAACATTAAAACAGCAGTTTTTTTTCTCCTGCCAATGGCATTGTCACCCTGTGACATTAATGGTTTGTGTTGACTTATTTTGAGGGGACAGCAAATTTACACTGTTATACAAGTGTAGCGGGTATGTACTTTCCCGGGTGTAATTTAAACTGGCAGAGACACCAGTGATGTGCAATTCCCTGCAGCCCAGCAGGTGGCGCTGTTGCCCTGGGCTGGGGTTGAATCATCGCTGTGTGCCGTGCCTCCTTTTTTGTCCTCCCTCGGCAGCGGTATGGTGGGGCGGGGAACCCGCCGTGCTTGCTGGGAGAGGGTATAAAGGGGCCGGCCATCTTTGTCACGGGGTGGAGTCCCAGGCACCTTCAGCCTGAGGGCGGTGGTTCGTGTCGGTTCTCTAGGCGGGTCTAGGCCTAGAGGACGTTCGGAGGTCGTTTTCCATCCCAGGCACCTTTAGCCTGGGGTGAGGTACTCAGATGGAGGTCTGGAGCTCAGTGCCCCACACTGAGTTCCGCTAGGGAAGGAGATCCTAGGGAACCCAGGGATTGGGAACCCGAATCCGGAAGGCGTAATGGACCGGGGGGAGCTCCTCACTTGAAGACCGGGTGCAGCAGATTGCCAGTGACAGGTGAGCCTCCCATCGGAGACCGCTTGGAAGGAAATTCCGCTCGCTCGGAGACCGCAACCCACTTTCAGGAAGGAAAGTGGAGAGTTCATTGTGTCTGGGCCTACTCGTATCCACACTTCCTTTTTATGTTCTGTCCTCCAAGGGAGTTCAACTGATTGTGTTCACTTGAGAAGAATAAAGGAGTGTTGGACTTTAATGTGTGGGGCTCATTTTCTGGCAGACATCGTTCAAGGTAACTCTCGGTGGAGACTCCAGGTGCATAACACTGACCCGAAGGTAAAGAAAGAACTTTGCTCAAGCCACACTAACACCTGCGGTGAAGGCTAGGCGTGGTATCCCCGCTCTCTCCTCTCTAAGGTACCCCTAGACAAGAGACAGACGAGCTAAGAAAAGAGGGGAGTGAGGAGGTCGCTACACAAGCTGTACACTCACTACTTTACATTGTAGCAAAGTGTCATTTCTTTAGTGTTGTCACGGGAAAAGTTATAATAAAATATTTACAAAAATGTGAGGGGTGTACTCACTTTTGTGAGATACTGTATGTGCCTGTTTGCAGGACATCTCCCTCAATGCCTGGATAAAAAGAACCTCACTCAAATAAAGGCAAGAGCTTTGAATTCCTGGGAATAGCCAAACTTAGCCCAAGCAACTAAAGTATGTTACCGTACTCTGCTGCCAGGAGGCGTTCTAGATGCATGGAAGAGTCCAATGCTGTTGTCTGTTCTGCAAAGGTCAGAGTCTGGGAGGATTGCCAGTGATGGTTGATAACTGCTCTGACAGCCATCAGGTCGTGTCATAAGACATCTTTTTCTTATACCCAAGATTTTTGGGTTTTACAGGAGTAAAAACTAACAAGTTTTGTAGCAAAGCTTCCAAAAGTGTGTTGCACAAAGTTCAAAGGTGCAAGCAAGGCATTATACACCATACATATTCAAAAGAGAGCAACAGAAGACTACTATCAGCTGGCTGCATTCTGTACATGGGGCTACTCACAAAGTTGGGGAGAGACTGGCAGAAAGGGAATGACGTTAGTACTGCACGTTAAAAGCCACGTTTTTGAAAAAGACACAGGTTACCCCTTAGTAACAGAGATGCATTGGAACGCGGCACTGAATGCTTGACGTACCGTAAATCTTATGGAATGCTGAAATTGCAGGGCAACAGGGCAGAAAGCTTGATAACAACCAGAAAGAAAAAGCTGGAGTGCAGGAAAAAAAGAAAGCTAAAGGGAAGAAAAGATCCGAGCAAAGGGGAGAGGAAGAAGGGTAGAGAGGGAGGGAGTTTCCCCCAGCTGGGCATCGCAACCGCACACACCTCCTATGATATCATAGGGGGAGCAACGAATGGTTCATGTTGAGGTCTCTATTGTAGTCCAGTCATGGGGACCATATTTTCAGAACTTTTGAGTGGTGTATTAGTCAATATACGTTGGTACGTTTTTCATGAAGCATGATGCTTGTGATGTGTTGCTTCTCTTCCACAAAGTTCAAGGATGGCCGTTTCCAATCTTTTGCAATCACTCATGCATTGCTAAGAATATAAAGGATACCAATTTCCATTCAGACCTAGTAAGGTTTAGGATAGGCCTGTGGAGCAAAACTTCCAAAACATCTTTTTCAATAGAAGTAATATAACCTGGTATTATGAGTAGGGTGATTTTAGGGTTACGTGGAGCTGTCATTTCAGTCACTCTGAAATATTTATTCATGATATCTTCCCAGAAACTTTTTTTTTATGGGATGCCATCCTATACTTTTCTTTTAAATACCTGGTTAATTCTGCTATTTCCATGTGACTCCCTAGTGTCAACACAATGCAGCTGAATTACTGGTATTGTGAATTCTCTAACATTAGTCTATTATTCAGCCCTTCACTTAGGCTGGCCATACATTATACGATTGTCTTTTTTACCTTCAATTATGTAGTGCAAGGGCCTGCCTGATTGCATACAAATTGAAAGTTTTTAGGTTTGACCTCATATCAATCATATGGTTTTGGTAAATCTAAAGGAAAGATGTACAAGACAATTGTATAATGTATGGCCAGCCTTAAGCCTCGTACACACGATCGGACTTCCAACCAACTTTTCTGTAGATTTTGGTCCAAAGGGCGTTGGCCGTGAACTTGTTCTGCATACACATGACTTTTCAGCCAACATTAACAAAACCACGTGGTTTTTCAGCTCTTTACCGCCACCCTTTGGGCAACTTCTGCTATTGTTGGCTGATGATTACACTATTATATTTTCGAACAAATGACGATTGATGAATATCGTTTGGAAGTAATTTAAAATTATTTACTTTTAACATAAAATTTTGTAGTGGATGGACTTTCCCACTCGAAATTTGTTAGTTCGAGAAAAAAATTTCATCCTGCTCCTTCAAATTTTCTCATCACTGCGGACAAAAATGAACATCAATTTGACTCCACTAAAAAAATTAAATGAACATTCTTAAAATGGAAGATATCACACTAAATTCTACTGGTGTATGGCCAATAGGGATGAGCCCGATGTTCGAGTCGAACGTAAGTTCAACTCGAACATAGGCTGAATTTAGAACATTATGGGGCATTCACGGGAAATTCAAGCACCTGCGGAATGCCCCATAATGAACTGCAAGATCGCAGTGCATTGACGGCAGCTGATTGGCCAAAGCATGCACCTGACCTGCATGCTTTGGCAAATCACAGCTGCTGTGAGAGCCATGATTGGCCAAAGGCAGGGTGCTTTTGGCCAATCATGGCTCAGGGGGCTGAGTCCATGCCCCACACTATGGAAGGCTGCTTACATAGCGTCCGTACATAGTGTAATGAATGAGAGCAGCAAAATTACATTTCTAAAGGAAAAAATATAATTTAAAGCTGCTCATGGCTCTAATGTATTGTCGGATCCTGGCAAAACCATTGAAAAAAATGGCGTGGGGGTCCCCCCTAAAATCCTTACCAGGCCCTTCAGGTCTGGTATAGATTTTAAGGAAAACCCCACGCCAATTTTTTTTTTTTTAAAATGGCGTGGGGTCCCCCCAAAATCCATTCCAGGCCCTTATCCGAGGACACAACCTGGCAGGCCGCAGGAAAAGGGGGGGATAAGAGAGCCCCCCTCCTGAACTGTACCAGGTCACATGCCCTAAACACGGGGAGGGTGCTTTGGGGTCCGCTCAAAACACCTTGTCCCCATGTTGATGGGGACAAGGGCCTCTTCCTCACAACCCTTGCCCGGTGGTTGTGGGGGTCTGCGGGCAGGGGGCTTTTATTGGAATCTGGAAGCCCTTAGATCCCGCCCCCCCCTATGTGAACGGTTATCGGGTACATTGTACCCCTTACCCATTCACCAAAAAAGTAAAAAAATGACAGGAGACGGTTTTGGACAAGTCCATTAATAAAAAATAAAAAAAATAAAGTGTCCCACGATGTCCATCCATCTTCAATCACAGCACCAATGGACCAGAGAAAAAGCCCCCAAAAAATGGAAACACTCCGCCTCCATGGGAAACGTCCCGGCGAATTCAGCCTTTTCATGGTGACAACTGTTATATATCTGAGGGCGGGGCCAGCCAGGGACGTAAATGGGTGACCACTGCCCCCTCTGACATTGAGGTAGAAGTTTTTCCGATTGTCGGCGCTGTGAATGAAGATGGATTTACATCATGGGACACTTTTTTTTAATAAAGGAATTGTCAAAAACTGTCTGCTGTCATTTTTACTTTTTTTTGTGAATGGGTAAGGGGTACAATGTACCCGATACCCATTCACATAGGGGGGGCAGGATCTGGGGGCCCCAGATTCCGATAAGACACCCGCCCACAGACCCCAACAACCACCGGGCAAGGGTTGTGGGGAAGAGGCCCTTGTCCCCATCAACATGGGGACAAGGTGTTTTGGGAGGGTCCCCAAAGCACCCTCCCAATGTTGAGGGCATGTGGCCTGGTATGGTTTAGGAGGGGGAGCACTCTCTCGCACCTCCTTTTCCTGCAGCCTGCCAGCTTGCGTGCTCGGATAAATGTCTGGTATGGATTTTGGGGGGGACCCCACGCCATTTTTTTTACATTTTGGTGCGGAGTTCCCCATAAAATCAATACCAGACCCAAAGGGCCTGGTAATGGACTGGGGCGGAACCTACGCCATTTTTTTCAAAGATTTTTATCCATATTGCCGGGGTCTGACAATACATTACATCTGCGAGCAGTTTTAAATGTTTTTTTTTCCTTTTAAAAATGTCATTTTGCTGTGGTACTGTTATTAACGTGCGAAAGATGTGCTACTTTACAGGCGCGATATTTAAAGGAATATTAAAATTTTATTGTTTCACTTTAAGCATTATTAAAATCACTGCTCCTGAAAAAACTGATGCTTTAAAAAAAAAAATGCATTGATACATGTCCCCTGGGGCAGGACCCAGGTCCCCAAACACTTTTTTATGGCAATAACTTGCATATAAGCCTTTAAAATGAGCACTTTTGATTTTTCACGTTCGAGTCCCATAGACTTTTAACAGTGTTTGCACAAATGTTTTGCCAGCTTTACATAATGTATTTGGAAGTAGTTGATCTTTATGTTCAACATAAAAACTAATCATAGATGTCATATTGTGGCTAAAGTTATAAAGACACTCTTTTAAGCACTTTCCTTATATCTTCAAATATCATACAGAAAAATGTTATAGTTTATATATGCTCTTATTTTTAAGTATGGGTCTCTTTTTAGCACTGATTTAATGATTTTCCAGGGAATATTCTTGTGGAATCCGTTATAAAGATGATCACTCAAAGGAATGGGAGCTTAGTCAGAGCATTTATATTTTAAATACCAGATTTACTTACCATGGGCAAATGGTTCAGGGGAATTTTGAACTGATCTATCTCATTTATTAGAGTTTAACTTTGTTGAGTATAAGAATAACAGGTAGTAATAGTAGGATTTTTAAAACAGCTTACCTGTAAAATCCTTTTCTTGGAGTACATCACGGGACACAGAGCGGCATAGTCATTACTATGTGGGTTATATAGAATTACCTTCAGGTGCTGGCACTGGCAACTTCCAAAACAGGAAGTACCCTCCCCTATATAAGCCCCTCCCATCCGGGAGCACCTCAGTTTTGTAGCAAAGCAATACGTGTCCCCAAAAGAGGGGTGGGAGCTCTGTGTCCCGTGATGTACTCCAAGAAAAGGATTTTACAGGTAAGCTGTTTTAAAAATCCTACTTTCTTGTTCATACATCACGGGACACAGAGCGGCATAGTCATTACTATGTAAGACGTCCCAAAGCAATGCCAAATGAGGGGGGGGATATACCATACATAAGCTGGGCGCCATCAGGCATGAGGATCTTTTGCGGCCTGCAACACACTGCGCCCAAAGGCGACATCCTCCTGACTTCTAACGTCCACCTGGTAGAACCTAGTAAACGTGTGTACTGAAGACCATGTTGCGGCCTTACAAATTTGAGCCAGGGAGGCCTGGTGATGCACTGCTCATGAAGTTCCAACTGCTCTCGTGGAGTGCGCCCTAACTTTGAACGGAGGCGGTCTACTTCTCAAGCCATAGGCTTGTATTATGACCTGTCGAATCCACTTGGCTAAAGTAGATTTTGATGCTGCCTGACCCTTTCTGGGGCCTTCCGGCAGAACAAACAAAGAATCCGTTCTACGAATCTGAGCAGTGGCTTTTAGATAAGCTTTAACTGCTCTTACTACATTCAAAGAATGCAATAACTTTTCCTCTACCGAGCTCGGTTTGGGGAAAAAGAAGGAAGAACCACATCCTGGTTCAAGTGAAACCTCGATACCACCTTAGGAAGAAAGGCTGGGTGAGGACGTAATACTACTCTGTCCTCATGAATAACCAGATATGGCTCTTTACAGGACATGGCGGCCAATTCCGACACTCTTCTAGCCGAGCATATGGCTACTAAAAATATCAATTTTCTGGTGAGTAGAACCAAGGAAATGTGCCGCAAAGGTTCAAATGGCTGCTTCTGCAGAACCGACAGAACCAAATTTAGATCCCATGGACATATGGGAGCTTTAATCGGTGGAATAATACGAGTCACCCCTTGCATAAAGGATTTGACAAGTGAATGCATAGCCAGGGGCCTTTGAAATAGTATTGATAAGGCCGAAACCTGACCCCTGATAGTACTTAAGGCAAACTTCCTGTCTACAGCCCACTGTAGGAAGTCCAGAATTCTGCCTATAACGTACTTACGTGGATGCCACTTTCTGGCCTCGCACCAAGTGATGTACGCCTTCCAAACTCTATAGTAGATCTGCCTGGATACAGGCTTCCTGGCATTGATTATAGTTGATACCACAGAGTTAGAGAGACCTCTCTTCTTTAGGATGTGGGATTCAATAGCCAGGCCGTTAAACTTAGAGTTAGTAAGGAAGGGTGGTATATCGGCCCTTGCGAAAGCAGGTCCGGACGACGTGGAAGGGTCCAAGGACTCCCCACAGACATTTTGATGATCTCCGCGTACCAGGCCCTTCGGGGCCACGCTGGAGCCACCAAGATCACGGCTTCTTTTCCAACCTGACTCTGCGAAGGAGTCGAGGCAACAATTGTAGCGGAGGGAATGCATATATCAGTCTGAACTGATTCCAAGGGAACACCAGAGCATCCGAGCCGCAAGCGAGGGGATCCCTTGTCCGGGAGACAAATCTGTCCACCTTTGCGTTGAATCTGGATGCTAGCAGATCTACATCCGGTGTTCCCCACCGCTGACATATTGCTCGGAAGACCTCAGGATGAAGGGACCATTCCCCTGGGCATAACTGTTGGCGACTTAGAAAGTCCGCCTTCCAATTCTCCACCCCTGGAATGAAGACAGCTGACATACATGGGACATGCTTTTCTGCCCATTCCAGGATGTGACTTACTTCCCTCTGGACTGCACGACTCCTGGTGCCTCCCTGATGATTGATATATGCCACTGCTGTGGCATTGTCTGATTGAATTCTGACAGGGGACCCTTGGAGTCTGGATGCCCAGGCTACTAGGGCATACCGGGCTGCTCGTATCTCTAAGAGATTGATGGGCAGGGTTTTTACTACATTTGACCATCTGCCCTGGAGAGACCATTGCTCCAGTACTGCCCCCCAGCCTATAAGGCTGGCATCTGTAGTGACCACCTTCCAGGATATCGGACTGAAGGGTTTTCCCTTCTGGAGATTCTGGGGGAACAACCACCAGCAGAGACTCTTCCGAACGGAAGGGGACAAAGCCATCGGGAAGTCTAGAGCCTGAATTTTTCCGTTCCAGGCTGACAATATGGCCCTCTGTAAATTCCTTGAGTGGAATTGGGCGTATGGCACAGCTTCGAATGATGCTACCATCTTTCCTAGCAGCCTCATGCACAGGCGTATGGACGGCTGTCTTTTTGCACAAAGCAGACGGACCAAGCCCCTCAAAGAGGATACCTTGTCTAGAGGTAAGAAAATCTTCCTCTGGTCTGAATCCAGCCGTAGCCCTAGATATACCAGGTTTTTCACTGGCTGTAGGGCTGACTTGTCCAGGTTGATGACCCAACCGTGAGATTCTAGATACTTGATTGTATCGACAATTACCACTTCTAGCTTGGCAACTGAGTGGTCCATCAACAACAGGTCGTGTAGGTATGCCATTATCGTTACACCTCGTGTTCTTAGATCGGCCAACAGTGGGGCCAGAATTTTTGTGAACACTCGTGGTGCTGTGGCCAGACCGAATGGTAAGGCTCTGAACTGAAAATGGCGCCCTTCTACTGCAAAGCGTAGAAATTTTTGATGACCTGGAAAGATGGGAACATGCAAGTAAGCATCTTTGATGTCGATCGAGGCTAACCATTCCTCCCCCTGTAGGGCAGCGGTGACCGATCGGATCGACTCCATCCGGAAGGACCGGACGTTTAGAAATTTGTTTAGACTCTTTAGGTCCAATATGGGTCTTATGTCCCCGTTTGGTTTCGGGACTGTGAAAAGGTTTAAGTAGAAACTCAACCCCCACTCTTCCATAGGAACCTCCATAATTACTCCTTGGAGCAATAGTTGTTCTAACGCCACTAGGAGACACCTTCTTTTCAGAGGGTCTTTTGGCATGCCTGACCACATAAAATGGGAAGGAGGAGACTCTTTTAACTCCAACTTGTATCCCCGAGTTACTGCGGAGAGCACCCATCTGTCTTTGATCGTCTCCCGCCAGGTCTCTGTGAACAACTGAAGTCTTCCCCCCACCCGTTTGAGTGGGGGCAGCCCTTCATAGGCTTGACTTGGAGGCTGGTTTAGTACCTCTTCGGATCCAGGGCTTTTTATTACCCTGTGACTGTCCCTGATTTTTACCTCCTGAGTTTGACCGAGGAGGCCGTCGGAACTGCTTAGTAGCAGACGTCCCAGGGATAGGAGAGGTAGTCCTCTTAAAAGACGGACCCCTAGACCTCTTTTTAATTGGTAAGAGAGTACTTTTACCACTGGAAATCTTCTGGATATATTTATCCAGGTCTTCGCCAAAAAGGCGTTCTCCATGAAATGGGAAGCTAACTAAGAGCTTCTTACAGGGAGCCTCAGCAGACCAGTTCTTGAGCCACAGAAGCCTACGCATATGTACCAAAGACAGCGTGAGGCGGGAGGCCTGATGGATAGAATCCTTGATGGCGTCAACCGCAAAGCATAATGCTCTAGGCAGATCAGCCAGAGCCTGGGCCTGCTGGTCTGGCAAATCCCTCAGGACCATTTTCATTTGATCCTTTAAAGCTTGGCAGACCCCAATAGCTGCCACTGCTGGCTGTGTAACAGCCCCTGCTGTGGAAAAAGCAGATTTTAATAAAGATTCCAATTTTTTATCTACTGGATCTTTGAACATTATCTACTGGACATGTCAGTGATTTGTTCACAGAAGAAATGGCTGCGTCCACCGTAGGAACATTCCATCTCTGGGTGAATTTTTTCCTCCATGGGATAGATCACCTGAAATTTCTTAGGTGGAACAAATAGTTTATCAGGATGTTCCCAGTCCTGGTATATAAGTCCTTCCAATAATGGATGAATTGGAAAGGAGCAATTAATCTGGGGAGCTTTTAGCGACCCCAACGAGGAGACAGCAGTAGTTGATGGTTCAACAAGAGGCATTTTAAATGCAGATCGAACCATGTCAGTTAGGGTCTGGACCCACAATCTTTCAGTCTGTGATGCTGAAAATGGTTCATCTACTGTCGATTCCTCAAAAACAGAGTTAACCTCCTCCTGATCCCCTTCAGGAAGGTCAGTCCCTTCCTGGGACTGTTGCTCTGCCAACAGGCACTCTAATGGAGGGGATGGAGATCTGGCGCGCTTTCTTTCCTGTAGAGAAGAAGCGATCAATGCTGCCAATCTCTGCTCCAATCCCTCCAGAGTTGAGGCAAAAACCTCCTCTGTTATATATGCAGGAGCAGGTGGACTGAGGACAGCCGCAGTACCTGGCACTCCCGGGGGTTCCTTATGGGTATTAACCTCTGATTTCTCAGGGGAGGAAGGTGCAGATGACTGCTCCAGATCCTCAGAGCCCGATGGAGACCCCCTACACTTCCTGAGAGGTATATCTCGGAGTTTTTTAGGCGGCATATTCCTTAGTTCAAAGCTGAGGTATTCCAGCCGCAATACACCCCTTTACTGAAATAGTCTAATGCAATTTGCTGCTATGTACATCAGTGGGTGTCTACTAATGCGTCTTTCTGGGGATGCCTGTATCAACCGCCCGCTGTAAGCCCCTATACCATGCTACCAGCTCCTTTTCATGCTCTGTGTCCATAGCAAGCAGCGTGGACTGAGTCCTTTTATCTTGCTGGGACACCCGCACATGCGCAGAAGCGTTGGGCGCACAGAGCGCGTCATCCGCCAGGCTCCGCCCCCTTTTTTGAAGCTAAATCTTATAAAAAGAAAGCGTGCGTGCACGTGTGCGCTCTTGGCGCCATCTAGGGAGAGGAGCCAGGGTCCCTGTTTCACCAGGACTCGGGGATGGAAGGAAACTACTTGGCAGCATGACAGAGGAATGCAGCTTCCCTGATAGAGAGCTCACTCATCTGCCTGGACTTTCACCATGGAAGGAATAGTCCCAAGAAAAAAAGACGTTCCACAGCGGCCTCTAGTGGACAAACACAGGTACCGCACTTTTTTTTTTTTTTTTTTTTTTTTTAAAACCTCCTTTATGAAAAACATTTCTAGGTTTACAGTTTTTAAAACTTCCTTTATGAAAAGACATTTATAGGATTTCTTAGGCATATACAGCTATTAGCGGGAATACCTTTAGGTAACAGGCACAAAGACATATTAGGCTTGGGGGTCCCCTCAATAGAACCAAGTTCCTGAGGGGCCCCCACTTACCTTTTCCCCGCCGCAGGACTTTGTTTGGTCCACAGAAGCCCAAACTTCACCTCTCACGGCAGGCATTGTACTAGACCTTCAGGGACCGGGTTCCCAAGGATTCCACTCCCCTGGACCTGTATAGCACCCTGCACAGATAGCCTCTTGGTTTTGGGTAGGGATGAGCTCGGTGTTCGAGTCGAACATATGTTCGACTCGAACATCGGCTGTTCGATCGTTTGACGAAGATCGAACGATTTGGGCCGTTCGCGCCTAATTCGAGTGACGCGAACGGCCCACAATGCACTACGCCATCGCAGTGTCATCCAGGCGCTGTGATTGGCCAAGCATGCACTGTGACCCCGCATGCTTGGCCAATCACAGCGCCGGCAGCGAGGAGAGCAATGATTGGCCACAGGCAGGATGCCTGTGGCCAATTATTGCTGAGGGTGTTTAGTACACGCCCCACACTATAAAAGGCCGCCAGCACGGCGGCCTAGTGTAGTGTGTTCCGGAGCAGGGAAAGAGAAGCATAGGCAGGGACAGTGACATTTTTTGCTTAACCTGGATTCCTTTAGTTTAGGGAAAGAGAAGGATAGGTAGGGAGAGTGTCAGTGTGTTTTACTGTGCGAATCCTTGTTTCTAGGGACAGGGAAGGACAGTGAGGGAAATTCTCCTTGTGCTATACTGTGCTAAAACATTGATCATCAACCATCTTTAAAAAATCATTTTTTCTAGGGACAGAAAACTATAGGTAGGAAGAGTGTCAGTGTGTTTTACTGTGCTAATCCTTGTTTCTAGGGACAGGGAAGGACAGTGAGGGAAATTCTCCTTGTGCTATACTGTGCTAAAGCATTGATCATCAACCATCTTTAAAAAAACATTTTTTCTAGGGACAGAAAACTATAGGTAGGGAGAGTGTCAGTGTGTTTTACTGTGCTAATCCTTGTTTCTAGGGACAGGGAAGGACAGTGAGGGAAATTCTCCTTGTGCTATACTGTGCTAAAGCATTCCTCATCGACCATCTTTGAAATCCTTGTTTTTTGGACAGTCAGGGAAATTGTCGTTGTGCTATTCTGTGCGAAAGCAATCATCCTCAACCATATTTAGAAATCCTTAAGTAAAGGGACAGAGAAGGACACCTGAAGGTAGCCCTTATTGCTTTTTTCCCATCTCCCTGCAGGCCATCTATTAGAATGTCTGGAAGGCAAACAAGGAGAGGCAGACAGTCAGGAGGCAATAAAAGAGGGCAAGCAGGCTCTGTGTCTGGGGGCAACAGTGCTGGTCGTGGACGCGGTGCATTGTCATCAGCACATGGCCATGGGACACGCTTGTCCTTCTTTTCGGCAGCTGGACATGTTGAGCCACATCATGCCGTAGACTTGGTAGAGTGGATGACCAAGCCCTCCTCCTCCTCCTCATCCTCTCTCACCCAGGCTCAGGGTACTGGCAAAGCAGCTGCCAAAGCGTCCTCTTCCCTGGTATCAATGTCAGACTCATCATCAGTCACTCCTTCCCTAGACCCACCATGTCCTCCTCCTGAGGAGTCCCCCGAACTGTTTGAGCACAGTGTTGGGTACATGCTCCAGGAGGATGCCCAGCGTTTCAAAGGGTCTGATGATGAAACCCAGCTACAGGAAGGCAGTAGCGTGAGAGCAGACAGAGGGGATGCTCAAGAAGGACACCAATCTGGCAGTCATGTTCCAGCAGCTGCAGCATACTGCCAGATTGGCTCCAGTGATGAGGAGGGAGGGGATGATGAGGTCACTGACTCCACGTGGGTGCCTAATAGGAGAGAGGAGGAGGAGGATGAGGAGGAGGCACATCTCCAACGAGGCAGGATGCCCTTTGGTGGCCAGCGTAAGGGCAGTACACCGACGGAATCACACCGCAGAGCTCCGCCTGTGCAGGGCACTGCCTCTGCCCGTCATTCAAAAAGTTCTTTGGTGTGGGCCTTTTTTGAGGCTAGTGCATCAGATCGCACAGCTGCTGTTTGCAACATATGTCTCAAGCGTATATCGCGTGGCCAAAACATCAGCCGCTTGGGTACCACATGCCTGACCAGACATATGTTGACCTGCCATGCAGCTCGTTGGCAAGCCTACCTCAAAGACCCACACCAAAGAACAAAGCGGACCTCTCCTTGCACCGCATCAGCTGGGATCTCCAACCCCACTATAACTTCAGTCCTCTCTGAAACATGCACTGAGAGGAATGAAGGTGTAGAATTAGGTGTGTCACAGCCAAGTACTTGCGGCCACTCTGCTAGCAGTACACCGACGTCCGATTCTAGCAGGCAAATTTCCCTGCCCCAGCTGCTGGACCGTCGAAAGAAGTTCACTCCCAGCCATCCACATGCCCAGCGGTTGAATGCTAGCTTGGCTAAATTGCTAGCGCTTCAACTGCTGCCTTTTCAGTTGGTAGACTCGGCCCCCTTCCGTGAGTTTGTGCAATGTGCGGTTCCTCAGTGGCAGGTTCCCAAACGCCACTTTTTCTCACGGAAGGCTATTCCGGCTCTCTACCGGCATGTGGAAGGCGATGTCTTGGCCTCGCTGGACAGGGCGGTCAGCGGTAAGGTGCATATTACCGCTGACTCATGGTCCAGCAGGCATGGACAGGGACGTTACCTTTCTTTCACGGCCCATTGGGTCACTCTTTTGGCAGCTGGGAAGGATGCAGGACAAGGTGCAGTAGTGTTGGAGGTTGTTCCACCGCCACGCCTCCAAAATGCTACTACTGGTTGTGACACACCTCTCTCCTCCACCCCCTCCTCTTCTTCTTCCTCCATGGCCTCTTCCTGTGCTTTGTCCTCTGAACCAGCGGTGCTCCGTAGCCGTTCAAGGGGCTACGCAAGTACGCAGGCAAAAAGATGCCATGCCGTGCTTGCGCTGGTGTGTTTGGGGGACAGAAGCCACACTGGGGCAGAGGTCCTGTCTGCTCTGCAGGGCCAGGCCGAGAGGTGGTTGACGCCACGCCAGCTTAAGCCAGGAATGGTGGTTTGCGACAATGGCACCAACCTCCTCTCCGCCCTCCGACAGGGACAACTGACCCATGTGCCCTGTGTGGCTCACGTCCTTAACCTGGTGGTGCAGCGGTTCTTGGGCAGGTACCCGGGCTTACAGGATGTCCTGAGGCAGGCCAGGAAAGTCTGTGTGCATTTCCGCAGATCTTATAATGCCAGTGCTCGCCTGGCTGAGCTGCAAAAGGAGTTGAACCTGCCCAAGAACCGCCTTATATGTGACATGCCCACCAGGTGGAACTCAACGTTGGCCATGCTGCAGCGGCTGCACACGCAGCAGAGGGCCATCAATGAGTACCTGTGCGACTACGGCACCAGGACAGGGTCAGGGGAGCTTCGTTTTTTTTCTCCACGCCAGTGGGGCATGATCAGGGATGCATGCACTGTCCTGGCACCATTTGAGGAGGCCATGAGGATGGTGAGCAGTGACAGTGCATGCATCAGTGACACTGTACCTCTTGTCCACCTGTTGGAGCACACGCTGCGTGGAATAATGGACAGGGCACTTGAGGCAGAACAGAGGCAGGAAGAGGAGGACTTCCTTGCCTCTCAAGGCCCCCTTTACCCAGACAGTGTTCCTTCTGTCCCACCCATCGCACAGGAAGAGGAGGAGGAGGAGGAGGAGGATTGTGTCAGCATGGAGGTGGAGGCTGGCACTCAGCATCATCAGCAGCAGTCTTTTAGGGATGATTTACAGTCCCAAGAAACCAGTGGACTTGTACGTGGCTGGGAGGAGGTGGCTGCAGATCATGTCGTCCTTAGTGACCCAGAGGACTCCGGACCGAATGCCTCAGCTAACCTACGCTGCATGGCCTCCCTGATCCTGCAAAGTCTGCGGAAGGATCCTCGTATTCTTCGGATCAAGGAGAGGGACCATTACTGGCTGGCCACTCTCCTTGATCCACGGTACAAGGGTAAGGTTGCGGACCTTATGTTACCGTCGCAGAGGGAGCAGAGGATGAGACAACTCCGGGAGGCCTTGCAGAAAGGTCTGCAACGCGTTCCCAGAGACTGGGAGGTTACAAACTCCTGGTCCTGGACAACGAGTTGCTGAGGCTTCGGCCAGTCAAAGAAGGAGCGGTGGGGAAGGTGGCCGTCTGACCGATGCGTTCAGACAATTCTTTAGTCCGCAGCCCCAAAGTATGATCGTTTCCAGCAACCATCGCCAGCGTCTGATAAACATGGTGCAGGAATATCTAGGGGCAAGGTCAGACTTGGACACCTTCCCCACCGAAAATCCTCTGGCTTACTGGGTCTTGAGGATGGATCACTGGCCAGAGCTTGCACAGTATGCAATTGAGCTACTGGCCTGTCCTGCATCCAGCGTTCTTTCGGAACGCACATTCAGTGCTGCTGGAGGATTTGTCACGGATCACAGGGTGCGCCTGTCCACCGACTCGGTTGATCGACTGACTTTCATCAAGATGAACCAGTCTTGGATCACCACCAGCTACCACACACCTGATGCTGATATAACAGACTAATTGATTTTAACATGTCACATCCCTTCAAGACTGATGCTGATGCTGAGTGCTGTGCTGTTATGTTGACTGGCTATCCTCCTCCTCCGAGTCCTCAATGATACGATTGATGATGATAGCTTGGAAGATCATTTTTGTTTATGGGTGCCGCCACCAGTGGCTAAGGCCCAATTTTTCAGCCCCTGTTTAACAGGGGCGTGTCATTACAATTTTTGAAGCAATACTTTGCAACAGGGCTCATTGCTGTGCTCCAAGTACAGTATCTGTGAGGGGTTGCAGTGTTGTGCCACCAGTGCCTAAGGCCCAATTTTTCAGCCCCTGTTCAACAGGGGCATGTAATTACAATTCTTGATCTAATAATTCACAGCAGGGCCCATTGCTGCACCCACCAAGAGTAACTCTGAGGGCTTACAGTGTTGTGGCAACACCACCACCACCACCACCATGAAGGGCCCAATTTTTCAGCCCCTGTTCAACAGGGGCATGCAATTACAATTCTTGATCTAATAATTCACAGCAGGGCCCATTGCTGCACCCACCAAGAGTAACTGTCAGGGCTTACAGTGTTGTGGCACCAGCACCACCATCAAAGGCCCAATTTTTACTACCACTGTTCAACAATTATATGTAATTACAATTCCTGATATAATAGTTGACAGCAGGGTGTTCCAGCACCAACCAAGAGTAACTGTGAGTGCTTACAGTGTTGTGCCAACACCAACAACTAAGGGGCCTATTTCTGCAGAGTATATACGGCAGGTCCCTACTTTCAAACATCCAACTTACAAACGACTCCTACTTGCAAACGCAAGAAGACAACAGGAAGTGAGAGGAAATCTACCCCTAGGAAGGAAAATTCTCTCCTGTAAGAATTAATATGGGAGAAAGGTGTCTCCTCTGTACTGATGCTTTATCACCAATCCTTGTTTCAAGAAAAACACCACATTTCAAAAACAGTTGTCATTGGGACGGAAAGTGAGGTGAAATGTTCTGAACAGGGGCACAGACAGCAAAACAAATGTTACAGGGGTGATAACCCTTTCCTATGTTTTCCAAAAAGTTTAAAAATAGATTTTTGGGCTGGAGCTACACTTAAACAATGTACCTGTTCAAAATTACAAACACATTCTACATAAGAACAAACCTACAGTCCCTGTCTTGTATGCACCGCCTGTATACGGCTGTTCAGAGTATATAGGGCCTTTTTTATTTTGTGTGCGGTGTTCCCCTTAATATCCATACAAGACCCAAAGGGGCTGGTAATGGGCTGGGGTAGGGGGGGGGGGGGTCATGGGGTAGCTATGCCATTTTTCTTAAAGATTTTCATCCATATTACCGGGACCAGACATTACATTAAAGCCGCAAGCAGTTTTAAATGGCTTTTTTTTCCTTTAGAAGTGTCATTTTGTGCAGGGACAGTTCTAAACACGGGAAACACGTGGCACTTCACAGGCATACTTTAGACACCCCCCAGGTACGATATTTAAAGGAATATTTGACTTTTTTTTTTCACTTTATGCATCATTAAAATGACTGCTCCCGAAAAACGACCGTTTTTAAAACTTCTTTTTGCATTGATACATGTCCCCTGGTGCAGAACCCGGGTTCCCAAACCCTTTTTAGGACAATAACATGGATAATAGTCGTTATAATTAGCACTTTAGAATTCAAACGTTCGCATCCATTGTATTTAATAGGGTTCTAATGTTCGTACGAACTTTCGGTCCGTTCGCGGGTTCTGGTGCGAACCGAACCCGGGGGTGTTCGGCTCATCACTAGTTTTGGGTATGACCAGAGCTCTGGATCCCAGGGTCCATTCCTCCTAAGAGAGGCATTACAGGCAAAACCCTGCTCTTCTCTGCAAGGCCCGGGTACCGACCGTTTAGCTATGAAGCTTTTTTGGTCGGATCCGGAATAGCTTGCTAAGGCCCAGAGAACCTGTACACAAGCCCAGATGAATACATGTTAACCTTGGCCAACACCTTAGACACTGGCAAAAAACTGAGGTGCTCCCGGATGGGAGGGGCTTATATAGAGGAGGGTACTTCCTGTTTTGGAAGTTGCCAGTGCCAGCACCTGAAGGTAATTCTATATAACGCACATAGTAATGACTATGCCGCTCTGTGTCCCGTGATGTATGAACAAGAAAATAGGTAGTGCTGTTTTATGGTATGACACATTTCCCTGGAATTCCAAAGAAAGTATCAAGTCCCAACATTTTTGGACACTGTTTCACACTTACAAAGGGTAAGAAAGGTGTGTCACTATTTATATGTAAACTATAACATACCCTCAGTGTAATTTCAGGAAAATAAATTTACAGACAGCACCTAAAATCCGGAATGCAAGGAGCGTAATATTTAAATTTTTCTTCAAATGTTTTATGGCATTATTGCTCACTGAGTATTTTTCATTTGGGTGGTAGGGGGCTGCAGCATAACAGAATAAGCAGACTTTGAAATTTTCAATGCAAAGTCAACTTTAAGCAGGCTTCAGCAGCTTTTCAGAATGCATTAGGATAGTTTGAATGTTGCTGACAGCTTTCTGTACAACACTATACTTAATGTACACAATGCCTACAGACTAGTATATATATGGGAGCTAAAGAAAGGAGTGCCAGACTAAAACTGGAGTCCAAGATCATTTTAATTATTAGTAAAAAAGGCATATAAAAATAGTGTCACAACCGGGAGTAAGGCTCGGAGGCCAGAAGTTATATCAGTAGCGAGGCAGCCACCGACCAGATGGTCACCCTGACGGATGACAGAAGCTCTCCTGAAGTGCAGAGTCTAAAGCCTCGTACACACGGCCGGTTTTCTCGGCAAGAACCGACAAGAAAACTGCTTGCAGAGCTTTCTTGCCGAGAAAACTGGCCGTGTGTACGAGGCTTTCAGGTTTCTCGTCAGGAAAACTGACCAGAATCTCGACGAGAAAAAAAGACCTGCTTTCTTTTTTCTCGTCGGGATTCTCGTCGGCCTGTTTCCCGACGAGAAACCCGAGTGTGTGTACACTTATCTGTCGCCGTGGAAACCCGCGCATGCTCCAAATGACTTTGACGCATGCGCGGTAGCTTCCTAGGCATAGGTAGGGTGTAGCAAGATGGCGGCGACGACATTGAATGTGACGAGTGCACGCTCGTCGTAGTGGATGACATCACCGCGTTCGTGCCATTCAAAAGAACGGCGGTTCTTTTGAAAGGTACGTGTGTACACTCGGCCGGGACAAGATTCTTGTCAAGAATCTCATCAGGAAAAACAACGGGTTTTTTCCTGCCGAGATTCTCGGCCGTGTGTACAGGGCTTAAGTACTAACTGGTGTTCACCAGAGCTCCTGATGGTGGAGATGGGTTTTGCTGCATGTTAGTACTAGGTCATAGTCCTCAGGATTGCCCCACCAGTACGTGAGCAAGCCGGAGTCCAGTAGCAAATATAGCATATAGAGATAAGCAGAAGCGTAGTCAGTAAACAAGCCAAAGGTTGGTAATGAGTGGTCACACCTTGAGTTTAAGTGGAAGTGAAGTCGAGGAGCAAGCCAAGGGTTAGTAACGAGTGGTAGTGAAGATACAGACAACAGCAAGAGCGACAAGAGCGAGATATTGGCTGAAGAGAGCACAATAATCTGGCAAACAGGAAGTGCAAAGGCATGGCTTTAAAAGAAAGTTTGTTGGAGGAGCAAAGGGTTCAAAGTTTAAGACTGACAAGGTTCAAGGCAGGAGCATTCAAGGAATTGTCCAGGGCGCTGTCTAGCATTCCAGGGGGTTCAGCAAGAACAGTTGCTGCCAAACGCAGCAGAAATGCTGGGTTCCAATCCAGGCCCTGACAAATAGTCAATAGTTATTAATCAATGGGTCTTAATAGAGGATAAAACTTGGATAGACTCAAAGAAAAGAGTATAGAATTTTCCACATGGAGTAAATTTTCCTTTTTACAAACAATTAAAAAGACCTTGTACTCCTTTGTCTGGTTTTGGGCTGACGCTCCTTTCTGTATTTCCATGGTTTAAGCCACTGTTGGGAGGCCTCTTTGAGTATGTTGTTCTGGAGTTATTTTGGAGCTAGGCAGTCATGTCAACAGTTGCTTGTCGTGACTGGGGGCAGTCAGGATGTTGGGCAGGGGAGAGGAAACAGTTGAGGGGGGTGGGGGCATGCATTGCACCTTTAGGTGACCCAGAAGCTCCTGCTTCCTTTTTGTTGTCCTTTAATTTCCATGGTTTGTCCACAGTTTTTCCATAAGAATTCTTTATGCTGGAATTATTGTTTTTGCTGCTTTTGTATGGGGCTGTAGATATAAAAGAATGTATATCCTTTAATTGTTTAACTGAACTTGGCATATACCAGAAATTAAGGTGTGACTTATATTTTCAGCCAATTTCAAATTACATGGAGCTTCCTCTCCAAGGTGACTAGCTAAATGGGCAGACAAATGTAATGCCAACATATTAAATCTAATACTTAGAATATGTATGTATTTTTACTTTACATTTTTCACATATTTCAGCTTATTTAATTTATTAAACATTTATTATTATTCCTCATTGAGCAATAATACCATAGAATATTTGAAGAAAACATGTAACTATTACTTGTCAGGGTCACCTGTGGCCAGGTGACAGATGCACACCGTAGGGGGACAGGAGTGCACCGCGAGGTAGTGAACCCTATGGCTGGCTTCTGCGGATAGGAAACTGGGTGGTTGTGGAAAGCGGGACCAGAGGAGCACAACCGGGATCCAAACGGAAGCTAGAGCCAAGATTCCCCAGGGCGCGGAGTCTAAGACCCAGCTGGTCTTCTCCAGGGCCTCTAGTGGTGAGGATGTTAGCTGCAGGCTGGGACCAGGTCGCGGCCCCTGGAGTTTCCTAGCTCACGCCCCGTAGGATAAGGGGAAAAGAGGGGAAGCAGCAGCACACGATAAGAGAGAACCGAATAACAAGCTGAAGGTCAGGGGCCACAAGCAGACAAGGATAACGAAGAACGAGCCGAAGGTCAAGGGTCACGAGCAGACAGGGATAGTCGGGGACAAGCCAATAACGTAACAGAGAGACAGACGTAGCACACGGCAGGCAGGAACCCAAACACACAATGCCTAACAAACACGTTGATCAGCAAAGCAGGCTTGCAGTGCACAGGTTAATATAGTGTTCTGTGATAGGGCCTGGGTTGGAGTCAGGCTGGGAGGAGATTATAAAGGAAGCCAGGTGAAGGAGGTCTGGTCTCTAGATGAACACATGAGGAGGAAGGTAAGATGGCAGACAGACATTAATGCATATCCATGACATTACTTTCCTTCCCACTGGCTTTCAGGGGCTTCTTGTAGTTATGCGTTTGCCCATAGCACCCAACCAGCACTCTATATTCATTGTTCAGGCTACATTAATCTTCTGAAAGCTGAAAACGAATTGGTGCCATTGCAATTTGCACACAACTGTTGTTTGTACTACCTTATTACATCATAATTTACTGATCTTTATTTTCAAAAATTTCATATGTGTTAATATTAGAGAGACTGGATAATCAATATAGTGCAGTCATTGTTTTGGTTTATTGACTAAAATCATATCTAATAGCATGCAGATCAGTAAAAGTCAGACCTTCTAATCTGCATATTTATTTAGGTTACTTAGAAAGTACTGAAGCCGTGGGACTGGTATAGGAAGTAGCTAAGAGAACTAGTACAGTATATTTAGAATGAGTGATTGGCAGTGACAGCCTCAGCACATTTTCTGTAATTCAGAGTAGACATGTGCAATTCCTTTTAGTTCCACATTCGTTTAACAAATTTAGACAAATTCGTTCATTTGGAAATATCAGAATTTCCGAATTTTTCCAAATATTCGGAAATTCTAAATTTGAAAATCCGGAAATTCGGAAATCCAAAAATAAGAATGAAATCTGTAAATTCAAAAGAACGAAAATCCGAAAATAAGAATGAAAAATCAGAAAATTTAGAAACCGGAAAATTCAAAAATCTAAAATAATAACTAACTAATAATAACTTAACTATTACTAACTATTAAATTATAGGTATTGGAATTTCCTTTCCAATTTGGCTGTTAGTGAACGTAACGAATACTAATTTATCCGAAGTTACAAATTATCCATAATAATGAATGCTGTATCTACACAAATGGAACGTAACAAATTAATAATAATAAATAACAATAATAATAATATTAAAAACGTATTATAATTATTATTTATTATTATTTTGTTCTGTTCCATTTGTTTAGATGCGCATTTGTTATTTCAGATAATTCATAACTTCAGATAAATTTGTATTCATTACATTCACTAACAGCCAAATTTGAAAGGAAATATTTATAATTTAATAGTTAGTTATTATTAGTTAGTTAGTTTATTATTTAAAATTTTGAGATTTTCGTTCTTTCAAACTTTTGAATTTTCCTGTCTTATTTTCCGATTTTAAAATTTCCAAATTTCCGTATTTTCTAATTTCCGAATTTTAAAATTTTCGAATTCCGAATTTTCAAATTTACGAATTTCGAATTTCCAAAAAAAAAAAACGAATGAAATGAAAACGAAAACAAATTAATTCATTCAGAGTGTTATTTTTTTTTAGATACATTTTATTTACAGTATATACAGTATATATTTACAGCTTTAAAACACAATTAAGTAAATCAGGAATTAAATCCAATTAATTCATTATTATAGAGTGGTTTACATGCCAATTCCATTACAATTGTGCCTTGGTCTTATGGTGGGATTGCACTGGTGGAGCACACTGGAGATAATTTGTGGGTTGCCTGATGTGTTGTTTTTTTGCAGCTCAGCAGATACAAGACTCATACATTTTTGAGTACTTTTTAAAAATCTTTTTAACATTTATTTTTATACCTGTTTAGATGTGAAAAGCTGTGCCTCAAGCTGGAACATATTTCAGTGTTCTAGAATGAAGAAAAGTTAATAAAACTTTTAGACAAAAGGTGGGTGATTTTGAGAAATTATTAATTCAGGAGAATTGCTGATTCTGCATTTTCTTCTGATTAGTACAATTCCCTGCAGATGTGATAAATCAGGATGTTCACTGTAGGCAAATTCATCATTGAGGCCCCTCACATCTGTTCAGTGTATTTAAGTGCCATAGTACATACATTGTAATGTGAAGTATAGTGCTTATTAATGTACCTTAGCTCACATCTGTCCATTGTAGTGCAATGAAACACTAAGGGGTTGATTTAATAAAACTAGAGAGTGCAAAATCTGGTGCAGTTCTGCACAGAAGCCAATCAGCTTCTAGTTTTTTTTTTTTTTTTCAAAGCAAAAGGTTTTACTCCCTTCATGACCATGCCATTTTTTTCTTTAGCACTGCGCTAATTTAACTGGTGATTGCGCGGTCATGTAATACTGTACCCAAATTAAATGAAATTTGTACCATTTTTTCCCCACACAAATAGAGCTTTCTTTTGGTGGTATTTGATCACCACTGGGTTTTACATTTTTTTTTTTTTATATAAACCAAAACATACCAAAAACTTTCTGCTATAAAACATATCTAATAAAAAAAAAAATGTAAATCTAATTTCATAAATTTAGGCCAAAATGTACTCTGCTACATGTATCTGGTAAAAAAACAAAACAAAAACCCAATAAGTGTATATTGATTGGTTTGTGTCAGTGGCGGTTGGCTGTTGTGATTTTTTTTTGGGAGGGGAGGCGAATAATCCCCCCCCCACTGCCGGTGGATCGGCACCAGCACAACTGCCAGCTACCCCCCCCCGCGCAAGGTGCGGCACAGTACTAACACCCCCCCTCCACCACCCGCTGTCCTTACCGTGGATGCGGGCGGTGAGAGCAGCGGTCAGAGCTGCTGTGGCCATCTCCCAGCATGGCGGGCTCTGGTGTCCTCTCCTGGAGTCCTCTACTCTCTGCTCCTCCCGGCGCTAGGGGTCCAAATGAATCGCCTGATGGTTTGGCCAATCGGGAAACTGGTTGCATACCTGCTCGGGAGGAGGATTAGTGTTGTGTAGCGGGTATGTACTTTCCCGGGTGTAATTTGAACTTGGCAGAGACATTAGTGATGTGTAATTCCCTGCAGCCCAGCAGGTGGCGCTGTCGCCCTGGGCTGGGGTTGAATCATTGCTGTGTGTCGTGCCTCCTTTTTGTCCTCCCTCGGCAGCGGTATGGTGGGGCGGGGAACCCGCCGTGCTTGCTGGGAGAGGGTATAAAGGGGCCGGCCATCTTTGTCATGGGGTCGAGTCCCAGGCACCTTCGGAGGTGGTTCATGTCGGTCCTCTAGGCGGCCTAGGCCTAGAGGACAGCCGGAGGTCGTGTTTCATCCCAGGCACCTTCAGCCTGGGGTGAGGTACTCGGATGGAGGTCTGGAGCTCAGTGCCCAACACTGAGAACCGCGAGGGAAGGAGATCCTAGGGTACCCAGGGATTGGGTACCCGAATCCGGAAGGCATAATGGACCGGGGGGAGCTCCTCACTCGAAGACCTGGTGCAGCATATTGCCAGTGACGGGTGAGCCTCTCATCGGAGACCGCCTGGAAGGAAATTCCCCCCCCCCGCTCGGAGACCGCAACTCACTTTCAGGGAGGAAAGTGGAGAACACATTGTGTCTGGGCCTACTCGCATCCACACCTCCTTTTCTGTTCTGTTTCTACAAGGGAGTTCAACTGATTGTGTTCATTCGAGAAGAATAAAGGAGTGTTGAACTTTAATGGTGTGGGGCTCATTTCCTGACAGATACTGTTCAAGGTAACTCTCGGTGGAGGCTCCAGGTGCACAGCACTGACCCGAAGGTAAAAGAACTTTGCTTACACCACACTGACACCTGTGGTGAAGGCCAGGCGTGATGTCCCCGCTCCCTTCCCCTCTGAAGGTACCCCTAGACAAGAGACAGACGAGCTGAAGAAAAAGAGGGGAGTGAGGAGGGCGCTACACGTGGGGGCTCGGGTCCGGCATAGTGTTTGTGCACCACAGAATTGAACGTGTCTGCCCGGAGGAGTTACGCGAGTAGGCAGGCCTTTATTGGCCGAAGTGCATCCCTGCTCGAAGTCGTGGACATGACCCAATGAAGGGAAAGGCCCGCGCAGAAGAGTGGAAAAAGGGGGAAGCTCAGCCGTGTGAAGTAGTACACGTGGGGGCTTCTATTGCACTGCGCCACCAGGCACACCCCCATCGCTTAGTTCGTGGGCGTGACTCAGAAACAGAAAAGAAGAAAAGCCTGCGAACTGGAGCAAAGGGGAGGAGTCCAATACGTGTGAAGGACTACACGTGGGACGTTGGCGCAAAAACTTTGCAGTGTGCGATGGATCAGCAACAGGTCGCCATGTTCGGACATACATTGTGGATTCCAGTCCACCCTTCCACCACGACATTGACTGCTGCTGCTCCGGTAACAGATACGGGGATCCGGCTAAAGCCAAGGGGTCGATTCGCCCTGTATTCGTGCATGGACGTTGAGGCCCTGGGTGTGATTTGTCCCGGCTGTTCGGGACTGGTGTGCCAACTGAAGCCATTTGAACGATGCAAGGCCTGTGGGGAGTTCCTGTTAGAAGTGGATCCGGCGGTTGAGAAGCCGAGAACCATCTACCCCGGCCGTGCTACTGGCAACACCACTCACAGAGGAGGAATCACTGCTTTGACAGCCACCCCTACGCACACTGCAGCGACCGCGGAGGAGGTCGTGAAAAATCAACGGGAGAAATCCGAGGATGCTGACTCGGTCACCACTGTCTCGCAGCGTCCACCACCGAAGAGAAAGACCGGTATGGTAGCCCCGACCAGCGGTTGTGGTGGACCGTCTCGCCCGCTTACGCCCGACCCGGATGGATCCGTCGACAAGAGTTCCGGACGTCCCACTTCAAGTAAAGGCCGAGGTAAGCCAGGCAGAGATATTTGGTGTGTGGGAAGAGGTGAAAACTCAGTCTCCACTACAGGCTACCTGCCCGCGGAGGAGTGTGACACCTCTGACCTAGAGTCGCTCTCGGACATGGGAGACGACGTTGCAATAGATGAACTGTTTGCAGAAAAGGGCTGGGACAAAGTACCTCTTGCTTCATCCCAGAGGACCAGGGATCCACCCATGTCTACAGGGGAAAGTACACCCCGGGTGGAGGCACCAGCTCCTGAAGAGGGGTCCCGTCCCCAGCCTGCCTCTACATCCCCGGTGCCATCTGTACCGAAGACCGGGGAAAAGAGACTATTGCTGCGGGCACCAATGCCCAGATCAGATGTGATCAAGGTCCCTCGCCACCTGGACTCAATAGTTTTGCCTGGCGAAGGGGACAAAGTTACCATGCCTCCTTTGGCGAGACTACAACGCCTATTTGGCCAGAAGGATCCTGCAGAGTACGGATGGGAGTATCCATACTTGTCGAAGGAACTGCTCTGAGGTGGAAGTGTGTCGGGAGCGCTGGTACAATGACTTTGTGTGGACCCACCTTCAGGTTCCCCACGCCCGCAGGTACCTGGCATGCTCTCCAAAGGCCTCTCAACGTTTTAAAGACTGCAAGGCAGAGTGGATGTTGGGACAGCACATCCATGCAGACCAAGTGTTGATCCGGCGCAAGGAAGGAGAAGATGTGAAGTATCATCTGGAGACCATGGATCAACACTTGAAGCCACTTGTTTTGCCGCATCCCCGTTTTTACCTGTAGGAGAGAAAAGACTCAGTTCTTGTTATGCTGCTGAACTTTCTGGGGCCCGTTGCTTTTGTGCCCAGAGGAATGAAGGACTGTTCCTGTTGTTCGTCACCTTTCCTACAAGAGATCATGGACTCTGGGTAGATTGGGCCAAAGAGAAGAGGGAAAGTTCCACGAGTGCAGTTACCGCGGTGCTGTCACCAGGTGGCAGTGTTGCGCAACGTTAAACACTTTTCACGCACTCACTCTTTGGAGAAAAGGGATTTCTTCCAGGAGAAGTTTATTTTCCCTCACACGAATACATGTCTCAGGGTTATATGTGTTAATCCTTTTTCTTTTCCCTCTGCAGGAGAACATCCCATCGAGACCACTGAGTATGGGGTGGGTCTTAGTTAGGATGGGTGGGAAAAGTGAAATGTGAATATGTGATTCCAAGTTATGGTTTAATGCTGTTGTTTTTCTCTTCTTTCTTTATTCCCTTTTTATTACAGGGCTCAGACACAATGTTTCAGTTGGGTAGTTTTTCCTAAAAGTTTATTTTTGTACAATTGTTAGTCAGTCTCTGGATTGGATTATGTCAGCCGTTGAGGGCATGATTTACTCCAGACACTGGGGACCAGTGTCAAACCACCAGGGGGAGAGTGTAGCGGGTATGTACTTTCCCGGGTGTAATTTGAACTTGGCAGAGACATTAGTGATGTGTAATTCCCTGCAGCCCAGCAGGTGGCGCTGTCGCCCTGGGCTGGGGTTGAATCATTGCTGTGTGTCGTGCCTCCTTTTTGTCCTCCCTCGGCAGCGGTATGGTGGGGCGGGGAACCCGCCGTGCTTGTTGGGAGAGGGTATAAAGGGGCCGGCCATCTTAGTCACGGGGTCGAGTCCCAGGCACCTTCAGCTTGCGGGCGGTGGTTCATGTCGGTCCTCTAGGCGGCCTAGGCCTAGAGGCCAGCCGGAGGTCGTGTTCCATCCCAGGCACCTTCAGTCTGGGGTGAGGTACTCGGATGGAGGTCTGGAGCTCAGTGCCCAACACTGAGTTCCGCGAGGGAAGGAGATCCTAGGGTACCCAGGGATCGGGTACCTGAATCCGGAAGGCGTAATGGATCGGGGGGAGCTCCTCACTCGAAGACCTGGTGCAGCATATTGCCAGTGACGGGTGAGCCTCTCATCTGGGACCGCCTGGAAGGAAATCCCCCCCCCCCGCTCGGAGACCGCAACTCACTTTCAGGGAGGAAAGTGGAGAACACATTGTGTCTGGGCCTACTCGCATCCACACCTCCCTTTTCTGTTCTGTTTCTACAAGGGAGTTCAACTGATGGTGTTCATTCGAGAAGAATAAAGGAGTGTTGAACTTTAATGGTGTGGGGCTCATTTCCTGACAGACATTGTTCAAGGTAACTCTCGGTGGAGGCTCCAGGTGCACAGCACTGACCCGAAGGTAAAAGAACTTTGCTTACACCACACTGTGGTGAAGGCCAGGCGTGGTGTCCCCGCTCCCTTCCCCTCTGAAGGTACCCCTAGACAAGAGACAGACGAGCTGAAGAAAAAGAGGGGAGTGAGGAGGGTGCTACAGTTGCAACAGTGAATATTCATTTGCTGTTGCAACACACCTGGGTGGGCTCCGGGCGCATCCTCAGTGTCCCGAGCCCATCCTAATTTGAAGCCTATTAGAGCCTATGGCTCTAATCAGGTGCTTAAAAAAAAAACCTGGCCGCTGCAATTCATCTGCCCGGTGACCCGAAAGGCCCGGAAACATGAATAGGGGGTGGCCGCGGCATATAGGGGGTGGAGAGGAGAGAGAAGGCAGCGCCTGGGTGCCCCTAATTGATGGGCCGCCACTGGTTTGTGTAAAAGTTATAGATTCTACAAACTATGATATAAATATACTGGAATTTTTCATGCCTTTTTCTTTTCTTTTTTTATACTAGTAATTTCGATGATCAGAGACATATAGTGGGACTGTGATAGTGCGGTGGGAAATCATACACTGACGCTGGCTGAGAGGTACACTAACTCAGGGGTAGGCAACCTGGGGCCCTCCAGCTGTTACAGAACTACAAATCCCATCATGCCTCTAGGAGTGATTGTAACTGCCAGTCTTGCAATGCCTCATGGGAAATGTAGTTCCACAACAGCTGGAGGGCCCCAGGTTGCCTACCCCTGCACTAACTGACACTGACATCACCAGTGACACTAATACAGTGATCAGTGATAATACTATACACTGTCACTGTACTAATGACACTGGCTGGGAAGGGGTTAACATCTTGGGGTATTCAAGGGGTTTTAATGTGTGCCTTACAAGTGTTAATGTGTGTTATATGTGCTGCTTATTACTAAATATCTGTTTGTTCCTCTTTGCAGAGAGAACAAACACACAGATCGTTCCCTCTGTACAGAGGCCTGTGTGTCTGTCAACACAGGGCTCTGGGCTGTGATTGGACACAGCCGATATCAGCAGGTCTTAGCCATGAATCATTGGCTGAAACCTGTTGACAAGATCCGAAGTCGGCTGGGCGGGAAGGGCGCCCTGAACCTGGAAGACACTGCTGATGTACAGGTACGTGATTGTGACTGTACGCGGTCAGCAAGTGGTCCATTGAATAAGCTGAAGTTAGAAGCTGATTGGGTACCATGTACAGTTGCACCAGATTTTGCACCAGATTTAACCTTTCCAGTTTTAGTAAATCAACCCAATATTGTACGTGTTAAGGTGTAATTAGGGGTAGGGGCAATAAATTCAATGTAAGTGCATGTAAAAATGACTGTGAACGGTCCAAGAATTTCCAAGACCTATAAACAAATACTTACCATCAGCTCTCTAGTAGGAAAAAGACGATTTTGCATAAATGGACCTACAGTGACCTTCCTCCCATCTCATTATTGATAGAAATATTGACCTCTACCGCATGGAGTGGGTAAAGGGATCTTTAAATAAGGAGACCCAGGTTCAAATTTTTTTTACATCTGGAAGTCCTTTATTCAAACTTTAACAACTGACACACAATAGTTAATAACACAATGCTTTCGATACACATAATGTTATCAGGCAATATTACTTCTCAATGATCCCCCAATTGAAATTAAAGGAGAAGTCCAGCCAAAGCTCGTCTGACTGTACTTCTCCTATGGATCACAGGAGTGCAATTCGTTTTGCACTCATGTGACCCATTTTTAGCAGAAAGCGGACTGAAGTTCGCTCTCTGCTGACATTACCAATGTCAGTCCAGGCCCCGCGTCATACCGACCACAGAGTCTGGATCCGCCAGGTGCCTGGCTCAGCGGGCCACTGAGAGCCTGAGACGGCCGCTCTGCTCCCTCCACAACTCAGCGCTCCAGTGAGCGAGCTGGGAGAAGAGCAGAGAGCTGTGACCGAGTGATTTTGTGGTATTTGTCCACTCAGTTATTACTAGGCGCCGGGGGACAAATGCAAAAAAATCTCCTTTAAAGTGGTTGTAAAGCTTATTTTTTGTTGTCATAAAATAATAAACATTTTATACCTGCTCAATGGTTTTGCACAGAGTAACCCTGAAAAAAAATTCTGGGGTCATCTTCTGCATGCGCCATCATAGCAAGCCGCTTGCTATGGGGGCACACATGTGGGCTTGCTTTTGAGCCAGGATGTGTACAGCAGTGTTGTTCATCTTGCGTTAAAAAAGTAATTAGTTACAGTTACAAATTACTTCTTCCAAAAAGTAATGGAGTTAGTTACTCAGTTACTACATTGAAAAAGTAATTACCGTATTTATCGGCGTATAACACGCGCCGGCGTATAACACGCACCCCAAGTTTAGGAGGGAATTTTAGGGAATTTTTTTTTTAGGAGGGAAGTTTAAGGGAAAAAAAAACTTACATTTAAATGCAGCCTTACCAGTGTCCATTGCAGCCTTGCCCCAGTGTCCATTGCAGCCTTGCCCCAGTGTCCAGTGCAGCCTTGCCCCAGTGTCCAGTGCAGCCTTGCCCCAGTTTTCATTGAGGCCTTGCCCGAATTTAAAAATTGGCGCCGCCAAGATCGCTGCAGAGACTGGGCGGAGCGGGGCGAACGCCGCCGAGAACGCAGGGACTGGGCGGAGCCGAGATACACATAGCCACGTGTACTCTGCTCTAGTCGGCTCTTCTCGGCTCCGCTCACAGTCACGCCGAGTCCCGCCCTATGATGGACATGAAACAGGTCCAATGGCGGGACTGGGCGTGACTGTGAGCGGAGCCGAGAAAAGCCGAGTACACCCGGCTATGTGTATCTCGGCGGCGATCGCTGCCCTCCGCTCAGTCAGCGGAGATCGCCGGGATCAGTGAGTATCGGCGTATAACACGCAGCCACGATTTTCCCCTGATTTTAAGGGGAAAAAAGTGCGTGTTATACGCCGATAAATATGGTAGTTACTCAGCAAAGTAACTATATTGGTTATATTGTATATACACGGGGGCGGGGGTGGGGCGGTAGAAGGATGATATATATGTAATTTTTTCAGTGTATAAAAATAATAGGAGGGATAACAATAAATAATATTGGTACTGTGCCCATGCCTCACTGTGCCCATGCATCACTGTGCTTCACTGTGCCCAATGCCTCACTGTGCCTGTGTCTCACTGTGCCCGTGCTTCACTGTGCCCATGCCTCACTGTGCCCGTGCCTCACTGTGCCCGTGCCTCACTGTGCCCATGCCTCACTGTGCCCATGCCTCACTGTGCCCGTGCTTCACTGTGCTCATGCCTCACCATGCCCATGCCTCACTTTGCCCAATGTCTCACTGTGCCCGTGTCTCACTGTGCCCAATGCCTCACTGTGCCCATGCCTCACTGTGCCACTGCCCATGCCTCACTGTGCCCATGCTTCACTGTGCCCAATGCCTCACTGTGCCCATGCTTTACTGTGCCCGTGTCTCACTGTGCCCGTGTACAGTACCTCAGATCGGCGGCGTCCCGACTCCCGGCGGCCATTCCATTATTCAAAAGCCGCGCCTCCTCCAGTCCTCCTTGTCTGTGATAGGCGGAACACTCAATTTCCCAGCATTCAGTGTTCCGCCTATCACGGACATCCGCTCATCCTCATAACACAGACGAGGATGAGAGGATGTCTGTGATAGGCGGAACACTGCCTGCTGTGAAATTGAGTGTTCCATCTATCACAGACGACGAGGACTCGGGAGGCGCAGCTTTTGAATAATGGAATGGCGGCCGTCTGTCTGCATGACACGCTGATCAGGTAGGCAGGCGGCGGCTTGCAGTTAGTTAATGTTACATTACATCTACTCGTGGCGGCTGCGGCGAGTAGATGTAATTAGGGTAACGCCGCCCAAGTAATGGGAACGGCGGTGCCATGAGGGGAAGAGTAATCAGTTAAATTACTCGTTACCCCAAAAAGTGGCTACGTTACCTAACACCGTTTATTTAAACGGTGTTAGTTACAACACTGGTGTACAGTCATAGAAACACACAGCAAGGCTCCGCCCAGCCCTCTGCTCCCTCTTCACAGGCTTTGACTGACAGCAGCAGAAGCCAATGGCTCTTGCTACTGCCAAGTCTCCTGTGGGAAGAGAGAGAGGGAAGGGGGGAAGAAGAGCCACTGCAGACATGCACAGTGCTAGAGGGCTCAGACAGGTATTTAAGGGGTGGGGGCTGGGGGGTACAGTTATTGAAAGTTTTTTTACTTTAATGCATTAAGGTAAAAAAACTTTTTGTCTTTATAATCATTTTAACTTAATTCTCAAATCTCACTGACAGGGTCCTCCCACCTCTCCTCCATGCACCATTTAGTGTGAAACTGACCACCATCCACCCAATATTCAACATTTAAGGCTGATCTCCAGGAATGCAGCCACTTATGGAAAAATGGGAGCATAGCTATCGCTATACTCCCGGAACTTCTGGTCTTAATTCCAACAGCTGTTGAGTCGCATGCATGCTAGTGGCCTCCCTATTCGTGCTCACAGCGGCAGCCGGGGGAACCCTAACATAAAAGACTAACCTTTTTGGGCATACCATCCCTTGCTCTAAAGACTTCACTCTCTCTATCTTTCCATGCGGGGGCCGGGGCCGTTGACCGGATGCTCTGCTCACTCCTGGGGATATAAGGATGCTGGCCCGCTTCTCCCTGGGCTTGACAGCCAGGTGGCATCACTGTAACTGAACTCACGCACTTCATGTGTTGCTTCACACAGAGACCACATGCACAAAAAACTTCTTCTTTACTGAGGACTCAGGGTACATAACCAACAGGCCTTGGGCCAAACACAGTTCCACAGCAAGTTCTAAAACACATTGGTTGCTGAATGTCTCTCTGACGCAAGTAAAGTGCAGTCGGGTCCATCTAAGGGGCCCATCTAAGGGGGACCCTCTCCAAGGGGCACCCCGATTAAAGTACAGCTATTAGGTGACCATTCTCCTCATGGCAACCCTTCCCATCGCTAGGGCTCTACTCACCGAAGCTAACTTCTCAGACACTATATACAGGATCCAGGAAGAAAGGAAGTGAATTTACTCTTCTTCCTGGAAGGATTTAAAGGGATAACACTATTAAGTGGGCCACAACGTGGTGGGCCCACTGTACCCTGTCTAAATGCAGCCAGCAGGCCCACCCCTCCCCTTCTCCTGCCAAACCTTACATGGAGAGGTGGTCAGAGATGTTCTGCGTGATAAGGCAGCGTTTCTCCTGTTGGAGCTCTGGAAGTTTAGCCATAGCTGTACTCCTGGAGCTCCATAAAACTATCAGATGCAATTAAAAAAGCTACGTCCAAGATTTGGTATGCACTTAATTCGAATTAACACTTAGGCCCCTTTCACACTGGGGCGGGCAGGAGCGGTGGCGGTATAGCAGCGCGATTTGCAGCGCTGCTATACCGTCGTTCTTACCGCGGTATGCGGTCGCTAGGGGGGTTAATTTAACCCCCGCTAGCGGCCGAAAAACGGTTAATACCGCGGCTATTGCCGCGGTTTGCGTGCGGTATTACCGCGCTGTCCCATTGATTTCAATGGGCACCCGCGGTAAAGGAGCGGTGAACACACCGCTCCTTTACCGTTGTAAAGAAGCGGCTAGCAGGACTTTTGGAGTGGTCCTGCTAGCGCACCGCTTCAGTGTGAAAGCCTTCGGGCTTTCACATTGAAGGCTACAGGGCAGGATTTTTTCATGCGGTATAATAGCGCTATTATTAGCACTAAACCGCATGAAAAACGCCCCAGTGTGAAAGGGGCCATAGTATACCAACATATTTTACAGATTGGCTGAATTCCTGGAGTTCGCCTTTAGAGGTTGGACTTCAAACCACTAGATGCACAATAAGATCAATATGTGACTATCATCTGTATCATTATTTGGGCCAAATCTTGTCAATCTCCGCTGTTCATGGATTCTCACTTTAAATAATCTAAAACAAAATGATTGGCCAGAAGACAGCTGTAAAAAGTATATAAAAAATACAAAACCTACAAATGGGAAGGCCTCCAAGAGGGGGGGGGGGCACCTATGGGGAGAGCATGAGGTCCTGAGTCGCATCTAACATGCCTGGATTAATCCCTTAATTTGATGACAAATTATTTGCATTTAGTTTGGCAGCTTTTTTAAACTACTTCCTCTGAACTCTGTCTCTTTCTCTTTTTGTTCTTTTTATTGCTCCATATCACAAAAGATTATAGGGCATGGTTTTCCCACAGCATCATTTATGGTAGTTAGATCATTGCAATGTTCTATCTGCGTTGAGCAGATGACCTCACCTGTTCTGTATCCTCCCTGATGATCCTGTAGGAAGTTACAGAACTACAGATAAAATCTCCATTGGGGATGAGTGTGTGTCCGGAATGTTGAGAATCTTGAACTTTCTCCTCCTCCCCTAACATGCCAGGCTGTGCCACCTAGCAACGACAGACGCAGAGCACTCATCCATGAGACACCTGACTTCCCAGAACTTCTCTGGACTGGGATTTGTGTGCTTTTAAGTCAATCTTAGGTAGGAGTTAACAAGCATGATGACAGACACGTGCTTAATGAAATGCAATCACAGTGATGTCAAGCAGGAATTTATTATCTTTATTGAAAGATTGGAATTTAATTTTCTCCTGCTGTGTAGGCAAATTCTGTTTTAATGATATGCTATTATACCTATAATAATAATGTATAGTGGTTTGCACATGTTTTTTCTCTTTATTAAGGCCAGTAGTCGGGTAAATATGAAATATTGAATATATATATTATGTGGACCTCTATCCAATCAGCATGTAGAGTTCTTCTTGCTAGAATATGATGTGTGAGTGTGTATATGTAAAGAAAACTATGTAGGCTGCAACTGCTGATCCATTTAGGAAAATTCTAGTTGCCGTACTTTTATTTTCCCAACACAACATTGGCCAACGGTAATGTTGACATAAGTGTTTGCATGTGAACCCCTTCTCTCTCATTGTGATAGGTTGTATCCATTTGAAGATTTCGAACTTAAAGTAGAACTAAACTCTCTCATTTAGCATTAATTCTTTGTAATCCTTATGCTGGTAGCCTTAGTAAATAGATAGGAATGTATAATATATTTACTTGTTTTAACCTTTTTTTTTTATTATTTCAATAGTTTCATGGTTTTTGGTCTAGACCAAAATGATGTCATACATCCCAGGAGTCTCACTGGACATTTTTTTTGTTTCCTCTGAAAAAGGGGTTTTCTCCGCTAAGTACACCCTCCTTCCTGCATGCCTAAACTAAGGACAGATGGATTGCAGGAAATGCTACATGAATCATCTGCCCTTACTCAAGATGGCTATTACTAGAAATGCTAGGTTGTGTTTTTCAAAGTGATTTTTCCAATAAATAAAGCATTATAAAAATATGGATGGATGGGTGAGTTTGCTCTGAATATAAAGCATGAGAATTAGATAGCATTTTCAGTTTGTGGTGCTTGTGACAAATGTGGATGTTGGACTCCTGCCCTTCTCACAAACTTGTGACAAAAGACTGGGCTACCTCACACTGCGCTGTCATTTACGAAACAATGCCACACACAGTTGCACCCTACACAAAGATTTTTCAGCCTGCGGGCCCACAGTCTAGATGCCAGCAGCCTGAGAGCGATTGTCACCGGGTTAAATTAATTAAGCGATTAGCCCTTTAAACTCCAAACTGCCACCAGACAGCTTTTGGGCCTATCAACCCTTCACAATATTAGCAAGAATAATTGTGAAAAATAAATGTCTGCACACACGCTGTCACCACAGACAGGTATATTCAGAGATTTAACGTATACAGTAGCGCTCTTCGAGAGACAGGTATTCCTTTAGTTTGCAATAAAAGCTTTAGAGACAATTTTAACACTTAACACAAAATAAGGTTTAATAAGGAAAAGATCAAAGTGGTGCAAATAAAAGATTTACAGAAAAAGGGTGTTACAAAGAAGTAAAGAGACAATACAACAGCGAAAAAAATAATAATTTGAAAAGGAGAATATTCTGGTTTCAGCAGAGTCCCACGAATAAGCAAAAATGGTACAATGGCTCTTACAAGTCCTGTTAGGTGTTCCTTGGTTTGATGTTATCGAGAGCTGTCAACTTCAGGGGCAGCCTCCAGGGGTGTTGTCAGAGACTATCTAACCAATTAGGCATCTGAGGAGTGGCCATCGTGTGCCCTCCCTCACATACGGTTTAATACTAATATTTATACCTTCCAATATGTACAGGTTGCATTATGGAAACTGGTAGATTATTGTTTAGCATTAAATTGTGTGTCCATGTTTACTAAACACAGGGTATCTTGGTTAAGCCTGTCACCCAGGAGGTAGGAGACTGCTATCTCCCCTTCTATATGCTTTAGCTTAGTCATGTATGACTTTGATTTGTTTGATATGATATTCCCCATTCAGATATATACTTAATATTAATGTGCGTTGGTCCTGTCTGGTTTTTATGAATTGTGTGTGGATTTTGTTAGATTGGGGGTCTCCGAAGGGTCGCCACTCAGCCCTAAATGTCTTTTACAATCCCCACAGTTCTGGGTTTTATGGCACACTATGTATTCTTAATGGATTTAATTGCCCTACAAACCACGGATGATAGAACTGAAGAATTTTGTTATAGTTTTATGATAGGTCACTTCCAATTCCCTTGGGAAAGTGATAAGCTGTAGGAGATTATTGCTAGCAGACACTGCCAAATCTCAACCCCCCCCCCCCCAGGCCTCAGTGGAGATAAGAGGTCCTTTGAAAAGTGAGCTAAAGTAAAAGGCTATGGTGACAATTGATTCCTAGGTATTTGCTGCTGCAATGTGTAACTGTTCTACAAACCCATCATGGCCGACCTATGATTCCTAAACAACATGGCTGCCAGACACGGCTTTTCGTGTGCCCGGTACGTGATATCATTACAGTGCTCATATCAGGGGCGGATCCAGGGGGGGCAACAGGGCAATTGCCCCCCCCCAGACCATCTGTCACAGTCACTTGCTTGCTGTTTTTTTTTTTTTTTTTTGCGCCTGATCTCCCGGACTTTGGGGACCCGGTACTGGCCGGCAATAGGTCCCCTGCCCTCCAAACTTGGCACATATGTAGCCACATGTCTCCCCTACAAGTGTGCAAAGTTTGGTGTCTGGGAGACCTACGGCCGGGGAGAACCGATTTTTCAAAGCCGGGCACCCCTTCCATAGACTCCAATTGTAAACGGTCATTTCTCCGGTGACTTTGCAGACCTGGTACTGGCCGGCCATAGGTCCCCTGGACTCCAATCTTGGCACACATGTAGCCCCATGTCTTCTTTACAAGTGTCTAAAGTTTGGTGTCTGGAAGACCTACGGCCAGGGAGAACCGATTTTTCAAAGCCCGGCACTCCTTCCATAGACTCCCATGTTAAACATCAGTCTAGTCATGGGCACAGTGAGGCATGGGCACAGTGAGGCAAAGAGAGGCACAGTGAGGCATGCAGATGGACACCCTAGGCTTATACTCGAGTCAATACGTTTTCCCAGTTTTTTGTGGTAAAATTAGGTGCCTCGGCTTATATTCGGGTCTGCTTATACTCGAGTATATTCAGTACTTGTTCTGCGGCTGCCGCTGCCTCTCTGAGTCTCTCTCTCAGTTTCTCACATCAGCCGATCAGTGGCGCCGAGAGAGAGACTCGTCTAATGTAGTTACGCGGCGCACTGACACGATACCAGGAGCGGAGGAGGAGGTGGGTGGAGCCTCTTCCCTGCACTCGTTGCTAACGCCTGGGCCGCTTGGCGTCTAGCAACGAGTGACGTCGGTGAGTCACGTCGGGCCGCTCTGCGGGCAGGTGTGGTAGCGTGCGGCTCCACAGACGGGTAAGAAAGCGGGCGGCTCCGCTTGCGGTGCGGTTTGTGGGCGGGCGGCACGGTTCGTGGGCAGACCGTGCTGCTCAGTGTGTTGGCAGCGCAGGTGAGAGTGAGAGAGCAGGCTCATCTCTCACTGCCCGTGCCTGCCCTGCATTCCTGCAGTGACTTCCGCCCTCACTGTGCAGGCAGCAGAGAGATTACATTATCTCTCTGCTGCCTGACTCTGGGAGTCTGGGACACAGCAAGAGACAACCAAAACTACACCTTAGCAGGCAAGTTAGTAACAACCCGCAAATTGTGTCAGGTGACGTGGCAAATGACAATCTGCATCTGGTGGAAGGCAAGTGACAATCAGCAAGGTATGGCAGGTGACGTGGCAAGTGACAATCCACAAGGTGTGGCTAGTGACAATCCGCAAGGTGTGGCAGGTGATGTGGCAAGTGACAATCCACAAGATGTGGCAGGTGACGTGGCAAGTGACAATCCACAACGTGTGGCAAGTGACACGCTCAGGGCTCCCACTAATTGCAGGTGACGGTGGCAAGTGACACACTCGGGGCTCCCACTGATTCTGCATTGAACTATTTAATTTTATATTACAATGTAATAATAGAAATAATGCGCTTCAATCATCCTGACACCATAACAACCATGGTGCCGGGATGATTGAAGCGCCGACACCAGCCATTTCCCCGATAAATTTCCCACAAAAAAACATATTTTTTGGCAGTGCCCTCCCGAGAAAAGACTCTGGATCCACCCCTGGCCCAGATACAGTTTATTTCTAATTTAAGACAAAATTCCTAAAAACTTTAAACATGTGTTTAGGACACCTCTCTTAATTCCACTTCCTCCCACCCACCAACACTCTCTTGCTGCTATTACCAGCATTGCTTTGTATAACATAGCAGGGGTGCATAGTTGCCAACAGTCCCGAATTTCCCGGGACAATCCCGAATTTGGGACCCTCGTCCCGAATTAAGCTTGTCCCGATTATTTTCCCGGGATTTTGCTTTTGTCCCGGGAAAATCAGGAGTGTTTTACGGAAAAAGCAGCCGACGGGCTACAGAAAAATGGCCGCCGTCGCCTCTGCCAGTACATTTCCCCTTGTGTTCAGTGGAGAGAGGATGGGCATCCAATCAGCTTCTCTCTTCAGTGTACAAGTATACACTGAAGCCTAGAGGCCCCTCCTCTCTACACTTAACACACGTGGAAGCCAGGAACTGTGTAGCTGCCGCTGCACATGATGGCAGCCCGGGGAGTCAGAGGTCAGCTCTGTACTAGAGGAGATCACAAACAGTGAGTGTGCATGTGCTAGGTTATAGAGAGGAGGTGTATGAGATTGGCTCATCGTATTACACCTGACTGTCATCACACTGCTACTCCCCGAGGAGGACACCAGCACAGGAGAGAGAGAGAGAGAGAGCGCGCGCTCTGCTCAACAGTGAGTGTGTGTGCTGCCAGCTCCGGGGATAATGGGCACCAAGCATAGCATTTCCACCCCTACCTACACAACACAGGGCAACCTGCCATCAAGCGTGCTGGGACATGTAGTGCCACAGCTGATCCTCACTCACACCTTATTACCTGCTGCTGAGACATGTAGTGCCACATCTGATCTTCAATCATATTAATTTTCTTAGTTTTTGGACCCTGTGCCACCCCAGCCTGCCCTGTGCCACCCCAGCCTGCCCTGTACCACCACAGCCTGCCCTGTATTACCCCAACCTGCCCTATACCACGCCTGCCTGCCCTGTATTACCCCAACCAGCCCTATACCACCCCAGCCTGCGCTTTACCACCCAGCCTGCTCTGTGCCACCCAAGCCTGCCCTATACCACCCCATCCTGCCCTGTACCACTCCAAACTGCCCTATACCAACCCAGCCTGCCCTGTGCCACCCCAACCTGCCCTGTGCCAACCTAACCTGCCCTATACCACCCCAACCTGCCCTATGCCACCCTAACTTGCCCTATACTACCCAACCTGCTCTGTGCCACCCTAACTTGCCCTGTACCACCCCAACCTGCCCTGTACCACCCCAGCCTGCCCTATACCACCACAGCCTGCGCTTTGCCATCCAAGCCTTCCCTGTGCCACTTCAATCTGCCCTGTGCCACTTCAACCTGCCCTGTGCCACCCTAACTTGCCCTATACCACCCCAATACCGCCCTAACCTGCCCTGTACCACCCTAACCTGTCATATACCACCTCAACCTGACACTATACCACCCTATTTTACCCTAATCTGCCACTATACCACCCTATACTATCATTTACAGGGGCTGGTTTGGGGTGCACCCTGTGACCGTGCGCTACCTGAATGGAGCTGGGTAGCCTAGATGGGGGGGGGGGGTGACACCATGTTTTACCCCACCAGGTGACACCAACCCTAGTGACGCCACTGCCGTACACAAGAGAGTGGAGAGTTTGTAAGGACAGACTCTGCTGGGGGCACCTGATGTAAGGATGGACTCTGCTGGGGGCACCTGATGTAAGGACTGACTCTGCTGGGGGCACCTGATGTAAGGACGGACTCTGCTGGGGGCATTTGATGGCATCTGGTGGCAGGCGAAGTGGCAGGTGACACGCTTAGGGGTCCCACTGATTCAGCATTATGGTGAGTTGAATGATTTAATTTTATATTACAATGTAATAATAGAAATAATGCGCTTCAATCACCCTGACACCATAACAAACATGGTGTCGGGATGATTGAAGCGCCAACAGGTGTTTTGGAGTATACTTATCTGCCAATTTTGTTACACATTTCTATTGTGGTGTAGGATCTGGCTTCTTTCTTTCTATTTCTTTCTCTCTCTTTCTCTCACCTCGGACTGTAGCCACACCCATTTGAACCACGCCCATTTAAGCCACACCCACTATCGTGCGTAAACCACGCCCATTTTTCGCCGCGGCACGCTTCGCGCGTCGCATTTTTCATTTCAGCATGACACGCCTACAAACGAATGCCCCCGCCCCCTAATTATAGCAAGGCTCCGCCTCAATACAAAAAAAGTGTCCCAGATGTTTTTTTTGCAATGTTGGCAACTATGGGGGTGGCTGTCAAAAAGTGTCTGCTCCTGTATAAAAAAAAAGAAACTTGCAGATAGTCTGCAAATGTACTTTAGTAAATACCATGTAACAATTTATTGAACTCCTTGAAAAGTAAAAATTCTCCCTTTCAGTGGGGCTGCCCCTGCATTGAAGAGCTAAGAGGATCCAGCGGGCGGCTGGGATCTGAAGGTCTGGTGAGAAGACTGGGAGCTCAGTGAGAAAAGCTACAGCAGGAGGCTCTGAGATGGAGACTAGGTCCTACACAACGGGGATACCAAGTCTGGTACGTGTACAGATCTGTTTTAAAGTCAACCTACAAGTTCAGTTGCCATAGGAGACAGCAGTTCTACAAGTACAGTGCTGCAACCAGCTTAAAGGCCCTCAATCTGTATAGCTGTCTGCCTATTTTGTCTCGGAGTCTGCCAATTGCCATTGCATCTGCCTAAGGGTGTTCAGGTCCTAACACTCTCTCCCCCAGTTCTTGTTAAGAGACACTAAAGCTCTTTTGTTCGCATTCAAAAAGTGACTGGCGCCCAATCATTCTATCTTGCATCACACCCACTATGCCTAGTAACCCACTTTACAAAGAAGGATGTCAGCTCTCCCCGACTCTGGAAGTCACCATTAGGCCTCTAGGGGTCGGGGTCTTTGCTAAATTATGTAATAATTAAAATTTATAAATAATTGTGTATATTGAAAACCATTAAAAATTTGAATGAAAATAAAAATATGAACCCAACCCACCCCTGAGCAATCAGCATGCTTCCCTCTCCAAAAATCCAGCTTAAACTGCTAATAAACACAGTGACACGTGCTTGCCTCTCTACAAATGTTAAAGATTTTTTAATGTAATAAAAAAAAGATTTGTTTATATAGAAAAATAATTAAATAAAATTGACTAAGAACAAATAAATCTGTGATATAAGAGCAAGATCACAGAGGTGTGAAACAGGCATAACTATAATATAATATATTGTAGAAACACTCATCCTGGCAGCAATCAGCAACGTCGTAACCACAGATGATTCAGAATGGCCTTCCTTCCTAATTTTCTGTTATCCAACAAGTGGGCACACCTTTGCTGGTTGTAATATCAATCCAGACCCTGAGAGACATGACAGAACGACATTATAGAATGAATGAACTGATGTATGCCCATAACAACACATCCCTTTAAAATGGACCTGAATTCAAAAAGTGAAGAGCTTTATGTAACATCTAGAAATGTTCCTAAATATTTACTAAAAAATCTACCCTTTCACCCTGAAAAATAGCAGTGCCTACAGATCCAAAACTATATATTTTCTGTGTGAAGCAACACTTCCTGTGACTGCTGGTCTCAGAAGATATGGTGCTGTCACTGCTGTGCTGCTCACTGTTCTCCTTGCTGGAGAGGAAGTTGTACCTGAGGATCTGCACTGCAAGAATCTACCTGCTTCTGCTTTGTCAATACTTTGAATCTGTGCTTCCTCGACCTCTCCAACTGCTCCTTGATCATTACCCCACCAGTTATTAGGGCACCAGTCATCAGGGTGGCAGTTCTGACATGAGGTAGTAAAGCCCTGCCCTCTACCATGGTGGCTGTCTCCATTCAGAGACACAGTGCTTTACAAGGCATCGTAAGTCTATAATTGGAAAAGGATCAGCTGCTTGAGAGACGACAAGCTATACTGGTAACTAGTCCTTTACCTTCTTTAAAACACAGTTTTCACCGTTTTGGTCCTGTTTAAGTGTTATTAAAGCAGTTGTAAAGTCTTTTTTTTTTAGTTTTATACTTTCCTGCTCTGTGCAGTAGAATTGCACAGAGCAGCACCAAACCTCCTTCTCTGGGTTCCCCCACCAGCACTCTTGGCTCCTCCGCTTCTGCGAGTGCCCCCCCTAGCAAGCTGCTTGCTAGGGGGCACTCATGCGGGCTCAATCCCAAGCCACAATGCCTGTATCCATAGACACAGACAGAATGACTAGTCCCCACCCCCGCCCCTGCATCACAGGATTTGACTGAGAGCAGTGGGAGCCATCGGTTCCTGCTGTCTCAGAAAAAAACAGTGAGAGCGTGGAGAGAAGACAGAGACACTACAGACGGGCACAGCGCTAGATTGAGTAAGGACTCAGGTAAGTTTAAGGGGGGGAAATGGGTTAGGGGGGCAATACTACTACTTAAACATTTTTTACCTTAATGCAGGCGTATCACACGGACCCTTTTTCCTACCTTTGGCTCACTTGCAGGAAAAGGGCACACCATACTATATGCCCGTACCCTCCTGTTTGAGGAGGTTGAGCGGTGTCATGTATTTGGGTCCCACAGCTAGGTCTCCATCAGTTGGTTCTCATCTCCTAGGGTATGTTTTCCCCTTAGTAATTCCAATGTCCACACCACTCTAAACTCCAACGTTGAGTTTATTTTTCTCAATATTCAGCAGATAGAAAAGGGTGGATAAGAGACAGGACAGCAAGGCTTTGGGAGGTAGGTCCAGGCACAAGTAGATTTTGCAATCACCTCTCTATCCCAGAGTAGGTTTAGCTCACCTGGATAGTCCCCTGTAAGAGCGGATCCTAGCAGCCGGAATGATGCTTGAATGTTCACTTTAGGTTCTTTCCCTAGATACGATCGGGAGACTCTCTGCCACAGAATCTATCACGTCCCGAACCTCTCAGCTTTTGTAATACAAAGACAGGAGCCAGCAACAGCACTTTACTAGGCCATTGGTGGATAGATGAATCCCTCCAGAAAGTTACCGGCCCCCTTCCTTCACCATGAACTCTCACCAGTCCTTCAGAAAGGTCCTCTTCTTAGAAGCGGGCTCCCTCGCAAGGGACACCCTGGGACTCCTCTTCCCAGAAGTGGGCTCCAGCTAAAGGTGCTGGGCCCAGTGCTGAAGTTGCAGCCCCAGGGCTAAAGGTGCCTGGGACTGATGTGCACATGGCCCCATGGCCTGGAGGGCCGGGCGCCACGCACCTGGACTCCGACTCCTCTTGCGAACTCCAGAGAGCGACCCCTCCCAGGCGGCGTCTGCCCCTTATGTATCCCCTCCCCGCATGCACAGCAGGCCAACCACGCCCACTGTACCACCGCTGAGAGAGGACACCCTAAGGCACAGCACTAGTACTGATGGTTCAACCCTGACCTGTCATGGCAGTGCCACCTACAGGCCACAGGGAACTGCACACCAGTATACCACCTGGAGAAATAAAATAGCACAACCTATCAATGAGAACGGTCTGAGCTTAACTACTAACTCAGACCAGCCCCCTAAATTTGGGTATATAGCATCCCTAAATGGGGTGGGCGCTACACAGGGAATGTATTAATGGAGAAAATATATATATATATATATGCCCAAAGAGCGGAGAATGGAGTTTTGAGGTGCAAGAAAAACAATCAAAAATCAAATTTACAAAAAATAGACATTTTTTATTACATAAACAGTATAAAACTACTTATACGATTAGGGCAAAAACAGCCCTGTGGTCACAATATAAAAGAATGGTTGCCTCTACATGTTTCACCACAAACGTGGCTCCTTCTGGAGCTTTTGTAGGACCTTTTTTTTTAAACATTACCACCTTTCATAATGGTCACGGTTCCAAATAATCCCCAAGACCCACCAAGAGGTCCGATGGGGAACGTCTGTGCCACAAAAGTGAGGGAAGAACAATTGCCCTACAGTCACACCTGTTATCTCAAGAAGTTTAGCAAGTTGATCGATTAATATTCAAATCCTTTTCCCAAATGCAAACTTCGTCTAGTGACGGCAAATTTCAGGGTACTTGTGCTATCTGAGCGCTCCCTTCTTTCTCTAAGTAGTTTTATACTGTTTATGTAAAACAAAATTCAATTTTTTGTAAATTGGATTTTTGATTGATTTTCTTGCACCTTAAAACTCCATTCTCCGCTCTTTGGACATATAATTTTTTTTGTCATTTCTAAAGGAGGTGGTGCGTTTAGGAAAATCTCCAAGCTCCAATACTGATTTGATATATTGTATTAAAGGAGAATTTCAGCATGAGCTGGTTTGGCTGGGCTTCTCCTAAGGGTCACTCCTGTGACCCATTTTCAGCAGAGAGCGGTCTGAAGTCCACTCTCTACTGACGTCACCAAGTTCAGTCTCGGCACCGTGTCATCCAACTTCGGAAGTCTGGATCTGCCAGGTGCCTGGTCTTATGGCAGTATCAGCCTCTCAGTGAGCCGCTGAGATGGCCACTTCCCGCCCCTCCATAGCTCAGCTCTCCATTGAGCATGGAGGAGCAGAGCAGGAGAGATGCTGATTGACAGTCAGCAGCTCTCATCTTGGGGAGCCGAGAGAACCGAGCCATCGGCGGTGCTCGATTCTCAGTGCAGAGACGCTGATGCTGCATCCACCTAGGTAAGTATGATTAGGGAAAAATAAACAAACCCATACTTCTCCTTTAAGGTAAAACATGTTTAGGCTTTAGAACCACTTGAAGCTCTTAAAGCAAATTTATCTTGAGAAAACTTTGAGGTCCATTGCTGACCTCCTTTTGAAAATATTAGCTGTTTGGCTGTTGCTGACCCTCTGCCCTCAAAATGTTCTAAGCCACAAACCCGGTATAAGTATGCATATCGGCAAATCAGGAATGTTGTAGAAAATACTTTCTTGCTCCAGCAAATGACAGCCAGACAACTAACAATTTCAAAAGTAGAAGTCAGTAATGGCAGTCTCCTTGTTTGTTTTGTGACAGGTTTAATTTAAAATGTATGTGTAGCGATACCCTCAGCTAAGAGGGCCGCAGATTTAGTTTGGGCCCTGAAGACAGCTCCGCCAACCCCCGGCAATTTACTCGACCCACTCTGACACAGTTAGTCTAGGGTAATATTATATATCTTATGCTCTATGGTCAAATTCAGACACCAATGCAATAATAGAAGAATAACATGTTTACTTTCTACTGGAATAAAAAATCAACAGTTGTAACAGTTCACATGAATTTGTTTGCAGAGCCCTGCAGCAATTGACACACTACAATTAGTAAGATATGGCGCACACGCGCCACGTGTAACGGTACTTCACTATGCGCCCTATGGCGCAGCAACTAAATAAACTATCTGGATGGCCAGGCCTGACCCTATAACTCAATCTCTAGAAGATAAATTCTTCACATGCAAGTCTTTAAACGGTGGTGCACATTTCAGGAACACATTTGTAATCCAAAAGGGTAAAAGTACCAACACAGAACACTCCACTAGAGATCAGTTTGACTCAGTTCTGCTATGGATCTCCAGTGGGGACTCCAATATGAACTGGTGGGCCACGGCAGTCTGTAGGCCTAACAATAGTGTAAAGTATATGGATTGAGCAGGTGCTCGCTCACCCCTCCGGACGCGATCCCAGTTCGGAGACTTCCACCTGCTGTGTCTCCACACACAGCGTCTGCAGCGGTCGGGTCTCCGGCTCAGCAGCGGTTGAGGATGACCCAAGCCAGATGCCGCCCAGGCTCGCAAAAAGGGTGGAAGGCTCTTTGGGTAACTGCGCAAGGCCCCAGGCTTCAGGCCTTGCACCACAGCGGATCCGCACAGGAAGATCTGTTCACAGAAGTCTCGTGTCCCAAAGAGGCCGAGCTTAGCCTCGCCTCCTCCTTATATAGCTCCACCCATGAGTCTCTGGGGTGGAAACATTGCACCCTGGGTGCCAAATGGGGTTCTGGGTAAGGTAGTCCTGTGAGTCTTAAAGGAGACCCCGCTACATATGAAAACCCTAACAATAATACCACTCCTATTTCTTCCTGTTTGGTCTGTTAATTAAAGGTGCATTGTCTGTTTTTAGGAGCAAAAAAAATAACCTTTTCATCCCGCCAGAAATCCAGTGAGATGATATATACCCACGCTTCCTGCTTTACCTGACAGTTATTAGCATTGTTCCTGGCTCTGTCTGTGGATACAGAATATGTTATGAAGAGGGAGGTGTTCTATAGTCTACTTGTAGAGTGAGTGAGCGTTGTCACCCTAGGACAGGAAGTGCATTACTGTCAAGATCAGCAGGTGAAAATAAAGGGAATAAAGTCTGAAAAATGAAAACAAACAAAGCCAACAAATCTATGAATCATTATCTTGCACTATCTTGGGTATAGATATGCTTTAAAGGTTTATATATGTACTTTGCTGGATTTGCAGAAAAAGGGAGAAGTCCACTTCCATATTATTTTGAGCACAGCAGCATTCACCTGTACTGTTATAAGTTCAGGATCCTTGAATTTTTTTTTATAGATGTCTATCATTGGTGACAAAAAGGCAGGTCATAATAGGGTGTAATAAAAAAACGATAGCAAAACAAATTATAATTAGAATTTGACATAAACTGGCCATCCTGCCGCTACAAGGAAATGTGAAATGACATCAGCGTGAAGCTGAATGGTTACCGCACTACTCTATGACACACTTGGGGAAGGAAGCGTCTTCCTTGTGGTGTACACCAAAACAATAAAATCTTCAGACTACTTACTGAAGTGCTGTACAGTGACACTGTGACTCATCCACACTGAAAGGGAAATTATACTCCACCAGAGGCTGATATACATATATAGCAGTAGAAAGAGTTGCAGTATAGTAAGGAAGACTAATGAGATCATACAGTGACTTCACTCTTATTCTCTGTTATTTCATATTGGCTTGTGCTGATATCCTATGTGGTTTCTATAAGGCTCAGTCAACCTGCTTCTTCCTCAGTGTACAGTCTTCTTCTATGGAACCTTTCATAAGGAATGTTGAGGCAGGATCTATACTACTGTAGCACCCTCTTACCCTTTAGGTAGTGGTAAAGTCCCCCAGGTGACTCAGTTGGCTAACATCACAATCCCAGGGTTTGGTCTTTGGTGTGAGGGGCAGAAAATAAGTTGGGTGCAAGTCATTTTATATTTTTAAAATGTATTCCTGAACTCAATAACAGATTTAGGCCTGCAAGATACCCAAAAAGAGCACAAAAATAGGACAGGTGCTTCAAAGTAGTAGTAGTAGTAGTAGTAGTAGTAGTAGTAGTAGTAATAAGGCAGCCTCTTGGTTATTACAGGTCAGAGCAACCAGACAAATCTATGACCCATTCGTATTGTTGCCTCTGAACTGGTAAGATGGTTTATAGTGAAGTCCAATGAAATTAGAAAAATGGCAGAAACAATACGATTTTATGTCAGCTAGACATATTGCTGATACTCACGCCAGATATCCCTGTAATATGATTGGGAGTTAATGAAGAACATAAACTGGAAGAACAGATTCAGAACCAGCCATCTGTGAGTGACAAGACCATCATTTATAAATACCTCTGTAAAGTAATTATCATGAGGAATGAAGTGGACATTAACCATTAAATAATATTTTTTGCCCTCAGGGGCATGGTAAAAAAAAAAAAGGAACAGCACTGTATACCATTCATCAAGTCATCTGCACCGCCATATACAGTACAGGACTCTACTCTGTGACATCAGAGCTACAGTGAAGCCTCGTACACACGATCGGATATCCTATGGATTCTGATCCGATGGTTTTGTCCATCAGAAATCCGATGAAGCTGACTTCCATCACTCTTGCCTATACACCATCAGTCAAAAAACCGAACGTTCCAAACGCGGTGACGAAAAACACTCAGATGAGCCGAGAAAAATGAAGTTCAATGCTTCTGAGCATGCGTCGACTTGATTCTGAGCATGCGTGGGTTTTTTATCCGATGGACTTGCCCATAGACGATCGGAATTTGCTATCGGTTTTTGATCCATCGGAAAATTTTAAAACATGTTCTATTTTTTAAAACCGATGGAAAAAAGACCGATACACGATCGGTTTGTCCGATGAAAAAAGTCCATCGGACTGTTTTCATCGGTAAAACCGATCGTGTGTACAGGGCTTAAGTATGTGCCATTGTACTGTAGATACTGAGCTCTGCTCTATCATTCAGGCATGGCTATCATCAGCACTGAACCCCTAAAAAAAACTGTGAGAATAACAATGTTATGAGGGGTCTCTACTGGGTTATTACAGATTGTTTGTTTGTTTATTATTCACTGGAGGAAAAGAGAAGAATTTACCTATACCTTGTAGAAAGCCTGATGGTGAGAAGGTCACAGATACCAACTTAATCTCCACTCTCCCCCCTATATATATCCTGAGGAAATGCTGAAAGGTCACCTACTACAATCATATAGTATATGTATAGTATAGTTAGCATTTTAATCATAGTTTTTAACGTAATTGTAATAATTTACACATATTTCTAAATATTTAAACTGATTGTAATCCTTATTTTTTTAGATAATAAACATGATATACTCACCTGCTCTATGCAATGGTTTTGCACAGAGCAGCCCTGATCCTCCTCTTCATGGTTCCCCTGCCGGTGTTTCGTCAGATTAGGCGACCCATCAGAATGTGTAACGGAAGTGACATTTCGTCGCCGCCATTTCGTGCAGGGTGTAGCAAGATGGCAGCGACTAAACGTCACTTCCGATACACATTCTGATAGGTCGCCTAATCTGATGAAAGCCAGCCCCCCCCCTCCTCCTCCAGATCAAAAAAAATTTCCAGGAAGACTCCTGGGATGTATGACATCATTTGTGCCTTGGCCAGAAACCAGAAAGCAACTGAAGAAATGTAAAAAAGTTAAAACAAGAAAATATAATATACCTTTCTATGTACACTGAGCAAAATTATAAACACAACACATTTGTGTTTGCCCCTATTTATCTGAACGCAAAGATCTATGACTTTTTCTATGTATTTTATGTTCAATTAGTTTTGATTGTTTGACAAAGTTTCGAGTATACAGAGAAAAGACAAGAAACCAGGAGCCCGTCAAGAGGCAACCCGGACCGGTAAGTAAGGGGTAAACACATGGTACATCATGTATTCGGCATTATACAAATAACATCTAGCTCATGAGAAGAGGTGTGAGGCAATTCACAGATCAAGCAGTGTCGTCTGAAGACTCAATATCCACTCTGTCCGACCAGGATGCCCCTGTGGGATCCTACTGCGATCCTGGTTCAGAGGAGTCGTTAGGGGATGACATGATTACCTTTACAAACGACACCAATCCAGCACCTAATGGTGAAGTCTCACAAGTGATGACAGTGTAAACATAAAATGGACCGAGTACAAATAGACTCATCATGTATCTATAGGGGTGACCCCAAAAAGAAATAGGAAGAGATAAAGATAGAAAGGGGGGTCTAGAGTTCAGGAGGGGGGTATAGTACAAAGGGAATGGTGGGAGGGGGAGGAGGGGGGGGGGTAAGGGGACAGCGAGCTGCGGACCAATGGTTTTTCTATGTATTTTAAAAGGCCTTTTTCTCTCAAATATTGTTCACAAATCTGTCAAAATCTGTGTTAGTGAGCACTTCTCCTCTGCCGAGATAATCCATCCACCTCCCAGGTGTGGCATATCAAGATGCTGATTAGACAGCATGATTATTGAACAGGTGTGCCTTAGGCTGGCCACAATAAAAGGCCACTCTAAAATGTGCAGTTTTATCACACAGCACAATGCCACGGATGTTGCAAGTTTTGAAGGAGCGTGCAATTGGCATGCTCACTGCAGGAATGTCCACCAGAGCCCTTGAATTGAATGTTCATTTCTCTACCATAAGCCATCTCCAAAGGTGTTTCAGAGAATTTGGCAGTACATCCAACTGGTCTCACAACCGCAGACCACGTGTAACCACACCAGCCCAGGACCCCCACATCCAGCATCTTCACCCCCAAGATCATCTGAAATCAGCCACCCAGACAGCTGCTGCAACAATCGGTTTGCATAACCAAAGAATTTGTGCACAAACTGTCAGAAACCATCTCAGGGAAGCTCATCTGCATGCTCGTCGTCCTCATCGGGGTCTCAACCTGACTGCAGTTCGTCGTCGTAACCGACTTAAGTGGGCAAATGCTCACATTCAATGGCGTCAGGCACTTTGGAGAGGTGTTGTCTTCTCGGATGAATCACGGTTTTTACTGTATAGGGCGGATGGCAGACAGCGTGTATGGCGTGTGTCGGTGAGCGGTTTGCTGATGTCAACGTTGTAGATCGAGTGGCCCATGATGGCGGTGGGGGTATGGGCAGGCATATGCTATTGACAACAAATGCAGGTGCATTTTATTGATGGCATTTTGAATGCACAGAGATACCGTGACGAGATCCTGAGGCCCATTGTTGTGCCATTCATCCACGACCATCACCTCATGTTGCAGCATGATAATGCACGGCCCCATGTTGCAAGGATCTATACACAACTCCTGGAAGCTGAAAACATCCCAGTTCTTCCATGGCCAGCATACTCACCGGACATGTCACCCATTGAGCATGTTTGGGATGCTCTGGATTGGCGTATATGACAGCGTGTTCCAGTTCCTGCCAATATTCAGCAACTTTGCACAGCCATTGAAGAGGAATGGACCAACATTCCACAGGCCACAATCAACAACCTGATTAACTCTATGCGAAGGAGATGTGCTGCACTGCGTGAGGCAAATGGTTGTCACACCAGATACTGACTGGATTTCGGACCCCCCAATACAGTAAAGCAAAAATAGTGAGAAAACTTGGACTGCCGCACTCCAAAAAAATTGGTTGTTCTTTTATTAAAATAAAAATAACAAATACATAACACAGCAAAGGGAACAGCTAGTGTGAGCTGACGCTTTTCGCACTGGACTTCAGCGCTTAATCATAGCAAGCGTCAGCTCACACTAGCTGTTCCCTTTGCTGTGTTATGTATTTGTTATTTTTATTTTAATAAAAGAACAACCAATTTTTTTGGAGTGCGGCAGTCCAAGTTTTCTCACTATTTTTGCATTGCTATATGCATTGGCTGCACCCACGGTTCTGGATCCTGTGAGGAGATCATCGGCTGCACCTGAGCGGTTACCTCCCTTCCCCAATAAAGTAAAACTGCACATTTTAGACTGCCCTTTTATTGTAACCAGCCTAAGGCACACCTGTGCAATAATCATTCTATCTAATCAGCATCTTGATATGCCACACCTGTGATGTGGATGGATTATCTCGCCAAAGTAGAAGTGTTGACTAACACAGATTGAGGCCAGGTTCACACTGGTACGACACGACAGTCGTACTACTTTGGATCCGACTTTGCCCTGCGACTTGAATTCCGACATTCGTCCGACTTCAATGAACAGGGGTCCGACTTCGATCCCCGACAATATCAGGCACTGTATCTTGTATGAATTTTTGGAAGAACTCCACGCCAAATTAAAAAAAAAAAACGGCATGGGTTCCCCCTCTAAGAGCATACCAGGCCCTTCGGTCTGGTATGGATTTTAAGGGGAACCCACTACACCGAAAAAACAGTGTGGGGGTCCCCCAAAGTCCATACTGGACCCTTATGCGTTCACACAGCCCGGCCGGTCAGGAAAGGGGTGGGGACGAGCGAGCGCCCCCCTCCTTAACCGTACCAGGCTGCATACCCTCAACATGGGGGGGGTGGGTGCCTTTGACTTGGGGGGTGGGAGCCATGTTGATGAGGACAAGAGCCTCTTCCCGACAACCCTGGCCATTGGTTGTCGGGGTCTGCGTGCGGGTGGCTTATCGTAATCTGGAAGCCCTCTTTAATAAGGGGGCCCCCAGATCCCGGCCTCCCACCCTATGTGAATGAGTATGGGCTACATTCTACCCCTACCCATTCACCTGGAAAAAAGTGTAAAAAATAAAAAAAACACTACACAGGTTCTTAACCTCCCTGGCGGTATGATTCTTTCAGATTTTTGGTGCTGAAAGCGGTACCATTATTTTGCATGGAAATTTGGCGTTTTATATTGTAGGCCTGTAATTCTTAGGAATAACTCACTTAAATCTGTCCAAACAAGAGTCTAGTAGACATCCCGGGTATGATAAAGTTTGAAACACTAAATTATAAATTATAATATAATAAATAACTATAAATAATTATAACAAATAATAATGTAATTATAATAAAAATTATTCAATAATGTAATCAAATCAAAAACACAGAAATTTGCTCAGTTGCAGAATTGTCGCTGTCATTACTTTCAGTGTTTGATGACGAATTTCCCCACAAATCGTTATCGCTCAATTCTGCAAGTGATTCTAATTTATTATCGCTGTTTTCTAGCTGGTCTAAAACCACTTTTGACATAAACGGACACTTTTTGGTTGCTATGGACAATCTCCAGTTTCCAGGTAGAAAGAACAGTTTTTATAATATAAAACTGCATGCAGGACACTGGACAGACCACTAGGGACAAAGGGGATGTGTAATTATTTTATACAGTACTGTAATCTGTAAGATTACAGTATACTGTATCTATACTGTGTTTTTCACTTTTTGAATTTGGCGCCGAACTCCGCCCCCGTGCGTCGCGCTGCTTGCTGGGAACGGAGCTCGGCACTTACCAGAGTGAATCGAGCGAGGAGACAGCTCGCACACACAGCGTGGAGACATCGCAGGATCCAGGGGACAAGGTACCGTATATACTCGAGTATAAGCCGACCCGAATATAAGCCGAGGCACCTAATTTTACCCCAAAAAACTGGGAAAACGTATTGACTCGAGTATAAGCCTAGTGTGTCCATCTGCATGCCTCACTGTGCCTCACTTTGCCTCACTGTGTCCATGTGCATGCCTCACTGTGCCCATGCCTCACTGTCACTGTGCCCACGCCTCACTGTGTCCATGCCTCATTGTGCCCAATCTCCCTACCTGATCTCTGGCGCTGTGTGACTAGACTGACGTTTAACATAGTCGTCTATGGAAGGGATGCCCGGCTTTGAAAAGTCTGTGCTCAGCAGCCGTAGGTCCCCTGGACAACAAACTTTGCACACTTGTAGATGAAGAGTGGGGCTGTTGCAAAGTACGATTGATAGGTGCAGTGTAGTCAGTTCAGATCAGACATTGTGTAGTAACAGGAACTGGCTTCTTTATTGGAACATAATCACACTAGCAAAGATGTCACTTCACAATTTAAGAAGAATCACAGACAGGAAAAACAAAACAAAAACAAGTGCATCACAGTATACAGGAAATACAACACATCAAAGAGAAATACATAGCATAGCATATCACTGAGCATTAGCGACATCTTGTGTCCTTTTTCTAAACTGCAGTCAAATACGGTAAGCTAAGCTGAAAGTTTGTTGTATCTCCAACACCCCTTCTCAACAACTAAGGCTTAGTCTGTTAAACCCATTTTCTTTGTAAGCCTTGAATGTCTTTCAGCAGTCTGGGGCTTTGTAAGGATATCTGCTGTCATATCCTCGGTTGGGCAATAAAGTAACTCAAGAAGACCTTGCTCTTGAAGATCCCTAAGAAAGTGGAACTTCACATCAATGTGCTTGGTTCTTGAATTACCTCCTTCCATGTGTGCAAGTACAATGCATCCTTGATTGTCCTCAAAGATTTCAGTTGGTCCCAACTGTGGTTGACCTAAGTCTGTTAATAGCTGTCTCAGCCATATAACTTCTTGGCTTGCCTGCGCTGCAGCAACGTATTCTGCTTCAGTAGACGACAGTGAAACAGAGAGTTGCTTTTTACTAGTCCAACTGATGGCACCTCCTGACAGAAAAATAAGTAGCCACTGGTAGATTTTCTGTCACTGGTGTCTCCTGCCCAGTCAGCATCCACATATCCTGTTAAGGTGCTTTCATCACTTGGTGGTACTTTAGCTTGTAGTGCGAAGTCCCTTTAAGATAGCGAATGATTCGCTTTACAGCATTCCAGTCCTTTTGACTTGGCATCGAAACCTTTTTGTATAGGATTCCGACAGTTGCTGCAATGTCCGGCCTTGTAGCGGTGGTAAGGTACAGCAATTTCCCTATTGCTTTCCTGTATTGAGTATTAGTAGGTAATGGGTTATCTTGACAATTCATCTCCTTTAGGTAGTTGGTTTCCATGGGAGATTTTACTGGTTTGGCGTCTTCCATTCCAAATGTTTCAATTATTTCTTGTATTTTGTGTCTTTGGTTCAGAAGAAAGCTGCCATCTTCCTCTCTCTAGATCTGGATGCCAAGGTAATTCTTTATGTTGCCAAGATCTTTGGTGTCAAAGTGCTGATTTAGTTTTTCCAATATTTCTGCTTCATCTCCTTCTTGCTCAAAGCAAATCAGGATATCATCCACATAGATAAGCATATAGACCCATCTGTTTGCCAATTTCTTTGTGTATAAGCAGGGGTCTGCTTTACTCCTTTGAAAGTTTTGATGTGTAAGCACTTCATTTATTTTTATATTCCACGCTCTGGCTGCTTGCTTTAGACCATATATACTCCTGTGAAGTTTGCACACTAGGTCTGACCTTTTGTTTATCTTTGAATCCTGGCGGTTGTTCCTTGTAAATTTCTTCTGTTAAATCGCCATGTAGAAACGCGGTTTTCACATCAAAATGTTTCACTTGCATTTTCCTTGTGACGGCTACTGTCAGTAAAGTCTGTATTGTAGTGTGCTTGACTACTGGTGCAAACGTCTCATCATAGTCCTCTCCGTATTTTTGAGAATAGCCCTTGGCTACTAGTCTTGTTTTGTACCGTTCAACTGTGCCATCTGCTTTGTATTTTACTTTAAAAGTCCATTTACAGCCTATGGCTGTCCTTCCGGGTGGTAGTTCTGTAAGTGTCCATGTTTTAGTGTCATGCATGGATTTTATCTCTTCCTCAGCAGCCTTTATCCATTTAGTTGCTTCTTGTTCTGAAAGTTGAGATATGTCTTCCCAGTTTGCAGGTTCGTTGATACTGGCAGTACTTGCTTTGTATAAAAGACGTATAGGTGGTTTACCTTTGTTTTCTCTTGTTGAACGTCTCGTTTTTGTGTCTGAGCCTTCTTGTGTCTGCTCTTCAGTACTGGTTCAGTGTCTGGCTCTTCACTCACTTCAACTGTTTGTTTGGAAGTTACAGAGATGGGCTGGTCAATGTCAGTTTTCTCTTCTATTCTTGCTTCTACTATTGTCATTACATTGTCTCTTAAATCTTCAACAAAAGTTATGCTGTTGCTAATGGTAACCTTGTCTGTTTTGGGATTTAGGATTCTGTAACCCTTGACATTGTCACTGTATCCAACAAAGATACCTTCAAACGCTCTGTTTTGGAGCTTAGTGCGTTTTTCTTCAGGTATGTAGATGAATGCTTTGCATCCAAAAACTCTTAGGTGTTTTACACTTGGCTTCTCATTGTGCCATAATTCATATGGGGTTTTCTCCACTGTTCTGGAAAAAAGTCTGTTCTGCAAATATGTAGCTGTCATAGCTGCTTCACCCCAGTATTTTTGTGGTAGTCTAGAGTCTGTCAGCATACATCTGATCATTTCAGTCAGAGTTCTATTCTTTCTTTCAGCTACTCCATTTTGTTCTGGTGTATACGGGACTGTCTTTTGATGTTCTATTCCATTCTGTTTTAGGTACTCTTGTATCTTACCTCCTGTGAATTCACCTCCTTTATCATTCCGAAGTATGAGAGGCTTCCTCTGAAACTTGTTACTTGTCTTTATTATATAGTCTTTTAATTTGTCAAAAACTTCACTCTTGTGTTGCATTAGGTAGGTGACTGTGTATCTTCAATAGTCGTCTATGAAAGTCACTATGTACCTGTTGCCTCCAGGTGTTGGTGGGTTTAGGGGACCACACACGTCACTGTGAACTAAGTCAAGTGGTCTTGAAGCTCTCTTCTGACTGACTTTGGGAAGTGTTGCTCTTGTAGCTTTGGATTTAATGCAACATTCACATTTAACGGTAATTGGACAAGGGGATACTATCAGATCCCTTGTCAGCTTCCTCCTCTGTAGTTCCTGTATGCATTCTGGGTGTCTGACCTAGACGTCTGTGCCATATATGTATACAGTCATTGTGCTTGTGTGTACATAGTCTCACCTTTTCCTTCACTGTGTCGAGGTGATATAGATGATCATCCAGCTTGGCACTTGCTATTGTCTGTTTGCTGTTTAGAATGGAACACTTGTCACCTTGGAATTTTACAGTGAGTCCTCTGGCTGTTAGATGCTTCACAGATAAGAGTCCTCCTTCTAGATTAGGAACATAAAGCACATCTTTCACTGGTATGGCTAAATTGTGTCCCGCATCAACAGGGCATACAAGGGTTCCATGCCCATATCCTTCTGCATGTATTTTGCTTCCATCTGCAGGATAAATAGTTTCTTTGTTGCTCAGATCAAGTTCTGTGAAGAAACTTCTATCACTCGTCATGTGACTGGTTGCCCCCGAATCGATGCACCAGCCTTGGCATTTATTGTTGCCTGTCGCTTTAAATCTGGCATTCCAGTTACCTTCCCTTGGATCATTGATTGTGGTTTTGACCTTTTGTTTAGTATAAGAGGGACGCTGTCTCATTTGCTCTGCTTTCCATATAGTACAGTCTTTCTTTGTGTCCCTGTTTGTGGCATCTGAAACACACTCTGGTCTCTTTCCTGTGTAATCTTGCGTCTGTAGCTTTAAGAGCGGTGCTGGTGTCGGTTTCAGTGGAGTCATGCACTAATTCCTTTCTTCTCTGATACTCATCTATGAGCCTGGTTTTTACAAATGCTAGCGTCAGATCTTTCTCAGGTCGTGTCTCCAGTGCATTGATTAGTGCAGTATATGTATCGGGCAAACTGCATAACAACATGGCTGCAATGTGACTGTCTGTTATATTCTCCCCGATCGATCTGAGTTGCGCAATCACTTCCAGCATTGCGTTTATATGCTCCTGCATGTCCTGTTCTCTGCCAAGTCTCATTTTGTAAAGTTTCCGCAGCAGAAAGAGCTTGCTGTTTAAACTGGATCTTTCATGCAGTCTTTTCAGTACATCCCACATGCCTTTCGCTGTGTCCTCATTGCGTATATGAATGAGCTGATCATTCTCCACTAGTAGGCTTATGGTGGCCCGTGCCTGTCTGTTTTTCTTGTCCCAGTCCTAATTATTATCCTGTGGCCTCTCTGTAGTGGTAACCTCCCACAAGTCATCTTTGGATAATAGCATTTCCACTTTAAACTTCCATAGCTGATAATTGTCATTGTTCAGCTTGGCCACTGAGAGTTTAAGCTCAGAGTTTCCGGCCATTTTATCCCTCCTTTATATATAAACAGTCTTACTTGTCTATAGGAGATGTCGCTGGAAAGCTTCCTTATGTCGATCTCCGCATCAGCTACACTGTCTTCCGTTCGAGGCTTTGTTCTGCCTGGGCCGCACCTGGTCATAAGTCTTTATCCGGATACTGGGCCCATAACCTGTTGCAAAGTACGATTGATAGGTGTAGCGGAGTCAGTTCAGATCAGACATTGTGTAGTAACAGGAACTGGCTTCTTTATTGGAACATAACCACACTAGCAAAGATGTCACTTCACATTGTAAGAAGAATCACAGACAGGAAAAAGAACCAACAAGTGCATCACAGTATACAGGAAATACAACACATCATAGAGAAATACATAGCATAGCATATCACTGAGCATTAGCGACATCTTGTGTCCTTTTTCTAAACTGCAGTCAAATACAGTAAGCTAAGCTGAAAGTTTGTTGTATCTCCAACAGGGGCTACACGTGTTCTGGTACCGGGTCCCCAAAATCACCAGAGAAATTATGTTTAACATGGGAGTCTATGGAAGGAGTGCCCGGGTTTAAAAAATCGGTGCTCCACGGCCAGAGGTCTCCCGGACAGAAAACTTTGCACACTTATAGAGAAAGAGTGGGGCTACATATGTGCCAAGTTTGGGGTCCAGGGAATCTACGGTTGGCCGGTAACAGGCACACAAAGATGAAGATGGACAGACTTGAGTATAAGCCGAGGGGGGCATTTTCAGCACACAAAAAAGTGCTGAAAAACTCGGCTTATACTCGAGTATATACGGTAAGTAACTTTCCCTGTATCCTGCAATGCGATCCCGATTCTGGCTCTGGTTTACCGCTTTGGGTATGAAAAATTCACCCCAAGCCAGGCTCGGGAATACCGCTAGGCAGGTTAAAGTTATTTATTAGGCAGCTCTGGGGGTCTCTTCTGACTTCTTCTCCCCTCTCCGCTCTCTCTCTGGTTCTTCTTCCTCTGTCTTCTGCTGGGTCTCCTCCGCTGTCTTCTGCTCTTTTGCCCGCTCTTTTGCTCGCTCTTGCCCGGTCTTCACCGTTGTCTTCTTCCCTCTTCTTCCGATGTTGACACAACACTCTCTCCCGCTCTAATGCCCGATGCGCGGTGTGCCACTACTTATATTGGCATGGTCCGGAGGCCCCTTATGACGTCACCGCCCGGGGAATGATTGGTGGTGACGTCATAAGGAGCGGGCCTTCGGTGACCTCGCCCCATGCCAATAAAAGTAGTGGCACACCGCGCATCGGGCATTAGAGCGGGTGAGAGCGTTGTGTCAACATTGGAAGAAGAGAAGAGGGAAGAAGACAACGGAGAAGACCGGGCAAGTGCGAGCAAAAGAGCGGGAAAAGAGCAGAAGATAGCAGAGGAGACCCGGCAGAAGACAAAGGGAGAAGAACCGGAGAGAGGGCGGAGAGGGGAGAAGTCAGAAGAGACCCCCGGAGCTGCCTAATAAATTACTTTAAAAACCTGTGTAGTGTATTTTAATTTTGACACTTTTTTCCAGGTGAATGGGTAGGGGTACATTGTACCCCATACTCATTCACATAGGGTGGGGGGTCGGGATCTGGGGGCCCCCTTATTAAAGGGGACTACCAAATTACGATAAGCCCCCCCCCGCAGACCCCGACAACCAATGGCCAGGGTTGTTGGGAAGAGGCCCTTGTCCTCACCAGCATGGGGACAAGGTGTTTTGGGGTAGGGGGGGGGGTAAGAATTGTGTCAGACCAGTTAAGACGGCTCCCATAAGGAAACATTGGTTTTCACACGTCATGCGACATGAGCTCCCAATGTCGGAGCGTTTGTCGTACCAGTGTGAACCCGGTCTTAAAGCCTCATACACACGATCAGATTTTCCGATGAGAAAAGTGTGATGGCAGGCTGTTGTCGGAAAATCCGATCGCTTGTACGCTCCATCGGACAATTGTTGTCAGATTTATCGACAACAAATGTGGGATAGCATGCTTTAAAATTTTCCAACAACAAATGTGTGATGTCGGATTTTCCGATCGTGTGTACACAATCCGTCGGAAAAAAAATCCACAAATACAAACATGCATGCTCAGAAGCAATGCTCATCATAACACAACAATAGCAGAAGTTGCCCAAAGGGTGATGCTAAAGAGCTGAAAAAACACGTAGTTTCGTATTTTTTGGCCAACATTTCTTTGCCGTTTGTATGCAATACAAGTTCACAGCCTGTCATCACACTTTTCCAGTCGGAAAATCCGATCGTGTGTACGGACCTTAGGATCTTTGAGTTCAGCTCATCATAAATAGGGGCAAACACAAAAGTGTTGCTTTTATAATTTTGCTCAGTGTATTTACTAGGGATAACAGTATAAGGATTAAAAACAGATAAAAAAAATAGATAAAAAAAAAGTTGATTAGGACAGTTTACTTCTGCTTTAAAATTCAGTTCTTAAACCGTAGGCATTCCACATAAAAGGCCCAGTTTGGCATCCCCGATTTAGCCAAAAATAAGGTAGGAAATACTTAGTATGGCTGCCAGGAAAATTAAAGTACACTAAGGTTGTGACGCTATGAACTTTCCTAGCAGTCCTCCTCGGCTTTAATGTAGGAGATTAACAAAAAACAGAACCAGAAGTGGTGAGATAAAAATACTTTTTATTCTTTGGCCAACATCTGTTGGCCAACATTTCTTTGCCGTTTGTATGCAATACAAGTTCACAGCCAACGTCCTTCGGACAAAAGTCAGAGGCTTGGTCCGCGGAAAATCCAATCATGTGTGCGAGGCTTTAGACAGATTTGTGAACAATATTTGAGAGTAATAGGCCTTCTGCGTACATAGAAAATTCTTAAGCCTCGAACACACGATCGGATTTTCTGTGGACAAAGCGTAGGACTTTTGTCCGAAGGGCGTTGGCCGTGAACTTGTATTGCATACAAACGGCAAAGAATTGTCGGCCAACAAACACAAAACTACATGTTTTTTCAGCTCTTTAGCGCCACCCTTTGGGCAACATCTGCTAATGTTGTGTTATGGTAAGCATTGCTTCTGAGCATGCGTGTTTGTACTTTGGTTTTTTTTTTTCGACGAACTTGTGTACACACGATCGGAAAATCTGACATCACACATTTGTTGTCGGAAAATTTTCAAGCATGCTATCCCACATTTGTTGGCGGAAAATCCGACAACAATTGTCCGATGGAGCATACAAACGGTCGGATTTTCCGACAACAGCCTGTCATCACACAATTCCCGTTGGAAAATCCGATCGTGTGTACATGCCTTAAGATCTTTGAGTTCAGCTCATGATAAATAGGGGCAAACACAAAAGTGTTGTGTTTATAATTTTGCTCAGTGTATTTACTAGGGATAACAGCAAATTAAAAATAGATACAAAAAATAGATAAAAAAAAAGTTGATTAGGACAGTTTACTTCTGCTTTAAAATTCAGTTCTTAAACCGTAGGCATTCCACAGAAAAAGGCCCAGTTTGGCATCCCCGATTTAGCCAAAAATAAGGTAGGAAATACTTAGTATGGCTGCCAGGAAAATTAAAGTACACTAAGGTTGTGACGCTATGAACTTTCCTAGCAGTCCTCCTCGGCTTTAACGTAGGAGATTAACAAACAACAGAACCAGAAGTGGTGAGATAAAAATACTTTTTATTCTTTCCAACATCCTCAATGGATTTATTTTACAAAATAGATCCTTAAGGACGCATCCTGTTTAGTGTAATATGTGCCAATATAACTTGTAATTCTTACCTTGGAAAGTGAAATTGGAAATAACCTGGTAGCAATAACAGTTTACGTAACCTGGTCTGGCTTGCATGCCTTATGGCCTTATGGCCACTGCATACTTTACTCTGTATAATTCTCAGGTATATTTTGATATCCACTATCACCTTATTTTGCCCTTTTACCTCACTCCTTGTTTTCTCTCACTAGCACACCACATGCATTGCAACGTTCACTACATTCTTACATTCATTATTATCATTATTTTAATCCCCCATAGTTTTTAATTTCGCAGACATCTCTGACTAGTCATTACACTTCACACTCCACTTCTTCACCCCTTTTCATAGTTCCTTTCTATCCCCTCTATTTCTTCCTTTTCCCTCTTCCCTCTTTTTCTCCCCCCCTTCTTCGCTCCTTTGTCCCTCCCCCATCCCCCCCTTCTTCGCTCCTTTGTCCCTCCACCCCCCCCCTTCCCTCCCTCCCCATTGCCCTCACCTCCTTCCCCTTTTGTTTTATGTTTTTCGCTGTTTTTTTTAGTTGTTCCTTGCTTTCTCTTCTCTTTCATGTTCCTTTTTTCCCTTTCCCCCTTCCCTTTCTTTCCCATTTCCTCCAATTCATCACTAGCATTTGCACTTCACCATCATCTTCCACTGATCCTTTTCCACACTTTTTCTCCAATATTGCATAACTTCACCCCTTCTTATGTAATCCTTACATTTATTTTTACTTCACATTTTTCACATACCTTTACATTTCTACACACCTTTCACATCACTTCACTTATGGTGGGAATAATAAGACCTGTTCATTAGAACTCCTGATAACTCAATGGTAATTATCATCTAATTGACATACTCATTCTATATGTACTCATCTTTAAAAGAGCCAAAGGATGACCTGTCCATTTATTCATAATATATTTACTATACATTTTCATTACACTAATACTATAATTTTACATACATGAATATCTCTAAACACCCCCTATACCCTCTCAGCTACTCAGGAGTATACACCTACTTTCCCCCTTATCTGCATATATATAATAATCAATAATAAAGAATTAAAAATAATTAATTAGAATGAAATAAATAGACCCACCATTAAACTTTAAACCTCATCACCATTTACAGGCGTTTGGTCTAGGTACTTGGGTACCTGTTCAACCCACCTGCCTTGGTCCGTAATTGGTTGTTCCCACTCTTTTGAGTGTGACCCTCTGTGAGCAGTTCCCTGTCTGTGGAGAGGACCCGCTTTAGTGCGGGGGGGAGGACGCCTAGATAACACTGATAGGAGGAGGAGGCCCCCCTCGTGGGGAAAACTAGGGAGACTTCCAAGAGTCAAGCTTTTAAATCTCCGGTTTTGCGAGTCATGTGATCAAGAGGGTAAATATACAACCAAGTCTGTTTTTAATGTTAATACTCATATAGCATTTTCTCTTGTTCTCCCTTCTTAGCTTTTTTGATATGTAATAAGACTAATTATGACTAAAAAAATTATTTGTAACCAGAAAAAACATATATTGACATGCTTCAAATTGATGGGAGATTTTTTGTAATGTGCTACGAATCTAATATATTTACCCATTCATGTTCTACAGAATGTAAGACCCCCTGAGGAAGACCCGCATAGGTCGAAATGCATCGGGGCTTCCCTCTGTGTACCACATGTATTTATACGTATGATTTCATTTCAATTGTCCACACTGTGTACATTTTTGCCTATTCTTGTATACATGTACTTGTACCTTGTACTTGTACCCACTGTTGCATTGTAGTCTTTGGGTCTTAAAGCTGGACTGCAGGCAGATTTAAGAGTGAAAACTAATGCTGCTCTGTATTCGTAAATGTACTTTTTAAATGCAAGCATTGTATTCCCTGTAAATAGGAATTTGGGCCAAGGAAGGGAGAAGCAGAATAAGGAGCTCAGTTGTGCTACAGTGCAAGGTGCATGCCAAAATGAGGAGAGATCAGAGTGACAAAGAGATGAGCTCCTCAGTCTGCTGCTTCTCCTTTTATTGTCCCGTCATTGACTGTGAGTCAGGAGGAGACTTGTTAGGCCCCTTTTACACTGGGACGGGAGGTACGGTGGCGGTAAAGCGCCGCTATTTTTATCGGCACTTTACCGTCGGAATTGCGGCGGTATTCGGCAGCTAGCAGTGCGGTTTTAACCCCCGCTAGCGGCCAAAAAAGGGTTAATACTGCCCACAATGCGCCTCTGCAGAGGGGCATTGCCAGCGGTATAGCCGCAGTGTCCCATTTCTATCAATGGGCAGGAGCGGTAAACACACCGCTCCTTCACCGCTCCAAAGAGCGGTCCTGCTAGCCGCTAGCGCACCGCTTCAGTGTGAAAGCCCCCGGGCTTTTACACTGGAGAAACAGCAGCCGCTTTTTAGGATCGGTTTGCAGGCGCTATTTTTAGCCCAATAGCGCCTGCAAACCGCCCCAGTGTGAAAGGGATCTAAGTGGTACTGACCGGCAGCAGAGAAAAATCAGGTCCCCTCACCAGCCAGACAGGGTTCTGTGGAGTAGCAGAGCTATGAAAAATTTAGAGCTGGATGAAAAGAAACACAAATCTTTTGGCAGGTAAACACATTCCCATATGTGTATTTCATCCATGTGTAGCACCCTGTTGTTTAGGCAGGGTTGCTAGGAAATTTAGTTTGCCAGGCGGTAGTTGCCCTGGTTGTTAGTAGATCCACTGATTCCTCTCTAGTTCTGGACTTGCTGCACCTTCTTTCTTCTGTCGCTAGGTGGCGTTATGCTGGTGACATTAGATAGACAAGGGCTTAGCAAGGTCAGGTTATGAATGGATAGGGTGTCTCAGCCAATTGGCGTGGGTTTATTTAAACCCCTTGGCCTGCTGGGAGAGCCTATTTATTTGGGTGGAGTCAGATGATTGGGGTTCTGTGCCACCCAGATGGCTGTCTGGATGGAGGTGTGTTATGCTGCCCCAGGCTGCTAGGCCAGAAGCCTGAGGCCTATCCCCAGTACCAGAGTAGTCTTCTCAGCAGCCGGGGACGGTGAAGAAGTGGGAAAACTTCAGCAAGTGCCAAGCCAGGCACCCAGCGGGACAGCAGAGGTGACGCTTGAGGAGAATCAGTGAGTGCCAAGCCAGGGACCTAGTGTAAGGTGACCAGATTTTTAAAATTAAATCCGGGGACATTTTTTTTTTACTAGTAATGGTGGCAATCAGTGACTCTCTGCCCGTCGCCGCCCGCCTCACAGCCTGTCAAGTCTTACTCTCTGGCCCCCGGCTACTACTGGGTGGGGAGCGGAGGAAGATCACTTTGCCAGGGAAGGCAAGGAGATAAACAGGCAGGCGGCTGGCCGGTACGTGAGCCAAGGCAGAAAAACATGTGAGCGGAGCTGAATGGGTATGCACCCAAATCAGCACATGATCATCAGAAAGGGGCACAGATGATGGAAAAAAATAAACCCCCCTAAGCTAGTAGGAGCGGCAGAGTGGGGGTGTGTAATTCAGATTTTTTTTTTTTAATTATGCACTGACTGTCTTTGAAATTGCCCCAGCCCCTGTTCAAATCTAATCTGGGGACAAAACCGGGGACAGACTTGGTCCGGGGACAGTGTCCTCAATCCAGGGACTGTCCCCGGAAACCGGGGATGTCTGGTCACCCTAACCTAGTGGGTCAGCAGGGGTGACGCTTGAGGAGTATCTGGGAGTGCCAAGCCAGGGACCCAGCAGGGAAGCGGGGTGACGCTTGGGGAAGATACCGAGTTATGGAAGTGAAAGCGCTCAGGGGATCCAGTGGCGATTGGGTCTGAGAGTCTAATGAGAGACTGGGAGCTTGGTGAGTGAAGACCCACAGTGAGAGACTGTAGAGTGCAAAGAGGACTATTCTGTGTTGCCAGTAGTTACAGTAAGTACAACTACCGTTAGTGACTGATACAAGACTGTTACAAGGTGATGACTGTTCAGTATTAATCAATCAGCACAACATCCCTGAATTGCATGATTACAAAAACACCAGTCCTCATGTGAAGTGGGTATATCCACAAAAATGTATAATTTGGCAAGAATGTATCACGTCACTGGAATTTTTCTATGCAATTAATATGAACCCCACTCGTGTTTATTTATATAACAAATTAAAAGAACTTTTGCGTGAGGAAAACGTATTCACAGTTTATATTTGCATAGCAGATGATCATCAGTGATGCAAAACAAGACACAGGAAGAGATGGAGATCTCGGAATTTGTAAACAGTTTATTTTTACTACTTAATTTTATGGTGACTTAGTACAAACATGAAGTGTATTGCTGTCCTATGTCCTAACATCTTTTCAGGTCACATGAAATAAGACGAAATTACATTGCTAAGGATAAACATATTGAACGTCCGAGTCAAGTCACGTGTAATGGTATTTTCCCGGGAGTTTTCCTAATATTCAGGACCCATTCAGACAGGTCCTGTGTGCATGAGCTGCTTTTTTTGTGGCTGCATTCACCCTAAACTGTAAACAGGCAACATATGAAAGGGGAGGCAGATGCACAGACACAGCCGCATGTCATATTGACAGGCGAGCAGGGGCGGGTGAACAGTTCTGAACTCAGACAGTGCCTTGCCCCTGCAGGTCTGTCAAGTTTTGACAACTGGTGTGTCCCTGTGTCTGCATCCACTTCCATAGGCTGCCTGCATGCAAACTTGGGGTGGATTCATACACAAATAGGGCTCATGCACGCAGGACATGTGCTAGCACCCATCTGAATAAGGCCTAAAGTATATCTAAACATAAAGTGGTCTAAAGCCTAAACATTTTTTACCTTCATGCATTCCCTGCCTGAAAATTTCGTCTTTAACCGATTGCCGACCAGCCGCCGCAGTTATAGTGTGGCATGTTAACAAATAAATTGTAGCGCTAAATTGTATGAATAAACGTTGAATTACACCCTGTGAAAAAGTGATAACAATCCAGAAATCAGATGTCAATTGTCCATCATGATAAGAACCATATCAAAAAGTCTCTGGTAACTAAAAATCGACAAGTTCGTGGTAGTTAAAAAATACTTCCAAAATCTTGAATAAATTGTAAAAATAAAAAGTGACCACCACCGATATAGAGGAGGCTTACCAGAATCTGTGAACCCTGATAGACATATGTCTAGAGGGTCGACTCAAGCTTTGGATTTATATCACTGAAGAATCCTCGGCTCGTATTTCCCACAGGACTTCACTCACGGCAACCGATGGTGGGAAGATGGGAAAACTTGAAAGATGGTGACCCAATGATGGTTTAACCAAAATGAAAGCCAATGGCCATATAAAGGAAAAAGGAAGGGCACATAGCATAATACAGAATCTGTGGACCCTGATAGACATATGTCTAGAGGGTCGACTCAAGCTTTGGATTTATATCACTGAAGAATCCTCGGCTGGTATTTCCCACAGGACTTCATTAATGGCAACCGATGGTGGGAAGATGGGAAAACTTAGGTCTCTGTGCTGCCTCTCTGGCATAGTGTGACATGTTGGCTTGGCTGTGCAAATCGCCATAGGGGACGCGCATGCCAGCCAATCAGCGGGTCCGGCAGAATAGATGTCCGCCCGCGATCGTTCCCTGAAGTGACAGAACAGGGATCTGCCATAGTAAGCAACGTAAATCTCTGTTCTGACAGGGGATCACACAGAGATCCTGTCTTTCTGCTATGCAGGAAGACGGATCTGTGTGTTGTCCCAAGCAGCCCATCCCCCCACACAGTTAGAGAACACATTTAACCCTTTGACCACCCCTGATATTAACCCCTTCCCTGCCAGTGTAATTAGTATAATGTCAGTGCATATTTTTAGCACTGATCACTGTAATAATGTCACTGGTTCCCAAAAAAGGGTAAAAAATGTCAGCTAGGTGTCCGATCTGTCCGCCACAATGTAACAGTCCCACTAAAAAACGCTGATCCCCGCCATTACTAGTGAAAAATAAATAAATAATAAAAATGCCATAAATCTTTCCCCTATATTGTAGACGCTTTAACTTTTGCGCAAACCAATAAATATATGCTTATTGTTTTTTTTTTACCAGTGCCGTATCGCAAAAAATGGCCTGGTAAGGAAGTGGGTAAATCATTCCAAAGCTGAAGTGGTTAATCTTGTGTACTGAGACCGTCACTGCTATTCCTTGTGTAGCGGGGTATTCCCCTTTAAGACAGAGAGAGAGGAAGTTTCAGGTGAGAGGTGAGTCGGGAGGAAGTAAAGAGACATTACTGGAAGTGAAAGCAGAGGAGAGAGAGAGATTACATCACCCATAACCCCATTCTTGTCATGTTCCACCGCAGAGACTGATGGGAGGGGTTATAAAAGGAGCAGACGAGGCTGGGCTCGGCCTCTTTGGGACACGAGACTTCAGGAACTGATCCTCCTGTGCGGAGGGGACGGAGTGCAAGGCCTGAAGCCTGAGGCCTTGCGCAGCACCAAAGAGCCTTCCACCCCTCTGCGAGCCTGGGTGGCATCTGACTTCGTTTAACTACAGCATTCGTTGGATCGGGGGCCCGATCGCTGGAGACACTGTGTGTGTGTGTGACACAGTTGGTGGAAGTTCCCAGACTGGGACCGCAGTCCGGGCGGGTGAGAGGGCATATGCCCAAACCATATACTGTTATTGTTAATAGGCCTATAGACTGCCGTGGCCCACAAGTTGTTCCTGATACTCTCACTGAAGAACCTTGTCAGAGCGGAACTCAGAGTTCACATAGCAAAGTGTTTGCCCCATCTTTACCTTTCCCACTGGATTACAAATCATACTCTGTTAATGTGCACCACCGTTAAAGACCTGCCGGTGAAGAAAAGAACATCATCCCCTATAGACTAAGTTGTAGATATCAGAGCCAGGCCTGGTCAGCTTTCTATTTTGTTTGGTTACTGCGCCACAGGACGCCTAGTTAACGGTCGCCCATGTGGCGCACTTGTTGCTGCTAACTCTATATTCATAGTGTGTTAGTGTTGCAGGGCTCTGCATTATATATATATACTTTGTGAACTGTGATAAATGTTAACCCCTTTCTTATCAAAAGCTTAAGTAAATCACATACCCATTTTACACTATTATTGTCTTGATGCTTAATTACTCATACAGTATAAGATATACACATTGCTGTCAGAACTAGCTGTGCCAGTAGGGGGTCGAGTATATTGCCGGGGGTTGGCGGAGCTGTCTTCAGGGCCCAAACTAAATCTGCGGCCTTCTTAGTTGGAGGTATCGCTACACGTGGGGGCTCGTCCGGGATCCTGATACAGCAGGTGAACGCCAGAAGTGCCGGCATGGACCCCATCAAAGTAGTCCAATGGTGTGAAGCAGAAGGGACACGCTCAGAAGCGAGCGTGGCCATTGAACTTCCAGGGAGTGACTGGAGAGAGAAACGAATTAAAGAGGTGGTACAAATATTGTCCCTGGATAGAAAGGCTTACGTGGTCGCAGTGAGACCAGACCCAAGGACCAACTGCACCTATGCACTGATAGAGTGGGGACAGGATGTCCCTGAAAACTTCCACGGTGCCAGTATAAAATTGTCCGAAAAGACTGAGTTCCACCTGACACATCCCAGTCAGAAGCAGTTAGAACCCTTGGACAGGAAAGCAGGGGCTGCTGTTAAATCGCAGGCAGAACAACAGCTGATTGATCTGAAACGACAGTACCGTGACATACAAGAGAGGTTTCAGGAGACTTCCAGTATGATAGCTGAACGCATTAATGAGTTATGTGTCGCTTCTGAGGATCAGAAAGATGGTCAGATAACGCCCAAACCTGGGAAGGTACTGAAGAAACGAGCTCAGGGTCGCCTGCAGGAAGTAACCATCCGGAAGGATTTCCGCATTGACGGCCAGATAGGAGAAAGAGGGCAGAAGGACAAACTGTCTTACACCAGCCTCCTACACCAAATAGAGCTGGGGCTACAGAAAGGGTATCAGGACTCTGACATTAGAGAAGCTGTAATCCATGCCATCAGCCCAGGTTCAAGTATTAGGGGCATGTTGGAGAGGAAGAGTGGGTTGACCCTGAACCAGCTAAAGAGGATACTGAAAAGCTACTATGAGGAGGAAGATGCCGCTGAGTTATTTCATCGACTGATAAATATAACCCAGGATAGTACAGAGACTCCTCAGAACTTCCTATTCCGGGCCATTGAGCTCAAGGACCGCCTGTTGTCCACATCCAAGGAAGAAGGAACTGGGGAGCATTTTGGAGCCGGGCTAGTCCAAAAGAAATTCCAGAGATCTGTGACTACGGGATTGAGGAGTGACTACATCAAGCTACAACTGAAGCAGCATTTGGAAGACCCCTCAACTCCGGATGAGGTCCTCATTGAGAAAGTGAATGAAGCAGATAAGATGGAGATTGAGAGGGACCAAAAGCAGAGGAAACTTCAACCTCCTAGCACCACAAGTGCCAAAGTACAGCAGATAGATGTCCCCTCAGACACTCGGGAACTCAGTGTGCTGGTGGCAAGCACAACCGACAGAGATTCGGAGTTTGGGGTTCTGAAGACTCAGATGTCCAAAATAATGGAGATGGTGACCGGGTCACTGGATGTCAAGTCTGAGATAGACACACTGAAGGTGCAAGTGTCCCAGCTGGTGGAGATGATGAACAAATTGATGGCGGAAAGTACTGGATTGTCCGCCCAAAAGCCCACGAAGCAAGGCATCTGTCAAAACTGTGGAGGTGTACGCCACTACCAGCGAGAATGTCCAAGTCCACGAATGGAGACAGAAGGCTGGCGGAGGCCTCAGAGAAGTGACCCAAGAATGGAGAGAAGATTCAGGCCTTCAAAAGTAACTTTCTCTGAACCTGCGAGGGAACGGTGGAGGACACCTGCAGTTTATGCCGTCTCAGTAAACAATGCTTATCAGCCTTCCAAACAACGCCAGAAACGGCATTCCCAGCGCCGGAAGCTGAAGAGAGCACAAGTTCAAGTATGCCAGCCTGCTGTTACAGGTGTTTCCAAAAGGACTGCTACCCAATTGGTAGGTCCTCTGCCTATAGTTCCTGTTCTGATCGAAGGGATCTACACCAGAGCCATCCTTGATACAGGTGCTCAGGTTACCCTAATGACCAGAGACTTTTACAAGAAGTACCTATCATACCTGCCCCTGGAAGGGATGGGAGACACCAAGATTCAGGGTATCCAAGCAGAAGAGTACTCTTGTGATGGATGTGTGTGGATCAAGTTGTCGTGTGATCCATTGAGGGCTGGGGAGCCCCAGGACTTTGAGGCACTGGCCATTGTCTGTCCCTGGCTGTCAGGGGCCTCCAGAAGCTCTCTGTCAGGAACGAGTATGGAGATCGAGATGCTAAGAGGGCTCCCCTTGCGGCTGAGTGCAGCGCGCCCCTGGAGTTGGGAACAGGGAGCGCGGTGCCCACAGAAGCATGGTTGGCCAGGTGCTTGCTTGCAGTCTGATGAGCTCAGCCACTGAGGGATGGCGGAGGCAGGCAGAACTGAGCTGGTTATATTCAGATGAACGGAGATATCGGAAGCCAGGCCGGGGGTCAAACACAGGAGATCAGTCCAGAGCATATACAGGGGCGAGCCGGGGTCATACACGTGCAGGGTCCAGGTACAAGCCGAGGGTCAAGCCGGGTGGTCAGGAAGCAGAAGCAGAGTCCAGAAGCAGGCCGAGGGTCAAACACAGGAGAACAGGAAGCGAGGTTAAGGCAAGCCGGGTCACAACGGATAAGCACGGATCAGGAGACAAGGTCAAGGTACACAGGAGACTAAAGAGATAATCCAGCAATGAGCAGCTCCAGCAGCAGGCTTAAATAGACCAGGAAGTTAGTCATGTGATCTGTTCAGGTTACAAGGAGGAAGTACCGCCCACCTTAGTCATGCTGTGCACCATGGCAGCCATGATTGTCTTGGGCAGAATTGCCAGTCCTTCTTCGGCTATTTCCCTGACAGTGCCCCCCCCCGAGGGGCAGCCTCTGGATGCCCAACCTAGACCATCTTTCTGGGTACCTGTTGCGGAAATTTTGCAAAAGTCTTGGAGCATGTAAATTATCCATTGGTTCCCAAGAATTTTCCTCTGAAGAATACCCCTTCCATTTAACAAGAAATTGAGTCTGCCTACCTCTTTTCCGGCAATCTAGGATGGCTTCAACTTCATATTCGGTATCGTTACCTATGATAACTGGTGGAGGTGGCAACTCCTCTCTTCCTGGAAATGGACTTGGCACAGCTGGTTTCAGAAGGGAGACGTGGAACACCGGATGGATCTTGTAGGAGGCCGGTAAAGCGAGTTCAAAAGCCACAGGGTTCACTTCCTTCTTGATCTCGAATGGACCCACAAACCTTGGACCAAGCTTCCTGGAAGGGCAAGAAAGTCTGAGGTTAATAGAGGACAGCCATACCTTGTCACCCACCTTGTAGATGGGATTCCCTCTCTTTCTCCTGTCATGTTGTTTCTTGAAGTCTTCCTGAGCCTTTCGCATGGTCTCCTGAAGGATTCGGTAATTGGTTTGGAAGAAGTTTATCCTATCCTGAACGGCTGGTACCGGAGATTCAGGAATGGTGTTGGGAAGAAAGGATGGGTGAAAGCCATAGTTTGCCCAAAAGGGCGACTGATTGGTGGCCGTGTGTATGGTATTATTGTATGAAAATTCCGCACAAGATAGCAAGGAGACCCAGTCATCTTGGGAGAAAGAGCAGAAGCACCGCAGGTATTGCTCTAAGGTCTGGTTCGTTCTTTCTGTTTGGCCATTACTTTGAGGGTGGTAAGCAGAAGAAAGACATAAGTCAATTGACAAGATCTTACAAAGATTCTTCCAGAAACCAGAGGTGAATTGAACCCCTCTATCGGAGACTATATTGTCGGGTAACCCATGAAGTCTGACTATCTCCTTAATGAAAATTTTTGCAGTGTCCATGGCGGAGGGGGTGCCAAGCATGGGCAGGAAGTGGGCCATCTTTGATAGTCGGTCCACTACTACCAAGATTGTTGTAAAGTTCTCTGATGGAGGGAGATCGACTATGAAGTCCATAGAGATGTTTTTCCAAGGCTGCTCCGGAACTGGTAAGGGTCTTAATAGACCCCAAGACCTGGTCTTGGGACCCTTGTTACGCTGGCAAACCAAACAGGACTCAACATATTTTTTACAGTCTGATCTTAGGGAAGGCCACCATAGGTAACGTTGGACAAGGTCGATCGTCTTCCGGATCCCGAAATGCCCGGCCAGCTGGTGATCATGAAATCTTTTCAAGGCCTGCAGTCTGACTTCCTGGGGGACAAAGATTTTGTCCTGATGCCACAGAAATCCCTTGTGACTCCTTAAGGTAGAAATTTCCGACTCTGGGCAGTGAAGAGAGGCTTGTACAATGGATGCTTTTAGGTCTGGCTGAATCAGAAGGAAATTTTGTGTGGACAGGATTGTACCGGGAGTGGTTTCTTCAGGGGTGTCTGGGAACATCCGAGACAGAGCATCCGCCTTTCCATTTTTAGATCCGGGACGAAACGAGATGTGAAAATTGAATCTCGAAAAGAATAACGCCCACCGAGCTTGACGCGGTCTCAAACGTTTTGCAGTCCTCAGATATTCTAAATTTTTATGATCGGTAAAGATCATAATGGGATGTGCTGCACCTTCAAGTAAATATCTCCACTCTTCCAGGGCTGTTTTGATGGCCAAAAGCTCCCGATCTCCGACGTCGTAATTTCTTTCCGGTTGTGTCATTTTTCGAGAGGAAAAGGCTACAGGATGTAACAATGATTTGGGGCCCTGTCGTTGAGAAAGGATAGCTCCTGTGGCCACTTCGGAGGCATCGACTTCCAAAATGTAGGGCAATGCAGGGTCAGGATGCTGAAGAACTGGCGCTGAAACAAACACTGTTTTAAGTCTGTCGAAAGCTGCCTGAGCCTCCGGGGACCACTGGAATCTGGAATGCAAACGGGTTAGTTGGGTAATGGGTGATATAATGGCTGAAAAGTTCTTAATAAATCGTCTGTAAAAGTTTGAAAAGCCAATAAACCTTTGAACACCCTTCTTGTCGGAGGGGACAGGCCACTCCAGGATCGCTTTTACTTTCTGGGGATCCATGGCCACTCCTTTCGTAGATATGACAAGACCCAAAAACTGGATAGATTCTTTCTCAAAGTCACATTTTTCGGCTTTTACATATAGTCCATGCGTTCTTAGAATAGTTAGTACCTTTTTCATGTGCACTCGATGAATCTCCAGCGTGGCCGAGAAGACAAGGATGTCATCCAGGTATACAATGAGGAAGTTGTCAAGATGGTCTCGGAAAATGTCGTTCACAAAGTGCTGGAACGTGGCTGGAGCATTGCAGAGGCCAAAAGGCATCACCAAATATTCAAAATGTCCGAAACGAGTTCGGAAAGCTGTTTTCCACTCATCCCCCTCTCGAATGCGAACCAGATTATAAGCACCTCGTAAGTCCAGTTTGGAGAAAACTCGAGCAGAACGGAATCGTTGGAAGAGTTCCGGGATGAGAGGGAGTGGATAGCGATTTTTGATAGTGATCTTATTCAGATCTCGGTAGTCTATACAAGGCCTAAGCGTTTTATCCTTTTTTTCGACAAAAAATATGCCAGCACCTGCAGGGGAAGAAGAGGGACGAATGAATCCCTTTGCCAGGTTTTCATCGACATAGAGTCGTAATGTTTCGAGTTCAGTCTCTGATAAAGGGAAGATACGACCAAAGGGAATTTCGGAGCCTGGGAGCAAGTCAATAGGGCAGTCATAGGGACGATGAGGTGGAAGGGAGTCTGCTCCCTTCTTGTCGAATACATCCAGAAATTCTAGGTAGGCAGAGGGTACATGAGGATTGGAACTAGAAACAGGTTGTATGGTCAGGCAGCTGGTAAAGTCCTTAGGGCCAGGGGGCAGACAATTCTGCTGACAGTAAGCAGATGAAAACAGCACTTCATTCTTCAGCCAGTCAATGTGAGGGTTGTGTGCTCGTAACCAGGGGACTCCCAGAATGACCGGAAACAGAGGAGAGCACAAAACATCGAAACGTACCAGTTCCTTGTGGCCAGAGCTGGTTGTCATAGGGATTGGCAGGGTCTCATGGGTTATCAGTCCAGAACTGGGTAGAGATCCATCAGCCAAATGAACTGTTAACTGCTGCTTCTTGGTAACAAGGGGAATTCCAAGTCCTTTGGCCAAGTTGATGTCTAGGAAGCAGCTGCAGGCCCCAGAGTCGATGATGGCTGAAAGACGGATCTCTTCCCTGGCCACCGATAGGGAGATAGCGAGGACAGGGTGAGATGAGGTAAGTCCTGACACTTGACAATGTACTGGGGGTTTGAAGAATGGTTTCTTCGCCCTGAGGTGGCAATTTTGTAAGAAATGGCCATTGTCTCCACAGTAAAAGCAAAGGTTCGCCTTTCGACGGCAGAGTCTTTCCTCAGGTGATAGGGCAGGCCGAAACAGGCCCATCTGTCTGGGCTTGACTTCAGGTATGGGTGGATTGGAGGCGAGAGAAAAAGTGGATTCTGGCAGTCCTTGAGCTGATTGGAGAGTCTGAGACTTCTCGAATAGACGTTCACGTAGGCGTCTGTCCAGTTGTATGGCTAACTGGATGAGGCCCTCCAAGGTATCCGGGACTGCTACCCTGGCCAGCTCATCCTTGAGGGACTCCGATAGGCCCAGACGATATTGGTACTTCAGGGCAGCTTGATTCCAACATGTGTCTGCGGCCCATGTGCGGAAGTCCACAGTGTAATCCTCTGCGGGAAGTTGCCCCTGCTGCAGGGTGTGCAGGGCATTCTCGGCCGTAGTCATACGATGGGGATCATCGTACAACTGGGCCATAGCTGTGAAGAAAGTGTCAACAGAGTCAGTAATGGGGCTCTTCTGTTCCAGTAGCCCGTGGGCCCACACCTGGGGGTCGTCCAAGAGTAAGGAGATAATGAAACCAACTTTAATATTCTCCAAGGAGAAAGTTCTTGGTTGAAGAGCCAGGTATAGTAGGCAGGAATTTTTAAAAGTCCTAAACTTTCTTCGGTCCCCCGAGAACCGTTCAGGGGTCGGCACACGTGGTTCAGGAAGCGGGATCGGCACGGTGAGAGGAACCTCCTGAGACATTGCAGCAGAGGGAGTACAACTGGAGGTAGGTCTTGGATCAGGAGATATAGGATTGGAAGACAAGTGATGCAGGTGACCCTCTAATTGCTCATGGGCGTCTTGTAGTCTTTGCACTGTTTGGGTAAGTGCAGTGATCTGCTGGCACATAGCCTCTATAGGGGAAGCGCCTCTGTCGATCTCTGACATGGCTGGATTATACTGTCAGGAACGAGTATGGAGATCGAGATGCTAAGAGGGCTCCCCTTGCGGCTGAGTGCAGCGCGCCCCTGGAGTTGGGAACAGGGAGCGCGGTGCCCACAGAAGCACGGTTGGCCAGGTGCTTGCTTGCAGTCTGATGAGCTCAGCCACTGAGGGATGGCGGAGGCAGGCAGAACTGAGCTGGTTATATTCAGATGAACGGAGATATCGGAAGCCAGGCCGGGGGTCAAACACAGGAGATCAGTCCAGAGCATATACAGGGGCGAGCCGGGGTCATACACGTGCAGGGTCCAGGTACAAGCCGAGGGTCAAGCCGGGTGGTCAGGAAGCAGAAGCAGAGTCCAGAAGCAGGCCGAGGGTCAAACACAGGAGAACAGGAAGCGAGGTTAAGGCAAGCCGGGTCACAACGGATAAGCACGGATCAGGAGACAAGGTCAAGGTACACAGGAGACTGAAGAGATAATCCAGCAATGAGCAGCTCCAGCAGCAGGCTTAAATAGACCAGGAAGTTAGTCATGTGATCTGTTCAGGTTACAAGGAGGAAGTACCGCCCACCTTAGTCATGCTGTGCACCATGGCAGCCATGATTGTCTTGGGCAGAATTGCCAGTCCTTCTTCGGCTATTTCCCTGACACTCTCTCATCGTTGGGACCAATACTGATCTGGTGAAACGGCTTTTAGCCCCTGCTGTCCCCAGATGTGATCCCTTACCCTCACTGCCAGAAGAAGGATCCATAGCAGTAGTGGAAGAAACCAATCTGCAGGAGGCAGAAGTACTCAAAGAGGCTAGTGAGCCTACCATGTCTGAGCCAGTGGAACAAAGGGCTCGAAGATTCATAAGGCCTCCCAAAAAGTTGACCTACCCACAAATGGGGAAGAGCTCAGAAGATTCTGTGGTCACTGCCAGGAGGAATGCAGAGAATCCGAATCCCTCCACTGTTCATTTGGTGGAGGGCAACCCCAGCTCACTTCCTGGCACAGTTAGACAGGTCGCCCACACTGAAGAGACCTGTAGACAGGACAGCTCCCCATCCTATGATGATTGGTGGGAGGCTCCCCTGTCAATCCTATGCAACCGCATTGAATCTAAAATGTTTTGCAGATCTAAAAATGTTAGATGTCTTTGGGGACCAAAGATTCAAAGTGGGGGGAGTGTGTAGCGGGGTATTCCCCTTTAAGACAGAGAGAGAGGAAGTTTCAGGTGAGAGGTGAGTCGGGAGGAAGTAAAGAGACATTACTGGAAGTGAAAGCAGAGGAGAGAGAGAGATTACATCACCCATAACCCCATTCTTGTCATGTTCCACCGCAGAGACTGATGGGAGGGGTTATAAAAGGAGCAGACGAGGCTGGGCTCAGCCTCTTTGGGACACGAGACTTCAGGAACTGATCCTCCTGTGCGGAGGGGACGGAGTGCAAGGCCTGAAGCCTGAGGCCTTGCGCAGCACCAAAGAGCCTTCCACCCCTCTGCGAGCCTGGGTGGCATCTGACTTCGTTTAACTACAGCATTCGTTGGATCGGGGGCCCGATCGCTGGAGACACTGTGTGTGTGTGTGACACAGTTGGTGGAAGTTCCCAGACTGGGACCGCAGTCCGGGCGGGTGAGAGGGCATATGCCCAAACCATATACTGTTATTGCTAATAGGCCTATAGACTGCCGTGGCCCACAAGTTGTTCCTGATACTCTCACTGAAGAACCTTGTCAGAGCGGAACTCAGAGTTCACATAGCAAAGTGTTTGCCCCATCTTTACCTTTCCCACTGGATTACAAATCATACTCTGTTAATGTGCACCACCGTTAAAGACCTGCCGGTGAAGAAAAGAACATCATCCCCTATAGACTAAGTTGTAGATATCAGAGCCAGGCCTGGTCAGCTTTCTATTTTGTTTGGTTACTGCGCCACAGGACGCCTAGTTAACGGTCGCCCATGTGGCGCACTTGTTGCTGCTAACTCTATATTCATAGTGTGTTAGTGTTGCAGGGCTCTGCATTATATATATATACTTTGTGAACTGTGATAAATGTTAACCCCTTTCTTATCAAAAGCTTAAGTAAATCACATACCCATTTTACACTATTATTGTCTTGATGCTTAATTACTCATACAGTATAAGATATACACATTGCTGTCAGAACTAGCTGTGCCAGTAGGGGGTCGAGTATATTGCCGGGGGTTGGCGGAGCTGTCTTCAGGGCCCAAACTAAATCTGCGGCCTTCTTAGTTGGAGGTATCGCTACACTTGCTTCGCCTAAGTCTCTTTTATAACTTATGGACTATGGGTGGGTCCTTCAAGATGTTTTTACAATGCTGCACAATGTTCATACATCGACTGGGTACATTGTTTGATGGTTTGTGCATGTGTGTGGGTGAATGCGTACGAGTCCAGGGTGTTGGGTGACTCGGTGCACGTGTGTGCCTGCCGCTGGCTCAACTTTTATGGGTATGCGGTAGGGCGGGCATGTGCCCCGGGTGGTTAGTGTGCGAACACACACATGTACATTTATATTGCTTTGGTTTGTGTTATTTGGTTCTATATTATGATATCTATATGGACCAAAGTGTGGTATTGGACTTCTCCTGGAGCAGTTGAGGAACTACTGGCTCCCTTTACCTAGTGTATTTGACACATTGGGGCTGATTTACCAAACGTTTGCACCATGAGTATTGGCGCATCTGCGTGCGCAATGGCTGTTTTGGTATTTACAAAACATTAGCGCCAGTATCGCAGCCCTATTTCCCATTTACTATAGTGTTCTCTGCGCCCGGGAGGAGGCGCTCAGTGCGCTACTATGGACCTGGTGCAGGGCATGTTAAAATCTAAATATAAAGAAGCTGGAAGTGAGAATATAATGGGGGTGATGTGGGGTGATGTGATGTGAAGATGAAGATGAAGATGAAGCTGAAGATGAAGATGAAGATGAGGATGAAGAGGAAGATGAAGAGGAAGATGGAGGAAGAAACCCGAATGGAGAAAAGAAGAAGATGGAAGAAGAAGATGGAAGAAGAAGAAGGAAGAAGATGGAAGAAAAGAGAAGACATTAATAAAGGAATTGTAAAAAAACGTCTCTTGTCATTTTTTACATTTTTGACACTTTCCTTGTGAAATGGTAGGGGTACATTTGTACCCCATTACCATTTCACACAGGGGGGGGCCGGGATCTGGGGGTCCCCTTTGTTAAAGGGGTCTTCCAGATTCCGATAAGCCCCCCGCCCGCAGACCCCCACAACCACCGGGCAAGGATTGTGGGGATGAGGCCCTTGTCCCCATCAACATGGGGACATCCTCCCCATGTTGAGGGCATGTGGCCTGGTACGGTTCAGGAGGTAGGGGGGGCGCTCTCGTCCCCCCCTCTTTTCCTGCGGCCTGCCAGGTTATGTGATCGGATAAGGGTCTGGTGTGGATTTTTAGGGGGACTCCACGCCATTTATTTTTTTTATTTGGGGTGGAGTTCCCCTTAAAATCCATGCCAGATCTGAAGGGCCTGGTATGGATATTTGGGGGGAACCCCACGTCATTTTTTTAAAAATTTTGCAGCGGGGTTCCCTTTAATATCCATTCCAGACCTGAAGGGCCTGGTTATGGAATTTGGGGGACCCCCACACATTTTTTTTTTGGTTAGCAAAGACTTTCAATGACTTTTATCTGTATTGACGGGAACCAGCAATTCATTACAGCCGCAAGGACTTTTAAATGACTATTATTTTACTTTAGAAATGTCATTTTGCTCTCCAACTGTTATAAACATGGAAAACATGTGCTACTTTACAGGCATACTATAGACACCCCCCGGGGGATGATATTTAGGGCCAGTTCACACCGGATGCAGTGCAGTGCGTTTTTTTGATGCCTGAAAAATGCAAAGAAAGTTGATCACATTAATGCCAATGGCATAGTTCACACCACTGCAGTCCGTTCCAGTGCATTTCAGAAAGCCAAAAAATAATTGGTCATGCTGCATTTTTTAGGTACAAAACTGTACTGGACCCCAGTAAAACACATCAAAAACGCAACGGAACGTACCAAAAATGCACTGGAATGCACCGCAACGCACCTAAATGCACCAAAGACGCACTGCAACACACTTGTCCTAAGTGAAAAGAGGGGGAAAAAAACACTGGACTGCATCAAAAACGCCTCAAAAATGCACTGGAATGTGTCAAAAACGCGCATGCAGAAAAGCACCTGGAACGCACCCAGACTGCGTTTCTATAGTGTGAACTAGGGCCAGTTCACACCATAGAAACACAATCCGGATGCGTTCCAGGTGCTTTTCTGCATGCACGTTTTTCATGCGTTCCAGTGCATTTTTGGTACGTTTTTGATGCAGTCCAGTGCTTTTTTTCACCCCTCTATTTTATTAACCATAGATAAGGACAAGTGTGTTCCAGTGCGTTTTTGGTGCATTTAGGTGTGTTCCTGTGCGTTCCAGTGCGTTTTATGATGCGTTTTGATGCGTTCCAGTGCAGGTAAAATGCAGCATGTTCTACTTTGTTGGTGGAACTGGAACGCACTGGAACAAACACTGCCATTTAGAACCATATAACCAACTTTCCATGCATTTTGGATGCATAAAAAACGCAATGCACTGCATGTGGTGTGAAATGGCCCTTAAGCAATTTGGCATATTTAAAGGCACTTCTCCTTGTTTTGTTTTTGGTGTTTTCCAAATTGGTGACATTGATATATGTCCCTTAGGGTGGGACCTGGGCCCCCATTTTAAGGCCAATAACTAGAAGATAAGCCAGCCAAGTGGGGACTAGCAAAATTAACAAGTCAGTTCCCATAGACTGCAATGGGATTTGTTGGTGGGGGGGAGGGGTGATTGTCCCATCTCTAATTTTGTAGCATGCTGGATGATGTGCTTAATTTTGGACTGGGGGAGGGGGGGGTTATTTTTTGCTAGCTGCATTGGTGTTGTTCTGCACATGCCCAGCCAGTTATTTTTTTTTGGCGTGCTTTTTGTGTGTGAACAGCGCTTGGATATTTCTGGGCATGCTCACTCAGAGAGTGTTTTTATGGGTTAGAAATTGAAGGACATCCTTAACAGGTGTAGCCACTTTGAATTTCAGTCTCTACATTGGGAGAACTTGCATTTTGGGTGTTTCATGGACTGTGCATGTGTTTTCAATTGCCTCATTAGCACACAAACATATGTTATATAAAGCTCACAGAGCATTTGGTCGCTTGCCTTGAGAAGAGGCAAGTGTGGGGGGGCAAAATGTACATGTTGGTGTCCTTATCGAGTTTGTAACACATGTATTTTATTTGTTATGTCTTTGCAAAACAAGTGATTGGTTAACTTTTGTTGATTGTATTTTTTGGTGTGGGGGAGATATGTTCCCCTGAAATAATTCTGATGTTGTTAATGTGTGTTGTTTGTTCACTTTGATTTAATTGTCTGCTGCATTTTTTTGGCCAAAAATTGCTCAAGATGTTGAGTCTGTAAGGCTCCATGAACACAGAAGCTGATAAACTGCAGTTAATGGGCGTTTTGGCGTTTTTTTTAAAAGCCCATTAACTGCACTCTATGTTAGCCTATGTGTTCATGTACACATAACGTTTTTTAGCTTTAATGAGCAGTGGAGTTAATGGGCTTTTTTCTGAACGCAGGAAATTTGCGTTCAAAGTGCCGTTTTTCGGCAGAAAAAAACGCAAAACGGCGAAAAACACTCAAACGCTGGCCGCGAGCGTTTTTTAGTCCATTGAAAAAAATTTTTTTTTTTTTTTTTTAAAGCTAAAAAAAGCTACACTGAAAAACGCTAATAAAAGCTAGTAAAAAAACGCTGATAAAAGCTAGTAAAAAAACGCTGATAAAAGCTAGCTTTTTCTGCTGCTTTAAAAACGGCCGTTTTTGAGCTTCTGTGTACATGGAGCCTAACTGTTTCAAATTGACCATGTTTTTTATTTTGCCTTCCCTTTTGTTTTGTTGAACAATAAAATTAGATGCAAAATTTTGATGTTTGTTTTGTGTTTTCTTTGCAACAAATGTGACAGCTGATTGGCATGTCAAAACAAAACCGGTGTAATTTGTCTACCCTGGTGCCTTCATGTTAGTATATGCATGGATTGTATTGTGTGCTGCCATAGAGCGTCACCAGGAAATGAAAAATGCAGAGCGGTAAGTATTCAATTTTCCTTTTTTTACTGCAGTGGTTCTCAGCCTCGGTCCTAAAGTACCCCCAACAGGACATGTTTTGTGAATTTAGCTTATCGAAAATTGCTGTCCAAAAATCAAAACCATTGACTGTGATTTAAAGCACATGTGCAAGATGAAGGAAAACCTGCAAACATGGCCTGTTGGGGGTACTTGAGAAGCACTGATTTAGAGCACTGCACTTAAAAATAGCTCAAGGCCATACAATTCTAATTGTGGGCATTTTGAGGGAAATTAAGTAAGTGTTAGAACCCCTGCGTGTGTGTGTGTGTGTGTTTTTTTTTTTTGTAGTTTGGCCTTGGTCTCCTTTTCTTAACATTGGCTTCACTTCCTGTCACACAGCTAAACAGGAAGTGAAGGTAAAACCCTACCAATGGCTTTTCTTGGGGACACACAGATCAATCTAACGTCCCCATTAAGCAAATTGCACTCTAGCACTTTGTGTACACCCCAAATCATTGGGTAGTTTGGGGTTTAGTAAAGACAAATCCACTCTGCAGTAAAAGTGTAGCTGCTGAAAATCTCCAGGGAAAGTACTGGTGATTGGATGTTACAATTAGGGATGAGCTTCGTGTTCGAGTCGAACATACGTTCGACTCGAACATCGGCTGTTCGATCGTTCGACGAAGATCGAACGATTTGGGCCGTTCGCGCCAAATTCGAGTGACGCGAACGGCCCACAATGCACTACGCCATCGCAGTGTCATCCAGGCGCTGTGATTGGCCAAGCATGCACTGTGACCCCGCATGCTTGGCCAATCACAGCGCCGGCAGCGAGGAGAGCAATGATTGGCCACAGGCAGGATGCCTGTGGCCAATTATTGCTGAGGGTGTTTAGTACACGCCCCACACTATAAAAGGCCGCCAGCACGGCGGCCTAGTGTAGTGTGTTCCGGAGCAGGGATAGAGCAGCATAGGCAGGGACAGTGACTTTTATTTCTTTCTTGCTTAACCTGGATTCCTTTAGTTTAGGGAAAGAGAAGGATAGGTAGGGAGAGTGTCAGTGTGTTTTGTGCTTGTGCTATATTGTGCTTAAAAAAAAACATTTTTTCTAGGGACAGAAAACTGTAGGTAGGGAGAGTGTCAGTTTCTTTCACTGTCAAAGTCCTTGTTTCCAGGGACCTGGAAGGACAGTGAGTGAATTCTCCTTGTGCTAAATTGTGCTTAAAAAAAACATTTTTTCTAGGGACAGAAAACTGTAGGTAGGGAGAGTGTCAGTTTCTTTCACTGTCAAAGTCCTTGTTTCCAGGGACCTGGAAGGACAGTGAGTGAATTCTCCTTGTGCTAAATTGTGCTTAAAAAAAACATTTTTTCTAGGGACAGAAAACTGTAGGTAGGGAGAGTGTCAGTTTCTTTCACTGTGAAAGTCCTTGTTTCCAGGGACCTGGAAGGACAGTGAGTGAATTCTCCTTGTGCTAAATTGTGCTTAAAAAAAACATTTTTTCTAGGGACAGAAAACTGTAGGTAGGGAGAGTGTCAGTTTCTTTCACTGTCAAAGTCCTTGTTTCCAGGGACCTGGAAGGACAGTGAGTGAATTCTCCTTGTGCTAAATTGTGCTTAAAAAAAACATTTTTTCTAGGGACAGAAAACTGTAGGTAGGGAGAGTGTCAGTTTCTTTCACTGTCAAAGTCCTTGTTTCCAGGGACCTGGAAGGATAGTGAGTGAATTCTCCTTGTGCTAAATTGTGCTTAAAAAAAACATTTTTTCTAGGGACAGAAAACTGTAAGTAGGGAGAGTGTCAGTTTCTTTCACTGTCAAAGTCCTTGTTTCCAGGGACCTGGAAGGACAGTGAGTGAATTCTCCTTGTGCTAAATTGTGCTTAAAAAAAACATTTTTTCTAGGGACAGAAAACTGTAGGTAGGGAGAGTGTCAGTTTCTTTCACTGTGCAAGTCCTTGTTTCAAGGGACAGAGAAGGACACCTGAAGGTAGCCCTTATTGCTTTTTTCCCATCTCCCTGCAGGCCATCTATTAGAATGTCTGGAAGGCAAACAAGGAGAGGCAGACAGTCAGGAGGCAATAAAAGAGGGCAAGCAGGCTCTGTGTCTGGGGGCAACAGTGCTGGTCGTGGACGCGGTGCATTGTCATCAGCACATGGCCATGGGACACGCTTGTCCTTCTTTTCGGCAGCTGGACATGTTGAGCCACATCATGCCGAAGACTTGGTAGAGTGGATGACCAAGCCCTCCTCCTCCTCCTCATCCTCTCTCACCCAGGCTCAGGGTACTGGAAAAGCAGCTGCCAAAGCGTCCTCTTCCCTGGTATCAATGTCAGACTCATCATCAGTCACTCCTTCCCTAGACCCACCATGTCCTCCTCCTGAGGAGTCCCCCGAACTGTTTCAGCACAGTGTTGGGTACATGCTCCAGGAGGATGCCCAGCGTTTCGAAGGGTCTGATGATGAAACCCAGCTAGAGGAAGGCAGTAGCGTGAGAGCAGACAGAGGGGATGCTCAAGAAGGACACCATTCTGGCAGTCATGTTCCAGCAGCTGCAGCATACTGCCAGATTGGCTCCAGTGATGAGGAGGGAGGTGATGATGAGGTCACTGACTCCACGTGGGTGCCTAATAGGAGAGAGGAGGAGGAGGAGGATGAGGAGGAGGCACATCTCCAACGAGGCAGGATGCCCTTTGGTGGCCAGCGTAAGGGCAGTACACCGACGGAATCACACCGCAGAGCTCCGCCTGTGCAGGGCGCTGCCTCTGCCCGTCATTCAAAAAGTTCTTTGGTGTGGGCCTTTTTTGAGGCTAGTGCATCAGATCGCACAGCTGCTGTTTGCAACATATGTCTCAAGCGTATATTGCGTGGCCAAAACATCAGCCGCTTGGGTACCACATGCCTGACCAGACATATGTTGACCTGCCATGCAGCTCGTTGGCAAGCCTACCTCAAAGACCCACACCAAAGAACAAAGCGGACCTCTCCTTGCACCGCATCAGCTGGGATCTCCAACCCCACTATAACTTCAGTCCTCTCTGAAACATGCACTGAGAGGAATGAAGGTGTAGAATTAGGTGTGTCACAGCCAAGTACTTGCGGCCACTCTGCTAGCAGTACACCGACGTCCGATTCTAGCAGGCAAATTTCCCTGCCCCAGCTGCTGGACCGTCGAAAGAAGTTCACTCCCAGCCATCCACATGCCCAGCGGTTGAATGCTAGCTTGGCTAAATTGCTAGCGCTTCAACTGCTGCCTTTTCAGTTTGTAGACTCGGCCCCCTTCCGTGAGTTTGTGCAATGTGCGGTTCCTCAGTGGCAGGTTCCCAAACGCCACTTTTTCTCACGGAAGGCTATTCCGGCTCTCTACCGGCATGTGGAAGGCAATGTCTTGGCCTCGCTGGACAGGGCGGTCAGCGGTAAGGTGCATATTACCGCTGACTCATGGTCCAGCAGGCATGGACAGGGACGTTACCTTTCTTTCACGGCCCATTGGGTCACTCTTTTGGCAGCTGGGAAGGATGCAGGACAAGGTGCAGTAGTGTTGGAGGTTGTCCCACCGCCACGCCTCCAAAATGCTACTACTGGTTGTGACACACCTCTCTCCTCCACCCCCTCCTCTTGTTCTTCCTCCATGGCCTCTTCCTGTGGTTTGTCCTATGAACCAGCGGTGCTCCGTAGCCGTTCACGGGGCTACGCAAGTACGCAGGCAAAAAGATGCCATGCCGTGCTTGCGCTGGTGTGTTTGGGGGACAGAAGCCACACTGGGGCAGAGGTCCTGTCTGATCTGCAGGGCCAGGCCGAGAGGTGGTTGACGCCACGCCAGCTTAAGCCAGGAATGGTGGTTTGCGACAATGGCACCAACCTCCTCTCCGCCCTCCGACAGGGACAACTGACCCATGTGCCCTGTGTGGCTCACGTCCTTAACCTGGTGGTGCAGCGGTTCTTGGGCAGGTACCCGGGCTTACAGGATGTCCTGAGGCAGGCCAGGAAAGTCTGTGTGCATTTCCGCAGATCTTATAATGCCAGTGCTCGCCTGGCTGAGCTGCAAAAGGAGTTGAACCTGCCCAAGAACCGCCTTATATGTGACATGCCCACCAGGTGGAACTCAACGTTGGCCATGCTGCAGCGGCTGCACACGCAGCAGAGGGCCATCAATGAGTACCTGTGCGACTACGGCACCAGGACAGGGTCAGGGGAGCTTGGTTTTTTTTCTCCACGCCAGTGGGGCATGATCAGGGATGCATGCACTGTCCTGGCACCATTTGAGGAGGCCACGAGGATGGTGAGCAGTGACAGTGCATGCATCAGTGACACTGTACCTCTTGTCCACCTGTTGGAGCACACGCTGCGTGGAATAATGGACAGGGCACTTGAGGCAGAACAGAGGCAGGAAGAGGAGGACTTCCTTGCCTCTCAAGGCCCCCTTTACCCAGACAGTGTTCCTTCTGTCCCACCCATCGCACAGAAAGAGGAGGAGGAGGAGGAGGAGGAGGAGGAGGAGGAGGATTGTGTCAGCATGGAGGTGGAGGCTGGCACTCAGCATCATCAGCAGCAGTCTTTTAGGGATGATTTACAGTCCCAAGAAACCAGTGGACTTGTACGTGGCTGGGAGGAGGTGGCTGCGGATCATGTCGTCCTTAGTGACCCAGAGGACTCCGGAGCGAATGCCTCAGCAAACCTACGCTGCATGGCCTCCCTGATCCTGCAAAGTCTGCGGAAGGATCCTCGTATTCTTCGGATCAAGGAGAGGGACCATTACTGGCTGGCCACTCTCCTTGATCCACGGTACAAGGGTAAGGTTGCGGACCTTATGTTACCGTCGCAGAGGGAGCAGAGGATGAGACAACTCCGGGAGGCCTTGCAGAAAGGTCTGTGCAACGCGTTCCCAGGGACTGGGAGGTTACAAACTCCTGGTCCTGGACAACGAGTTGCTGAGGCTTCGGCCAGTCAAAGAAGGAGCGGTGGGGAAGGTGGCCGTCTGACCGATGCGTTCAGACAATTCTTTAGTCCGCAGCCCCAAAGTATGATCGGTTCCAGCAACCATCGCCAGCGTCTGATAAACATGGTGCAGGAATATCTAGGGGCAAGGTCAGACTTGGACACCTTCCCCACCGAAAATCCTCTGGCTTACTGGGTCTTGAGGATGGATCACTGGCCAGAGCTTGCACAGTATGCAATTGAGCTACTGGCCTGTCCTGCATCCAGCGTTCTTTCGGAACGCACATTCAGTGCTGCTGGAGGATTTGTCACGGATCACAGGGTGCGCCTGTCCACCGACTCGGTTGATCGACTGACTTTCATCAAGATGAACCAGTCTTGGATCACCACCAGCTACCACACACCTGATGCTGATATAACAGACTAATTGATTTTAACATGTCACATCCCTTCAAGACTGATGCTGATGCTGAGTGCCTGTGCTGTTATGTTGACTGGCTATCCTCCTCCTCCGAGTCCTCAATGATACGATTGATGATGATAGCTTGGAAGATCATTTTTGTTTATGGGTGCCGCCACCAGTGGCTAAGGCCCAATTTTTCAGCCCCTGTTTTACAGGGGCGTGTAATTACAATTTTTTTAGCAATAATTTGCCATAGGGCTCATTGCTGTGCTCCAAGTACAGTATCTGTGAGGGGTTGGAGTGTTGTGGCACCAGTGCCTAAGGCCCAATTTTTCAGCCCCTGTTTAACAGGGGCGTGTCATTACAATTTTTGAAGCAATACTTTGCAACAGGGCTCATTGCTGTGCTCCAAGTACAGTATCTGTGAGGGGTTGTAGTGTTGTGCCACCAGTGCCTAAGGCCCAATTTTTCAGCCCCTGTTCAACAGGGGCATGCAATTACAATTCTTGATCTAATAATTCACAGCAGGGTCCATTGCTGCACCCACCAAGAGTAACTCTGAGGGCTTACAGTCTTGTGGCAACGCCACCACCACCACCACCACGAAAGGCCCAATTTTTCAGCCCCTGTTCAAAAGGGGCATGTAATTACAATTCTTGATCTAATAATTCACAGCAGGGCCCATTGCTGCACCCACCAAGAGTAACTGTCAGGGCTTACAGTGTTGTGGCACCAGCACCACCATCAAAGCCCCAATTTTTACTACCACTGTTCAACAATTATATGTAATTAAAATTCCTGATATAATAGTTGACAGCAGGGCGTTCCAGCACCAACCAAGAGTAACTGAGTGCTTACAGTGTTGTGCCAACACCAACAACTAAGGGGCCTATTTCTGCAGAGTATATACGGCAGGTCCCTACTTTCAAACATCCAACTTACAAACGACTCCTACTTGCAAACGAAAGAAGACAACAGGAAGTGAGAGGAAATCTACCCCTAGAAAGGAAAATTCTCTCATGTAAGAATAAATATGGGAGAAAGGGGTCTCATCTGTACTGATGCTTTATCAGCAATCCTTGTTTCAAGAAAAACACCACATTTCAAAAACAGTTGTCATTGGGACGGAAAGTGAGGTGAAATGTTCTGAACAGGGGCACAGACAGCAAAACAAATGTTACAGGGGTGATAACCCTTACCTATGTTTCCCAAAAAGTTTAAAAATAGATTTTTGGGCTGGAGCTACACTTCAACAATGTACCTGTTCAAAATTACAAACACATTCTACATAAGAACAAACCTACAGTCCCTGTCTTGTATGCACCGCCTGTATACGGCTGTTCAGAGTATATAGGGCCTTTTTTATTTTATGTGCGGGGTTCCCCTTAATATCCATACAAGACCCAAAGGGGCTGGTAATGGGCTGGGGTAGGGGGGGGGGTGTTGATGGGGTAGCTATGCCATTTTTCATAAAGATTTTCATCCATATTACCGGGACCAGACATTGCATTAAAGCCGCAAGCAGTTTTAAATGACTTTTTTCCCTTTAGAAATGTTATTTTGTGCAGGGACAGTTCTAAACACGGGAAACACGTGGCACTTCACAGGCATACTTTAGACACCCCCCAGGTACGATATTTAAAGGAATATTTGACTTTTTTTTTTCACTTTATGCATCATTAAAATGACTGCTCCCGAAAAACGACCGTTTTTAAAACTTCTTTTTGCATTGATACATGTCCCCTGGTGCAGAACCCGGGTTCCCAAACCCTTTTTAGGACAATAACATGCATAATAGTTGTTATAATTAGCACTTTAGAATTCGAACGTTCGCATCCATTGTATTTAATAGGGTTCTAATGTTCGTTCGAACTTTCGGTCCGTTCGCGGGTTCTGGTGCGAACCGAACCCGGGGGTGTTCGGCTCATCACTAGTTACAATCATGTAAAAGCAAAGATGTTTTTTTTTGGCTTGCATGTCCCCCTCAGATGTACAGCAAGTGCACTTGTAGTGCAAAGTAGATTTGCCTTTAGTAAATAAACCCCACAGTCCAAACTACCTAATAATAATTTGTGGTGTACCCCGCAATATGCTGGAGTGCAATGTGCATAATGGGGAAAGTATTTAGACTGACCTGTGTGTCCCCAAGGAAAGACATTGTTAGGGATTTTCCCTCACTTCCTGTGTGGCTATGTGACAGGAAGTGAATTATTTGGAAGGATAAAGTGGCCAATATATTTAGTTTAACTTTTCAAAGACTCATTCCTAAGTTGAATTGTGATGCATGTCAATGGCCCATTTAGACCCTCTTTAATCACTTGAGATCAGCGCTATAACTGATCGATGGCCACAGCATGGTCCTCAATTGCCGGGAGTCCGTCAATAAACGTCCTCCCCTTTGCGCGCGCTGTGGTCACAGAGTCACTGAGACTCAGGTGATGACAGATCCGAGTAAGGGGCCGATCCCTGCCCTTTACCATGTGATCAGCTGTCAGCAAATGACAGCTGATCACGTGATGTAAACAAAATCTGGGTAATGGTTTTTGTTTTCTCCTTGTGCTGACAGCGTGAGCATAAAAAAAAAGGCAATCACCAGCTTATGTGCAAGGGACATGGGGCCCGAAGAGGAAGAGGCAATTCTGCATCATCTGTGACAATTAGTAGCCCCTGCCAGTGCCACCTATCAATGCCCACCACTGGTGCCAATCAGTGGCACCTAGCAGTGCTGCCTATCAGTGCCCATCACTGCCAACTATCATTGCCACCTAGCAGTGCCACTTTTCACTGCCCAACAGTGCCAAATAGCAATGCCACCTCTCAGTGCCCACCCTTGCCACCTTATCGGTGCCCATCAGTGCAGTCTCATCAGTGTACATCAATGAAGAAGAAAAATTACCTTTTTTAAAAATATTAACCAGTTTCCTACCGCCCACCGTCAAATGACATCCTTGGCTTTGTGCGGTGACATCTGAATGTTGGGTGCAGTTGCAGGCATCATTCAGATATCATTCTTTTCAGCCGGCGATTCTGTGCACAATAAAAATGATCATAGTGGCAGTTCCGCCGCTTGTTCGTTCTTATAGGCGGGGGGAGGGGACGTTCCCCCCCCTCTTGCCCCCATCCGGTGCTTCTCCGGGCTCTCCCGTGCCATCTGGGGCTCGGAGAACAATTTGGAGATGACTGGTGACCAGATGGTCATCAGTCATCTCTATGACCGTCGGAGGCGCGGGCACGACGTTATGACATCACGCCGTGTTTCCGTATGTTAACCAAGCCGTGATCTCGGCTGTCAGCATGAGATTGGTGATTTTTTTGGAACAATATCATGCTTTCCAGCCTGGAGGAGAGATGCGGGGTCTTATTGACCCTGCATCTCTCCATAAAGAGGACCTGTCACACACATTCCTATTACAAGGGATGTTTACATTCCTTGTAATAGGAATAAAAGTGATCCCCAAAAAAAAAAAAAAGAGTAAGAAATACAAAAAAGTTAAAAAATAAAAATAAAAAAAAATAAAAAAAGTAAAAAAAAACGCCCATGTCCCCGGTAGCTCGCGCTCAGAAGTGAACACACACGTTAGTCCCGCCCACATATGTAAACGCCGTTCTAACCACACATGTGAGTTATTGCTGCGTGCGTTAGAACGAGTGCAACAATTCTAGCACTAGACCTCCTCTGTAATGCCAAAATGGTAACGTGTAAAAATTTTAAAGCATCGCCTAGGGAGATTTTTAATTACTGAAGTTTGGTGTCATGCCATGTGTGTGCGCAATTTTAAAGCGTGACGTGTTAGGTATCTATTTACTCAGCATAACAACATCTTTCACATAATACCAAAAAATTGGCCGTAACTTTACTGTTTTGTAATATTTTTAGCAAACAAAAGGCGTTTGAAAATTTATTGCGCAAATACCGAGCGAGATAAAAATTTGCAATGACCGCCATCTTTTTCCCTAGGGTGTCTGCTCCAAAAAAAATATAATGTTTGGTGTTTTGAAGTAATTTTATAGCCATAAATTTATGATTTTTACATGAAGAAGAGAAGTGCCAGAATAGGCCCAGTGCTGAAGTGGGTAAAATATATATATATATATATTTTTTTTAAACTCTTGTCTTTTGTATTTATAGAAAAAATAAATAAAACTAAAACACAAAGGTGATCAAATAGCACCAAAAGCAAGCTCTATTTGTGTGCCAACAAATAAAACATTTTCATTGGGTTACAGTGTTGTATGAGCGCGCAATTGTCATTAAAAGTGCATCAGCGCTGAAATGTGAAACTTGGTCTGGGCAGTGCACAAGTGGTTAATATAAGGCTACATGCACACGGACGTTTTTCAAGCCGCTTGTTTGAGCGTTTTTTGCAGCTTAAAAACATCTCTCCATGTTAGCCTATGGCCACCATGGCGTTTTTGAGCTGTAAATGGCATAGGCGTTTTTAGGCCCCATGTAGACGGGACGCTGGTGCAAAGTGTTCAGAAGTAAGGTTGAAAATGGCATTTAGAAAGGCGCGCTTTGTGGCGTTTGCATGCCGTGTTTTACCACATATGCGTGTATATGATAAGGAGCCGCCCTAAGCTCCAAAAACAGTATTATTTATGATTTTAGCTATTTAGTGAGACCAGAGTGATATGAGCAGCTGAGAGCAGCAGTGTAGTTGTATTTAGCGTGTCACTTGCCACGTCAGCTGCCCCAAGTTGTGGATTGTCCACAATGCAATGGAAGCAATTGCATTTATATATATATATATATATATATATATTGTGACAGCAGGAAGGTAAAGTCACCTGGTTGCATCCAGGGGGGTAGATATATTTCTCCCAGATTCAGGCTTTATGCCGACTTATACAACTAGGGAGTTGATGAAGCCCAGCTGAGGCTAGTGGGCTCATGAATGACTCATACCTCTAGGGAGAGTGCTGGGCGTCGTGAGACAGGGAGTTGATGAGACCAGCTGAAGCTTGTCAGCTCATTTAGGCCTCTATAAGAACTCCCAGCTTCATTAGATGTTAGCTCATGCCTGGAACCAGACCTGTGTGGACTGTCTAGGGAGAGTGAACCCCTGTGCGGTGAGGCAAAGCCTGTGTGGCTATTTGTTTGGACTTTTACTAAACCAGGGACTTAGGGACTAGGACAGCACCAGGCTGATCCCAGTTGTTAGTTTAGGAAACCTGCATGTTTAGTCAGAGGTCAAACTGACCAGGATTTATTTTTTTTTGTTTCTTTTTGGCTTTGCTGTGTTTTTGTCACTGTACATAGAGAAATAAACCGCACCTTTTGATTTTGAAAACCACAACCTCCGTCTGCTGGCCCTGTTTTTGTGTGGGGAGCCCAACCAGGGGGTCACACACACCCGCTACCGAGTTAACCCCCTCACAATATATATATATATATATATATATATTATGTTTTTTCCTCATTTGCCATAAATTTGGAGTTTATCAATGTAAAAAAATAGGTCACCTTTAAAAACGCTTCTAAACTAAAATGCGGCTAAACGCTGGTACCGCGTCTGAAACGTGGAAATCTTTGGTGTCTGAAGGCATTTTGAGGGTTTGTGAAAAACGATTTTAAACGCAACTGCAGATTTTTTTGCCAGGACAAAAACAATGTAATAGAATTCAATGGACCCGCATCCAAAACGCAAGTACCGCAATTTTGCGGCGATTTTTTGTTTGACCTGTTTATAGCTGGTTGTTAAAGGAAATGTAAAAAAAAAAAAACGGTTCAAAAACAAAAACAAAAGAAAAACAGTGTGGGGTCCCCCCCCCCCAGTTCCATACCAGGCCCTTGGGTCTAGTATGGATTCAAAGGGGTCCCCCCAAAACATTTTTTTAAAAAAATGGCGTGGGGGTCCCCCCAGAATCCATACCAGGCCCTTCAGGTCTGGCATGTATTTTAAGGGGAACCCCGCGCCAAAAAAAAAAAAAATTGCGTGGGGTCCCCTTAGAATACACACCAGACCCTTTATCCGAGCACTCAACCTGGCAGGCCGCAGGGGAAAAGGTGGGTTGAGAGAGGAGCCCCCCCTCCCTCCTGAACCGTACCAGGCCGCATGCCCTCAACATGGGGGGTTTGGTGCTTCGGGGCAGGGGGGGCGACCTGCGGCCCTCCCCACCCCAAAGCACCCTGCCCCCATGTTGATGGGGACAAGGGCCTCTTCCCGACAACCCTGGCCATTGGTTGTCGGGGTCTGTGGGCGGGGGGCTTTTCGGAATCAGGGCGCCCCCTTTAAAAAGGGGGCCCCCAGATGCCGGCCCCCCACCCTATGTGAATGAGTATGGGGTACATCGTACCCCTACCCATTCACCTGGTGGCAAAATAAGTCAATAAAAAAAGACCACACAGTAACGGCGAGGGTTGTCGGGAAGAGGCCCTTGTCCCCATCAACATGGGGGCAGGGTGCTTTGGGGTTGGGGGGCCGCAGGTCGCCCCCCTGCCCCGAAGCACCAAACCCCCCATGTTGAGGGCATGCGGCCTGGTACGGTTCAGGAGGGAGGGGGCCGCTCTTGTCCCCCCCTTTTCCCCTGCGGCCTGCCAGGTTGCGTGCTCGGATAAGGGTCAGGTTTGGATTTTGGGGGGACCCCCACGCCATTTTTCGGCTTAAGGGGGTTCACCCTAAAATCCAGACCAGACCTAAGGGTCTGGTTTGGATTTTGGGGGGACCCCCACGCCGTTTTTCGGCTTAGGGGGTTCACCTTAGAATCCAGACCAGACCTAAGGGCCTCTATGCTCCTGAAGGGGAACCCATGCCGTTTTTTTCATTAAAATTTGGCCTGGAGTTTCCCTTCATGATTCATACCAAACATGGGACAGCGAGGCTGCCGAGGACCAGCGCGATGACATCGTGCTGGACACATTCTCGGCCGGCTAGTCGCCTCTAGGACACGACTTGAGCGGCTGCTGCACGCTCAGGTCGTGTCGAGGTCGCCTCGCAAAGTCGCGCTGTCCCTGTGTCAGCCGGCACACGAGTCGCCCCGCAAGTCGGATCCGACTTCCCGGGCGACCTCTATTCAGATCAATGGGCTCCCATAGGGAACCATTCATTTTCAATAGAGCGCCGCTGACATTTCTATTTACTATAACAGTGCGCCGCTGCTTCCTGCGCCCAGTGAAGGAGTTATCCGGCGCACCAATTAAGGTTAGAACCAGCGCAGCACACTGTTATTAGTAAATCAGCCCCATTGATTCCATGTGTATTTGGGCGAGAGTTAATTATGTAATTACGGGTGCCTACCATTTTATTTATTTATTATTTGGTGTAATTTTATGTCCCGTCTGTTTATAGACATGCTGGATCAACAGCCCTCACAGGTCACCTAGAATACCACTGCCCTTCTACTAATAAGTTTGGGTTCTCCTCTTATGGCTAGAGTTGTCATTTGTCAATAGATATGGTATATCACTAATTTGTGCTAATCATTAATTGGCTCCCAAAAAAAAAAAAAAACAACCCCCCCCCTCTTTCTTTTAAGTATACATATTAGTTCCACTATTTACACCCTGATTTCATCATTTCATTATCCTTAGAGGGTGTGGGGTCCACCACCAATGTAGCGATATGGAACCCCATGTGGATTAGAGACTGTGACGCTACTAATGTGTCCCTCTGGGTCTCTGGTCTGCGCGGGGCACATCCGTTTGTGCCGCACGCGGGTCAGTAACTAATCAGTCTTTTGCCGATACTAGCGCCTGCATAGAGATGGTTGTTGATACCGGATGCAGAGGGCGAGCGTCGCCTCTGTTTCCGGGACAACCTTTGATGCCTGCCCAACACATCTGAGGGTGGAAGTGACGTGTTCAACTACCGGAAGTGGCGGGTGGAACGCACATCCACCGCTACTTCCGGGTTTCCTGGCTAGCGTGCATCCCATCTAGTGGAGGGACGGTAGTCTAGCGTCATGATAAGCAAATGTGGCAACGAGCAGACAGGTGGCAGCAGCAATTGGCTACCTTTTGGAGGCCGGAGTGATATGGATAAGTCCCGCCAGGTATGTGTGCCGTCCGTTCCTTGCCAGCTGATATGTAAGTAGTGTGACAGCAGGGAGGTAAAATCACCAGGTTGCATCCAGGATGGGAGGTATATATGTCCTAGATTCAGGCTTTATGCCGATTTATACCACTATGGGGAGTGCTGAGAGTCTAGCAGGGCAAGAGTTAATGAGCCCAGCTGAATCAAGTGGCTCATTGAGGCCTCTACAAGAACTCCCAGCATGCTAAGAGAGATGCTCCAACCTGGAACCAGATCTGTGTGGATAGTCTGGGGAGTGTGATCTCTGTGCGGTGAGCCAAAGCCTGTGTGGTGTTGTGGAAATATGGGTTGTTTGCAGAGCACACAGCCCATATTTCCTGTGCTCTGTAAGCACACACTTTAGATTCATCTTTTTGCAATAATGCTATCTCTAAGTTTGCTAAAATCCACTCACCGTTCATTCCATCATTCATCCAAGAAGCAAGGCTCACACATAGACCTTATCGTCAGGCCATCCCAGCATAGACTGTTCAGCCGACGCCTAATCATAGGCTTTTATTAAACTCAAAAGATCTCAAGACAGGAGGTGATTGGTTGCAGCAACCAGTCACCTCCCCCCATGGGCGGGAACATCACAGGATGTTCCTTCCACATGAGAATGAGCATACAAGGACATCCTTCCAAACAGATACAATGTTCATTCAAATTGACTAACAGTGACAGAGACTGCTACCAAATGACGGAAACTACACAACAATTATGCCTCAAATGGACCACAATTATTTTATAGTTATGCTACTGTTCCTGTGGACACAGATATGTGCGCTCAGAGTCATTCAACGCCCCCCGCCAGGGGCCGGCCAGCTCCCCCAACGGGGTGCAAAACAACATCTCTAAATGCAGCAAACATCGCTGTCTCCACAGGAAGATTTTCCCGCCACCGATCTTCCACCAACGTCTGTATGTGCAAATACGCTCAGATGAGCGCATTACAGCAAAACTGACACTGGGGGGACATCTGACAACATACATTAATACATTTCCATAAAAATCTCCACAACAGTCCTCCCTTTTTTTGTCATATGCACCCCATGTGTCCATCGATGAAATTTGATATGCTTCTTACACCTGGAAATGAATCAGTCCTTAGTCCATAAAAAGGAAAACACGGCTTGACATGTAGACTCTACTCTTCAGGGGCATGACTTATAAAGGAGGACACGACATGGTGAGCTGTAGTAATCGCTGATCCGTCTGTGATCCTCTGTGTCTTTTATGTGGGTCCGGTTTCGGGCGTCTCATCAAGGAAACTCTGGTCACGCGTCAAATCAGGCAACAGGAGCCTCTCGTCACGACATAGAAAGAATAGAAATAAAAACGACATGAGTATATATGTTCCCACTTCCTTTAACCACGATCCGCTGTAAAATAAAAATTAGATCCCCAAAGATTCCCAGACCCTTAAAAAGGACTCCCAACCTTCACTTAGCTACAGCTCTGGCTTCAACAATTACATGAAGAACCCTATCCTTAACGGATGAGAATTGTTCAATCGTATCCCAAGCCCGAGCCCCCCCCACCTTGTACATGCAGGACCCCATGCCCAGACCTGGTCGGGATTGGTGAACAAATCCCTTCTAGCTGTCCCTGCCATTCTTAATTTCCTGCGCCATCAGATCCTCGCGACCGGCCGCGACCTAAAATGTTGGGACAGCTTCACCATCGCACATGAACCTCTTGCTTTGGGGGAATTACCTTTATAAGCTGCAGATCCACATAAACACCAAACTAAAGTTCAAACACACTTGTGGGCTGCCTAGATACCCAAACCAATATAAAATTATGGAGCAATCAGCGCAAACAGAAATATTAAAATAAAAAACGTTAAGCAGCTGAACACCTTAGGGTCATCACAAACCTATAAGATAATAGCAAAAACGGGGGTATGTGCAGCGCATAAGAAAAACAAAATATTTAAAACACCATCAAATGAGTGGTCGGCAATATCAGATCTAATACAATTCTATATTATATATTATATATATTATATGGACTCTACTCTTCAGGGGCATGACTTATAAAGGAGGACACGACATGGTGAGCTATATTTATATTATATATGGTATAGCAGGAAAAAGGGATGAGATTCCTTATGTGATGAAAGGAGGGGGATGCAATCTTCTGCCCAAAATGTGCTGATACAATCCTCCACCGTAAATATATTAGGCTTACCAGATACGATGGACCTCTCCGCTAAGAGAAGGTCATACAGGCATGTATCCACCCTGGGATAATGGAATCGAGTGACTGCAGCGCAGATCCTTCCACAGATAGCCGGACTAGGTGGCCAGAAGGTGGTATATAAATCCTCCTAAGAATGGTGCTGGATGCAATGATATAGTATCCAATGGTCCCAAAAAAAGGAAGAAGGGAGACAGCCTAAGTGCACTCCGCAAAAATTTATTGAAAGTCAATGTAAATAAAACAACATTGGCGCTCTGCGCCTAGATAAAAAGCCGGTATACAGCCGGAACTGACAATATAAATGAACGCTGTGGACATCCGTCCAGCATGGAGATGGCAGCGGGTGACGTCCTTGCGTGAGCTCCTCCCCCCGGGGGGAGGAGCTCACGCACGGACGTCACCCGCTGCCATCTCCATGCTGGACGGATGTCCACAGCGTTCATTTATATTGTCAGTTCCGGCTGTATACCGGCTTTTTATCTAGGCGCAGAGCGCCAATGTTGTTTTATTTACATTGACTTTCAATAAATTTTTGCGGAGTGCACTTAGGCTGTCTCCCTTCTTCCTTTTTTTGGGACCATTGGATACTATATCATTGCATCCAGCACCATTCTTAGGAGGATTTATATACCACCTTCTGGCCACCTAGTCCGGCTATCTGTGGAAGGATCTGCGCTGCAGTCACTCGATTCCATTATCCCAGGGTGGATACATGCCTGTATGACCTTCTCTTAGCGGAGAGGTCCATCGTATCTGGTAAGCCTAATATATTTACGGTGGAGGATTGTATCCGCACATTTTGGGCAGAAGATTGCATCCCCCTCCTTTCATCACATGAGGAATCTCATCCCTTTTTCCTGCTATACCATTCTGGGAACTTAAGAGGACTTTTCTCTCTCAGTGATAGAATTGTATTAGATCTGATATTGCCGACCACTCATTTGATGGTGTTTTAAATATTTTGTTTTTCTTATGCGCTGCACATACCCCCGTTTTTGCTAGATACCCAAACCGACAAGAGACAGAGCCATTAAAACTAAAACCAATTTTACCCTCTAAAAATGCATCGTTAGATTCCATTGACAAGTGTCTGTCTGGAGTCTTCACTAGTTTGTCAAAAACTCCTCATACCCATAATAACATCATAAATGACATGTACCGCTGTCATCGCTGGGGACTAAAACTCCTCATACCCATAATAACATCATAAATGGCATGTACCGCTGTCATCGCTGGGGACTAAAACTCGGTGAAGACTCAGAACAGACCATCGGTCCTGTTCGCTTTCTGAGCTAGTCAGGACATACACTTTAAATAATAACTTGGGATGCTTTTCACCGTTACCCTTGCTAAAATTTACTAAACAACAAAAATATAAATAAACAAAGATACTCCTCATTCTTTGGTGTGGTTGAGCCGCTTCTTGCAGTGGCTGGCGTGGTCTCATCCCTCAAGCTTCTTTACAACGACCCAGTCACCTGGTTGGAAAGAATGTAAACTGATTATTGAGTCGGGTCCAGGAGGGACTCGTGAAAACCTTTTGGTGGACATTTTGAAGTTCATGTCACAACGATCGCACCCACCCCATCAGCCGAGAATATAAGTGACAGCTAATGAGGAGAGTACGACCCTGATTTTGATTGACCTCCAAACAACCCTCATATGACAATAACCCAGACATCGGGACTGTGGTCACTGCATAACCTGTGCGTGGCTTACAATACCTGAACCATTGACAAAAGGTTCTTAGCCTCTGGAATGGGAACCTACTTCACCAGACTGCTGCTTGCCGATTAAAGAAAGACAGTCTTGGCACAAACTTGGTTAGAATTACAGAGGTTATTATTAGTTTGACAAAAAAAAACTGTCACTCTTACATTTATCATTCTCCCCCCTTTTCTTCCTCATTACAGACTGAAGGAAGAAATGCGTGGTGCAGGAAAAAAGAAACAATGAAATAGCCCATGATACTTTTACCTCCCTTAGATTTATCCATATGTACAGCTGTCTACATACACCTGTTCTCTGTGTACAAACTCCTTGGACCTGAAAAATACTTATAAGCAAAATCATTACTCTATCCTTCATATTTAACCTGCAAAGAATGGTAAAATAATAATGACATTCCTGTACATTGGTAAATTGTCAATGACATTCTTTCAAAACCGATTCAAACAAAACCCTCTGTAACCCTTACTTTTCCCGTTCCTACAAACATACAACAGCCGCGACGCATCGAAGGATCGCCGCGGTAAGTTCGAACATATTCACGTTACTACATACAAACATTCCGATACAAACGTGGGGGAAATACTTCCCAGTTTCCAAAACCACAAATGAAAAAAAACAAAACAGCCAGAATTCTACCTTCACTCTTTCAGCAATAGGAAATAATACAATGGGAATATGAGAGCAACTCGAGAAGCTTGCATGGACCAGCCATACAAAGTTCAAACAAACGGGCATGAGACTACACCTCCATCAACACTCATCATTACAGATTTCTGAAGCCACAGCTCAACTACATCCATTCCAGAGGGATACCCAAAATAGTATCCTTGGACCACCTATGTTAATCTTTTTGGGGTTCAAAGGCCTTTGCCCCAAAACTAGGCTTCGTGCACTGTGTGACCGTCTGACTATGGGAAGCCTCCATTCCTTCCCTTTGCACAGACCTCCTTGTGTCCATGGCGATTCGAATCGGCTTATCGTCTTAAACCTGCGTCCAGGTTAAACCGTTGCACCCATTTTCGGAGATCACCGCCCGGTGTCTTCTTATACGGTGAATTGCAGAACTACAACCACTATATGGTCAAGTCCTCCAACTAGAAACCCTAACCGAGGCGTCAACTCTATGGCTTGTTGTCCCAACACTTTTGGAACTACAGCAACAACCACAGATCAACCCCCGAATTAGGCCTCTACCCCTCACAGTGCATGCATACACAAGCATTTTCCGCTATACACCCATACACTGCGTTGTCAGACTAAACCACACAGAACACTTACGCCAGTTTACCACCTGCAGAACAATGTGGCTTCTCTCTGTATCTAGATGATAAAATAATGGTGATGCCGACTGTTTGCTCTCTACTCAAAACTGTATTACAGTACAAAACTTCACAAAACTGGAACGAAATATAAAACACTTTTAAACGCCAAAATGCTTTCCATTTTCCTTCCAAGCACAAATCTCATTCAGACAACCCCAAGCTACTCCCACTAACTTTCTGCTGATATATAAATGCTGAAAAGAAACTTCCGGTTACATGCTCAGCTACTTAAAAAAACCAAACTGGTTTATTTACATAGCAATTGTTCAGGAAGAGGGAGGGGGAGGGGAGGCCTTAGCCTTGTCTATCAAGACTCCAAAAAAATCCATGGCTACACATTATATATTTCAACCATTTAAAACCTTGTCAAGGAAATGATGGAGTAAAACCCCCCTTTGCAAATGGGAGGGAATCCCCCCTGACCCACATTCCCTGGAAGCCAGACCATAAGTTGGGACTCAAAATACAAACTCCTGCCAAAAGATGGCTATACAGTACAAGTTCCAAAAAAATGAATTGCTCTCTGGGAAACTCCCAAATATTTAAACATAAAAACACATCATTGCTCAAAAGGCGATGCTTAGAAAAACAATTTAAACCAGTGAATTCATTAAACAAAAACCAGTCTCTCAGTATGTCCCCCTGGTGTCTCACTACTCTTCCCAGCAGTGCACAGGTCCAACTGTAAACGCATAAAACATAAGAAAACTGCGCCGATCAACAAATGCCAATACAGCATATTCAGGAGCCGTGTTTGCTAAACTGGAACTTCCTATCTCAAACTGTAAACGTCTCTCAAAATGGCCGACAAGCCAGGACTACAAAATGGTGGATGACCCACCACAGCACCTCATGGACAACAAAAATTGCGCCATTGACGCATGCAACTTTTCCCGCCAAAACCAGCATGGGACGTCACAATGAACACCACATGGGTTCCCCCACACAAAGACAAACACAAATGGCCTCCAGCAGGTTAAAAAGGCCGCACTACCCAATTCGCACTAAACATCAAAAACTGAGAAATTCTATCAGCAACATAGCTGACGAATGCCACAGCATGGTCACATGATATCATACCCAAAGGAAAGGTGGCTGCACCTTCCCTTATAGGATACCCACAGGCTAAGGAAAAACTGTGCCTCAAAATGGCAGACAAACCTGCAAGGCTAACAAAAGCCAAGAATGGCGCCATTCCTTTTTCCTGCCAAAACCGGCATCTCTTTAAAAGAAAATCAAAAATGTTTTTCTCCACAAAGACTGACTACACCATTGAAACTTTTCTAAATTATCATCAAAGTCCACTGAAAAAGGTGTCAGCTACACTCTACAAGGACCACATGTACACTTACAAACTTAGCCTCCCTTTTGCCAACAAAACAGCACATTCAATAAATGTGAGTTACATGACAATATTAAAAACATATTCATTTCTCTAAGTTCATATACTCTGAGATATTCACCACTTTTCTCTACCTAAAGTTCACACACAGTGGCCTCAGCTTCCATAACAAAGCCATTGCAGAGACATACCTCAATGCTAGCATCCAAAACAGCCTGCAACCATTCGAAGGGCGTATTCCTTTCAACAAACAGCTACTATTGTCTGGCTTCCAACAATGCCTGGCCACTTGAATATGCGGCAGGAATTTTCAACTTTAAAACCAAACACTTTTGTTAAAATATTTTTACACTTATGAGGACATGTGTCTTTGTCCCCTATAAAGGCAAAATTCACAATCTAACCATTTCTATTTTTCATAGAAATCACAAACACCACACACATACAGTATATTGTTGCTTGTAACATCAGATCATCTCTCAGGGCGTTTCCCTTCCAGCACCATTGTCCTTCCCTTAGGGCACAACCTCTGCAACACAAAGCAGTGGGCAAGCCCTTCCCCCATTCAAGCACATGGCAGCCAAACAATCTAATCACACAGGCACATGCAGGCATACCCACACACAATCAAATTCACAGGCATACGATCCATGACAAAATCACACACACACATACGATTCGCAGACATACACACGCACACATACACACGCTGCAAACTTAAAGCATGATTTCAAAAAGACAAAATTTTTTTTTTTTTCGTTTCAAAGTACAGCCTCTTTTCGCATCAATCACATCGCAGGTCCACTCTCCTCCTCTGCTGATCTGATGCTCAAAGAGGCCGCAATTGGTCCCAACTGTGAGTCGCCATTCTGTTGTGGAAATATGGGCTGTGTGCTCTGCAAACAACCCATATTTCCACAACAGTGGTTATTGCTAGAACTTCTAAAAACAGGGAGCTAGCTAGGGACTGGGACAGCACAAGGCTGTACCCAGTTGTTAGTTAGGGACACCAACGTGTGTAGTGAGCGGTCAAGTTGACCAGGATTTCTTTTCATGTTTCTTTTTGTTTTGCTGTTTTTCCCTTGTAAATAGTTTGAATAAACCGCACCTTTCGTTTTTGCAACTATAAACTCTGTCTGCTGTGCCTGTTTTGTGTAGTGAACCCAACCAGGGGGTCACACACACCCGCTGCCGAGTTAACCCCCTCACAGTTGGTGGAGAACCAGTGGCAGTTTTTTTTGTAAGGCCAGCATGGAGGAGATATTGAAACAGCTGGCTCTAGCAAATGCCAATCAGCAGCAGACAAATGCAGGTTTGCAAAAGAACCTTGTAGCTCAACAACAGAGCTTTGCATCCTACCAGCAAGCTTATCAACAGAGCCTTGCAGCCCAGCAGCAAGCTCACCAACAGAGTCTGGAAGCTCAGCAGCAGACAAATGCAACTTTGCAACAGAGTCTGGAAGCTCAGCAACAAGCCAAGCAGCAATCTGAGGCCCGCTTCATAGACCTGTTGCAGAAGCAAGAGCAGAGACTACAACAACAATTGGAAACCGTAATGCAGCAACGTCCGCAGACCAGTGAGGCAAGTATTTCCACTAATACCGCGTCCTTTGGGGTGAGTCGTTTATTGACAAAAATGACTGGAGAGGATGATCCAGAGGTGTTTTTGACCACATTTGAAAGGACTGCTGAAAGAGAAAAGTGGCCTAAAGAGCAGTGAGCTGGACTGGTGGCTCCTCTGTTAACTGGTGAATCGCAGAAAGCTTACTATGACCTAGAGCCTGACCAAGCAAAGGACTATGTGATGCTAAAAACTGAAATTTTGGCACGGCTGGGTGTCACCATGGCTGTCCGGGCTCAGCATGTGCATAACTGGACTTTCTGGCTTGAAAAACCCCCCAGGTCTCAAATGTATGATCTCATTCACCTGAGCAGGAAGTGGCTACAGCCAGAGACTTTGTCCGCACCAAAGATTGTGGAACGTGTTGTGATGGATCGTTTTTTGAGAGCTCTTCCTACTTCCATCCAAAGGTGGGTAAGCCATGGAGACCCAGAAACGTCCGATAATCTTGTGGATCGTGTAGAGAAGTACTTGGCTATGGAGAACCTGACTGCTTCTTCCAGAGACTCACAGACTTTCCACCCTAAGACCAGACCATCCCCAGTGGCGGGTAAGATGATTCCAAGGGGTGAGGGTGGAGAGAGTGAGAGGGTGGGAGTTCTACCCAAGGTTTGGCGAGAACAGCCTGGGAAGTCAGGGGCTCAAGAGGCAGCAAGAAGGATTGTTTGTTACCGCTGCCGACAAGAGGGACATATTGCAGAAAATTGCCCGGTTGTGGATGAACCCATGCAATGTGACTTTCTAACGGACAGACGTCAGTCGCTGTTTGCGACAGTCACATGCACTGCCATTCGGGGAACTGAGAAACATTTATGCAAAATGTGTGTTAATGGTAGAAATGTTGTTATATTGCTGGATTCAGGTAGCCTTGTGACACTGATAAAGGCTGAGTTAGTCACTACAGAGGTTTCTGGGAATAGCAAGGTAGCGGTTATTTGTGTGCATGGGGACACCCGAGAGTATCCGGTGACTACAGTATGTTTTGAGACCCCCAAAGGTACCCTCTCTCATCGGGTGGGGTTAGTGTCTCACTTGCCTCATGATGCCATTGTGGGAAGGGATTTTCCAAAGTTCTGGGAACTATGGGATTATCCTGAGCCCCCCACTGGTGCCCCTATATACCAGGAATGTGATAGCCAGAATTCCTCTGAGAGTGGTGAGGACTCTCCAGAATTCCCCTTGTCGGTATTGGCCGGGGAGACTCGAGAAACTGGGGAGGAGCCAACATCCTCAGACGAAAACATGCCGTCTGTGGAGTTTTCTGATCTCGAGGTTCACAAGGAAAATTTTGCCACAGAACAGTTAAAAGACCCCACCCTAATAAAGGCACAGGAAAACGTAGTGGGAATAGATGGCGAGTTAGTGAACCCCGATGAGACCTGCACTTACCCATACTTCATCGTGGAAAAGGACCCACTGTATCGGGTGGCTAAAAGGGCAGAAGAAACCATTGAGCAGCTTGTGGTGCCCAAACCTTACAGGAAGTTGGTGTTAGAGGTGGCCCATGGGCACATTCTTGGAGGTCATCTGGGGACAGAGAAAACCCGAGAGAGAGTATTGCAGAGATTCTATTGGCCTGGGGTCATGAAGGAAACAGAAAATTATTGTTCCTCCTGCCCTGTGTGTCAGAGGTCGGCACCAACGCCACATTTCCGTAACCCGCTGGTACCTCTTCCCATCATTGAGGTCCCCTTTGAGAGGATCGCAATGGATTTGGTAGGTCCAATAATGAAGTCCGCTAGGGGGCACCAGTACATTTTGGTTATAATGGACTATGCCACCCGTTATCCGGAAGCGATTCCTCTCCGAAATACCTTGGCCAAAACCATAGCCAAAGAGCTATCTCTTGTTTTTAGCCGTGTGGGTATTTGTAAAGAACTGCTTACAGACCAAGGTACACCCTTTATGTCCCGGGTTATGAAAGAGCTGTGTAAGTTGTTCAAAGTGACACAATTGTGTACATCTGTGTATCACCCCCAAACAGATGGGTTGGTTGAAAGATTCAACAAGACCCTAAAACAAATGTTGAAGAAAGTGGTGGATAGAGATGGAAATTATTGGGACTGTCTAATTCCCTATTTAATGTTTGCCATTAGGGAGGTACCCCAATCCTCTACGGGTTTCTCACCCTTTGAGTTACTTTATGAGAGACACCCCAGAGGGCTGTTGGATATCGCCAAGGAAACCTGGGAGAGTGAGAGTTCTCCCCACCGGAGTGTGATTGAGCATGTCGCCCTAATGCAAGATAGAATTGCACAGGTAATGCCAATCGTAAAGGAACATTTGGCCCAAGCGCAGTTGGCACAGCAGAGAGTGTACAACCGTGGAGCCAAGACCCATACCTTTTCCCCGGGGGATAGGGTATTGCTACTTGTCCCTACGGTTGAAAGCAAATTCCTCGCCAAATGGCAAGGCCCCTATGAGGTAATGGAAAAAGTGAGCGAAGTGAATTACAAGGTCAGACAACCAGGAAGGCGAAAGCCCGAACAGATCTACCACATTAATCTGTTGAAAGCCTGGAGGGATAGGGAATCCCTAGTCGCGGAAACTTTGTCACCAGCTCACTCTGATTGTGTGATTCCTGAGGTTGGAATAGCAGTCACCTTGTCAAAACCCCAATAACAGGAGGTTAAGGAGTTTGTGCTTTGCAACAAGGAGGTTTTCTCTGAGCTGCCGGGACAAACGTCTGGGGTAGAGCATGATATTATTACCCCGCCCGGTGAAAGGGTGAAACTAAAACCCTATCGGATCCCGGAGGCCCGACGGGAGGCAATACGTGAGGAAGTACAGAAAATGCTTAAGTTAGGGGTGATAGAGGAGTTCCAAAGTGATTGGTCAAGTCCCATTGTGTTAGTGCCTAAACCGGATGGGAGCTGGCAATTTTGTAACGATTTTCGACAACTGAACAAAGTTACAAAATTTGACACCTACCCCTTGCCACGTATAGATGAGTTGATCGACCGGCTGGGAACAGCCCGATACATGACAACTCTTGATGTCACAAAAGGGTATTGGCAAATTCCCCTGGCCAAGTCGGCCAAGGAGAAAACCGCGTTTGTAACCCCAGACGGGGCGTTCCAATATAAAAGAATGCCGTTTGGGTTACAGAATGCGCTGGCCACATTCCAGCGGAAAATGGACCAGATACTGAGGCCCCATCAGAAGTATGCTGCGGCTTACCTGGATGATGTAATCATCTATAGCACAGATTGGGCCTCACATCTGCCAAAAGTGCAAGCAGTCCTAGACTCTATCCGGGAAGCTGGGTTTACGGCCAACCCGAAGAAGTGTACCATTGGGCAGGAGGAGGCCAAATATCTTGGGTACACCATTGGGAGGGGAGTAATAAAACCCCAAATCAACAAAGTCGAGGCCATACAGAATTGGCCACGTCCCAACAGCAAGAAGCAGGTACGAGCCTTTCTAGGAATCGCTGGATATTATCGACGATTCATTCCCCACTTTGCTTCTAATGCCGCGTACACACGGCCGTTTTTCTCGTCGGGAAAAACGAAATTTTTCCCATTCGACGAGAAAAACGATAGTCTGTGGGCTTTCTGTCGTTTTTCTCTACGAGAAAAACGGCATTAAAAACGACGAGAAAAATTAGAACATGTTCTAATTTTTCTCGTCGTTTTTTCCTACATTTTTTTCGCGGCAGTGTTTCCCATAGGGAAACACTGCCGCGGAGCCCACAGACGGTCGTTTTTCTCGACAAGAGAAAAAACGATGTGAAAAACGACCGTGTGTGGGGAACAAGCTGTTCCCCCGTTTTAAATGACATTATTCACGGCGGTTTTTTAACCGCCGTGAATAATGATCGTGTGTACGCGGCATAAGGCTGTGCCCCTAACCAACCTGACAAAAGGGAAAGAGTCGGTCATGGTTAAATGGACCCCAGAGGCTGAGGCAGCATTCCAATTCTTAAAAAAAGCCTTATGTAGCCAGCCAGTGTTGTACTCACCAGACTTCTCTAGGGACTTTGTCGTACAAAGTGATTCATCAGACGTTGGGTTAGGAGCAGTATTGTCCCAGGTCTGGAACGGGGAAGAGCACCCGGTCATTTACCTCAGCAGGAAATTGAAGTCCCATGAGGTAAATTACGCCACGATTGAGAAGGAGTGTTTAGCGGTGAAGTGGGCTCTAGATTCCCTTCGGTACTATCTGCTAGGTAGGCACTTTGACATGATTACTGATCACGCTCCTTTAAAGTGGATGGCTCAAAAAAAAGAGACAAATAGAAGAGTGAATAGGTGGTTCCTGGCCCTACAGGAATTCAACTTTACAGTAAAGCATCGCCCTAGCGTTCAAATGGGGAATGTGGATGCTTTGTCTCGAGTACATGCATGCCTGATTGCTTGTGTTCCAACCCCAAGGTTAAAACAAGAGGGGGGGGGGGGGGGTATGTGACAGCAGGGAGGTAAAATCACCAGGTTGCATCCAGGATGGGAGGTATATATGTCCTAGATTCAGGCTTTATGCCGATTTATACCCCTAGGGGGAGTGCTGGGAGTCTTGCAGGGCAAGAGTTAATGAGCCCAGCTGAATCAAGTGGCTCATTGAGGCCTCTACAAGAACTCCCAGCATGCTAAGAGAGATGCTCCAACCTGGAACCAGATCTGTGTGGATAGTCTGGGGAGTGTGATCTCTGTGCGGTGAGCCAAAGCCTGTGTGGTTATTGCTAGAACTTCTAAAAACAGGGAGCTAGGGACTGGGACAGCACAAGGCTGTACCCAGTTGTTAGTTAGGGACACCAACATGTGTAGTGAGCGGTCAAGTTGACCAGGATTTCTTTTCATGTTTCTATTTGTTTTGCTGTTTTTCCCTTGTAAATAGTTTGAATAAACCGCACCTTTCGTTTTTGCAACTATAAACTCTGTCTGCTGTGCCTGTTTTGTGTAGTGAACCCATCCAGGGGGTCACACACACCCGCTGCTGAGTTAACCCCCTCACAGTAGATATATAACCATATGGTTTATGTGCATATACTATATAATATATAGATGGATTTATCAGTGTGGCTAGTGAGGGGTTAAGTATATATGGGCATGCTCTTTGGGTATGAGGAGGAGTGGCCTGTGGTGGGTGGAGCTGTAGACAGGTGACCACTCACGCCCAATTACACATGGATATAAAGGAATCCAGAGAGGGGTCCAGTTACTTTCACTTTTTGGCTCTGAGGAAGAGGGTGCGCCCTCGCAACGCGTCAGCCGTAGCTGTAATATCTGTCGTCTGCACTCTCTCATCATCTGGTTCCAGCAGGAGGCAATCCCCTTTGATGGAATGGTTATGTGCCTACTACTATACTTGCTTTGTGAGTATTTGTTATCTTTTAACTTATTCTTAATAAAACTAGCCATTGGTAATGCACTAGGTCGGTGCACCCTCCTTTCTCCTTTTACTAATAGAATTGGTGCCATCTCGAAAGTTACTCCCACCCTCCACACACACACTAGTAGTATTAAAAATTCTAACTTTAAATTAATCACTAAACATAATGGGGGGGATTTACTAAGCAGCTGTGCAATGTAACCAATCAGCTTCTAGGTGCAGCTTGTTCAGTTTAAAGTGGTTGTAAACCCTTTACAACCACTTTTGCCTGCAGGTAAGCCTATAATAAGGCTTACCTGTAGGTAACGTGAATTTCTCATAAACTTCCACAGTTTAGGAGATATTCACTATATACGCTGCTGCGAGGTCATCGGCACATGCACACTGAAGAAACGGCTTGTACGTGCAGTTTCTTCCGCTGCTGTGTTGTTACCAGCGGCTCCTGCACGCATGCGTGGGAGTGATGTCATTGCGGCTCCGGCCAATCACAGCACTGGAGTCCGCAATACCAAGTATCATTCTGGAGACATGTCGCCCGTCACAGCGGTGTACGGGGACCGCTGCAACAGCTTTGATCTAAGGTAAGTATTTCATAATGAGCTAGTAGTGCTGCAACGGATCGGTGGTGATTCGTGATCCGAACGGGTCACCGTGTTCGGATCGGATCACTACGCGATCCGCGGAGCATCTTGGTACACCCTGCGGCGGCGGCTGCCTTATGCGCGCTGAGCGCCGCTGACGTCATCACCCCTCACCCTCGCTGCTCGTGGATCTGAATGGCCGGTGGGAGAGATTAAAGTAAGTGGGGGAAATGCCTATTACAGAGATTGGGGGAGATGCCTGACTCAGTGGGAGAGATTGTGGATATTACAGTGGGGGAGATGCCTATTACAGTGGGAGAGATTGTGGATATTACAGTGGGGGAGATGCCTATTACAGTGGGAGAGATTGTGGATATTACAGTGAGTGGGGGAGAGGCCTATTACAGTGGGTGAGATTGTGGATATTACAGTGAGTGGGGGAGATTGTGGATATTACAGTGGAGGGGGGGGGGGGTGACGTGGATATTACAGTGGGGGAGATTGTGGATATTACAGTGGGGGGGGGGTGACGTGAATATTACAGTGGGGGAGATTGTGGATATTACAGTGGGGGGATGACGTGGATATTACAGTGGGGGGGGGATTGTGGATATTACAGTAAGTGGGGGAGATTGAGGATATTACAGTGGGGGAGATGACGTGGATATTACAGTGAGTGGGGGAGATGACGTGGATATTACAGTGAGTGGGGGAGATTGTGGATATTACAGTGGGGGAGATTGTGGATATTACAGTAAGTGGGGGAGATTGTGGATATTACAGTGGGGGAGATGACGTGGATATTACAGTGAGTGGGGGAGATGACATGGATATTACAGTGAGTGGGGGAGATTGTGGATATTACAGTGGGGAGAATGTGGATATTACAGTGGGGGGGATGACGTGGATATTACAGTGGGGGAGATTGTGGATATTACAGTAAGTGGGGGAGATTGTGGATATTACAGTGGGGGAGATGACGTGGATATTACAGTGAGAGGGGGAGATGACGTGGATATTACAGTGAGTGGGGGAGATTGTGGATATTACAGTGGGGAGAATGTGGATATTACAGTGGGGGGGGGTGACATGGATATTACAGTGGGGGAGATTGTGGATATTAGTAAAAAAATATATATTTTTTGCCAATCCGAAAATGATCCAATCCTTGGCTCTGATCCGAGGATCGATCCGATCAGTGAGTTTTTTGATCCGTTGCACCCCTATGAGCTAGTATGCAATGCATACTAGCTCATTATGCTTTTGTCTTGCAGGTTGCTTATTTTTTTTTGTTTTCTAGGGTTTACTATAGGGTTTCCACTTTTTCTTCAAGCCAAACCCGAAGACTTTAGGGGCACACAGTATTTTTTATTTTTTTTATAGCCTACACTATAGGATTGTAAACAGTCCTGGGTCACCTTTGGGCGCTCCAAAGAGAATAGTGATGTGGTGTGCATAGTGCCCCGTCGCCCTTCTATCAGGCCCTGTTCTGAGCCACACTCCTGTCTGAATATTGTGTCCAGGTTTCAGGCGGACTGAAACACAGACACATGATTCAAAACCCGGACTGTCCGGGTGTATCTCAGACAGGTGGCAACCCTAGTTTACAACCACTTTAAGCTTTGCTAAGGCTGCTTTCACACTGGGGTGTGGGTGGCATCGGCGGTAAAGCGCTGCTATTTTAGCGGCGCTTTACCGTAGTTTTTGCAGAGGTATTTGCCCGCTAGTGGGGCGCTTTTAACTCCCACTAGCAGCCAAAAAAGGGTTAAAATCACCCGCAAAGCACTGCTGCAGCTGCGCTTTCGGCCGCGCTGCCCATTCATTTTAATGGGCAGGAGTGGAGGAGGAGTGGTGTATACACCGCTCCTTCACCGCTCCAAAGATGCTGCTTGCAGGAGTTTTTTTTATGTCTTTCCAGCGCATCGCCTCAGTGTGAAAGCCCTCAGGGGAGCCGTTTTTCAGGCGCTTCACAGGCGCTATTTTTAGCCCAAAAGCACCTGAAAAATGCCCCAGTATGAAAGGGGTCTTAGCCCAGTTTCACACTGGGCTGCGTGAATGAAGCCGTGTGAGTTCAGCTGATCTCGCACGATTTCACTCCCGCTTGTCAGTCCTGATTTCAGCCACGATTACAGAAACATCTCGGCCCGAAATCGCAAAAAGTAGTACAGAAACTACTTTTTGAAATCGGTGCAACACCGATTAGGACGACGCCATTGCCGGCATATGCGCCGGTTGGACATGCGATTTGACATGTCAAATCGCACCAGTGTGAAACAGGGCTTAATGAAAATGAAAGTTAGCCACTGATTGGTTGCCATGCACAGCTGCTCCAGATTCTGCCTGCTCCAGTCTCAGTAAATTCCCCTTAATGAGTCTGTTCATGTTTTTTGGGACTATGGCTGCATTCCAAAGAAAAGTGGTCACATTCCATTACTGCAACATCAAACAGGAACTTTACAATGCTGCATTATTTTTAAACAGAAACCGCAACATTCTGGAATTATGGTACAGTCATGATCAGTCATGCAGGTGAGTTAGGAACACCTGAAACACTACAGTGATTCTTCTATCAGTATGAGTGAAAGTCAGGGAATTCTAAAACAAAGAGATTAAACAGAAAAGAAGAAGTCATATGATACCTACTAATTCATTTCCCTGTGTACGCAGCCCGCTCCCTTATTATATGAGTACTTAGAAGACCGTTACCATAATGGGCCTTTTTTTAACCACTTCTCTACCGCCCATAGTCATATGACGTCCACAGATGGGATCTCCCTTCCTGGGTGGGCGTCCTATGACGTCCTCGGCTTTGAGGGGAGATATCTGAATGATGCCTGCAGCTAGAGGCATCATTCAGATATCCTTATCTTGTGCCGGCGATTCTGCGCACCATAAGAACGATCATAGCGGCGGTTCCCCCTCCCGCCGCCATCCGGTGCTTCTCCAGGCTCTCCTGTGCCATCGGTGACCCGGAGAGAATCGTCCGGTGCCGGTGATGGTGGGTCACGTGACGAGCATAGAGATGACTGGTGACCAGATGGTCACCAGTCATCTCTATGATCGTCGGAGGCCCGGGCGCGATGTGATGACGTCACGCCCGGGTCCTCAGATGTAAACAAAGCTGCCATTGCGGCTAGTAAGTATGAGATCAGTGAAAACATTTTCACTGATCTCATGCTTTCCAGCCTGGAGGAGAGATGTGGGGTCTTATTGACACCGCATCTCTCAATAAAGAGGACCTGTCACACACATTCCTATAACAAGGGATGTTTACATTCCTTGTAATAGGAATAAAAGTGATCAAAAAAATAAAAAAGTAAAATAAGTATTAAAAAATAAAGAAATAAGTAAAATAAAAAAATGTATAAAAAAAAAAAAAAATTAAAACGCCCCTGTCCCCGGTAGTTCGCGATCAGAAGCGAACGCACACGTAAGTCCCGCCCACATATGTAAACGCTGTTCAAACCACATATGTGAGGTATCACCACGTGCGTTAGAGCGCATGCAACAATTCTAGCACTAGACCTTCTCTGTAACTCTAACCTGGTAACCTGTAAAGAAAATTAAAGCGTCGCCTATGGAGATTTTTAAGTACCGAAGTTTGGCGCCATTCCATGAGTGTGCGCAATTTTAAAGCGTGACATGTTAGGTATCTATTTACTCGGCGTAACATAATCTTTCATATTTTCCCAAAAAATTGGGCTAACTTTACTGTTTTGTTATTTTTTAATTCATGAAACCATTTTTTTCCCAAAAAAAGGCGTTTAAAAAATTATTGCGCAAATACCTTGCAAGAAAAACAGTTGCAATGACCGTCATTTTATTCCCTAGGGTGTCTGCTAAAAAAACATATATAATGTTTGGGGGTTCTGAGTAATTTTCTAGCAAAAGAATGATGATTTGTACATGTAGGAGAGAAGTGCCAGAATAGGCCCGGTATTGATGTGGTAAAAAAAGCCCGGTGTTGAAGTGGTTAAAACCTGCACATGCTGCTATGGTAACATGCAGACGCACTGAACATGGGCCTCAAAGTAAACCTTTCAACCTGCTGCCTTCCTACTTTTCAAAATGCTAATTGCCTAAATGTTATGCCGAACCATCAACTTCAATACTGGCCCAGAACAAGTATGCAGATCAGAGGCTTAGCTACAAATCACAGTGGCCTATAGCAAAAATTTTGAGGGGGTCCCCAACTAATTGGTGGCCATCCTTTTTTAGTGAAATTTCTACAAGCAGCTATTTCACACCCCTAATAACAAGCCATTTTACTATTGGTGGCCAGTGCCCAATATATATACCTCCTCCTTACTTTTTCTCTGTGGTGGCCTATGCCATCTCTCTTGTTTCCTGTCTTATGAGGTTATGTCATTTAACTGAATTTAGTGTGCTGTTGCTAGGCTGTAACCAGCCTGAGCTGTTTTGTACATGTAGCGCCCTCCTCACTCCCCTCTTTCTCTTCAGCTCGTCTGTCTCCTGTCTAGGGGTATCTTTCAGAGGGGAAGGGAGCGGGGACACCACGCCTGGCCTTCACCACAGGTGTCAGTGTGATACAAGCAAAGTTCTTTTACCTTCGGGTCAGTGTTGTGCACCTGGAGCCTCCACCGAGAGTTACCTTGAACAATGTCTGTCAGGAAATGAGCCCCACACCATTAAAGTTCAACACTCCTTTATTCTTCTCGAATGAACACAATCAGTTGAACTCCCTTGATAGAAACAGAACAGAAAAAGGAGGTGTGGATGCGAGTAGGCCCAGACACAATGTGTTCTCCACTTTCCTCCCTGAAAGTGGGCTGCGATCTCCGAGCGAGGGGGAATTTCCTTCCAGGCGGTCTCCGATGAGAGACTCCACCCGTCACTGGCAATATGCTGCACCAGGTCTTCGAGTGAGGAGCTCCCCCCGGTCCATTACGCCTTCCGGATTCGGGTACCCACTCCCGGGGTTCCCGAGGATCTCCTTCCCTCACGGAACTCAGTGTTGGGCACTGAGCCCCAGACCTCCATCCGAGTACCTCACCCCAGGCTAAAGGTGCCTGGGATGGAACACGACCTCCGGCTGTCCTCTAGGTCTAGGCCCGCCTAGAGAACCGACACGAACCACCGTCCACAGGCTGAAGGTGCCTGGGACTCGACCCCGTGACCAAGATGGCCGGCCCTTTATATCCTCTCCCAGCAAGCACGGCGGGTTCCCCGCCCCACCATACCGCTACCGAGGGAGGACAAAAAGGAGGCGCGACACACAGCAATGATTCAACCCCAGCCCAGAGCGACAGCGCCACCTACTGGGCTTCAGGGAATTGCACATCACTAATGTCTCTGCCAAGTTCAAATTTACACCCAGGAAAGTACATACCCGCTACATACATTTTCTGGGTTCTGTAGGTCTTCCCTTAACTCAGGGGGGTTGATTGGTTCTTCTTGTTACAGGTAGGACAGGAAGTAGTGCAAGAGAATCAGCTCCCTGGCCAATGAATATTTACCTGAACTAGACAATCTCTGAGGAGCTGTATTTGGAGGTATTGCTTGGGGAGATGTTTGGGGGCACCTTTCCAGAACTCTTTGGGACCCTGGGATAATGCTTGTGTTAAAGAGGAACTGCAGTCTGCTCACATAATTTTGCCATTCTGTAGCTTCCCTCCAGCCACTTTGCATATTATTTTATATATACTGTGATTCTGTACTTCCCAAATATGCTGCAGAAATCTCCCTTCACTAAGTCTGGCTGCAGCCATTTTAACTGTGGGCAGCTTCCTGGATTTACACAGACACACACAGGCACACACACACATATATACAGACACATATACAGACAGACACACTCACACCACTGCTTGCTTGCACATTTCTCCTCTCTTGATGAATACATATTGATTTCTAAAGTTTCCTGTTATCTCCGCCCTCACCCAGCCCCCTCCAGCTCTGCAGCTCCCCTTGGCTCTTCTATGACTCATCCCTTCTCCACTCTCCTGTCCCCCCCCCAACTGGCAAACTCTCATGAGAGTGAGACAGAGAGCTGTGCATGATGTCATTAGCCTAGGCCGGGGTCGGCAAGTCCCGACCCAGTCTTCTGTACAGAGCTCCAGAGGGTTGCAGGAGCACACTCACCTGATCATAGACTGCAAAGGAAGCCCCAGCCCCTTGCATACGTGTGGCTCCGGGGCGGGAAAAGCCTCTAGAATCGATTGGGCGGGTTTGGGTTCTTCTCTGAACATCTTTTCCGCGGTCATCCCCACTGGACCCCCTCCCCGATCCACGGAGCTTGTGAATGATAGGTGCGCAGGTAAGAGAGGATTCGCGGCAGGACATGTATATTTTCAACTGCACCTTCCCTGCACCATCAGCATTAAAAACAACTTCTGTGCCCTGCTGACACCCATCCTGACACCCAGCCCTGCTGACACCCATCCATTCTGATACCCAGCCCTGCTGACACCCATCCACCCACCCCTGCTGACACCCATCTATCCGGACACCCATCCATCCTGATACCCAGACCTCTGTACACTGCCCTCGATCCTACTGACCTCTGTACACTGACCTACATACTACTGACCTCTGTACACTGCCCTACATACTACTGACCTCTGTACGCTGCCCTACATCCTACTGACTTCTGTACACTGCCCTACACACTACTGACCTCTGTGCGTTGCCCTACATTCTACTGACCTCTGCACACTGCCCTACATACTATTGACCTCTGTACACTACCCTACATACTACTGAAAGTAAATGCAGAGTTTCTCACTGAAGCTATTTTTTTAAGGTAGTGTGAGGGGGTTAGCTCGGTAGCGGGTGTGTGTGACCCCCTGGATGGGCTCCCCACACAAAAACAGGCCCAGCAGGCGGAGGTTGTGGTTTTCAAGATCAAAAGGTGCGGTTTATTTCTCTATTTACAGTGACAAAAACACAGCAACGCAAAAAGAAACAAACAAAATAAATCCTGGTCAGCTTGACCTCTGACTAAACATGCAGGTTTCCCTAACTAACAACTGGGATCAGCCTGGTGCTGTCCTAGTCCCTAAGTCCCTGGTTTAGTAAATGTCCAAACAAATAGCCACACAGGCTTTGTCTCACCGCACAGGGGTTCACTCTCCCTAGACAGTCCACACAGGTCTGGTTCCAGGCATGAGCAAACACCTAATGAAGCTGGGAGTTTTTATAGAGGCCTTAAACGAGCTGACAAGCTTCAGCTGGTCTCATCAACTCCCTGCCTGCACGACGCCCAGCACTCTCCCTAGAGGTATGAATCATCCATGAGCCCACTAGCCTCAGCTGGGCTTCATCAACTCCCTCCCTAGTTGTATAAGTCGGCATAAAGCCTGAATCTGGGAGAAATATACCTACCCCCCTGGATGCAACCAGGTGACTTTACCTTCCTGCTGTCACATACCCCCCCCTCTTGTTTTAACCTTGGGGTTGGAACACCAGCAATCAGGCATTCATGTACTCGAGACAAAGCATCCACATTCCCCATTTGAACGCCAGGGCGATGCTTTACTGTGAAGTTGAATTCCTGTAGGGCCAGGAACCACCTATTTACTCTTCTATTTGTCTCCTTGTTTTGAGCCATCCACTTTAACGGAGCGTGATCCGTAACCATGTCAAAGTGCCTACCTAGCAGATAGTACCGAAGGGAATCTAGAGCCCACTTCACCGCTAAACACTCCTTTTCAACCGTGGCGTAATTTACCTCATGGGACTTCAACTTCCTGCTGAGGTAAATGACTGGGTGCTCTTCCCCGTTCCAGACCTGGGACAATACTGCTCCTAACCCCACATCTGACGCATCACTTTGTACGACAAAGTCTTTAGAGAAGTCGGGTGAGTACAACACTGGCTGGCTACATAAGGCTTGTTTCAAGAATTGGAATGCTGCCTCAGCCTCGGGGGTCCATTTAATCATGACCGACCCTTTCCCTTTCGTCAGGTTGGTTAGGGGCACAGCCTTAGAAGCAAAGTGGGGAATGAAGCGTCGATAATAACCCGCGATTCCCGGAAAGGCTCGTACCTGCTTCGATCAACTCATCTATACGTGGCATGGGGTAGGTGTCAAATTTTGTAACTTTGTTCAACTGACGAAAATCGTTACAAAATCGCCAGCTCCCATCCGGTTTAGGCACCAACACAATGGGACTAGACCAATCACTTTGGGACTCCTCTATCACCCCTAAGTTCAGCATTTTCTGTACTTCCTCCCGTATTGCCTCCCGTCGGGCCTCTGGGATCCGATAGGGTTTTAACTTCACCCTTTCACCGGGCGGGGTAATAATATCATGCTCTACCCCAAATGTTTGTCCCGGCAGCTCAGAGAACACCTCCTTGTTGCGAAGCACAAACTCCTTAACCTCCTGTTGTTGGGGTTGTGACAAGGTGGCTGCTATTCCAACCTCCGGAATCACGCAACCAGTTTGAGCTGGTGACCAAGTTTCTGCGACTAGGGACTCTCTATCCCTCCAGGCTTTCAACAGATTAACGTGATAGATCTGTTCGGGCTTTCGCCTTCCTGGTTGTCTGACCTTGTAATTCACTTCGCTCACTTTTTCCATTATCTCGTAGGGGCCTTGCCATTTGGCAAGGAATTTACTTTCAACCGTAGGGACAAGTACCAATATCCTATCCCCCGGGGAAAAGGTACGGGTCTTGGCTCCACGGTTGTACACTTTCTGCTGTGCCAACTGCGCTTGGGCCAAATGTTCCTTCACGATGGGCATTACCTGTGCAATTCGATCTTGCATCAGGGCGACATGCTCAATCACACTCCTGTGGGGAGAACTCTCACTTTCCCAAGTTTCCTTGGCAATATCCAACAGCCCTCTTGGGTGTCTCCCATACAGTAACTCAAAGGGGGAGAATCCCGTAGAGGATTGGGGCACCTCCCTAATAGCAAACATCAAATAAGGAAGTAGACAGTCCCAATCCTTTCCATCTCTATCCACCACTTTCTTCAACATTTGTTTTAGGGTTTTGTTGAATCTTTCAACCAGCCCATCGGTTTGGGGGTGATACACAGACGTACGCAATTGCGTCACTTTGAACAATTTACACAGCTCTTTCATAACCCGGGACATAAAGGGTGTACCTTGGTCCGTAAGCAGTTCTTTACAAATACCCACCCGGCTAAAAACAAGAGATAGCTCTTTGGCTATGGTTTTGGCCGAGGTATTTCGGAGAGGGATCGCTTCTGGATAACGGGTGGCATAGTCCATTATAACTAATATGTACTGGTGCCCCCTAGCGGACTTGATTATAGGACCTACCAAATCCATTGCGATCCTCTCAAACGGGACCTCAATGATGGGTAGAGGGACCAGCGGGCTACGGAAATGTGGCATCGGGGCCGACCTCTGACACACAGGGCAGGAGGAACAATAATTTTCTATGTCCTTCATCACCCCAGGCCAATAGAATCTCTGTAATACCCTCTCTCGGGTTTTCTCTGTCCCCAGATGACCTCCAAGAATGTGCCCATGGGCCAACTCCAACACCAACTTCCTGTAAGGTTTGGGCACCACAAGCTGCTCAACGGTTTCTTCTGCCCTTTTTGCCACCCGATACAGTAGGTCCTTCTCTACGCTGAAGTATGGGTAAGTGCAGGTATTATCTGGGTTCACTAACTCGCCATCTATTTCCACTACGTTTTCCCGTGCCTTTATTAGGGCGGGGTCCTTTAACTGTTCTGTGGCAAAATTTTCCCTGTGAACCTCAAGATCAGAAAACTCCACAGACGGTAGGTTTTCGTCTGAGGAGGTGGGCTCCTCTCCAGTTTCTTGAGTCTCGCCTGCCAATACTGACAAGGGAAATTCTGGAGAGTCCTCACCACTCTCAGAGGAGTTCTGGCTATCACCTTCCTGGTACATAGGGGCACCAGTGGGGGGCTCAGGATCATCCCACAGTTCCCAGAACTTCGGAAAATCCCTTCCCACAATGGCATCATGCGGTAATTGAGATACTAACCCCACTGGATGAGAGAGGGTACCTTTGGGGGTCTTGAAACACACTGTAGTCACTGGATACTCTCGGGTGTCCCCATGCACACAAATAACAGCTACCTTGCTATTCCCAGAGACCTCTGTTTTAACTAATTCAGCCTTTATCAGGGTCACAAGGCTACCTGAATCCAGTAATACCACAACATTTCTACCATTAATACACATTTTGCATAAATGTTTCTCAGTTCCCCGAATGGCAGTGCATGCGACTGTCGCACACAGCGACTGACGTCTGTCCGTCAGAAAGTCACATTGCATGGGTTCCTCCACAACCGGGCAATTTGCTGCAATATGTCCCGTTTGCCGGCAGCGGTAGCAAACAATCCTTTTGGCTGCCTCTTGAGCCCCCGACTTCCCAGGCTGTTCTCGCCAAACCCTGGGCAGAGCTCCCACCCTCTCACTCTCTCCACCCTCACCCCTTGGAATCATCTTATCCGCCCCTGGGGATGGTCTGGTCTTAGGGTGGAAAGTCCGAGAGTCTCTGGAAGAGGCCGTCAGGTTCTCTGCAGCCAAGTATCTCTCTACACGATCCACAAGTTTACCGGCCGTTTCTGGGTCTCCATGGCTTACCCACTTTTGAATGGCGGTAGGAAGAGCTCTCAAGAAACGATCCATCACAACACGTTCCACAATTTCCGGTGCGGACAAAGTCTCTGGCTGTAGCCACTTCCTGCTCAGGTGAATGAGATCATACATTTGAGACCTGGGGGGTTTTCCAAGCTGGAAAGTCCAGTTATGCACACGCTGAGCCCGGACAGCCAGGGTGACACCCAGCCTTGCCAATATTTCAGCTTTTAGCATCACATAGTCTTTTGCTTGGTCAGGCTCTAGGTCATAGTAAGCTTTCTGCGATTCACCAGTTAACAGAGGAGCCAGCAGTCCAGCCCACTGATCCTTAGGCCACTTTTCCCTTTCAGCAGTCCTTTCAAATGTGGTCAAAAACACCTCTGGATCATCTTCTCCAGTCATTTTTGTCAATAAACGACTCACCCCAAATGACACGGTATTAGTGGGACGGCTTTCCTCACTGGTCTGCGGACGTTGCTGCATTACTGCTTCCATCTGTTGTTGTAGTCTCTGCTCTTGCTTCTGCAACAGGTCTATGAAGCGGGCCTCAGATTGCTGCTGGGCTTGTTGCTGGGCTGCAAGGCTCCTTTGCAAACCTGCATTTGTCTGCTGTTGATTGGCATTTGCTAGAGCCAGCTGTTTCAGTATCTCCTCCATGCTGGCTTAAAAAAAACTGCCCGCATTCTCCACCAACTGTGAGGGGGTTAGCTCGGTAGCGGGTGTGTGTGACCCCCTGGATGGGCTCCCCATACAAAAACAGGCCCAGCAGGCGGAGGTTGTGGTTTTCAAGATCAAAAGGTGCGGTTTATTTCTCTATTTACAGTGACAAAAACACAGCAACGCAAAAAGAAACATAAACAAAATAAATCCTGGTCAGCTTGACCTCTGACTAAACATGCAGGTTTCCCTAACTAACAACTGGGATCAGCCTGGTGCTGTCCTAGTCCCTAAGTCCCTGGTTTAGTAAATGTCCAAACAAATAGCCACACAGGCTTTGTCTCACCGCACAGGGGTTCACTCTCCCTAGACAGTCCACACAGGTCTGGTTCCAGGCATGAGCAAACACCTAATGAAGCTGGGAGTTTTTATAGAGGCCTTAAACGAGCTGACAAGCTTCAGCTGGTCTCATCAACTCCCTGCCTGCATGACGCCCAGCACTCTCCCTAGAGGTATGAATCATCCATGAGCCCACTAGCCTCAGCTGGGCTTCATCAACTCCCTCCCTAGTTGTATAAGTCGGCATAAAGCCTGAATCTGGGAGAAATATACCTACCCCCCTGGATGCAACCAGGTGACTTTACCTTCCTGCTGTCACAGTAGGCTAAGTCTATATTTTTAAAGTGACATTGGTTTTAGCCGATTTTTTTCTAGGTTTTCTTCCTCCTGTCTTTGCTTTTTATTGGGAGCTTGTTAAAAAATTAATTTAAAAAAAAAGAGGGGGGGGAGCGCTGTACCCTGGTGATCTTTGATCTCTTCAATGTTGTCCAGGTAGATCTCCATCTCTCAAAGGTTGCCTACCCTTGGCCTAGGCTAAATACCAGACAAGAAAGAGGAAGTGGGATGTATAAGGCATTTACTGGCAGAAAAAAATTGCTATCCAAAGGTAAAACAACAAGGGCCAAAGATTTAATAGATGGAAAGATGAAAACATGAGTGCTGCTTGGTTCTTGACTCAGTTTGAGGCATGTGCTTAAGGCCCAATAACTTGAATTGAAGCTAGAATGATTTCCTGATCTGGGCTGTAGGCAGGTGCAGTTTGAACTCCATTCAGCAGGTGGCACCTTGCCGCTGTGCAGGTGGAGTGGTGGCTTAGAGGAAACAGCTGTCTGACTGGACACTGCAACTCCTGGTGACCTTCGGCAGCCATCTTGGGTTGGGCAGTGCTAATAAATAGCAGTGCCCTGAAGTGAAGAGGATAGGGACAGGGAGAGAAAGAGCATAGGGAAAGGTTCCTGCTCGAGGAGGGACAGAATAGGGACAGGGTTAGCCGCCCCTCCAGCAGAAGCCATTCTGGTAAAGTAGGCCTTTCCTAAAATACTGTATATTACCTTACTGTAAACCTGTGAGAATCACTGCTGCATTCCTGTATCATTGCTATGTGACATTCTGTTTCAAGTCAGTGATTCCCTGTAAGCTTTATGCTGCAACATGTGCCAGTAATGGCTGGACTATTGTACTTTCTGTGCTGTATCAGAGCGGAGTAATAGTAATTGTCAATATTACCTCAAGTGTTACTGCAAGTGTTATTACAGGCTGATGTGCCGAACATGTCTTCTGTTTCCTCAGCAGTATCCAGCCAATCCACGGTATATCGAGATCTGTCTCATGATCGACTCCCCAAAAACTGCAAAGGTGATCGGAATTCAACGTCATCGGACTCACTCTCACGCACTGGCTCTACTATTACTCGACGTCCCCAAGGGAGCTCTTCAACACTTGATACTGCTCGCACTTCTTCTTCACTTATGCGATCTTCACGAGCTGATACACCCTACGCACCGGTTTCACATTCTGCACAACCTGCTCAGACATTGGCCCTACCTTTTTCCCTTTCATCCAGAACAACACCCACCAGAAGGGTAAGTGCACCCAATCTTTCGACTTTATTTCCACAGAGCACTGTGTCTCTTGATACGAAATTGGCTCCTATTTTTTTAGCCAAGACCCCGGATCATCCCTCCACTCCAATCTCACCCACGGCACAACCCCTAAATTAGATTCATTAGCTGAATTGGAAGTTGTTAACCTTTCATCTATCTCTTTAACCAAGGATGAAATTGATGTCTTAAAACTAGGCTTAACCTTTTGCCCTCTAACCAGTGGTGATAAATTTCAAATGATCAAAGACATACACCTCTTTGCACGTAAGCTTATGTTTAAAGTTATATACGACAGGCCAGTAACTGACTCTTCAAATTCTTCCGCCATTTTTTTTGAACAACGTAAATATAATGCAGATGAAATTCAGGCAATAGAAGACTTGATGGAACTATGGGAGATGGGTCACACCGACATTGGTGCCTCCATTGCCCCGTCTCCAGAGGGCATATGCCCCTCTGGTGCAACCTTCCCTTCACCTCCATCATACAAACCAAAATCTATGAATTTCCCTCTTTTGAATAAAAATGCCAGCATATGGTCTTTTGTGGAACAAACCACCAGAGAGATAGAGAAATTGGATTTGGATTCAGATAATCCGAGCAACAACCTTTCTTACAACCAAAAAAAAGCTCTCAAGTCTCTTCAAAACAACAGCCAAATTGTAATTAAGCCGGCAGATAAAGGCAGAAATGTAGTAGTTATGAACACGGCCGACTATGAAACTATGTGTCATAAAATTCTCAAAAATAAAGAATGGTATCGTCCTATATCAAAAACTGTAATCAACAATTTTAATTCGGAATACTATTCCCTAATCAGCAAAGCCTTTCAGGGTGGACTCATTGATAAAGATACGTTGAATTATTTAAACACCAAAGAACCAAGAATACCCACTATGTATGCTCTTCCTAAATTGCATAAGTCCATGTCTAATCCACCCAGGAGACCTATAGTGTCTGGATGCCAGAGCCTTACAGAAAATGCGAGTGCTCTGATTGATCGTCACCTTCACCCCCATGTACCTTCTTTGACTTCATATATCAAAGACACCATTGATTTATTGCAAATGATTAAAGGCATGTGTGTCCCTCCTGATACATGGCTAGTCGCCATTGACATAGAAAGCCTGTACAACGCAATTCTCCATGCCAGGGGAATTGAGGTTCTGGGCCATCTTTTGAAGGATAGAGGCAGTTCTGCACATCCATACAATACCTTTATTTTGGAACTTTTAAATTTCATTCTAACCCAAAATGTTTTTCTTTTTGGACTCTCCCACTACCTCCAGGTGCAGGGGGTTGCGATGGGGACCAAATGTGCCCCATCGTATGCCAACCTGTACCTGGGGGGGTGGGAGAAGGAACTTTTTTCACGAGAGGACGTGTCGATGTGCCTGTCCCACGTTTTATCATGGTACAGGTACATCGATGACGTCCTACTTCTATGGTCCGGGAGTAGGGCCGAACTTACCCAGTTTATGGCCATTTTAGCTACAAACACTTACAATATAAAATTTACTATGGAATGTAGCCAGCAGTGTATTAATTTTCTGGATCTGAAAATTTCCATTGATAAGGATGGTCTTCTATATTCATCTTTATATCAAAAACCATCCTCTGCTAATACAATCCTTCATGCATCGATTGGGCACCCTCAATCGCTTATAAAAAGCATCCCATACAGTCAATATGTGAGACTAAAAAGAAATTGTGCTCACGATGAGGTCTATGAAAAAGCAGCACAAGATCTCTACCACAGATTGAAACAAAGAGGCTATAGCCATAGAACCTTGAAACAAGCCTATAATAGGGCCTCTAAACGTAACCAAAATGATTTGGTCTTTTCCACATAAACCAAAACCTCTTTACAACCCATTCGACTAATTACGCAGTACTCTAAACATCATGTACACTTCAGGGACATTTTGACTCAGTTTTGGCCTCTGTTGCTAGCTGACAGTTCTGCCATGAAGTATATAAACAAGCATCCTGATATCACATTTCGACGTGCCCCCTCCCTCAGGGACAGACTGGTTCAGAACCACTTTGATCCTGTGGGTATTAAAAGTGAATTACAGACAGGAACTTTTTCATGCAATAGATGTGATGTCTGTCAGTTTATTTTGAACGGCTCAACTGTCCTCCTTCCCAATGGCTCCACACACTCTATTCATTATAGAGTATCGTGCCAAACAATTGGAGTTGTTTATCTAGCCAAATGCCTTTGTGGCAGTTTTTGCATAGGTAAAACGAAAAGGCCATTCTTTAAGCGTATTAAAGATCACATTGGTCCAATTCACAAACGATTGATGACTACTGCCATTAGCCGTCATGTGGGCTGTGAACATGATTTGGAGGCAGGAATGATTCAATTTATGGCTCTCGAGCATGTACCCACACATGTAAGAGGCGGCGGTATTAACTGTACGGTCCTGCAACTCGAGACTAAATGGATCCATCAATTAAATGCCACTCGTTACCCTGGCTTGAATGAATACATTAGTTTATAAATCTTTTCTTTAAATATATTTTGTATGTCTGACAAATATTATAGTTTCATTCGATAATGTACGTATCTACAATTCATTCTAATATTCATATAATTGATGGACCATCTGTGTATACAATAACTGCCTTTTTACTGGCCTCTTCTCTTCTCCCTGTATTTCCAACTGGGGCATCAGGCCAGGGTCTATCTATGCCCTATCCCTTTCCCCTTTCCCCTCCCCTCCCTTCCATCTGATAACTTTGGTTGTTGAACAGTAGGGATGAGCCGAACACCCCCGGGTTCAGTTCGCACCAGAACCCGCGAACGGACCGAAAGTTCGCACGAACATTAGAACCCTATTAAATACAATGGATGCGAACGTTCAAAATCTAAAGTGCTAATTATAAAGACTAATATGCATGTTATTGTCCTAAAAAGGGTTTGGGGACCCGGGTTCTGCACCAGGGGACATGTATCAATGCAAAAAGAAGTTTTAAAAACGGCCGTTTTTCGGGAGCAGTTATTTTAATGCTGCATAAAGTGAAAAAAAAAGTCAAATATTCCTTTAAATATCGTACCTGGGGGGTGTCTAAAGTATGCCTGTGAAGTGCCACGTGTTTCCCGTGTTTAGAACTGTCCCTGCACAAAATGACATTTCTAAAGGAAAAAAAAGCCATTTAAAACTGCTTGCGGCTTTAATGTAATGTCTGGTCTCGGTAATATGGATGAAAATCTTTGAGAAAAATGGCATAGCCCTGTTGCAAAGTATTGCATCAAAAATTGTAATTACACGCCCCTGTTAAACCGGGGCTGAAAAATTGGGTCTTAGGCACTGGTGCTGGTGCCACGACACTGCAACCTCTCCCAGATACTCTAGTTGGAGTGCAGGAATGAGCCCTGCTGCAAAGCATTGCATAAAAAATTGTAATTACATGCCCCTGTTAAACAGGGGCTGAAAAATTAGGCCTTAGCCACTGGTGGCGGCACCCAGAAACAAAAATGTTCTTCCAAGCTATCATCATCAATCGGATCATTGAGGAGGAGGAGGATAGTCAGTTAACATAACAGGACAGTCACTCAGCATCAGCATCAGTCTTGAAGGGATGTGACATTTGAAAATAAATTAGTCTGTTATATCAGCTTCAGGTGTTTGGTAGCTGGTGGTGATCCAAGACTGGTTCATCTTTATGAAGGTCAGTCGATCAACCGAGTCGGTGGACAGGCGCACCCTGTGATCCGTGACAAATCCTCCAGCAGCACTGAATGTGCGTTCTGAAAGAACGCTGGATGCAGGACAGGCCAGTAGCTCAATTGCATACTGTGCAAGCTCTGGCCAGTGATCTATCCTCAAGACCCAGTAAGCCAGAGGATTTTCAGCGGGGAAGGTGTCCAAGTCTGACCTTGCCCCTAGGTATTCCTGCACCATGTATATCAGACGCTGGCGATGGTTGCTGGAACCGATCATACCTTGGGGCTGCGGACTAAAGAATTGTCTGAACGCATCGGTCAGACAGCCACCTTCCCCACCGCTCCTTCTTTGACTGACCGAAGCCTCAGCAACTCGTTGTTCAGGACCAGGAGTTTGTAACCTCCCAGTCTCTGGGAACGCGTTGCACAGACCTTTCTGCAAGGCCTCCCAGGGTTGTCTCATCCTCTGCTCCCTCTGCGACGGTAAGATAAGGTCCGCAACCTTACCCTTGTACCGTGGATCAAGGAGAGTGGCCAGCCAGTAATGGTCCCTCTCCTTGATCCGAAGAATTGGAGGATCCTTCCGCAGACTTTGCAGGATCAGGGAGGCCATGCAGCGTAGGTTAGCTGAGGCATTCGGTCCGGAGTCCTCTGGGTCACTAAGGACGACATGATCCGCAGCCACCTCCTCCCAGCCACGTACAAGTCCACGGGTTTCTTGGGACTGTAAATCATCCCTAAAAGACTGCTGCTGATGATGCTGAGTGCCAGGCTCCACCTCCATGCTGACACAATCCTCCTCCTCCTCCTCCTCTTCCTGTGCGATGGGTGGGACAGAAGGAACACTGTCTGGGTAAAGGGGGCCTTGAGAGGCAAGGAAGTCCTCCTCTTCCTGCCTCTGTTCTGCCTCAAGTGCCCTGTCCATTATTCCATGCAGCGTATGTTCCAACAGGTGGACAAGAGGTACAGTGTCACTGATGCATGCACTGTCACTGCTCACCATCCTCGTGGCCTCCTCAAATGGTGCCAGGACAGTGCATGCATCCCTGATCATGCCCCACTGGCGTGGTGAAAAAACCCGAGCTCCCCTGACCCTGTCCTGGTGCCGTAGTCGCACAGGTACTCATTGATGGCCCTCTGCTGCGTGTGCAGCCGCTGCAGCATGGCCTACGTTGAGTTCCACCTTGTGGGCATGTCACATATAAGGTGGTTCTTGGGCAGGTTCAACTCCTTTTGCAGCTCAGCCAGGCGAGCACTGGCATTATAAGATCTGCGGAAATGCACACAGACTTTCCTGGCCTGCCTCAGGACATCCTGTAAGCCCGGGTACCTGCCCAAGAACCACTGCACCACCAGGTTAAGGACGTGAGCCACACAGGGCACATGGGTCAGTTGTCCCTGTCGGAGGGCGGAGAGGAGGTTGGTGCCATTGTCGCAAACCACCATTCCTGGCTTAAGCTGGCGTGGCGTCAACCAAATCTCGGCCTGTCCCTGCAGAGCTGACAGAACCTCTGCCCCAGTGTGGCTCCTGTCCCCCAAACACACCAGCGCAAGCACGGCATGGCATCTTTTTGCCTGCATACTTGCATAGCCCCTTGAACGCCTACGGAGCACCGCTGGTTCCGAGGACAAGGCACAGGAAGAGGCCATGGAGGAAGAAGAAGAGGAGGGGGTGGAGGAGAGAGGTGTGTCACAACCAGTAGTAGCATTTTGGAGGCGTGGCGGCGGAACAACCTCCAACACTACTGCACCTTGTCCTGCATCCTTCCCAGCTGCCAAAAGAGTGACCCAATGGGCATTGAAAGAAAGGTAACGTCCCTGTCCATGCCTGCTGGACCATGAGTCAGCGGTAATATGCACCTTACCACTGCCCGCCCTGTCCAGCGAGGCCAAGACATTGCCTTCCACATGCCGGTAGAGAGCCGGAATCGCCTTCCATGAGAAAAAGTGGCGTTTGGGAACCTGCCACTGAGGAACCGCACATTGCACAAACTCACGGAAGGGGGCCGAGTCTACCAACTGAAAAGGCAGCAGTTGAAGCGCTAGCAATTTAGCCAAGCTAGCATTCAACCGCTGGGCATGTGGATGGCTGGGAGTGAACTTCTTTCGACGGTCCAGCAGCTGGGGCAGGGAATATTGCCTGCTAGAAAAGTGTACTGCTAGCAGAGTGCCCGCAAGTACTTGGCTGTGACACACCTAATTCTACACCTTCATTCCTCTCAGAGCAGGTTTCAGAGAGGACTGAAGGTATAGTGGGGTTGGAGATCCCAGCTGATGCGGTGCAAGGAGAGGTCCGCTTTGTTCTTTGGTGTGGGTCTTTAAGGTAGGCTTGCCAACGAGCTGCATGGCAGGTCAACATATGTCTGGTCAAGCATGTGGTGCCCAAGCGGCTGATGTTTTGGCCACGCGATATACGCTTGAGACATATGTTGCAAACAGCAGCTGTGCGATCTGATGCACTCGACTCAAAAAAGGCCCACACCAAAGAACTTTTTGAATAACGGGCAGAGGCAGCGCCCTGCACAGGCGGAGCTCTGCGGTGTGATTCAGTCGGTGTGCTGCCCTTACGCTGGCCCCCCGAGGGAATCCTGCCTCAATGGAGATGTGCCTCCTCCTCATCCTCCTCCTCCTCCTCTCTCCTGTTAGGCACCCGTGTGGAGTCAGTGACCTCATCATCCCCTCCCTCCTCATCACTGGAGCCAATCTGGCAGTATGCTGCAGCTGCTGGAACATGATTGCCAGATTGGTGTCCTTCTTGAGCATCCCCTCTCTCTGCTCTCACGCTACTGCCTTCCTCTAGCTGGGTATCATCATCAGACCCTTCAAAACGCTGGGCATCCTCCTGGAGCATGTACCCAACACTGTGCTCAAACAGTTCGGGGGACTCCTCGGGAGGACATGGTGGGTCTAGGGAAGGAGTGACTGATGATGACATTGATACCAGGGAAGAGGGCGCTTTGGCAGCTGCTTTGCCAGTACCCTGAGCCTGGGTGAGAGAGGATGAGGAGGATGAGGAGGGCTTGGTCATCCACTCTACCAAGTCTTCGGCATGATGCGGCTCAACACGTCCAGCTGCCGAAAAGAAGGACAAGCGTGTCCCATGGCCATGTGCTGATGACAATGCACCGCGTCCACGACCAGCACTCTTGCCCCCAGACACAGAGCCTGCTTGCCCTCTTTTATTGGCTCGGGACTGTCTGCCTCTCTTTGTTGGCCTTCCAGACATAGCAATGGCCTGCAGGGAGATGGGAAAACCAGCAATAAGGGGTAGCTTCAGGTGTATATTTTGCAGGAAGCACACAACGCCCGCTGTAAGTGCTGCAGATGACTGCCTGTGTTACACAACAGGAAAAAACAGCAATACGGGCTAGCTTCAGGTGTATAATGTGCAGGAGGCACACTCCGCCCGCTGTAAGTGCTGCAAATGCCTGTTAGTGTAACACACCAGGAAAACACAGCAATACGGGCTAGCTTCAGGTGTATAATGTGCAGGAGGCACACTCCGCCCGCTGTAAGTGCTGCAAATGCCTGTTAGTGTAACACACCAGGAAAACACAGCAATACGGGCTAGCTTCAGGTGTATATTTAGCAGGAAGCACACTCCGCCCGCTGTAAGTGCTGCAAATGCCTGTTAGTGTAACACACCAGGAAAACACAGCAATACGGGCTAGCTTCAGGTGTATAATGTGCAGGAGGCACACTCCGCCAGCTGTAAGTGCTGCAAATGCCTGTTAGTGTAACACACCAGGAAAACACAGCAATACGGGCTAGCTTCAGGTGTATAATGTGCAGGAGGCACACTCCGCCAGCTGTAAGTGCTGCAAATGCCTGTTAGTGTAACACACCAGGAAAACACAGCAATACGGGCTAGCTTCAGGTGTATATTTAGCAGGAAGCACACTCCGCCCGCTGTAAGTGCTGCAAATGCCTGTTAGTGTAACACACCAGGAAAACACAGCAATACGGGCTAGCTTCAGGTGTATACTGTGCAGGAGGCTTAGCAACAATGACACTGACACTGTCCCTTGCCTATCCTTCTCTCTCCCTGCACACAAGGTTTATCAAAGAATATGACACTGACACTCTCCCTGCCTATCCTTCTCTCTCCCTGCACACAAGGTTTAGCAAAGAATATGACACTGACACTCTCCCTGCCTATCCTTCTCTCTCCCTGCACACAAGGTTTAGCAAAGAATATGACACTGACACTGTCCCCTGCCTATCCTTCTCTCTCCCTGCACACAAGGTTTAGCAAAGAATATGACACTGACACTCTCCCTGCCTATCCTTCTCTCTCCCTACACACAAGAATAGCACAAAGAATAGCACAATGACACTGTCCCTGCCTATCCTTCTCTTTCCCTGCGCCGGAACACACTACACAAGGCCGCTGCGCTGGCGGCCTTTTATAGTGTGGGGCGTGTGCTAAACCCCCTGAGCTATAATTGGCCACAGGCAACCTGCCTGTGGCCAATTATGGCTCTCCTAGCTGCCGGCGCTGTGATTGGCCAAGCATGCCGGGTCACAGTGCATGCTTGGCCAATCACAGCGCCGGGATTGCACTGCGATGGCGCAGTGTATTGTGGGCCGTTCGTGTCACTCGAATTTGGCGCGAACGGCCCAAATAGTTCGATCTTGTTCGAACGATCGAACAGCCGATGTTCGAGTCGAACGTATGTTCGACTCGAACACCGAGCTTATCCCTAGCTGTGGTGCATCCTCCAATAGAATCACCAGGACCTCCTCAAGACACCAGCCTTCCGCTCGGTCTTTTCCAGGACAGGTCCTCCCCTGGTTTCCTCCATTGAGTGGCTTCCTCCTGCAGGACGGACAGCACAGGATCACCTTCAAAAGTGTAGGCCCAGTCCACATAACTGAGCCTACTTGGTAGAGCTGCAGCCTCGGACCAGCATGGTCTCGAGGCCAAGATCACACACACACTCCTCATGCCAGGAGGGCCGCGAGGGGATAAAGGACCCCAAAAGATGACGTCTGCCCCTTAAGTACCCTTCCCCAGCATGCTCAGCGGGTAGACCACACCCACTGAACTGTTCCCGGGGGAAGGTACCCAATGCACTCTGGCCTGTCAGTCTTCCATATTGGCCTGGGGTGGTAATGCCACCTACAGGCAAACAGTGGGAAGTCTGCCCAACACTGCCATAGCCGGAACAGAGACTAATTTTGCATAATTATATACAGAGTCTGAGCCAAACTACCAGCTCAGACACCCACTAGATTTGACATAGCGCCCAGTCATTGGGAGCAGGGCGCTACACTACTGCTGGACATTCTAAGATGGATTCATTGCCCACAAATCAAAGTATATTTCACTGTTATCAGAGGGTCAAGAGTCAGATTAATTAGAAAGAGCTCCACCGCTACTGGAGAGAAACTGTGACTATTCTTACAGCGTCATAGGTTTACCTGGCTACTCCTCTACTTCCTGCATTTATCAAGCAGCTTACTGCTGTTACTATAGCTACTTCAGAGCACCCTTCCTCCCTTTATGTGCCGTTTTTGAAATTCTACATTCCTAAACAATTCTCTCCTGTCCTTGAGTTCAGCAATAAAAGATACAAATATATTTTATTGCTTATTCATTGCACCACTGTGTCAGTACATTGTCGAGCCAGGTTACAGGGTGGGTTACCCATAGGCACAGTAGAATCCAAACATTCCAGCGACTCCTTAGGGGACCAGTACTACACTCCTTTAAACTAATGTTCAATGAAATATGTCTGCTGGGGCTTGTAGATCCACTGACTCCTAGCCAAGCAGTTAGAACCCTTTTAAGGGTACTACTTTATTATGCATGCAAGGCCATCGTCATGCGATGGAAATCCTCCTCCGCATCATCAATTAACTAATGGAAACATTTGGTAAATTCAGCCCTGCCATTATACAGAACCACTTACAGTATCTGTCAAGAGGTTGTGTCAAGAAATGTCATAAAGCGTGGAACATTTGTGTGGAATCCGCTTCTACTAATACTGAGGCCTCGTACACACGACCGATTTTCTCGGCAAGAACCAGCAAGAAACTTGCTGGCAGAGAGGTCTTGCCGAGTAAATCGGTCGTGTGTACGCTGCTAGCGTGTTTCTCGTCGAGAAAACCGACAAGAAACCTCGACGAGAAAATAGAGAACCTGCTCTCTATTTTCTCGTTGAGATTCTCCTCGGCGTGTTTCTCGACGAGAAAAGTGAGTGTGTGTACACTTACCTGTCCGCCCGGAAGCCCGCGCATGTTCGAAATGAATTTGACGCATGCGCGGTAGCTTCCTAGGCATACGTAGGGTGTACCAAGATGGCGGCGACGGCATCGAATGTGACGAGCGCATGCTCGACGTAGTCGATGACGTCACCGCATACACTCCTTTCAAAGAACCGCGGGTTCTTTGAAACGAGCGTGTGTACACTCGGCCGGGACAAGTTTCTTGTCCAAGAATCTCGTCGAAAAAAACGACATGTTTTTCTCGAGAATCTCGGCCGTGTGTACGAGGCCTGAGTCTTCGGATGACTAGTTAACACGTAGATAGGAAATTAACGGTAAATATTGTTGTACAACTCTACATTTATGCTTCATTAGAGGGAGTCTTTCCTGACACATAAGATATGGGAGAGTGCGTATTTTCATAAATTCCAGAGTTCGCTCTGGATGTCTGTGAGGGAGAGTGGCCAATAAAAATCCTAATATTTTAGCCTATGCAGGCGGTTAGAGTGTACCAACTTTTTGATAGTCTAGAGTGCCTTGTTTTAAGCTAGGTTTTTTTTAATTGTGCTTTTGTTTCTGTTTTATTTTTTGCTATGAAATTGAACCTGGGTATGCCCAATAGGCTCTGTTATGTACTGTTAATTTTGAAACCTGCAATAAAAATAATAAAAAAACAAATGTAAGCCACATATACACTGGAAATTACAGGATAAGACAGGATCTTCTAAAAAATTCCCCTTTTCAAAGGTGGTCACTGTACATAACCTATTGTATTAAGAAAAGCCTGAACTGTGGAAGCTGTGCTCAAAAACACAAGCAGAGCATAAAAGACTAGTCATTGGTATTGCCCTTAGACTTCAGGCTCTGGTCTCAGGTAGTGTTGAGGTTTGCTGCCCCCAGAGTTTAGTTGTGCTCCCCTCCTACAAGATATGATGACCAGATGTTCCCTTTAAACTTTTAAGAAGCCCCCATTACACTGGAGGTCAGTAAAGAAGTGCACCCCCATAATGGCAACCAGTAGAAAATTGTCCACTTTACATTAGTGGTCACTAGATAAGTGGTTCTTTACATCCATGGCCAATTTAGTGGAGAAGGGCACCTTTACTGTGTAGGCTAGTGGAGACGGGCCATCAGAATTGGACACTGTCAGATGGGAGATCAGTCCTCCCAAAAACAGCTTATACCATGGACACTGGCCCCATGGCACTATAATTCAGCAGGGATGGTTGGACATGTAAGAAGAACCATGAAGGGCTCCTATCTTGTTGGCCTGGAATATTAACTTTGATGTAAATTATTTGTTCAGTCAGTTCTACTGGAAAGTACTTGCAAATCTATGGAAGCTTTTGGCTGATGTAGTTTATTTTAAATGGCTCTATCACTGTTTTCCAAAATAACACCTAATACCTACCATATTATCCACAAATGTCAATGTGAGCTTTAAAACTTTACTTCCGCTGATAGACAATGATACTCCTAGTCCTACCATACTACTTGTGTCTTGGCTTGGTCCTCCAGTGTTTGAAGTCCTTGTTACATGTGACTCCTCTTTTGCCTCTCCTCTGCACTTTAGCTATCCATTCTATCATAATGCAGACGTCACAAGTAGGGCCGGCCCAAGACATTGTGCTGCCTGGGCCCAAGAATGAAATGCTGCCCCCCACCCCCCAAAAAAAATAATCCCGCCCACCAAAATCTATTCCCTATTTTGTGGACGCTATTGCGCAAACCAATCAATACATGCTTATTGCGTTTTATTTTTTATTTATTTTTTAACCAAGAATACATATTGGCCTAAACTGATGAAGACAGTTTTTTTGGGGGATATTTATTATAGCAAAAAGTAAAAAATACTTATTTTTTTCAAAATGTTCGTTTTTTTTTCTTGTTTATAGCGCAAAAAAATAAAAAATGCAGAGTGGGGCAGTGGACGGTGTCAGTGGATGGTGTCAGTGGGGCAGTGGACGGTGTCAGTGGGGTAGTGGACGGTGTCAGTGGATGGTGTCAGTGGGGCAGTGGACGGTGTCAGTGGGGCAGTGGACGGTGTCAGTGGACGGTGTCAGTGGGGCAGTGGACGGTGTCAGTGGGGCAGTGGACGGTGTCAGTGGGGCAGTGGACAGTGTCAGTGGATGGTGTCAGTGGGGCAGTGGACGGTGTCAGTGGGGCAGTGGACAGTGTCAGTGGATGGTGTCAGTGGGGCAGTGGATGGTGTCAGTGGGGCAGTGGACAGTGTCAGTGGACGGTGTCAGTGGGGCAGAGGACGGTGTCAGTGGGGCAGTGGACAGTGTCAGTGGGGCAGTGGATGGCATCAGTAAGGCAGTGGACGGTGTCAGTGGGGCAGTGGACGGTGTCAGTGGGGCAGTGGACGATGTCAGTGGGGCAGTGGACGGTGTCAGTGGGGCAGTGGACGGTGTCAGTGGGGCAGTGGACGGTGTCAGTGGGACAGTGGACGGTGTCAGTGGGACAGTGGACGGTGTCAGTGGGACAGTGGATGGTGTCAGTGGGGCAGTGGACGGTGTCAGTGGGGCAGTGGACGGTGTCAGTGGGGCAGTGGATGGTGTCAGTGTTTTTTTTACCATATTTTTTTTATTAGCCCTGTTGGGGGGGCTTTGGTTTTAGGTCTCTGAATGAACACAGGGGGCCCCCTACTGCCTGTACACTATAAGACCCAGCATGTCCAGGACTCACCCCTCCCCCATGCTGGCTTCTGTCACAACCCCAAATATAGGATGTTCCCAGTACAGGGGGAGTCAGGAGAAGTTTCAGTCTCCCTCAGTGTATAGAAGATCAACCAGCCCTGTGTCCCGCACTGCAGAATGTTCTAACATTCCCACTTCCGCCCGCCCCCACTCCACTCTTACCTAGTCACACTTCTTTAGCTCCAGCTAGAGAGCATGTTAATCCCCCAGCGGGCCCCGCCATGACTGAGGACAGGTGTGGGAGAGGCGGTTGTAAGCGAAGAGGGAGGTGAAAAGACACAAGCGGCCTCTGATTTGAATGGAGAGGTGAGGGGAGGAGACAAGGGGGGAGGGGGTAGGACCAAACTGTTTCTGAGCCAGAGGAGCAGAAACAGGGAGGACACAGAGTTCGGAGGCAGTGTGGAGAAGGCGGGTCTGTGAACCAGGAAGGCAGAACATTCACCGCAGTACTGCCTGTCATTCCACGCCTGTCATTCCACGCAGTACATGACCCGCCTCCTCCATTAAGCAGCCCCATCTCACCTGTGTGAAGGGGAGGGCAGTGGTCTGCCTGTCACAGTCTGGTATCCGAGGTGATGCCTGCCGCCCACACAGACGCATTGACATTGAATCTAATGTGAGAGGGAGCCCGCACCGCCCCCCCCTGGAGCAGGGGCCGGGTCGCTATGGAAACTCTGCGGCTGTATCCCTTCATGCTGCCTTGTCACTGCCGGCTGCCGCCCCTCTGTAAATGCCGCCTGGGACCATGGGCCCATTGGGTCCCATGGTAGGGCCGGCCCTGGTCACAAGACATACATGTGAAAAAATCCCCTGGAAACGAATCACAAATAAAAATGCTTTTTTCCAGGTGTGTGCCAGAAACAACCTTTGGCCGAATTGTGAAAACTGGACATGTTCTAGTGGTTTTGTGACAAGTTGAAGCCCAGAAAGCTCACCAGTCATGATCTTTGGTGGAACTACTGCCTGTATATAGCTACCTTTGGCCTTCTGAACATTAGTTCTGCCAGTGTGCTAAAAACTGAGATGTCTACTGTACAGCAGATGGCAGATTAGTCACAAATTCCAGACTCGATCACATTGTTATTGTAAGATTCCAATGATGCCAGAACCTTCTCTGTTCACCTCACTGTAAACTATACATTTTCCATATGAGATAGATTTGGCTTCAGATCCACCCATATGTGTTGCTTTATCCATTCCACACCCATTTCCCATGACCGTTATCCATCATTTCATGCCCTATTAAGTCACTAGAAATCATGACTGTTGGCATGACTGATAAGGGCTGTGGTAGATTAGGGCCACAGGCTCCTAGATGTAAAGAAGATCTGATCCTGGGAATATTATGCTGGAATGGTATATATCACATGTGTACTGTACAGTATATGGCTATAGTATTGAACTTCTTAGTTTTTCATAACTCCCACATTTTTAAAAATAATTTTCAGAGACTTTGCTGCTACAGATGTACATAGTTCCCAGATGTCCCTCATTTGGAAGGACTGTCCCTCTTTTGGAACCAAATACCTCTGTCTCTATTATCCCCCTCTTTTCTCACCACATAATAAAATGTACTGTTTAGCTATCAAAAATTATTTTCCACTAAACCTTTTCTTTTATTCAACCTCTAAATTATTGCGCTTGTTAATTTAAGAAGCCAATATAAAAAAGTACTGTAATGGTGAAAAAATCTTTTTTTGCATACTAATTTTAGATTGTCAATGTATCTGGGAGCATGGTTGTGTCTTTTGTCTAAACACCTTGTGCTTAGCCCCTTGGTGCCAATGTAACACAAATATGCAGCCCTACTGCACTGGGCTTTTTGCTGTGAGGCCGCATATTTGCGTATCTCCCTTTCTAACGATCGGAACCTAGAACGTCTAATTCTGGGTCACCTGATCACTGTGATAGCCTCTGATTTGCTATCACAGGGATCATGTCACTGTGAAGCCTGCCCCTGTGTTTTCTGTCTCTGTGCATGAACAAGAGAGATATCTTTCTCTGTCCTTGCAGCGGTAGAAAAAAAAAAGTGTATGTAGAAAAAATAAAATAATAGTTGAAAAAATGTAATTAAAAAATTACAAAAAAATACTTAGAACCAGGCTTGATCTAGGTCAATGTCAGGGTTAGTGGTTGGGTTAAAGGTCAGTATTTTTTTTAACAGAATTTTTTTTCCTTTTTAATTAGAATCAGTGTCAGTTAGCGTCAGTGTGTTTTTAGGTAGGTTAAAAAAAAAAAAAAGAAAAAAAAAAACAAGATGCGCACTATTGTTTCTGGGCTCTACTACGGGTACATACAACAACTAAAATACACATATGTGATATTGCAGAGATCATCAGAAGCGAGAGAATTTGTTTTGGGATGTTCTTTGGTGGAAGGTTATGGCAGTAGCAAGAAATATACAGCTAAATAAAAAAAAATATATATATATATTGTGAGGGGGTTAGCTCGGTAGCGGGTGTGTGTGACCCCCTGGATGGGCTCCCCACACAAAAACAGGCCCAGCAGACGGAGGTTGTGGTTTTCAAGATCAAAAGGTGCGGTTTATTTCTCTATTTACAGTGACAAAAAACACAGCAAAGCAAAAGGAAACATAAACAAAATAAACCCTGGTCAGCTTGACCTCTGACTAAACATGCAGGTTTCCTAACTAACAACTGGGATCAGCCTGGTGCTGTCCTAGTCCCTAAGTCCCTGGTTTAGTAAATGTCCAAACAAATAGCCACACAGGCTTTGTCTCACCGCACAGGGGTTCACTCTCCCTAGACAGTCCACACAGGTCTGGTTCCAGGCATGAGCAAACACCTAATGAAGCTGGGAGTTTTTATAGAGGCCTTAAACGAGCTGACAAGCTTCAGCTGGTCTCATCAACTCCCTGCCTGCACGACGCCCAGCACTCTCCCTAGAGGTATGAATCATCCATGAGCCCACTAGCCTCAGCTGGGCTTCATCAACTCTCTCCCTAGTTGTATAAGTCGGCATAAAGCCTGAATCTGGGAGAAATATACCTACCCCCCTGGATGCAACCAGGTGACTTTACATTCCTGCTGTCACATACCCCCCCCCCTCTTGTTTTAACCTTGGGGTTGGAACACCAGCAATCAGGCATTCATGTACTCGAGACAAAGCATCCACATTCCCCATTTGAACGCCAGGGCGATGCTTTACTGTGAAGTTGAATTCCTGTAGGGCCAGGAACCACCTATTTACTCTTCTATTTGTCTCCTTGTTTTGAGCCATCCACTTTAACGGAGCGTGATCCGTAACCATGTCAAAGTGCCTACCTAGCAGATAGTACCGAAGGGAATCTAGAGCCCACTTCACCGCTAAACACTCCTTTTCAACCGTGGCGTAATTTACCTCATGGGACTTCAACTTCCTGCTGAGGTAAATGACTGGGTGCTCTTCCCCGTTCCAGACCTGGGACAATACTGCTCCTAACCCCACATCTGACGCATCACTTTGTACGACAAAGTCTTTAGAGAAGTCGGGTGAGTACAACACTGGCTGGCTACATAAGGCTTGTTTCAAGAATTGGAATGCTGCCTCAGCCTCGGGGGTCCATTTAATCATGACCGACCCTTTCCCTTTCGTCAGGTTGGTTAGGGGCACAGCCTTAGAAGCAAAGTGGGGAATGAAGCGCCGATAATAACCCGCGATTCCCAGAAAGGCTCGTACCTGCTTCTTGCTGTTGGGACGTGGCCAACTCTGGATGGCCTCGACTTTGTTGAGTTGGGGTTTTATTACTCCCCTGCCAATGGTGTACCCAAGATATTTGGCCTCCTCCTGCCCAATGGTACACTTCTTGGGGTTAGCCGTAAACCCCGCTTCCCGGATAGAGTCTAGGACTGCTTGCACTTTTGGCAGATGTGAGGCCCAATCTGTGCTATGGACAATTACGTCATCCAGGTAAGCCGCAGCATACTTCCGATGGGGCCTCAGTATCTGGTCCATTTTCCGCTGGAATGTGGCCGGCGCATTCTGTAACCCGAACGGCATTCTCTTATATTAGAACGCCCCATCTGGGGTTACAAATGCGGTTTTCTCTTTGGCCGACTTGGCCAGGGGAATTTGCCAATACCCTTTTGTGAGGTCAAGAGTCGTCATGTATCGGGCTGTTCCCAGCCGGTCGATCAACTCATCTATACGTGGCATGGGGTAGGTGTCAAATTTTGTAACTTTGTTCAACTGACGAAAATCGTTACAAAATCGCCAGCTCCCATCCGGTTTAGGCACCAACACAATGGGACTAGACCAATCACTTTGGGACTCCTCTATCACCCCTAAGTTCAGCATTTTCTGTACTTCCTCCCGTATTGCCTCCCGTCGGGCCTCTGGGATCCGATAGGGTTTTAACTTCACCCTTTCACCGGGCGGGGTAATAATATCATGCTCTACCCCAGATGTTTGTCCCGGCAGCTCAGAGAACACCTCCTTGTTGCGAAGCACAAACTCCTTAACCTCCTGTTGTTGGGGTTGTGACAAGGTGGCTGCTATTCCAACCTCCGGAATCACGCAACCAGTTTGAGCTGGTGACCAAGTTTCTGCGACTAGGGACTCTCTATCCCTCCAGGCTTTCAACAGATTAACGTGATAGATCTGTTCAGGCTTTCGCCTTCCTGGTTGTCTGACCTTGTAATTCACTTCGCTCACTTTTTCCATTATCTCGTAGGGGCCTTGCCATTTGGCAAGGAATTTACTTTAAACCATAGGGACAAGTACCAATATCCTATCCCCCGGGGAAAAGGTACGGGTCTTGGCTCCACGGTTGTACACTCTCTGCTGTGCCAACTGCGCTTGGGCCAAATGTTCCTTCACGATGGGCATTACCTGTGCAATTCGATCTTGCATCAGGGCGACATGCTCAATCACACTCCTGTGGGGAGAACTCTCACTTTCCCAAGTTTCCTTGGCAATATCCAACAGCCCTCTTGGGTGTCTCCCATACAGTAACTCAAAGGGGGAGAATCCCGTAGAGGATTGGGGCACCTCCCTAATAGCAAACATCAAATAAGGAAGTAGACGGTCCCAATCCTTTCCATCTCTATCCACCACTTTCTTCAACATTTGTTTTAGGGTTTTGTTGAATCTTTCAACCAGCCCATCGGTTTGGGGGTGATACACAGACGTACGCAATTGCGTCACTTTGAACAATTTACACAGCTCTTTCATAACCCGGGACATAAAGGGTGTACCTTGGTCCGTAAGCAGTTCTTTACAAATACCCACCCGGCTAAAAACAAGAGATAGCTCTTTGGCTATGGTTTTGGCCGAGGTATTTCGGAGAGGGATCGCTTCTGGATAACGGGTGGCATAGTCCATTATAACTAATATGTACTGGTGCCCCCTAGCGGACTTGATTATAGGACCTACCAAATCCATTGCGATCCTCTCAAACGGGACCTCAATGATGGGTAGAGGGACCAGCGGGCTACGGAAATGTGGCATCGGGGCCGACCTCTGACACACAGGGCAGGAGGAACAATAATTTTCTATGTCCTTCATCACCCCAGGCCAATAGAATCTCTGTAATACCCTCTCTCGGGTTTTCTCTGTCCCCAGATGACCTCCAAGAATGTGCCCATGGGCCAACTCCAACACCAACTTCCTGTAAGGTTTGGGCACCACAAGCTGCTCAACGGTTTCTTCTGCCCTTTTTGCCACCCGATACAGTAGGTCCTTCTCTACGCTGAAGTATGGGTAAGTGCAGGTATTATCTGGGTTCACTAACTCGCCATCTATTTCCACTACGTTTTCCCGTGCCTTTATTAGGGCGGGGTCTTTTAACTGTTCTGTGGCAAAATTTTCCCTGTGAACCTCAAGATCAGAAAACTCCACAGACGGTAGGTTTTCGTCTGAGGAGGTGGGCTCCTCTCCAGTTTCTTGAGTCTCGCCTGCTAATACTGACAAGGGAAATTCTGGAGAGTCCTCACCACTCTCAGAGGAGTTCTGGCTATCACCTTCCTGGTACATAGGGGCACCAGTGGGGGGCTCAGGATCATCCCACAGTTCCCAGAACTTCGGAAAATCCCTTCCCACAATGGCATCATGCGGTAGTTGAGATACTAACCCCACTGGATGAGAGAGGGTACCTTTGGGGGTCTTGAAACACACTGTAGTCACTGGATACTCTCGGGTGTCCCCATGCACACAAATAACAGCTACCTTGCTATTCCCAGAGACCTCTGTTTTAACTAATTCAGCCTTTATCAGGGTCACAAGGCTACCTGAATCCAGTAATACCACAACATTTCTACCATTAATACACATTTTGCATAAATGTTTCTCAGTTCCCCGAATGGCAGTGCATGCGACTGTCGCACACAGCGACTGACGTCTGTCCGTCAGAAAGTCACATTGCATGGGTTCCTCCACAACCGGGCAATTTGCTGCAATATGTCCCGCTTGCCGGCAGCGGTAGCAAACAATCCTTTTGGCTGCCTCTTGAGCCCCCGACTTCCCAGGCTGTTCTCGCCAAACCATGGGCAGAGCTCCCACCCTCTCACTCTCTCCACCCTCACCCCTTGGAATCATCTTATCCGCCCCTGGGGATGGTCTGGTCTTAGGGTGGAAAGTCCGAGAGTCTCTGGAAGAGGCCGTCAGGTTCTCTGCAGCCAAGTATCTCTCTACACGATCCACAAGTTTACCGGCCGTTTCTGGGTCTCCATGGCTTACCCACTTTTGAATGGCGGTAGGAAGAGCTCTCAAGAAACGATCCATCACAACACGTTCCACAATCTCCGGTGCGGACAAAGTCTCTGGCTGTAGCCACTTCCTGCTCAGGTGAATGAGATCATACATTTGAGACCTGGGGGGTTTTCCAAGCTGGAAAGTCCAGTTATGCACACGCTGAGCCCGGACAGCCAGGGTGACACCCAGCCTTGCCAATATTTCAGCTTTTAGCATCACATAGTCTTTTGCTTGGTCAGGCTCTAGGTCATAGTAAGCTTTCTGCGATTCACCAGTTAACAGAGGAGCCACCAGTCCAGCCCACTGCTCCTCAGGCCACTTTTCTCTTTCAGCAGTCCTTTCAAATGTGGTCAAAAATACCTCTGGATCATCCTCTCCAGTCATTTTTGTCAATAAACGACTCACCCCAAAGGACGCGGTATTAGTGGGACGGCTTTCCTCACTGGTCTGCGGACGTTGCTGCATTACTGCTTCCATCTGTTGTTGTAGTCTCTGCTCTTGCTTCTGCAACAGGTCTATGAAGCGGGCCTCAGATTGCTGCTGGGCTTGTTGCTGGGCTGCGAAGCTCTGTTGTTGAGCTGCAAGGCTCTTTTGCAAACCTGCATTTGTCTGCTGTTGATTGGCATTTGCTAGAGCCAGCTGTTTCAGTATCTCCTCCATGCTGGCTTAAAAAAAAACTGCCACTGGTTCTCCACCAACTGTGAGGGGGTTAGCTCGGTAGCGGGTGTGTGTGACCCCCTGGATGGGCTCCCCACACAAAAACAGGCCCAGCAGACGGAGGTTGTGGTTTTCAAGATCAAAAGGTGCGGTTTATTTCTCTATTTACAGTGACAAAAAACACAGCAAAGCAAAAGGAAACATAAACAAAATAAACCCTGGTCAGCTTGACCTCTGACTAAACATGCAGGTTTCCTAACTAACAACTGGGATCAGCCTGGTGCTGTCCTAGTCCCTAAGTCCCTGGTTTAGTAAATGTCCAAACAAATAGCCACACAGGCTTTGTCTCACCGCACAGGGGTTCACTCTCCCTAGACAGTCCACACAGGTCTGGTTCCAGGCATGAGCAAACACCTAATGAAGCTGGGAGTTTTTATAGAGGCCTTAAACGAGCTGACAAGCTTCAGCTGGTCTCATCAACTCCCTGCCTGCACGACGCCCAGCACTCTCCCTAGAGGTATGAATCATCCATGAGCCCACTAGCCTCAGCTGGGCTTCATCAACTCTCTCCCTAGTTGTATAAGTCGGCATAAAGCCTGAATCTGGGAGAAATATACCTACCCCCCTGGATGCAACCAGGTGACTTTACCTTCCTGCTGTCACAATATATATATATATATATATATATATATATATATATATATATATATATATATAAATATATATATATATATATATATATATATATATATATATATTTATATTTATTTTTTTACTATTTTTGGGCAAGTGTTCCTTTGATAATAAAAAAAAATCAGGAGATATCTACAGATAAAACCTTGGTTTGAGAGTAACTTGGTTTGAGAGCGTTTTGCAAGACAAGCAACATTTTTTTATAAATTTTGACTTGATATACAAGCGATGTCTTGATATACAAGTAGTGTCAGTTCACGTCACAACTGAGTATAAAAGAGAAGAGTGGCGCCTCTAAGTGTAGCAATATGGTTACATTTAATGAAGGTACAACATTTAGCAACTCACATGGTTGATGATTAAAAGAGGCACATCTAAGTATGTAGGCACCTGGGGTAAAGCTGTCCACATAGACCGCCCCCCTCATTGACATCGTCCCTTCCACACTGCGCTCCACAAGCGGTTCAAGCCTCAGGCCTCGTACACACGACCGTTTTTCTCGTCCAAAACAGTCAAGAAAAGTGACGCAAGAGTTTTTTTGTCTAGAAAAACGTTTGTGTGTATGGTTTTACGACGAGAAAATTGCCGAGAATCTCGACGAGAAAATAGAGAACCTGCTCTCTATTTTCTCGTCAGGATTCCAGATTTCCTCGTCGTGTTTCTCGTCGGCCTGTTTTGTGACGAGAAAATGGTTCGTGTGTATGCTTTTACGACTCTTCCAAAAGCGCGCATGCTCACAAGAAACTATGAGACGGGAGCGCATCTTCTGGTAAAACAAGCCTTCGTAATGGAGAGAGCATATTCGTCACGCTCAAAAATATTTCATCGTTTAAATGTTCTGCATTGAAATCTTCGTTAGAATGTTACATTAATCAAAACGAGTGACCTTCTTTTACTGCTGATATTCACACAGAGTTATGCCTTATTTTTAACCTTTTTCATGCTGCTCTTTATAAGATTTATGTGTATTATATCGTGCAAGTTTTTAAGAATAATTTAAATGGTTAGATTTTTCAAAATGATGTTAATTATAATTTCACAATGTTTTGATAGTGATCTCCCATTTAATTTTGGAATCTATATTATTTAAATTTCCCACCATGTTTTTGTGCTAATCAGATTTAGTTATTCTTTTGGGGGGGATGATATCTGTGCCTTTTATTGTCAGTCAAATGTATCTGCTTACTCCAAAGCTTGATTTTGTTTATTTAAAAATACACATAGTCAAGTATGAACTTAAACAAAAATCACATTTATTCATGTTTATAAATTAAATAAAGAGAAGGCAGCGCTGGAGAAGCTGCTGCCATTTGTGCATCCCAGGGACCCCAGAGCACACAGCAACCCTGTGTCGACACTAAAATTGGGAGCTTGAGAAGGCCAACATTTCTGAACACAATCTGATGCTGGCCTCCCAGAGGTCAGGAACAGCAGCAGGTGATATATATGTCCCAAGTGTGTGGTACTACAACAGGCTGCCTTCTGTCCGACCACAATGAAGCAAGGCCATCACTTCCTCTTCTTCCTGGCAACCTTCCCTGCAGCCTTTCCTGAAGCCTTCCCTGCAGCCTTCCTTCTTCGTTTGGCTGGAGGCTGGCCCACTGGAGGGGTACTCCTGTCAGGAGGAGGAGGTGGAGGTGTAGCAGAAGGGGGTGGGGCAGAAGAAGAAGGTGGAGGTGTAGCAGAAGGGGGTGGGGCAGAAGAAGAAGGTGGAGGTGTAGCAGAAGGGGGTGGGGCAGAAGGTGGAGGTGTAGCAGAAGGGGGTGGGGCAGAAGAAGAAGGTGGAGGTGTAGCAGAAGGGGGTGGGGCAGAAGGTGGAGGTGTAGCAGAAGGGGTGGGGCAGAAGGTGGAGGTGTAGCAGAAGGGGGTGGGGCAGAAGGTGGAGGTGTAGCAGAAGGGGGTGGGGCAGAAGGTGGAGGTGTAGCAGAAGGGGGTGGGGCAGAAGGTGGAGGTGTAGCAGAAGGGGGTGGGGCAGAAGGTGGAGGTGTAGCAGAAGGGGGTGGGCAGAAGAAGAAGGTGGAGGTGTAGCAGAAGGGGGTGGGGCAGAAGAAGAAGGTGGAGGTGGAGGTTGAGGTTGGGTCAGTTGGGCCACCTCACATATGGCGGTATTGGGTGTAATTTTCTCCATCACCCCTTTGTTGAGCAAGGTGATGAGCAGGGGCTCGCATAGGAGGCGTTGCTCCATGCTCATCACCTTGAACTTAGCCTCCACTAGGCCGGCAATGGCCTCTTCAGGGGATGTGGGCTCCTTGAGGGTGGCATGGGCCTCTTTAATAAGGGCCATTGCTGCCTCACTGGTGGTCCTGTCCCTCCTGCCTCTTTTGGGAAGCACCTGGGATCTGGTGCTTCTCCTTTGCCCTGCCACCTCCTGTCTGCCACTGGGCCCTGCCACCTCCTGTCTGCCACTGGGCCCTGCCACCTCCTGGCTGGCACTGGGCCCTGCCACCTCCTGGCTGCCACTGGGCCCTTCCTCCTCCTGCCTGACAGTTTCCAGACCCTCCTCCTGGCTGATTTCATCCTGTGTATGAAAAAGGAACATAGTTTAATATGTTGGTTTAATCTTTGCATCAAACTTTGTAATCCTGATTGAAGCAATTAGAATGTAAATGCATAAATCCTTGCTTTAAATTTACCACTACATCAGATTGACTATTTAGCACCCAATTAAGTGCAGAATAATGTCTACAGATCTTGGTTTCACTTGTGGAATACAAAATAATGTATGTTTCTCATCCTGACATATTTGTCAAACATTAATTTTATCCCAATACATTTTCAGTTAATACTATACCTGGCTCCAGATGGCCAAATCAGGATCATCCAGGATGGCTGCCTCCTCTTGCTCCAGAGAAGGCTCAGGTTGGCTGCAGGGAAGTCTGGGGGGAAGACTGGAGAGTGATGGCCTTGTGTCAATGTGGTCATCCAGGAAGGACATCCTGTTGTAGTACCACAAAATCGGGACATAAACATCATCTGCTGCTGCTCCTGACCTCTGAGAAGCCAGCACCTTAGAGCGTTCAGTCCTGTAGGTACCTCTCAAGCTCCCAATTTTAGTGTCCACTTGTTTTGCTGTGGCTGTGGGCACCTTGGTATGCACAAATGGGAGCAGCTTCTCCAGCGCTGCTTTTCTCACCCCTTTTTTTTATGGATGGGGTTTTTCGTCTCCCACAGAGTCGGCAGCTCCCTTACCCGGTCAATAAATTCCGCCAGGAACTCTTTGTCGCTAATAAAGACATTCATATTGTATCTGCAAGTTAAATAAATTATATTTAACTAATGTGAGGCAAACAGTCTAACCTCCTTAACATCCTAGTCACCATATATATCCTCCAACAATCTCAAGACAGTATAGGCCAACAATTTGTACAAGTCACAAAATCACATACCTTCGTTCGCACGTCCGTCACTTGAACTCCTCTCTCCGCACACCGAACGTACTATAGTCACATGTGTGTTTGCTATATACACACCACGCATGCGTCAAAATTCGAACACGTCGCTCCGCACACGTCGCCCGCCCATGACGTTCTAACTAACATCTTTTCCCCGCCCCTTCTCTTTCGGCGCGCAGACAGATATGGCGGAATTACAGCAGGTGTCTGATAATTCTGCAACTAACGAGGAGACAAGCCCGGAGACCGAGGACACGTCACGATCAAGGAGGAGATTCAAGGCATCGAATATGTCTTTGGCGGAGATGGCGGAGATGGTGGACATCTTGGTCAAGGCTGATTATGATGCCAAGCATGGGCCGTATAGCAAACCAAATAGAAGGAAGGCCAAAATCCTCACTAAAGTTGTGAAGAGTCTGAGGGCGAAGTTCGGGGTGAAACGCTCAAATGAGCAGCTCAGAAAGAGGTGGTCAGACCTCAAACTGAGGGAGCCAGACCAGTTGAGGAGCAAAAAGAGGATGCTCGCTAAAAGTAAGTAAAATGTCGACTTTTCTGCTATTAATCTTTTTATAAACTGACATGTTTTTTTTTTTCTCTCATATTGGACTCCCTTCCAAAATGTAATATTTTGAACTTGGTTGGGCACAGTAATCGTTCGTTACGTTACCGACACTTCGTTCGGCCACTATCCGCGGTTTTGGCTTATTTTAGAGCCACAAAAGTAATTAGACATCTGCCATTTTTGATCAACTATTGTGGATAATTTTTTAGTCTAGATGATGTGTTTGTAAAGAGAATGAAATGCAAACTTTTATCAGTGTAAAGGAGAGGACACTCAGCAGCTGCTTCCACATCTGTACTTTGGAGCACTATAGTGTGGGCCACCAGACCCGCCTTTTTTGGGTGTCCCACACAGGTGCATCAGAGAATTTTTGTGGTGCCTCCATGTCAAAAAAATTACATCCAAATGTGAATACTAAACATATTTGGGGGCATAAATAATGCATTCTTCTTTAAATTCCGCACAAACACACACTTGTACCCCACTTCCAAGCAATTTAGCCTGTTTTTATTTTAACAATGAGATTTACAGTGTGATAAATAGACCTTTGGTTTTATTCTCATAGGGGAGAGAAGACTGGGAGGAGGACACTCCAGGGAGCACATGCACCCTACAACTTCCAAGCAACCCCAAACTCCCAAAGACCCACAACCGAAAGATGTGCAGGAAGTTGAGGTGGAGGAAGGAGAAGTGCAGGAAGGAGAGGTGGATGACGTTGTGGATCTGGTCACCACAACAGGTCAGTATCTGTCACCACAGCTTCAGGTAAGAGAGGTAGGCCTGCAGAGTTATAATACATTTTTTTTTTGGTTTTTAGGGGATGTAAATGTTGTGAAGGATAGTACACGGTTCTCTGCTGACAGTGCCCTCCGCCTCATCCAGCAAGTGATGGAATGTAGCACGGAACTGGACCTAATTAAACAAAGAATCCATGTGATGGAACAAACATTTAAAGACATTCTCGATGTTTTGGGGAGAATTCAATAAGCCATCCAAACACATTTGTTTTTACATGTTTGTTTGTGTAATTTTTTGAATTTTTTTGACTATCAAACCAGCCAAAAATTGAATATGCACACAGTGTGTCAACATGTGCTATCTGCCATCAGGGGATATCCATGTACGTCTTTTGTGGGTGCAACCCCTTCCTCGTATCAAAAGTCGGTGAACTGAGGAAGGGGATGCACCCCCAAAACACGTCCATTGATCACCCCTGATGGCAGATAGCACATGTTGACAATAGGGATCAGGATTGTAAACTTCCTAGATGAAAAAAAACCCAAATGTGTGCATATTCAATTTTTGGCTGGGCAAGGGGTGGCAGGACCCCATATTAGGACGGGCACATAGAGACATAGTTTGTGTAAGTGAATGTCTCCGATTGCTCAGAGGTATCCAATGTTGTAATTTTTGAAATGCAACTGTTATTTTTGTATTTTCATAAGCAAAAAATTGCCGGGTTGGGGCCAGGCCAACCCCAAAGTAAAAAAAAAAAAAAAAAGGAAGAGAATGTGCACAGAGTAAAATATTTGACCACAAACAACGTGTAGCTTCTTTTTATAATACCCTCTAAGCTTATTTGGTTCTTTTGTAAGGTTACATAGTGAAATGGTTGTTATTTACTAAAGTAAAATACACTTGCCACTACAAATGCACAAAGACAAACTAGGAGACAGGAAAGAACAAATAATTAAAGGTTTAAACAAGCTTTTTATTGGGATACTTAGACATAGGCTGGCATAGGAATTGCCCCCCTACCCGTGAAATACTCCATGTATTTGTCCCGAACCTCACGGGCATTTTGGGGGGGCAAGCCAAGACGGGCAGTTTCCAGGCCCGGAAGGGGATTTGCAGGGGAAAGTCCAGCCTCTGGCAAAACTGAGGCCATATATGAATTAGATTTGCGGCAAAGAAAATTGTGTAGCACACAGCAGCATAACACTACATAGTTTATTTTGTAGTCCGCCAAGTGGATGGAAGTCATAAAAAGGCGGAACCGGCTGGCCATTATGCCGAAGGCATTTTCAACGACTCTTCGGCCCCTGGCCAGCCGGTAATTGAACACCCTCTTCTCTGGGGTCAGGGTCCTCTGTGGAAATGGCCTCATAAGATGCCGTCCGAGTCCGAAGGCTTCATCAGCCAAAAAAACAAAGGGGAGTCCTTCAATATTCCCTGCATCCGGTGGCAATGCAAGGTCGTCACTCTGGAGACGGAGGGCAAACTCCGTCTGGATGAAGGATCCCCCATCGGACATCCGGCCATTCTTCCCTACATCAACATAGAGGAATTCATACCGTGCTGACACCACCGCCATCAGCACAATGCTATGAAACCCCTTGTAGTTGTAGTAGTAGGACCCAGAACGGGGTGGCGGCACGATGCGGACGTGCTTCCCGTCTATGGCACCACCGCAGTTGGGGAAGTCCCACCGCGTGGCAAACTCCGATGCCACAGTCTGCCATTCCTGTGGCGTGGAAGGAAGCTGTGGAGTGAAACAAGATGAAATAATATTAGAAAAACAAAGTCATACATTACAAGGAAATTCTATCCCAAAAAATTAGAGGCCAACATCAATCAAATTATACGTTTATTAAGGTGTGTAAAAAAAGGATAATGGAAGGCTCATTTATCATATTCATCACCCCCTCTGATGGGCCATTACTAAATTATTTTGGGGGGGGGAGATGTGTTTGGCCACAGGATAGCATTGCAGTGGCGGTGCGTCCAGAGTGGGCGCTGGAGCACTGCCCCCTCTCTCCTGTGCCCATCACTCAGAACAATACATAGGTTCATGCGTTGCATGAACCTATGTATTGTCTATGCCGCACACTATTCAGGTGGATGGCCTCTTGTAAAGCGACCGACATATGAATCATTGCGGCATTTAGGGGGTTAAAATTGCATAGCAGAAACAGGTAGTAAAATAGTCTTGCAAATTACAACCTGAGGGATGTAATTGGCTTCCTAAAAGAAAAATCGGGGACGCAGGGGGGGGGGGGGCATTCCTTGGGTAAACACTGACAGGCTGCTCTGCCAATCATGTTCACCAAGTCTGTTTAATGGTAACATGATTGGCTGGTGCAACATGAAGGGAAGGAGAAGACATCAAGGACAGAAGAAGGATGGCGCTGACCACAAGAAGGTAAGTGCAGGGCTGGGGGTAAACTGGCTGCATTAGAGGGGACTAAATGGCTGCATTTGAGGGAACAAAATGGCTGCATTGGAGGAGTCAACTGGGGGCGTTTAATAGGCACCAGAGCAAAAAAGGAGGAAGTTTATTTCCTAAATTGGGGTTTGAACCCCCAAACATTTGGAGCAACAGGCGCCCCTGCTGGAAAAGTTAGTGAAGGGAAATATTTATGGAGGAGAAAAAAGGGGCAATCTAAAGCTTCCAACATGCATGGGGACAAAGGGGACATTCTCAGCATATTACAATCATGGTAATTAGGGAAGGATGAAAGAAATACAATACATTAGCATACATGTAATACATAAAATGTGATGTTAAGGGAGCAAACTTACCCTAATATAGTCCTCCTGCAGGACTTGGATGATGGCAGAACAGGTGTCTGGGATTATGAGGCCCAGAGCCTGGGGGGAGATGCCTGTGGTGAACTTCAAGTCCTGAAGACTTCTCCCTGTCGCCAGGTAACGCAACGTGGCGATGAGCCTCTGCTCAGCACTGATGGCTTCCCGCATAACGGTGTCCTTCCTGGTAATATAGGGGGACACCAAAGCCAACAGTTCCTGAAAAACGGGGTCAGACATCCTCAGAAAATTCCTGTAGTCCTCAGGATTATTCTCGACGATCTCCCACAGCAGAGGCATGTGGCAGAATTGGTCCCGCTGGAGCAACCAATTCTTGGTCCATGAACTCCTCCACACACCATTCATGGACTGGTCTTGGTCCAAAACAAGCAGACCAACACCAAGCGCACGCACAGCACGAACTCGACGACGAGAACGTCCAGGCGACATGGCTAGGAAACGGTCTTCTAATCAGAACGTACAGAACAGAACGCACTTTAGAACAGCAAGGCCTATGAATAACGAACTGAAAATCAGAAACGAACAGGCAAGAAAGCACTGTAAAACAGATACGACCTGCCTAGACGCCCTGAAAGTCAAGATACGAACCCACAAGCACAAACTGAACGGCAGAAAACGATCTGAAAAGTACGAAGCCTGAAAAGCGCGAATCGTCTCTTCCCAAACTTTTACTTCACACGCGGTAACACGAGATCAGCAAAAGCAGCCCAAGGGGTGGCGCCAAGAAAAAAGATCTTCCCCTTTATAGTGCCGTCGTACGTGCTGGACGTGAGCGCGGAGAACAACGAGGAAATTGGGAAATGACAGTGTGTACGCATAGAAAGCTTGACGAGAAAATCGACAAGCTTAACAAGAATCTCGTCGAAAAAAACGACATGTTTTTTACGACGAGAAACTCGGTCGTGTGTACGAGGGCTCACTTTCAGATCGCTCTACTGCAGGGTAGTCTTCCCGGTTCCGATTGCAGATTGACAGCAGTGAGAGCCGGCGGTGCGGAGGATGGTCTGTGTGGACAGCTTTACCCCAGGTCTGATGAAGGAACGCTTGCTCCGAAAACGCTTACCCATTGGTTTCCAGCTACTCGGATCTTATTGGTCCTCTAACCACCTGGAACACTACCGCAAGTCACGGCCTGCCAATACCCGGAAGTCGATTTAGAGACACGGTTTACAGCATGGTTCATCGCCCGCTGTGGATCCCCCTCATCCTGCCTTTCCTGTACTAGCAGAAGTGCGGTACAGCTACACACCGGCTTTCAGCAGCGCCATCTGGTCTGCGCCACCGCTTCCCTACAGATAAGACTTGTCTGTCTACATGCTCATTTTTTACATCATGTTTGTGAGTACATACATGCTCCCCCCCATTTTTAATATTACATTTTATTGATAATACTGCACTTAGAGTGGCGCTTTTGTGCTTCTCCCCACATTACCCCGGATGCCTGCATACTTAGATGTGTCTCTTTTAATCATCAACCATGCGAGTTGCTAAATGTTGTACCTTCATTAAATGTAACCATATTGCTACACTTAGAGGCGCCTCTCTTCTCTTTTATACTCTGTAGCTCCTGCTGGATTTTTCTTCTAATCCCCTTGTGGAGGCTTCCATTTGTGGATGGACATTTGTTACCTGTTGTTACCTGTTTCAGCCTTCCAATGCTGTTTACTGCAAAGGCCAGCTATAGATAGGGGGGTTGGGCAAGTTTGTTTTTCACCTTGGTGTTTGTATTGGTCCAGCAACGCACCAACTCCTTTGCAGCCATTGTGCTACATGCTGGGTGTTTGGTGTGCTCCTGTACCTTTAAGGAGGGGTGGCTCCCCTTCAGTCCACCTGTCCTCATCTATCCATCAGAATGCATGTGCCTCCATTGTGGGGACACTCATAGGTTAGTGTAGGACCACAGGTTACAGGGTGGCTTAACGTGGCTCTGTGGCTCACGCATGCGTTTGTAAATGCGTGTGGACAAAACCCCTGTTTTTAACGCATACTGTTAGACAGGTTAATTGGTTGTCTGCGAGCTGGTCGGTAAGTAGGCTTGGTTTTTTCCTGGGCATTCCCCAGGCCTTGTTGTTACCTGTTTCAGCCAATGCTGCTTACTGCAAAGGCCAGCTATAGATGGGGCGGTGGACAAGTTTGTTTTTATGGTTACGCAACCTTATAACCATAACCACATTGCTATAATCTTTTTTTTTTATATTGACTATAAACTGAAAGACCTATAAATGGTTATGGAACGAATCATTGGAGTTTCCATTATTTCTTATGGGGAAATTTGCTTTGATATAAGAGTGCTTTGGATTACAAGCATGTTTCCAGAACTAATTATGCTCGCAATCCAAGGTTTTACTGTATTACCATTTACCACCAAATGAAAGCACAATTTGTACTGAGAAAACAAGGTATAATCCACATAGTAGTTGTGGTGATACGATTTTACTAACACATGTTAAAGTTGCAAAATTGGGCTTAGGCATTAAGATTTGTTTTACCCTTAGGCGCAAAGGGGTTAAAGATGTCCATCCTTCTCAAATTAGAGATTTGTACTAAGAGCTGGTTCACACCAGGTACATATTTTATTCTACATCAAAAACGCATAAACAGTGTTTAACATGCATTCCAATGGCCCAAGTTTATACCAGTGCAGTCAATAAAAGTAGATCAAATTTTTTCTGTATGGAACGCATTTAGAACACAGCAAAACACACCAAAAATGCATCAAAAACTTCCATGCACAAAAGAACTAGGCATGTGCATTTCGTTTCGTTCCGAATCGAAATTCGGACGAATTTTCATTATTCGGACATTCGGATGCATCCGAATTAACGAATTACAATGCTAACGAATTCAACTGAATCCGAAATAACGTTTCGAATCGAAAAACCACGGACGAAATTCGAATCGAATAAAAAAAAAAATTTGAATTGAATTCGAAAAAAATTCTAGTTGAATCGAATTTGAAAACAATTAGAATAGAATCGAAAATATTGGAAAGAATCGAATAGAAAAACAATAGAACAGAATAGAATAAAATACAATATATGTATTATATTTTATTCTATCCTGTTCTATTTTTTTTCTAGTCTATTTTCTATTTCTATTCTAAACTTTTCTAATTGGAATTCGAAAAATCGGTCGCATTCGAAAATACGGTAGAAATATTATCGAATTTGGGTGAAATATTAACGAATGCGGATGAAATATTATCAAATCCGGTAGAAATATTTTCGAATTCGGTTGAAATATTTTCTAATGCGACCAATTTTTCGAATTCGGTCGAAAACTAAACGAAATCCGAAAACGAATTTAACAAATTTAACGGATCGAACTAAACTAAATTAATTAATTAACTAATTAAAACGAAACAAAACTAAACAAATTTTTTCCCTTTGCACATGTCTAAAAAGAACATCCAGAACACAAATATTGTGGGATGAACTGGCCCTTAAAAGATGTCTGTTCAAGAAAATAAATGGTATGTATATATGTGTAACACACGGACCTTTTTCTCACCTGGCTCACTTGTAAGACAAGGCACACCATGCTATATGCCCGTACCCTCCTATCTGAAGAGGTTAAGCGGTGTTCACAATTGTTGGGTTCCGCAGCGAGTTACATCCTCTAGGCTGGTTCCTTTCCCTAGAGTGTAGGGAAAAGTCTGTTGCTGGTGTATCAATAAGGCCAATGTCCAGACAAGGTTAAACCTTAATAGCTAAAGGTTTATTTTCTCTTTGCTTGAAACCGGACAGGAAAGTTGAAGGTGAGGAATAGAATAACAGGGAGGTAGGTTCAGGCACTTAGTATCACCACTCAATCCCAAGTGGACTCTGCTCACCCAGATAGTTCCCTCTCACGGTCCTAGCAGCCGAAGTGATGCACGAACTTTACTTTACTGTCCTAGGGATACGATCGGAACCCATTTGCCTAGTTCCAAACTTCCCAGCACTTGTAGCGTAAGGACCTAGGTGCCAGTTGAAGCACGCTACAAGGCCTGTGACGGACTTGTGGAATCCCTCTGTAGGTGACCAGGCCTCATCCGAGGCGGTGACTTCCTTCACCGGTAACCCTGGCTCCCTCTCCAGAACGGGTCACCCTCGAGTGCCCTGGAATTCCTCTTTAGATGGTAGGCCAGCTAAAGGTGCTGGGCCTACATGAAAAGTTGCAGCCCCAGGCTAAAGGTGCCTGAGACAGATCCTCCCCTGCGCACTCCCATGGCCTCGAGGGCCACGAGATGCAGGCAGTACTGCTCCTCAGTACCCCTCTTTCTCTCTCCCCCTCTAAGATGGCATCTGCCCATTATGTATCCTCTCCCAGCATGCACAGTGGGCCGACCACGCCCCCCGTACAGCTGCCTGGAGAGGACACCCAAAGGTACAGTAATGTCACCAGCTGTTCACCCCTGACCTGTTATGGCAGCGCCACCCACAGGCCACAGGGAACTGTACACCAGCAACACCACTTGGCAAAAGCAGAAGAACAAAACCTAACAATTGAAGCGATCTGGGTTTGGCTTCTAAACCAGATCAACCCCTAAATTTAGGTACCTAGCTCCCCTGAAAATAAAGGGGTGCTACATACACCCCCCTCTAAAATAGACACTGTCCCCAGTGTCTGAAATAAACTCAGACCCTCTCACGCCTGAGCAGGTAAGAATTTATTCCGGAACCTATGTACAAATTTGAAATTTGTGCCTGAACCAAAATATTGGGAAGGGACAAGAAGAAAAGAGCAAAGGAACGAAGAGTACAAAATTTTAGACATCCCATTCTCAATGTCATATTTACAACACAAAAAAACACATCATCAATTCCACCCCCCTCTAACTGACTACTCCACCCATTCTCCGGCGGTTGCTAGTAGTTTCACCTGCAGAGGGAGACAAAAACAACATACATATGCAATAAACCATCCTATCTATGCTCTATGTATGAGAAGTGAGCTATCTCCCCTGATGAAGATAACTTCCTTCACTAAGAACTACACATACTAAGCCTAGTATATGCTATAAGACTATACTTCAAATGAGAGGCCACGAAAAGTTCTGCAGATCACTACCATCTAGTGGCAGCGCAAAGTCATTACCACTAATTCTTGTTCCAATAGAAATGCCTGCCAGGAATCAGGCACCTCTCCACTTGGACACAGCGGGTCTCCAACTTTGGCCCTAACTTATCTACCCCAAAGTTCAGTTCTTTGTTACGCTGCAGATGGAGCGAAAACAAACAGCAACAGCTCTCCTTATCCTCAGCCGAGTAGATTAGCCCAAATAATGGAGGGCAAAGTTATTTAAAGTTCCAGAGCAATCTCCAGAGTAGGCAACCAAAAAAAAAAAAAAACAAGTTCCCACTCTAGAGGTAGTAGTGAGGATCCGGCAAGATAAGAAGTTTCCACTTTGCATTAAAAGTCTCAATAGAGTACACAGCATCTTCTCGCTCTTTATTGCAAATTACCACTCGGTCTGCGTGTATGTGCTGACCATAAGTCCATTCTTGCCGACATCCCTTGAAACGGTCTGCCTTAGCAGCTGAACACACAAAGTATCTGCGGGTTGCCGGTACTTTCAAGTAGTCCCACACAAAGTCAGCATACCACCTTTCACGGTAAACCTCAATTTCAAAGAGAAGCTCCCTAGGAACATAGGGATATTCCCAGCCGTATTCAGTGGCCACTTTCTGGTTAAGAAGACGTTGCAACCTAGAAATAGGCGGAAGGGTTGCGCGGTCTCCTCTACCAGGCAGGACAATTGCATCAGGAGATCTAGGCACTTTCACTGCCTCAAGCTTCGGCAAAGGTGCCTGCAGAGGTACACGTCCAGCGGTAGTAGCAGGCGCTGGTGATGCGGGAACGGGCAGTGTAGGTGTAGGAACAATTCCTTCCTCATGTGCAGGGGCCTCCACCCGGGGTGTAGTTTCCCCAGAGTCCATGGGTGATCCCTCTCTAGTGTCTCGGGGCGACGGTAAGGGAATTCTGTCCCAACCCTTCTTGATGAACAACTCATCCACCTCGAAATCATCCCCCATGTCGGAGGACGAGTCCAGGTCGGAAGTATTACACTCCTCCTCTGGCAGATAGTTCCTAGTGGGCACGGACATTCTGCCTTCTGAGGATAAAAGTTCCCGTGGGCTGGCTGTCCACCCATCCCTGTTATGGGGTACGAGTATCTCTCCCTTCCCCGGCGAACTTGTAACAGTTCCTCCAGCCTCCTTACCGTCCTCTCTCCTAGAGATCCCTCCGGGTTGGAGCTCCGGTTCGGGTAGGCGCTGGGGTGGACCGCGGCCGCGGGAGGCCTTCATGTAGCCCACCTACCTTTTAGCAGGCGGGATAGACGTCTCGGTAGTGACGGAGGCAGCATCCGCTGTAACATCCGTCACTGGCTCTGCGGTGGCTGGAACTTCATCTTCCACGTTCACTGCAGCCGTAGTGATGCGCGTGGGCCCGGCCACGGGGGCGTGTTTCCCTTCCTCAGAAGTAACCATTCCCGTAAGGAAGCTGACCTGGAAAATTCGGGGTGATTCGGTGGGTTGTTCCACTTCAAATAAGAACTCTCCACAGGTCAGGCATCTTCCGAATGGCCGTATCTGCACGGCCAATCCCTATACTTTGTCTTTAAAGTGGAACTCCAAGCAAATGGCTAAAGCAGTTAAAAAACATATACAGGTACGTTGATTGTTTTAGTTGCCAGCAATTCATAATACCCACTTCCACTAGTCAGTAAGGTCACTCTTCTCCTTTCTGGTTTACTATTACTAATTGTTTGGTCAATTTTACTGCTTCAGTTCCTACTAAATTGACAAAGGATATGATGCTGATTCACTGTCCAACAAAGAGGTTGGAAATGGAGAGGTAACATAGGCAGTTGAGTTTGCTGATCTAGGAAAATGAATTGCTTAATCAGGTTCTTTGGATTATATTTTTCACAGATTTGCTGATGAAATTCATCAAATGAGACCCAAACAATTCTTCTAAAGATTCAACCGGATTGCTGTTCATTTTCTACCAACATTCACCGTATTTACTATGCAGTTAGCTGATCGGCATATGTTGCATAATCAAATCTTGTCAAGTCGAATAGTGAAAGTACAGTAGACATATATTCAGTTAGTTTGAAGAATCTTTTTCTGAATCTTCATAAATCTGATAAATCTGTTGGTATTGAATCTCTTTACCTTCTGTCAAATTCGATTTCCCAATTCCTGCCTTGCTGTTGCATTATACTGGGCAACAAGATATGCTGGTGCTGCTGATGTTGCTTTATTCAGCTTCTCCTCATCTGGCTGCAAGTAATGTTTGGTTTGCCAGATTATGCAGCATGGCACAGAACATAACAAGATCTGTGACTTTGGATAGCAGTATAATGGATTTGTGCCTGTCAAGCACAGGCAGCAGAACTTTGACTTTAGGAGGCCAACGCATCGCTCTATGGCAGATCTTGTCTTTTGGTGTGACCAATTTTAGTGTTCTTCAAGTGTTGAGGTGTTACTAACGGGTGTCATATGCCACATACATATAACATACTCTACTTACATACATAAAACATTTTGGGAGGTCAATATGAAAATATGAAAATAGATTAGAATAATGAAAAGAATATGCTCCTATGTTTTGATTAGATAGGGTGCACTCTTTACTTTTCTCTACCCTTCTTTTCCTCCTTTTTTCTTGGTTTTTCTTCTTTTCTCTCCCATTTGTTCCTGACTGATGGATGAACTTTTGCCATTGTTCGCCTCTTTATTAATAGTCCATAAATGTTGAAGGGGCATTAAGAACACATTATCCAGGAGTATAGTACATTATGAGAAGGCATTGATGCACATTAAACGAAAATGGTTTGTATACTTTGGGTTACCGTACTTGTGATGTAAAAATACAAATAGAGGAGAGGAGCAAGGGCAAAAGTAACCCCAGTCTGTCTTCTCCACACTTACATGCTATTGAGTTGGGAGAGTGAGCTCAGACATCTTTATGTAAGGGTTTTTGTGAGCAAATGTTTTTTTAGAGGTGTACCTCTGTGTAACAGCATCTGAGTACTGGCTGCTTCATCATAAGTGCCTCATGGATATTTATACAACCTTAGCCAAGGGTTGGTTGTCTTTCCACAATGATCGGGTTACACAATGAGCGGGAATATCTATCTTGTTAATACATTTACAAAAGCTGCCAATATGTGGAAATTTTGGACTGCTATGGCATTGGTTTGGGTATGTCATGCGTCATGATGGTCAGGGAGTAACTGGAAAAATAAATACAGGATTGACTAATTACTGCTTTCATTAGTGAGTTTCAAGCGAGTGCTCATTTTGAAAGGCATAGTACCAATAAGCAAAATACAGTTACCCACAAGCCAGTCCACTGGGATTGCTCCTTAATTTCATTGCTAGGCCAGACATACCAAAATGGACCCATCCAGGAAAGCTAGAGCTGACTCTGAGACTATGCATACACGCATCACATATGATTTGAACATTTAGTGAATAGAAGTGTAGTGACCTCACCCCTTTCCTCCCGTCTCTTTGGCTCACTCATGAGAGGAAAAAACGCAAGGTGCCACCTGGTTTGCAGAGGTTAAGCACATTTGTTTCACCTACGGGTCTTGCAGTGAAGTTCTCCTCAAAGTTGGTTTCTGTCCTCAGTGTGCAAGGACAGAGTCTCTATATCCCAAGTAACTCCAAGGTCCACACAAGTATATCACTGCAATGTAGAGCTTTATTTTCTTTGCACAAAGAGAGAAAGGTGTTAGAAGGATAGACAGCATGCAGGCACTTCTGGCTTCGTCGCCACTCAGTCCCGAGTGGGTATAGCTCACCCGGATAGCCACCTATGGTGCTAGCAGCCGGCGTGCAGCTCGAACAGTCAATCTAGATCCCTAATAGATGCGTCTAGGAGATCCTCTACCACGGGATCTATAGTGTCCCAAACCTCCTGATGGTCCAGATTGTTAGGCCCCTGGGTTCCGGATGGATGACATCCCCCTGGAGAGTTACTGGGCCCCTTCCTTCACTGTGATGGCTCACCAGCCCTTCGGAACGGTCCTCCCCCAGCCTCCTCATCCAGAAACGGGTCTCCTTGCAAGGCAGCACCCTGAGATTCTTCCTTCCAAAGCGGGCTCCAGCTAAAGGTGCTGGGCCCAGGGCTGAAGTTGCAGTCCCAGAACTAAAGGTGCCTGGGACTGAGGCGTACGTGGCCCCATGGCCTGGAAGGCCACGCACTCAACTCCCGAACCCGCAGGTTCCCTCGGGTACAGGTCCCCGGATCACTCTTCCTCTCAACAATGGCGTCCGCCCCTTTTGTATCCTCTCCCAGCGTGCACAGCAGGCCGACTCCGCCCACCGCACGGCTGCCGACAGAGGACACCAAATCGCCACTCCAACACCTGTGGTTCAACCCCGAGTACAAGTGACAGTGCCACCCATACTACCCAGGGGAACTGCAAGCCAGGTGAAGCAGCAGCAAGGCAGAGTCCAGTAATTGAAAGACTTGAGCTAACTATCACTCAAGTCCCCCCTAAATTTGGCATAACATAACCTCAATTTAGGACCCCCGCTACATACTCCCCTCTCTTAAGGAGACACTGTCCCCAGTGTCTGGAGACAAATTTGCACACTCAATCCTGAGCAGGCGCAAACGTATCCTCAGAACTATTTACAAAAACCCGAAAAATGGGGAAAAAAAACAAACAGTCCTTCAAAAAAAGTAAAAAAGTCTCTGGGGATAGAATCAGCACAGCAGTTCAAGCCATTTTTCGCCAAAGCAGGGAAAAAGAAAGAAAACAAGTCCCACTTTAAAGATAAAACCATGGGTCAGGTAAAGTCAGAGACTTCCAGTCTTTATCCAGAGTCTCAATGGAGTAGGTCACATTATTTCTGTCCTTACTGCAGATCACGACCCGATCCGCATGTATGTGGCGACCAAGAGACCAGTCTTTTCGGCAGCCTTTATATCTTCCAGTCATCACTGCTGAACAACTGAGGTATCTGTGGCTTTTCTTCACCTCCAAGTGATCCCAAATAAAGTCACTATACCACCGCTCTCGGGAGGCTTCGATCTTAAACAATAAATCCTTTGGGACGTATGGGTACTCCCACCCGTACTCTGCAGCAACCTTCTGGCTCAGTAGCCGCTGTAGACGAGCCAAAGGCGGCATGGTTGCCCGATCTCCAGCTCCTGGCAGAACGATAGCGCCCAGAGATCTTCTGGGGTGTACAGGCTCCAACTGTGGCATGGGAGACCTCAATGGTGGACGGGCCTCCAGCACAGCAGGCACAGTAGACACCAGAACGTGAGGAGCGGGCATGGGAACGATTTCTCCAGCATTAACAGGGGCTTCCACCCGGGATGTAGTATCCCCAGAGTCCATGGGCGATCCCTTTGCATTACGAGGAGAAGTTAAAGAAATTTTGTCCCATCCCTTTTTGACAAACAGTTCATCAATTTCCCCATCATCCCCTATGTCAGAGGAAGAATCCAAGTCCGAAGAGTCCCACATCTCAGCTGGCAGACAAAGTCTTGTGGACACAGCATCAACTTCCAAAAGTCTCTTTGGGTCAGGCACCCAAGCATCCCTAATCGAACGGACACTGACCTTTGTTTCTTTCCCCGGCCGGCCTCGACCTGCTGCTGCCGTGGATCGCTCTGAATTTCCTCCGGCTGGACAATCCAAGTCAGGCTGGCGCTGGAATGGGCCTCCACCACGGCTGCGGGAAGCCTTCACTAGTCCTACCTTCCTTTTTGCAGGTGAAAGGGAGGGCTCCGTTGCAACAGAGGCAGTGTCTGCAGGGTTCTCCACCTCAAGTTCCTCTACGGCCGGAACCTCGGCCTTTACATTTGCCACCTCCGCGGGACTGTGCTGGGGTAGGGCGGTTAACACACGCACTTCCTGCTCAGGAGTAACAGCCTCTGAAATCCAGTTCACTCAGTAGACTCTTGGCTTTTCCGTCGGCTGTTCTACCTCAAACAGGATTTCCCCACAGCGGGTACATCTCCCGAAAGGTTGGAGATGTACAATCAGTCCCTGACATCCTCCACAGATCATGCCCAAGGCCTCTGCATCTCGGCATGCATACAGGGCAAAGCGGCCTCTGGGCTTCAACCGGATTCCTGTGTCGGTCAAAGAGGCAGCAATGGGGGTCACATCCATAGTTGAACTGGGCAAGAGAGCACAAGATCCCAGTGAAGCAGGTTTCCAAGTAAAAACAGACATGTCGCTTCATCAACAGTTTATCTGATAATGACCCCCTTTTCGCGCGAAGCGCACCATGAGGAGCTCACACTTTCCCAAGCTCCTCCCCTCTCTTGTTCCTTCGCTGCACTTTCTTCACAGGCTTTTCCAGTTAAGACACGCCCACGAACTACGCAGCTGGAATTTCAGCTGGGCCTGAATCTTCCTTTTCTCTGTTTGTGGCGCAGGTCAAATTTTGAAAAATGGCCGACCTCCACGGAGCCTCACATGGGAATAAAGTCCAACTTTTCCGGGGGGTATACACTGCAACATCCCGGACGAGCCCCCACGTGTAGCCACCTCACCCCTTTCCTCCCGTCTCTTTGGCTCACTCATGAGAGGAAAAGGCGCAAGGTGCCACCATGCCCGTACCCTCTGGTTTGCAGAGGTTAAGCACATTTGTTTCACCTACGGGTCTTGCAGCGAAGTTCTCCTCAAAGTTGGTTTCTGTCCTCAGTGTGCAAGGACAGAGTCTCTATGTCCCAAGTAAATCCAAGGTCCACACAAGTATATCACTCCAACGTAGAGCTTTATTTTATTTGCACAAGGAGAGAAAGGTGTTAGAAGGATAGACAGCATTCAGGCACTTCTGGCTTCGTCGCCACTCGGTCCCGAGTGGGTATAGCTCACCTGGATAGCCACCTATGGTGCTAGCAGCCGGCGTGCAGCTCGAACAGTCAATCTAGATCCCTAATAGATGCGTCTAGGAGATCCTCTACCACCGGATCTATAGTGTCCCAAACCTCCTGATGGTCCAGATTGTTAGGCCCCTGGGTTCCGGATGGATGACATCCCCCTGGAGAGTTACTGGGCCCCTTCCTTCACTGTGATGGCTCACCAGTCCTTTGGAATGGTCCTCCCCCAGCCTCCTCATCCAGAAACGGGTCTCCTCGCAAGGCAGCACCCTGAGATTCTTCCTTCCGAAGCGGGCTCCAGCTAAAGGTGCTGTGCCCAGGGCTGAAGTTGCAGTCCCAGGACTAAAGGTGCCTGGGACTGAGGCGTACGTGGCCCCATGGCCTGGAAGGCCATGCACTCGACTCCCGAACCCGCAGGTTCCCTCGGGTACAGGTCCCCGGATCACTCTTCCTCTCAACAATGGCGTTAACCCCTTTTGTATCCTCTCCCAGCCTGCACAGCAGGCCGACTCCGCTCACCGCACGGCTGCCGAGAGAGGACACCAAATCGCCACTCCAACACCTGTGGTTCAACCCCGAGTACAAGTGACAGCACCACCCATACTACCCAGGGGAACTGCAAGCCAGGTGAAGCAGCAGCAAGGCAGAGTCCAGTAATTGAAAGACTTGAGCCAACTATCACTCAAGTCACCCCTAAATTTGGCATAACATAACCTCAATTTAGGACCCCGCTAGTGACTCAGGGAGGCTGGAATGACCCATCAGGCAGCATCTCTGTTACCTCCCCCTACTTGCTGGAACTTTGAGAAACTTCCTGAAGAATAGGAGGGAGGTTAGGAGGAGCTGCCTGGAGTATTAAAGAGGACCCCAACCAATCCCAAGCCAAATGGGCTGGCAGGGGGTGGGACCTCCTAAATACTCTGAGTCAGTCCAGCAGGGGCAGTGGAGTTCGGTGGAAGCTGGAGATGGAGTGCTGAGGAGGCTGTCGGAGACCCTATGAGCAAGCCTCCTAATCTGGGGGGGTGACCTCGGGTCTGGGAGCTCGGGTGCAGGAGGGATCCTCTGACAACCCAAGGAGGAGTCCTGTCTAGTGGCGCAGAAGCAAGAATGAGCACAGCATGAGCCAGCAAGCACGTCCAGGAGATCTCCAGGGAGAAGACAGCCGGGTGACTGGTGAGTAAGACATTCAGGGAGGACTGAGAGGCAGCCTGAGAGGACTGAGGAGTGGCAATCTGAAATGGCTGTAGAGTCAGTCTGGGAGGACTGTGGAAGATTAGCCAGGAGTGCTAGTGAAAGGGGCAGTTGCAGCCAGGTGGGCTGGCAGTGCCTGAAGAGGTTGTGCTGGGATCAGTAGCCACAGGAGGGGAGCTGGATACTGGGACTTTGCTACACAACCACGGGGCCTGCTGTCCCTGCCTGTAATGGGCTTTTGCTTTATCTGACTGAGCCTTATTGTCAGATAATCTAACAGTGTGCCAGCTGAGTTCGTGATTTTGTGCTGCAAACAAGTGATGTGCTGGAGGAAGCTGAGGAGTGTGTAAATAGACTGTTTAAAGGAAAGTTGTCTCTAAAGAGTTTTGCTAAAGTCAAATGGGCATCCCATAATACCCCTAATCCAAGTGTATTAACCCTTAAATAAAAAACAAAAAAAGCAAAGCTGCCAGGACTGTTTCTTGACTCAAGATTGCTGTGAAAATTCTGTGTGCCTGGCTGTGCATGGTGGGGGATACCTTTCACCAGCGGCTCCTACAGGGGTAGCGCTACATCTGCAAAGATTTACCTATGAGGCAGAGGTCCATTTGTTACATGGGTGCACTCGATTGCTCCCAATACATGGAGCATCTGGCCTAGGCAGTAAACGGCCTATTTTGGTAGCCAGCCACTCACCATCAGATGTGAGAAAATGGATTTAAGGAGCAATTGTGTTGTGACGCTGCCTCCTACACCTACTATGCAGGAAAAACTAGGTTGGCTAATTCTGGAAACTAATACTGTTGCTGGATGGATCCAAATTCTTCCCTACGGGCAGAGACAGGAGATAACACTTCACTTTGGCATGAGAGAGACATCTAAATCAAAAAGTCCCCCAGCCTCCGAGAATTCAGCAGCTCACATTCAGCCGAAACTGGCTGCTTGCTACTCTCTCCTGCCAAAAGCAGTAATGCTGAAGTTGCATCATTTGGAGGAATTAAAAAAAAGCCATTCTCAAACAACACCAATGTTAGACCACAAACAAACAGCTACACAAACCAGAGATATTATAGTAGAGGAGGGTCACCTATCTAAAAGCATGTCAAAGGGCCAACAGTCGAAACTAGGTGAATAGTTTGAAATTTAAGTTGGATGATTACCTGGTGAAGGTTAAATGAAGTTCAATTTGAATGATAAGTAGGTTGAATAGTGCAGTAAAGCTGTTTTACAATTGAAGAGCAAATATCATCAAATCCGGATGATGCAGTTTTCACATTGGCCAATCTTGTGTGATGCAAATGTTTGACTGGCAAATCTTGTTGGGAGATTGAGTAAAAAAGATAGTGACAAATAGAGCAAATGTGGAAATTGAATCTTGAATAAAATAGACCAATATTGAGCAAATGTCTAATCAAATCCTTTATAAAAAGAGCCAACCTAGTATTGAATTGGAATTAAAGATTTTTTAAATCCTTTGGCAGGTTAAATAGTATATATGTATATGTGTGTGTATGTGTATATATATATATATATATGTAGCACTACCCCGTAGGAGCTGCTGGTTTAGTTTTGGGCCTGCACTCTGCCTGTCAACCCCCAGAATTTGGCTCAAATCCCCTCTGGCACAAATGGACAATAATATGATTGAGGACACCAATTGGCTGTAAGGGTCCTCAATGATACACACACAATAATAAATGCAATAAAAGGGTGTTACCTTGATGTTGTTCACCTGCCACTCAGCTGCAAAGACAGAGTCCCACACAAATTGTAGCTTAACCAATGGGGATATATTTACTTGGTAGAAGAATTAAATAATTAGACATGTGCATTCGTTTTCGTCCGAATGCATTTTCGTCCGAATATCAGGTATTTTTGTTATCGTTTTAACAAACGAAAACGAAAATGCAGAATCCGAAAACCGAAAGATCCGACATAAACAAATGCTTAATTTTCATTTTCGTTGCAACAACTGTTCAATATAGATAGGAGATTCGACATGAGGCTGACAATAACAATCTGTGTCCATCGAACCTGTGGTCGAATGTGCCTAACCTTAACTCTATTAGTCCAAGATTATTCTACATAGAGAGAAAAGATTCAACATTATAGAGAGAAAAGATTCGACATTATAAAGAGAAAAGATCGCTGCTGGAATTGGGTGGGGGAAGTAAAATAAAAATAATGATGATGATGAATGTTATTGGCTGATTGTAACCAAAGAGGAGGAGCAGTAAAATAGCTAGAATTAAAGTGGTTGTAAACCCAATATTTTTTATTTTTTTTCCCTAACAACCTGTAAGAGAAAGGCATAATGAGCTAATATGACTAGCATAATAGCTCATTATGCATCACTTACCTTAGATCGGGGCCCCTGAAGCCGTCCTCGTCTCCCTCTTCAGCCGCAGCCATCGCTGCGGCGATAGCCGGAAGGTTACTTCCGGGAATCGCCGCTCCAGCCAATCACAGCGCCGCTCCGGCGCTGTGATTGGCCGGAGCGGCGAAGACGTGACTCCGCGCATGCGCGCAGGAGCCATCGAATTCGGCTACGTCGTCGAATGCTGCGACCTAGCCGAATTTGTGAATGGGATTAACCCCATGCGCATGCGCATGACGTCAGCGGCGCCGGTTTTAAATGCAAATATCTCCTTAACCGTGTAGGAGCCGAGTCTAGCCCAAGTACACTCGGCTCCGCTCGCTCCTCTCCACATGGAAATCGGCACCAATTTTAAAAATCGCAGAGATTGGCAAGGCTGCAAAGGCACTGGGTAATGCTGAAAATACATTGGGCAAGGCTGGAAAGGCACTGGGCAAGGCTGCAAAGGCACTGGGCAAGACTGCAGATGGACACTGGGCAAGGCTGCAAAGGCACTGGGCAAGGCTGCAGATGGACACTGGGCAAGGCTGCAATGATGGACACTGGGCAAGGCTGCAGATGGACACTGGGCAAGGCTGCAATGATGGACAAGGCTGCATTTAAATGTAAGTTTTTTTCCTTGAACTTCACTCCTAAAAGTTTTTTTCCTTAAAATTCCCTCCTAAACTTGGGGTGCGTGTTATACGCCGGCGTGTGTTATACGCCGATAAATACGGTATATATATATATATTTATGTTCAAAGCCCAACTCCAGGCATTTTAAATAGTCCCTCATCAGAGTTTTAGACCAAAATAACAGCTCTCAGTCTCCATCCTCAGTCTCTTGGATTTAATGACGACAAGCGTCTTTATCCCCAAAGACATAGGATATCCTTTGAAGCGGAACTACACTGCATCTGAGCAATACAAACCAAAAACTGCTATTTAATTATTTGTTAATAGTCAAAGAAAACTCCCACATCCACCCATGTCTCCATGCCTTATTTTGCTAAGAAATCATTTGAAAAAACATCCCTCTTGCATTTCTGTAGTGGCCATCTTGAGTGAGGGTAGATGATTCATGAAGCATTTACTTGCTAGAATTCATCTGACCTTAGCTCAGGTATGCAGGCAGGACTGTGTGTGCTTAGCTGAGAAAACCCCTGCTCCCCTCATGAAGACTCCTGTAATATATGACATCATTTGCCTAGGCCTGGAAACCAAGAAGTAAAGGAAGAAATGTAAAAAAGTTTAAAACGTATAACTTCCTATCTATTTACTAATGATAGCAGCATAAGGGTTATAATAGTCAATGTTGATTGAAAGAGTAAAGTTCCACATTACGCGTAGGTGTCATGGACCAGCCCCCCGATGGGGCGTCACCGCGCTACATTGTACTCAAACACAATGATACAGAGGTTACATACAATGATGCAAAGATTTGCAATTCTGTCCTGCAAGTCTTGTGATTTACATATCTGCCACACTGCACAATCAAAAAATGTTCTATAATGAATTAACTAATTATTACTTCTTAGTTCAGCTTAAGAACTTCTTAGATCACCTCCCTGCAGTTTGGATGGAGCCAATGATGCTGACCTGTATTACATTAAAGCAAGAGTTTACTTGGGAAGCTGAATATCTGAGCCAACTTAGTGTGTTGTCTGGTAGAGGAGGGTAAATCACAAGAATGTCTGAACAGAATTTACATATATGTATTAAAATTACATATTTATGTCCGAAGTCCTGCTTTAAGATCAAAAGAAACTGAATTTACTGTGACATAAGTTCCTGACAAATCTTCGGAACATGAGAGTACACTATGGTATAGCAGTGATCACACATGCATAGGGGAGCTTATTTATTTCAATAGGCTGCCCTACACATGACAAACACGGCAATCTTTTTGAGCTTCAAGTATTTTTTTAACTGTGTGTTCTGCTGCACTTGTAACAATTGGCGTGCCATTAACGCTGAATGGTACCACAAGCATGGCATGCATTTTCTGCATGTTTTGGGAACGCATGCAAGATCAATTTTGCATGGCTTCACGAAATGTTACAGTGTGAAAGCAGCCTTCAGAATTATATCTACTTTAACTCATTTCATGCCTAGCCTCGATGTCCCTTTAATAAGGTCTATATGCTGGTGGGTGGGGGGCGAGAAGGCTCGGCCATTCACGTGACCACTTTGATTGGCTGTCTTTGCTGACTTCCAATCATTAGTATGGACCGACAGCGGTCCTTGGCAGCTTGGCCAGTGTGCTGAGAATGTGCAGTAAGCACGCTCTCAGCACAGAAAGCTATGTGGCCTATTGATGCATATGTGTGGCAGATGGACATTAAAGCACTCTTTGCTGCCATTAGGTGGGTGGCAATAGTTTAACGTAAACACTGCAATATTAACTTGAACTATGCATTCACTCCTATTATACTTTCCCTTTAAGTGACTACTATGGGGACTGCTGAATGGCACACAGCTACAGTAATCTATTTTTATATGCTAAGTATCGGAGGTTACCATTTCCTGGAAGTTAGGCTGATGCACAGGGTGGTCCAATTTATGTATTCTACATTACATCATCATTCCTGCACACCGGGGACACAGACAGGAGAACTGTCATGCTGAGTCCCCCAAAACTTGCGTCACAGGAGGGCGGGCAAATGATTAGCATAGTCTGACCTTTCCAATGGTGTCATCGGTCGTAGCAGGAAAATGATCAAAATGGCTCTGACACAGCAAAAGAGAGAGGGACAGAAAAGGAAAATTAACTGACAGGAAACATGCATAGGGTGAAACTCATGGATAGAACATAGTGGCAAGAGGAATAATAGATTCGCAAAATGAGTAGTTTGGACGAATGAAAGGCAAAAAGCAAAACCTGTATAAATAAACAATCACATATGGCTGTCCTCATGCCCATATATAATTACAAACTCAACACGGAAATAAAACCCAGATTAAACACTGCACTATAATGCTAATAAAATATAAATTAAAAAGATTACTAAACAGTGGCAGTTGGGGAGCAGCAAAAACAGGTGGTTGAGCTGCATTTTTTTACCACCATCCCCCTTTAAGCTGCAAAGACAGCCAAGTAGGGTTTTATACTTGCTGCGATGCTTTGCTTAGCAGCAGGGCAAGAATTATACACCCTGTCATGCCTGTGGTCTCTTTGCTCTGCTGCTGATCTTTTTCTCATTGCTGACTTTGCATGCTCGTACCTCGCTTTGTCTCTGTGTGGTGAAAGACATGTTGTAAGAAGCAGGGCTTTACTTCCTCACATCAAAGCTTCCTTTCTGTAGACTGGTGGAGTAATGATCAAGATTCACCAGGAAAGTTGGAGGAAGCACTGGTACATATAAAGCATGAAGCAGACAGATGCTTGTAATACAGATCCTCAGGTACAGCTTCCTCTCCAGCAAAGAGTACAGTGGGCAACACAGTAGTGACATTACAAATCACACTCCAAATCCTCTGAGACTAGTAGTCAGAGGGAAATTTGCCTTAGATGATCTCACACAAGAGTGCCTAAGCACAAAAAGTACAATAGTATTGTAGCTACCTTACCCCCACTAGCTACTTCAGGATTCACACTTTGTTATTAAAATGGGAATCTACTGATTTTGTTACTTTGGGTCTGCAGAAGTTACCTACCACAAGTCGATCCTTCAGCTCCGTTGTCTAGGTACACCAATATCTTCCAGGAATAAGGCCAATGTCCGCACATGAGTAAAACCTAATCAGCAAGGCTTTATTCTTTTTCCACTTTGAGTTAACTTAAAGAAAGCAAGAGCAGAAAAGTTGAAGGACGTAGGGGAAGGTTCAGGCACGCAATACTTAAATCCAGTATCTACACTCGTCGCCACTCAAGCCTGCGTGGGTATTGCTCACCCAGATAGCCCCTATGAGAGCGGTCCTAGCAACCGGGATGGAGCACGGATGTCAGAGATGATGAATCCCGCTCTAGGCAGGCCTCCAGGCCTCTCCCCGAGACAGCAGTACTGTCGCTAGTCTACTGTTCTTCCCCTGGAACTCCTTTCCTAAAGATGGGCCCCCTAAAAAAGGGGCAGCCTGGGATCCTTCTCTGAAGCGTAGGCCCTTGTCAGCGGAGCTGGGCCTACAATGCAGCAACAGGGCCTCGGGCTGAAGGTGCCCAAGGCCTAAGCACACTAGCGCACATCGTGCCATGCGGGCCACGATGCACACTCACAGGGCCAGTGGTCCCCCTGAACGCCTTGGGGTCCCCCTGGAATCGCCCCACACCAAAATGGCGTCTGCCCATTCTGTACACTCTCCCAGCATGCACCGCGGGTAGACCACTCCCAATGCACGGCTGCCGAGAGAGGACACCCAAGGTGCTGTGACACCCCCGTAGTCCAGCCCGTGCCGGAGGTGACAGTGCCATCTGCAGGCAAAGGAGTACAAAACAGCCGGGCAGTATAACACCCATAGCAGAACAACAATTGAAACATAATTGGTCTGAGCCCATCTACTGGCTCAGACTGCCCTTAAATTTCCACATAGCGCCCCCAAATATTGGGGGGGGGGGCTCTACAGTATTTTTTAAGAAAAATTCAGATCAATCTTTTGAGGAACAAACGAGCACAATTACCACTTTTAGATGTTTCCTATAAGACAGCAAATCTTTTTGAGTTCAGGTCCATTTTACAGCTACCCTGTAAAGGTGTCCGACCCTAAACTGTCAAATTCTCTGTGAACTTTGGGGGGGGGATTTCTATTGAGCATGTGGGCAGGTGAAGTCTACTTTCTCTATCGCAGGTAGCGCTCAACCACAGCAGCATTGCAGGGGAAGAGGAAGTCAAGAAGGACCTGGTTCCTCTATGGTTCCTTGGGTCACTGGGGAAGTTATCCAATTGGGTGCTGCCGCCCCAGGTGACTCTAGCAGCCATCTTGGGTCAGGCAATACCTATTTAAGGCCCTGGCTCCCAGGCTTGATGAGTAGGGACATGCCATCCTTCCTGGAAACCTCCCCATGTGGGTACGGACTGGCCAGGCCGTATTCCGTCCCTCAAAACAGATGCTGTCAGCATATCTGAGATCTTCTCTGCTGTACACTGCTGTTATATGCTGTGATTGTTCCTGCTCAGGTGCCTTGCTGCCAGGTTGTTGTGAATGACTGGATTCTGCATTATTACAAAAAAAAAATCTACACGTGGACATGTGTTTACTGATGCTGCACCACACTGAGCTGCGTGGGTGGAAAGAAAGGTGAGTATTTGCAATCCTCTGTTACTGCACCGGCTGTCAGAATACAATAGCGTGAATGGAAGAATTTCTTGGAATTGTTTCCTTTAGGTGGCAGGTTGAATGGCCAGCTTTAGTGGCCCTGTTATTATGGATAGCATATACAGTGCCTTGAAAAAGTATTCATACCCCTTGAAATTTTCCAAATTTTGTCATGTTACTACCAAAAACGTAAATGTATTTTATTGGAATTTATTGTTAAAACATTTTACAAATAAATACCGTATATACTCGAGTATAAGCCGACCCGAATATAAGCCGAGGCACCTAATTTCACCACAAAAACTGGGAAAACGTATTGACTCGAGTATAAGCCTAGGGTGTGCCTCACTTTGCCTCACTGTGTCCATGCCTCACTGTGTCCATGACTAGACTGATGTTTAACCACTTAACGACCGCTCACTGTATATATACGTCGGCACAATGGCACCGACAGGCACAATCACGTAGAGCATACGTGATTGCCTTTGTACAGTTGGGGGGTCCGATCGGACCCCCCTTCTGTACAGTGAGCGGTCGGAATTCGTCTGGGAGCGTTCCGAGATGGGGGGGCGGCCGTTCGATTCCGACCACCCCCCCGCGATCGCTCCCGGCGAATAGAAATGCCCCCTCTGTCTGTGTAATGTTTACACAGACAGAGAAAGCAGGAGGAAGTGATGTCATCTCCTGTGCGGCGCTCACATATACCGAGCGTCGTACAAGAGAAGACACACAGGTCAGTGCACTAACACTACACTAACACCAGCACACATAGGCACATAAATCGCCCCCCCAGGCCCCCCCAGATCACCCCCCAGCCCCCCCAGATCACCCCCCAGCCCCCAGTCACAGTGTCACTGATTGCAGTGACCATTTATTTACTGATCACTGCAATCAGTGACATTTGTGACTGTAAAAGTGTCACTACAATTAGTTTTAGGTCCAGTGTAGCCCCCTAACCCCCCCCTAATAAAGGTTTAACCCCTTGATCACCCCCCAGATAACCCTTTCACCCCCTAGCACCGCCGTCGCTTGGCGATCATTTTTCTGATCGCTGTCTTGGCGTCGGTGATGCAGATCGGTACCCAGTAATTTTTTTTAGGTTCGCCGCAGGTTTTTATAGCGTCGGGTACCCCCATAAATTATCTAATAAAGGTTTAACCCCCTTGATCGCCCCCCAGGTAACCCTTTCACCCCCTATCACCACTGTCACTAAGCGATCATTTTTCTGATCGCTGTCTTGGCGTCGGTGATGCAGATCGGTACCCAGTAATTTTTTTAGGTTCGCCGCAGGTTTTTATAGCGTCGGGTACCCCCCATAAATTATCTAATAAAGGTTTAACCCCCTTGATTGCCCCCCAGGTAACCCTTTCACCCCTATCACCACTGTCACTAAGCGATCGTTTTTCTGATCGATGTCTTAGCGTCGGTGATGCTGATCGGTAGCCAGTATTTTTTTTTTAGGTTCGCCGCAGGTTTTTATAGCGTCGGGTACCCCCATAAATTATCTAATAAAGGTTTAACCACCTTGATCGCCCCCCAGGTAACCCTTTCACCCCCTATCACCACTGTCACTAAGCGATCATTTTTCTGATCGCTGTCTTGGCGTCGGTGATGCAGATCGGTACCCAGTAATTTTTTTAGGTTCGCCGCAGGTTTTTATAGCGTCAGGTACCCCCATATATTATCTAATAAAGGTTTAACCCCCTTGATCGCCCCCCAGGTAACCCTTTCACCCCCTATCACCACTGTCGCTAAGCGATCATTTTTCTGATCGATGTCTTAGCGTCGGTGATGCAGATCGGTAGCCAGTAATTTTTTTTAGGTTCGCCGCAGGTTTTTATAGCGTCAGGTACCCCCATATATTATCTAATAAAGGTTTTAACCCCCTAATTGCCCCTAGTTAACCCTTTCACCAGTAATCATCATATAAGTGTTACGAGTGACGCTGGTTAGTTAGTTTGCTTTTTATAGTGTCAGGGCACCCGCCGTATATAACCCAATAAAGGTTTAACCCCCTGATCGCCCGGCGGGTGATATCAATTAGGTTTTAGCGTCAGAGACGGTCTGCGTCACACCCCAGGCAGCGTCAGGTTAGTGCCAGTAACGCTAACACCCACGCGTGAAGCATACACCTCCCTTAGTGGTATAGTATCTGAACAGATCAATATCTGATCTGATCAGATCTATACTAGCGTCCCCAGCAGTTTAGGGTTCCCAAAAACGCAGTGTTAGCGGGATCAGCCCAGATACCTGCTAGCACCTGCGTTTTGCCCCTCCGTCCAGCCCAGGCCACCCAAGTGCAGTATCGATCGATCACTGTCACTTACAAAACACAACACACATAACTGCAGCGTTCGCAGAGACAGGCCTGATCCCTGCGACTCCAGTGCTGTAGGAGGTGATTTCACCACCACAGTTAAAAAAAAAAAAAGCAAATATGCCGAAGCATTGGGGCAGCAGGGGCGGAGGAGCGATTTTGCTCCTAATGCCGCGTACATACGGTCGAAATTCCGACGGAGGCTTGCCCGTGGAAAAGTCCGACCATGTGTGTGCAGCATAACTTTTTTGCGGGAGGATGCCCCCATGCTTCGGCATATATAAATGGTGCATGTATGCCCATCATTAGAAGTGGGTGGATGAAGGGCGGTATTCTAATGGTGGGCATACCCACCGATCAATCTCTTTTTTCGTTCAGCCACCTGGCTGCATGAAAAAAAAAGATTACAATACATGCCCAACAAGGACCAGCAACGTACTGGTATGTTGCTGGACTTTGAATGGTTATACCAGATTGATGCCTGCGGGTTTAGGTATCATCTTGGTATCATTCTTTTCAGCCAGCGTCCGGCTTTAATGTAAAAGCAACCCTAGTGGCTAATTAGCCTCTGGACTGCTTTTACAAGCAGTGGGAGGGAATGTCCCCCCCCCCCCCGGATATAAAAAGCGCCATTGGGAAATTGGGAAAGCATTTTATCACACCGATCTTGGTGTGGTCAGATGCTTTGAGGGCAGAGGAAAGATCTAGGGTCTAGACCCCAGTTTTTTCAAAAAAAGAGTACCTGTCACTACCTATTACTATCATAGGGGATATTTACATTCCCTGAGATAACAATAAAAATGATAATAAAAAAAAAAATATGGAAGGAACAATTTAAAAATAAAATAAAAAAGCAAAATTAATAATAAAAAAAAAAAAAAAAAAAAAGCACCCCTGTCCTGCCCTGCTCTTGCCCAATGGCGAACGCAAGCGTCGGTCTGGCGTCATATGTAAACAGCAATTGCACCATGCATGTGAGGTATCACCGCGAAGGTCAGATCGAGGGCAGTAATTTTAGCAGTAGACCTCCTCTATAAATCTAACGGGGTAACCTGTAAAGGCTTTTAAAGGCTTTTAAAAATGTATGTAGTTTGTCGCCAATGCTCGTTTGTGCGAAATTTTAAAGCATGTCGTGTTTGGTATCTATGTACTCGGCCTAAGATCATCTTTTTTATTTCATCAAACATTTGGGCAATATAGTGTGTTTTAGTGCATTAAAATAAAAAAAAGTGTATTTTTTCCCCAAAAAATGCGTTTGAAAAATCGCTGCGCAAATACTGTGTAGAAAAAAAAAATGCAACACCCACCATTTTATTCTGTAGGGCCTTTGCTTTAAAAATATATATAATGTTTGGGGGTTCAACATAATTTTCCTGCAAAAAAAAATATGTTTTCATGTAAACAAAAAGTGTCAGAAAGGGCTTTGTCTTCAAGTGGTTAGAAGAGTGGATGTAAGCTTCCTAATGTTGTGTATAAAATGCCAGAACAGTTCAAAACCCCCCCAAATGACCCCATTTTGGAAAGTAGACACCCCAAGCTATATACTGAGAGGCATGTCGAGTCCATGGAATATTTTATATGTTGACACAAGTTGCGGAAAAAAGACAATTTTTTTTTTTTTTTTGCACAAAGTTGTCACTAAATGATATATTGCTCAAACATGCCATGGGCATATGTGGAATTACACCCCAAAATACATTCTGTTGCTTCTCCTGAGTACGGGGATACCACATGTGTGAGACTTTTTGGGAGCCTAGCCGCGTACGGGACCCCAAAAACCAATCACCGCCTTCAGGCTTTCTAAGGGTGTAAATTTTTGATTTCACTTCTCACTGCCTATCACAGTTTCGGAGGCCATGGAATGCCCAGATGGCACAAAACCCCCCCAAATGACCCCATTTTGGAAAGTAGACACCCCAAGCTATTTGCTGAGAGGTATTGTGAGTATTTTGCAGATCTCGCTTTTTGTCACAAAGTTTTGAAAATTGAAAAAAAAAAAAAGAAAAAAAAATTCTTTCTTCATTTTCAAAAACAAATGAGAGCTGTAAAATACTCACCATGCCTCTCAGCAAACAGCTTGGGGTGTCTACTTTCCAAAATGGGGTCATTTGGGGGGGTTTTGTGCTATTTTGGCATTTTATGGCCTTCGAAACTGTGATAGGTAGTGAGGAGTGAAATCAAAAATTTGTGCCTAGAAATCCTGAAGGCGGTGATTGGTTTTCGGGGTCCCGTACGCGGCTAGGCTCCTAAAAAGTCCCACACATGTGGTATCCCCGTACTCAGGAGAAGCAGCAAAATGTATTTTGGGGTGCAATTCCACATATAACCATGGCATGTGTGAGCAATATATCATTTAGTGACAACTTTTTGTAATTTTTATTTTTTTTTGTCATTATTCAATCACTTGGGACAAAAAAAATATTCAATGGGCTCAACAGGCCTCTCAGCAATTTCCTTGGGGTGTCTACTTTCTAAAATGGGGTCATTTGGGGGGGTTTTGTGCTATTTTGGCATTTTATGGCCTTCAAAACTGTGATAGGTAGTGAGGAGTGAAATCAAAAATTTGCGCCCTTAGAAATCCTGAAGGCGGTGCTAGGTTTCCGGGGTCCCGTACGCGGCTAGGCTCCTAAAAAGTCCCCACACATGTGGTATCCCCGTACTCAGGAGAAGCAGCAGAATGTATTTTGGGGTGCAATTCCACATATAACCATGGCATGTGTGAGCAATATATCATTTAGTGACAACTTTTTGTATTTTTTATTTTTTTTGTCATTATTCAATCACTTGGGACAAAAAAAAAATATTCAATGGGCTCAACATGCCTCTCAGCAATTTCCTTGGGGTGTCTACTTTCCAAAATGGGGTCATTTGGGGGGGTTTTGTACTGCCCTGCCATTTTAGCACCTCAAGAAATGAGATAGGCAGTCATAAATTTAAAGCTGTGTAAATTCCAGAAAATGTACCCTAGTTTGTAAACGCTATAACTTTTGCGCAAACCGATAAATATACACTTATTGACGTTTTTTTTTACTAAAGACATGTGGCTGAATACATTTTGGCCTAAATGTATGACTAAAATTGAGTTTATTCGATTTTTCTTATAACAAAAAGTAGAAAATATCATTTTTTTTCAAAATTTTCGGTCTTTTTCCGTTTATATTGCAAAAAATTAAAATCGTAGAGGCAATCAAATACCATTAAAAGAAAGCTCTATTTGTGGGAAGAAAAGGACGCAAATTTTGTTTGGGTACAACATTGCATGTCCGCACAATTTACAGTTAAAGCAGCGCAGTGCAAAATTCTGAATTCACCTCTGGTCCTTTAGCTACCAAATGGTCCGGGGCTTAAGTGGTTAACATGGGAGTCTATGGAAGGGGTGCCCGGCTTTGAAAAATCAGTGCTCTCTGGACAAGAAACTTTGCAAACCTGTAGACGAAGAGTGGGGCTACATGTGTGCCAAGTTTGGGGTCCAGAGGACCTATGACCGGCCAGTACCGAGTCCTCAAAGTTACCAGAGAAATTACCGTTTAACATGGGAGTCTATGGAAGGGGTGCCCGGTTTTGAAAAATCGGTGCTCCCCGGCCGTAGGTCCCCCGGACAAGAAACTTTGCACACTTATATAGGAAGAGTGGGGCTACATGTGTGCCAAGTTTGAGGTCCAGGAGACTTACGGCCGGCTGGTACCGGCTCCCCAAAGTCCAGGAGATCAGGCGCAAAAAGGTGACTCAAGTATAAGCCGAGGGGGGCATTTTCAGCACAAAAAATTGTGCTTAAAAACTCGGCTTATACTCGAGTATATACGGTATGTGAAAAGTGTGGCGTGCATTTGTATTCAGCACCCTTTACTCTGATACCCCTAACTAAAATCTAGTCAAACCAATTGCCTTGAGAAGTCACCTAATTAGTAAATAGAGTCCACCCGTATGTAATTTAATCTCTGTATAAATACAGCTGTTCTGTGAAGCCCTCAGAGGTTTATTAGAGAACCTTAGTGAACAAACCGCATCATGAAGGCAGAGAAACACACCAGACAGGTCAGGGATAAAGTTGTGGAGAAATTTAAAGCAGGGATAGGTTATAAAAAAATATCCCAAACTTTCAATCCATCATCCGAAAATGGAAAGAGTGTGGCACAACTGCAAACCTACCAAGACACGTCCGTCCACCTAAACTGACAGGCCGGGCAAGGAGAGCAGTAATCAGAGAAGCAGCCAAGAGGCCCATGGTAACTCTGGAGGAGCTGCAGAGATCCACAGCTCAGGTGGGAGAATCTGTCCACAGGACAACTATTAGTCGTGCACTGCTCCACAAATCTGGCCTTTATGGAAGAGTATTAAGAAGAAAGCCATTGTTGAAAGAAAGCCATAAGAAGTCCTGTTTGCAGTTTGCAAGAAGCCATGTGGGGGACACAGCAAACACGTGGAAGAAGGTGCTCTGGTCAGATGAGACCAAAATTGAACTTTTTGGCCTGAAAGCAAAACGCTATGTGTGGCAGAAAACTTACACTGCACATCACCCTGAACACACCATCCCTACAGTAAAACATGGTGGTGGCAGCATCATTTTGTGGCGATGCTTTTCCTCTGCAGGGACAGGGAAGCTGGTCAGAGTTTATGAGAAGATGGATGGAGCCAAATACAGGGCAATCTTAAAAGAAAACCTGTTATGCCGCGTACACACGATCATTTTTCATGCCATTTTTTAAACCGACGTTTTTCTCGTCGTTTTTTTTTTCATGTTTCCTCTCAAGCCTGTCTTGCGTACACACGATCATTAAAAAAAACGCTCGAGCAAAGCGCAGTGATGTACAACACGTACGACGGCACTATAAAGGGGAAGTTCCGTTCGAATGGCGCCACCCTTCATGTTAGTAAAGTTTGTTAAGCGACGATTCGCGCTTTTCAGTCTCGTGCTTTTCAGTCCGTTACTGCGTGACGAATGTGCTATCTCCATTACGAACGCTAGTTTTACCAGAACGAGCGCTCCCGTCTCATACTTGATTCTGAGCATGCGCGTTTTTTTTCACGTCGTTAAAGCATACACACTATCGTTTTTCACGTCGTTAAAAAAAACGACATGAAAAACGACGTGAAAAAATAGAGCATGTTCGAAATTTTTAATGGCCGTTTTTCAGGCCGTTAAAAATGCTCTGGAGCATACACACGATCGGTTTTAATGGCCATTTTTAAAAATGGCATTTTTAACGGCATGAAAAACGATCGTGTGTATGGGGCATTAGAGTCTGCAAAAGACTTGAAACTGGGGAGGAGGTTCACCTTTACGCAGGACAATGACCCTTAAAGCGTTTGTTAACCCAAGAAAATAAAAAAATGGATCCTGCTCCTTTTAAAGCATGTTATATGACACAGTGCTTGTCCTGTGTCATTTGGCCCCCTGTAACATCTAAAATACCTGGCTGATCCTGCCAGTTTCTGACCTATGTTAACTGACCACGGTGTATCGCGGCTGCTGAGACCTGACACCGTGGTCAGCTTATGTGCCTTCGTCATCCGCAGCCTGCTATCTGCTCTTCTCTCTGCTCATGTGTTCCCCCTCCTCCCCTCTCTGTCTGTCTGCTCGTAACAGTCCCGCCCCTGCCTGATCATGTGATCACAATCTCGGCAGTGAAATATGGTATTTGCAGCATTTATATTTATAAATCATACACAGAGGGGGACAAAGCAATAGGAGCCAGTGCTGATGGTGTATACCAGTGGTAGGCAACCCCCGGCATTGGTGCCGCAAGCGGCACACAAAGCCTCTTTTGCCGGCACTCAACTCTCTCCCCATCAGCAGAGCAGTGCAGGGAAGTGTCAGTGAGACACTAATGCATTCCAATTTCAGAATTCCCCGCGCTGCACCTGCACTGAGGGGGAGGCACTGTGCCCCCACGCATTGTAAAAGATGGGAAACATTGTTTGGTTCTCTAACTTTGCTGTAGTTGCGATCGTCAGCTCTTGTTATGGGGAAGAGATTGGGTGCAGTTCTGCTAGGGGAGCTCGGTCCCTGTTTCCAAGAGGAGGAGGACTGTCATTGGCCACTGCTAAAGCCAATCACAGTCCTGCTAGCCCCGCCCACCATCTGGAGGAAGATGACTTGCTTGGTTGCCACTACCAATCTCAGAAAGAAGGGATTTCACTGTAATTGAGAAAACCAAAATCAGGTGACAGTTTGTGGAATTACTGTTGAGCTTCTGGGAACTTTGTTGAAATTATTCCTGAACCTTTGCGTCGCTTACTACTAAACCCCTCTGCACTCTATGTCACTTACTACTCAACCCCTATGCACTCTGAGTCACTTACTACTGAACTCCTCTACACTCTGTGTCCCTTTAAGCCAGAGCCAGTATTTAGCGCAATGAAAATCACACCCAACTTTTCCTGTGGTGCAGAGCGCCGCACTTTTTCTCAGCTGTGGGGGCCCAATTTATGATCCTGCACACAGGCCCACTGCTTTCAGAAAATGCCCCTGACCTGAGCTCATCATTGCACATCCATTCCAGATGCTTGTATGTGACATCACAAGGCATCAAGGCTGGATGCGAGAGGTGGGTCAGCAGGATGAGTGTGCCAGGATAGGTAGATGTGTCTCATCTCTGCTTCCTTTCACCACTCTGCATATCACGCATATCATAGATGAGATGAGGGTACAGCGGTGGAGCAGATGAACAGGAGGGTACATCGGTGGTGAAAATGAGCAGGAGGGGTTCCGAGGTGGGACAGATGAGCAGGAGGGTACAGCGGTGGGGCATATGTGCAGAGAGGTACAGTGGTGGAATAGATGAGAAGGGGGTTCAGCAGTGGGACAGAAGAGCAGGGGGGTACAGTGTTGGGCCAGATGAGCAGGGGGGTTCAGCGTTGGGCCAGATGAACAGGGGGTTCAGCATTGGGCCAGATGAACAGGGGGGTTCAGTTTGGGCCAGATGAGCAGGGGGGTTTAGTGTTGGGGCAGATGAGAAGGGGGTTCAGTGGTGGGATAGAAATGCAGGGGGTAGAGCAGTGGGGCAGATGTGAAAGGAAGTGTATTGGTGGGGCAGATGAGCAGAGGGTTACAGTGGTGGGCCAGGAGAGCAGGGGGAACAGAGGTGGGGCAGAAGAGCAGGGGGGTACAGAGGTGAGACAAATGTGCAGGAGGTACAGTGGTGGGGCAGATGAGAAAAGGGGGTACATTGATGGGGCAGATGTGCAGGAGGTACAGTGGTGGGAGGGATGAGAAGGGGGTTTGGCAGTGGGACAGAAAAGCAGGGGGTACAGTGATGGGGCAGATGAGCAGGGGGTTACCGTGGTGGGACAGATGAGTAGGGGGTTCAGTGTTGGGGCAGAGGAGAAAGGAGGTACATTGGTGGGACAGAGGAGCAGGGGGTTACAGCGGTGGGGCAGATGAACAGGGGGTACAGAGGTCGGGGAGATGTGAAGGGGGTTACAGTGGTGGGGCAGATGTGCAGGGGGTCACAGTGGTTGGGCAGATGTGCAGGGGGTCACAGTGGTGGGGCAGATGAGAAAGAGGGTACATTGGTGAGGCAGATGAGAAAGGAGGTACATTGGTGGGGCAGATGAGCAGGGTGGTACAGTGGTGGGGCAGATGTACAGGGGGGTTACAGTGGTGGGGCAGATGAGCAGGGTGGTACAGTGGTGGGGTAGATGTGCAGATTATTACAGTGGTGGGGCAGATGTGCAGAATTGTACAGTGGTGGGGCAGATGTGCAGGGTAGTACATTGATGGGGCAGATGTGCAGGGGGTTACAGTGGTGGGGCAACTGAGCAAGGGGGTACAGTGGTGAAACTGATTTGCAGGGGGGACAGTGATCTGAGGTGTGAAGGTGCATGAATTGGGGCTGGTCTGAGGCATGAGAGTGCAGGATGTTACTTTCTCACTACTAAAGTAGTTTACAGCATTTGGTTTATAAAAAATCCTTTTTGCGATTGAGAGTGTGAAGTTGACATTTTTGAAAAAAAATTTGGCACACTGTGCACAAAAGGTTGCCTACCCCTGGTGTATACAGATTGGAGCGTTTTAACAACCACTTTAACATACAGCCAGAGCTACAATGGAGTGTTTTAGATCAAAGCATATTCATGTGTTAGAATGGCCCAGTCAAAGTCCAGACCTAAATCCAATTGAGAATCTGTGGCAAGACTTGAAAATTGCTGTTCACAGACACTCTCCAATCTGACAGAGCTTGAGCTATTTTGCAAAGACGAATGGGCAAAAATGTCACTCTCTAGATGTGCAAAGCTGGTAGAGACATCCCCAAAAAGACTTGCAGCTGTAATTGCAGTGAAAGGTGGTTCTACAAAGGGCTGAATACAAATGCACACCACACTTTTCACATGTTTATTTGTTAAAAAATTTGATAACCATTTATAATTTTCCTTCCACTTCACAATTTTGTGCCACTTTGTGTTGGTCTATCACATAAAATCCCAATAAAATACATTTACGTTTTTGGTTGTAACATGACAAAATGTGGAAAACTTCAAGCGGTATGAATACTTTTTCAAGGCACTGTATCACTATCACTAGCCAGATAGCTCTACCAATGGGGTAGCTGGAATAGAATGCCTCTAGTGTGGAGACACAAAATCCTAGGCAGAAGAGTAGTCATGTCCAGGCAAAAGAAATGGTCAGTTTGCGCAGCACTTTACAACAATAGAGCAGACAGTACAATCACAATACAATTCAATATAGGAAGAATCAGAGGGCCCTGCTTGTTAGAGCTTACAATCTAGGATAATAGTTTTTTTCTACAAAATATAGTTGGCAATAGGACACAGCACTAACCATCTCACAGGCTAGAGCTTAAATACCCTTTTGGTTGGAGGACACACCCAGCGCTGTTTCTGGGAACTCTGGAGGTCCTGGCAGGGATTCCTTGAGTACTATAGGGATTCTGTGAGTACCATCGGAGTTCTGGCTAGAATTTCATGAGTACCATTGAAAGTTCTTGCAGGGATTCTTCCAGCATTACTGGAAATCCTGGCAGGGATTCTGCAGGTGCCATTGGTAGTCCTGGCAGGGATTCTGCAGGTGCCATCGGTAGTCCTGGCAGGGATCCTGCAAGTGCCATTGGTAGTCCTGGCAGGGATTCTGCAAGTGCCATTGGTAGTCCTGGCAGGGATTCTGCAGGTGCCATTGGTAGTCCTGGCAGGGATCCTGCAATTGCCATTGGTAGTCCTGGCAGGGATTCTGCAAGTGCCATTGAAAGTCCTGGCAGGGATTATGGAAGTTCTAGCAGAGAATCTGAGCATAGGCATTCTAAGACCCCTTTCACACTGGGGCGTTTTTCAGGCACTTTAGTGTGAAAGCACTTGGCCTTTCACATTGGGATTGCAGATGCAGCTTCTTTCAGGCGCTTTACAGGCACTTTTTTTAACGCCAAAGCGCCTGAAGAACGCCACAGTGTAAAAGGGGTCTTACCAGCTTTTTTCGGGCGCTGGCAGTGTGAAAGGGCTCTGAAAGCACTCGGCTTTCACATTGGGATTGCAGATGAGGCTTCTTTCAGGCGCTTTACAGGAGCTTTTCTAAACGCTAAAGCGACAATAGTGTTTAAAGTTCATAAATTAATAATTAGTGTCTTCAATCTTCATTTCTTCCACCACACCCAAGTGTTCAGTGAGACCTCTCCCTTCAGATAAAACACTCACCACAAAAATATGCCTCACACTCGCGTGTTTGGCGTGCAGGCAAAGCAACACTCTTTTCAATGGAAAACCAGATGATGCACTTCATAGAGTGTCCTCCAGGTGGCTCCGTATATGTGTAACAAAAAATAAGGTGCACAATAGTGTGATATCGTAAAACCAGTTTAATAAATAAAAGAAACCTTCAAAAGTTACACTCACAAGAAAATTATGAAAGCAAGCCGTAATGCACACCAAAAACATCCAGAATACCACAGCCAGTGAAGGATGGTCACGGCGGACCCAAGATCAGCAGTGATCAATTCTAATATGAACGCTCTCACCGCTCGCTTCTCATATGCGATCCCTCGCTTCCTACTGTGGTTGGATGCGTAACACGTCACACGTCACTCCTTAACGATAGTTCAAGCACTCAAACGATCGCAGTGTAGCCACGCCCCGACATGTTCCGTCACGATGGACTTAATCATGGGATTGGCTACACTCCGTAATGGACTCCCCTTTATACCCACATCTGTAATTGGTCGGAGTTGGTTCAAAGTTATTGCGCATACGCGCCACGTCATAGACGGGCGGAAATGCTGACCAGGGGATCCTGCACTCAAGGGCGGAAGTGTCGTGGTTTAATTCTTACACTGATCGAGTGTCCCCGTAGCCATCATTCATATGCACATATATTAGGAGGCTGAGTTCCCACTATCTGCCCTATACTTAATAGGCGCATTGCAGCATAACTAAAGAAACTAATTTCACAACTAAATACATATTATAAACACTATAATGTCAGCTTATAACCAAAGCTATTTAAACGTACATTATTTGATAAAATCATCTAATAATTGCTGCCTCTAGTACATTACTACATTATACCAATGTTAATCGCAATAATTTTAGATAAAACCATTAACCAATTCTTGGTGCACATGTCAAAATAATATCCATCCTTACTATCATAACTGGTTAATAGCTATGTAAATACATTATATGGATTATATAGGACAATATAATGTGGAGTTATATTAATAAAAATAAAAATAAGAAATATATATTAATAAATAAAATTAAATAGCAATTAAATAGCAATACACTATTTATTGTTTAAACTATAATTAAAATATTTTAAAATTAATTTTTATATATATTTTATGAAGAAGAACTGAACCTAAATGTCTAACTCTCCTCATTCACCCTGGTTCTCATGTACTTGAACATACCCCCAAACACTCTTAAAAATCATTTATGAAGCAGTTCAAATCCACCTCCACATTTAATCCCCGGGGAGAGAGGCACTTTAAAAGAAAAATCCACTTGGTTTCACGTTGTGAGAGATCCCTGACCCTATTAGATCCCCTCCAAGTTGGATAGACACAATCAATGCCACAAAACTGGGCTAAAGAAGGGTCCTGATTATGCTTCTCTTTGAAGTTTACTGACACGCTATGGTATTTAAATCCATTTTTAATATTGGTTAAATGCTCAGAGATACGAACTCTTAATAATCTCTTTGTTCTTCCCACATATATTAACCCGCATGGACACCATAACAGGTACACAACATGTGAGGAATTACATGTGATGAATTCCTCAATATCAAAGACTTTTTGATCAGTGCTCATAATTTGTTTTTTCCCCCTATTGTGTACTTTTACAGTCCTACAACAGATACATCTCCTGTATGGGAAGAAACCTTTGAGGTCAATCTTTAAAGTTTGCTGACCTGGGGGGTCCAAAATCTTCTTAACAACTCGATCCCCAAAATTCGGGGCCCTTCTATATATAAACTTTGGTTGTGAGGGGAGGACTTGTCCCAAATGCCTATCTCTACTCAGGATGTACCAATGTTTCCTAAAAATGGATTCAATGTCTTTATATTGCACATGAAACCCTGTTAGGAAAGCCCATTGGTAATGATTAGTCTCGTTCTGATTTTCCTTCTTTTTGAAGCATAAATTTCTAGGGAGTGTCACCACTTGTTGTATAGTATCTTCCAACACCTCATCCGATTAACCTTTCTGTGTAAATTTCTCCTTCAGTATGTTTGCTTGTATCCTGAAGTCACTTTCTTCCGTGCAATTACGACGTACTCTTAAGAATTGTCCTCTTGGAATATTTTTATCCAAGCAGGGTGGTGCCCACTACAGATCGATAAATAACTGTTCCGATCAGTGGGTTTGAAGAAGACTTTGGTCTTCAAACTATCACCCATATTCTCAATAGTTACGTCTAAGAAATTTACAGATTTCTTGCTCATAGTGTATTCCAATTTAATGTTATTATTATTGTTGTTCAGAGCATCCAGGTATTCTTTAAGGGGTTCCTCCGGTCCTTCCCAAATCATCAACAGGTCATCTATGAACCATCGGTAAAAGATCACCTGTGGCTTCTGGTTCCTAAAAATAAATTTATCCTCCCATTCTGACATAAACAGGTTGGCTAGGCTGGGAGCAAACTTAGCTCCCATAGCCACGCCAACCTGTTGGGAAAAGAAAAAAACATTAAACCAAAAATAATTGTGTGTCATACAAAAATCCAAGACATGTCCCAAAAATCTTTTTTGTATATGTGCTATTAATTATCTGTCGAGTAGACAAATGATTGCTGAATGTGTCTTCTCCTCCAATCAAGAGATGATTGAGTGTGTAGAGGATTTTTCAGGGGCATTTAAAACGCTAGATACCCTGCTTGAAAAACAGGTGAAGGCGTGGTGGGATGTGTTCACTTTTGAACACTATAACAAAGAGGAGTTGATTTTTAGAAGCTTGAGGTGGGAGGTTCCTCCTCAAGATGGACTTGATGACACCAAGTACATGGATGAATGGCTTGGTTTCTTTAATAGAGTAGGGAGGGAATCGCAGCACCTAGTACTAAAACGGAAACAAATTAAATTAAATATACTCAATGAAAAAAATAGGACAATACAGGAGAAGTTGGAACCTATCAAAGATTCCACTACAATGAAAGATTTTAATGTTAATATGAAGAAGAAGCTGGAAAAGATTGATCGAGACACCCAAAAAAGAAAGGTAAAAAAATTCAACAGAGATTCTAATGATTTTAAAACTAACAACATTTATGCCTGGCAAAGTGTAAACATATCCAGTGATGAGACTACTGGTGAAAATGTGGCAGTAAGAGACATCGCCCCTGTTCCCAAGAAGGATCCACCTAAATCTAATGGGAATAAAGGGACAACTAACAGAGGTGACCAGAAAACATCAAATCAACCTTGCGTTAATGGTACACAGGCACCTAAAGGAGGTCAATATGGAACTCAGTATGGATCTCCAGGTCCTCAATACCAAGAGAGAGGTAGTTACCAAGGAAATCCAAACTACCAATCACCACGACCATCACAACAATATGGGAGAAGTGTCCCCCATAATTACTACCCCCAACAGGAATTCCAACAATGGCAACAATACCCACCTCCGGAATACCAACAAGGTTCGGGGTATATACCTACCTTTAATAGGTTTCAACCTTTAGTAGAAGAAAATCAAGGGGGTTATTATCAACCACCTTTTTTAGGGTATCAGGGGAGGGGAGGGAGGGGAGGAACACCGAAGAGGAATCTCCATCATGCCAACAACAGAGGAGGAGGGGGCAGAGGGGGGCCTCAAAACCTCCCACACAGGGATTCAATACCGCTTCAAAGAGAAGAAGGGGATGTAGGGCTGGTAGACGCAAACAATCCCAAAAAAGAATGAGGAACAACTAGTCTAGGGATGAGCCGAACACCCCCGGGTTCGGTTCGCACCAGAACCTTCGAACGGACCGAAAGTTCGCGCGAATTTTCGAACCCTATTCGTTATAATGGACGCGAACGTTCGAAATCAAAATTGCTAATTACAACGGCCAATATGCATGTTAATGTCATAAAACAGGTTTGGGGACCCGGGTCCTGCCCCAGGGGACATATATCAATGCAAAAAGATATTTTAAAAACTAAAGTTTTTTCGGGAGCAGTCATTTTAATGATGCATAAAGTGAACAAAAAAAAAAGTGAAATTTTCCTTTAAATATGGTACCTGGGGGGTGTCTAAAGTATGCCTGTGAAGTGGCATGTGTTTCCCGTGTTTAGAACTGTCCTTGCACAAAATGACATTTGTAAAGGAAAAAAAGAAGCCATTTAAAACCACTTGCGGCTTTAATGTCATGTCTTGTCCTGGCCGCCATATGGCTGAAAATCCTTGAGAAAAATGGCATGGCTACCCCATCACCCCCCCCCCCCACCCCAGCCCCTTTGGGTCTTGTATGGATACTAAGGGGGACCCCGCACCCAAAATAAAACCCTATACCTACAACCCTATATACTCTGAACAGCAGTATATAGGTGGTGCAAACAAGACATGGACTGTAGGTTTGTTCTTAAGTAGAATCTGAACAGGTACATTATGAAGTGTAGCTACATCCCAAAAAAATCAATTTTTAAGCTTTTTGGAGAACATAGGGAGGGGTTATCACCCCTGTAACATTTGCTGTCTTTGCACATCTGTTCAGAACATGTCACCTCACTTTCCGTCCCAATGACAAATGTTTTTGGAAAAGTGGGGTTTTAATTGAAACAAGGATTGGTGATAAAGCATCAGTAGAGAGGAGATACCTTTTTCCCAAATTAAATCTAACAGGATAGAATTTTCCTTCCTAGGGGTAGATTTCCTCTCACTTCCTGTTTTCTCTTGCCGTTTGCAAGTAGGAGTCGTTTGTAAGTTGGATGTTTGAAAGTAGGGGCCTGCCGTATATACTCTGCAGAAATTTGCCCTATTAGATGTTGGTGTAGCCACAAGACTGGTGGGCACAGGAATGGGCCCTGCTGTGAGTTAATAGATCAAGATTTGTACTTGCATGCACCTGTTGAACCGGGCAGAAAAATTGGGCCTTTGGTGGTGGTGGTGGTGGTGGTGGTGGACGGTGTTGCCACAAGACTGTAAGCCCTCACAGTTACTCTTGGTGGGTGCAGGAATGGGCCCTGCTGTGAGTTATTAGATCAAGATTTGTAATTGCATGCACCTGTTGAACAGGGCAGAAAAATTGGGCCTTTGGTGGTGGTGGTGGTGGTGGACGGTGTTGCCACAAGACTGTAGGCCCTCATAGTTACTCTTGGTGGGCGCAGGAATGGGCCCTGCTGTGAACTATTAGATCAAGATTTGTAATTACACGCCCCTGTTAAACAGGGGCTGAAAAATTGTGCCTTAGGCATTGGTGCTGGTGCCACAACACTGCAACCCCTCACAGATACTGTACTTGGAGCACAGCAGTCACACCTGTTGCGAAGCATCTTTTTAAAAAATTGTAATTACACGCCCCTGTTATACAGGGGCTGAAAAATTGTGCCTTAGGCACTGGTGCTGGTGCCACAACACTGCAACCCCTCACAGATACTGTACTCTGAGCACAGCAATGAGACCTGTTGCAAAGCATTGCCTAAAAATTGTAATTACACGCCCCAACAGGGGCTGAAAAATTGTGCCTTAGGCACTGGTGCTGGTGCCACAACACTGCAACCCCTCACAGATACTGTACTCTGAGCACAGCAGTCAGACCTGTTGCGAAGCATCTTTTTAAAAAATTGTAATTACACGCCCCTGTTATACAGGGGCTGAAAAATTGTGCCTTAGGCACTGGTGTGGTGGCATGGATCATTGAGGAGGAGGAAGAGGATAGTCAGTGAACATAACAGGACAGTCACTCAGCATCAGCATAGGCAGTCTTGAAGGGATGTGACATTATAAATTATTCCGTTATATCCGCTTCAGGTGTCTGGTAGCTGGTGGTGATCCAAGACTGATTCATTTTTATGAAGGTCAGTCGATCAACCGAGTCGGTGGACAGGCGCACCCTATGATCGGTGACAAATCCTCCAGCAGCACTGAATGTGCGTTCGGAAAGAACGCTGGATGCAGGACAGGCCAGTAGCTCAATTGCATACTGTGCAAGCTCTGGCCAGTGATCCATCCTCAGGACCCAGTAAGCCAGAGGATTTTCGGTGGGAAAGGTGTCCAAGTCTGACCTTGCCCCTAGGTATTCCTGCACCATGTATATCAGACGCTGGCGATGGTTGCTGGAACCGATCATACCTTGGGGCTGCGGACTAAAAAATTGTCTGAACGCATCGGTCAGACGTCCACCTTCCCCACCGCTCCTTCTGCTACTGACCGAAGCCTCAGCAACTCGTCGTCCAGGACCAGGAGTTTGTAACCTCCCAGTTTCTGGGAACGCGTTGCACAGACCTTTCTGCAAGGCCTCCCTGAGATGTCTCATCCTCTGCTCCCTCTGCGACGGCAAGATAAGGTCCGCAACCTTACCCTTGTACCGTGGATCAAGGAGAGTGGCCAGCCAGTAATGGTCACTCTCCTTGATCCGAAGAACACGAGGATCCTTCCGCAGGCTTTGCAGGATCAGGGAGGCCATGCAGCGTAGGTTAGCTGAGGCATTCGGTCCGGAGTCTTCTGGGTCACTGAGGATGACATGATCGCCAGCCACCTCCTCCCAGCCACGTACAAGTCCACTGGTTTGTTGGGACTGTACATCATCCCTAAAAGACTGCTGCTGCTGATGCTGAGTGCCAGGCTCCACCTCCATGCTCACACAATCCTCCTCCTCCTCCTCCTCCTCCTCTTCCTGTGTGATGGGTGGGACAGAAGGAACATTGTCTGGATAAAGGGGGCCTTGAGAGACAAGGAAGTCCTCCTCTTCCTGCCTCTGTTCTGCCTCAAGTGCCCTGTCCATTATCCCACGCAGCGTATGCTCCAACAGGTGGACAAGAGGTACAGTGTCACTGATGCATGCACTGTCACTGCTCACCATCCTCGTGGCCTCCTCAAATGGTGAGAGGACAGTGCATGCATCCCTGATCATGCTCCACTGGCGTGGGGAAAAAAAGCCAAGCTCCCCTGACCCTGTCCTGGTGCCGTAGTCGCAAAGGTACTCATTGATGGCCCTCTGCTGCGTGTGCAGTCGCTGCAGCATGGCCAACGTTGAGTTCCACCTGGTGGGCATGTCACATATTAGGCGGTTCTTGGGCAGGTTCAGCTCCTTTTGCAGCTCAGTCAGCCGAGCACTGGCATTATAAGATCGGCGGAAATGCACACAGACTTTCCTGGCCTGCCTCAGGACATCCTGTAAGCCTGGGAACCTGCCCAAGAACCGCTGCACCACCAGGTTGAGGACGTGAGCCATACAGGGCACATGGGTGAGCTGCCCCTGTCGCAGGGCGGAGAGGAGGTTGGTGCCATTATCAGAAACGACCATTCCTGGCTTAAGCTGGCGTGGCGTCAACCACCTCTCGGCCTGCCCCTGCAGAGCTGCCAGAACCTCTGGCCCAGTGTGGCTCCTGTCCCCCAAACACACCAGCGCAAGCATGGCATGGCATCTTTTTGCCTGCGTACTCGCGTAGCCCCTTGTACGCCTACGGAGCACCGCTGGTTCCGAGGACAGAGCACTCGAAGAGGACATGGAGGAAGAAGAGGAGGGGGTGGAGGAGAGAGGTGTGTCACAACCAGTAGTAGCATTTTGGAGGCGTGGTGGCGGAACAACCTCCAACACTACTGCACCTTGTCCTGCATCCCTCCCAGCTGCCAATAGAGTGACCCAATGGGCCGTGAAAGAAAGATAACGTCCCTGTCCATGCCTGCTGGACCATGAGTCAGCGGTAATATGCACCTTACCGCTGACCGCCCTGTCCAGCGAGGCATGGACATTGCCTTCCACATGCCAGTAGAGAGACGGAATCGCCTTCCGTGAGAAAAAGTGGCGTTTGGGAACCTGCCACTGAGGAACCGCACATTGAACAAACTCACGGAAGGGGGCCGAGTCTATCAACTGAAAAGGCAGCAGTTGAAGTGCTAGCAATTTAGCCAAGCTAGCATTCAACCGCTGGGCATGTGGATGGCTGGGAGTATACTTCTTTCGACGGTCCAGCAGCTGGGGCAGGGAAATTTGCCTGCTACAATCGGACGTCGGTGTACTGCAAGTACTTGGTTGTGACACACCTAATTCTACACCTTCAGTCCTCTCAGAGCAGCTTTCAGAGAGGACTGAAGATATAGTGGGGATGGAGATCCCAGCTGATGAGGAGCAAGGAGAGGTCCGCTTTGTTCTTTGGTGTGGGTCTTTTATGTGTGCTTGCCAACGAGCTGCATGGCAGGTCGACATATGTCTGCTCATGCTTGTGGTGCCCAAGCGGCTGATGTTTTGGCCACGCGAGATACGCTTGAGACAAATATTGCAAATAGCAGTGGTGCGATCTGATGCACTCGTCTCAAAAAAGGCCCACACCAAAGAACTTTTGTGATAACGTGCAGAGGCAGCGCCCTGCACAGGCGGAGCTCTGCGGTGTGGTACAGTTGCTGTGCTGGCCTCTAGCTGGCCTCCAGGGGGCATCCTGCCTCGTTGGACATGTGACGCTGCATCCTCCTCCTCCTCCTCCTCTCTCCCTTCAGGCACCCACGTGGAGTCAGTGACCTCATCATCCCCTCCCTCTTCACCACTAGAGCAAACCTGGCAGTAAGCTGCAGCTGGTGGAACACTACTGCCAGATTGCTGTCCTTCAGCATCCCCTCTCTCTGCGCGCACACTACTGACTTCCTCAAGCTGGGTATCATCATCCGAGCCTTCGAATCGTTGGGCATCCTCCTGGAGCATGTACCCAACACTGTGCTCAAACAGTACGGGGGACTCCTCAGGAGGACATGGTGGGTCTAGGGAAGGGGTGGCTGATGATGCCATTGAGTACGCGTTGGCAGCTGCTCTGCCAGTACCCTGAGCCTGGGTGAGAGAGGATGAGGAGGATGAGGAGGGCTTGGTCATCCATTCTACCAAGCCTTCGGCATGATGCGGCTCCACATGTCCAGCTGCCGAAAACAAAGACAAGCGTGTCCCATGGCCACGTGCTGATGACGATGCACGACCACGTCCACGGCCAGCACTGTTGTCTCTAGAAACAGAGCCTGCCTGCCCTGTGTTCTTGCCTCGGCACGCTCTGCCTCTCCTTGGCGGTCTTCCAGCCATTGTAGTCGGTAGTGTATATAGTATAAAAAATAGAACTCCTATGTGTGCTCACAACACACTGTAGGTCCTATGGGTGCTGACACTAACACACTATAGGTACTATGTGTGCTGCTGACAAGAAAATATAGGAGCTCTGTTTGCTGCCACTAACACACTAGAAGTCCTATTGGTGCTTCTGAGATGAAAATATAGGAGCTCTGTGTGATGCCACTAACACACTAGAAGTCCTATGGGTGCTGCTGAGAAGAAAATATAGGAGCTCTGTGTGATGCCACTAACACACTAGAAGTCCTATGGGTGCTTCTGAGATGAAAATATAGGAGCTCTGTGTGATGCCACTAACACACTAGAAGTCCTATGGGTGCTTCTGAGATGAAAATATAGGAGCTCTGTGTGATGCCACTAACACACTAGAAGTCCTATGGGTGCTGCTGAGAAGAAAATATAGGAGCTATGTGTGATGCCACTAACACACTAGAAGTCCTATGGGTGCTTCTGAGATGAAAATATAGGAACTCTGTGTGATGCCACTAACACACTAGAAGTCCTATGGGTGCTGCTGAGAAGAAAATATAGGAGCTCTGTTTGCTGCCACTAACACACTAGAAGTCCTATGGGTGCTTCTGAGAAGAAAATATAGGAGCTCTGTGTGATGCCACTAACACACTAGAAGTCCTATGGGTGCTGCTGAGAAGAAAATATAGGAGCTCTGTTTGCTGCCACTAACACACTAGAAGTCCTATGGGTGCTGCTGAGAAGAAAATATAGGAGCTCTGTGTGATGCCACTAACACACTAGAAGTCCTATGGGTGCTGCTGAGAAGAAAATATAGGAGCTCTGTTTGCTGCCACTAACACACTAGAAGTCCTATGGGTGCTGCTGAGAAGAAAATATAGGAGCTCTGTTTGCTGCCACTAACACACTAGAAGTCCTATGGGTGCTGCTGAGATGAAAATATAGGAACTCTGTGTGATGCCACTAACACACTAGAAGTCCTATGGGTGCTGCTGAGAAGAAAATATAGGAGCTCTGTTTGCTGCCACTAACACACTAGAAGTCCTATGGGTGCTGCTGAGAAGAAAATATAGGAGCTCTGTTTGCTGCCACTAACACACTAGAAGTCCTATGGGTGCTGTTGGGGTGCAATGCTGTGCTAACAGCACTGCGGTTGGTACTACTGCAATACTGTACTAACAGTAAGCACGCACCAGACTAATCCCCAGCAGCAGCTAATAACACGCTAACTGTGCAATCAGCAGCAATGAACGATCAATGACTTAGGTAGCAATGGTTTAGCAAAGAAATAGCCAATGGTTTAGCAAAGAAGAGCAAATCTTTCAGTATCAAGCAAAGACAGAATCAGCAGACTGATCTCTCCTAAAGCCGGAACTCATGTGACCGGGGCCGATGGCGTGGCGGCCTTTTAAATGGTGGGGCATGTACTAAAGCCCCTGAGCTGTAATTGGCTACAGGCGTCCTGCCTGTAGCCAATTATTGCTCTCCGAGTTTCGGGCGCTGTGATTGGCCAAGCATGCGGGGTCACAGTGCATGCTTGGCCAATCATCAGCCAGCAATGCACTGCGCCGGCCGCGCCGGCCGCAATGCATTGCGGGGCCGCTCGCATCACACGAATGTGATGCGAACGGCCCAAATAGTTCTGGGCTCGACGAGCGAGCGAACGCCCGGTGCTCGATTCGAACATGGGTTTGAATCGAGCACCGGGCCCATCCCTAAACTAGTCACAGGTATTTATAATCTCAGTAAAGAAACTCTAGGCCCTAAAGAATTGAATATACTGAACACAGGTTTGAAATGCGCACCAAGGAGGATGATGAATAAATTCGACATCTACATTGATACGCATAAATTCATAAGGACCATAAATATGAAAAAATATTTTTTGAGCCACCCTGCTGAGTCTAGTATGAGAAGTTCACTAGCTCCCATCCGGATAGATAGTGGTCTAAAAAATAGATCCATATTTAACCCGCAAATCTCGAGCAATCATTTTGTTGAAGTATTCAAACAGATGGTTCTCAAGGATATTGAGGATTTGCCTCAGAAGAAACATATAAATCCTCATTATATAAGGGAGGGCATTAAATCTTTGGAGAAAAATAAGGACATCATTATCCGTCCCGCGGATAAGGGAGGAGGAGTAGTAGTAATGGATAGAACATTTTACCAGGATCAATTATCAGAACTTTTGGGAGACCATACAACTTATAGAAGATTGGTGTCTGATCCAACTGAATCCTACAAATGCCAACTAGAAGCATTGGTGGAATGGGGCTATCAAATAGACGCCATCAATCAAAAAGAGAAAAGATATTTAACTCCTTCGGTTTGTAGGATTCCAGTGATTTACACACTACCGAAAATCCATAAAAACGCAGTTACACCTCCGGCTCGACCCATAGTTAATGGGATTGGATCAGTCACTGCCAGACTAGGGGAATACCTCGATAAGTTCCTCCAACCAAGCGTACGAATAACTAAAGCATATTTAAAAGACACAGCTGACTTGTTATTATCCTTGGAGAAGGTGAACATCAAACCTAACTCTGAAATTTTTCTAATAACAGCGGATGTTGCGTCGCTATATACTATTATTCAACATGAGGACGCGGCTCTGGCACTGAATTGGGCATTAAGCAGGAGAGAAGACATCCCACATATACAAAAAAGATTTTTGGGACATGTCTTGGATTTTTGTATGACACACAATTATTTTTGGTTTAATGTTTTTTTCTTTTCCCAACAGGTTGGCGTGGCTATGGGAGCTAAGTTTGCTCCCAGCCTAGCCAACCTGTTTATGTCAGAATGGGAGGATAAATTTATTTTTAGGAACCAGAAGCCACAGGTGATCTTTTACCGACGGTTCATAGATGACCTGTTGATGATTTGGGAAGGACCGGAGGAACCCCTTAAAGAATACCTGGATGCTCTGAACAACAATAATAATAACATTAAATTGGAATACACTATGAGCAAGAAATCTGTAAATTTCTTAGACGTAACTATTGAGAATATGGGTGATAGTTTGAAGACCAAAGTCTTCTTCAAACCCACTGATCGGAACAGTTATTTATCGATCTGTAGTGGGCACCACCCTGCTTGGATTAAAAATATTCCAAGAGGACAATTCTTAAGAGTACGTCGTAATTGCACGGAAGAAAGTGACTTCAGGATACAAGCAAACATACTGAAGGAGAAATTTACACAGAAAGGTTATTCGGATGAGGTGTTGGAAGATACTATACAACAAGTGGTGACACTCCCTAGAAATTTATGCTTCAAAAAGAAGGAAAATCAGAACGAGACTAATCATTACCAATGGGCTTTCCTAACAGGGTTTCATGTGCAATATAAAGACATTGAATCCATTTTTAGGAAACATTGGTACATCCTGAGTAGAGATAGGCATTTGGGACAAGTCCTCCCCTCACAACCAAAGTTTATATATAGAAGGGCCCCGAATTTTGGGGATCGAGTCGTTAAGAAGATTTTGGACCCCCCAGGTCAGCAAACTTTAAAGATTGACCTCAAAGGTTTCTTCCCGTGCAGGAGATGTATCTGTTGTAGGACTGTAAAAGTACACAATAGGGGGAAAAAACAAATTATGAGCACTGATCAAAAAGTCTTTGATATTGAGGAATTCATCACATGTAATTCCTCACATGTTGTGTACCTGTTATGGTGTCCATGCGGGTTAATATATGTGGGAAGAACAAAGAGATTATTAAGAGTTCGTATCTCTGAGCATTTAACCAATATTAAAAATGGATTTATATACCATAGCGTGTCAGTACACTTCAAAGAGAAGCATAATCAGGACCCTTCTTTAGCCCAGTTTTGTGGCATTGATTGTGTCTATCCAACTTGGAGGGGATCTAATAGGGTCAGGGATCTCTCACAACGTGAAACCAAGTGGATTTTTCTTTTAAAGTGCCTCTCTCCCCGGGGATTAAATGTGGAGGTGGATTTGAACTGCTTCATAAATGATTTTTAAGAGTGTTTGGGGGTATGTTCAAGTACATGAGAACCAGGGTGAATGAGGAGAGTTAGGCATTTAGGTTCAGTTCTTCTTCATAAAATATATATAAAAATTAATTTTAAAATATTTTAATTATAGTTTAAACAATAAATAGTGTATTGCTATTTAATTGCTATTTAATTTTATTTATTAATATATATTTCTTATTTTTATTTTTATTAATATAACTCCACATTATATTGTCCTATATAATCCATATAATGTATTTACATAGCTATCAACCAGTTATGATAGTAAGGATGGATATTATTTTGACATGTGCACCAAGAATTGGTTAATGGTTTTATCTAAAATTATTGCGATTAACATTGGTATAATGTAGTAATGTACTAGAGGCAGCAATTATTAGATGATTTTATCAAATAATGTACGTTTAAATAGCTTTGGTTATAAGCTGACATTATAGTGTTTATAATATGTATTTAGTTGTGAAATTAGTTTCTTTAGTTATGCTGCAATGCGCCTATTAAGTATAGGGCAGATAGTGGGAACTCAGCCTCCTAATATATGTGCATATGAATGATGGCTACGGGGACACTCGATCAGCGTAAGAATTAAACCACGACACTTCCACCCTTGAGTGCAGGATCCCCTGGTCAGCATTTCCGCCCGTCTATGACGTGGCGCGTATGCGCAATAACTTTGAACCAACTCCGACCAATTACAGATGTGGGTATAAAGGGGAGTCCATTACGGAGTGTAGCCAATCCCATGATTAAGTCCATCGTGACGAAACATGTCGGGGCGTGGCTACACTGCGATCGTTTGAGTGCTTGAACTATCGTTAAGGAGTGACGTGTGACGTGTTACGCATCCAACCACAGTAGGAAGCGAGGGATCGCATATGAGAAGCGAGCGGTGAGAGCGTTCATATTAGAATTGATCACTGCTGATCTTGGGTCCGCCGTGACCATCCTTCACTGGCTGTGGTATTCTGGATGTTTTTGGTGTGCATTACGGCTTGCTTTCATAATTTTCTTGTGAGTGTAACTTTTGAAGGTTTCTTTTATTTATTAAACTGGTTTTACGATATCACACTATTGTGCACCTTATTTTTTGTTACACATATATGGAGCCACCTGGAGGACACTCTATGAAGTGCATCATCTGGCTTTCCATTGAAAAGAGTGTTGCTTTGCCTGCACGCCAAACACGCGAGTGTGAGGCATATTTTTGTGGTGAGTGTTTTATCTGAAGAGAGAGGTCTCACTGAACACTTGGGTGTGGTGGAAGAAATGAAGATTGAAGACACTAATTATTAATTTATGAACTTTAAACACTATTGTCACTTTATGCACGGGTTCTTGTTGATTTATAGTGACAGGATTAATTCATCTATTTCAGTTATAATGTGATTCACATTTACTGGAGTAGTTTATGTATTTAGTTACATGTTTTTGCGCCACTTATAATAATATGTTTTTATTCATCATTATTATTATATTGTACACAGTTTGACTATTTAAGGTGGCAGCAGCATAGATACACTTTACATTTGGATGTATATGTTGGTACCAGTGTGCCTAAGTGTACAGAATTACCTAACATATTCATCATTGGATATTTTTTTTTTATGTTTTATTCTGAAGCGCAGTGGGGATATCAATAGGGCGCATTTTTTGATTTCCACTTATTCACTAAACGCTAAAGCGCCTGAAAAACGCCCCAGTGTGAAAGGGGATTCTGCAAATACCATAAAAGTATTGCATTCCTCTGAGACTTCAACTGTGGGTCTCTCCTGAAGTATTCTGTCATGTATTGTTAGTGCGCTTCTCCTTGTTGCTCAGGGTGCACATTGTGAAGCTTATGCTGCGTACACACGGTCGGAAATTCCGCCAGCAAAAGTCCGATGTGAGCTTTTGGTCGGAAATTCCGACCGTGTGTATGCTTCATCGGACTTTTGCTGGCGGAATTTCCGCCAGCAAAAGATTGAGAGCATCTTCTCTATTTTTCCGACTGAAAAAATTCAGATTGGAAATTCCGATCATCTGTAGCAATTCCGACGCACAAAAGTCTGACGCATGCTTGGAAACAATTCTACGCATGCTCGGAAGCATTGAACTTATGTAGCGATACCCCCAGCTAAGAGAGCCGCTGAAATGATTTGTTTGGGCCCTGTAATGCACTGCTGTCAACCCCCAGCAATTGGCTCTAACCTCTCCTGGCACAGTCAGTAGGGGATGGCAGGGTTGTGTAACCTATAACTCTCGGAGGCACAATCCTGCAATAAACACAGCAATAGGGTATGGCTAGCAATAACCGTTTCTTCTGCACAGTAAATGACACAAACACAAGTGTACTTAACCCTGGCACTTTTACTGAGAGTGTTGGTTAAGCATAGAAAAGTATACATAAACACATGCAGAGCCCTGCAATGAAAAGAGTACTTTTGCAAACAGACAGATATAATAAAAGAAACTAACAGTCCCCGCTGCTGCTATTCTACCTCGTGGGTAAAAATGGCACCCAGAAATGTCTACGCTACTGAGTCAGGCCTGACTGTACTATGTAGAAGTTCTGCAGGGGAAAATCTTCGCTAGCAAACGGTGGTGCACTTTTGAAGAAAAACAAGTTATAATCCACAAAGAGGAAAAGGGTCTTGAACTTGGTGAACACAGGATAAGTCTTAGAGACTCCTAGATACTCAAGGCTCTGTCTCTCTGGTGTATGACTACAAGCACTAGAGTTAATTCTTAGCAACAGTTATCTGGCCTAGAGGATCCTGTGTTTGTCTCTGAGCAGGTGCTCTCTCACCCAACCGGACCAGTCCGTGTCCGTATCTTCCGTTGCTGTGTCTCGGTACACAGATCCCACGACACCCAGGTCTTCGGTCCTCCTCGCAACAGCACAGCAGCAGTCGGGTGACGTCCCGCAAGCTCCTAGGTGAAACGGAAGGCTCTTTGGAGAAAAACCCAGGCTTCAGGCCTGGTAACACAGCAGAATCGAACAGGAGTTCCACTTGCTGGGCGGGCGGTGTCCAAGGAGACCGAACTCAGTCCCGCCCCCAGTTAAATAGCCCACCCCAGCAGTTCTTGCGTGGGGCAATGCACCTTGGGTTTCCCGTGGCATTCTGGGTACTGTAGTCTCTGAGGCCTAAAAGCAATACCCCGCTACACTTAATTTTCTCGGCTCGTCGTAGTGTTGTATGTCACCATGTTCTTGACGGTCTAAATTTCCAACAGCATTTGTGTGACCGTGTGTATGCAAGCCAAGCTTGAGCAGAATTCCGTCGGAAAAACCATCCAAGGTTTTTCCGACAGAAAATCCGATCGTGTGTACGCAGCATATGATAATAAAAGTTTTTGAAAGACGCTATTGTAACGAGTCCCATTGTGCAGTCTGAAGAGCCTCCACATCGTGGCCAGCGGTGGGCCTAGATGTCAAATAGTTCAATTGCTGCAGTGTAGAATGAGCAGCGAAAGTTATAGAAAATAATAGAGCGGTGTCCTTGCTGCATAGAGAAACTTACCACTGACCAATAGCATCTATTTTTAGGTTGAAATACTGTAGTTACTAGGCGACTTGTTTCAAGGTTCTTCCATTTTTCAAGCCTGTCAAACTCCAGGTCAAGCATTTTTTTCATAGAATTATTTATTATTATTTATTATTATTATTATACAGGATTTATATAACGCCAACAGTTTGCGCAGCGCTTTACAACATCAGGGAAGACAATACAATTCAATACAGGAGGGATCAGAGGGCCCTGCTCATTGGAGCTTACAATCTAGAAGGGAGGGTCAAGTGGAACAAAGGGTAGTAGCTGTGGGGGATGATCAGATGGACAAAATGAAAATTCAGTTGTTAGGTGTGGGTAGGATAGGCTTCTCTTAAGAGGAGGGTTTTCAGGGATCCTCTAAAAGCTAATAGATAAGGAGATAGGCGGACAGGTTGGGGTAAGGAGTTCCATAGGCTTGGAGAGGCTCTGGAAAAGTCCTGGAGACAAGCATGGGAGGAGGTGATGAGAGAGCTAGAGAGCAGGAGGTCTTGAGAAGAACAAAGAGAATGATTAGGTTGGCATTTTGAGACTAGGTCAGTGATGTAGCTGGGGGCAGAGTTGTGGAGGTAGGTAGTTGTAAGTATTTAGAATTTAATTAGTTGGTTGAGCGCAAGCCAGTGGAGGGATTGACAGAGAGGAGTAGCAGAGACAGAGCGATTGGTAAGGTGGATGAGTCTGGCAGCAGCATTCATGATGGACTGAAGGGGGGATAGAGTAAATCCATGAACAGTGTTTAGCAACATTCTAATGCCCTATTTGCAAAGCAAAGTTCTACTTGGTGGACAGATTTCTGTATAAGCACAGTCATGACTGTTTCTCTTTGGAACATTATTCCTACAGATGAGCAGTAAGCTCAGCTGTCACACTGATGGCCTGCATTTCGTCTACCTGTAACAAGAATTATGATAAACTTAAATGACTTGCAGTAGAACATTTCACAGCAAAGAATGTGTAATAGATGTCTCCTGATAATCCTGTCTTTTCCCGTCTTTGTACAGCAACTTGCTGGAATTCTGTCTCTGCAGCAAAACCTGTGAATTCATAGATATAAACATTCCTGCTGTCATAGTGGTCTGTTTACCATAGATACAATGTTCTTCTCCAGAGCTGGGGTTATTAGTTAAACCACTGTGTCTTTATGTAACTTAAAAGTCATGTGTTTATTAACCGCCTATGACTCCCTGCATACCAGAAGTCACAATGAGCTAGAGAGTGTCAGGCTCCATTTCACTGCACAGTACAGTCACCCTAACATATTTCAGGCTCTAGGGACCGACATGGGAGGTATTTAAAGTAGGGCTGTTACTGATTAAAATTTTCGTGTTCGATTAATCGTTTTTTTTTAAATCGATTAATCGACTAATTTCGATTAATTATAACGCACATACAGATCCAACTACTTTTAGCTGATCTCCTTGCAGGCCGATTTCCAGTGCAGCTACCAACCACTGGAAAAATCGATAGCAGGATATAAAAAACACACAAAAGGCAGCGCTCGATGGGAATAGCATTAAAACTTTTATAGTCTTTAAGTAGGTAACAAAATAAATATTGCACTGGAGATAAAATCAATGTAGCTACATAAGCTGTAAAAATAGTGCGAGTAATACCAAACGGTAGCAAAAGCAGTCATAAAAACATGTAGCTAAGTATGATACTGGTATAAAAATGTGTACAACGATACCACTGCTGAATCCAGATAAGGAGGGGCTAACATCAGTCGGTCGGCATGTAGATGTCCCGTGAAGGGAACTATCACAACTCCCAGTGGATGGCTGTAGAATCCAAGGTTGATAGAGGGAAGTGTAACAGCCCTTGTGTGTGGCAGATAGTAAGGTCCCGCCGGCATGCAGATATGAAGGCACAGCAAAGGAGCCCTTCAGATGGAAACGGCAAGCCCAAAGAATTTTGATCGATCAAAAGAATTTTGATCGATCAAAACAATTAATCGATTAATCGAGGAATTAATAGTTAATTTCTACAGCCCTAATTTAAAGTGATATTAAAGGTTTGTTTTTTGTTTTTCTTTAATATAATAAACATGTTAGATCTGAACAAATTAATGGGGTGGGCAACTACATGGCAAATGAGGTTTAATGTAGAAAAATTTAAAATAATAAATTTTGGTGGCAAAAATATAAATGCAATCTATACACTGGGGGGAGAACCTCTGAGGGAATCTAGGATGGAAAAGGACCTGGGGGTCTTAGTAGATGATAGGCTTAGCAATGGTATGCAATGCCAAGCTGCAGCTAACAAAGCAAACAGAATATTGGCATGCATTAAAAAGGGGATGAACTCCAGGGATAAAGTGATAATTCTCCCCATCTACAAGACTCTGGTCCGGACGTGCCTGGAGTATGCTTTACAGTTCAGGGCACCAGTCCTCAGGAAGCATGTACTGGAAATGGAGCGAGTACAAAGAAGGGAAACAAAGCTAATAAAGGGTCTGGAGGATGTTAGTAATGAGGAAAGGTTGCGAGCACTGAACTTATACTCTCTGGAGAAGAGACGCTTGAGGGTGTAGTGATATAGTATAGTGGTTAGATAATTAATATTTAGTTATTATAATGATGTAAGTAATTTCCGCAGCAACCCGATTCTTCCAGAGAGAGGCACTTTATTGACTTCCAACACAGAACAAATTCCAAAGTCCACAGATGATCCAATCCAACAGAGTAAGTATGACAGAGAATAGTAGCTTCAGAGTCCCATCTTTCCTAGACCATTCCTAGACTTGTGCCTTCATATCCATAGAATATTACAAGACTGTACTCCAGATTATATTCCCTATACACTGAATGGCTGAGCAATTTAATTGTCCGTCTCCTTTAGGCCTTTGATCTGCCCTCTGTCTTTCAGAGTGACAGATAATGACCCCCAGCCGGAAACAGCTGCAGTCATAAACTGCCCGAATTTGCATTCTTGCATATTAACATTAACATCCCAAAGTCAAAATCTGTCCCCTTTGATATGTGGAGTAAATCTTGTTTGGCCACTTCCCTCCTTTAATTAACAAGTCCCCTTTGATATGTGTAATTAGAATAATGTGAAAGAATGTGATAAGCATAATGTTAAACTAGAAAATGTCTATTCTCTATGCATCTTTACTATACTATAAAGTCTATATTGCTTTTTCATGTACACCACTGCTGTAATTCTTCCTTACTCAAATCAGCCTCTAATACACCCTCTCCCACCGAAAAGACTGGATTAGACAGAAAATGGCGGATGCCCCCTTCTCCCACACATCTTTGGAATGCGGAAATTAAGACAGATCAGAGGGACAACCAAGCTTGATTATCACATTTTTGTACTCTTCTTGTATTTCAGCCGGAACAGTAGTAGAATCCATATTAACCCCTTTGTGGTTAAACAACCATTACATTAACAGATACCAATGTGGCCTGCACAACCTTTAACACCCTTTTGATGTGTAAAATGAACTTGTCCTGGAATGCCTGCATGTGATACAAATACACTGTGCTATACATATAACACAATATATAAAATACATACACATACAGTGGGGCAAAAAAGTATTTAGTCGGCCACCAATTGTGCAAGTTCTCCCACTTAAAAAGATTAGAGAGGCCTGTAATTGTCATCATAGGTATACCTCAACTATGAGAGACAAATGTGGAAACAAATCCAGACAATCACATTGTCTGATTTGGAAAGCTGCATGCATGCAGAAGGTTTTTTACCTTACTGCACAGAATGCAGTAAGGTAAAAATCCTTCTGCCTTTACAACCACTTTAAGAAATTTATGGGAGGGAGGGTGGGTAGGATTTCTATATACAAACCATAACAGTAAGTCTATGCATACACATCTCAGATGCAGCATGCGCTAATATTGAATCATTTAGTGAACACAGCACAGTCAATGTGGATGGAAGTATCTCCTTCTGTGGCTATTGTATTTTGACAGCCAGCCCTGCTAGCTGTCAAAATACCCCAAAAATCCTTGCAACTAATTAGATGCTGGCGCTGTTCAGCTGACAATTTTCCGCCTGGCTCTTTTGATCTTTTAATCAAGGGATGTTGGGCGGGAGCCGACTGACAGGGCCCCCTACTGATTGAATTTCATCCAATTCATCAAGAACTGTGTGCCCAGCTTTACTGTCCGGTGACAACACTTGCACACTGTACTATATCTAAGTGGCGGCCCATCCATAGGGGGCGCCCCAGTGCTGCCCCCCCTCCTGAAGTCACAAAAAAAAAAACGGGCCCTTTAAGAGTTTTTATTTTTTAAATTTTTTTTTAAATGTCCTTTTTTTCACATTGGCGGTGCGTCCATAGTGGGTGCAGAAGCGCCACCCCCGCTCGCTCCTGCGCCCGTCACTCACCACAACAATACATAGGTTCATGCATTGCATGAACCTATGTATTGCTGCCGCCCACTATTCAGATGGCCGGCCCCTTGAGCGCCGGCCATCTGAATTACAGCGTCTGGTTGGTCTGTAGAAGTGCCTATCAGAGTCAGCGGCTCTGATAGGCTTCCCGACTACAGCCTGAGGGCTGTAATCGGCTTCTAAACAGCTAACCAGGGGACGCACGGGGGGTGCGTTCCCTGGCCAATCAGCTTCACCGGATCTGGTTACCGGTAACCTGATTGGCTGAAGCGACATCGAGGGCGGGAGAAGACATCGAGGACGGAAGAAGGACGGCGCTGACCCGAGGAAGGTAAGTGCCGGGCTGGGGGGGACAAACTGGCTGTATTTGGGGGACAAACTTGCTGCATTTGGGGGACAAACTGGCTGTATTATGGGGGACAAACTGGCTGCATTTGGGGGACAAACTGGCTGCATTTGGGGGACAAACTGGCTGTATTATGGGGGACAAACTGGCTGTATATGGGGGCAAACTGGCTGCATTTGGGGGACAAACTGGCTGTATATTGGGGGGACAAACTGGCTGTATTAGGGGGACAAACTGGCTGCATTTGGGGGACAAACTGGCTGCATTATGGGGGACAAACTGGCTGCATTTGGGGGACAAACTGGCTGCATTTGGGGGACAAATTGGCTGTATTATGGGGGACAAACTGGCTGTATTATGGGGGACAAACTGGCTGTATTATGGGGGACAAACTGGTTGCATTTGGGGGACAAACTGGCTGTATTCTGGGGGACAAACTGGCTGTACATTGGGGGGACAAACTGGCTGTATTATGGGGGACAAACTGGCTGTATATTTGGGGGGGACAAACTGGCTGCATTTGGGGGACAAACTGGCTGTATTATGGGGGACAAACTGGCTGTATTATGGGGGACAAACTGGCTGTATATTGGGGGGACAAACTGGCTGTATTATGGGGGACAAACTGGCTGTATTATGGGGGACAAACTGGCTGTATATTGGGGGGACAAACTGGCTGTATTATGGGGGACAAACTGGCTGTATATGGGGGACAAACTGGCTGTATTATGGGGGACAAACTGGCTGTATTATGGGGACAAACTGGCTGTATTATGGGGGACAAACTGGCTGTATATTGGGGGGACAAACTGGCTGTATATTGGGGGGACAAACTGGCTGTATTATGAGGACAAACTGGCTGTATTTTGGGACAAACTGGCTGTATATGGGGACAAACTGGGCTGCATTTGGGGACAAACTGGTGGCGTTTGGGCACAGTGGCTGTGTTTAATGGGCACAGTGGCGGCAATTGGTGTTTTTTTTTTTTCAGTTTGTTTGCGCCCCCCCAAAAAATTTGAGCACCAGCCGCCACTTTCTAAGAAGGAGCAGTGTTTTCATTCTAGAACAGAAAGTGTATTAGTGCTACTGAACACCTCCCTCTCTCTTAATTTCTGTAACATAGGAGAAGGTGCTCTGTAGTTCACAGAATTAAGCTGGGCAAGGCTAATAACACTACCTGAGATGAGACTGCAGAGTGCACAGGACAGCACTGAATTTCTGCCAGGATCAACAGGCTTTTTTTCCACTTATTAAAGCGGAGTTGCAGTCCCACCCTCCAAAAATGAAAAGTACAAATACTGTAGCTGCTGACTTTTAATATTAGGACACTTACCTGTCCAGGGTTCCCTCGATCTCGGCACCCCAGCCGATTTTTCAATTGGCTCTAGGGCGCTGCCATTCCTTTAGGGAGACAGGCCTTGCGGCTTCACAGCCGGTTTCCAACTGCGCATGCGATCTCGCCACGGCAAGGTCTCCCTGAAGGTCCCCCCTCCGCTTTAAACAGATATAATGCCGCGTACACACGACCGTTTTTAATGACGAGAAAAATGCCATTTTTTTAAATGGTCATTAAAAATGATCGTGTGTGGGCTTCCGAACATTTTTCACGACGTGAAAAATGGGCAAGAAAAAATTGGAACATGCTCTAATTTTTCTCGTCGTTTTTTACATCGTCGTTTTTCTCGTCATGAAAAACGGGCGTGTGTAGGCTTCAACGACGTGAAAAAAAAATGTGCATGCTCAGAATCAAGTATGAGACGGGAGCGCTCGTTCTGGTAAAACTAGCGTTCATAATGGAAATAGCACATTTGTCACGCTGTAACGGACTGAAAAGCACGAGGCTGAAAAGCGCGAATCGTCTCTCAACAAACTTTACTAACATGAAGGGTGGCGCCATCCGAATGGAACTTCCCCTTTATAGTGCCGTCGTACGTGTTGTACGTCACCACGCTTTACTCGAACATTTTTTTCCACGATAGTGTGTAGACAAGGCAGGCTTGAGAGGAAACACGAAAAATCACGTCGAGAAAAATGCCGTTTTTTTCAATGACATTAAAAACGGTCGTGTGTACGCGGCATAGCAAAACAATATATTTAGAGAAAATAAAATAAGTTAATGAGGGCTGTAGTAGAACAGACATAAAAGTCAGTATAAGTAGGAAAAAATTTGCCTATTATATTACACCCGGAGGTATTCTCATCACACATCAAGTCCTGCACAGGCCATTACTGCAGAGATTGAAGTACATCAATAATCTTCATACACTATACCCCAATTGGGCCCTAACATATTTATCGGATTTCCTATTTGCTAATACAATTGTAAGTCTCCTGAATTTAGAAGGGTAATTGTCTACTGAGGTTACACAATCATGTTGGTATAATTCTCAGGAATTGTTCATGTGGTCTTTATCTGGGGATGACTCATACAGTGTATAGAATTTAATCCTTCTTCGAGACATTTTACCCAGCATTCAGAACCTGGACAATGTGCAGTGTCAGCATTCTCATCCCATAAAGATACCCTGTATTTGTACAGAGAATGAATAGTGTAACAATTGAACATACAGATGGCCACTTTCTACAGGGTTTCCATACACTTTAACATCTGTAAATGACTATAGAGTTTTTTGTTTTTGTTTTGTTTTTTTATCCCAGATGATATTTTCTATATTTCTTGTAAGATTCTCAGACAGATTATTAGCAGGGAATGGATTAAAAGGCATTCCCTGCCCATTGTCCAGTGTATGGGCTAACAATAGTTTGTGAGGACAGCAGGTATCTGGATGGAAGATTTGAACATGTGAAGGTGATAATACAACACAAAAGAAGTTCTCTCCAGCCATGCTAAGATGTACACTTTGCTAGGTAAGACCCTAGCAAACTTTAAGTTTGACCCCCCCCCCCCCCCAGAGACCACATTCCCCAAAGTTTTTCCAGCTCCCTCCAGAAACTTAACCCCCTAAAGAGCCACTAACTCTGCTGCAAATTCCCCATCATCCAGCAAAATCCAGAGCCCTCCAGCATTTAAATAAATGTTTTGTAGGGGTGTGGAATGTATTGAAGTTTTGGAAGAATTTACTTCTAATACCTTTAAACTCTATTAGGTGTGATTGTAGGGCAACCCAGATATGGACAACTACAAGGTTAAAAATTCCATCATTTTATTTCACAATGTATTTATATAAAATTATAAGAAATATTTGCCATTCATTTCATACAGGGCTAGTTTATATCATCAGACAAATGCCTTTCATAATCATGACATAACAAATATGCAAAAACAACAAACAAAAAAAACAAACAACACACAGCGGTATATCCAGCTATTGACTATTGTATTCCATCTCTAATGTATACAACCCATACACTTGATGGTATCAGAAGAAAAGGGTCAAGAGGAACATGAAGATCCAGCGGAACGATCATGCAGCATTGTGTTAGGTGAGAAGTCAGCAAGAGAATCAGCAGTTAAATGGGACTCTGGTTTGTCTGAAAGTTCAGAATGGCAGAGCTCACAGATGATGTTAGCAGGCATGTAGAATGACTATGCATAGAAGAAGGCACTTGCACCAGCACGCAAGGCAAGTAGGCACTTGACAATGACGTTGAGCAGAATCAGAGGCAGAAGCAAAGTCACAGATCAAGCTGAGGTCAGTAACAAGCAGGCAAAAAAGTATCAAATAAGGAGCTGGATCAAGGTCAGGGATGAAGCAGAGGTCAGCAAGGGGTAGAATGAAAGCACAGAGCAGGATTCCAAGCAATTCAGGAGGAACCGCGGTCAATAACAGGAATTTCATGTAGTACACAAGTCAAGGAGCAAAGAACATGCTGAAGACCAGTCTGCACTGACACTACAGTAACAGCGTCCAGTTAAATAAGCCACCTGGCGCCAATGCTGTATGCATGTCCATGCACACACCATGATGCACACGCACAATGATGTGCATTCTTACATACACGCACCTGGCTAATGTTCTTGCAGAAGTATGCCTATGCACATGTAGCGGGGTCTTAAAAGTTAGTGGGATACACCTGGGGGTAGAGAGACCCAGGTGTGTAATTATGTCAGGGATTAGACCCCTTTTTCTTATTCGTGGAGGATTGGGTGGTGTAATATTCTCTTTGACCAGTGGGTGTCAGTGTACCTACTGGCTCGAGGTAGAATCACTACCACAGTGCTACCCTTCTTTGTCCCTTCCTGGAGATGGTACGGCTGGGGCGGGGAACCCGCCGTGGTGTCGATGGGAGGAGATAAAAGGGGGAGACGCCCTCGCCACGAGGGCTGTTGGTTTTTCGGAAGAGATCATCTCGTCACGCACCCAGGCACCTTAGGCCTGGGTGCGGGCGGTTCAAGGTTCCGGCCTAGGCGCCCAAGGCCTGGCCGGAGCGAAGATGGAGTCCATCCCGGGCACCTTCAGCCTGGGGTGAGGTACTATTAAGGAGGCCTGGGACCCGGTGACTCCGACTGGGTCCCGCGAGGGTGAAGTTGCTCCAGGGCGCCCCTTGCGAGGGGACACACGCATCTGAGGTGAGGAGGCTGGGGGGGTCACCCGTCCGAAGACCCGGTGCAGTGTCAACCCGGTGACGGATGGGCCTTCGGTAACTCCCTCGGAGGACATCTTCCCCTGATAGGGGCTACAGCGCAGCGGAGGAGCTTTCATCAAGACTCCTGCAACCCCTGGTCATAGCACAGGGAGTGTAGGGACTAGGAACCTGTACAGTGCCTCGACCTGCTTCCCCATCGTATCCTGCCGTTGCATTTGACTGTAAGTGGAGATACGCAATAAACCTGAGTTTGGACTTTGATGGGTGTATGGACTCTGTTGATGGGAACAAAGGGAGATTCCGGCACGGAAGGACTGACCCTCATAACCAGCACACATTTGGCCCGAGGAAAAGATTGATACTGGCCTTCACCTCACCCACATGCACGGGAAGGACATGGGCCGTAGCGCACCTCACTCTGTCGCTCGACATACCCCTAGTTAAAGAGGTCGGGGTGAGGCCGCTACACGTGGGGGCTCGTGAGTCCGGGATGAAATGTGTGTTGACCCTGAGGTTTGGAACGGCTGTGTTTGAACTTTGCTGCCCGGAGGAGGTCCGAGCAGGTCGGCCATGTGATTGGCCAAAGTGCATCCCTGTGCTCGAAGTCGTGGAAATTTCCCTGAAAAACCGGGAGAGGCCCATGCAGAAAGAGCGGGAAGAGGGAGGAGTCCAGCCGTGTGACGAACTACATGTGGGGACTTTTGCTGCACTGCGCCACGAGGCACCCCATGACTACGCAATTCGTGGGAGGAGACTGAAGGAAGCCCGCGAAAACGTGCAAGTCGTGGGAGGAGTCTGGCCACGTGTGGAGATACACGTGGAGACTCCGGCGCGAGGTCAGCGCGTGATGGAGCAGCAAGTGGTCGGAGCGAACTCAGGCTCCCCGTGGATGCCGGTACCTTATCCTTTCAAGATGACTGCATTTGCTGCACCCATTACAGACACGGGGATAAGGCTCAGGCCCCGAGGACAGTTGGCTCTGTATTCATGCAGAGACACGGAGGCCCTCGGTGTGATCTGTCCCGGATGCTCGGGACTGGTGGTCCAACTAAAGCCATTCGGGCGATGCGAAGCATGCAAGGAGTTTCTTTTTGAGGTTGAACCACACACGGAAAGGCCCCGGGCCCTACGCCTCAACTGCATCACAGGAACCGCCACTCCGGAGGGAGAGATCAAAGCCTTTGCGGAGATTCCCGTGCGCGCTGACCAGGGCGAAGTGACTGCCCAACCAGAGACTGAGAGAGAAAAATCCGAGGACACTGCTTCAGTCACTACAGACTCCCTGCTCCCACCTCCGAAGAGGAAAGTCGGCCTGGTACAGGCATCCTATGGTCGTGGTCGAGCTTCACCCCGCCGCTTGCCTGGCCTGGATGACGCCGGTAGAGAAGAGAGTCCCGGACATCCCAGTTCTTCAGAAGGTCCAGGTGAGCCAGGGGCTGGGACTGTGGTGTTGGTTGGAGGTGTCGGGGGTCCACAGTTGGTGGAGCCCGCAAGGGAGGGTAGCCTTCCGTCTACTAGAGACTACCTTCCCGCTGAGATGTATGACACCTCCGACTTAGAGTCATTGTCAGACTGTGGGGATGACGGAGAGATAGACGAACTGTTTCACCGGAAGGGCTGGGACAGACGCCCACTACCTGTGCTGAGTAAACCGCAGGATTCCCCCATGTCCATAGAAGACAGTACGCTCCAGGTGAAGGCCCCGGAGTTCTCGAGGAAATCTAGTCCTCCGACCAACTTCCCGCATTCAACTACATCACCCGCTCTGATGTTGGGGATGCAGCGTGCTTCGTTGCGGGCACCAAAGACAAAGAAACCCGAGATGGTGAAGGTACCTCGGCACCCGGAGGCCATCGTACAGCCAGGAGAAGGTGAGCGAGATGTGATGCCACCTCTAGCCAGGTTGCAGAGACTTTTCTCCCAGAGAGTCGCCCGTGAATATGGGTGGAAGTACCCCTACTTGCCTCGGGACCTATTGTATGAAGTCGAGGTCCTGCGACCAAGGTGGTATGACGAGTTTGTATGGGAAAAACTTAAAGTACCCCATGCCAGGCGATACCTGTCATGTTCGCCGCCTGTGTCTAAAAAGTTCAAGGACTGCAGAGCTGATTGGAGACTTGGGCGCCATATTCATGCCGATAAGGTGCTCATCTGCCGGAAAGAAGGAGAGGATGTCGAGTATTCGGTGGAAGTGTTTGACGGGCACCTGAAGCCCCTGTTTCTGCCGGATCCAAGGTTCTATTTATAGGAGAAGTGAGCTCCTATCTTGTTGCTGTTGAAACTTTCTGGAAGAGACATTCCCAGACGCCTAGAACTGTGCCCTACTTTTGTTTTGATTTGGGCTTTTCTTTTACTCACTAGGAGATTTGGGAGCTGTTGTTTTTTTTCTCCCTTTTCTTCATGTGCCAAAGGCAGAGACTTTTGGGGTAGAGTTAGAGTAGGAAAGCAGGAAGAATGAAGATCTCACCAAGTGTCATTACCGCAGCGCTGTCACCAGGTGGCAGTGTTGTGCAACGAATGTTTGAAAATGTTACACATGCATTACTTACTTATTGGAGTGAGTGGGTCTCTCGGCTGACGGACCCACTCATGCCAAGTTAACACAGAGTGTTAGGATGTGTTTTTTTTTGTTTGTTTCCCTTCTGCAGGAGATTCGTCGGTCAAGGCTACTGAGTATGGGGTGGTTCTTAGACAGTGACAGGAGGGATTGTATATGTGTACATGACAGATGTTTTATACAAAAGTTTTAATGTTTTATAGTTCCCTTTTCTGTTGAGCAGGTCTTGGCACATACAGTATCCAAAATTTGAGGGATAGCCTCTGGGGCCCACTTCATGTCACCACTCCTTGGGAGACATGGGTGTGCACCTGACGCTGGGGACCAGCGTCAAATCACCAGGGGGAGTGTGTAGCGGGGTCTTAAAAGTTAGTGGGATACACCTGGGGGTAGAGAGACCCAGGTGTGTAATTATGTCAGGGATTAGACCCCTTTTTCTTATTCGTGGAGGATTGGGTGGTGTAATATTCTCTTTGACCAGTGGGTGTCAGTGTACCTACTGGCTCGAGGTAGAATCACTACCACAGTGCTACCCTTCTTTGTCCCTTCCTGGAGATGGTACGGCTGGGGCGGGGAACCCGCCGTGGTGTCGATGGGAGGAGATAAAAGGGGGAGACGCCCTCGCCACGAGGGCTGTTGGTTTTTCGGAAGAGATCATCTCGTCACGCACCCAGGCACCTTAGGCCTGGGTGCGGGCGGTTCAAGGTTCCGGCCTAGGCGCCCAAGGCCTGGCCGGAGCGAAGATGGAGTCCATCCCGGGCACCTTCAGCCTGGGGTGAGGTACTATTAAGGAGGCCTGGGACCCGGTGACTCCGACTGGGTCCCGCGAGGGTGAAGTTGCTCCAGGGCGCCCCTTGCGAGGGGACCCGCATCTGAGGTGAGGAGGCTGGGGGGGTCACCCGTCCGAAGACCCGGTGCAGTGTCAACCCGGTGACGGATGGGCCTTCGGTAACTCCCTCGGAGGACATCTTCCCCTGATAGGGGCTACAGCGCAGCGGAGGAGCTTTCATCAAGACTCCTGCAACCCCTGGTCATAGCACAGGGAGTGTAGGGACTAGGAACCTGTACAGTGCCTCGACCTGCTTCCCCATCGTATCCTGCCGTTGCATTTGACTGTAAGTGGAGATACGCAATAAACCTATGTTTGGACTTTGATGGGTGTATGGACTCTGTTGATGGGAACAAAGGGAGATTCCGGCACGGAAGGACTGACCCTCATAACCAGCACACATTTGGCCCGAGGAAAAGATTGATACTGGCCTTCACCTCACCCACATGCACGGGGAGGACATGGGCCGTAGCGCACCTCACTCTGTCGCTCGACATACCCCTAGTTAAAGAGGTCGGGGTGAGGCCGCTACACACATTTTTCCGAAACAGTTGACTATTAGGAATTCCCTGATAGTGGGGAACACTGGCATCTAACACTCATTAAATTGTCAAGTGTTAATATAACCAACAGAGGCTGCAGCACTAGAACAGAGGAAGGGTAGAAGACACAGACCACTGAAGGGTGAGTATAATGGTACATTCACGTGACTGAATATCAACAGCCAGGAGGTGACCAATGAAAAGAATCAATAGGTTTTTGCCAGAGGCTGTACACACAGGGTCAGTGCAGTTTGTGTGCAGCCATAGCGCAGCATTTAGCTGTCTCTAAATGCAGCAAACTACCTGGAAATATGCATTTCTGTGAATGTAGCCTCCCTACATCAAATGTCCTCATCAGAGTGCCCCCTACATCAAATGTCCTCATCAGAGTGCCCCCTACAGCAAATGTCCCCATCAGAGTAGCCCCTTACATCAAATGTCCTCATCAGAGTACCCCCTTACATTAAATGCCCCCATCAGAGTGCTCTCTTCTTCAAGGAAACATTTTTTGTGCCCTTATAGGGCCACTTTAAACTGTGATTGCAACACTTCTCCTTGTTCTGGTAATCAGTATTCACACCTCTAGACATCTTGTAAAAAAAACTGTAATGATGTTTCCAGAGAAAGACAGAAATATAAAACAGGACATGACAGGGCCGGATCTAGCCTATTTAATCTGGGGGTGCAGAAAAATATGTCAATGGGCATAATGTCAATAGTGTGACAGTAATGCAGGGAACCAGTACGCTTCTGTACCACAAGTCACAACCCGGATGTAAAGTCTGACAGGTATTGCATGAGTGAACAGGGAATGCTAGTATGTATTAGGCTGTCCTTATATTAGGATGAACAGAACCTGTGCCTTCTTATACTGTATCAGAAGTCTTCATCAAAATTCCCCCTTACATCAGGGTTCCTTTAAGTCCACCCTTTCATCAAATGCCCCCATTAGAGTGCCCCTCCACATAAAATGTCCCCATTAGAGTCCCGCTTACATCAACTGCCCCTATCAGAGTGCCCTTATACATTAAATGTCACCATCAAATGCACCCTTACATCAAATGTCACCATCAGAGTCCCCCCTACATCAAACATCCTCATCAGAGTGCTCCTTTACATCAATTGTCCTCATCCGAGTTCCCCCTGCATCAAATGCCCCCATCAGAGTGCCCCTCCACATAAAATGTCCCCATTAGAGTCCCGCTTACATCAACTGCCCCCATCAGAGTGCCCTTATACATCAAATGTCACCATCAAATGCACCCTTACATCAAATGTCGCCATTAGAGTCCCCCCTACATCAAACATCCTCATCAGAGTGCTCCTTTACATCAATTGTCCTCATCCGAGTTCTCCCTGCATCAAATGCCCCCATCAGAGTACCGCCTTACATCAAATGCCCCCATACATCAAATGTACTCATCAAAGTGCCCCTAAATCAAATGTTCTCATCAGAGTGGACCGCTTACATCAAATATCCCCATCAGAGTCCCTCCTACATCAAACGTCCTCATCAGAGTGCTTTACATCAATTGTCCTCACTAGAGTGCTCCCTACATGAAATGTCCTTATTAGAGTGCCCCATACATCAAATGTCTCCATCAGAGTGCCCCCTTACATCAAATGTCTCCATCAGAGTGCCCCCTTACATCAAATGTCCCCATCAGAGTGCCCCCTTACATGTTAATATAACCAACAGAGGCTGCAGCACTAGAACAGAGGAAGGGTAGAAGACACAGACCACTGAAGGGTGAGTATAATGGTACATTCACGTGACTGAATATCAACAGCCAGGAGGTGACCAATGAAAAGAATCAATAGGTTTTTGCCAGAGGCTGTACACACAGGGTCAGTGCAGTTTATGTGCAGCCATAGCGCAGCATTTAGCTGTCTCTAAATGCAGTAAACTACCTGGAAATATGCATTTCTGTGAATGTAGCCTCCCTACATCAAATGTCCTCTTTAGAGTGCCCCCTACATCAAATGTCCTCATTAGAGTGCCCCCTACAGCAAATGTCCCCATCAGAGTAGCCCCTTACATTAAATGTCCCCATCAGAGTGCTCTCCTCTTCAAGGAAACATTTTTTGTGCCCTTATAGGGCCACTTTAAACTGCGATTGCAACACTTCTCCTTGTTCTGGTAATCAGTATTCACACCTCTAGACATCCTGTAAAAAACCTGTAATGATGTTTCCAGAGAAAGACAGAAATATAAAACAGGACATGACAGGGCCTGATCTAGCCTATTTGATCTGGGGGTGCAGAAAAATATGTCACTAGTGTGACAGTAATGCAGGGAACCAGTACGCTTTTGTACCACAAGTAACAACCCGGATGTAAAGTCTGACAGGTAGTGCATGAGTGAACACTACAGGGAACGCTAGTATGTATTAGGTTGTCCCTAGATTAGGATGAACAGAACCTGTGCCTTCTTATACTGTATCAGAAGCCCTCATCAGAATTCCCCATTACATCAGGGTTCCTATAAGTCCACCCTTTCATCAAATGCCCCCATCAGAGTGCCCCGCCACATCAAATGTCCCCATTAGAGTCCTGCTTACATCAACTGCCCCCATCAGAGTGCCCCGCCACATCAAATGTCCCCATTAGAGTCCTGCTTACATCAACTGCCCCCATTAGAGTGCCCTTATACATCAAATGTCTCCATCAGAGTGCACCCTTACATCAATTGTCCCCATCAGACTGACCCCTACATCAAAAGTCCCCATCAGATTGCCCCCTACATCAAATGTCCTCATCAGAGTGCACCCTTACATCAATTGTCCTCATCAGAGTGCCCCCTACATCAATAGTCCCCATAAGAGTGCCCCCTACATCAAACGTCCTCATCAGAGTGCTCCTTTATATCAATTGTCCCCATCAGAGTGCCCCCTGCATCAAATGCCCCCACCAGAGTGCCCCCTTACAAGATAGAAATATAAAACAGGACATGACAGGGCCGGATCTAGCCTATTTGATCTGGGGGTGCAGAAAAATATGTCAATGGGCATAATGTCAATAGTGTGACAGTAATGCAGGGAACCAGTGCGCTTCTGTACCACAAGTCACAACCCGGATGTAAAAGTCTGACAGGTATTGCATGAGTGAACAGGGAATGCTAGTATGTATTAGGCTGTCCTTATATTAGGATGAACAGAACCTGTGCCTTCTTATACTGTATCAGAAGTCTTCATCAAAATTCCCCCTTACATCAGGGTTCCTTTAAGTCCACCCTTTCATCAAATGCCCCCATCAGAGTGCCCCTCCATATCAAATGTCCCCATTAGAGTCCCACTTACATCAACTGCCCCCATCAGAGCGCCCTTATACATCAAATGTCACCATCAAATGCACCCTTACATCAAATGTCGCCATCAGAGTCCCCCCTACATCAAACATCCTCATCAGAGTGCTCCTTTACATCAATTGTCCTCATCCGAGTTCCCCCTGCATCAAATGCCCCCATCAGAGTACCGCCTTACATCAAATGCCCCCATACATCAAATGTACTCATCAAAGTGCCCCTAAATCAAATGTTCTCATCAGAGTGCATCTCTTACATCAAATGTCCCCATCAGAGTCCCTCCTACATCAAACGCCCTCATCAGAGTGCTTTACATCAATTGTCCTCACTAGAGTGCTCCCTACATCAAATGTCCCCATCAGAGTGCCCCCTTACATCAAATGTCCCCAAAGTGCCCCCTTACATCAAATGTCCCCATCAGAGTGCCCCCTTACCTCAAATGTCTCTATCAGAGTGCCCCCTTATATCAAATGTCCCCATCAGAGTGCCCCCTTATATCAAATGTCCCCATCAGAGTGCCCCCTTATATCAAATGTCCCCATCAGAGTAACCCCTACATCAAAATGTCCTCATTAGAGTTACATAGTAGGCGAGGTTGAAAAAAGACACAAGTCCATCAAGTCCAACCTATGTGTGTGATTATATGTCATGTGAGGGGGTTAGCTCGGCAGCGGGTGTGTGTGACCCCCGGGATGGGCTCCCCACACAAAACAGGCCCAGCAAACGGAGGTTGTGGTTTTCAAAATCAAAAAGGTGCGGTTTATTTTCTATTTACAGTGACAAAACACAGCAAAGCAAAAGAAACATAACCAAAATAAATCCTGGTCAAGTTGACCTCTGACTAAACATACAGGTTTCCTAACTAACAACTGGGATCAGCCTAGTGCTGTCCTAGTCCCTAAGTCCCTGGTTTTAAATGTCCAAGCAAATAGCCACACAGGCTTTGTCTCACCGCACAGGGGTTCACTCTCCCTAGACAGTCCACACAGGTCTGGTTCCAGGCATGAGCTAACATCTAATGAAGCTGGGAGTTCTTATAGAGGCCTAAATGAGCTGACAAGCTTCAGCTGGTCTCATCAACTCCCTGTCTGCACGACGCCCAGCCCTCTCCCTAGAGGTATGAGTCATCCATGAGCCCACTAGCCTTATACAACTCTCCACCTAGTTGTATAAGTCGGCGTAAAGCCTGAATCTGGGCGAAATATATCTACCCCCCTGGATGCAACCAGGTGACTTTACCTTCCTGCTGTCACATACCCCCCCTCTTGTTTTAACCTCGGGGTTGGAACACCAGCAATCAGGCATTCATGTACTCGAGACAAAGCATCCACATTCCCCATTTGAACGCCAGGGCGATGCTTTACTGTGAAGTTGAATTCCTGGAGGGCCAGGAACCACCTATTCACTCTTCTATTTGTTTCCTTGTTTTGAGCCATCCACTTTAACGGAGCGTGATCCGTAACCATGTCAAAGTGCCTACCTAGCAGGTAGTACCGAAGGGAATCTAGAGCCCACTTCACCGCTAAACACTCCTTTTCAACGGTGGCGTAATTTACCTCATGGGACTTCAACTTCCTGCTGAGGTAAATGACTGGGTGCTCTTCCCCATTCCAGACCTGGGACAATACTGCTCCTAACCCCACATCTGACGCATCACTTTGTACGACAAAGTCTTTAGAGAAGTCGGGTGAGTACAACACTGGCTGGCTACATAAGGCTTGTTTCAAGAATTGGAATGCTGCCTCAGCCTCGGGGGTCCATTTAATCATGACCGACCCTTTCCCCTTCGTCAGGTTGGTTAGGGGCACAGCCTTAGAAGCAAAGTGGGGAATGAATCGCCGATAATTCCCAGCGATTCCCAGAAAGGCTCGTACCTGCTTCTTGCTGTTGGGACGTGGCCAACTCTGGATGGCCTCGACTTTGTTGAGTTGGGGTTTTATTACTCCCCTCCCAATGGTGTACCCAAGATATTTGGCCTCCTCCTGCCCAATGGTACACTTCTTGGGGTTAGCCGTAAACCCCGCTTCCCGAACAGAGTCCAGGACTGCTTGCACTTTTGGCAGATGTGAGGCCCAATCTGTGCTATGGACAATTACGTCATCCAGGTAAGCCGCAGCATACTTCCGATGGGGCCTCAGCATCTGGTCCATTTTCCGCTGGAATGTGGCCGGCGCATTCTGTAACCCGAACGGCATTCTTTTATATTGGAACGCCCCGTCTGGGGTTACAAATGCGGTTTTCTCTTTGGCCGACTTGGCCAGGGGGATTTGCCAATACCCTTTTGTGAGGTCAAGAGTCGTCATGTATCGGGCTGTTCCCAGCCGGTCGATCAACTCATCTATACGTGGCATGGGGTAGGTGTCAAATTTTGTAACTTTGTTCAACTGACGAAAATCGTTACAAAATCGCCAGCTCCCATCCGGTTTAGGCACCAACACGATGGGACTAGACCAATCACTTTGGGACTCCTCTATCACCCCTAAGTTCAGCATTTTCTGTACTTCCTCCCGTATTGCCTCCCGTCGAGCCTCTGGGATCCGATAGGGTTTTAACTTCACCCTTTCACCGGGCGGGGTAATGATGTCATGCTCTACCCCAGATGTTTGTCCCGGCAGCTCAGAGAATACCTCCTTGTTGCGAAGCACAAACTCCTTAACCTCCTGTTGTTGGGGTTGTGACAAGGTGGCTGCTATTCCAACCTCAGGAATCACGCAACCAGTTTGAGCTGGTGACCAAGTGTCTGCGACTAGGGACTCTCTATCCCTCCAGGCTTTCAACAGATTAACGTGATAGATCTGTTCGGGCTTTCGCCTTCCTGGTTGTCTGACCTTGTAATTCACTTCGCTCACTTTTTCCATTATCTCGTAGGGGCCTTGCCATTTGGCAAGGAATTTACTTTCAACCGTAGGGACAAGTACCAATATCCTATCCCCCGGGGAAAAGGTACGGGTCTTGGCTCCACGGTTGTACACTCTCTGCTGTGCCAACTGCGCTTGGGCCAAATGTTCCTTCACGATGGGCATTACCTGTGCAATTCGATCTTGCATCAGGGCGACATGCTCAATCACACTCCTGTGGGGAGAACTCTCACTTTCCCAAGTTTCCTTGGCAATATCCAACAGCCCTCTTGGGTGTCTCCCATACAGTAACTCAAAGGGGGAGAATCCCGTAGAGGATTGGGGCACCTCCCTAATAGCAAACATCAAATAAGGAAGTAAACAGTCCCAATCCTTTCCATCTCTATCCACCACTTTCTTCAACATTTGTTTTAGGGTTTTGTTGAATCTTTCAACCAGCCCATCGGTTTGGGGGTGATACACAGACGTACGCAATTGCGTCACTTTGAACAATTTACACAGCTCTTTCATAACCCGGGACATAAAGGGTGTACCTTGGTCCGTAAGCAGTTCTTTACAAATACCCACCCGGCTAAAAACAAGAGATAGCTCTTTGGCTATGGTTTTGGCCGAGGTATTTCGGAGAGGGATCGCTTCTGGATAACGGGTGGCATAGTCCATTATAACTAATATGTACTGGTGCCCCCTAGCGGACTTGATTATAGGACCTACCAAATCCATGGCGATCCTCTCAAACGGGACCTCAATGATGGGTAGAGGGACCAGCGGGCTACGGAAATGTGGCATCGGGGCCAACCTCTGACACACAGGGCAGGAGGAACAATAATTTTCTACGTCCTTCATCACCCCCGGCCAATAGAATCTCTGTAATACCCTCTCTCGGGTTTTCTCTGTCCCCAGATGACCTCCAAGAATGTGCCCATGGGCCAACTCCAACACCAACTTCCTGTAAGGTTTGGGCACCACAAGCTGCTCAACGGTTTCTTCTGCCCTTTTTGCCACCCGATACAGTAGGTCCTTCTCTACGCTGAAGTATGGGTAAGTGCAGGTATTATCTGGGTTCACTAACTCGCCATCTATTTTCACTACGTTTTCCCGTGCCTTTATTAGGGCGGGGTCTTTCAACTGTTCTGTGGCAAAGTTTTCCCTGTGAACCTCAAGATCAGAAAACTCCACAGACGGTAGGTTTTCGTCTGAGGAGGTGGGCTCCTCTCCAGTTTCTTGAGTCTCCCCTGCCAATACTGATAAGGGAAATTCCGGAGAGTCCTCACCACTCTCAGGGGAGTTCTGGCTATCACATTCCTGGTACATAGGGGCACCAGTGAGGGGCTCAGGATCATCCCACAGTTCCCAGAACTTCGGAAAATCCCTTCCCACAATGGCGTCATGCGGTAACTGAGATACTAAGCCCACTGGATGAGAGAGGGTACCTTTGGGGGTCTCGAAACACACTGTAGTCACTGGATACTCTCGGGTGTCCCCATGCACACAAATAACAGCTACCTTGCTATTCCCAGAGACCTCTGTTTTAACTAACTCAGCCTTTATCAGGGTCACAAGGCTACCTGAATCCAGCAATACCACAACATTTCTACCATTAACACACATTTTGCATAAATGTTTCTCAGTTCCTCGAATGGCAGTGCATGCGACTGTCGCACACAGCGACTGACGTCTGCCCGTCAGAAAGTCACACTGCATGGGTTCCTCCACAACCGGGCAATTGGCTGCAATATGTCCCGCTTGCCGGCAGCGGTAGCAAACGATCCTTCTTGCCGCCCCTTGAGCCGCTGATTTCCCAGGCTGTTCTCGCCAAACTTGGGGTAGAGCTCCCACCCTCTCACTCTCTCCACCCTCACCCCTTGGAATCCTCTTATCCGCCCCTGGGGATGGTCTGGTCTTAGGGTGGAAAGTCCGAGTGTCTCTGGAAGAGGCCGTCAGGTTCTCTGTAGCCAAGTATTTCTCCACACGATCCACAAGACCATCGGCCGTCTCTGGGTCTCCATGGCTTACCCACTTTTGGATGGCAGTAGGAAGAGCTCTCAAAAACCGATCCATTACAACACGTTCCACAATCTTTGGTGCGGACAAAGTCTCTGGCTGTAGCCACTTTCTGCTCAGGTGAATGAGATCATACATTTGAGACCTGGGGGGTTTTCCAAGCTGGAAAGTCCAGTTATGCACACGCTGAGCCCGGACAGCCTGGGTGACACCCAGCCTTGCCAATATTTCAGCTTTTAGCATCACATAGTCTTTTGCTTGGTTAGGCTCTAGGTCATAGTAAGCTTTCTGCGATTCACCAGTTAACAGAGGAGCCACCAGTCCAGCCCACTGCTCCTCAGGCCACTTTTCTCTTTCAGCGGTCCTTTCAAATGTGGTCAAAAATACCTCTGGATCATCCTCTCCAGTCATTTTTGTCAATAAACGACTCACCCCAAAGGACGCGGTATTAGTGGGACGGCTTTCCTCACTGGTCTGCGGACGTTGCTGCATTACTGCTTCCATCTGTTGTTGTAGTCTCTGCTCTTGCTTCTGCAACAGGTCTATGAAGCAGGCCTCAGATTGCTGCTGGGCTCGTTGCTGAGCCTCCAGACTCTGTTGCAAAGTTGCGTTTGTCTGCTGCTGGGCTGCAAGGCTCTGTTGATGAGCTTGCTGCTGGGCTGCGAAGTTCTGTTGTTGAGCTGCAAGGCTCTGTTGATGAGCTGCAAGGCTCTTTTGCAAACCTGCATTTGTCTGCTGTTGATTGGCATTTGCTAGAGCCAGCTGCTTCAGTATCTCCTCCATGCTGGCTTAAAAAAAAACTGCCACTGGTTCTCCACCAACTGTGAGGGGGTTAGCTCGGCAGCGGGTGTGTGTGACCCCCGGGATGGGCTCCCCACACAAAACAGGCCCAGAAAACGGAGGTTGTGGTTTTCAAAATCAAAAAGGTGCGGTTTATTTTCTATTTACAGTGACAAAACACAGCAAAGCAAAAGAAACATAACCAAAATAAATCCTGGTCAAGTTGACCTCTGACTAAACATACAGGTTTCCTAACTAACAACTGGGATCAGCCTAGTGCTGTCCTAGTCCCTAAGTCCCTGGTTTTAAATGTCCAAGCAAATAGCCACACAGGCTTTGTCTCACCGCACAGGGGTTCACTCTCCCTAGACAGTCCACACAGGTCTGGTTCCAGGCATGAGCTAACATCTAATGAAGCTGGGAGTTCTTATAGAGGCCTAAATGAGCTGACAAGCTTCAGCTGGTCTCATCAACTCCCTGTCTGCACGACGCCCAGCCCTCTCCCTAGAGGTATGAGTCATCCATGAGCCCACTAGCCTTATACAACTCTCCACCTAGTTGTATAAGTCGGCGTAAAGCCTGAATCTGGGCGAAATATATCTACCCCCCTGGATGCAACCAGGTGACTTTACCTTCCTGCTGTCACAGTCAGTATTACATTGTATATCCCTGTATGTTGGGTCGTTCGGGTGCCTATCTAAAAGTTTTTTTAACTTATCGATGCTCCCCGCTAAAACTACTGTCTGTGGAAGGAAATTCTACATCCTTACCGCTCTTACAGTAAAGAACCCTCTACGCAGTTTAAGGTTAAACTGCTTTTCTTCTCATTTTAGTGAATGGCCACATGTCTTATTAAATTCCCTTTCGCAGAAAAGTTTTATGACCTCATCAGAGTGTCCCCTTACATCAAATTACCTCGTCAGAGTGCCCCCTACATCAAATGTCCTCATCAGAGTGCCCCTTTAAATCAAATGTCCAAATAAGAGTGCCCCTTTACATCAAATGTCCTTATCAGAGTGTCCCCTACATCAAATGTCCTCATCAAGTCTCACGGATTAATGGACGCACTCTCAGAGATCTGGGGGCACAAATAAAATCTGGGAGGCACAGCCCACCTCAACACCCACCTAGATCCGGCCCTTGGACATGATCAGAAGTGATCTCTAGTCGCGTTCACAGCACAGAATGTATAACTTGCAACAATTTGACCTTTCCTCCTAATTTTACTTCATTTATCACTCAACGTTTACAATGTGTGAACATAGTTACAGCAATGGGTACATCTAGGAAGGCATTGTTACAGTGTCTGACATGAGTAAAACACAGATAATTTACATGTGTTTTTCTTTCTAGTGTTTTACTTACATTCCTTATTGTAGGCACCTTTTCCTTAGATTCAAAACTCAAACAATAGCAAGAAAAGCACACAGAAGGGGCTCGGCTGCTACAAAATAACTAAAAAAGCTCTCAGGAGGAGATTTCCTAAAGCAAGTATGTTTTATGCCAAATCAGCCAACGGATGTTCACATTTCAAGATCCAATTTGATTACAGAAATGCATTCTTATAGAGCAGGGGTGCCCAACCTTTTGAAGAGTGAGGGCCACTTAAAGCGGAGTTCCACACAAAAATGGAACTTCCACTTTAACCACTCCTCGCCCCCTTACATGCCACATTTGGCATGTAATTTTTTTTGGGGGGGGAGTGGGGGCTTCTGTAGGAGTGGGACTTCCTGTCCCACTTCCTCCTTCCGCCCAGGGACCGCTTAGGCGACTCGTCATATCGCCTAAGGCGGCCCCTCCCTGTAGGCGATCACCTGGGACACGTGACAGGTCCCAGGTGATCGCCTGTCCACTCCTAGGGCGCAGCGCCACTCGCGCATGCGCAGTGAGTGCCCGGCCGTGAAGCCAAAAGCTGTCACGGCCGGTTGCCCACAGTTTGAATGGAGGCGCCGGCGACGCTCCGGGCGGCCGCGTCGCTGGACAGTGGAGCAGGTAAGTGTCTGTTTATTAAAAGCCAGCAGCTACACTTTTTGTAGCTGCTGACTTTTAATAAACATAAAAAAGTCTGGAACTCCCCTTTAAGTGACTTGGTAACTAGTCACGGGCCACAATAAGCAGAGTGGGCAGATGACAGGTCTGTGTCCTCTCTGCATATGTAAAACAGACACGGCCCACTCTATGGGCCCTCTGATCCGATCAGATGAAAGGAAACCGATCCACTTCTGTTTTTTTAGCAGTTCGGATTGAAGGTAGGCGGGTGTAAATGGACACAAGTCTCTTAACATCTGCCGCTCCATAGAGGTGAACAGAGGGTCTGATTGGGTCAGACCAATCATGTGAAAGGGGCCTAAGGCTGCTTTTAAAAATGACGGTCTGCAGTCTACCCTCACCGCGGGTGCAGCACAGTCCACCTATAGCTTTCCTGCAGGTTAGCTACACTTTGCCATAGAATTCTATGATATCCTGCAGGTGTGGTGCACTTTCTGAAAGTCTATGGCTTGGTGCAGATAACCTGCAGGTGCAGTGAGCTACACCTGCAGATCAGTTTGAAAGCAGCCTAGTAACCACTGCAGAACAGATATGCCCATATGTACACTGTGATTTTAGTAATAAACATACCTTTAATAACAAGTCTTCCATTCAGGTATCACCGGCTGTTGCTGTCCCAGGCAGAGTGCATTTGGTATCACTCCGCCTGTGATAGGAGCTGTGCTATACAGGAAGCATTCGCTTATGTGGCTCTGCTCCACAGCCGCTTGCTTCCTCTACCATTGGCTTTATTCACAACACTAATGCTCTGGCATGGCGGGTCAGCAACCTGCAATTTAGGCTTGCCAACCCGCCATCCCAGAGCAGGAGATTGTGGGCCACATCAGAAAGCTTTGTGGGCCACTGGTTGGGCACCCCTGTTATAGAGTATCTAAACCAGGAGTCTCCAAACTTTCTAAACAAAGGGCCAGTTTACTATCCTTCAGGCTTTAGGGGGGCCGGACTGTGGTCATTGGGAGTAGTAAAGGTCCTGATGTCAGTTGGAGAAAACAATGCCCCATCTTTGGTATCAATGGGAGGAATTGTGTCCCATTATTGTTGTTGCTGGGCCCCATTGTTGGTGTCATTGGAAGGAATTGTATCCCATTGTAGTCATTGGACCCATTTATATGTCATTGGGAGGAATTGTGCTTCATCATTGATGTCATTGGAAGGAATCGTGCCCCATCATTGGTGTCATTGAGAGGAATTGTGCCCCATCTTTGGTGTCATTGGGAGGAATTGTGTTCTATCATTGGTGTCATTGGGAGGAATCGTGTTCTATCATTGGTGTCAAAGGGCCCCATTGCTGGTGTCATTGGGAGGAATTGTCAAACACAGATTTAGGGGGCACACCCTAGAAAATGCATTAAAGATGGTACAGCCATAAGACCATACAGACAAAACAAAAGATTACAGCGCACAAATACAAAAATGGCATTTAACTCCTGCAAGGCTATTTAAAACACCAGAGCATATTCAGAAAATATGGTTATTTACTTACACCATATGGCCATATAGTGCTAAGCCCACTATTACGTCAAAGTACCCCATTATCAGTGGGTCCTACGCTATCCATAGAATGGAAGATCCTGCTTCTCTGAACCATGGGAGAAATACTGAATATGCTGAGGTGTTTTAAATAGGCAGGAGTTAAATGTAATTTTTGTATGTGTGCGCTGTAACCTTTTGTTTTGTCTATATGGTCTTATGACTGCACCATCTTTAACCACTTCAGCCCCGGACCATTTTGGCTGGTTAAAGACCAGGCCCCTTTTTGCGATTTGGCACTGCGTCGCTTTAACTGACAATTGTGCGGTCGTGCGAAGTGGCTCCCTAACAAAATTTATGTCCTTTTTTTCCTACAAATAGAGCTTTCTTTTAGTGGTATTTGATCACCTCTGTGGCTTTTATTTTTTGCGCTATAAACAAAAATAGAGCGTCAATTTAAAAAAAAATGCTATATTTTTTACTTTTTGCTATAATAAATATCCTCAAAAAATATATAAAAAAACTATTTTTTTCCTCAGTTTAGGCAGATACGTATTCTTCTACATATTTTTAGTAAAAAAAAATCGCAATAAGCGTTTATTGATTTGTTTGCGCAAAAGTTATAGTGTTTCCAAAATAGGGGATAGTTTTCTGGCATTTTTATAATTTTTTTTTTTTTACTAGTAATGGCGGCGATCAGTAATTTTTGTCGTGACTGCGACATTATGGCGGACGCATCGGACACTTTTGACACATTTTTGGGACCATTGTCATTTTCACAGCGATCAGTGCTATAAAAATGCGCTGATTACTGTGAAAATGACACTGGCAGTGAAGGGGTTAATCACTAGGTGGGGTTGAAGGGGTTAAGTGTTCCCTGCATAGTGTTTCTTACTGTAGGGGGGATGGGCTCTGCGTCACATCACACTGATCTCCGCTCCGAGTACACGGAGCCGAGATCAGTGTCATTGTCACTAGACAGAGCCGGGAGATGCTTGTTTACACAAGCATCTCCCCGCTCTATACCTCCGTGAGACAATCGCGGGGATCCCCACGGCGATCAAGTCTACGGGACCCGCGGTCCGACTCACGGGGATGGCGGCAGGGTTGCGAGCGCGCCGGTGGCAGCGCACACGCGACCACACAGACAGGCATTTAAAGGGGAGGTACAGGTACATTGATATAAATGCCTGTCCATGCCATTCTGCCAACGTAAATGTACAGGAGGCGGTCGGCAAGCGGTTAATGCATTTTTTGGGGTGTGCCCCCTAAATCTGTGTTTGTCTGTTGTACGGATTCTGACCAAATCACTTTGGGCTGAAACACCCCACCCCCCCATCATTGCCTCTTAGTAGTGTTCACCTGTGTTATAGGAGGAGTCCTTTAGTTCTCGCATATAGAGGAGTGTATTTCTCCCATGGTTCAGAGAAGCAGGATCGTTTTTGTATGTGTGCACTGTAATCTTTTGTTTTATCGGGAGGAATTGTGTCTCATTGTAGTCTTTGGCCCTATTGTTAGGTCATTGGGAGGAATTGGGCCCCTTCATTGGTGTCATTAGGAGGAATTGTGCCTCATCATTGGTGTCATTGGAAGGAATTGTGCCCATCATTGGTGTCATTGGGAGGAATTGTTCCCCATCATTGGTCTCATTGGGAAGAATTGTGCCCTATCATTGGTGTCATTGGGAAGAATTGTGCTCCATCATTGGTGTCATTGGGAGGAATTGTGCCCCATCATTGGTGTCATTGGGAGGAATTGTGCCCCATCATTGGTGTCATTGGGAGGAATTGTGTTCTATCATTGGTGTCATTGGGAGGAATTGTGCCCCATCATTGGTGTCAATGGGAGGAATTGTGCCGCTTCATTGGTGTCAGTGAGGAGAATTATGCCCCCTTGTTGGTCTCAGTGAATTAAATAGAGCCTCAAGGGCCAGTTAAAAGCAAGCAAAGGGCCACAGTTTGGAGACAACTGATATAAACCAAAGAAGTTTAGGTATAACGATTTTTACATACTGTAGTTACATTGGTCCAGCTTGTACCAATGTAATAAGTATGTGTGATGATCCCCGTGGAAGCTAAAAATCACTGTATTAGACATCACAACTACATTGATCTCCACAAGCGTCTGAGTCCCTGCTGCGTTTTGAACAAAGGAGGCCGCTCACTTAGCATGGGCACCATTCAGGGAACTAATTTTTTTTTGGGGGGGGGGCTCAGGGTGCAGTGCTCTGTGCCCCCAAACCACCCTTCTTTTAAGCCTATTAGAGCCTCAGGCTCGAATCATGTGCTTAAAAAAAAAACATTGAAATCCATGCGTCCGGCACCCTGCATGTAGATTAGGGGCCGGGCGCATGGATTAGGGGGGCGGCGCCCCTTTGTCCTTAATGGACAGGTCGACACTGGTTAGGGCAGGTTACTAATAGATATAAGATACTGGACTGTCCAATGCTGTATCTGTCCCCTGGCGCCTCTACGCTGAGAACCGAGCGATCGAACACCGCCGATGGCTCGGTTCTCTCAGCTCCCCTAGCAGAGAGCTGCTGACTGTCAATCGGCAGCTCTCCGCTCTACTCCTCCACACTCACTGGAGCACTGAGCTGTGAAGGGGCGGGGAGCGGCCGTCTCATGCTCTCAGCGGCTCGCTGAGAGGCTGAGATGGGTGTCAGTCCAGGCACCTGGCCGATCCAGACTTTATTGTCAGGATGACGCAGTGCCTGGACTGATTCCTGCGACGCCAGCAGAGAGTGGAATTCAGACCACTCTCTGCTGAAAACGGGTCACAGGAGTCCAAAACTAATTGCACTCCTGTGACCCCTAGGAGAAGCCCAGCCAAACCAGCTCAGGCTGGACTTCTCCTTTAAAGGAGAAGTCGAACCTGACCTTTTTAGGCTGGGCTTCTCTTATGGGTCACAGGAGTGCAATTCGTTTTGCACTCCTGTGAACCGTTTTCAGCGGAGAGCGGTCAAGTCCACTCTCCGCTGACGTCACTGCCATCAGTCAGGGCAGCGCGTCATCACGACTTCCACGTCGGGATCCGCCAGCTGCCTTGATTGATGGCAGTCTCAGCGAGCCACTGAGACGCTGAGATGGCCGCTCCCTGCTCCTCCATGGCTCAGCGCTCCAATGAGCACTGAGAAGTAGAGCAGAAGCGATGCTGACTGACAGTCAGCATCGCTCTGCTCGGGGAGGACTGAGAACCGAGCCATCGGCAGAGTTCGGGGGCTCGGTTCTCAGTGCAGAGACGCCGGGGGACAGATGCAGCATCAGTCTGATGCTCCATCCACCGAGCTAAGTATAACTAGCAAAAAAAATAAACTAACCATACTTAAGCTTGTATTATGAGGATGGATTGGCTAAATCTTATGACACCAGTTAATCCTAAAGTTACCATTTAAAAATTCCATTTATAGAGCCTACAATATATGAATGCAATGTTGCTTTGCCCAAAAATGTACTATGCTTCCGGTCTTCAATACATATAAGAAAAGTGTAGCAACTGGCGGAGAGGCGATTCAGTGTTAGAAGAGCGAAAATGTATTTGCTTTTCTAACACACCTGGGTGGGCTCTGCGCTCCGAGTCCAACCTATTTTGAAGCCTATTAGAGCCTATGGCTCTAATCAGGTGCTTAAAAAAAAAAACCCCGCTGCTGTAATTAATGCGCCCGGCGTCCTGAAAGGGTCCGGACGCATGAATAGGGGATGGCCGCGGCAGCCGTGGATAGATTCATGCTATGCATGAATCTATCCAATAACCATATAGAAGGGTGACGTGGACAGAGGGGGCAGCGCCCTTGCACCCTTAATGGACGGGCCGCCCCTGGGGACAATCTGCAGTTTTCACCTTTGTATTTGATAGAAATCAAAAGTATTGTAAAGTAATAACTGTACACTATTTGTTGAAAGAGATTTGAAACACACGTAATACATTTAGAGATTTTCTTTGCTCAATCCCATAGGAACTTTAATTGAAGAGTGAACTGGTCTTAAATTCTGCACACAGTCACACACATATTTGTAGGTAGACACCAACCCTGTAAAGGAAATACCTAAATGTGTTTAATGCACTCTGGAAACATCTCACCTCAACTGGCATATTTGTGCTGATAGCAGTGTTTGCTGTGCAGCCCGCACTGTTGCTGAAGCCGATCTGCGTGGCTGCAGTGGCAAGGATGAGGAAGCTAGCATTATCCACACCTCTGGCAGTCAGGACAAATGTTTTCTTAATGTAAGTGCTGCACCCCCCGCAATCTGGCATCCCCCCTCCAGCCAAGACTGCATCCAGGACAAGTGTCCATCCCGCCCACCCTTGTCATTGTCTGCATGTGTCAGAAGCAGCTGGGTAAGAGATGCTGGCGGCAATACAAAGTGTTGCTCGTGGTGTGCAAGGACCAAGACGCCCCAGCACATGCTGTGGGCATTCCAGGACTTAGTCCTGATTCACCGGGACATTGACCAATTTCCAGGACAGTCCCAGTGAATCAGGGATGGTTGGGAGGTATGAATATGGATGTAAACCCTCACATATACCCAGTGAAGTGAACAGCCTCAGATGATACACAGAGATGAAAAAAATCTCCCTACATAAGTTTTACACGTATATCTGCTGTCTTCAGCTTTATACAGTTGTGCTCATAGGTTTACATACCTTGGCAGAATTTATGATTTCTTGGCCATTTTTCAGAGAATATGAATAACACAAAAACTTTTCTTTCACTCGTGGTTAGTGTTTGGCTGAAGCCATTTATTATCAACAAACTGTGTTTACTCTTTTGAAGTCATAATCACAACAGAAACGACCCAAATGACCCTGATCAAAAGTTTACATACCCCAGTTCTTAATACCATGTACCCTTTAACATCAATAACAGCTTGAAGTCTTTTGTGGTATTTGTGGATGAGGCTCTTCATCGTCTCAGATGGTAAAGCTGCCCATTCCTCTTGGCAAAAAGCCTCCAGTTCCTGTAAATTCTTGGGCTGTCTTGTATGAACTGCACGTTTGAGATCTCCCCAGAGTGGCTCAATGATATTGAGGTCAGGAGACTGAGATGGCCACTCCAGAACCTTCACTTTATTCTGCTGTAGCCAATGACAAGTCGACTTGGCCTTGTGTTTTGGATCTGTCATGTTGGAATGTCCAAGTACGTCCCATGTGCATCTTCCTGGCTGATCAATGCAAATGTTCCTCCAGTATTTTTTGATAACATACTGCATTCATCTTGCCAAGAATTTTGACCAAATTTCCTGTGCCTTTGTAGCTCACACATCCTCAAAACATCAGCGATCCACCTCCGTGTTTCACAGTAGGAATGGTGTGCCTTTCATTATAGGCCTTGTTGACTCCTCTCCAAATGTAGCGTTTATGGTTGTGGGCAAAAAGCAAAATTTTGGTCTTATCACTCCAAATTACCTTGTGCCAGAAGGTTTGAGGCTTGTCTCTGTGCTGTTTGGCGTATTGTAGGCAGGATACTTTGTGGCATTTGCATAGTAATGACTTTCTTCTGGTGACTCGACCATGCAGCCCATCTTTCTTCAAGCCACACCACATGTTTTCAGAGTCCTGTATTTCACCTGAAGTTATTGGTGGGTGTTTCTTTGCATCCCTAACAATTTTCCTGGCAGTTGTGGCTGAACCTGACAGTCTACCTGACCGACGTGACCGTGGTTTGGTTTCACCAGAACCCCTCATTTTCCACTTCTTGATTAGAGTTTGAACACTGCTGATTGACATTCTCAATTCCTTGGATATCTTTTTATATCCCTTTCCTGTTTTATACAGTTCAACTACCTTTTCCTGCAGACCCTCTGACAATTCTTTTGCTTTCCCCATGACTCCGAAAGATGCAAGGGTCTGTCAGAAGTAGGGATGAGCTTCGTGTTCGAGTCGAACATACGTTCGACTTGAACATCGGCTGTTCGATCGTTCGACGAAGATCGAACGATTTGGGCCGTTCGCGCCAAATTCGAGTGACGCGAACGGCCCACAATGCACTACGCCATCGCAGTGTCATCCAGGCGCTGTGATTGGCCAAGCATGCACTGTGACCCCGCATGCTTGGCCAATCACAGCGCCGGCAGCGAGGAGAGCAATGATTGGCCACAGGCAGGATGCCTGTGGCCAATTATTCTTGAGGGGGTTTAGTACACGCCCCACACTATAAAAGGCCGCCAGCGCGGCGGCCTTGTGTAGTGTGTTCCGGAGCAGGGAAAGAGAAGCATAGGCAGGGACAGTGTCATTTTTTTTCCTTTACTAATCCTGGATTCCTTGTGTTTAGGGACAAATAAGGATAGGTAGGGAGAGTGTCAGTGTGTTATTCTGTGCTAAACCTTGTTTGTAGGGACAGAGAGGTACAGTGAGGGAAAGTGTCAGTGTGCTATTCTGTTCTAAACCAATCTTGCTGAACCATATTTGAAATCCTTGAGTTTAGGGACAGAGAGGTACAGTGAGGGAAAGTGTCAGTGTGCTATTCTGTGCTAAATCTTGTTTGTAGGGACAGAGTAGGACAGTGAGTGAAACTGACAGTGTGCTATTCTGTTCTAAACCAATCTTGCTGAACCATATTTGAAATCCTTGAGTTTAGGGACAGAGAAGGACACTCGTGGAAACTATCAGTGTGCTATTCTGTGCTAAATCTTGTTTGTAGGGACAGAGAGGTACAGTGAGTGAAACTGACAGTGTGCTATTCTGTTCTAAACCAATCTTGCTGAACCATATTTGAAATCCTTGAGTTTAGGGACAGAGAGGTACAGTGAGGGAAAGTGTCAGTGTGCTATTCTGTTCTAAACCAATCTTGCTGAACCATATTTGAAATCCTTGAGTTTAGGGACAGAGAAGGACACTCGTGGAAACTATCAGTGTGCTATTCTGTGCTAAATCTTGTTTGTAGGGACAGAGTAGGACAGTGAGTGAAACTGACAGTGTGCTATTCTGTTCTAAACCAATCTTGCTGAACCATATTTGAAATCCTTGAGTTTAGGGACAGAGAAGGACACTCGTGGAAACTATCAGTGTGCTATTCTGTGCTAAATCTTGTTTGTAGGGACAGAGAGGTACAGTGAGTGAAACTGACAGTGTGCTATTCTGTTCTAAACCAATCTTGCTGAACCATATTTGAAATCCTTGAGTTTAGGGACAGAGAGGTACAGTGAGGGAAAGTGTCAGTGTGCTATTCTGTGCTAAATCTTGTTTGTAGGGACAGAGTAGGACAGTGAGTGAAACTGACAGTGTGCTATTCTGTTCTAAACCAATCTTGCTGAACCATATTTGAAATCCTTGAGTTTAGGGACAGAGAAGGACACTCGTGGAAACTATCAGTGTGCTATTCTGTGCTAAATCTTGTTTGTAGGGACAGAGAGGTACAGTGAGTGAAACTGACAGTGTGCTATTCTGTTCTAAACCAATCTTGCTGAACCATATTTGAAATCCTTGAGTTTAGGGACAGAGAGGTACAGTGAGGGAAAGTGTCAGTGTGCTATTCTGTGCTAAATCTTGTTTGTAGGGACAGAGTAGGACAGTGAGTGAAACTGACAGTGTGCTATTCTGTTCTAAACCAATCTTGCTGAACCATATTTGAAATCCTTGAGTTTAGGGACAGAGAAGGACACTCGTGGAAACTATCAGTGTGCTATTCTGTGCTAAATCTTGTTTGTAGGGACAGAGTAGGACAGTGAGTGAAACTGACAGTGTGCTATTCTGTTCTAAACCAATCTTGCTGAACCATATTTGAAATCCTTGAGTTTAGGGACAGAGAAGGACACTCGTGGAAACTATCAGTGTGCTATTCTGTGCTAAATCTTGTTTGTAGGGACAGAGTAGGACAGTGAGTGAAACTGACAGTGTGTTATTCTGTTCTAAACCAATCTTGCTGAACCATATTTGAAATCCTTGAGTTTAGGGACAGAGAAGGACACTCGTGGAAACTATCAGTGTGCTATTCTGTGCTAAATCTTGTTTGTAGGGACAGAGAGGTACAGTGAGTGAATCTGACAGTGTGCTATTCTGTTCTAAACCAATCTTGCTGAACCATATTTGAAATCCTTGAGTTTAGGGACAGAGAGGTACAGTGAGGGAAAGTGTCAGTGTGCTATTCTGTTCTAAACCAATCTTGCTCCAATCTTGCTGAACCATATTTGAAATCCTTGAGTTAAGGGACAGAGAAGGACACTCGTGGAAACTATCAGTGTGCTATTCTGTGCTAAATCTTGTTTGTAGGGACAGAGTAGGACAGTGAGTGAAACTGGCAGTGTGCTATTCTGTTCTAAACCAATCTTGCTGAACCATATTTGAAATCCTTGAGTTTAGGGACAGAGAAGGACACTCGTGGAAACTATCAGTGTGCTATTCTGTGCTAAATCTTGTTTGTAGGGACAGAGTAGGACAGTGAGTGAAACTGACAGTGTGCTATTCTGTTCTAAACCAATCTTGCTGAACCATATTTGAAATCCTTGAGTTTAGGGACAGAGAAGGACACTCGTGGAAACTATCAGTGTGCTATTCTGTGCTAAATCTTGTTTGTAGGGACAGAGAGGTACAGTGAGTGAAACTGTCAGTGTGCTATTCTGTGCTAAACCAATCTTGCTGAAGCATATTGCAAATCCTTGTGTTTAGGGACAGAGAAGGATAGGCAGGGGACAGTGTCAGTGTCATTGTTGCTAAGCCTCCTGCACAGTATACACCTGAAGGTAGCCCTTATTGCTGTTTTTCCCATCTCCCTGCAGGCCATCCATTAAAATGTCTGGAAGGCAAACAAGGAGAGGCAGACAGTCAGGAGGCAAAAAAAGAGGGCAAGCAAGCTCTGTGTCTGGGGGCAACAGTGCTGGTCGTGGACGCAGTGCATTGTCATCAGCACATGGCCATGGGACACGCTTGTCCTTCTTTTCGGCAGCTGGACATGTTGAGCCACATCATGCCGAAGACTTGGTAGAGTGGATGACCAAGCCCACCTCATCCTCCTCATCCTCTCTCACCCAGGCTCAGGGTACTGGCAAAGCAGCTGCCAAAGCGTCCTCTTCTCTGGTATCATTATCTTCATTAGTCAATCCTTCCCTAGACCCACCATGCCCTCCTCCTGAGGAGTCCCCCGAACTGTTTGAGCACAGTGTTGGGTACATGCTCCAGGAGGATGCCCAGCGTTTCGAAGGATCTGATGATGATACCCAGATAGAGGAAGGCAGTAGCGTGAGAGCAGAGAGAGGGGATGCTCAAGAAGGACACCAATCTGGCAGTCATGCTCCAGCAGCTGCAGCATACTGCCAGATTGGCTCCAGTGATGAGGAGGGAGGGGATGATGAGGTCACTGACTCCACGTGGGTGCCTAATAGGAGAGAGGAGGAGGAGGAGGATGAGGAGGAGGCACATCTCCAACGAGGCAGGATGCCCTTGGGTGGCCAGCGTATGGGCAGCACACCGACGGAATCACACCGCAGAGCTCCGCCTGTGCAGGGCGCTGCCTCTGCCCGTCATTCAAAAAGTTCTTTGGTGTGGGCCTTTTTTGAGGCGAGTGCATCAGATCGCACAGTTGCTGTTTGCAACATATGTCTCAAGCGTATATCGCGTGGCCAAAACATCAGCCGCTTGGGCACCACATGCTTGATCAGACATATGTTGACCTGCCATGCAGCTCGTTGGCAAGCCTACCTTAAAGACCCACACCAAAGAACAAAGCTGACCTCTTCTTGCACCGCATCAGCTGGGATCTCCAACCCCACTATACCTTCAGTCCTCTCTGAAACCTGCTCTGAGAGGAATGAAGGTGTAGAATTAGGTGTGTCACAGCCAAGTACTTGCGGGCACTCTGCTAGCAGTACACCGACGTCCGATTCTAGCAGGCAAATTTCCCTGCCCCAGCTGCTGGACCGTCGAAAGAAGTTCACTCCCAGCCATCCACATGCCCAGCGGTTGAATGCTAGCTTGGCTAAATTGCTAGCGCTTCAACTGCTGCCTTTTCAGTAGGTAGACTCGGCCCCCTTCCGTGAGTTTGTGCAATGTGCGGTTCCTCAGTGGCAGGTTCCCAAACGCCACTTTTTCGCATGGAAGGCGATTCCGGCTCTCTACAGGCATGTGGAAGGCAATGTCTTGGCCTCGCTGGACAGGGCCGTCAGCAGTAAGGTGCATATTACCGCTGACTCATGGTCCAGCAGGCATGGACAGGTACGTTACCTTTCTTTCACGGCCCATTGGGTCACTCTTTTGGCAGCTGGGAAGGATGCAGGACAAGGTGCAGTAGTGTTGGAGGTTGTTCCACCGCCACGCCTCCAAAATGCTACTACTGGTTGTGACACACCTCTCTCCTCCACCCCCTCCTCTTCTTCTTCCTCCATGGCCTCTTCCTGTGGTTTGTCCTCGGAACCAGCGGTGCTCCGTAGGCGTTCAAGGGGCTACGCAAGTACGCAGGCAAAAAGATGCCATGCCGTGCTTGCGCTGGTGTGTTTGGGGGACAGGAGCCACACTGGGGCAGAGGTCCTGTCTGCTCTGCAGGGGCAGGCCGAGAGGTGGTTGACGCCACGCCAGCTTAAGCCAGGAATGGTGGTTTGAGACAATGGCACCAACCTCCTCTCCGCCCTCCGACAGGGACAACTGACCCATGTGCCCTGTATGGCTCACGTCCTTAACCTGGTGGTGCAGCGGTTCTTGGGCAGGTACCCGGGCTTACAGGATGTCCTGAGGCAGGCCAGGAAAGTCTGTGTTCATTTCCGCAGATCTTATAATGCCAGTGCTCGCCTGGCTGAGCTGCAAAAGGAGTTGAACCTGCCCAAGAACCGCCTTATATGTGACATGCCCACCAGGTGGAACTCAATGTTGGCCATGCTGCAGCAGCTGCACATGCAGCAGAGGGCCATCAATGAGTACCTGTGCGACTACGGCACCAGGACAGGGTCAGGGGAGCTCGGGTTTTTTTCACCACGCCAGTGGGGCATGATCAGGGATGCATGCACTGTCCTGGCACCATTTGAGGAGGCCACGAGGATGGTGAGCAGTGACAGTGCATGCATCAGTGACACTGTACCTCTTGTCCACCTGTTGGAGCACACGCTGCGTGGAATAATGGACAGGGCACTTGAGGCAGAACAGAGGCAGGAAGAGGAGGACTTCCTTGCCTCTCAAGGCCCCCTTTACCCTGACAGTGTTCCTTCTGTCCCACCCATCGCACAGAAAGAGGAGGAGGAGGAGGAGGAGGAGGAGGATTGTGTCAGCATGGAGGTGGAGGCTGGCACTCAGCATCATCAGCAGCAGTCTTTTAGGGATGATTTACAGTCCCAAAAAACCAGTGGACTTGTACGTGGCTGGGAGGAGGTGGCTGCGGATCATGTCGTCCTTAGTGACCCAGAGGACTCCGGACTGAATGCCTCAGCTAACCTACGCTGCATGGCCTCCCTGATCCTGCAAAGTCTGCGGAAGGATCCTCGTATTCTTCGGATCAAGGAGAGGGACCATTACTGGCTGGCCACTCTCCTTGATCCACGGTACAAGGGTAAGGTTGCGGACCTTATGTTACCGTCGCAGAGGGACCAGAGGATGAGACAACTCCGGGAGGCCTTGCAGAAAGGACTGTGCAACGCGTTCCCAGAGACTGGGAGGTTACAAACTCCTGGTCCTGGACAACAAGTTGCTGAGGCTTCGGGCAGTCAAAGAAGGAGCGGTGGGGAAGGTGGCGTCTGACCGATGCGTTCAGACAATTCTTTAGTCCGCAGCCCCAAAGTATGATCGTTTCCAGCAACCATCGCCAGCGTCTGATATACATGGTGCAGGAATACCTAGGGGCAAGGTCAGACTTGGACACCTTCCCCACCGAAAATCCTCTGGCTTACTGGGTCTTGAGGATGGATCACTGGCCAGAGCTTGCACAGTATGCAATTGAGCTACTGGCCTGTCCTGCATCCAGCGTTCTTTCAGAACGCACATTCAGTGCTGCTGGAGGATTTGTCACGGATCACAGGGTGCGCCTGTCCACGACTCGGTTGATCGACTGACTTTCATCAAGATGAACCAGTCTTGGATCACCACCAGCTACCACACACCTGATGCTGATATAACAGACTAATTGATTTTAAAATGTCACATCCCTTCAAGACTGATGCTGATGCTGAGTTCCTGTGCTGTTATGTTGACTAGCTATCCTCCTCCTCCTCCTCAATGATCCGATTAATGATCATAGCTTGGAAGATCATTTTGGTTTATGGGTGCCGCCACCAGTGGCTAAGGCCCAATTTTTCAGCCCCTGTTTAACAGGGGCGTGTAATTACAATTTTTGATGCAATACTTTGCAACAGGCCTCATTGCTGTGCTCCAAGTACAGTATCTGTGAGGGGTTGCAGTGTTGTGCCACCAGTGCCTAAGGCCCAATTTTTCAGCCCCTGTTCAACAGGGGCATGCAATTATAATTATTGATCTAATAATTCACAGCAGGGCCCATTGCTGCGCCCACCAAGAGTAACTGTCAGGCCTTACAGTGTTGTGTCAACACCACCACCACCACCACCAAAGGCCCAATTTTTCAGCCCCTGTTCAACAGGGGCATGCAATTATAATTATTGATCTAATAATTCACAGCAGGGCCCATTGCTGCGCCCACCAAGAGTAACTGTCAGGCCTTACAGTGTTGTGGCACCAGCACCACCATCAAAGGCCCAATTTTTACTACCACTGTTCAACAATTATATGTTATTACAATTCCTGATATAATAGTTGACAGCAGGGCGTTCCAGCACCCACCAAGAGTAACTGTGAGTGCTTACAGTGTTGTGCCAACACCAACACCTAAGGGGCCAATTTCTGCAGAGTATATACGGCAGGTCCCTACTTTCAAACATCCAACTTACAAAGACTACTACTTGCAAACGGAAGAAGACAACAGGAAGTGAGAGGAAATCTACCCCTTGGAAGGAAAATTCTCTCCTGTAAGAATTAATATGGGAGAAAGGTGTCTCCTCTCTACTGATGCTTTATCACCAATCCTTGTTTCAATAAAAACACCACATTTCAAAAACAGTTGTCATTGGGACGCAAAGTGAGGTGAAATGTTCTGAACAGGGGCACAGACAGCAAAAAAAATGTTACAGGGGTGATAACCCTTCCCTATGTTTTCCAAAAAGCTTAAAAATAGGTATTTGGCCTGGAGCTACACTTAAACAATGTAGCTGTTCAAAATTACAAACAGATTCTACATAAGAACAAACCTACAGTCCCTGTCTTGTATGCACCGCCTGTATACGGCTGTTCAGAGTATATAGGGCCTTTTTTATTTTGTGTGCGGGGTTCCCCTTAATATCCATACAAGACCCAAAGGGGCTGGTAATGGGCTGGGGTGGGGGGGGGGGGGTTGATGGGGTAGCTATGCCATTTTTCTTAAAGATTTCCATCCATATTACCGGGACCAGACATTACATTAAAGCCGCAAGCAGTTTTAAATGGCTTTTTTTCCTTTAGAAATGTTATTTTGTGCAGGGACAGTTCTAAACACGGGAAACACGTGGCACTTCACAGGCATACTTTAGACACCCCCCAGGTACAATATTTAAAGGAATATTTGACTCTTTTTTTTTCACTTTATGCATCATTAAAATGACTGCTCCCGGAAAACGTCCGTTTTTAAAACTTCTTTTTGCATTGATACATGTCCCCTGGTGCAGAACCCGGGTTCCCAAACTCTGTTTAGGACAATAACATGGATAATAGTCGTTATAATTAGCACTTTAGAATCCGAACGTTCGCATCCATTGTATTTAATAGGGTTCTAATGTTCGTGCAAACTTTCGGTCCGTTCGCAGGTTCTGGTGCGACCCGAACCCGGGGGTGTTCGGCTCATCACTAGTCAGAAGTCCAGAGACACATTGGCCTTTTATACACACACACACTAATTACAAGCAAATAGGATGGTTAGGTGAGGTGAGGTGAGGATGGTTACCTTTAACCACTTAAGCCCCGGACCATTTGGCTGGCCAAAGACCAGGCCACTTTTTGCACTGTGTCGCTTTAACTGACAATTGCGCAGTCGTGCGGCGTGGCTCCCAAACAAACCTGACGTCCTTTTTTCCCACAAATAGAGCTTTCTTTTGGTGGTATTTGATCACCTCTGCGTTTTTTTTTTTTTTCGCTATAAACAAAAATAGAACGACAATTTTGAAAAAAAAATAATACTTTTTGCTATAATAAATATCCCCCAAAAATATATAAAAAAACAAATTTTTTTCCTCAGTTGAGGCCGAAATGTATTCTTCTACATATTTTTGGTAAAAATAAGCGTTTATTGATCGATTTGCGCAAAAGTTATAGCGTCTACAAAATAGGGGATAGTTTTATGGCATTTTTATTATAACTTTTTTTTTTACTAGTAATTGAAAAGCGACTTTTATCGTGACTGCGACATTATGGTGGACATATCGGACACTTCTGACACCATTTTGGGACAATTTACAGCGATCAGTGCTATAAAAATGCACTGATTACTGTAAAAATGACACTGGCAGTGAAGGGGTTAACCTGTAGGGGGCACTGAAGGGGTTAAGTGTGTCCTAGGGAGTGATTCTAACTATTAGGGGGCGTGGCTACTAGTGACATGTCACTGATCGCTGCTCCCGATGAGAGGGCCGTGAATTGAGAAGCGGGGGTGCTGCCGCCGCGAATTGTTGAGGTCTGGGGGGGCTTTGGGTGCTGACGAACAAAGAAAGAACAAAAAAAAAAAAAAGGGGGGTTGCCATCCGGGGACCTCCGGGCCCCTGGGACCCTTACAAAAAAATAAAAAAAAATTTATAAAAAAAAAGGGGGTTGTTATCCGGGGCCCTGGGGACCTCCCGGCCTCTGGGGACCTCTGGGCCCCTTACAAAAAATCAATAAAAATAAATGAAAAATAAATTAAATAAAAAAATGTTTTTTTTTAAAATAAAAAATACATAAAAAAAGCGGTTACCATTTGGGGCCCCAGGGACCTCTGGGCCTCTGGGGACCTCTGGGCCCCTTAAAAAAATACTTTTATAAAAAAAAAAAAAAATTTACAAAAAAAAAGGAGGGGTTGCCATCCGGGGCCCTGGGGACCTCCGGGTCTCTGGGGACCTCTGGGCCCTTTACAAAAAATAAATAAAATAAATATTTTATTTAAAAAATAATTAAATACCTAAAAAAGGGGGGTTACCATCCGGGGCCCTGGGGACCTCCGGGCCCCTTATGGAAAAATAAAGGGGGGTTGCCATCCGGGCCCCTGGGGACCTCCGGGCCCCTTACAGGTGTACTGCCTGTACCCCCCTGATGGCGGCCCTGCTCACATGTACAGAACTGCACATCTTACGTGCACATACTGTATAATATGCATGTGTGTGTGTGTGTGTTTGTGCATATACAGAAAATAAATATATATACAGTATATACACTATATTACCAAAAGTTTTGGGATGTCTGCCTTTACACACACATGAACTTAAAGCGGAGCTCCACCTGCAAAAGTCAGCAGCTACAAACACTGTAGCTTTTGACTTTTAATAAGGACACTTCCCTGTCCTACTCGCCCACAATTAGGGATGAGCCGAACACCCCCGGGTTCGGTTCGCACCAGAACCTTCGAACGGACCGAAAGTTCGCGCGAATTTTCGAACCCTATTCGTTATAATGGACGCGAACGTTCGAAATCAAAATTGCTAATTACAACGGCCAATATGCATGTTAATGTCATAAAACAGGTTTGGGGACCCGGGTCCTGCCCCAGGGGACATATATCAATGCAAAAAGAAATTTTAAAAACTAAAGTTTTTTCGGGAGCAGTCATTTTAATGATGCATAAAGTGAAAAAAAAAAAAGTGAAATTTTCCTTTAAATATGGTACCTGGGGGGTGTCTAAAGTATGCCTGTGAAGTGGCATGTGTTTCCCGTGTTTAGAACTGTCCTTGCACAAAATGACATTTGTAAAGGAAAAAAAGAAGCCATTTAAAACCACTTGCGGCTTTAATGTCATGTCTTGTCCTGGCCGCCATATGGCTGAAAATCCTTGAGAAAAATGGCATGGCTACCCCATCACCCCCCCCCCCCCCACCCCAGCCCCTTTGGGTCTTGTATGGATACTAAGGGGGACCCCGCACCCAAAATAAAACCCTATACCTACAACCCTATATACTCTGAACAGCAGTATATAGGTGGTGCAAACAAGACATGGACTGTAGGTTTGTTCTTAAGTAGAATCTGAACAGGTACATTATGAAGTGTAGCTACATCCCAAAAAAATCAATTTTTAAGCTTTTTGGAGAACATAGGGAGGGGTTATCACCCCTGTAACATTTGCTGTCTTTGCACATCTGTTCAGAACATGTCACCTCACTTTCCGTCCCAATGACAAATGTTTTTGGAAAAGTGGGGTTTTAATTGAAACAAGGATTGGTGATAAAGCATCAGTAGAGAGGAGATACCTTTTTCCCAAATTAAATCTAACAGGATAGAATTTTCCTTCCTAGGGGTAGATTTCCTCTCACTTCCTGTTTTCTCTTGCCGTTTGCAAGTAGGAGTCGTTTGTAAGTTGGATGTTTGAAAGTAGGGGCCTGCCGTATATACTCTGCAGAAATTTGCCCTATTAGATGTTGGTGTAGCCACAAGACTGGTGGGCACAGGAATGGGCCCTGCTGTGAGTTAATAGATCAAGATTTGTACTTGCATGCACCTGTTGAACCGGGCAGAAAAATTGGGCCTTTGGTGGTGGTGGTGGTGGTGGTGGACGGTGTTGCCACAAGACTGTAAGCCCTCACAGTTACTCTTGGTGGGTGCAGGAATGGGCCCTGCTGTGAGTTATTAGATCAAGATTTGTAATTGCATGCACCTGTTGAACAGGGCAGAAAAATTGGGCCTTTGGTGGTGGTGGTGGTGGTGGACGGTGTTGCCACAAGACTGTAGGCCCTCATAGTTACTCTTGGTGGGCGCAGGAATTGGCCCTGCTGTGAACTATTAGATCAAGATTTGTAATTACACGCCCCTGTTAAACAGGGGCTGAAAAATTGTGCCTTAGGCATTGGTGCTGGTGCCACAACACTGCAACCCCTCACAGATACTGTACTTGGAGCACAGCAGTCACACCTGTTGCGAAGCATCTTTTTAAAAAATTGTAATTACACGCCCCTGTTATACAGGGGCTGAAAAATTGTGCCTTAGGCACTGGTGCTGGTGCCACAACACTGCAAACCCTCACAGATACTGTACTCTGAGCACAGCAATGAGACCTGTTGCAAAGCATTGCCTAAAAATTGTAATTACACGCCCCAACAGGGGCTGAAAAATTGTGCCTTAGGCACTGGTGCTGGTGCCACAACACTGCAACCCCTCACAGATACTGTACTCTGAGCACAGCAGTCACACCTGTTGCGAAGCATCTTTTAAAAAAATTGTAATTACACGCCCCTGTTATACAGGGGCTGAAAAATTGTGCCTTAGGCACTGGTGTGGTGGCATGGATCATTGAGGAGGAGGAAGAGGATAGTCAGTGAACATAACAGGACAGTCACTCAGCATCAGCATAGGCAGTCTTGAAGGGATGTGACATTATAAATTATTCCGTTATATCCGCTTCAGGTGTCTGGTAGCTGGTGGTGATCCAAGACTGATTCATTTTTATGAAGGTCAGTCGATCAACCGAGTCGGTGGACAGGCGCACCCTATGATCGGTGACAAATCCTCCAGCAGCACTGAATGTGCGTTCGGAAAGAACGCTGGATGCAGGACAGGCCAGTAGCTCAATTGCATACTGTGCAAGCTCTGGCCAGTGATCCATCCTCAGGACCCAGTAAGCCAGAGGATTTTCGGTGGGAAAGGTGTCCAAGTCTGACCTTGCCCCTAGGTATTCCTGCACCATGTATATCAGACGCTGGCGATGGTTGCTGGAACCGATCATACCTTGGGGCTGCGGACTAAAAAATTGTCTGAACGCATCGGTCAGACGTCCACCTTCCCCACCGCTCCTTCTGCTACTGACCGAAGCCTCAGCAACTCGTCGTCCAGGACCAGGAGTTTGTAACCTCCCAGTTTCTGGGAACGCGTTGCACAGACCTTTCTGCAAGGCCTCCCTGAGATGTCTCATCCTCTGCTCCCTCTGCGACGGCAAGATAAGGTCCGCAACCTTACCCTTGTACCGTGGATCAAGGAGAGTGGCCAGCCAGTAATGGTCACTCTCCTTGATCCGAAGAACACGAGGATCCTTCCGCAGGCTTTGCAGGATCAGGGAGGCCATGCAGCGTAGGTTAGCTGAGGCATTCGGTCCGGAGTCTTCTGGGTCACTGAGGATGACATGATCGCCAGCCACCTCCTCCCAGCCACGTACAAGTCCACTGGTTTGTTGGGACTGTACATCATCCCTAAAAGACTGCTGCTGCTGATGCTGAGTGCCAGGCTCCACCTCCATGCTCACACAATCCTCCTCCTCCTCCTCCTCCTCCTCCTCCTCTTCCTGTGTGATGGGTGGGACAGAAGGAACATTGTCTGGATAAAGGGGGCCTTGAGAGGCAAGGAAGTCCTCCTCTTCCTGCCTCTGTTCTGCCTCAAGTGCCCTGTCCATTATCCCACGCAGCGTATGCTCCAACAGGTGGACAAGAGGTACAGTGTCACTGATGCATGCACTGTCACTGCTCACCATCCTCGTGGCCTCCTCAAATGGTGAGAGGACAGTGCATGCATCCCTGATCATGCTCCACTGGCGTGGGGAAAAAAAACCAAGCTCCCCTGACCCTGTCCTGGTGCCGTAGTCGCAAAGGTACTCATTGATGGCCCTCTGCTGCGTGTGCAGTCGCTGCAGCATGGCCAACGTTGAGTTCCACCTGGTGGGCATGTCACATATTAGGCGGTTCTTGGGCAGGTTCAGCTCCTTTTGCAGCTCAGTCAGCCGAGCACTGGCATTATAAGATCGGCGGAAATGCACACAGACTTTCCTGGCCTGCCTCAGGACATCCTGTAAGCCTGGGAACCTGCCCAAGAACCGCTGCACCACCAGGTTGAGGACGTGAGCCATACAGGGCACATGGGTGAGCTGCCCCTGTCGCAGGGCGGAGAGGAGGTTGGTGCCATTATCAGAAACGACCATTCCTGGCTTAAGCTGGCGTGGCGTCAACCACCTCTCGGCCTGCCCCTGCAGAGCTGCCAGAACCTCTGGCCCAGTGTGGCTCCTGTCCCCCAAACACACCAGCGCAAGCACGGCATGGCATCTTTTTGCCTGCGTACTCGCGTAGCCCCTTGTACGCCTACGGAGCACCGCTGGTTCCAAGGACAGAGCACTCGAAGAGGACATGGAGGAAGAAGAAGAGGAGGGGGTGGAGGAGAGAGGTGTGTCACAACCAGTAGTAGCATTTTGGAGGCGTGGCGGCGGAACAACCTCCAACACTACTGCACCTTGTCCTGCATCCCTCCCAGCTGCCAATAGAGTGACCCAATGGGCCGTGAAAGAAAGATAACGTCCCTGTCCATGCCTGCTGGACCATGAGTCAGCGGTAATATGCACCTTACCGCTGACCGCCCTGTCCAGCGAGGCATGGACATTGCCTTCCACATGCCAGTAGAGAGACGGAATCGCCTTCCGTGAGAAAAAGTGGCGTTTGGGAACCTGCCACTGAGGAACCGCACATTGAACAAACTCACGGAAGGGGGCCGAGTCTATCAACTGAAAAGACAGCAGTTGAAGTGCTAGCAATTTAGCCAAGCTAGCATTCAACCGCTGGGCATGTGGATGGCTGGGAGTATACTTCTTTCGACGGTCCAGCAGCTGGGGCAGGGAAATTTGCCTGCTACAATCGGACGTCGGTGTACTGCAAGTACTTGGTTGTGACACACCTAATTCTACACCTTCAGTCCTCTCAGAGCAGCTTTCAGAGAGGACTGAAGATATAGTGGGGATGGAGATCCCAGCTGATGAGGAGCAAGGAGAGGTCCGCTTTGTTCTTTGGTGTGGGTCTTTTATGTGTGCTTGCCAACGAGCTGCATGGCAGGTCGACATATGTCTGCTCATGCTTGTGGTGCCCAAGCGGCTGATGTTTTGGCCACGCGAGATACGCTTGAGACAAATATTGCAAATAGCAGTGGTGCGATCTGATGCACTCGTCTCAAAAAAGGCCCACACCAAAGAACTTTTGTGATAACGTGCAGAGGCAGCGCCCTGCACAGGCGGAGCTCTGCGGTGTGGTACAGTTGCTGTGCTGGCCTCTAGCTGGCCTCCAGGGGGCATCCTGCCTCGTTGGACATGTGACGCTGCATCCTCCTCCTCCTCCTCCTCTCTCCCTTCAGGCACCCACGTGGAGTCAGTGACCTCATCATCCCCTCCCTCTTCACCACTAGAGCAAACCTGGCAGTAAGCTGCAGCTGGTGGAACACTACTGCCAGATTGCTGTCCTTCAGCATCCCCTCTCTCTGCGCGCACACTACTGACTTCCTCAAGCTGGGTATCATCATCCGAGCCTTCGAATCGTTGGGCATCCTCCTGGAGCATGTACCCAACACTGTGCTCAAACAGTTCGGGGGACTCCTCAGGAGGACATGGTGGGTCTAGGGAAGGGGTGGCTGATGATGCCATTGAGTACGCGTTGGCAGCTGCTCTGCCAGTACCCTGAGCCTGGGTGAGAGAGGATGAGGAGGATGAGGAGGGCTTGGTCATCCATTCTACCAAGCCTTCGGCATGATGCGGCTCCACATGTCCAGCTGCCGAAAACAAAGACAAGCGTGTCCCATGGCCACGTGCTGATGACGATGCACGACCACGTCCACGGCCAGCACTGTTGTCTCTAGAAACAGAGCCTGCCTGCCCTGTGTTCTTGCCTCGGCACGCTCTGCCTCTCCTTGGCGGTCTTCCAGCCATTGTAGTCGGTAGTGTATATAGTATAAAAAATAGAACTCCTATGTGTGCTCACAACACACTGTAGGTCCTATGGGTGCTGACACTAAGGTACTATAGGTACTATGTGTGCTGCTGACAAGAAAATATAGGAGCTCTGTTTGCTGCCACTAACACACTAGAAGTCCTATTGGTGCTTCTGAGATGAAAATATAGGAGCTCTGTGTGATGCCACTAACACACTAGAAGTCCTATGGGTGCTGCTGAGAAGAAAATATAGGAGCTCTGTGTGATGCCACTAACACACTAGAAGTCCTATGGGTGCTTCTGAGATGAAAATATAGGAACTCTGTGTGATACCACTAACACACTAGAAGTCCTATGGGTGCTTCTGAGAAGAAAATATAGGAGCTCTGTTTGCTGCCACTAACACACTAGAAGTCCTATGGGTGCTGCTGAGAAGAAAATATAGGAGCTCTGTGTGATGCCACTAACACACTAGAAGTCCTATGGGTGCTTCTGAGATGAAAATATAGGAGCTCTGTGTGATGCCACTAACACACTAGAAGTCCTATGGGTGCTGCTGAGAAGAAAATATAGGAGCTCTGTTTGCTGCCACTAACACACTAGAAGTCCTATGGGTGCTGCTGAGAAGAAAATATAGGAGCTCTGTGTGATGCCACTAACACACTAGAAGTCCTATGGGTGCTGCTGAGAAGAAAATATAGGAGCTCTGTTTGCTGCCACTAACACACTAGAAGTCCTATGGGTGCTGCTGAGAAGAAAATATAGGAGCTCTGTGTGATGCCACTAACACACTAGAAGTCCTATGGGTGCTTCTGAGATGAAAATATAGGAGCTCTGTGTGATGCCACTAACACACTAGAAGTCCTATGGGTGCTGCTGAGAAGAAAATATAGGAGCTCTGTGTGATGCCACTAACACACTAGAAGTCCTATGGGTGCTTCTGAGATGAAAATATAGGAACTCTGTGTGATGCCACTAACACACTAGAAGTCCTATGGGTGCTGCTGAGAAGAAAATATAGGAGCTCTGTTTGCTGCCACTAACACACTAGAAGTCCTATGGGTGCTGCTGAGAAGAAAATATAGGAGCTCTGTGTGATGCCACTAACACACTAGAAGTCCTATGGGTGCTTCTGAGATGAAAATATAGGAGCTCTGTGTGATGCCACTAACACACTAGAAGTCCTATGGGTGCTGCTGAGAAGAAAATATAGGAGCTCTGTTTGCTGCCACTAACACACTAGAAGTCCTATGGGTGCTGCTGAGAAGAAAATATAGGAGCTCTGTGTGATGCCACTAACACACTAGAAGTCCTATGGGTGCTGCTGAGAAGAAAATATAGGAGCTCTGTGTGATGCCACTAACAAACTAGAAGTCCTATGGGTGCTGCTGAGAAGAAAATATAGGAGCTCTGTGTGATGCCACTAACACACTAGAAGTCCTATGGGTGCTTCTGAGATGAAAATATAGGAACTCTGTGTGATGCCACTAACACACTAGAAGTCCTATGGGTGCTGCTGAGAAGAAAATATAGGAGCTCTGTTTGCTGCCACTAACACACTAGAAGTCCTATGGGTGCTGCTGAGAAGAAAATATAGGAGCTCTGTGTGATGCCACTAACACACTAGAAGTCCTATGGGTGCTTCTGAGATGAAAATATAGGAGCTCTGTGTGATGCCACTAACACACTAGAAGTCCTATGGGTGCTGCTGAGAAGAAAATATAGGAGCTCTGTTTGCTGCCACTAACACACTAGAAGTCCTATGGGTGCTGCTGAGAAGAAAATATAGGAGCTCTGTGTGATGCCACTAACACACTAGAAGTCCTATGGGTGCTTCTGAGAAGAAAATATAGGAACTCTGTGTGATGCCACTAACACACTAGAAGTCCTATGGGTGCTGCTGAGAAGAAAATATAGGAGCTCTGTTTGCTGCCACTAACACACTAGAAGTCCTATGGGTGCTTCTGAGAAGAAAATATAGGAGCTCTGTGTGATGCCACTAACACACTAGAAGTCCTATGGGTGCTTCTGAGATGAAAATATAGGAACTCTGTGTGATGCCACTAACACATTAGAAGTCCTATGGGTGCTGCTGAGAAGAAAATATAGGAGCTCTGTGTGATGCCACTAACACACTAGAAGTCCTATGGGTGCTGCTGAGAAGAAAATATAGGAGCTCTGTGTGATGCCACTAACACACTAGAAGTCCTATGGGTGCTGCTGAGAAGAAAATATAGGAGCTCTGTTTGCTGCCACTAACACACTAGAAGTCCTATGGGTGCTTCTGAGATGAAAATATAGGAGCTCTGTGTGATGCCACTAACACACTAGAAGTCCTATGGGTGCTGCTGAGAAGAAAATATAGGAGCTCTGTTTGCTGCCACTAACACACTAGAAGTCCTATGGGTGCTGCTGAGAAGAAAATATAGGAGCTCTGTGTGATGCCACTAACACACTAGAAGTCCTATGGGTGCTTCTGAGATGAAAATATAGGAGCTCTGTGTGATGCCACTAACACACTAGAAGTCCTATGGGTGCTGCTGAGAAGAAAATATAGGAGCTCTGTTTGCTGCCACTAACACACTAGAAGTCCTATGGGTGCTGCTGAGAAGAAAATATAGGAGCTCTGTGTGATGCCACTAACACACTAGAAGTCCTATGGGTGCTTCTGAGATGAAAATATAGGAACTCTGTGTGATACCACTAACACACTAGAAGTCCTATGGGTGCTTCTGAGAAGAAAATATCGGAGCTCTGTTTGCTGCCACTAACACACTAGAAGTCCTATGGGTGCTGCTGAGAAGAAAATATAGGAGCTCTGTGTGATGCCACTAACACACTAGAAGTCCTATGGGTGCTTCTGAGATGAAAATATAGGAGCTCTGTGTGATGCCACTAACACACTAGAAGTCCTATGGGTGCTGCTGAGAAGAAAATATAGGAGCTCTGTTTGCTGCCACTAACACACTAGAAGTCCTATGGGTGCTGCTGAGAAGAAAATATAGGAGCTCTGTGTGATGCCACTAACACACTAGAAGTCCTATGGGTGCTGCTGAGAAGAAAATATAGGAGCTCTGTTTGCTGCCACTAACACACTAGAAGTCCTATGGGTGCTGCTGAGAAGAAAATATAGGAGCTCTGTGTGATGCCACTAACACACTAGAAGTCCTATGGGTGCTTCTGAGATGAAAATATAGGAACTCTGTGTGATGCCACTAACACACTAGAAGTCCTATGGGTGCTGCTGAGAAGAAAATATAGGAGCTCTGTTTGCTGCCACTAACACACTAGAAGTCCTATGGGTGCTGCTGAGAAGAAAATATAGGAGCTCTGTGTGATGCCACTAACACACTAGAAGTCCTATGGGTGCTGCTGAGCAGAAAATATAGGAGCTCTGTTTGCTGCCACTAACACACTAGAAGTCCTATGGGTGCTTCTGAGAAGAAAATATAGGAGCTCTGTGTGATGCCACTAACACATTAGAAGTCCTATGGGTGCTGCTAAGAAGAAAATATAGGAGCTCTGTTTGCTGCCACTAACACACTAGAAGTCCTATGGGTGCTTCTGAGATGAAAATATAGGAACTCTGTGTGATGCCACTAACACATTAGAAGTCCTATGGGTGCTGCTAAGAAGAAAATATAGGAGCTCTGTTTGCTGCCACTAACACACTAGAAGTCCTATGGGTGCTTCTGAGAAGAAAATATAGGAGCTCTGTGTGATGCCACTAACACACTAGAAGTCCTATGGGTGCTTCTGAGATGAAAATATAGGAGCTCTGTGTGATGCCACTAACACACTAGAAGTCCTATGGGTGCTTCTGAGATGAAAATATAGGAACTCTGTGTGATGCCACTAACACATTAGAAGTCCTATGGGTGCTGCTGAGAAGAAAATATAGGAGCTCTGTGTGATGCCACTAACACACTAGAAGTCCTATGGGTGCTGCTGAGAAGAAAATATAGGAGCTCTGTGTGATACCACTAACACACTAGAAGTCCTATGGGTGCTTCTGAGAAGAAAATATCGGAGCTCTGTTTGCTGCCACTAACACACTAGAAGTCCTATGGGTGCTGCTGAGAAGAAAATATAGGAGCTCTGTGTGATGCCACTAACACACTAGAAGTCCTATGGGTGCTTCTGAGATGAAAATATAGGAGCTCTGTGTGATGCCACTAACACACTAGAAGTCCTATGGGTGCTGCTGAGAAGAAAATATAGGAGCTCTGTTTGCTGCCACTAACACACTAGAAGTCCTATGGGTGCTGCTGAGAAGAAAATATAGGAGCTCTGTGTGATGCCACTAACACACTAGAAGTCCTATGGGTGCTGCTGAGCAGAAAATATAGGAGCTCTGTTTGCTGCCACTAACACACTAGAAGTCCTATGGGTGCTTCTGAGAAGAAAATATAGGAGCTCTGTGTGATGCCACTAACACACTAGAAGTCCTATGGGTGCTTCTGAGATGAAAATATAGGAACTCTGTGTGATGCCACTAACACATTAGAAGTCCTATGGGTGCTGCTAAGAAGAAAATATAGGAGCTCTGTTTGCTGCCACTAACACACTAGAAGTCCTATGGGTGCTTCTGAGAAGAAAATATAGGAGCTCTGTGTGATGCCACTAACACACTAGAAGTCCTATGGGTGCTTCTGAGATGAAAATATAGGAGCTCTGTGTGATGCCACTAACACACTAGAAGTCCTATGGGTGCTTCTGAGATGAAAATATAGGAACTCTGTGTGATGCCACTAACACATTAGAAGTCCTATGGGTGCTGCTGAGAAGAAAATATAGGAGCTCTGTGTGATGCCACTAACACACTAGAAGTCCTATGGGTGCTGCTGAGAAGAAAATATAGGAGCTCTGTTTGCTGCCACTAACACACTAGAAGTCCTATGGGTGCTTCTGAGAAGAAAATATAGGAACTCTGTGTGATGCCACTAACACACTAGAAGTCCTATGGGTGCTGCTGAGAAGAAAATATAGGAGCTCTGTTTGCTGCCACTAACACACTAGAAGTCCTATGGGTGCTTCTGAGAAGAAAATATAGGAGCTCTGTGTGATGCCACTAACACACTAGAAGTCCTATGGGTGCTTCTGAGATGAAAATATAGGAACTCTGTGTGATGCCACTAACAAATTAGAAGTCCTATGGGTGCTGCTGAGAAGAAAATATAGGAGCTCTGTTTGCTGCCACTAACACACTAGAAGTCCTATGGGTGCTGCTGAGAAGAAAATATAGGAGCTCTGTGTGATGCCACTAACACACTAGAAGTCCTATGGGTGCTGCTGAGAAGAAAATATAGGAGCTCTGTTTGCTGCCACTAACACACTAGAAGTCCTATGGGTGCTTCTGAGATGAAAATATAGGAGCTCTGTGTGATGCCACTAACACACTAGAAGTCCTATGGGTGCTGCTGAGAAGAAAATATAGGAGCTCTGTTTGCTGCCACTAACACACTAGAAGTCCTATGGGTGCTGCTGAGAAGAAAATATAGGAGCTCTGTGTGATGCCACTAACACACTAGAAGTCCTATGGGTGCTTCTGAGATGAAAATATAGGAGCTCTGTGTGATGCCACTAACACACTAGAAGTCCTATGGGTGCTGCTGAGAAGAAAATATAGGAGCTCTGTTTGCTGCCACTAACACACTAGAAGTCCTATGGGTGCTGCTGAGAAGAAAATATAGGAGCTCTGTGTGATGCCACTAACACACTAGAAGTCCTATGGGTGCTTCTGAGATGAAAATATAGGAACTCTGTGTGATACCACTAACACACTAGAAGTCCTATGGGTGCTTCTGAGAAGAAAATATCGGAGCTCTGTTTGCTGCCACTAACACACTAGAAGTCCTATGGGTGCTGCTGAGAAGAAAATATAGGAGCTCTGTGTGATGCCACTAACACACTAGAAGTCCTATGGGTGCTGCTGAGAAGAAAATATAGGAGCTCTGTTTGCTGCCACTAACACACTAGAAGTCCTATGGGTGCTGCTGAGAAGAAAATATAGGAGCTCTGTGTGATGCCACTAACACACTAGAAGTCCTATGGGTGCTGCTGAGAAGAAAATATAGGAGCTCTGTTTGCTGCCACTAACACACTAGAAGTCCTATGGGTGCTGCTGAGTAGGGATGAGCTTCGTGTTCGAGTCGAACATACGTTCGACTCGAACATCGGCTGTTCGATCGTTCGACGAAGATCGAACGATTTGGGCCGTTCGCGCCAAATTCGAGTGACGCGAACGGCCCACAATGCACTACGCCATCGCAGTGTCATCCAGGCGCTGTGATTGGCCAAGCATGCACTGTGACCCCGCATGCTTGGCCAATCACAGCGCCGGCAGCGAGGAGAGCAATGATTGGCCACAGGCAGGATGCCTGTGGCCAATTATTGCTGAGGGTGTTTAGTACACGCCCCACACTATAAAAGGCCGCCAGCACGGCGGCCTAGTGTAGTGTGTTCCGGAGCAGGGATAGAGCAGCATAGGCAGGGACAGTGACTGTTATTTCTTTCTTGCTTAACCTGGATTCCTTTAGTTTAGGGAAAGAGAAGGATAGGTAGGGAGAGTGTCAGTGTGTTTTGTGCTTGTGCTATAGTGTGCTTAAAAAAAACATTTATTCTAGGGACAGAAAACTGTAGGTAGGGACAGTGTCAGTTTCTTTCACTCTGCAAGTCCTTGTTTCCAGGGACCTGGAAGGACAGTGAGTCAATTGTCCTTGTGCTATATTGTGCTTAAAAAAACATTTATTCTAGGGACAGAAAACTGTAGGTAGGGAGAGTGTCAGTTTCTTTCACTCTGCAAGTCCTTGTTTCCAGGGACCTGGAAGGACAGTGACTGAATTGTCCTTGTGCTATATTGTGATTAAAAAAAACATTTATTCTAGGGACAGAAAACTGTAGGTAGGGAGAGTGTCAGTTTATTTCACTCTGCAAGTCCTTGTTTCCAGGGACCTGGAAGGACAGTGACTGAATTGTCCTTGTGCTATAGTGTGCTTAAAAAAAACATTTATTCTAGGGACAGAAAACTGTAGGTAGGGACAGTGTCAGTTTCTTTCACTCTGCAAGTCCTTGTTTCCAGGGACCTGGAAGGACAGTGAGTGAATTGTCCTTGTGCTATATTGTGCTTCAAAAAACATTTATTCTAGGGACAGAAAACTGTAGGTAGGGAGAGTGTCAGTTTCTTTCACTCTGCAAGTCCTTGTTTCCAGGGACCTGGAAGGACAGTGACTGAATTGTCCTTGTGCTATATTGTGATTAAAAAAAACATTTATTCTAGGGACAGAAAACTGTAGGTAGGGAGAGTGTCAGTTTATTTCACTCTGCAAGTCCTTGTTTCCAGGGACCTGGAAGGACAGTGAGTGAATTGTCCTTGTGCTATATTGTGCTTAAAAAAACATTTATTCTAGGGACAGAAAACTGTAGGTAGGGAGAGTGTCAGTTTCTTTCACTCTGCAAGTCCTTGTTTCCAGGGACCTGGAAGGACAGTGACTGAATTGTCCTTGTGCTATATTGTGATTAAAAAAAACATTTATTCTAGGGACAGAAAACTGTAGGTAGGGAGAGTGTCAGTTTATTTCACTCTGCAAGTCCTTGTTTCCAGGGACCTGGAAGGACAGTGACTGAATTGTCCTTGTGCTATATTGTGATTAAAAAAAACATTTATTCTAGGGACAGAAAACTGTAGGTAGGGAGAGTGTCAGTTTATTTCACTCTGCAAGTCCTTGTTTCCAGGGACCTGGAAGGACAGTGACTGAATTGTCCTTGTGCTATATTGTGATTAAAAAAAACATTTATTCTAGGGACAGAAAACTGTAGGTAGGGAGAGTGTCAGTTTCTTTCACTCTGCAAGTCCTTGTTTCCAGGGACCTGGAAGGACAGTGACTGAATTGTCCTTGTGCTATATTGTGATTAAAAAAAACATTTATTCTAGGGACAGAAAACTGTAGGTAGGGAGAGTGTCAGTTTATTTCACTCTGCAAGTCCTTGTTTCCAGGGACCTGGAAGGACAGTGACTGAATTGTCCTTGTGCTATATTGTGATTAAAAAAAACATTTATTCTAGGGACAGAAAACTGTAGGTAGGGAGAGTGTCAGTTTATTTCACTCTGCAAGTCCTTGTTTCCAGGGACCTGGAAGGACAGTGACTGAATTGTCCTTGTGCTATATTGTGATTAAAAAAAACATTTATTCTAGGGACAGAAAACTGTAGGTAGGGACAGTGTCAGTTTCTTTCACTCTGCAAGTCCTTGTTTCCAGGGACCTGGAAGGACAGTGAGTGAATTGTCCTTGTGTTATATTGTGATTAAAAAAAACATTTATTCTAGGGACAGAAAACTGTAGGTAGGGAGAGTGTCAGTTTCTTTCACTCTGCAAGTCCTTGTTTCCAGGGACCTGGAAGGACAGTGACTGAATTGTCCTTGTGCTATATTGTGATTAAAAAAAACATTTATTCTAGGGACAGAAAACTGTAGGTAGGGAGAGTGTCAGTTTATTTCACTCTGCAAGTCCTTGTTTCCAGGGACCTGGAAGGACAGTGACTGAATTGTCCTTGTGCTATATTGTGATTAAAAAAAACATTTATTCTAGGGACAGAAAACTGTAGGTAGGGAGAGTGTCAGTTTATTTCACTCTGCAAGTCCTTGTTTCCAGGGACCTGGAAGGACAGTGACTGAATTGTCCTTGTGCTATATTGTGATTAAAAAAAACATTTATTCTAGGGACAGAAAACTGTAGGTAGGGAGAGTGTCAGTTTATTTCACTCTGCAAGTCCTTGTTTCCAGGGACCTGGAAGGACAGTGACTGAATTGTCCTTGTGCTATATTGTGATTAAAAAAAACATTTATTCTAGGGACAGAAAACTGTAGGTAGGGAGAGTGTCAGTTTATTTCACTCTGCAAGTCCTTGTTTCCAGGGACCTGGAAGGACAGTGACTGAATTGTCCTTGTGCTATATTGTGATTAAAAAAAACATTTATTCTAGGGACAGAAAACTGTAGGTAGGGACAGTGTCAGTTTCTTTCACTCTGCAAGTCCTTGTTTCCAGGGACCTGGAAGGACAGTGACTGAATTGTCCTTGTGCTATAGTGTGCTTAAAAAAAACATTTATTCTAGGGACAGAAAACTGTAGGTAGGGACAGTGTCAGTTTCTTTCACTCTGCAAGTCCTTGTTTCCAGGGACCTGGAAGGACAGTGAGTGAATTGTCCTTGTGCTATATTGTGCTTAAAAAAACATTTATTCTAGGGACAGAAAACTGTAGGTAGGGAGAGTGTCAGTTTCTTTCACTCTGCAAGTCCTTGTTTCCAGGGACCTGGAAGGACAGTGACTGAATTGTCCTTGTGCTATATTGTGATTAAAAAAAACATTTATTCTAGGGACAGAAAACTGTAGGTAGGGAGAGTGTCAGTTTATTTCACTCTGCAAGTCCTTGTTTCCAGGGACCTGGAAGGACAGTGAGTGAATTGTCCTTGTGCTATATTGTGCTTAAAAAAACATTTATTCTAGGGACAGAAAACTGTAGGTAGGGAGAGTGTCAGTTTCTTTCACTCTGCAAGTCCTTGTTTCCAGGGACCTGGAAGGACAGTGACTGAATTGTCCTTGTGCTATATTGTGATTAAAAAAAACATTTATTCTAGGGACAGAAAACTGTAGGTAGGGAGAGTGTCAGTTTATTTCACTCTGCAAGTCCTTGTTTCCAGGGACCTGGAAGGACAGTGACTGAATTGTCCTTGTGCTATATTGTGATTAAAAAAAACATTTATTCTAGGGACAGAAAACTGTAGGTAGGGAGAGTGTCAGTTTATTTCACTCTGCAAGTCCTTGTTTCCAGGGACCTGGAAGGACAGTGACTGAATTGTCCTTGTGCTATATTGTGATTAAAAAAAACATTTATTCTAGGGACAGAAAACTGTAGGTAGGGAGAGTGTCAGTTTATTTCACTCTGCAAGTCCTTGTTTCCAGGGACCTGGAAGGACAGTGACTGAATTGTCCTTGTGCTATATTGTGATTAAAAAAAACATTTATTCTAGGGACAGAAAACTGTAGGTAGGGAGAGTGTCAGTTTATTTCACTCTGCAAGTCCTTGTTTCCAGGGACCTGGAAGGACAGTGACTGAATTGTCCTTGTGCTATATTGTGATTAAAAAAAACATTTATTCTAGGGACAGAAAACTGTAGGTAGGGACAGTGTCAGTTTCTTTCACTCTGCAAGTCCTTGTTTCCAGGGACCTGGAAGGACAGTGACTGAATTGTCCTTGTGCTATATTGTGATTAAAAAAAACATTTATTCTAGGGACAGAAAACTGTAGGTAGGGAGAGTGTCAGTTTCTTTCACTCTGCAAGTCCTTGTTTCCAGGGACCTGGAAGGACAGTGACTGAATTGTCCTTGTGCTATATTGTGATTAAAAAAAACATTTATTCTAGGGACAGAAAACTGTAGGTAGGGACAGTGTCAGTTTCTTTCACTCTGCAAGTCCTTGTTTCCAGGGACCTGGAAGGACAGTGACTGAATTGTCCTTGTGCTATATTGTGATTAAAAAAAACATTTATTCTAGGGACAGAAAACTGTAGGTAGGGAGAGTGTCAGTTTCTTTCACTCTGCAAGTCCTTGTTTCCAGGGACCTGGAAGGACAGTGACTGAATTGTCCTTGTGCTATATTGTGATTAAAAAAAACATTTATTCTAGGGACAGAAAACTGTAGGTAGGGAGAGTGTCAGTTTATTTCACTCTGCAAGTCCTTGTTTCCAGGGACCTGGAAGGACAGTGAGTGAATTGTCCTTGTGCTATATTGTGCTTAAAAAAACATTTATTCTAGGGACAGAAAACTGTAGGTAGGGAGAGTGTCAGTTTCTTTCACTCTGCAAGTCCTTGTTTCCAGGGACCTGGAAGGACAGTGACTGAATTGTCCTTGTGCTATATTGTGATTAAAAAAAACATTTATTCTAGGGACAGAAAACTGTAGGTAGGGAGAGTGTCAGTTTCTTTCACTCTGCAAGTCCTTGTTTCCAGGGACCTGGAAGGACAGTGACTGAATTGTCCTTGTGCTATATTGTGATTAAAAAAAACATTTATTCTAGGGACAGAAAACTGTAGGTAGGGAGAGTGTCAGTTTATTTCACTCTGCAAGTCCTTGTTTCCAGGGACCTGGAAGGACAGTGACTGAATTGTCCTTGTGCTATATTGTGATTAAAAAAAACATTTATTCTAGGGACAGAAAACTGTAGGTAGGGAGAGTGTCAGTTTATTTCACTCTGCAAGTCCTTGTTTCCAGGGACCTGGAAGGACAGTGACTGAATTGTCCTTGTGCTATATTGTGATTAAAAAAAACATTTATTCTAGGGACAGAAAACTGTAGGTAGGGAGAGTGTCAGTTTATTTCACTCTGCAAGTCCTTGTTTCCAGGGACCTGGAAGGACAGTGACTGAATTGTCCTTGTGCTATATTGTGATTAAAAAAAAACATTTATTCTAGGGACAGAAAACTGTAGGTAGGGAGAGTGTCAGTTTCTTTCACTCTGCAAGTCCTTGTTTCCAGGGACCTGGAAGGACAGTGAGTGAATTGTCCTTGTGTTATATTGTGATTAAAAAAAACATTTTTTCTAGGGACAGAAAACTGTAGGTAGGGAGAGTGTTTTTTTTCTTTCACTCTGCAAGTCCTTGTTTCCAGGGACCTGGAAGGACAGTGACTGAATTGTCCTTGTGCTATATTGTGATTAAAAAAAACATTTATTCTAGGGACAGAAAACTGTAGGTAGGGAGAGTGTCAGTTTATTTCACTCTGCAAGTCCTTGTTTCCAGGGACCTGGAAGGACAGTGACTGAATTGTCCTTGTGCTATATTGTGATTAAAAAAAACATTTATTCTAGGGACAGAAAACTGTAGGTAGGGAGAGTGTCAGTTTATTTCACTCTGCAAGTCCTTGTTTCAAGGGACAGAGAAGGACACCTGAAGGTAGCCCTTATTGCTTTTTTCCCATCTCCCTGCAGGCCATCTATTAGAATGTCTGGAAGGCAAACAAGGAGAGGCAGACAGTCAGGAGGCAATAAAAGAGGGCAAGCAGGCTCTGTGTCTGGGGGCAACAGTGCTGGTCGTGGACGCGGTGCATTGTCATCAGCACATGGCCATGGGACACGCTTGTCCTTCTTTTCGGCAGCTGGACATGTTGAGCCACATCATGCCGAAGACTTGGTAGAGTGGATGACCAAGCCCTCCTCCTCCTCCTCATCCTCTCTCACCCAGGCTCAGGGTACTGGAAAAGCAGCTGCCAAAGCGTCGTCTTCCCTGGTATCAATGTCAGACAAATCATCAGTCACTCCTTCCCTAGACCCACCATGTCCTCCTCCTGAGGAGTCCCCCGAACTGTTTCAGCACAGTGTTGGGTACATGCTCCAGGAGGATGCCCAGCGTTTCGAAGGGTCTGATGATGAAACCCAGCTAGAGGAAGGCAGTAGCGTGAGAGCAGACAGAGGGGATGCTCAAGAAGGACACCAATCTGGCAGTCATGTTCCAGCAGCTGCAGCATACTGCCAGATTGGCTCCAGTGATGAGGAGGGAGGGGATGATGAGGTCACTGACTCCACGTGGGTGCCTAATAGGAGAGAGGAGGAGGAGGAGGATGAGGAGGAGGCACATCTCCAACGAGGCAGGATGCCCTTTGGTGGCCAGCGTAAGGGCAGTACACCGACGGAATCACACCGCAGAGCTCCGCCTGTGCAGGGCGCAGCCTCTGCCCGTCATTCAAAAAGTTCCTTGGTGTGGGCCTTTTTTGAGGCTAGTGCATCAGATCGCACAGCTGCTGTTTGCAACATATGTCTCAAGCGTATATCGCGTGGCCAAAACATCAGCCGCTTGGGTACCACATGCCTGACCAGACATATGTTGACCTGCCATGCAGCTCGTTGGCAAGCCTACCTCAAAGACCCACACCAAAGAACAAAGCGGACCTCTCCTTGCACCGCATCAGCTGGGATCTCCAACCCCACTATAACTTCAGTCCTCTCTGAAACATGCACTGAGAGGAATGAAGGTGTAGAATTAGGTGTGTCACAGCCAAGTACTTGCGCCCACTCTGCTAGCAGTACACCGACGTCCGATTCTAGCAGGCAAATTTCCCTGCCCCAGCTGCTGGACCGTCGAAAGAAGTTCACTCCCAGCCATCCACATGCCCAGCGGTTGAATGCTAGCTTGGCTAAATTGCTAGCGCTTCAACTGCTGCCTTTTCAGTTGGTAGACTCGGCCCCCTTCCGTGAGTTTGTGCAATGTGCAGTTCCTCAGTGGCAGGTTCCCAAACGCCACTTTTTCTCACGGAAGGCTATTCCGGCTCTCTACCGGCATGTGGAAGGCAATGTCTTGGCCTCGCTGGACAGGGCGGTCAGCGGTAAGGTGCATATTACCGCTGACTCATGGTCCAGCAGGCATGGACAGGGACGTTACCTTTCTTTCACGGCCCATTGGGTCACTCTTTTGGCAGCTGGGAAGGATTCAGGACAAGGTGCAGTAGTGTTGGAGGTTGTCCCACCGCCACGCCTCCAAAATGCTACTACTGGTTGTGACACACCTCTCTCCTCCACCCCCTCCTCTTCTTCTTCCTCCATGGCCTCTTCCTGTGGTTTGTCCTATGAACCAGCGGTGCTCCGTAGCCGTTCACGGGGCTACGCAAGCACGCAGGCAAAAAGATGCCATGCCGTGCTTGCGCTGGTGTGTTTGGGGGACAGAAGCCACACTGGGGCAGAGGTCCTGTCTGCTCTGCAGGGCCAGGCCGAGAGGTGGTTGACGCCACGCCAGCTTAAGCCAGGAATGGTGGTTTGCGACAATGGCACCAACCTCCTCTCCGCCCTCCGACAGGGACAACTGACCCATGTGCCCTGTGTGGCTCACGTCCTTAACCTGGTGGTGCAGCGCTTCTTGGGCAGGTACCCGGGCTTACAGGATGTCCTGAGGCAGGCCAGGAAAGTCTGTGTGCATTTCCGCAGATCTTATAATGCCAGTGCTCGCCTGGCTGAGCTGCAAAAGGAGTTGAACCTGCCCAAGAACCGCCTTATATGTGACATGCCCACCAGGTGGAACTCAACGTTGGCCATGCTGCAGCGGCTGCACACGCAGCAGAGGGCCATCAATGAGTACCTGTGCGACTACGGCACCAGGACAGGGTCAGGGGAGCTTGGTTTTTTTTCTCCACGCCAGTGGGGCATGATCAGGGATGCATGCACTGTCCTGGCACCATTTGAGGAGGCCACGAGGATGGTGAGCAGTGACAGTGCATGCATCAGTGACACTGTACCTCTTGTCCACCTGTTGGAGCACACGCTGCGTGGAATAATGGACAGGGCACTTGAGGCAGAACAGAGGCAGGAAGAGGAGGACTTCCTTGCCTCTCAAGGCCCCCTTTACCCAGACAGTGTTCCTTCTGTCCCACCCATCGCACAGGAAGAGGAGGAGGAGGAGGAGGAGGAGGAGGAGGATTGTGTCAGCATGGAGGTGGAGGCTGGCACTCAGCATCATCAGCAGCAGTCTTTTAGGGATGATTTACAGTCCCAAGAAACCAGTGGACTTGTACGTGGCTGGGAGGAGGTGGCTGCGGATCATGTCGTCCTTAGTGACCCAGAGGACTCCGGAGCGAATGCCTCAGCAAACCTACGCTGCATGGCCTCCCTGATCCTGCAAAGTCTGCGGAAGGATCCTCGTATTCTTCGGATCAAGGAGAGGGACCATTACTGGCTGGCCACTCTCCTTGATCCACGGTACAAGGGTAAGGTTGCGGACCTTATGTTACCGTCGCAGAGGGAGCAGAGGATGAGACAACTCCGGGAGGCCTTGCAGAAAGGTCTGTGCAACGCGTTCCCAGAGACTGGGAGGTTGCAAACTCCTGGTCCTGGACAACGAGTTGCTGAGGCTTCGGCCAGTCAAAGAAGGAGCGGTGGGGAAGGTGGCCGTCTGACCGATGCGTTCAGACAATTCTTTAGTCCGCAGCCCCAAAGTATGATCGGTTCCAGCAACCATCGCCAGCGTCTGATAAACATGGTGCAGGAATATCTAGGGGCAAGGTCAGACTTGGACACCTTCCCCACCGAAAATCCTCTGGCTTACTGGGTCTTGAGGATGGATCACTGGCCAGAGCTTGCACAGTATGCAATTGAGCTACTGGCCTGTCCTGCATCCAGCGTTCTTTCGGAACGCACATTCAGTGCTGCTGGAGGATTTGTCACGGATCACAGGGTGCGCCTGTCCACCGACTCGGTTGATCGACTGACTTTCATCAAGATGAACCAGTCTTGGATCACCACCAGCTACCACACACCTGATGCTGATATAACAGACTAATTGATTTTAACATGTCACATCCCTTCAAGACTGATGCTGATGCTGAGTGCCTGTGCTGTTATGTTGACTGGCTATCCTCCTCCTCCGAGTCCTCAATGATACGATTGATGATGATAGCTTGTAAGATCATTTTTGTTTATGGGTGCCGCCACCAGTGCCTAACGCCCAATTTTTCAGCCCCTGTTTAACAGGGGCGTGTAATTACAATTTTTGAAGCAATACTTTGCAACAGGGCTCATTGCTGTGCTCCAAGTACAGTATCTGTGAGGAGTTGCAGTGTTGTGCCACCAGTGCGTAACGCCCAATTTTTCAGCCCCTGTTTAACAGGGGCGTGTAATTACAATTTTTGAAGCAATACTTTGCAACAGGGCTCATTGCTGTGCTCCAAGTACAGTATCTGTGAGGAGTTGCAGTGTTGTGCCACCAGTGCCTAAGGCCCAATTTTTCAGCCCCTGTTTAACAGGGGCGTGTCATTACAATTTTTGAAGCAATACTTTGCAACAGGGCTCATTGGTGTGCTCCAAGTACAGTATCTGTGAGGAGTTGCAGTGTTGTGCCACCAGTGCCTAAGGCCCAATTTTTCAGCCCCTGTTTAACAGGGGCGTGTCATTACAATTTTTGAAGCAATACTTTGCAACAGGGCTCATTGCTGTGCTCCAAGTACAGTATCTGTGAGGGGTTGCAGTGTTGTGCCACCAGTGCCTAAGGCCCAATTTTTCAGCCCCTGTTCAACAGGGGCATGTAATTACAATTCTTGATCTAATAATTCACAGCAGGGCCCATTGCTGCACCCACCAAGAGTAACTGTCAGGGCTTACAGTGTTGTGGCACCAGCACCATCATCAAAGGCCCAATTTTTACTACCACTGTTCAACAATTATATGTAATTAAAATTCCTGATATAATAGTTGACAGCAGGGCGTTCCAGCACCAACCAAGAGTAACTGTGAGTGCTTACAGTGTTGTGCCAACACCAACAACTAAGGGGCCTATTTCTGCAGAGTATATACGGCAGGTCCCTACTTTCAAACATCCAACTTACAAACGACTCCTACTTGCAAACGCAAGAAGACAACAGGAAGTGAGAGGAAATCTACCACTAGGAAGGAAAATTCTCTCCTGTAAGAATAAATATGGGAGAAAGGTGTCTCCTCTGTACTGATGCTTTATCAGCAATCCTTGTTTCAAGAAAAACACCACATTTCAAAAACAGTTGTCATTGGGACGGAAAGTGAGGTGAAATGTTCTGAACAGGGGCACAGACAGCAAAACAAATGTTACAGGGGTGATAACCCTTACCTATGTTTTCCAAAAAGTTTAAAAATAGATTTTTGGTCTGGAGCTACACTTCAACAATGTACCTGTTCAAAATTACAAACAGACTCTACATAAGAACAAACCTACAGTCCCTGTCTTGTATGCACCGCCTGTATAGGGCTGTTCAGAGTATATAGGGCCTTTTTTATTTTATGTGCGGGGTTCCCCTTAATATCCATACAAGACCCAAAGGGGCTGGTAATGGGCTGGGGTAGGGGGGGGGTCATGGGGTAGCTATGCCATTTTTCTTAAAGAATTTCATCCATATTACCGGGACCAGACATTACATTAAAGCCGCAAGCAGTTTTAAATGGCTTTTTTTTCCTTTAGAAGTGTCATTTTGTGCAGGGACAGTTCTAAACACGGGAAACACGTGGCACTTCACAGGCATACTTTAGACACCCCCCAGGTACGATATTTAAAGGAATATTTGACTTTTTTTTTTTCACTTTATGCATCATTAAAATGACTGCTCCCGAAAAACGACCGTTTTTAAAACTTCTTTTTGCATTGATACATGTCCCCTGGTGCAGAACCCGGGTTCCCAAACCCTTTTTAGGACAATAACATGCATAATAGTTGTTATAATTAGCACTTTAGAATTCGAACGTTCGCATCCATTGTATTTAATAGGGTTCTAATGTTCGTTCGAACTTTCGGTCCGTTCGCGGGTTCTGGTGCGAACCGAACCCGGGGGTGTTCGGCTCATCACTACTGCTGAGAAGAAAATATAGGAGCTCTGTGTGATGCCACTAACACACTAGAAGTCCTATGGGTGCTTCTGAGATGAAAATATAGGAACTCTGTGTGATGCCACTAACACACTAGAAGTCCTATGGGTGCTGCTGAGAAGAAAATATAGGAGCTCTGTTTGCTGCCACTAACACACTAGAAGTCCTATGGGTGCTGCTGAGAAGAAAATATAGGAGCTCTGTGTGATGCCACTAACACACTAGAAGTCCTATGGGTGCTGCTGAGCAGAAAATATAGGAGCTCTGTTTGCTGCCACTAACACACTAGAAGTCCTATGGGTGCTTCTGAGAAGAAAATATAGGAGCTCTGTGTGATGCCACTAACACACTAGAAGTCCTATGGGTGCTGCTGAGATGAAAATATAGGAACTCTGTGTGATGCCACTAACACATTAGAAGTCCTATGGGTGCTGCTGAGAAGAAAATATAGGAGCTCTGTTTGCTGCCACTAACACACTAGAAGTCCTATGGGTGCTGCTGAGAAGAAAATATAGGAGCTCTGTTTGCTGCCACTAACACACTAGAAGTCCTATGGGTGCTTCTGAGATGAAAATATAGGAGCTCTGTGTGATGCCACTAACACACTAGAAGTCCTATGGGTGCTGCTGAGAAGAAAATATAGGAGCTCTGTTTGCTGCCACTAACACACTAGAAGTCCTATGGGTGCTGCTGAGAAGAAAATATAGGAGCTCTGTGTGATGCCACTAACACACTAGAAGTCCTATGGGTGCTTCTGAGATGAAAATATAGGAGCTCTGTGTGATGCCACTAACACACTAGAAGTCCTATGGGTGCTGCTGAGAAGAAAATATAGGAGCTCTGTTTGCTGCCACTAACACACTAGAAGTCCTATGGGTGCTGCTAAGAAGAAAATATAGGAGCTCTGTGTGATGCCACTAACACACTAGAAGTCCTATGGGTGCTTCTGAGATGAAAATATAGGAACTCTGTGTGATACCACTAACACACTAGAAGTCCTATGGGTGCTTCTGAGAAGAAAATATCGGAGCTCTGTTTGCTGCCACTAACACACTAGAAGTCCTATGGGTGCTGCTGAGAAGAAAATATAGGAGCTCTGTGTGATGCCACTAACACACTAGAAGTCCTATGGGTGCTGCTGAGAAGAAAATATCGGAGCTCTGTTTGCTGCCACTAACACACTAGAAGTCCTATGGGTGCTGCTGAGAAGAAAATATAGGAGCTCTGTGTGATGCCACTAACACACTAGAAGTCCTATGGGTGCTGCTGAGATGAAAATATAGGAGCTCTGTGTGATGCCACTAACACACTAGAAGTCCTATGGGTGCTGCTGAGAAGAAAATATAGGAGCTCTGTTTGCTGCCACTAACACACTAGAAGTCCTATGGGTGCTGCTGAGAAGAAAATATAGGAGCTCTGTGTGATGCCACTAACACACTAGAAGTCCTATGGGTGCTGCTGAGAAGAAAATATAGGAGCTCTGTGTGATGCCACTAACACACTAGAAGTCCTATGGGTGCTGCTGAGAAGAAAATATAGGAGCTCTGTGTGATGCCACTAACACACTAGAAGTCCTATGGGTGCTTCTGAGATGAAAATATAGGAACTCTGTGTGATGCCACTAACACACTAGAAGTCCTATGGGTGCTGCTGAGAAGAAAATATAGGAGCTCTGTTTGCTGCCACTAACACACTAGAAGTCCTATGGGTGCTGCTGAGAAGAAAATATAGGAGCTCTGTGTGATGCCACTAACACACTAGAAGTCCTATGGGTGCTGCTGAGCAGAAAATATAGGAGCTCTGTTTGCTGCCACTAACACACTAGAAATCCTATGGGTGCTTCTGAGAAGAAAATATAGGAGCTCTGTGTGATGCCACTAACACACTAGAAGTCCTATGGGTGCTTCTGAGATGAAAATATAGGAGCTCTGTTTGCTGCCACTAACACACTAGAAGTCCTATGCGTGCTTCTGAGAAGAAAATATAGGAGCTCTGTGTGATGCCACTAACACACTAGAAGTCCTATGGGTGCTGCTGAGAAGAAAATATAGGAGCTCTGTGTGATGCCACTAACACACTAGAAGTCCTATGGGTGCTGCTGAGAAGAAAATATAGGAGCTCTGTGTGATGCCACTAACACACTAGAAGTCCTATGGGTGCTGCTGAGAAGAAAATATAGGAGCTCTGTTTGCTGCCACTAACACACTAGAAGTCCTATGGGTGCTGCTGAGCAGAAAATATAGGAGCTCTGTTTGCTGCCACTAACACACTAGAAGTCCTATGGGTGCTTCTGAGAAGAAAATATAGGAGCTCTGTGTGATGCCACTAACACACTAGAAGTCCTATGGGTGCTTCTGAGAAGAAAATATAGGAGCTCTGTGTGATGCCACTAACACACTAGAAGTCCTATGGGTGCTGCTGAGAAGAAAATATAGGAGCTCTGTTTGCTGCCACTAACACACTAGAAGTCCTATGGGTGCTTCTGAGAAGAAAATATAGGAGCTCTGTGTGATGCCACTAACACACTAGAAGTCCTATGGGTGCTTCTGAGATGAAAATATAGGAGCTCTGTTTGCTGCCACTAACACACTAGAAGTCCTATGGGTGCTTCTGAGAAGAAAATATAGGAGCTCTGTGTGATGCCACTAACACACTAGAAGTCCTATGGGTGCTGCTGAGAAGAAAATATAGGAGCTCTGTGTGATGCCACTAACACACTAGAAGTCCTATGGGTGCTGCTGAGAAGAAAATATAGGAGCTCTGTTTGCTGCCACTAACACACTAGAAGTCCTATGGGTGCTGCTGAGAAGAAAATATAGGAGCTCTGTGTGATGCCACTAACACACTAGAAGTCCTATGGGTGCTGCTGAGAAGAAAATATAGGAGCTCTGTGTGATGCCACTAACACACTAGAAGTCCTATGGGTGCTTCTGAGAAGAAAATATAGGAGCTCTGTTTGCTGCCACTAACACACTAGAAGTCCTATGGGTGCTGCTGAGCAGAAAATATAGGAGCTCTGTTTGCTGCCACTAACACACTAGAAGTCCTATGGGTGCTTCTGAGAAGAAAATATAGGAGCTCTGTTTGCTGCCACTAACACACTAGAAGTCCTATGGGTGCTGCTGAGAAGAAAATATAGGAGCTCTGTTTGCTGCCACTAACACACTAGAAGTCCTATGGGTGCTGCTGAGAAGAAAATATAGGAGCTCTGTTTGCTGCCACTAACACACTACAAGTCCTATGGGTGCTTCTGAGAAGAAAATATAGGAACTCTGTGTGATGCCACTAACACACTAGAAGTCCTATGGGTGCTGCTGAGAAGAAAATATAGGAGCTCTGTGTGATGCCACTAACACACTAGAAGTCCTATGGGTGCTGCTGAGAAGAAAATATAGGAGCTCTGTTTGCTGCCACTAACACACTAGAAGTCCTATGGGTGCTGTTGGGGTGCAATGCTGTGCTAACAGCACTGCGGTTGGTACTACTGCAATACTGTACTAACAGTAAGCACGCACCAGACTAATCCCCAGCAGCAGCTAATAACACACTAACTGTGCAATCAGCAGCAATGAACGATCAATGACTTAGGTAGCAATGGTTTAGCAAAGAAATAGCCAATGGTTTAGCAAAGAAGAGCAAATCTTTCAGTATCAAGCAAAGACAGAATCAGCAGACTGATCTCTCCTAAAGCCGGAACTCATGTGACCGGGGCCGATGGCGTGGCGGCCTTTTAAATGGTGGGGCATGTACTAAAGCCCCTGAGCTGTAATTGGCTACAGGCGTCCTGCCTGTAGCCAATTATTGCTCTCCGAGTTTCGGGCGCTGTGATTGGCCAAGCATGCGGGGTCACAGTGCATGCTTGGCCAATCATCAGCCAGCAATGCACTGCGCCGGCCGCGCCGGCCGCAATGCATTGCGGGGCCGCTCGCATCACACGAATGTGATGCGAACGGCCCAAATAGTTCTGGGCTCGACGAGCGAGCGAACGCCCGGTGCTCGATTCGAACATGGGTTCGAATCGAGCACCGGGCCCATCCCTACCCACAATGATGGCCCCCCCCGACGCCGATCCCTCGATCCTGACAGGAAATTGTTCAAAATGTTTTCATATGCTGACGGCTTAAAGTGGAAGTAAACCCATTGATTTAACAGTTTAAAAAAACTGTTAAATTCCCGGCATGCCGGAAATGCTAACTGCCACATTGGTTGTGCTCTCAACCAAACTGTTAAACCATCCAATGACTAGTGTCGTAACTGGTTACATGTGCAGCATCATGGCAGTTGAAGATTAAACAAAGGTCAAGATGGCAGCTTCCTTGGCTGAAAACGATAGGAGGGTTTACTTCCACTTTAAGAGTTCCCTTCACTTCAATAAGGGGACAAGTCCAACCCCTGAAAAACAACCCCACACCATAATCTCTCCTTCACCAAACGATTTGGACCAGTGCACAAAGCAAGGTCCATAAAGACATGAATGAGCGAGTTTGGGGGGGAGGAACTTGACTGGCCTGAACAGAGTCCTGACCTCAACCTGATAGAACACCTTTGGGATGAATTAGAGTGGAGAGTGTGAGCCAGGCCATCTCATCCAACATCAGTGCCTGACCTCAGAAATGCGCTTCTGGAAGAATGGTCAAACATTCCCATAGACACACTCCTAAACCTTGTGGACAGCCTTCCCAGAAGAGTTGGAGCTGTTATAGCTGCAAAGGGTGGACCAACTCAATATTGAACCCTAGTACTCAACTCTAGTGTGTGTAAAGGCAGGCATCCAAATACTTTTGGTAATATAGTGTGTGTGTGTATATATGTGTATGTACTGTATATTATATACACACAGTATCTCACAAAAGTGAGTACACCCCTCACATTTTTGTAAATATTTTATTATATCTTTTCATGTGACAACACTGAAGAAATGACACTTTGCTACAATGTAAAGTAGTGAGTGTACAGATTGTATAACAGTGTAAATTTGCTTTCCCCTCAAAATAACTCAACACACAGCCATTAATGTCTAAACCGCTAGCAACAAAAGTGAGTACACCCTTAAGTGAAAATGTCCAAATTGGGCCCAAAGTGTCAATATTTTGTGTGGCCACCATTATTTTCCAGCACTACCTTAACCCTCTTGGGCATGGAGTTCACCAGAGCTTCACAGGTGGCCACTGCATTCCTCTTCCACTCCTCCATGACGACATCACGGAGCTGGTGGATGTTAGAGACCTTGCGCTCCTCCACCTTCCATTTGAGGATGCCCCACAGATGCTCAATAGGGTTTAGGTCTGGAGACATACTTGGCCAGTCCATCACCTTTACCCTCAGCTTCTTTAGTAAGGCAGTGGTCGTCTTGGAGGTGTGTTTGGGGTCGTTATGTTGAAATACTGCCCTGCGGCCCAGTCTCTGAAGGGAGGGGATCATGCTCTGCTTCAGTAGGTCACAGTACATGTTGGCATTCATGGTTCCCTCAATGAACTGTAGCTCCCCAGTGCCGGCAGCACTCATGCAGCCCCAGACCATGACACTCCCACCACCATGCTTGACTGTAGGCAAGACACACTTGTCTTTGTACTCCTCACCTGGTTGCCGCCACACACGTTTGACACCATCTGAACCAAATACGTTTATCTTGGTCTCATCAGACCACAGTACATGGTTCCAGTAATCCATGTCCTCAGTCTGCTTGTCTTCAGCAATTTATTTGCAGGCTTTCTTGTGCATCATCTTAAGAAGAGGCTTCCTTCTGGGATGATAGCCATGCAGACCAATTTGATGCAGTGTGCGGCGTATGGTCTGAGCACTGACAGGCTGACCCCCCACCTCTTCAACCTCTGCAGCAATGCTGGCAGCACTCATATGTCTATTTCACAAAGACAACCTCTGGATATGACGCTGAGCACGTGAACTCAACTTCTTTTGTCGGCCTGTTCTGAGTGGAACCTGTCCTGTATGGTCTTGGCCACCGTGCTGCAGCTCAGTTTCAGGGTCTTCGCAATCTTCTTATAGCCTAGGACATCTTTATGTAGAGCACCATTATTATTTTTTCAGATCCTCAGAGAGTTCTTTGCCATGAGGTGCCATGTTGAACTTCCAGTGACCTGTATGAGAGAGTGAGAGCGATAACACCAAATTTAACAGACCTGCTCCCCATTCACACCTGAGACCTTGTTATACTAACAAGTCACATGACACCGGGGAGGGAAAATGACTAATTGGGCCCAATTTGGACATTTTCACTTAAGGGTGTACTCACTTTGGTTGCCAGCGGTTTAGACATTAATGGCTCTGTGTTGAGTTATTTTGAGGGGAGAGCAAATTTACACTGTTCTACAAGCTGTACACTCACTACTTTACATTGTAGCAAAGTGTAATTTCTTCAGTGTTGTCACATGAAAAGATAGAATAAAATATTTACAAAAATGTGAGGCGTGTACTCACTTTTGTGAGATACTTTGTGTGTGTGTGTGTGTGTATGTGTGTATATATATATATTGTGAGGGGGTTAACTCAGCAGCGGGTGTGTGTGACCCCCTGGATGGGTTCACCACACAAAAACAGGCACAGCAGACAGTGGTAGGAGAAAACAAAAGGGTGTGGTTTTATTTGAACTATATACAGACAAAAAATACAGCAAAAACAAAAGAAACAGGAAAAGAAATCCTGGTCAACTTGACCGCTCACTAGTCACTACACACGTTGGTGTCCCTAACTAACAACTGGGTACAGCCTTGTGCTGTCCCAGTCCCTAGCTCCCTGCTTTTAGAAGTTCTTAGCAATAACCACACAGGCTTTGGCTCACCGCACAGAGGTCACACTCCCCAGACTATCCACACAGATCTGGTTCCTGGTTGGAGCATCTTCCTTAGCATGCTGGGAGTTCTTGTAGAGGCCCTAATGAGCCCACTTACTTCAGCTGGGCTCATTAACTCTTCCCCTGCAAGACTCCCAGCACTACCCCTAGTGGTATAAATCGGCATAAAGCCTGAATCTAGGACATATATACCCTCCATCCTGGATGCAACCTGGTGATTTTACCTGCCTGCTGTCACAATATATATATATATATATATATATATATATATATATATATATATAGAAAAATTTAGGGTTTATGTATACATGCTTGGGGGGGATCTATGTACAGACAATGAATCAGAAAAGTGACAGTGTCTCTTTAAAAATATGGTATACATTTGAAGTTATGGTATAGTCATGAGAATTAAAAATAATATTTAGTATTTCAATTTATAAACAATTGTCTTTTTTTTCTTTTTTATACCGATGATGAGTTAAAGCCTTTTTGCAGGGAGGGTCTAATGCCGTGTACACACGGTCGGAATTTCTGTCAACAAATGTTCGATGTGAGCTTGTTGTCGGAAAATCCGACCGTGTGTAGGCTCCATCGGACATTTGCTGTCGGAATTTCCGACAACAAAAATTTGAGAGCTGTTGTTGTCGGAAATTCCGACCGTGTGTACACAATTAAACGCACAAAAATTCTACGCATGCTCGGAATCAATTTGACGCATGCTCGGAATCATTGAACTTTTCTCGGCTCGTCGTAGTGTTGTACGTCACCGCGTTCTTGACGTTCGGAATTTCCGACAACAATTATGTGACCGTGTGTATGCTAGACAAGTTTGAGCCAACATCCATCGGAAATTTATCCATGGTTTTGTTGTCGGAATGTCCGATCTTCTGTACGCGGCATTACACTAAACAGGAGGAAAAGACAGAGGGAAATACCAAATCACATAAATAAACAAGTTGTAGTGGCCCTAAACCACCACTAGTTATCAGTATACAAGAACAGAACAATAGTAACCTGATACATTTCAAAGCAATGACAAGTGACAATGCAGGACAATAAGTGCCTGAACAAGGACCTTCACGGTAGAAACAACAGATATTAATTTAACGAAAGCTGCAGATTTTAAAAGACTGGAATTTATTTTTAAAATTACATTATTATTGTGTGCTAATGTTTGTAATATTTAAAAGAAACTGGCATGATATGGGGCAATGGCATGGAAGCAGTGGCGGCTGGTGCTCAAAATTTTTGGGGGGGGCGCAAACAAACTGAAAAAAAAAAAATCAATTGCCGCCACTGTGCCCATTAAACACAGCCACTGTGCCCAAACGCTACCAGTTTGCCCCCTCAAATACAGCCAGTTTGTTTCCATATACAGCCAGTGTGCCCCCATATATATATAACCAGTGTGCCCCCATATATACAGCCAGTGTGCCCCCATATACAGCCAGTGTGCCCCCATATACAGCCAGTGTGCCCCCATATATATATAGCCAGTGTGCCCCCATTTACAGCCAGTGTGCCCCCATATATATATAGCCAGTGTGCCCCCATATACAGCCAGTGTGCCCCCATATACAGCCAGTGTGCCCCCATATATATATATAGCCAGTTTGTCCCCATATATATAGCCAGTGTGCCCCCATATACAGCCAGTGTGTCCCCATATACAGCCAGTTCCCCCCAAATGCAGCCAGTTTGTCCAACTTATACAGCCAGTTCCCCCCAAATGCAGCCAGTTTGTCCCCCATATACAGCCAGTTCCCCCCAAATGCAGCCAGTTTGTCCCCCATATACAGCCAGTTCCCCCCAAATGCAGCCAGCGTGTCCCCCATATACAGCCAGTTCCCCCCATATTCAGCCAGTTTGTCCCCCATATTTAGCCAGTTCCCCCCAAATGCAGCCAGTTTGTCCCCCATATTCAGCCAGTTTGTGCCCCATATTCAGCCAGTTTGTCCCCCAAATGCAGCCTGTCCCCCCCCCCCAGCCCTGCACTTACCTTCCTCGGTCCACGCCGTCCTCGATGTGTTCTACCGCCCTCGATGTCGCTTCAGCCAATCAGGTTACCGGTAACCAGATCCGGTGAACCTGATTGGCTGAAACCTCCACACAGTCTTCTCCCAGGAACGCACCCCCGTGCGTAACTGGGAGGAGTTTTTGGAAGTCGAATACAGCGTGAGAGCTGTATTCGGAAAGCCTATCAGAGCCGCTGGCTCTGATAGGCACTTCCAAGTTACACCCACCGATGGCCGCCGCTCTAATTCATATGGCCGGAGCTCACCAGGAGGCCGGCCATATGTATAGTGGGCAGCGGTGACAATACACAGATTCATGCAATGCATGAATCTGTGTATTGTCTTTCAGTGGCGGTGCGGGAGCGAGAGGGGGCGGCGCTCCGGCGCCCTCTATGGACACACCGCCACTGCATGGAAGCAAGACATATAAAAAAGTGTAGCCATATAGCATGGAAGGACTGGCTATATATAGCATGGCTGGATCATCATTTGATCGGTTCTCTCTAGCTGCGTGTAGTAATTTTCTTGGAGGTGCCCATTTAGTGTGTTGCATCCACAGGTGTAGTCATTAATATTAATTTACAGTATACAGTATATATTGCAAACAATCTTCCATAGTACAAAGTGAGGACATACAAGCTATAAGCATGAGATTACAACACACAGGGCGGTGACATCATGCCACCCCTAGGCACCTCTGAATAGTGATGTCCTTTTGATGTGATTGTAAAAATTACTACTTAAACATGCTACTGGAGGCAGAAAGTGGTCTTCTGTACATGTAGAGCTATTTTTCAGTTAAAGAGGTTGTAAAGGCTGATTTTTGTAGTTAAGGCTTTCCACTACTGCGAGTTGTTGTGCGACTTGACACATGTGAAGTCGCATGACAAGTCAAAATCCATGTATTTCAATGGTCCCCGTTCTAATTGTTGAGACTCCAAAAAAGGCTTTTGTACTACTTTTTTCCGACGCCGGTGCGACTTGTTCTCCCATGGTTCTCACCAGGCTCATGACATGGCATTAAAAAATCGCATTGCAAAGTCGCACTGTAAATCGCGCAACTTTGGGGTCGCAATAGTGGAAACCTAGCCTAAATAATGGAATAATGTTAAACTTACCCATTACCTCCTTTTCTGGGGTCCCCTGCTGGCACTGTCCACTTCCCCTCTTGCCTGAGTGCCCCCTGAGCCAGGCTCTGTGGGTCCATAGACATGCAGAGTATGTCTTGCCCCACCCCCCTCTTCTCAGGATTGACAGCAACAGGAGCCAATGGCGCCAACTGCTGCCTCTGTGTGCTGTAAATAAAGGAAGAGAGAGCAATACTGTTGCAGACGGGCACAATGATGTATCGAAAGAGGAGCCAGGTAAGGGGGAGCTGGAGATGGATTTTTTTTTACGTTAATGCAGAGAATGCAGAAGGTAAAAAATAAACTTTAGAATCACTTTAACCAGTTCCGGACAGGCTGCATGAAAAAAAAAGAACATTACAATATATGCCCCACAAGGACCAGCAACATACTGGTATGTTGCTGGACTTTGAATGATGACTGCAGGTTAAGGAATCATCTTGGTATCGTTCCCCCTCCTGCTGCCTTCCATGGTTTTCTCTGGCTCTCCTGTCCCACCAGGGAACCCGAGAATGCAGCCGGTGGTTCTGACAGCTGACCATGGAGCTGATCGGAGACCAGAATGGCTCCAATCATCTCTATGGCCTAGGAAACCGGAAGCTACAGGCATGGCATGACTTTAGTTTTACCGGATATAAACAGCACCATGGGGAAATTGGGAAAGCATCTTATCACACCAATCTTGGTGTGGTCAGATGCTTTGAGGGCAAAGAAGAGATTTCGAGTCTAATAGACCCCAAATGTTTCAAAAAAGAGTACCTGTCACTACCTATTGCTATCATAGGGCATATTATTATTATACAGGATTATTATACATTATGATATAAACAAGGCCAAGGATAAATCCAAGGAAAGATCCAAGCTTACTTACCGGCCAGCCCGCTGACAACCGAATCAACCTATCTAACAGTATGGGTTAAAACAGGGGTTTTGTCAGCACGCATTTGCAAATACATGCGTAAGCCACAGAGCCTCGCCAAGGCACCCTGGTATCTGTGGTTCTATCACTAGCTTACGAGCAAACATACAAACAAGTGATGGCGCACAAAATCCACAGAACATGTATTACCCAAAGCGATCAATATGGAAAATAGATGTAAAAAATGGTAAAAAAATGATGAATAAATAAAAGGAATAAAAACATCCATGAAAAAAAGACAGTCTTTAAAAAGTCCTTTAAAGTCTGTATACACACCAACGGTGTATATAGGTGAAGCAGGGGTTAAATGGAATCCACTGTGCACAGGGCTGCCTTCAAAGATGAACAGAAACCATGTTCAGGGGTAGCTGGAGAAACAAGGAGAGAGGCTCCTCTAAGTGCAATAGTGTTGACAAAAATTTTTAATAGTAAATACACTGAATAAACTCACATTTAGGTAGATTAATATAGGCGTAGAAAAGAGGGGTACAGATGTCAGGATGACGGTCTTCAGCAGTAGGTCACAGAGGGTTCCTAGCTCTGCATTGAATGGCAGGAGTGTCTCTGAAGATGGAGCAGCTGGCTTCCGGGGACAGCAATCCTGTGGTTATTCAGAGCGAGGCCTGAAGCGCATATGTGGCCAGGCTGCGGGAGATGACGTCATCAGAAATGGACGCGTTTCGTGAGCGTGCGCACTTGTGATGTCCTGGCAAGTCGCGCTCCTTTATCAACATGACATGAGGGCGGAAGTGGAGGGACGCCATATATAGGGGCAAGGATCAGGTGGTGGGCTGGATGGGGCGGGACTAGGAGATGATTGTGAATGGTAGGGGGAAGAAATAGAGAGATCATGTGATCGGGATGAACGGGGTCAGTAGAAAAGTAGATATAACAAGGAAGGAGGATATAAAGAGGAAAAAGAAAAGGAGTATATATATGTAGCGGCCTCACCCTCTCTCTCTTCTTTAACGGTTACTTTGGCTTCGGTCTAGGGGTACCTTGAAGGGGAGAGCGAGGTGCGCCACGGCCCATGTCCTCTAGATTACAGCGTGTAGAGGTGAAGGCCAGAATCAGATTACACCCAGGCTGTGTATACGTTCAGAGCCAGGTCTGTTCTGGTGATAACCCCCCTTTGCTCCCAGTAATTGGAGTACCACACACTGAAAAAGGTCCAACACGTATTTATTCCATAACGGCAAACAAATAGTCCTTTGCGAGCAGACAGTTTGAGACCCATAGAACAGTTCAGTATTGGTGGGGAGTAGGTCAAGGCACAATCCTCAAAGAAACTAAACCGTTGAGGTTTCACCAACGGTTGCTAAGCACGGTGGCTGTTAAATGGACTTTTGGTACAGAGTCTCTTCCAGCAACTCTAGTGAACAGGAACTGGAGTTACCTTCGCTACATTGCAGCCCCTGTCAGGGGGAAGACATCCCTCCAAGGGAGTTACCAGAGGCCTCGCCGTCACCGGATTAATGCTGTACCGGACTATCCGGAAGGGTTACACTCCCCGGCCTCCTCACCTCAGATACGGGTCCCAACACCTTAGGGCCCCTCGGACTCCTCCACCCTCGCGGAACCCAGTCAAAGTTACTGGGCTCCAGGCCTTGGCCATAGTACCTCACCCCAGGCTTAAGGTGCCTGGAATGGACTCCATCCCTCGCTCCGGCCAGGTCAAGGGCACCTGGGCCTGGATCTCCGGAACGCCAGCACCCAGGCTGAAGGTGCCTGGGCGCGGCCGCGTCCTCCAACTCTGAACCCCGAGGTCAGGGCGTCCGCCACTTTTATCTCCTCTCCCTTTGCGTCACAGCGGGTTCCCCGCCCCGCTGTACCGCCAGGAAAGGACAAAAAGGTACAGTCTTGTGGTGCAAGTTCAACTCCGACCCAGGACGACAACGCCACCTGCAGGCCACAGGGAACCTTGCACCACCAGAGTCCTCCAAGAACCACAAAAGGGATTCTCAGATTCCCTAACAATTAGTACATCTGGGTTAAATAACCCAGATGCTCCCCCCCAAATTTAAATACCCGCTACATATATATTAATATTTTATTATATTAATATATAGGAAGAAATGAAGACTGAAAGTGGGGATAGATCAATAAACAACAATAATAAAACGGACCACCATGGACCACGAAGATAATAGTAATAGTAAATGGAATTAATAGAAACGGAACTAGGGGAGTGAACAAGAAGACAAATTGTAAGATGTGTCTTCTTATAAAAGGAAGAAATAAAAAGCTGACTATAGATAAACCGGGACTAATAGTTACATAGTTACATAGTTAGTCAGGTTGAAAAAAGACACAAGTCCATCCAGTTCAACCGTAAAAAATAAAAATAAAAAAATAAAAATAAACATATATCGTACAATCCCATATACCCAATTCTATACCCACAGTTGATCCAGAGGAAGGCAAAAAAACCCAGAAGAGCATTATCCAATTTGCTACAGCAGGGGAAAAAAATCCTTCCTGATCCCCCGAGAGGCAATCGGATATTCCCTGGATCAACTTTACCTATAAATGTCAGTACCCAGTTATATTATGTACATTTAAGAAAGAATCCAGGCCCTTCTTAAAGCAATCTACTGAGCTGGCCAGAACCACCTCTGCAGGGAGTCTATTCCACATTTTCACAGCTCTTACTGTGAAAAAACCTTTCCGTATTTGGAGGTGAAATCTCTTTTCCTCTAGACGCAAAGAGTGCCCCCTTGTCCTTTGTGTTGACCGTAAAGTGAATAACTGAACACCAAGTTCACTATATGGACCCCTTATATATTTGTACATGTTGATCATATCCCCCCTTAATCTCCTCTTCTCAAGAGAGAATAAATTCAGTTCCTCTAATCTCTCCTCATAGCTGAGCTCCTCCATGCCTCTTATCAGTTTGGTTGCCCTTCTCTGCACTTTCTCCAGTTCCCCAATATCCTTTTTGAGAACTGGGGCCCAAAACTGAACTGCATATTCCAGATGAGGTCTTACTAATGATTTGAACAGGGGCAAAATGATATCTCTCTCTCTGGAGACCATACCTCTCTTAATACAAGAAAGGACTTTGCTCGCTTTGGAAACCGCAGCTTGGCATTGCATGCCATTATTGAGCTTATGATCTACCAAAACCCCCAGATCCTTCTCCACTACGGATCCCCCCAGTTGTACTCCCCCTAGTATGTATGATGCATTCATATTATTAGCCCCCAAGTGCATAACTTTACATTTATCAACATTAAACCTCATCTGCCACATAGTCGCCCAATTAGACAGAGCATTGAGGTCGGCTTGTAAATTGGCGACATCCTGTAAGGACGTTATTCCACTGCATAGCTTGGTGTCATCTGCAAAGACAGAAATGTTACTTTTGATCTCAGACCCAATATCATTTATAAACATATTAAAAAGTAAGGGTCCCAGCACTGAACCTTGGGGTACACCACTGATAACCTTGGACCATTCAGAGTAAGATAACTAATGTTATCAGGCAATATGTGGAGCATATTACATGTGAGATGTAACGTGCATAAATAAACTGAAAAAAGGGGGATTATAAATAATAAAACAGTGCTGATAATTGCAACTGTATGAATTAATTTAATAATAATAATTTAGTAAAGGGAAAAAAGACAAATCGGACAATTTTATGAAATAAATATAAATTAATATAAATGAGGAGAGGGGAGAGGGGATTATTATATGGGGGGGGGGGGGGGGCGAGAAAAGAAAAGGAAGGGGGAAAGGAAAACTAGAAATGGGGATTGGAGGGGAAACGGGAGGGGGGAAGGGATGGAGTAAAGGAAAAAAGGGGATGTGACAGATGGGGAAAAAGAGAAGTATATGCTATGCTGGTATGTACATAAAATGTACGTGAGTGTTTTAGCCGTATGAATATAAACATATACATATATGAATATTAGTATACACGAGTGTACACATGACCTCATGCATAAAACTTTAGGAATACATTCGAGAATAATAATTTTTCCAACGAAATAACAACAAATTGATTTTAACCATAAATATAGTAAAACTACATCAACTATTGGGATGTAGAATAAGATTAAATTAGATTCAATTAGAAGCACCATATAATCACATAGGCAACATATGGGCAATATGTCCGTATATGGTACAAACAGTAAGTTTATATATTTCAACAATAGAAAATGGAATCAATGCAATAAAATATCACCCAATGAATAAAAGATTAAAAATATGTAAAATTCTAAAAAAGGAATCTAATTATACATACGGGCCTCTAAGATAATACAATAAATAATAAAAGACAGATAAGGTGAACATCAATAAAAAGAGGTGAGATGATGTTAGAGGCGCCTCTCTCCTTGTTTCACTAGCTTATGAGCACCTGACCTCCACCTATCCATCAGAATGCATGTGCTTCCATTGTGAGGTCACTCACAAGCTAGTGATAGGACCCCTGTTTTAAAGCATACTGTTCGATAGGTTCATTTGGTTGTCACCGGGCTGGCCGGTGAGTAAGCTTGGATCTTGTTTATATCATATTTTGCCTTCCAATGCTACTTGCTGCAATGGCCAGTTATAGGTGGGGGTAATGAACACCTTTTTTTGTACTTACATTCCCTGTGATAACAATAAAAATTATTAAAAAAATAATTTCAAATGAAAGGGACAGTGTAAAAATAAAAAAAGCAAAAATAAATAAATAAGTAAAATAAATAATTAAAGCACCCTTGTATGTAAACAGCAATTGCACCATGCATGTGAGGTATCAACGCGAATGTCAGATCGAGGGCAGTAATTCTAGCAGTATACCTCCTTTGTAAATCTAAAGTGGTAACCTGTAAAGGCTTTTATGTTTCAAAAGTTTTTATTAAAGTTTTACAATACAAGGTACAAGAAAGAAAAAAAAAATCTCCGCTTTGCATTGCAAACATATTTAGGGAGTCATACATTTAATATTTTAAGAGACTTGAGGAATCCATCTTGTAAGGCATATGTAGCGGCCTCATCCCTCTCACCCCTTCTTCTTCTCGGCTTGTTGTCTTGTCTAGGGGGATCAGGGAAGAGGGGTGCGGTACACTACGGCCTATGTCCTCTAATGTGTAGAGGTGAAAGCCAACACCTGTTTACCTTCGGGTCGTGTGCATAACCCAGAGCCAAGTCCGTTCTGTAGATGACCCCCCTTTGCTCCCAGTAACTGAAGTTCCACACCCCTGAAAAGGTCCAACTCTTATTTTTTCTCTGACAGCAATAAATCGTCCTTTAACAGCAGACAGGTTGTGACCCAAAGAACAGTTCAGTATAAATGGGGAGTAGGTCGAGGCACAATCCTTAAATAGAACTAAGCATTGTGGTGTCACCAAGGGTTATGGCGCACAGCCACTGCCACCGACCGTGTAGAACAGGAACAGAATTACCTTCGCTAAGTGCAGCCCCTGTCAGAGGGAAGACATCCTTCCAAGAGAGTTACCAGAGGCCCCACCATCACCAGCAATGCTGCACTGGACTGTTCGGAGGGGTTACGTTCCCTGGCCTCCTCGTCTCAGATTCGGGCGCCCAACACCTTAGGGCCCCTCGGACTCTTCCACCCTTGCGGAACTCAGTCGAAGGTACTGGGCCCCGGGCCTCCTCGGTAGTACCTCACCCCAGGCTGAAGGTGCCTGGGATGGACTCCATCTCCCGCTCCGGCCAGGTCAAGGGCACCTAGGCCCGGAACTCCGGAATACCAGCACCCAGGCTGAAGGTGCCTGGGCGCGGCTCTGACCTCCGATGACTGACCCCGTGTTGAGGGTGTCTGTCCCCTTTATCTCCTCTCCCGACAGGCACAGCAGGTTCCCCGCCCCGCCGTACCACTGCCGAAACAGGACAAAAAGGGCACAGCACTGCAGTGATGGTTCAACCCCGGCCCAGGGCGACAGCGCCACCCACAGGCCGCAGGGAACTGCACACCACTGGGATCCTCCACGAATGAAAAGGGTCCTAAATTCCCTAACAATCAGTGCATCGGGGTCATACTACCACCCAGATGCGCTCCCTAAATTTAAATACCCGCTACACTTACATGGACCATTATCACTTCCTGATGTGGACTATAACACATCTGCTCAATTAAGTAAGAAACATGTACCCATCTCAACCACGATTCTTAAACTGGACACAAGACCACTGTGTCCATAATCTAAGGCAGGTTCCCAATCCAAGGCCCTGGCGTATGTTTCACCCGCTGGGAAGAACCGGCTCCCCATCCAACTATCGGGGGAGCCAGGTTCCTCCTGTCACACGGGTGTCTCCCTCCATAGCCCAAGTAGGCAATAGGCCACCGAGGGTGAGTGAGAGAAACCACATAACAAATAAAACAAAAATTGTAACCTGATAATTAGTAATTGTTAAAAGATGGTGAGGGAAAAACAAAGTGGAGAAAAAGTGTAGAGGAGAGGACAGAGAAGGGAGAGTTCGGAGGAAACTATAGCACCGTGCCCAGAGACCCATCTCTTGGAAATAGATCTAGTTTGTGAGCGTCCTGGGGTCATTTGTCAGATATCTCATCCATGGATCCCATACTTTGTGAAACAGTTTCATCTTATCTTGTGCTATAGTTGTCAACCTTTCATTTAACATCAGCCACGACATTTTGTATTTAAGCTGATCAGGGCAGCGGACCTCCAATTCCTGGCTATAGTTATTGTAGCGGGGTGCTAAATTTAGGGGAAGTGTTTTGGTGGTAGTTATGCCCAAACACCCTAATTGATAGAGTTCTTGAAACCATTTTGTCCACAGGTGGAGTATTTGTGTGCAGTTCCCTGTGGCCTGCAGGTGGCGCTGCCATAGGGTTCTTGTTCCTGTCCGCCCTGGGCACCTTAGGTCCAGGGGCGGAGGTCGGTGGATCAGTCCCAGGCACCTTTAGTCCTGGGACTGCAGCAAAGGCCTGGGCCCAGCACCTTCGGCTGGAGCCCATCGGGGATCGAGAAATCTCAGGGTGCCGCCTTGCGAGGGGACCCGTATCCTAGATGAGGAGGCCGGGGGAGGAACCGTTCCTAAGGACTAGTGCGGGAGTCACAGTGAAGGAAGGGTCCCAGTTACTCTCTGGAGGGATGTCTTCTCCTTAGTGAAGGCCAAGTTCACTGGGTCTGTGGCAGAGACCAAGTTCACCGGGTCTGTGGCAGAGACCAAGTTCACCGGGTCTGTGGCAGAGACCAAGTTCACCGGGTCTGTGGCAGAGACTTTGGGTAAAGTTCGAGCATCATTTCGGCTGCTAGTCTCAAGCTAGGGAGACTATCCGAATGGGCTGAGTTTGCTTGAGAATCGGAGCAGTGAATTGTGTAACGTTTGTGCCTGGACCTCATCCACATCTTAAGCTGTCCTGTTCTCCCTCCAACCTATTCTGTCAGAGACTGTATTTTAGAAGAAATAAACCTCTACGTTGGAGTGCAGCTGGTGTGGACATTCAAGTTACTGTGGGGATACAAGGACTTGTCATTATTAGAAATAGAGGTGAGAGACATTCTCTGGTTGTCTAACTGTGGAAAACCCATCAACAACACCGCTCAACCTCTTCACACAGGAGGGTACGGGCTTGTGGTGTGGTGTGCCTCTCTCTTCCTGCGAGGAGCCAAAGTTAATGCAGGTAAAGAAAGGGGTCTGTGCGCTACATTATTTTCGCTGAAATGAATATAAATGTAAGAAGCCATCTCTGGGACTTGGAGGCATCCGCTACCCTGCTACCCAGAAGTGTGTGTTTTGCTGATTTTGTCAGGTTAATCTGGGTAAGGGTATATATAAAGTTGTAGACCCTGATCCAAAATCGACTGACCTTGGGGCATGTCCACCATACGTGATAGGTGGATCCCACTTGGCCACATCCTCTAAAGCACCTAGAGGTGACACCGGGTACAAAGGTGGCCAGTCTGGCCGGTACCATATACCATCTCAATAAGACCTTATAGTTAGCTTCTATAATAGAGGTATTGATAAGCGATCGAGATGCTGTCTCTGATATTGAATGCCATTCTTCAAGGTCAATGGTTTCCTGAAAATCTCGTTCCCATTGGATCATGTAATTCAGTTTTGTTGAGACATACATCAAAATTGTACTGTATATAAGGCTGACCATACATTATAGATGTAGCACCGGCTTAGTATTGCCTACGTAATATATGCAGAGTGTTGCTCTCTGAAACATTGCATTGCATTTTCTGGCTAAACTGATAGCAGGAGGAGAGACTCTATTGGGTACAGCTGCAGGATTGAAGGCAGATTGGGTCCTGCTGTAGCTAAGAAGGAAGCCCACCTCTAACAACAAAAACAAGGAAGGACAGGATTGGATAGCAGCCCAGGAGAGCTGTGATTGGGGGAGAGAGAGGAGGACACAGGAGGAGAGACAAACTGGCATTGTGTGAGCCAAACAGAAAAAGTGTCCCATGGGCTTGTCTCCTGAGCACTTCCAGAGCCTGTGTTGCTGTCTGTGACTCTCCTGTGAGGTGCACACTTGAGAGGGGAGTTTGCAGTGTGTTATTCTGCCTGATTACTGAAGATGTGCTAACAGTGCAGTGAAATCTAGAGAGGAATTTCAATACTGCAGCAATCATCATCATTATCCTGTTTGGAGGTTTCTGTGGCATGTGTTGCTCCCATCGCCATCCAGTCGACTGAGACAGCAATTAATCTACCAATTGCTGGAAGGAAGATATATCAAGTGCATCTAATGGTGAGAGATCTTCTGCCATCCTTGTGTAAGTGGATCTTGCTTAATCCTGCTAGGTTCTATTTACCGCTAATGCAGCTCTATCTGAAGGTGGATCACCACATCTGTTAATCTTTGTTACCCTGTGACACTTTGCGAAGATACGCCTTTCCATTCTGTGGATTACAAATATTACTTCACAAAAGTCTGAGTACTCAAACACAGGATTTAAAGGGCCCCAACGCTGGCAGACTCTGTGTGTGTGTTTGTGTGAATAGAATTCCCACTGGCCAGTGATTAGCTAGAACCTACAAGACCTAGATAGAATCTCATAGTCGGTAACATCACTTTTGGGAAATTGTTGAACATTATTTTTGTATTTTATTGTACAGTTTTGTTCACCACTCGTTCAGTGCATTTCAGGCAAGGCCTCCCACTGGCGGTTAAAGTGAACAAACACAAATCCTGTTTTCATTTACTGAGCAGTTGTATTATATCATTGCATTTAATATTGGTATTCTTTTAATCAATTTATCTCTTTTCAGGGCTTATTGCTAGTTCTAATAAAGCCCAGCTAAGTTTAAACAGTGTTTTGGTATTACTTGGATCCAGGTGAGGGTGAGCCATCACTGGTGTGGGACAGAAGACCCGTATATTACAGCGGCCCTTGCGGGGGTAGCACTACATACAATTTTCCTATTCAATGTCCTTTAGATTTACCGTACACTACACGGTAAGTATCGCCATTTATTTTGCACGTTTAGGAGATATTTTCAGTACATATTGGTAAGCCTTATTATAGGCTTACCAATATGTAAAAATGGGGGATTTACAACCACTTTAAGTTTACAAATTTTAAGATCATTCAGGAGTAGGCTAGAAATAATTGAAATATAATGAGAAAATGAATACACCCTGTTCCAAATCATTATACAAATTCTATTTCAGTGTCACAAAGATTAAATATTTTGTTTTTCAGTTTAACTCATGGATGGCATTGTGTCTCAGGGCTCTTTTGATCCCTGAAAACAATCTCAGAAACCTGTGATAATTAGATTGCCAGGTAAGCCCAATAAAGTGTGTTCAACATTATTAAGCAGAGCACCATTTTCAAGCAATATGGGGAAGAAAAAGGATCTCTCTGCTGCCGAAAAGAGTGAAATAGTTCAATGCCTTGGACGAGGTATGAAAACATTAGATATTTCACGAAAACTTAAGCGTGATCATCACACTATTAAGAGATTTGTGGCTGATTCAGAGCACAGACGGGTTTTGTGCAGATAAAGGCACATTGAGGAAGATTTCTGCCAGATCCATGCATCGGATCAAGAGAGCAGCTGCTAAAACACCATTACATAGCAGCAAACATATATTAGAAGCTGCTGGTGCCTCTGGTGTCCCACGGACATCAAGGTGTAGAGTCCCCCAAAGTCATGCAACATAAACCTTCCATTCGGCCACCACTAACCAATGCTCACAAGCAGAAACGGCTGCATTGGGCAGAAAAATACGTGAAGACTAATTTTCAAACAGTCCTGTTCACTGATGAGTGCCATGCAACCCTGGATGGTCCAGATGGATGGAGTAGTGGATGGTTGATGGACAGCCACCCTGTTCCAACAAGGCTGCAATGTCAGCAAGGTGGTGGTGGAGTCATGTTTTGGGCCGGAATCATGGGAAGAGAGCTGGTCGGCCCATTTAGGGTCCCTGAAGGTGTAAAGATGGCCTCTGATGAACTCTGGAGTTCCTGACTGACCACTTCCTTCCCTGGTCCTCTTACTACCCGGAAGTAACGAATAGCTACACGGCTTACTGCCTGCCAAGGAAACTTCACGTCCCTCCCTCTCCTTACATCCAAGTGCTTGCAGCTTAGGAAGCGTCGGTTTCCACCGGTGCAACCCGCTCCACACTACTACTGCCTTGCACGGAGATGAGATACGGACTCTCCAGTTTTATATGCCCATTTTAAATCCCCATGACGACGTGTAGGAACACGAAACGTACGTCGGGAGGTGTGCGTGCTGACGTCATCACTACGGGACAGGTTACGGCCGACCGGCCGGTTGTTTTGTCCATTCATTCCTCACTTTCTGTAAGTGTTTTTAATACCCTTTTTTAAATAAATGTGATTTTGGGTATTGCACTATCGAGCCTCCTCTGTTTTTTTGGGAACCTCTGCTGCATCTACTGCGGTTGGAATTGGCGTTTGGACCTCATTGGACCACTTCCTGGGATTACGGATGGGCTCATATGTTTCTTACCTCTGGTAAGCAGTTTGTACCGTTGGTGGTGGTCACGGGTGTTGCATGCACCATTCGTTCAGTTTACATCGATTCACCCCTCCATGGTTTCCCTACATCCTCGGTTCTGATGGGACTTTTGTTTATCCACTGACACATGTTATATTCACCTTTTTTCACTGGCCATCATATTTGGATTTTATTTCATTAGTGTGTTTGTGGACATTTTCAACTGGTTTCTATATTAATTACTCACATTGTAGCGCACTTGTTTCTTTATTTCATTTTAAATCCTTGTTTGTGAGTATGTATGCTCTCCTTGCTTTTATTCATTAAAATGTATTGGTAATACTGTATTGGTAATACTGCACTTAGAGTGGCGCTTTTGTGCTTCCCCTCCAGCTTACCCAGGATCTGCTTCACATTCACACTGGGCTGCCTTCAAAGTGCTATATGATGGACAAAAAGGACTTTGTATAGTCTTATGTGTTAAAAACATTGCCTTTTAAAATCATTGTTTTGCTTTTTATCATTCCCTTTGGTTTTATTTTTCCCCTATACCTGAATCAGCTTCCACATCGCCTTTGATACAAGCGCCAACTTTCTCCTATATGGCACAGAAGGAAGAACTATGCTTCCCGTAATAAAATCATCTTCATGCATGACAATGCACCATCTCATGCTACAAAGAATACCTCTGCATCAATGGCTGCTATGGGGATAAAAGGAGAGAAAGTCATGGTGTGGCCTCCATCCTCCCCTGACCTCAATCCTCCCCTGACCTCAATCCTATTGAGAACCTTTGGAGCATCCTCAAGCAAAAGATCTATGAGGGTGGGAGGCAGTTTACATCCAAACAGCAGCTCTGGGAGGCTATTCTGACATCTTGCAAACAAATTCAAGCAAAAACTGTCTAAAAACTCACAAGTTCAATGGATGCAAGACTTGTGAAGCTGCTATCAAATAGGGGGTCCTATGTTAAAATGTAACGTGACCTGTTAAAATGTTTAAAAAGTTAAAATGTTGTTCAAAGTTCGATTGAAATAGCTTTTGATTTCAGTAAATATGCTGCAAACACAACAAATGCCAATTTTCAGTTCTTTACAACCTATAAAGTGTTTTGAAACTTATGCCCCGTACACACGTTCCGATTATCGGATGATAAAAATCGCTTTCGGATAGATCGTTCGATAATCTGATCGTTAGTACACAGCTTTCGACAGCCGATCTCGACAGTCTGTCCAACAAAATCCGAAGGGACAAACACGAAAACTTTGCTCGGACGACAGCCCATCGTACGACAATCGTTTAATCAGTACAGTATGCGTTCGCTAAAAATCGATAGACAAACACCGTGCATGATCGTAAACACAAAAATAAACCAGAAGGACACAGGGGTCACACGTATTTGACATAATTTCAGATACGTAGCTACGCACACCGGAAGGTTTTTCCAGGATCGTACGACAAAAATCTTAATTTTGCAATGTTGTATTCGATATTAGTTTTATACAACAAAATGCGAGCGATACGTCGTATGATAATCGGAACGTGTGTACGAGGCATTACTGTGCGTAATAATTTGGAACAGTGCATTGTAAGTTTTTTATTTTGAAAAAAAAAAACTGTTATCATTAGAAGGTTTGTTCAATAAAATTTGAATTGTACTCTTAATAGTTGATAACATGATAATTATGCTGACTGTTGTTTACATCAATTATTTAGGTAAATTAGAAAAATATCATTGGCATAATAATTTGGAACAGGGTGTAAGTAATTTTCCATTTTGACCATAAATATGTATATCATTAAAACCACATATTTAAAAAGATTTATGATACTTTATAATATTACATTATAGAGTTAAAGCTTATATGATATTCTAGAGAATGGGTTAAGATTTACATTTTTTTTTCTTTTACAGAAGTCTATACAGAAGACCCAAAAGAGGGACAACTGAGGAAGAAAAGGGAATTTGGTTCTACAACAGTGGTCTTCAAACTGCGGCCCATGAGCCTGGCCCTTGGAGAACTATCCTCCCACTGATACTAGGCACTATTCTTCCCACTGGCACAAACAATGAGGCATTATTCCTTCATTCCTTCCACTGACACCAACGATGGGGCATTATTCCTCCCATTGACACCAACAATGGGGCATTATTCCTCCCACTGACATCAATGATGAGGCACTTTTCCTCCCACTGACACCCACCAACGATGGGGCATTATTCCTCCTATTGACACCAACAATGAGGCATTATTCCTGCTATTGACACCAACAATGGGGCACTATTCCTCCCACTGGCACTAACAATGGAACATTATAACTCCCACTGACACCAACGATGGGGCACTATTCCTCCCACTGACACCAACAATGGAGCATTATTCCTCCCACTGACACCAACAATGGGGCACTTTTCCCCCCACTGTCACCAACAATGGAGTACTATTCCTCCCACTATTATCAACAGGCGCCATATGTTTTGTTTTTTTACACCCCCCCCCCCCCATTCATTATGTGCAAGATTATGAGGAGGAGGGGAAGAGCACATAACAACAAAAGCCTGGGGAATGCTCAGGAAAAAACCAAGCTTACTTACCGACCAGCTCGCAGACAACCAATTAAAGTGGAAGTAAACCCTCCTATCGTTTTCAGCCAAGGAAGCTGCCATCTTGACCTTTGTTTAATCTTCAGGTGCCATGATGCTGCACATGTGACCAGTTATAACACCAGCCATTGGATGGTTTGACAGTTTTGACAGTTTTTTTTAAACTGTTAGGCTTCATGCCCACTGACGTTTTTACAGCTGCGTTTTTTACAGCTTAAAAACGCCTGTCCATGTTATTGTACATTTTTTTTTTATTATTTTTTTTTTTTTGAGAAAAAAAAAACGTCAGAGCTAAAAAACGCGACCGCGCGTTAGTGCGCGTTTTTGAGCGTTTTTTGACGCTCACGTTTTTTTCTGCCTAATTCCGACGCTGAGGAACGCACTGGTCCTGGGTTTTTTTTACAGCTTAAAAACGTCTATGCTATTTGCAGCTCAAAAACGTCTAGGTGGGCATGAAGCTATAGACTAACATGGACAGGCGTTTTTAAGCTGTAAAAAACGCTCAAAAACGCGGCTGTAAAAACGTCCGTGGGCATGAGGCCTTAAATCGATGGGTTTACTTCCACTTTAACCTGTCAAACAGTATGCGTTACAAAACAGGGGTTTTGTCCGCACACATTTGCAAACGCATGCGTGAGCCACAGAGCCACGTCACGGCACCCTGGAATCTGTGGTCCTACACTAAACTATGAGTGTCCCCACAATGGAGGCACATGCATTCTGATGGATAGATGAGGACAGGTGGACTGAAGGGGAGCCATCCCTCCTTAAAGGTACAGAAGCACACTGAGCACCCAGCATGTAGCACAGTGGCTGCAAAGGTGTTGGCGCGTTGCTGGACCAATACAAACACCAAGGTGATATGAAAAACAAACTTGTCCACTGCCCTCATCTATAGCTGCCCATCGCAGTAAGCAGCATTGGAAGGCTGAAACAGATAACAACAAAAGCCTGGGGAATGCCCAGGAAAAAAACAAGCTTACTTACCGACCAGCTCGCAGACAACCAATTAACCTGTTTAACAGTATGCGGTAAAAACAGGGGTTTTGTCCGCACGCATTTGCGAACGCATGCGTGAGCCACAGAGCCACGTCACGGCACCCTGGAATCTGTGGTCCTACACTAAACTATGAGTGTCCCCACAATGGAGGCACATGCATTCTGATGGATAGATGAGGACAGGTGGACTGAAGGGGAGAGAGAGCACAGCCCGCACCTCCTCCTGCCTCTTTCTTCTCCTTGCCGCTTCCAGCGCTGGCCTGGGCTGACAGAAGTATTGATGCCACTGTCACTACTCCTGTCAGCATTATAGTAGAAAGAACCTGTGGCTCCCCATCTCTACAATACACGTTGTGCCCAGGGCAGCTGCCCCTTCTGCCTACCCCTTGTCCCGGCCCTGCTTGCACCACAACATTGCAGTGCACCACAACACATACTAGAACATTACTGTGGGTTGCGGTGCACTTCATTGGAATAAATGCACATGTCCACTGTTTTGTCAATACTTGTGCCGCCTTCACGCAACATAACACTCAACATGCGTTAACACAACACACAGGAACACAAAGTGTGAATGGGTCCTCAGGGACTGTCCGCTTGCAGAAGCCCTGAATCGTACCCCTGATTTCTCTGCATTCTTCTACATCTCTAGAAATCATTTTCTCTTTTCCTGTTTCAACACCGCCTTATACAATACTCCATCCCTGCCAGCTGCCTTCTCTTCCTCTCTACGCCAAGCAGGTTTGATTCTGCAATTTTTCCTGTTCCCCTCAATACCAGCTTTCCGGTTATTCAGAAAATAAAGCGACAGCGACCAGCAGGGGAGGACTGAAATAATAATAACTTCAGTGAAGGGTCACCGCAGAGTTCTGATCTCATTAAAGTGACCACGGTGAGGGTGGAGAGTGATGATGTAAATGAAAGCTGACTCAAGACATGACCACTGCCCCCATATCAGCAGCTTTATAAAGAGCACTGCAATGTGGAATTCTGCACATTACACAGGCAGATGCTGTGCAGAGGTAAGTGACATCTCTCTGATTACAAGATGCATTCCTAGTTCTAATGAATGGCTGCTGGCCAACCTCAGGCTGGACTTATCTAATCATTAGGCTGTGTGCCAAAAAAGAAGAAAAAATACTTTATTGTACTTTTTACTGGGACTTTTTCATGCTGTATATCAGTGTATGGGACGCAGTGTGCGGTGTATAGATCTCATTTATATAATAGACTTTTCTCCTCTGTATATCAGTGTATAGGACGCAGTGTGCGGTGTATAAATCTAATTTATAGAATAGACTTTTCTCCTCTGTATATCAGTGTATAGGACGCAGTGTGCGGTGTATAGATCTCATTTATATAATAGGACTTTTCTCCTCTGTATATCAGTGTATAGGACGCAGTGTGCGATGTATAGATCTCATTTATATAATAGGACTTTTCTCCTCTGTATATCAGTGTATGGGACCCAGTGTGCGGTGTATAGATCTCATTTATATAATAGGACTTTTCTCCTCTGTATATCAGTGTATAGGACGCAGTGTGCGGTGTATAGATCTCATTTATATAATAGGACTTTTCTCCTCTGTATATCAGTGTATAGGACGCAGTGTGCGGTGTATAGATCTCATTTATATAATAGGACTTTTCTCCTCTGTATATCAGTGTATAGGATGCAGTGTGCGATGTATAGATCTCATTTATATAATAGGACATTTCTCCTCTGTATATCAGTGTATAGGACGCAGTGTGCGGTGTATAGATCTCATTTATATAATAGGACTTTTCTCCTCTGTATATCAGTGTATAGGACGCAGTGTGCGGTGTATAGATCTCATTTATATAATAGGACTTTTCTCCTCTGTATATCAGTGTATAGGACGCAGTGTGCGGTGTATAGATCTCATTTATATAATAGGACTTTTCTCCTCTGTATATCAGTGTATAGGATGCAGTGTGCGGTGTATAGATCTCATTTATATAATAGGACTTTTCTCCTCTGTATATCAGTGTACGGGATGAAGTTTGTGCCAAACAATTACTTAAAACCCCAAAGCATTCTTTATTTTCGGAAAGCACCGAATCTGTAGAATAAAAAAATTGGTGGCTGACAAATATTATGTCATGTGATATTTGCGCAAATGTTTTTCAAAACTATATTATTATCAAAAAATACACTAAAACTCAAACAAAATATAATTCATATTTTATTTATTTGCAAAAGTTAAAAGACAAGACTGTAAACAGATACAAGAAACAGATAAATATTTTACTCATTGTTCAGCTTCAAATTATAACTTCCTTTAATGGCCCGTACACACGATCCAAATATTGTACGACAGATCGTACGACTTTTTTCGCTTAATAGTCGCAAGTAGAAATTGAATAGGTTTTTAAAGTCACAAAAATTCTCGTACGACAGAAAAAAAATCGGAAGTGATGTCATGTGTTGTAATGTATTGTACTTTCGGACAACTATACTGACTAAACGAAAATCGTACGATCTGGTATCGTACAAGGAAAATTTTCGTCCTTGTCCGATTAAATAGTAACGGATGAACTGTCTTGATCGGCTCTCGAAAGCAGCGTACACACGATCGGAAAATCGTACGATTCTTCCTCGGACAACAGTTTTCATCCGATATTGGGATCGTGTGTACAGGCCATTAGGCTCCATTCACACTTGTACCACTCCAAAGTTGCAAAACTGTTGCATTGTATAACATTCAGGTACGACTTTCATGCAACTTGAGGGTTAAATTAAAGTCTGTGGCCCTCAAGTTGCATGAAAGTCAGACCAAAGTAGAGCATGAACTACTTTGAAGTTGCTGCAACTTTAAGTCGCACATATATGAATGGTTATCTTTGGAAAACATGGGGAACGACTTGTCATACGACTTTGAAGTCCAAAGTTGCATGACATGTCGCAGAAGTGTGAATGGACCTTAGGAGAAAGCCCCTATATTTCTAGCTCTGGGCCTCTTCTTTCAGCAGCAGATTCTTCTCAGATCGGTAATAAGGCATCAGTCTGAGGTCAGGAGTCAGTTCCTCCATTGCGGTCTCTGTTTATATGAGGGAGCTGGGAGCTGCCATGGTAGATAACCTTGTGGCTGGGTGAGATAACTGGTATCAGCTGCCCTGTGGGGGGGGGGGGGGTCCATCACATAAACAACCGTACTGGAAGCTGGTTGTTTTGCCTCTAAACATTACTCTTAAAATACTGATATAAACGCTTGATATGGCCATATAGACTAACATAGAACTGCATTTAGAGACATAAAAAGAAAATATGCTGTATGCTTGTAATAGCAGCATTTTCTATGCCTATGTGTATGTCCCATTTATAATTTTACATGCTAATAGATCAAAATTTTTACTTTTCCTCAAAAAATGTAAAAGTTTTTATTTGGTTTTAGATGGGGTGGTGAAAGGTCAGAGCCTGTGTCAGGTTTTTACTGCTGTCTGTATCCCTATTGGGAAATGTACCCCTCAACACTGGAAGTGATGGAAATCTCCCCAACAAGTGGCACAGACAAAAACACATTTTTACTCAGTTTAAAAAACAGAACGGAAGAAAAACGGATGTAAACAAACAAGTGGTCTGTTTTTTGCATTGGTAGTGGATGTAAAAATACTGTGTGCCTGTGTGAAAGGGGCCGTAGGCCTGGTTCACACCTATGCATTTTTTAGCACGTTTTCAGTTTTGAGAAACACACTGCAGTCCATTTAACATGGTTTCATATAGATATAGTTCACATCTGTGCATTTTATGGAAAGGGCCAGGGACTTTTTTCTGGTTTTCGGTTCCATAGACTTCGATGGATGAAAAGCGTGTTTGGAAAATGCAAAATGCACCTGCAATACGCAAACTGCAACCTGCATAGGTGTGAATCAGGCCAAAAGGGAAGTTATGTCTATTTGACTGTTTGCTGATTTGATAGTTTTGATCTAATAACCCATCGATTTGATAATATAATCGAAGCATGCATGGCCACCATATGCATACCTCCCAACTTTTTGAGATGGGAATGAAGGGCACCTATCAGCAAAAGTATGCAGGCATAGGACACACCCCTTGACGACAGGAGAATTGTACAAAAAACAAGATTGATTAAACCCACACGTGCTTTTTTTATCACTACTATTCCATTATATTGGCTTTTGGAGTTTACAAATACAGCAATTTGGAAATTGGATGAAAGGTTTAGTAGTGGAAAACACTTTTTGATAGATAAAAAGTGCATTTTATATACAACTATATAGATCAGACCAAAATAAGGGACAAATGAGGAGGAATGAGGGACATTGTTCCAAATCAGGGACAGTCCCTCCAAATCAGGGACAGTTGGGAGCTATGACCATATGTGTCTGTGATCATTATTTTTTTTAAATGTTGACAGCTATGTATTAAGTGTTATTTCTTTTTATGTTCTGACTTTATGTGACTTTTTATTGACATTCTTGTGAATTACTTCCTTTGCTGCCTCTCACTATTATTTTTGTGATTGATTGCTTCCCTTATTTGCTTTGTGTGCTCATTCTTCCTCACTCCGGAGTGTCTCTAAAACTTCCTCCTGATGGTTTTGTCCTCTTTTCCTTTCAGTTCATGTTGTGGTCCTGCAGCCCTTGTTTCTCTCCTCCCCCTACACGTCTCCCCTTCTTTCTCCCTCTTGTCTTTCACTCTGCTGACTAACTGTTCAGTTATGTTTCTCTCTCATCTCTCTGCAGCTGCTTCAAGTCTACCAGGAGAACAGCAGTGAGACATCCACTGAGAAACTCCAGGAGAACAGCAGCGAGACATCCACTGAGAAACTCCAGGAGAACAGCAGCGAGACATCCACTGAGAAACTCCAGGAGAACAGCAGCGAGACATCCACTGAGTAACTCCAGAACAGCAGCGAGACATCCACTGAGAAACTCCAGGAGAACAACGGCGAGACATCCACTGAGAAACTCCAGGAGAACAGTGAGACACCAACCAAGAAACTCCAAGAGAACTACAACAAGACTGAAGGTACTTGGACATGCATTATATTTTATAACACATAGGACACTGGCCTGCAGTCATACAATTGTAAACTGTCTGTGTTGCTTGACAGCAGTCCAATGGGTTCATACTAGGGTGACCACGTGTCCCCGGATTGCCCGGGACAGTCCCACATTTTGCAGGTCTGTTCCGGGCACCTTCATTCCAGGACAATACAGTGTCCCGGAATGAAACTGACACAGCCACCCCCCCGGGCCAATCTGATGCCCCCAAAAAAGGCCGCCACATCACTGCTTTACTCACTGACAGTACTTGTACTGGCTGGGAATGCCTGGAGGAGCACAATCCCTGCCCTCTGCTTGTGATTGGAAAAATCATAAATCCCGCCTCTTGTGTCCAATCACTGTGCTGTGATTCGTTACAGCACAAGCTGATTTTTGGGAAGGGAGGGTGTCCCTGAATGGTAGTTTGGAAATGTGGTCACCCTAATTCAGACCTGGGTAAAATTAGACATTTATGTTCTTTGTTTATGCAGAATGTCCAGTGACCTCCTGACTGTAGGCGATCGGTACAGGATCACTGCAGTGACATCCCATGTGTATACCAAGTGTATGTCATGTTGTTGTCACACAAAACAGAGGTGCCACCAACTAGAATTTTATAATCTGTATATTGTTATTCTAATGAATGTGTAAGGCTGGCCATAGATGGACTGTTCTTTTTTTTTTCGATGAGCCAGTAGGCTGACCAAAAAAACAACAGATTCCCCCATCCGCACAAGCCAGGTGGATGGAGGAATCCTTACTTCTGTGTTATCGCATTCTGACAGCAGGGACTACTCCACTGTCAGAATGCACTGATCAATGCTGCAGCCCCTGACCAAATAAAAATTTTCCAGCATCCCGTTCGACAAAAGTTGATCATTAGATCGACTTCTGTCGAGTGGGAATGGCTATAGATGGATCAAAATTCGACTGGTCCCTGTATGTGTCATACGTGTGAGCAGGGCTGGGACAAGGGGGTGGGCAGGAGGGATGGCTGCCGTGGGCACAATGGTTTATTGCAGGGATTGGGGGCGCCCTGTGCCTGTTGACTCTATTACAAGGCTGACAGGAGTAGTGACAGCGGCATTACTGCTAACCCTAAGGGAAGGGGGGGACGCAGTTTGGCATCTTTGCCCTGAGCGCTGGATGACCTTGTCCTGGCACGGCCTGTGGGATCCCCATTGAGGCTGAAAATCACTTTAGTAAGCACCACTACTCCAGTGGTCTCCACTAGCTTCTGGGGCCTGTGCCGAGCAGCTGCCCTGCTGCATTGTGAACACAGGAGGTGATTTAGCATGGGCACCATTCAGGAAAACTTTGCATTTTCTCAATGAATACAAAGCATTCTGTGATTGGATGAGGTGGAGAAACTGGATGGTGATGCCACAATCTCATCCAATCAGAGAAAATGCATAGTGTTCTCTAAATAGCACCCATGCAAAGCGGGTGACCTCCTGCGTTCAGTAAGCAGCAGGACAGCTGCTTAGCACGGGACCCAGGCAGCTAGTGGAGATCACTGTGGTAGCAGATGACCTCCTGTGTACAGTAGATCTTCTTCAATTAAGTTGCAAACTACGTAAACATATAGGTTGTAGCTCAATGAGACTTCAGCCCAACCTTGGATGTCCTTCCATTTAACAGCCTAGCTTTAATTTATAAGGCTCCTCCGTCTTCTATATATTTTGTCATTGGTCCCAACATGCACAGCTGGAGCATGTCCATCCTCTCCCGGTAAGCCGTATTCATAGTCTACCACATGCCAATCCCAAGCAACAAGGGCACCGCAAACAATTTAATTGGGGCAGTTCTGCCATCTCCATGGGTGGAATTCCTTTTTATGGCCATCTGTCTAGGTCCTCATACTATACCAGTGGTCTCCAAACTGCGGCCCGAGGGCCGGATGCGGCCCTTTGCTTGCCTTTATCAGGCCCTTGAGCCAGTATCCCTCCCACTCATACGAGACACTATTCTGACATCTGACACCGACAGTGGAGAACTATTTCTCCCACTGACACCACTAATGGACCACTATTCCTCCTTGTGTTACCAATGATGGGGCACTATTTCTCCCCCTAGTACCATATGTTTACTCCCACTGATGCCAAGAAAATTTCCACCCCCCGCTGGCCAAAGTCCGGCCCTCCAAGAGTCTGAAGGACAATAAACCGGCCCTTTGTTTAGAATATTTGGAGACCCCTGTACTATACGATCCCTAGCCTTACTAAATGGGTTGAACCTATAGTTACACTAAAACCTAAATGCTTACTTTCCCATTGACATGCATTTTAGACACATTATAATTTTCATTTCTTTTTAAGTTTTTCTGTGTGTCACAGCACAGGTCAATGTAGCAAACATGCAGGAATGAAATGCAACATAATGGTGTGAAAAGGTAGCTAAGTGTACAACGCACCCAATGCAAACCAAAGCTAAAGATCATACTTAAGAACTGCTATTGAAGATCATAGCTGCCTATCTTTGACTATAGAATAGACCCAAGTGGTCTGAATTGCATTGCATCTTATAGCATTAATACTAGAGCTGCACGATTAATCGCTGAGAATCGAAATCGCGATTTTTTTCTCTTCCTGATCTTCAAAACAGCATTTCATATTCTTTCTAAAAAGTGCACAGTTCTCACAGCTGTAAAAAAAAAAAAAAATCAAGGCAGCCTGCAAAGTTTTATCACAACATGGTGGATAAGTATAAACAAAATAACATTTCTTCTTAGATCAAAGGAATGAACTTCTGCCTGTAGATGAGGGAAGTTTAACCACTCAAAGACTAAACCTTTTGCTGGCAGTTTGCTGCTTACAAGTTAAAATCAATATTTATTGCTAGAAAATTACTCAGAACCCTTCAAACATTATATATATATTTTTTTTTAGCAGAGACCCTAGCGAATAAAATGGTGGTTGTTGCAATATTTTATGTCCCACTGTATTTGCGCAGCGGTCTTTCAAACACAATTTAAAAAAAAAAATACACTTTAATGAATAAAAAATAAACAGTAAATTTAGCCCAATTTTTTTATATGATGTAAAAGATGATGTTATGCCCGCGGGAATCGTGAGAGTATCGTGATGTTCATTCTGAGCAAAAAATTCATGATTCTCATTTTAGCCAAAATTGTGCAGCTCTAATTAATAGTTTCATGTGCTAGTTTCTCAAAAAGGATGTTTTATCATCAGCCAGGTTTAAGTGAGCTGAACCTTTTCTGAAATATTAATTGGGCTTCAATACATTCTTGTCATTGACACAGAACAAGCATGAGCAGGGTCAGAACTTCTCATCTGAATCTTTTTTTTGGAAACCAAATGATTGTCATGACAATCAGGCAACTGCCATTTTTATAAGGAGATCAGCAAAGGGGGCCCCATATTTTACTAAAGACAAAATAACTTTAATATTTGTGACCTGGTAGGCATACTTGACCATGTACAATCACAATCTGGCATGGTAGAAGTACATGAAGATAATTTTTTGCCATGATGGCGACAGTGTTAATTTTGGCAGCAAATTTCTATTTAGATTTAGTCTTAGGACCAAAATGGCATTTTAGTTTTAGTCCCATTTTAGTCTTCTACAATTGTTTTTAGTTTTAGTCGTATTTAGTCGACTAAATCTCCAGTACATTTTAGTCGACTAAAACTAATTTTATGTAAAAACAGAGAGTTAGTGGAGTTGGGACTGTTAAATGAGATATAAGGGTATAATAAATGAAATAAATGAAATAACTTGTATGTCATGGTTCCCTCTAAATTGGCATGATACGGTATAAATGAACCAGTAGTCACAGTACATTTATGATACAGAAATGTAATCACAAAGGAGCAATTTATAATCATCATTAATTTAATAACACATGATTAGTTAGGGAACATAATTAATGACATACAGACATGGTAATAAATAAATCAAAGAATAATAAATATTTGAGTAATAACAACATGATCGACATGTGTAAAATTGACAGATAATAATGTGAGCTGATGTAGGGCATCCGAGGATGTAAACTCTACGCGTTTCATGGTCGCCTACCACTCGTCAGGAGTTTGGATGCATGAAAGTAGTCTAGAATTAAATAAATATAAAGATTTGTTGTGGTAGTTTCTGGGGATCCACTATTCCCCATAGACAAACCTGATACAGTAAGAAAAAGGTATGAAAGAAGGTAAGAAGGGGAGAAAAAAAAAAAGGAATAAAAATATATTAAAATATAGCAATATACCTTGCCAGACAGCCCATGTGCTGAGGCCTAGATTGGGGAAATGTTTGGAAGGTGTCATGGATATGAATTAATGTCTGTCTGCCATCTTACCTTTCCTCCGCATGTGTTCATCTTAGAGACCAGAACCCTTTCACCTGGCTTCCTTTATAATCTCCTCCCAGCCAGACTCCACCCCAGGCCCTATCACAGAACACTATATTAACCTGTGCACTGCAAGCCTGCTTTGCTGATCAACGTGTTTGTTAAGCATTGTGTGTTTGGGTTCCTGCCTGCCGTGTGCTACGTCTGTCTCTCTGTTACGATATTGGCTTGTCCCTGACTATCCCTGTCTGCTTGTGACCCTTGAACCTTCGGCTTGTCCTTCGTTATCCTTGTCTTCTTGTGACCCTTGACCTTCGGCTTGTTGTTCGTTATTCTTGTATCTTGTGCTGCTGCTTTCCCTCTTTTCCCCTTACCCTACGGGGCGTGAGCTAGGAGACTCTAGACCTAGACTTAGTCTGCAGCGTAACATCCTCACCACTAGAGGCTCTGGAGAAGACCTGCTGGGTCTTAGACTCCTCGCCCTGGGGAATCTCAGCTCTAGCTTCCTGTAGGATTCCGGTTGTGCTCCTCTGGCCCCGCTTTCCACAACCACCCAGTTTCCTATCCGCAGCAGTCAGCCATAGGGTTCATTATCTTGTGGTGCACTCCTGTCCCCCTACGGTGTGCACCTGTCATCTGGCTACAGGTGACCTGACAGGAGGTAGTTCCGCGTACGGAGCCCCCCCGGGGTTGAGGCGGGAGATCCTTTAGCCAGGGTGTACGAGGGGGTTGTGGGGGGCAGACCCATCACTCGCCGCAAGCCACCACGCCAGGAGAAAGTGCTTTTGTAATGGTTGAATTAGTCTGTCAGGGGATGAAGAAATAAGTAAAGATGAAAAATGTGTCAATATGGAGATAGGATAGAATGTGGTGAAAGTGAAAAGATACGTAAAATTATAAAAAAGTGGTGGAAGAAACTGCTGCATGATGAATAAATGATGTGATGATGTGGTGAAGGTGAGTGTAATTTGATACATCTGCATATCAAATGCACATGAAAAAGCATGACCATACATAGATGGTATGTGTGTGAATAAAAGAAAATCAAAAATTGTGTCAGGTAAAGGTATAAAAGTGTATGTATGTGAAAGTGTAGATGTGAATGTAGATGTGTGTCAGTATGTATAGATGTATGTGCGTAAGAGGATGTAGAATATGTGTATATAAAGATCAATAGAGTTAGCTGTTTGCATGAGTGTGTTGAAAATGTATGGTGGGGAAGATATGAATGCCCCATTTACCTGAGCTTCCAGAGGTAGAGCAAGCAGGTGGTATTGCTATGGAGTGGTGGCCGGCAGAGAGAGACAGCGGTCCGCCCCCCACTGTTAAATAGCCCCCTGGTCCTGGGCGGATCCCCGCCAACGTCATGTGTTAACTCGCCATTGCAAGGGTCCATCAAATCCCCTGCTAGGCGAGGGATGGAAACAGCGCGCCATGGTGGAGCGGCGTCAAATGATGCCGGACACTAAGCGCACTGATCACAACGTCGATGAGCCGAGATCCGACCCTGCCCCGATCACTAGGGCGGGTGGGGGGAAGGAGCTGAGCTCATCGCAACCCCAGAAGTGGAGGACACAGACAGTGGGACACCACCACACATGACCTCAAGGGTCAAAACACACAGGATTCAAGATAAAACTTGTATGGGCGCTGGGTGGAATAAAGGATATTGGTAAATTAAATAGAGAAAAATTAGTAAATGCTGGAAAAATATATAATGATAACAACAATAAATGAATGCTGGGCAGGAAAAGGATATGGAAATAGTAAAACTTGATATAAGAAAGGAAAAATGGAGAGAAATATGACAACGAGTGTGTAACTATGAATAATTGATAGGGGGAATAAAATGTAATTGTATAGGGTGGGGAGGGTCTCGTAAGTAGCGGGTGTCTTCCACCCAAAATATCAAAAGAGGGGAGATTGAGACCCATCCCAGCCTAGAAAATACCAGAATACCTCCATCCCTAAATATTGTGTAAAAACAGAGAGGTAGTGGAGTTGGGACTTTATATATTTTTATTCCCTTTTTTTTTCCTCCCCTTCTTCCCTTCTTTCATACCTTTTTCTTACTGTATCAGGTTTGTCTATGGGGAATAGTGGATCCCCAAAAACTACCACAACAAATCTTTATATTTATTTAATTCTAGACTACTTTCATGCATCCAAACTCCTTACGAGTGGTAGGCGACCATGAAACGCGTAGAGTTTACATCCTCGGATGCCCTACATCAGCTCACATTATTATCTGACAATTTTATACATGTCGATCATGTTGTTATTACTCATATATTTATTATTCCTTGATTTATTTATTACCATGTCTGTATGTCATTAATTATGTTCCCTAACTAATCATGTGTTATTAAATTAATGATGATTATGAATTGCTCATTTGTGATTACATTTCTCTATCATAAATGTACTGTGATTACTGGTTCATTTATACCGTATCATGCCAATTTAGAGGGAACCATGACATCCAAGTTATTTCATTTATTTAATTTATTATACCCTTATACCTCATTTAAAGTCCCAACTCCACTACCTCTCTGTTTTTACACATTATTTAGGGATGGAGGTATTCTGGTATGTTTCTAGGCTGGGATGGGTCTCAATCTCCCCTCCTAAAACTCATTTTAGTCGTCTAAAATCTAATGAGTGTGATTAAATTGTATGAACATGCACCATAGACCAGTGTTCATTTTGAAGTGAAATTTCAATTTAGTTTTAGTCTTAGGCTTTTGACTAAAATGGCATTTTAGTTTTAGTCGTATTTTAGTTATCTCAATTGTTTTAGTTTTAGTCGTATTTTAGTCGACTAAAATAGTATTCATTTAGTCGACTAAAATGTTTTAGTCATTTTAGTCGACTAAATTAACACTGGATGGCGAGTCCCTGGTCAGTCTGAAAATCACTTGTGTAGCATGATGTGCCAACTGTGTCTGAACAACCAAAAAATACAAGCTTGTTAGAGGAACGAATGATTATCGCCATGTGCATCTGCTTCAGACTGTGGCTTAAAACAACTTGCATTCCCTGTAATTGAGGTTTTGCCTTGGCTCTTTGTTAACATGCAGAAGCAGTTGTCATAAAGATACATGACTCAACGTGACAGCCACATTTCTCAGGTTCCACATATGTGCCAATGTTTCAGTTTCTTGTGTGAAGAAGAAAGACTTTATTTAGCCTTAAGCCTCGTACACACGGCCCTTTTTCTCAGCAAGAAAACTGCTGGCAGAGCTTTTTGCAGAGAAAACCGGTCGTGTGTATGGTTTCTCATCTGGAAAACTGCCGGGAATCTCGATGAGAAAAATAGAGAACCTGCTCTCTATTTTCTCGTCGGGATTCTCGTCGGCCTGTTTCCCGACGAGAAAACCGTGTGTGTATACGAGGCTTGAATGCTTACCTGTCCCCAGGTAAGCCCGCGCATGCTCGATGAGACTTCGACGCATGCACGGTAGCTTACAAGGGTAGTCGTAGTTGATGATGTCACTGCGTTCTTGCTATTCAAAAGAACGGCGGTTCGTTTGAATGTGCGTGTGTACACAGGGCTTGGCAAGACAAGCTTGCCAGGAATCCCGTCAGGAAAAACAACGTTTTTTTCCTGATGAGATTCTCGCCCGTGTGTACGAGGCTTTAGAGCTATATATTGGTCATGGTTGTTGGGCTACTTTAGAATGGATGTCAGTTAGCCATCCAGTAAGCTGCTTTGGAATCCCAGTCCAGCCACAGCATAGATATTCTTTCTGAATGAGGGATTAGTAGGAGAATGCACTTTGATTGCACAGGGTCCTATAGAGATACTTCTACAAATACCACCTACCTAAAATAGTATAAAAACCTAAAATGTGTCACTCTTAAAATAATAAAACAAAATAATAAAACCTTATAGTTCTCTTCTTGCTTTCCACTAAATTTTAGAAAAAACTGCACTATAGGAGAACAGGAGGAAAGGCTGGTTTCCAGGCAGATACACAGTTGAAATACATGTACAGTATGTGGACTGTGTTACCTGCTAAAAAAATGTAATTCTTTTGAGCCAGTCTTGTGATCTAGATACCTCTGCTAGACAGTATAGCTGGGTCAGTGACCTCACTTTTCTCTACTGCAAAAATCTATTGTACAATACCTTGGTTACCAGTCTATCTGAGCCATTTGAAAGGACCAGGAAGAGCAGCAGCCCACAGTTGAGGTCATCCCTCTGCTCTCCTTCTGTAAGCATTTTCAGGAAGAATTACACTGCTAAGTAATACAGTAAAAAGTATTACAGATGAGCCTGACTGGCTCAAAGTGCTGCCCTTTCCTCTTCTACTGACTGTGATGGGATCACGCCAGGCTGAAGGTAGAAATTTGTAGTTACACGTTTTATATATTTTCGTTTCCAATATTTTTCTTAAAGTATTTTCACAAAAGAGAATACAAAAGTTAAAGTGATTGTAAAGCCCCGTACAAACGGTCTGACTTTTGGCCAACAAACTTCATTTTGAGCAAGTTGGACCAACAATCCGACCGTGTGTACGCTCCATCAGACAAACTTTTTTTTTTTTTTTTTTGTTTTCATCGGACAAAAGTTTGGTCTGCAAACGGACAAACTTTTGGCCAACAAAAGTCCGATGGAGCAAAGTCTGACCGTGTGTTCAGAAAACCATTGGACTTTTGTCCGATGGACAAAACAAATAATGTTAAAATCAACCAACAATAGCAGAAGTTGACCAAAGAGTGGCGGTAAAGAGCAGAAAAGAGCAGAAAAACCACGTGATGTTGGAAAAAGTTTTGGGAAAGTTTGCAGAAAAGTCCTGTGGTGTGTATGCTATGGGTGTTCCCAACCAACTTCGTTCGGACAAAAAACCACGGAAAAGTCCGATGGAAGTTCAACTGTGTGTACGAGGCTTTAAGCTTGTTTTTTTTTTTTTTTTTTTTAAATAACAAACATGTCATACTTACCTCCACTGTGCAGTTCGTTTTGCACAGAGTGGCCCCCATCCGCAACTTCTGGGGTCCCTCGATGGCTCTTGCGGCTCCTCCTTGCATCAGATAACCCCCTAGGAGAAGCGCTCTCCCGGGGTGGTTACCTTGTGGGCGCGCTCCCGAGTCATTCATTCGGCGTCCATAGCCGCCGAATGTATGACTCGGCCCCGCCCCCGGCGCCCGCGTCATTGGATTTTATTGACAGCAGCGGGAGCCAATGGCTGCGCTGCTATCAATCTATCCAATCAAGAGTCGAAACCCCGTGGAGAGAGGGACAGCGCGCCACTGCCGAGTGAATTCCACAGCTCAGGTAAGTAAAACGGGGGGGCTGGGGGGCCGGTGACTGCCAGAAGTTTTTTCCCCTTAATGCATAGGAGGGTTCACATGAGGGTTTACAACCCCTTTAAGGCAAAGATTGTGGATCTTCCACAATGTAAAGTACATACAAAAATGGTTAGTGGTCCAAAAATTTTAACAAAACAAGATATAGGAAAAAATACTTCCAAAAGTAGAAACTGTACCATCAATAGAAGATACACATTTTATATTTTTTCATGAATAAAGAACTTAAAGCGGAGTTCGACTAGTTTTTCAGTTTCTTAAAGGTCAGCAGCTACAAAAAGTGTAGCTGCTGACTTTTAATAAACACACACTCACCTGTCCCACGGTCCAGCAATGCGGCTGCCCAAAGCCTCGGTTCTCTCCCTCCGGCTCTTCTCTGCGCCGGAATCACTAGTGTGGGCACCCGGCTGTGACAGCTTGCGGCTTCACAGTTGGGTGCGCACTGCGCATGCTCGAGTCGCACTGCGCTGTCCTGAATGGCCGAGAAATCTTCTGGGACCTGTGACGTGTCCCAGAAGACTGCAGGGAGGGAGGAGTCGCCTAGGCAGCGCAGGCAGAAATGGGAGCTGGTTACCTGTCAAAACTAGGTTCCCACTCCACCCCCCCCCCACCCCCCTAAAAATGACATGCCAAATGGGGCATGTCAGGGGGTTAGGACTCCTTAAAGCGAATGTTCCACTTTTGGGTGGAACTCCGCTTTAATTAAAGCTGAACTGGGAATACTATGACTTTAATTTGTTTGTATGTACCAAGCTGACCAAAACAAACTACTTATTTTACTAATTGATGCAGCAGTCAGTGCTGTATAAAATGTATATAGCATCAGCTACATACAGTTTATACAGCGCTGATTGTATCATATCATATATGATTTTAACTATTATAGGGGATTTTATAGAAATCATTCCCTTTTACAGAATTTCATACATACACAGCAATGGCACCTTCTCCTCCTGTTGTATGGATGGTTAGAGGACCAAAATCCTTATTTGCCTGCCATATTGAGTCATTTGGGGGAAATCCTGAAGAGGGGGTGGCAGTGGTGGCCATAAATAGATTCATGCTATTCTCATTACATCAAGGGTCAACATACCTTTTGTTCACACTGGGCAGTTGTACTATGACCCTCATGGCCTTTTTATACTCTATGTGGGCCAGGTGGGTGCTGGGACCTCCTGATACTGTCATGTACATCTCCCCATGGCTTACTAGATGCAGCTCATTACATGATGATACGTGTTTTAGCTAGCCAGCATTTGCACATGGGGGCCCAAAAAAGTCGTCTTGTACACTACAGTTGCCCTTTGGTGACTGTGATACATTTTGCTTTACCATAATGACTTTCTGTACTTCATTTTTTCTTTGTGAAAACACTTAATAATTTACGATGACAATTAACCACTTCAATGCAGGGCATTTTCACCCCCTTCCTCCCCAGACCAATTTTCAGCTTTCGGCGCTGTTACACTTTGAATGACAATTACGCGGTCATGCAACACTGTACCCATATGATATTTTTTTTCCCCCACAAATAGAGCTTTCTTTTGGTGGTATTTGATCCCCTCTGCGGTTTTTATTTTTTGCACTATAAACAAAAAAAAAGCGACAATTTTGAAAAAAACACAATATTTTTTAGTTTTTGCTATAATAAATATCCCATTGAAAAAAAAAAAACAGTTTAGACCGATATGTATTCTTTTACATATTTTTGGTAAAAAAATCGCAATAAGCGTATATTGATTGGTTTGCGCAAAAGATATAGCATCTACAAAATAGGGGATAAATTTATGGCATTTTTATTGTTATTTTTTTTTACTAGTAATGGCGGCGATCTGCGATTTTTATCATGACTGCGATATTGCGGCGGACACTTCGGACACTTTTGACACTATTTTGGGACCATTCACATTTATACAGCGATCAGAGCTAAAAAAATGCACTGATTACTGTGTAAATGTGACTGGCAGGGAAGGGGTTAACACTAGGGGGCGATCAAGGGGTTAAATGTGTATCCTAGGGAGTGATTCTAACTGTAAGGGGAGGGGACTCACAAGGGGAGGAGACTGATCGGTGTTCCTCTGTACTGGGAACACACCATCGGTCTCCTCTCCTCTGACAGGACGTGGATCTGTGTGTTTACACACAGATCTACGGTCCTGCTGTGTTCACGGGAAATCGCGGGTGCCCGGTGGACATCGCGGCCGCCGGGCACGTGCATTGGGTGTAGAGTGACGCGGCGCGCACGCGCGCCCCCTAGAGGCTCGGGAAGAAAAAGACGTCAAATGGCGGTGGCCCAGAGGGACAAAGGGTTCCTGCCGCCGTCATATCACTATGTGCGGTAGGGAAGTGGTTAAAAGAAAGACGGAAATCCCCAAATTCCCCAAAAAAGGCTGTTTTTTTATAATGCTGCAAAAAGTTCTTTATAATGCCACATTAATTCAGAAACAGGAGTTCGTTTAAAGGTTATACATAGCTTAGCCAGCACTAATCAGTGTGATTGTGAAATGTTGTCTGGACATGAATGGCTTGGGATAAACAGCCAAAAATACTTCCACAATTTATCAATTGATGACAAAACCAACCGGGCTAGATCTCCTGTATAGTGTCTACCGGGAACTGGCTGCATTCAATATAAACAAAAAGCACAGTGTGTGAGGCATGGTTGTACATAAGATGTTGAGGAACGATGAAGAAAACATAGCCCCTTCATATTTCTTCCAAGCATGTCAGGCACTAAGTGGGGCATTCTCTGGTAATCTGGAGGGTCAGACTGGGCCTCAAGCAATGTTTTTCTCCACTTCGCAGCATAAGCATATGAGTCATCTGATGATCCACAGAGATTCATACAAGGTTTTTTTTTTTGGTTCCACGCCCAAACCACAACAGTCAACTTTTAACACATGGAATCTATATAGCATTATGCGAAAATGGCTATTGGCCAATCAAGCTTAAGTACGATGGATTTAACATGTGGGCCTTGGACCAATATATGTAGAGCAAAGACAATGTTTGACTTTGATGGAGACCTCAACAGATGCAAATACTTCCCTTCCCTTCACTTCTCTGCCTTTCCGTTTAGCTCCTGGTAGTGAAAGGAAAGCCTTATGTAAGCGAGTCAATGCAGTCATAACATAGGGCTACAGATGGACTTCCCATCTGATAGCACTGATTGGACCAGTACTGAAACATAGAGCAAGTCACATGATGCTCCATACCTAGACGTAACCACATGCTGAACCTTTTGCTTTGCCCTTAATAGGGAAAGTACAGGTCTGCTTTAAAGGAGGCTCAGGTGAAACAGTAATGATCATATTAGAATTGCTTTTTCAAGGTTTGTGTCTGGGCTTCAATCTAGGCTGCTGCTGAGGAAAGTCTATCCTCACTCGTGGAGGGCCTTTGTGGCCCTGAGTGAACCAACGTGTAGGAGTGCCAAATGTAAACAATCTGAAGAGCAGGTTTTGTCCAACATGTTTCAGTGGTCTTAAGTTCCTTCTTCAGGTCTTATAAATCTAGCAAAGTACGCAGGTCTAAGTATAACACCTTAATGCAGTAAAACATAGATTACCTACCTCCTAAGGCCACTTTGTTTTCAGCTCTGAAGTCCAAACTCTATAATACAATGGTTCTTCTAGAATACCATCTTGTTTTCTGGTCATGTTGCTACACATTTCTCCAGCAAATAGGCATGTTGATCAGATCTATTCATTCCCCTGAGAAATCTCTGAGAAAAATATTTTTGAATTTCCCTTTAAAGGGGATAAAATTACCTAGATTCCAATATTAAAAGTTTGTGTCTTTTAACCTCCTCCAGTTCGCTAGTGAATTTATCTTTTGCAGAAGCTTTACCTTCGAGCTGACACTGGCCTATGCTAACTGACAGCTGTTTTTGAACTATAATTTATACTGGGAGTCTGCAGCTTGTAGAGCAGGGGTGCCCAACCAGTGGCCCGCAGAGCCCTCTTATGTGGCCTGCAACCTACTGCTCTGGGATGACGGGTTGCAAGCCAGATCGCCATTCCAGAGCATCAGTGTTGTGAAAGAAGCCAGTGGTTGAGGAAGCAAATGGCTGCAGAGCAGAGCCACACAAACCAATACTTCTTGTATAGCACCAACTCCTATCACAGGCGGAGTGATACCAAATGCAATCTGCCTGGTATAGCAACAACTGGTGAGACCTGAATGGAAGACTGTTATTAAAGGTAAGTTTATTACTAAAATCACAGTGTATATATGGGCATATTTTTTCTATAGTGGTTACTAGGCTGCTTTCAAATTAATCCACAGGTGCAGCGCAATGCACCTGCGAATAGCCTACACTGAGCCATAGACTTCTGTTATGACCTGCGGGTTTGGTGTGCTTTTTGAAAGTGCACTACACCTGCAGGATATAATAGAAGTCTATAGCAAGGTGCAGCTTACTCGCAGGAAAGCCACAGGTGCACTGCACTGCACCCGTGGTGTGGGTAAACCGCAGCGCATCATTTTGAAAACAGCCTTAGGCCCTTTTTACACGATCAGTCCGACCCAATCGGACGCTTCATTCACATCTATGGAGCGGCGGATGTAAAGGCTCCTGTCCCCTTCCCTCTGGGTGAATCGGAGAGCCCATAGAATACAGTGGGCTGTGTCTGCCCTACATATGGAGAGTGGACACAGAACTTCCGCCAACCCGCCTGCTCAAGTCGCTTAAGTGGCCCTCACAATTCAAAAGGTTGTAGAGTTTGAGTAGCTATAGAGTGTGTTGTTTTTACCCAATAGTTGGTAATCTTAATATATCAGGCTATTGAGGAACTAGAAAAAATGTAACACTAAAGGATAGGAGGTAAATGGAGTTTGCATTTGCACTACAGTCCATTTAACATGGTTTCCTATAGAACACGTTCTGTAGTACAAATCTGCAATATGCAAAAAGCACTAAAAATGCATAGGTGTGAATCAGGCCTTAGGCCTGATTCGCACCTATGCAGGTTGCGGTTTGCATATTCCAGGTGAATTTTGCATTTTTCAATACACATTTTTGATCCATTGAAGTCTATGGAACCAAAAGCCAGAAAAAATCCCCTTGCACTTTCCAGAAAATGCACAGATGTGAACATGACCCATAGGAAACCATGTTAAATGGACTGTAGTGTGTTTCTGCAAAACTGAAAATGCACTAAAAAATGCATATATGTGAACCAGGCCTAAGAGCTCATTCACACCAACCAGCAAGCTGCACTGAGCGCACGATTGCTGGTGTGCACTAAAATCAAACAGTGCCAATACGCCAATCCCTGTGTTTTTTGGGGAAAGTTTACTTTTTCTTTTATAACTTTATTGAAACATCACAAGTGACATTTCATCAAGTTCTATTCACACACTCATGTTACAATGTGTAATTAGTGTTCCTTGTGAACTTCACTCATAGGAAGAAGGCTTTTTGTCTTGACAGAAAAGACAAGCTGTTCAGCGCAGTCCCTGTATACAGTAGCTGGTGTAAACGAGCCCTTAAGCCTGTTGCTAACAATACATTCTGAGGAAAGACAATGCTCTTTGCAGTATACAGGAAAAAGAATATTGGCCATGAATGTGTATACTTTCCTCTCTACTCACTAGTCTGTCTAGAATGAATCATTCAGCGACTGGAAAAACGACAAAATAACTATGAGGATGAATGACCCTTCCATTGCCTGCCGTTTCCCAGTAATAAAATATTCTAGATGAGACAAATTGTCAGCTAATATTGGCTTACTCTTACAAATTCAGACATAGTAGGTTGGACATTTGAGGTACCAAAAAAATTGTCTCAATACATACTATTCACATTTATGTCACAATAGCAACAATGGTGAAAGAGTAGCTCAGTGAAAACTGTACACATTTCATTGAGATCATTTCCATTTCATCAGGAGGGATGGTTGGTAACCAATAAAATCAATATAACATAACCTATTTGCAACCACTGTCTATGGGCATTCCCAAGGCCAACAATAAGGCCTCATGCCCACTGCGGTTTTTATAGCCACGTTTTTGAGCGTTTTTTACAGCTTAAAAACGCCTGTCCATGTTAGTCTATAGCTTCATGCCCACCTAGGCATTTTTGAGCTGCAAATAGCATAGGCGTTTTTAAACTGTAAAAAAAAAAAACAGGACCAGCGCGTTCTGCGGCGTCGGCGTTAGGCATAAAAAAAGCGCGAAAACGCTGCGATTGTGTTTTTGAGCTCCGGCGTTTTTTTAATTATTTTTTTTTTTTTTCGAAAAAAATACGGTCGAAAAATTTATACAATAACATGGACAGGCGTTTTTAAGCTCTAAAAAACGCTCAAACGCAGCTGTTAAAACGTCCGTGGGCATGAGGTAAGGAGGAGGGTGCTGGGAGAAGCATATCAACCTTGTTGGGATCCAAATTGGGAAGGGGGTAATTACCAGGGTAGTATGTTGCAGACTTCAAGAAAGCACATCAAGGGATGTAGGAACCTCGATTTGGATACCAAAGGATTTTGGTCTATATATTCTTCTTATATAAGCTTAGTCTTATTCCTTTCATATATACAGGTGCATGAGATTAGAATATCATCAAAAAGTTAGTTTATTTCTGTAATTCAATTCAAAAAGTGAAACTCGTATTTTATATAGATGAGTTGAACACAGAATGATATATTTCAAGCATTTCTTTCTTTTTCTTTTGATGATTATGGCTTACAAGCTAGTGGAAACCCAAAATTCAGCATCTCAAAGTTTTTTAATATTACATAAGAACAATAATAAAAAGGATTTTTAATCCAGAAATGTGGGCTTACTGAAAAGTATGTCCATTTACAGTATAGTATGCACTCAATACTTGGTCTGGGCTTCTTTTGCATGAATTACTGCGTCAATGCGGCGTGGCATGGAGGTGATCAGCCTGTGGCACTGCTGAGGTGTTATGGAAGCCCATGTTGGTTTGATAGAAGCCTTCAGCTTTTCTGCATTGTTGGTTCTGGTGTCTCTCATCTTCCTCTAGACAATACTCCACAGTTTCTCTATGGGGTTTAGTAGGTCAGGTGAGTCTGCTGACCAATCAAGCACAGTGATACCATGATCATTAAACCAGGTATTGGTACTTTTGGCAGTGTGGGCAAGTGCCAAGTCCTGCTGGAAAATGAAATCAGCCTCTCAAAGTTGGTCAGCAGAGGGAAGCATGAAGTGCTCTAGAATTTCCTGGTAGAGGGCTGCGCTGACTTTGGACTTGATAAAACAAAGTGGACCAACACCAGCAGATGACATGGCTCCCCAAATCATCACGGATTGTGGAAAATGTTGCATTTCATTTGGAAATGAAGGTCCCAGAGTCTGAAGGAAGAGTGGAGAGGCACATTATCAAAGTTGCATGAGGTCCAGTTTGAAGTTTCCACAGTCGATGATTTGGGGAGCCATGTCATCTGCTGGTGTTGGTCCACTGTGTTTTATCAAGTCCAAAGTCAGCGCAGCCCTCTAGCAGGAAATTCTAGAGCACATCATGCTTCCCTCTGCTGACCAGCTTTATGGAGATGCTGATTTAATTTTCCAGCAGGACTTGGCACCTGCCCACAGTTGCTTTTATTAGGAGATGAAGCCAAGAGCTATGTCGCAGCAGATTACGAGTATTGCATCCCTTCTATTTGATTTATTGTGGTGGAGGAAGTGGAGTCTGCTTGATGAGATTTATTTCAGTCACCAAAACAGTAAGTATTTTTATATACAGTGATATCTCATTTCATGAACTTACTTTGTTTCATGACTCTAGTCGGGAACCAAATTGGTCGCGAACCGAGGCAAATTTTCCCATAGGGTTCAATGTAATTCAGGTTCTTTTTTTTCACAACCTTATTCTTACAATTCCTGCTCTGTAGATTCTTGTCACCTTCATTACCGCTCTGCACTTTCTTTTTACCACCATACTTGCTTTGCACATTCTTGTCACCTTCATTACTGCTCTGCACATTCTTGTCACCTTCATTACCGCTCTGCACATTCTTGTCACCTTCATTACCGCTCTGCACTTTCTTTTTACCACCATACTTGCTTTGCACATTCTTGTCACCTTCATTACTGCTCTGCACATTCTTGTCACCTTCATTACCGCTCTGCACATTCTTGTCACCTTCATTACTGCTCTGCACATTCTTGTCACCTTCATTACCGCTCTGCACATTCTTGTCACCTTCATTACTGCTCTGCACATTCTTGTCACCTTCATTACCGCTCTGCACATTCTTGTCACCTTCATTACTGCTCTGCACATACTTGTCACCTTCATTACCGCTCTGCACATTCTTGTCACCTTCATTACTGCTCTGCACATTCTTGTCACCTTCATTACCGCTCTGCACATTCTTGTCACCTTCATTACCGCTCTGCACATTCTTGTCACCTTCATTACCGCTCTGCACATTCTTGTCACCTTCATTACCGCTCTGCACATTCTTGTCACCTTCATTACTGCTCTGCACATTCTTGTCACCTTCATTACTGCTCTGCACATTCTTGTCACCTTCATTACCGCTCTGCACATTCTTGTCACCTTCATTACCGCTCTGCACATTCTTGTCACCTTCATTACCGCTCTGCACATTCTTGTCACCTTCATTACTGCTCTGCACATTCTTGTCACCTTCATTACCGCTCTGCACATTCTTGTCACCTTCATTACTGCTCTGCACATTCTTGTCACCTTCATTACCGCTCTGCACATTCTTGTCACCTTCATTACTGCTCTGCACATTCTTGTCACCTTCATTACCGCTCTGCACATTCTTGTCACCTTCATTACTGCTCTGCACATTCTTGTCACCTTCATTACCGCTCTGCACATTCTTGTCACCTTCATTACTGCTCTGCACATTCTTGTCACCTTCATTACCGCTCTGCACATTCTTGTCACCTTCATTACCGCTCTGCACTTTCTTTTCACCACCATGCTTGCTTTGCACATTCTTGTGACCTTCATTACCGCTCTGCACTTTCTTTTCGACAACATGCTTGCTCTGAACAGTCTTGTCACTTTCATTACTGCTCTGCACTTTCTTCTTACTACCATGCTTGCTCTGAATTTTCTTTGGAGCCATACTGGATGTCCGGTACAGTACAGTATGTGATAAAAAGCACACAAAAAAGCTTTACAGCAAGTGTGCACAGGGATGTACAGTATGTGCTAAATAAACACACCAAAAAGCTTCTCAATACTGTAAGTGTCTTCACAGTACACTTTCAGTGTCTCCCTGTGACTGCGATCTCACCTACAGGAAGTCACGACCACGAGTCAGAGCAGGGAAGATGGCCGCGGCGCCTGTTCATGAACCGAAGCGGAGTTCGTGTAAGGCCTCATGTACAATGTTGCTGCTAAACGGACGTTTAGGAGCAGTTGGGACATTTTTTTCAACTGCTCCTGAACTCTCCTCTTTGTTATCTTATCTGTCTATGTACACTGGGTCGTTTACAATCGTTTCCAGGCAGTTGAGTTTAGAAGCTTTTTTTGGAACACAAAAAAATGGGTTCAGAAGCTAAGTTTAGAGGCATTTCAAGCGCCAAAAGCTTCTAAACGCAGTAACTCGCGTTTAGCCACATTTCGTTTACAGGCGTTTTTAAATTTTGGTCATTTTTTATTTATTTTTTTAAACGCTTCTAAATGCAAACGCGGCATGTAAACGCAGCAAAACTGATGTTTTAAACGTCAAGTTATATCGCTCAGGAGAGGTTGTAAAAACGTCCCGTGTACATGAAGTCTATGAGATTTTTTGTGAACTCTTCTCATTGTGAGCTGAGTTGTTCATGAACAGAAGCGTTCGTGAACTGAGGTATCACTATATATATACTGTATATATATGCAACACAAAGACTAGCAATGTTGCTTTGCAGCACTAAGGTTTTGGATTAAATTACCGCTAGGAACATAAGCAGCATGGTGCTGCATATTCCTCCTAGGTGTGTGTGGGTTAACTCCAAAAGCTCTGGTTTCCTCCCATAACCTAAAAACATACTGATATTTGTATATGAGTGTAGTAGGACCATTACTGTAAGCCTTGTGTAACTTAACAGAATTGTTACAGCTGTGTAGCTGGAAAACATAAAAGCTTCACTCTGCCGTGATTTAATCTCCCACCCACACATATTTTTTGGTCTGACACAACACACACTGGCCATGTATTTATTTCAGTATACAATTGTTTTACACATCTAGCTTATATTTACAATTGATATCCTGTTCCAGGTTACTCATTGTAGAATCACGTTATTGCTCTGATATTGGAGGATGGAGGTACAGTAAACACCATCATACTGACAGCAGGAAGAGGTGTTCTGGCCTTTGTCAGCAGAGATATAGTCAGGATACTATGTGTGTGATGATGACTCTTAGAACACTCATTCCAGGACAGGCTGAATGACAAGGGTGTAATTGTTAAATGTGAGGCTAGGTTCACACTACAGCATTCTCTGAAAAGGGATCCGTGGTGGACTGATTTTCAGAGAGCAGATACGCTGTGGCTTCCATGCGTTCAGTTGCCTCCTGAATGCCTGTTTTTTTTTTCTTTGTTTAAGTGGCAGTGCCGCCTGTCAACTCAACAAGTTGTGTTAAATTTGCCTTAAGCCCTGTACACACGATCGGATTTCCTATGGTTTTTAAACCAATGGATTTTTCCATCGGAAAACAGATGAAGCTGACTTCCATCAGTCTTGCCTACACACCAGCAGTCAAAAAACCGACCGTTCCAAACGCGGTGACGTAAAACACTCCGATGAGCCAAGAAAAATGAAGTTCAATGCTTCTGAGCATGCGTCGACTTGATTCTGAGCATGCGTGGGTTTTTTTATCCAATGGAGTTCCCCACAGACGATAGTAATTTGCTATCGGTTTTTTAACCATCGGATACATTTAAAACATGTTCTATTTTTAAACACCGATGGAAAAAAGACCGATGGGGCCCATACACGATCAGTTTGTCCGAAAGAAAAAGTCCATCGGACTGTTTTCATTGGTAAAACCTATTGTGTGTACCTGGCTTAACAGTAATATATATAACTGTTAGGAGGCCAGGAATTGGGTGGTCCACTCCTCAGCCATTCAATGTAACAGTGATATATATATATATATAAATGATAGGAAGCCAGAAAGTGGGGGATCCATTCCTCAATATAACAATGCAGGGCCGGTGCTACCACTATGCAAACTAGACGGCCGCCTATGGTGCACTGTTGCCTAGGGAACGCCCGGCTGCTGGTTTTCCTACACTCCGGCTCCGCGCTATGTAAGTTTTCGGTGCTGTATTATAAATACCTCTGTAATAAATGTTATAACCTCTAGTGGGCGCTGCTGGGATAAAGCGTGCATATCTAGGGGGACGTAGGGGATGCCTCTGCTGCATGTTATTCAGGCAGCCGCTCCGTAGTGTCATTATAGAGGCGCAGCACTGGAGGACATGTCCTGATGGATTGGAAGCTAACATCCCCTGCGTGCCTCTATGATCAGTGCTCTCTACTGCAGCCGCATGCTTCCTCTAGAGCCGGCTTCTGTCATACTGATGCTCGAGCAAAGGGCGTAGATTTAGGGGTGGAGCCAGGGGGGCGGCAAAATTAGGTTTCGCCTGGGGTGTCAAAAATCCTTGCACCAGCCCTGTAACAATGTAACAGTGATGTATATATATATATATATATATATATATATATACCGTATTTATCGGCGTATAACACGCACCGGCGTATAACACGCACCCCAAGTTTAGGAGGGAATTTTAAGGAAAAAAACTTTTAGGAGGGAAATTCAAGGAAAAAAAACTTACATTTAAATGCAGCATGCAGCCTTGCCCAGTGTCCATCTGCAGCCTTGCCCAGTGTCCATCTGTCCATCTGCAGCCGTGCCCAGTGTCCATCTGTCCATCTGCAGCCGTGCCCAGTGTCCATCTGTCCATCTGCAGCCTTGCCCAGTGTCCATCTGTCCATCTGCAGCCGTGCCCAGTGTCCATCTGTAGCCTTGCCCAGTGTCCATCTGTCCATCTGCAGCCGTGCCCAGTGTCCATCTGTCCATCTGCAGCCGTGCCCAGTGTCCATCTGTCCATCTGCAGCCTTGCCCAGTGCCTTTGCGATCGTGTCAGTCGCGGCGGTTTTTAAAATTTGGCGCCGATTTCTGTGGAGAGGAGCGAGCGGGGCCGAGTGTACTTCGGCTGGACTCGGCTCCTCTCGCATCTCCACTGACTGCGCCGCTGACGGAGAAAGCCGAGTGTACTTCGCCTAGACTCGTGTCTGCTCACAGTCACAGGCAGGACTGCGAGAGGAGCCGAGACTAGGCGAAGTACACTCGGCTTTCTCCGTCAGCGGCGCAGTCAGAGATGGGCGGGACTGCGAGAGGAGCCGAGTAAAGCCGATTGTACTTCGGCTTCGGCTCCGCTCGCTCCTCTCACTCATTTTCAGCAGGGGAATTCGGAGTATCGGCGTATAACACGCACCCACGATTTTCCCCTGATTTTAAGGGGAAAAAAGTGCGTGTTATACGCCGATAAATACGGTATATATAACTGATAGAAGGCCAGGAATTGGAGGTCCACTCCTCAGTCTTACAATGTAACAGTGATATACTGTATATAATTGATGGGATGCCAGGAAGTGGGGGGGGGGGGGAGTCTGCTCCTCAGTCTTAATGTATATAGATTTAATAAAGGTCAGATGTGGTAACTGTTGTGGCTCCAAGGATTGCAAACTAGCTTATTCCACCAGTAAACAACCCATTGAAACGACCCCCTGGTGTTTCAGAAGTGCACTAGAATATTTTTTATTACAGCTTTTAAAATAAGAACATAGAATAAAGAATAATAAAACATTTTATCAGAACTTCAGGGAAGAGAGTGAATGCTGTAATAAATATGATTTTCATTTCAAGCTTTTATTTTTAGAAGTCTTGTTTGTGGTCATATCAGCCATCAGTAGGAAGTCAAATCTAAAGCTGGCCAAACACACATCTATTTTGCATCAATTTGATCTGAATTATCAATCACACTTTGTGTGTTTCTATACTTAGACCCTTTTCATGCAGACGCCTGCATTCTGTCCCAGCAGGGCCTCGTAGACTAATTCCTTGCTGAGATGGATCAGAACAGAAATGGATGCCATATATGTGAGATCAATGTCTGTTCTAATTTTTCCTCCATCTTAGGACTTCATTAGTATTTTTCTATCAGATTGACCAGCAGTAATGACAGGTTGGCACAGCATGCCATAGAACAGCATTTCTCAACCAGGGTTCAGCAGAACCCTGGAGCTCCCCCAAGAGATTGCTGTGGCAGATTTCTCTCCTGCCTACACTGACCATTGCAAGGGGCCACTTCTGCACTGACCACCAATATAAGGGGTCACCTCTACACTGATCACCATCGTAAGGGGTCACTTCTACAGTGACTACCAATGTAAAAGATCACTTCTACACTAATCACCAATGTAAGGGGTCACTTCTACACTGATCACCAATGTACCCCATACATTGGTGATCAGTTATACTTCTACAGTGACCACCAATGTAAAGGGTCACTTCTACACTAATCACCAATGTAAAGGGTCACTTCTACACTAATCACCAATGTAAAGGGTCACTTCTACACTAATCACCAATGTAAGGGGTCACTTCTACACTGATCACCAATTTACTGGGTCACTTCTACAGTGACCACCAATGTAAAAGGTCACTTCTACACTAATCACCAATGTAAGGGGTCACTTCTACAATGGCCACCAATGTAAAGGGTCACTTCCACACTGACCACAAATGCATGGGGTTACTTCTATAAGGACCACCAATGTAAGAGGTAACTTCTACAAGGACCACCATTGTAAGGGGTCACTTCATTCAATGTAAGGTATTTGTAGGATTTTTAATGTCTGTATTTCGTTTCTGACCATTATTATTTGTTACATTTCATGTTTAATAAGTAAATCCTGCTCTTTATTCTTTTATTTAAAAGTCTCTACAACCTACTGATCATGCTAATGTGATGTAAAGGTCTAATAATTTGAATGAGGGTCCCCTGAGACCTGAAAACTATTTCAAGGGTTTCTCAATGGTAAACAAGGTTGAGAAAGGCTCCTATAGAGGTACATGTGATTTGACCTATGTTCAGATTTTGTACCTTGTCCGATATTTTCCATGCTGGGCCACATTGAGTGTTGTGAGTTAAGGTAGCCCAGGGACATTACCCACCTCAGTATTGATGGTAAAAAAAAATGTCTTTCTTTTTTTCTTGCAGTTTAACATGTCTTTAAAGATCAGAACTATGAACATTTTTGTGACCCTCATCCTCTTTGAGGTTATATCTTCAACAGAAGAGGTAAGCATATACATAATGTTTTCATTATTAACCTAAATTCAAGTAACTTCTAGTGACCATCCATAACTCAACTTTTATACTGTACACTTATGCCGCGTACACACGATCGGAAAATCCGACAAGAAAACCGTGGATTTTTTTCAGACGGAATGTTGGCTCAAACTTGTGTTGCATACACATGGTCACAACAAAACCCGACCGTCAAGAACGCGGTGACATACAACACTAAAACGAGCCGAGAAAAATGAAGTTCAACGATTCCGAACATGCGTCGAATTGATTCAGAGCATGCGTGTTTTTTGCGTGTCGGAATTGCATACAGACGATCGGAATTTCCGAGCAGAACTTTTCTTGTCGGAAAATTTGAAAACCAGCTCTCAAATTTTTGTTGCCGGAAATTCCGACAGAAAAAGTCCGATGGAGCCTACACATGGTCGGAATTTCCGATCAAAAGCTCACATCGAACTTTTCTTGTCGGAATTTCCGATCGTGTCTATGCGGCATTAGAATAGGTTGCTGAAAGCTCTGATTGCTTAAGATGGGTTACCACACACCACTTTTCTTTGTACTGTGTGATTATATAAATGATATATGGTGTCTCTTTCTTAAGCCTCGTACACACGAGGCCACAAAGAACGGACGTACGAGGCTTTAGAGTGATCTATGTGCCTCCAAGCAGCCACCATTTTCTTTAAAGGGATGGTATAGTCAGTGGTTTATGTATTGACTTTAATTATTATGGTTGGGGCTAAAGAAAAAAATCTCATTTTAAAAATATTTTGTAATGTTTTAGTTTGATAAATGTTGAATACTATATAGGAATATTTTTTCTTATATACTTGTATAATATATTTTTATTTGTAGCCAAAAGGTTGATCTTTAGGCTACTTTTCAAATGTTATGCAATCTTTTTTTAAATTCCAAACTGGTTTCATGAAGAAGCCAATTCTTAGTAAGTGAAACTGAAATTTACACATACAGAAGAGCAATTGCTCCATCTCTCTTTTCCCCTCTCTGCCCACTTTGTTCAGACTCCTCATTTTAATGTTTCAATTAGAGAGAGACCATCTGAAGCAAACAGCTTCTGCTGCTTCAGACAAGCTTTGCATTGGATGCACCCTTGTATTGGGCATTTATTTGCTAAATAAAGATTTTATTAAATAATAAATTGGTTCATTTTAAAAACAATAATCTGCCACTGTGTATCTTTTGAGTACTTCTCTTGTACCTTAGTTTAGTTACCGCATACCTCATGTTGTTTTTTACAATCATGATCTGTGTTTAGACCAGATCTACTAAAACTTAACTGCTTTCTTACCTAGGTTCTTCACCATCGAGAGAAGAGAGGAACAAGGACATACAAATGTAATTATTTACCAATTATTACTTTTAAGTGAGATTCTGATGTCAAAGTCAAAGCAAACTGAGCAAACAAATTACCTTTTTTTTCCCTGTCTCCCCAGCCATGTGCATTGAAAGGTCCTCAGGAAGAGTCTTCAGGGGTGATGACACCTGGCTACGATCTACAGGACGGAGGGTAGAATTCTGTCGCTGTGAGGATGGGAGGAGCAAATGTCATAGTGTGCCAGTCATGGGTAAGGGCAGAATAAAAAGTGTTGTAAACACCAGTGGTGATAAATAGATAGAGGTTTAGGGGTTTTCCAAATTGGCAAAGATCAGTTTTCTATATCAGCCAATAAGAAATCATCTTTCTTTGTTATAGCAATGCTAAAGTGATGACGGCTGAAATCTTACTGGTTGCTATGGGGTATTGAATAACATTTGTCTTTGCATTATGTTAACAAGTCATAATCCAGAAAGGGAGATATACCGATAGGACCTTACATGGAAGACGTCGAACAGCAATGGTGGGCATTACTTAAAGAGAGCCACCCAGAGGTGCTGCATAAAATCAAAAATATAAATCAAAAATATTTATCTACAATCACTTTCACCAACAGACTGTACAGAACCGAAGTGCTACAATGGAGGTCGCTGCCGCCAGGCCCTGTACTCCTCAAACCATCTCTGCCTGTGTCTCAGCGGATTCTCTGGAGAACACTGTGAAATAGGTACAGACCATGATAGGGAGATATTACAGTCATACATAGCTATATACTCTGATAATGAACACTGTGCTCTGTGTGTAGGTAAGGTACAGCGGCAATAAGTCACACAGGCAGGTGCAATGGAAAACTTGTATTGAAATAGCACAGCAACAGTTTACAACAGACCCAGTGGAAAGGCTGCCCAACCGGGTGCACTCATGGTTTCCAATAATGGGACGATAGCAGGTATCAGCCGGACTGACAGCATCTGTTAAGAGAACAGGAATGCGGCCTGATCGCCTTGTGCCCAAGTGGGGTGACCCTAGGCTTTCCCTACTCATCAGGAACCCCTCTCTACTGCTAGTGCTGTCCCTAACAGGCAGGGTACCTATCGCCTACACTACCAATTTACAAATGCACTCCAAACCTGGGAGCCAAGTCTCTAAATAGGCTCTGCCTGACCCAAGATGACTGCCAGAGTCACATGGGGTGGCAGCATCAAAACATATTGCTTCCCCAGTGACCCAGGAAACCATAGGAACTGTGTTCCACTTGACTTCCTCTCCAGCTACAGGGCCGCTGTAATGAATGCCACCTGCAGTGGGGAAAGTAGACTGCACCTGCCTACACAGAGTATATCTATACACTGATAATTAACACTGTGCTCTGTATAATGATGATAAGCATCTTTATACACTGATAATGAGCACTGTGCTCTGTATAATGATGATGAGTATCTCTGTACACTGATAATGAGCACTGGGCTCTGTATAATGATGATGAGAATCTCTATACACTGATAATGAGCACTGGGCTCTGTATAATGATGATGAGTATCTCTATACACTAATAATGAGCACTGTTCTCTGTGTAATGATGATGAGTATCTCTGTACACTGATAATGAGCACTGGGCTCTGTATAATGATGATGAGAATCTCTATACACTGATAATGAGCACTGGGCTCTGTATAATGATGATGAGTATCTCTATACACTGATAATGAACGCTGTGCTCTGTATAATGATGATGAGAATCTCTATACACTAATAATGAGCACTGTTCTCTGTATAATGATGATGAGTATCTCTATACACTGATAATGAACACTGTGCTCTGTTTATTGATGATGAGTATCTCTATACACTGATAATGAACACACTGCTCTGTATAATAATGATGAGTATCTCTATACACTGATAATGAGCACTGTGCTCTGTATAATGATGATGAGTATCTCTATACACTGATAATGAGCACTGTGCTCTGTATAACGATGATGAGTATCTCTATACACTGATAATGAGCACTGTGCTCTGTATAATGATGATGAGTATCTCTATACACTGATAATGAGCACTGTGCTCTGTATAACGATGATGAGTATCTCTATACACTGATAATGAACGCTGTGCTCTGTATAATGATGATGAGTATCTCTATACACTGATAATGAGCACTGTTCTCTGTATAATGATGATGAGTATCTCTATACACTGATAATGAACACTGTTCTCTGTATAATGATGATGAGTATCTCTATACACTAATAATGAGCTCTGTGCTCTGTATAATGATGATGAGTATCTCTATACACTGATAATGAGCACTGGGCTCTGTATAATGATGATGAGTATCTTTATACACTAATAATGAGCACTGTGCTCTGTATAATGATGATGAGTATCTCTATACACTGATAATGAACACTGTGCTCTGTTTATTGATGAGTATCTCTATACACTGATAATGAGCACTGTGCTCTGTATAATGATGATGAGTATCTCTATACACTGATAATGAGCACTGTGCTCTGTATAATGATGATGAGTATCTCTATACACTGATAATGAACGCTGTGCTCTGTTTATTGATGAGTATCTCTATACACTGATAATGAGCACTGTGCTCTGTATAATGATGATGAGTATCTCTATACACTGATAATGAGCACTGTGCTCTGTATAATGATGATGAGTATCTCTATACACTGATAATGAACGCTGTGCTCTGTATAATGATGATGAGTATCTTTATACACTGATAATGAACACTGTGCTCTGTATAACGATGATGAGTATCTCTATACACTGATAATGAGCACTGTGCTCTGTATAATGATGATAAATATCTCTATACACTGATAATGAGCACTGTGCTCTGTATAATAATGATGAGTATCTCTATACACTGATAATGAGCACTGTGCTCTGTATAATGATGAGTATCTCTATACAATGATAATGAGCACTGTGCTCTGTTTATTGATGAGTATCTCTATACACTGATAATGAGCACTGTGCTCTGTATAATGATGATAAATATCTCTATACACTGATAATGAGCACTGTGCTATGTATAATGATGATGAGTATCTCTATACACTGATAATGAGCACTGTGCTCTGTTTATTGATGAGTATCTCTATACACTGATAATGAGCACTGTGCTCTGTATAATGATGATAAATATCTCTATACACTGATAATGAGCACTGTGCTCTGTATAATAATGATGAGTATCTCTATACACTGATAATGAGCACTGTGCTCTGTATAATGATGAGTATCTCTATACAATGATAATGAGCACTGTGCTCTGTTTATTGATGAGTATCTCTATACACTGATAATGAGCACTGTGCTCTGTATAATGATGATAAATATCTCTATACACTGATAATGAGCACTGTGCATGTATACTGTGATAACATTAATGCGTTGTTGATTAATGGTATTAATGATACAAATGTCACAATGAAGTGATGCCCACTGTCTCTGTCTCTTTTTGTAGACACACGTACTACATGTTACCAGGGCTCCGGAGAGTCATACAGAGGAAATCACAGCCGCACAGTGAGCGGAGCAGTTTGTGTAAACTGGAATTCTCCAGGGCTCAATGGGAAAAGATACACCGCACAGAACAGAGAGGCTTTACAATTCGGACTGGGAAATCACAACTTCTGCAGGTATCCAGCAGGCTATACCATTTGTAGTAAGAGGCGGTTGAAATGTGTACTTTATTTGAAAGTGATTAGATCAATACCTAGACCCTAGAGATGCCCCCAAGTGCAAAGCCACATATACCTATGCTTGTGCTTGATGAGCTCTGTAATATGATGAAGCCTGTTTATCATTTAACCTTAATTGCCTATTTCATACTGCCACCTGCTGGTTGTTTAGCTTTACTACACATGAAATAAACTTCAGAAAAGTGAACCTTTGTCAGGTTAGGGGCTGTATTTTATTCTGTTTATAAGGAGCAGCAATGCTTGCAATGAATAGTATTTTTTCTGATGTGATCTTCATTTCCCGTTACAAGCCCAACATTTTAATAACATACTTGTTCTTCAGACAAAAATACATAGCAAACACATAAATATTGCATTCAGTTATCACCAAGCTCTTTTAATCTTCGAACCAGGATATGTTCTACCTGAAGTGCACCAAAAAAAGGGATTTATTCCTTTTTTAACTTTGTGACAACAATTCAAGTTCAAATACTAATAAAAATGTTAACTTTGCAGCACAGAACTAGGAATGTGCAATTGTGTGTGTAACTAGTTCTCAGACCTGCTGCCAATCAGGGAAAAATAGTAAGAGAGTGATTGTCAAGTTAAGGCTGGATTTACACCTATGAATTTTTAGTCCTTTTTTGCATTTCGCAGATTTGCACTACAGTCCATTTAACATGGTTTCCTATAGAACACGTTCTGTAGTGCAAATCTGCAAAATGCAAAAAGCACTGCATAGGTGTGAATCCAGCCTTAATGATTGCACTGCTAAAGTTAGTCTGGGTTTCTATTTTTCAAAAACTCTGGTCAACAAAAGGGGCATGCAGATAATTCCATTATTATTTATTCATCCCTTAGCATTCAGAACTAATGGCTTATAGCACACATGCAGTTATAGAACGACTTATCCAACTCTAAAACCTTTTTTGCAGATATTTCCAGTCTTTGATACTTTAGGCAAACTTGTACTTTTCCTTTATTAGGCAAAATAACAGCTTCGCTTTACAGGCAGCACTTGCCTTTCACACACCTGAGAAATACCTCTAGGTTTGGGGGAGCATGTGACGTTACCAATGCCTTCCAGTGCAGTTCTCAGTGCCAGAGTGGTCAGGACTCGTCACTTTAGGGGGTTGGAGAGCTGTGATCAGAGAATCATTCTGGCACAGGAATCTGGCACTTAACTGGGGCAACAAGTAAATGTGGGAAAGGTGACAACCAACTGCTGTTATTTTGCTTAATAAGGACAAAGTGTAGGTTAATTTTTTTTTCTGACCGGCCTATTTATTCATTCATGCAAGGAGCAATGAAGGTGAGCAGAGTAGCAGAGTAACCAACCACATGGGCTGCTGGACGTATGTATTGAAGATTCCTTTTTATTTTGTAGGAACCCTGATGGCGAGGTCTCTCCCTGGTGTTATGTATTTAAAAATGGGGCGTACAACTGGGAACATTGCAGAGTGCCATCCTGCCCAGTAGGTATGTATCTTTAGTATCTAGGTTTTCAGGAGCTAATATTAAAGATAACCTTTTGTCAGACCTTTTAATGCAACAAAAATATTTCTATTACATTAAATATTCATTTAACATATTGACTGCAACGGCTTTCCTTGTGTAGACATCTAAAAGCCTTGAGACTGCTGCTGGGCACTGCCATTTGGAAGTGGTCGTCAACCTCAGCATACTCATAATTGACACTCAGATGCCCCCTGCAGCTACATAGGAAGTTAGATAAGGAGGTGAGGATGGAAGGAGCTGGGTCAGCACAGACAGTAATTAGATACTTATAGACGAGGAGGAGCTATGCTGTGAAAGGAGGTAGGGGAGAAGTTTCAGCAGAGAAAACTGGGAACCACAGATAAAAGTGACTAGTGGAATGTAAGGGCAGAGCCTAATGGAACCCTAAAAAGATCTCACATACTGCAAGAGAACCTACTGTACTATAGGGCATCTGGATGGAGAGTGAATGGAGATCCAATTTGTACTTCTATATTTAATCACCCCGAGGTAACAATAGGGCTGTTTCGAACATTATGCAGAACACTTACAGCTAGAAACATATTGAAGGTATAAAATAGTACACGGTTCATTTGGCTTATTCGAGCCTATGTACAATAAATACTGCCAAATGGACTGTGTATTGTCATAGTGTGGTTGCAGGTATCCATACAATGCATTAGGCCATGGTTGGCAAATCTTACTTGAATGTTCAGATGTGTCTTGTCTGTATGTTGAACCTGGGTTGTTCCATTTATTTTGCACCATGAAATGCATGCCTAACAATTCAATATAAGCTTATAAAATACTGCACAGTTTGAACAGCTTCCTAAATATGGTGCATTGAATGCCTTGGTGTAATAATAAGGATAATGTGCTTTATACATTGTTTATCCCAAATAGACATCCCAGACTGTTATTCAGAGCGAGGAACTTCATATCGAGGCTCTGGAAGTGTCACCGTCTCTGGTGCCCGCTGTTTGCGGTGGGACTCAGCCCTGGTGAAGAACAAAGTCTTTAATGCCTGGAGTGGCAAATCCCGCAGCCAGGGTTTGGGAAGCCATAACTACTGCAGGTGAGTTCTGTATACTGTAAGGGGCCCCTGGCTAGCAACATGCTAATTGAAATATAAATACTCTGCATTCTGCTATTAAATGAAGATTAATGACCATTCAAGGGACAATAACTGACAACAGAAATGTAATCAAGTATGCTGAAAAATGTTGCTGCATAGCTTGCCAATTCTAAAGCCAGGAACATCTCCTGGAATAAGACTTTCTATGGACAGAGCTCCAAAACCAGGAATTGTGGTTGCAGATCGGGGACTTTTGGACCACCTCACTATCACTTTACAGCACCAAGTTGTTTTATGACAAGACCGGTGTAATAGTACATCATTTATTGCGCCACCAGCTTATTGTTTGTCCATGAATTCTCATGTGTGTGAAGACACCACTGTCTGACAGTTCTTGGTGTGAAACAATGGGAATTATATAGGTTAGAAAAACAAGTCCAGTAACTATCTCTTTCCCCATGATATTCAGGTTCAGGGCTGCCAAAACTACATAGTTACACAGTTACATAGTAGGTTAGGTTGAAAAAAGACACAAGTCCATTAAGTCCAACCTATGTGTGTGATTATATGTCAGTATTACCCTGTATATCCCTTTATGTTGTGGTTGTTCAGGTGCTTATCTAATAGTTTCTTGAAACCATCGATGCCCCCCGCTTAGACCGCCACCTGTGGAAGGGAATTCCACATCCTTGCCGCTCTTACAGTAAAAAAACCTCTACGTAGATTAAGGTTAAACCTCTTTTCTTCCAATTTTAATGAGTGGCCACGTGTCGTGTTAAACTCCCTTCTGCAAAAAAGTTTTATCCCTATTGTGGAGTCACCAGTATGGTATTTGTAAATTGAAATCATATCCCCTCTCAAGCGTCTCTTCTCCAGAGAGAATAAGTTCAGTACTCGCAACCTTTCCTCATAACTAATATCCTCCAGACCCTTTATTAACTTTGTTGCCCTTCTTTGTACTCGCTCTATTTCCAGTACATCCTTCCTGAGGACTGGTGCCCAGAACTGGACAGCATACTCCAGGTGCAGCCAGACCAGAGTCTTATAGAGTGGAAGAATTATCGTTTTATCTCTGGAGTTAATCCCCTTTTTAATGCATGCCAATATTCTGTTTGCTTTGCTTACAGCTGCTTGGCATTGCATGCTATTGCTGAGCCTATCGTCTACTAGGACCCCCAGGTCCTTTTCCATCCTAGATTCCCCCAGAAGTTCTCACCTAGTGTATAAATTGCATTCGTATTTTTGCCACCCAAATGCATTATTTTACATTTTACTACATTGAACCTCATTTGCCATGTAGTTGCCCACCCCATTAAAGTGTTCATGCTTTTTTTAAATTGCAACCCATATCATTGGAGTTTTACACTTTTTACACAAATTGTAATTGCACCAATGATGCTGCACTATGCAAACTCTCTTTGTGTTATATATTTAGGCGATTTTGAAATGACTGTCTATCTGTATTGAATTGTGCTCTTGTTTATATTGGAAAGGAATCCAGATAATGATGTGCGTCCTTGGTGTCATGTGATGAATGGAACCCAGGCTGGCTGGGAATTCTGTGATGTCCCTAAATGCTGTAAGTAACACAGTAAAATCAAAAGTCTATGGAGTAGCAAAAGTCTGACTATATCTGACCGATAGGCCGATCAGAACAATGTAGCCTATTATTGCTTAGAGACTTCTTCAACCTATCTAAAGGAAACATGTGCTACAAGAAGTGCACAGCCTGCCATTCAGTGTTAATTTTTACGTCAAATTTCGATTTTGTTTTAGTCATAGTCTTTTGACTAAAATCCCATTTTAGTTTTAGTCTGAATTGTATTAGTCTTATTTTAGTCGACTGAAATCTCCAGTACATTTTATTTGACTAAAATCAAATGGATTTATTTAAACTGTAATGCATTATTTAAGCATTTCTCTAGATGTGATATATCACAAAGGCTAAATCTGTGTCTGTAGTGCATGTTTAAACCCTAATACCATAAATAATAACATTAGTAATTAGATTTTTTACTCCAGGAGTATATAATGAGTTTGGAAATTCTAGAGAAATGCTTAAAAAATGCATTACAGTTTAACTAAACCCATTAGATTTTGGTCAAATAAAATGATTTTAGTCAAATAAAATGTACTAGAGATTTTAGTTGACTAAAATACAAGTAAAACAATTCAGATGACTAATATAAGACTAAAACTAAAATCGCATTTTGGTCAAAAGACTATGACTAAAACTAAATCGAAATTTTAAGTCAAAATTAACACTGAATGGCACGCTGTAGCACAGTTTTCCTTTAGATAGGTTGAAGAAGTCTCTAAACATAGATCATGTGAAGTGCAATAATAGGCTACATTGCTCTGATCGGCCTATCAGTCAAACATAGCCAGCCTTTAGTCATCTGAATTGTTTTTGTTTTTGTTGTATTTTAGTCGACTAGAATAGTGGTAATTTAGTCAAAAAAATATTTTTGCCGACAAAATTAAGACTTCTGCCATTGCATCCCCTTCTTCTAAAAAAGATATTAGCCTGAACTGTTATATTGATCCAGTAACTTCAGATCAGAAGTTCTGAGTTTTCTTTCATCTTTACCTGTATGCTTGTGCTGGGACATTGACTCAGTGCTGAAATTAGAGACTGCTGGGTAGCTAGTAGGACTTACAGAAAGAGGCAAGGCAAGTCTGTACATTTCTCTCAGGGCAGGTTTCATTCAACTATAGTGAGGGAAAAAAAGTGTTTGATCCTCTGCTGATTTTGTTTGTTTGGCCACTGACAAGGAAATGATCAGTCTATAATTTTAATGGTAGGTTTATTTTAACAGGGAGAGACAGAATAACAAAAAAAATATCCAAAAAAACGCATTTCAAAAAAGTTCTAAATTGATTTGCATTTTAATGAGTAAAATAGGTATTTGATCCCCTATCAATCTGCAAGATTTCGAGCTCCCAGGTGTCTTCTATACAGGTAACGAGCTGAGATTAGGAGCACTCTCTTAAAGGGAGTGCTCCTAATCTCAGTTTGTTAGCTGTATAAAAGACACCTGTCCACAGATGCAATCAATTAATCAGATTCCAATTTCTCCACCATGGCCAAGACCAAAGAGCTGTCCAAGGATGTCAGGGACAAGATTGTAGACCTACACAAGGCTGGAATGGGCTACAAGACCATCGCCAAGCAGCTTGGTGAGAGGGTGACAACAGTTGGTGTGATTTTTCGCAAATGGAAGAAACACAAAATAACTGTCAATCTCCCTTAGTCAGGGGCTCCATGCACGATCTCACCTTGTGGAGTTTCAATAATGACGAGAAAGGTGAGGAACTAGCTCAGAACTAGATGGGAGAATCTTGTCAATGATCTCAAGGCAGCTGGGACCATACTCACCAAGAAAACAATTGGTAACACACTACGCCGTGAAGGACTGAAATCCTGCAGTGCCTGCAAAGTCCCCCTGCTCAAGAAAGCACATGTACAGGCCCATCTGAAGTTTGCTAATGAACATCTGAATGATTCAGAGGAGAACTGGGTGAAAGTGTTGTGGTCAGATGAGACCAAAATAGAGCTCTTTGGCATCAACTCAACTCGCCGTGTTTGAAGGAGGAAGAATGCTGCCTATGACCCCAAGAACACCATCCCCACTGTCAAACATGGAGGTGGAAACATTATGCTTTGGGGGTGTTTTTCTGCTAAAGGGACAGGACAACTTTACTGCATCAAAGGGACGCTTGACGGGGCCATGTACCGTCAAATCTTGGGGGAGAACCTCCTTCCCTCTGGCCGGGGCATTGAAAATGGGTCGTGGATGGGTCTTCCAGCATGACAATGACTCTAAACACACGGGCAAGGCAACAAAGGAGTGGCTAAAGAAGAAGCACATTAAGGTCCAGGAGTGGCCTAGTCAGTCTCCAGACCTTAATCCCATAGAAAATATGTGGAGGGAGCTGAAGGTTCGAGTCACCAAACGTCAGCCTCAAAATCTTAATGACTTGGACAGGATATGCAAAGTGGGACAAAATCCCTCCTGAGATGTGTGCAAACCTGGTGGCCGACTAGAAGAAACATCTGACCTCTGTGATTGCCCACAAGGTTTTTGTTACCAAGTACTAAGTCATGTTTTGCAAAGGGGTCAAATACTTATTTCACTCACTAAAATGCAAATTCATTTATAACTTTTTTTAAATGCGTTTTTTGGCATTTTTTTTTTGTTATTCTGTCTCTCACTGTAAAAAATAAACAGAGGGTGAGGTGGGTACAGGGTGCAGAGGGTACAGAGGGTGGGTGCAGGGTGCGGAGGGTGAGGTGGGTGCAGGGTGCGGAGGGTGAGGTGGGTGCAGAGGGTGAGGTGGGTGCAGGGTGCAGAGGGTGAGGTGGGCACAGGGTGCAGAGGGAGGGTGCAGCAGCAGAGGGTGGGTGTTAGATGCAGAGGGTGAGGTAGAGGGAGGGTGCAGAGGGTGGGTACAGGGTGCAGAGGGTGAGGTGGGCGCAGGGTGCAGAGGGAGGGTGCAGAGGGTGGGTGCAGGGTGCAGAGGGTGAGGTGGGTACAGGGTGCAGAGGGTGGATGCAGGGTGCAGAGGGAGGGTGCGGAGGGTGAGGTGGGTACAGGGTGCAGAGGGTGAGGTGGGCGCAGGGTGCAGAGGGTGAGGTGGGCACAGGGTGCAGAGGGAGGGTGCAGAGGGTGGGAGCAGGGTGCAGAGGGAGGGTGCAGAGGGTGAGGTGGGTACAGGGTGCCGAGGGTGAGGTGTGCGCAGGGTGCAGAGTGAGGGTGCAGAGGGTGGGTGCAGGGTGCAGAGGGTGAGGTGGGTGCAGGGTGCAGAGGGAGGGTGCAGAGGGTGGGTGCAGGGTGCAGAGGGAGGGTGCAGAGGGTGAGGTGGGTACAGGGTGCAGAGGGTGAGGTGGGCGCAGGGTGCAGAGGGTAAGGTGGCTACAGGATGCAGAGGGTAAGGTAAGCGCAGGGTGCTGAGGAAGGGTGCAGGGTGCAGAGGGTGAGGTGGATGCAGAGTGCAGAGGGAGGGTGCAGAGGGAGGGTGCAGAGGGTGAGGTGGGTACAGGGTGCAGAGGGTGAGGTGGGCGCAGGGTGCAGAGGGAGGGTGCAGAGGGTGGGCGCAGGGTGCAGAGGGAGGGTGCAGAGGGTGAGGTGGGTACAGGGTGCAGAGGGTGAGGTGGGCGCAGGGTGCAGAGGGAGGGTGCAGAGGGTGAGGTGGGTACAGGGTGCAGAGGGTGAGGTGGGCGCAGGGTGCAGAGGGAGGGTGCAGGGTGCAGAGGGTGAGGTCGATGCAGAGTGCACGGCTCTCCCCTCCCAGCCCCCAGATTCCAGTACAGTCAGAGCTCCACACTCCACTCCACTCCAAGGCAAGACTCTCCTCCCACAAAGCTCCCCCCCCCATTCCAGTGCAAAGTTTTCCTCATTTTACTCACAGCATTTTGTCCTCCGATCTCCGTGCAGCAGTTCCACAGGCATCTTCCTGTTGGCAATTCCCCGCCCCCTTCCTCCTCTGCTCTGACTCTGACTCCAAGTGCTTTCATAGAGCATGTGTACAGTACACAAGGATAATCAGAGCGGCTGCGGGAGGAGGAGCGCGCTGTCACTTGGAAATACACAAGCAGAGCTTGTGTATTTCCAAGTGACAGTAGCGTGCAGCCAGCATGCGACCAGCACCAGAGGTGGCCGAACTCCGGTGGTCAGCACGGGGCGGGCAGCGCAGGGCCAAAGACGTGTGGCAGAGCCTGGGTAAGCTGCGGGCCGGACAAATCACACCCGCGGGCCGGATGTGGTCCGCAGGCCGGGGTTTGGAGACCCCTGCTCTAGATGCTGAAACAGTGCTGGTCCAAATTTACTGCAAGTCATGTGGAAGAGCATTAGTGATAATGGCGGTGATGTTGGGAAATCATTAAGACTGATGCAGTTGGCATTCCAGGTTATCCCTCAGGTATTCAACTGAGATGTAATCGGGGCTCAATGCAGATCAGTCAGTTCTTCCATTCTTGTATCGATAAACCTCCAGGCAGGGCAGCCATCAGAAATTTTGGGACCTCTTACACAGCTTTAAGCCTGCCCCCCCCACCCCCCGGCCTGACCACCAACATTCCCCAGGATCCACCCACTGGCCATTTCACCAAATCCGCCAACTGGCCACTGAGTCCTTCGGTGCACCCACTTTTATTTTAACACTAGTACAACTTAATATATGAAAATGAACCCAATCCAGCAAGGAGATGGCCTAATCCAGCAAAGAGACATGCCCATATATTCAGCAAAGAAACATCTCAATCCAGAAAACAGACATCCCAATCCAGCAAAGAGGGAGCCCCATATATTCAGCAGAGACAGTCCCATATAGTCAGCAAAGAGACATCTCAATCTAGCAAAAATACATCCCTTTGAGTGCATTGGCTCACTAACATAGGCTCACCTTGCTTTAGCAATTGCTAGTTACTACAGCAGCAACAACTCTGTCTTTTTGGTTGGGGCCTGGGTGGCCAGGCCCCTCAGGACACCAGGGCCCCCGACATGTGTATGGGCTGTCCGCCCCTGATGGCGGCCCTGCCTCCAGAAAAGATCAACAAGGACAGAAATTTGATGCATAATCTTGTTGGATAAGTGGCAGCCTATGATGGTGTTTCCTATTATAACCTATTCCCAGTTTTTATTACTGGAGACTTAGGTGTTGTATGCCTACATAAACACGTGGGGCTGGTGTATTAAGGGGTGTTTCAGTTATGCACAATTCCTGGAAAGCTGCATTGATCAGTGGCCTTTTGTATCTCTTAAGAATTTGAGTGGTGGGATATCTGCCTGAAGCTCACATTTCCACATGAATGCCATTAGAAAGCCAAATGATGGTGTCATACTTGGGCACCCTATAATGAAAAAAATGCTGTGCTCCGTTGACCATCCAGATATTATTACAGAACCAAAAGGACACAATATACAAAAGAAGACAGAAAACATGCAGTCATAATTGTCCAGAAAGTAAATACCCCCTTGGCCAAGGATGATTTTACAGGTGAAGTGTGATACAGAGGACGAGCATCACATACTTTCATTGTTGTCACTGGCCCATATTAACAGTAAAATTGCAAATATCGCCAGTTTTCCATGACTAGAAATATCTCAGCCATTGCAGAGGTATAAATCCTGAGGAACATTATAGTTTGTAACCATTGCATTCTTTCCCATATTCACATTATTGCAAATATGGATTTTTTTTTCGACCTACAACTCCAGGCCAGTAGTTAAACCAATATAACATGGAGGCTAGCAATGTCCTAATTTTAGTTTGGTCTGCACAATCTGATCCGAATGGTGATGTCAATATCTTGCTCCTCAGCCACTTGTGGAATTCGAAATGCTCCACCACAGTTACAGCCCCGATTCCGTATTGCTGGAGGCCGAGGTGCACAGATTACATCTCATCCATGGATGGCGGCTCTCTTCCATGTTTATAGGCGATCAGAGTTCTTCTTCTGTGGCGGGACCCTGATAGACCGCTGCTGGGTTCTGACAGCTGCTCATTGCCTTTCAAGTAACAAGTGAGTAGTTTGTTTAATTTATTAGTTGCTTAACCAGATATCATTAGGACCTGTTAATATGTAGACTCTTCTTCTTCCAGGCTGTCTGCCAACAAGATCCGTGTCAAGCTGGGCCGAACAATGCGTGCTGTGCCTGGAGTTCAGGAACAAAGTTTCGGAGTGGAAAAAATTTATAAACACCCACAATTTGATGAGGATACCTTTGATAATGACATTGGTGAGTAAATAGGTTTAGGATACTTACCGTATTACTGTATCTTTAAAGATAGCCTTTTATGAAGCAAAACACCTATGTGACAAAGCTTGAAAAAGGACATTCCTCAAGCGTATGTGCTGCATGCTAGTTCTGGGGCAAGAAGGTTTAGCCTGTCCCTGAAACTGCCCTTGAACTAGCATGCAAACTATAAGGTAAAAATCTGCTGTCAAAATACAAAGAACATTGATATGGATCACTCATTGGAATGATAGATACATGTGATAATTAGATAAATGGGTACAGTAAAAAAGTGAATGTATATGAGGACAACAAGAGTATTTGATCATATACATTTGTTACCCTCATATACATTCCCTTTATTTTATTGCATCCATTTATCAATTTATCACATGTACAGTATATATCATTTCAATGAGTGATCAATATAAGTGTATAAGTGTCACTTCCAATTTACCATTGGACTTCTGCTCTTGAGATACTTATCAGTCGATTTTATTATTTCCCTGTATATAGCAGTGATGAAGGAGGAAGCATTTCCTCTGAAAAACGCTGGCTTTGCTTATCACCTGTGAACTGTCAACTTCAATAAACTTCTTAAATATAATCTCAAGCGGGATGAAATTTAATAACAAAACACCTCTACACCCATCCAAGAGTATCTTGCAGAGTGCCTTTTCCATCACTTTTAGGGAGGCTACAACCTGAGACACACATTGTATTCCTTCTACTCCAGGACTGTAGGACATGTCTACTCTAGGATCATGTTGGGTGTTTGCATACACCAAAGAATGAGCATACTGTTACTACTTCCACCCTCTGAGCTTTACTATTATGCCTATCTTAGTACAGAGATGCCAAATCAGACTGTATAGTAGCAAACTAGAGGAGAGAAGCAGTTTATAGCCTTGGCAGATTCCACCTATCCTTCAACACGATGTGTCCTTAGCCTGCTGGACATCATAGATTAGTTCAAAACCCTTGTAGAATGCATGGTTGTCAGGTTGCCTAGTTTCCAGCCAATTCAGTTACTTTGAAAAGTTGCTATTTTCCTCCTTATTGTTGCATTAAACAAACTGGGGACAACAAGAGCGAGAGAAATTGTAATTTTGCTTTTACTTTGGCCATTTTGACAAGTTGGAAGAGGTTTAATCATTTGTTTTTAGAAATGGACAATCTACATATCTGCTTTCATCATTATGTAGTAATAGTCACATTTAACTGGACTTTTGTAATTTTAAAGACATTATGTAGCTTATCTAAGCAACTTCTTCAGCTATAAAGAGTGTCAGGAAAATACCTCAGCATTTATATCCAAACAGGTAGCACCAACATCTTAAACTAATCACTATGAAAAGACAGATGTTGTTGTCAAAGAACAGGATTGGAAGTGTGCAAATTGTGGAACCACCTTGTTCTAATTACATAATCAAATTTTTGGTGTCAGAAAGACTATATAAGTTGGAATCCTTCTGTTTACATGGCTGAAGGTGAGAATTGTCAAAAAGCTTAGGTTGAGATGTTAAAATGACATTATACATATACAGTAAGTGGAAGACAGATGGTGCAGAAGTCCCCCAGCCCTGCTCAGTGATGGTTGTTTCAGTTTGACACAGATGGCCTCTTTTACGCCTCCTGCAAACCAGTTGTGCTCTTTGTCCAAAAAGTGGAACTTACTGTCTTTAAAATAATGTTCATTTTGTAAGGTGTAGAAAAACTGCTGAGTCTTGACCTGTAGAATGTGTCCTACATTGAGCAACTTTTTTGGTGAGAGGTTGTTATGTCTCCCCAATGTACTGGTCTTTGTACTTCTCACTATACTGCACTGCACATAGCAAGTTGCTTCGCTTGTGTTTGGGTGTTGGGTCTTTTTCATGTTCAAGCGTCTGTCTCAGTGTATTGCTGTGATTGAAAGACACATATTGTAGATGCAATGTGTGGTAAAAGTCCTTCTTAGGTTTTCTGACACTCCAGCTACATATGACTTTACTCTCCCTCTCCCTCCCTCTCCCCTTTGTTCGATGGTCCTGTATCTTAGCTTGACCTTGTGGATGTTTTGATGAAAGCCCAGTCTGGGTACTACTTATGCCGCGTACACATGGTCGGAATTTCCAACAGAAAGAGTCCGATGGGAGCTTTTGGTCAGATATTCCAACCGTGTGTATGCTCCATCTGACTTTTTCTGTCGGAAATTCCGACGGACTTAGATAGAGAGCAGGTTCTCTATTTTTCTGACGGAAAAAAATCTGATCGGAAATTCCGATCGTCTGTAGCAATTCCGGCGGGCAAAATTCCGGCGCATGCTCGGAAGCATTGAACTTCATTTTCTCGGCTCGTCGTAGTGTTGTACGTCACCGTGTTATTGACGGTCGAAAGTTCATAGAACTTTTGTGTGACCTTGTGTATGCAAGCCAAGCTTGAGCGGAATTCCGTCGGAAAAACCATCCAACTTTTTTCAGACGGAAAATTCATTCGTGTGTAAGCGACATTAGATGTCTGTTGCATTTGTTTTACTATCTCAGCCCAATGTTGCAGAGTCTATGTTCCAGTGGTTAGTTGGTACTAAAAAGCAGATACTGGTGTGTTTTGGCTGGTTTCCTGTAGTCCTCAATGTCCAAATCAACCGCCCCTCCTTTACATGCAACCTACAGTCCAAAAAGGGTAAATTGTTATTCTGTTTATCAAACTGGAACAACCATCTTTCACATATAATGCTGCTTTAACATCTCTACCCCAGCATTTTGACAATAATTCAGCCTTTCGACCTTGCAAATCGAAGGATTAACACTTATATAGCCTCTCTGACACCAAGAATAGGATTATGTAACTAGAACAGGGTGGTTCCAAAATTTTCACACCTTCCATCCTGTTCTTGAACAATAACATCTGCCTTTCCATGGTGACTGGATATAGTTGTAGGTGCATGTGGCTTCAATATTAATGCTGGGGTATTTTTCTAACACTCATCAGAGCTAAAAATTACAGAACAGTAATGCCGCGTACAGATGATCGGACATTCCGACAACAAAACCGTGGATTTTTTTCTGAGGGATGTTGGCTCAAACTTGTCTTGCATACACACGGTCACACAAATGTTGCCGGAAATTGCGAACGTGAAGAACGTGGTGATGTACAACACGTACAACGAGCCAAGAAAAATGAAGATCAAAAAGCAGTGTGGCTCTTCGGCTTGATTCCGAGCATGCGTGAAATTTTGTGCATCGGAATTGTGTACACACGCTTGGAATTTCCGACAACAAGTTTTGTTGATGAAAAATTTGAGAACCAGCTCTCAAATTTTTGTTGTCGGAAATTCCGACAGCAAATGCCAGATGGAGCCTACACACGGTCGGAATTTCCGACAACAAGCTCCCATCGAACATTTATTGTCGGAAATTCCGACCGTGTGTACGCGGCATTACAGTTAAATGTGACTAACTACTACTAGATATAACTTGACCTGGATAAATGAACCTTTCTCAAATTAAACCATAGGAAGGAGTCAGGATTTCGCAAAGAAGAGCAAATGTGTTTATAGACCGATTCGCAACAAGTTTGTATTCCCTGCTCTAGAAATACAAACACGTTATTTTATGTATTCTGCAAATACGCAGCCTCCCCATTGGTATACCATCTCCTGATCTCCTGTCATGTTGGCTCTTCATCTGTTACAGCTCTTCTGAAGCTGCGGTCTACATCTGAATCATGTGCTATGGAGACAGACAATGCCAGGCCAGCCTGCATGCCTGAGAGGGGACAGAAGCTGCAAGACTGGACGGAGTGCGAGATCTCTGGATATGGGAAGCAAGAAGAATGTAAGGAACCAGAAAGGTTTATCATATGGGCATATAACTAAAACCAATACATTTTTGCTGATGTGATTTTTTTTTTTGCTACTGCCTCAGAAACCTGATTTTAAAAACAGCTTACATTACATTTAAAGTAAACTTGAACTGTTTTAAAATATTTCAAAGGTAACTAATTCTAAATTGCATGTACTCTGTTTAGTCCCCAAGATCCTAGGCCCAGGCTGCACAAGGAACCTTGTTGAGCGTATGCCTTACCCCGACTCTTGCTTTGCCCCATATAGGGGAAAATATTGGCCAAGTGGCAAGGTGGTGCTTAGAGTCTGGAGACTTCACAATGGGTCCATATACCTAAAGTCTAACTTTAACCAATCCTTTTCTCTTTCATTTTAGTTTCTCCATTCTACTCTGATCAGCTGAAAGAAGGACATGTCAGATTATACCCTGAAAACATGTGCACTCCCAAGCAGCTTGACGACCGAACAGTGACTTCCAACATGCTGTGTGCTGGTGACACAAGGAACCAGGATGATGCCTGCCAGGTAACATAAGACTAATTATACCTTAAATCCCAGCTCCAGGCTCCTTGTTCACCCCTCCCTATTCCTCAGGCACCAAAGGACCCTGTTGGGGGTCCCCCAGCAAGTATGTTATGCTTTTATGGCTACTAACTTGTTGATGGATGGTCCTGGATGATGCAGAGAGTGGTGCTGATGTGATGATATCAGCTCTGCTCCCTGAATCAATACACTGCTCAGAGAATGAGGCCATGACACCCTGCACTCAGTCTTTCCTCAGTCTTCCCAGTTGGTGGCACAGGGCATTATTCTACTAGGAAGACTGAGGACATCTTGTGGCAAAGAAGAGGTCCTGAAAGGGACAACTCCTAGTTAAAGGTGAGTATTGCAATCAGGAGTGTATTTTTTTTTCTTTTTTTACCTCCAAGAGAAAATTAAAGTTGGGTTTTACACATTAGGAGGTGACATGTAGAAATCAAGCGAACTTTCCTTTTAAAGTCTTTTTACAGTCCTTTTATGTGAATTAATGTTCAGTAAAAAACCTTATTTGTGGGTGATAATGTTTTGAAAACTCTGTTTCTGCACACAGTGGGGGTTATTTACAAAAGGAAAATCCACTTTTGCACTACAAGTGCAAACTACAAGTGCAAAGTGCACTTGAAATTGCACTGAAAGTGCACTTAGAAGTGCAGTCGCTGTAAATCTGAGGGGTGGATCTGAAATGAGGGGAAGCTCTGCTGATTTTATCATCCAATCATGTGCAAGCTAAAATGTTGTTTTTTATTTTCCTTGCATGTCCCCCTCGGATCTACAGCGACTGCACTTGAAAGTGCACTTTGCACTTGTAGTTTGCACTTGTAGTGCAAAGTGGATTTGCCTTTAGTAAATAACCCCCAGTGTGTCATTTTTTATATATGCAGCTTCACGGCATTTCTGTGTGCAAGCCTCACCTGGTTGAAAAGTTTAACTAGGATTACCTCAACAGTCCTTTAAGAATATGTAGTTACGTTGCAAACTTTGTTTTGGGAGGGGGGAGTGGGGCATTCTTCTGTCCCAGAGACACATTAGGGAGTGAGGATTACCCTCATTTCCTGTTCCATTGAAAACTTAGAAGTTTAGATTAGGCACACAGAGTAGTTCAAATCTAACAGCGGTTCTAACTATTCCACATTATGTCCAAAATGAAAGAAAGGTTTGGCTTTGGTATTACTTTAAGCAGGAAGTGTTAATAACATTCATTTATATTAAAAGATGACCATTAAAGGAGGCATTTCCTGTATAGGAAACAGAATAAATAAAATATTGAACAGCAAATGAAACAGAAGTATTACTTTCAAAGTAATAAAATAAAAAAGTTGCGCTAATAAGGATGTAAATTTAAATCCTAAAATACCCTTAAATTAATACAGTGCAATGCATATGTTAATTAAGGTGTATAGAAGTGAATAGAGTGATTTTTGAAATAATGTCTCTAAAAGAAAAAAAAATTAAAGACAATGTCTATACATAATGATGAGTAGATCAAATTCTGAGACGATATCAATTAAAGAAAGATGGAAGAATGTTCAAAGTTTCCACCACCACCAAAAGGAAAAGGGGGATGAGCCTCTCCGTGGGACACACACCCGGAGAAATGAAGACTCTTACCGGATGAAGTGGACCTCCTATTATAACGAGGTCACCTGCGCCTGCAGATATAGCCCTCTGCGGGGACTGAGTTGGATCTGGGTTACTTGATGTTAATAGACTCCGGTCACCCTTCTTACTCAATGGCCACCTTCCGTCCACCTCACTTCCAAGTACGGTCTCCAAGATGGAAATAGAGAAGGACAAAGGCTCCAATAGTGTGTTATCAACTCTTTTATTTATAAAAATGTTCCAATTAGGATATTACTTTCAAAGGAATGTTTCAATAATAACTCAATGTACAGTTTGTACACGTTGTAAATATGCTACAGTTTCCCTTTAAATAAAGGTTATCATTCACAGAAACAAATGCACAAAACTAATAATGGTAGAAAATACCCTATACTATTTAAGGTCCAGCTTAAAGCAGTGTTTCTAATTTGAGTGGATTCTGCTGGGCTGAATGACCCTCTGGCTTCTTTAATATCTTGGTAAGTCTTGAGGTTAGATATCCCTGTCTTTTCCACCCTCAACAAAAGAGAATAAAAGTCCAATGATTAGAGTAAGAAGCAGGTGGGTGACTCCAATATTAGTGGGCAGAAGATCCACCACCCAAGGCCCAGAGATATAAAAGAAGCCAGTGCATTTTTTGTATTGTGCTTGAGTCATTTTTCTAGGGTATGTTGCGAAAATGAGGACATGGCAAGGATGGGGATAACTACTGATTTCCCAGTGTTATATATAAGTCAAGCTTAACCTTTTCATATATCTCATTTTATTTCCCACAGGGTGATTCTGGAGGACCCCTGGTCTGTCTCACGAATGGCCGCATGCATCTGTTTGGCATTGTTAGCTGGGGTGAAGGATGCGGGCGAAAGGGAAAGCCTGGCGTTTACACCAAAGTGACTCAGTACCTAGACTGGATAGAACACCACACGGGCCTTCGAATGTACTGATACCAGAGACTTCGGACTTTGTAACAACTTTACACCACTACAAAGTCTTTGGAGATGTCAGGCACCATAAAACATATAGTTAAAGAACTCTTACCATTGGACAGAGGCCATTTCATGATCTGAATTAATATTCTTGAAAATGCGGCCTATTGATTTGCCAGGAACTAGTGTCTTCCCTGGTGCTTGATGCTGAATAATAATACAGAACACACTGGTGCTCTTTTATAAAGATGTCCAAACACCAACTGCATCAAAAACTGCTATGAAGTATGAAGATGTCATCAGTGACTTGACTAATGTGCCAACTTCTCATATCTGTGGGAGATTCTAATGGTGAAATTCTGGAATCTATGTGTGTCTCCACCCTACCCAAAAGATCATGATGAAGATTTCACTTCTTTACAGCCGGACTCCAAAATGATTTGTCTTGTCTGTTTTGGAACTTACATATGTATAAGTATACATACATCATCTGGCTTTTTAATCAGCAGCAGTCAGGGGGATCTGGTTGGGATCTCTCAACTCTGAAGCCTTTAAGGGATGTATGAAATTGATTAAGGGCCTGTGTCGTGGGCTTTGGGCTTGTGTCAATGGCATTAGTTGATCATTCAAAATTAATTTTACTTGCAATTGACCTCCTACTCACCTACTTCAAGCAAGCTTTGCATTCCCATAGACTTGCATAGGAATGGAAACTCATTTGAAACAAAGAAAAGCCCAATGATACAGGTCCTTAGTTTGGCAGTTGGGGAGTTAAGCTGGCCATTCGTTATACAATTTTCTTATTCAATTTACTTTATATTTACCTTCAACTATGTAGTGCCTGATTGCATACAAATTGAAAGTGTTTAAGTTTGACCTCATATTATATGGTTTTGGTAAATCTAATGGAAAATTGTACAATACAATGGTATAATGTATGGCCAGCCTTAAGCCTAATACACACCATGAGTTTTTTTTTGTTCAACCTAGCGGGTTGAACGAAAAAAAGAAACAACTGACAGCTTCCATACAGCTCTGGTTGCCATACACATGGGCTAAATGTCGGCTGTTTTTTATTGAACCGGCCTATGTCACCAGATATTCGGCCGTGTGTACTAGGCTTAAGTCTGTAAGTAAGCACTGTCTGTACTGCATCAATTAATCAATTACAGGTTTTCTGATTCCAACTGATATTGGAGTATATACAGTATACTGTGAATGGCTGCTGTAGGCAATGTCAAAGACACTAATACATGAGGCTCTTGCTCAGCATATAGTCAATGGAGGCAGACCATATTTTATCAAAGCGTCTTTCATAAAAACTGGCTGTGTTCCCCTTGCAGCAACCAAGCATATTCAGAATTGCAAAGGTAAAATAAAGGACTAAATCGGGATTAGAATGGGGAATACAGACGGTGCTTATAAAAGATTTTGATCAAGCATGTACTGATTGTTTGTAAATGATATTTATACTTAATTACTAGGGAGGAATATATTTAATATGTGCAATAGAAATAAATAATATTTATTATTTTTTTATATTTAACCTTACTAAGACCAAGTAAACACTTTAAAGTGTAACGTCAGGCAAAAATAAAATTTTCCTTAGAAAAAAAAATAAGCCACTCAATTTTATTATATATTATTGTAAAACTTTCTTCTTTCCAAAGTTTTTACCTATTAATACTGCCAATTCTACTATTATTCCCTCATTTCCTGAATAGGGTCAGCAACACAATAATACTTCTGCTGAGGTTGCAGCAGTGCTGTCAACCTCTCCATTTTTTGTTCTCATCATATTGAGCAGTGACATCATGACGTCAGTGCCTTCACCACTGTAAGGGACCTGTCAGCACTTGCTCCAAACTGACAAACACCAACATGATGAAGTCACTGCAACTCCTCTCCTCTTCCCAGCTTCACTTTAGTGCATTTCCTTAGATGCTGTAGGAGCCCACAACCCTGGTGGGAAAAAGCCCTTGTGATGTCACATATTCTCACCCCCCTCCCAAAAAAGTGCATTTAGAGGGATATTTCTGTAAAGAAAAAAAATGAATAGCCTTAAAGAGACCCTGACACCAACTTAAAAAAATTTGCTTACTTATTTTTTAAACGTCAGTTTTTTACAAATTTGGGGAGTATGGTAAAAAAAATGTTGGTTTTATAAACATTTTGATATTTTGGTACAATAAAATTAATATTTGTAATAGGAAAAAAATTAAGTGGTGTCTTTTTTTTTACCATTTATTTCATGGTAACACTCTATAGTATTGAGTGTCTATAATATTGACCCATGCTGTAGTAGTCAAACGTTCGTTAGAACAAGTTCAGAGGCACATTGCAAGTCAATATTGCAAGTAAACAAAAATTCGCTCATAGAAAAGAAAAAATAAAGATTTTCTTAGTCCCCAACGTGGCTATCCCAGCCTCCTCGCCTGCCTAACAACTAAGCTAAGATATTTCTAATACAATGAATAAATACATAACAGTGGAGATATAGAGTTGCACCCGAGTCTACTGGAGCATCTGACATCACAACCAAGATGATGGTGCCCAGCAGCATTCTCAGACTTTTTGGATGTCTACACAAGGGAGGCTTTTACTGTAAATTACATGCATAAAATACACGCACCAGCCACTTTATTAGGTACACCTTGCTAGTACCGGGTTGGACCCCATTTTGCCTTCTGATCTGCCTTAATTCTTGGTGGCATAGATTCAACAAGGTGTTGGAAACGTTCCTCACAGAGTTTGGTCCATATTGACATGATAACATCACGCAGTTGCTGCAGATTTGTTGGCTGCACATCCATGATGCGAATCCCCTATTCCACCACACCCTAAAGGTGCTCTATTGGATTGAGATCTGATGACTGTGGAGGCCATTGGAGTACAGTGACCTCATTGTCATCTTCAAGAAGCCAGTGGTGAGATGATTGGAGCTTTGTGACATGGTACATTATCCTGCTGGATGGAGCCATCAGAAGATGAGTACACTGTAGTCAAAAAGGGATGGACATGGTCGGCAACAATACTCAGGTAGGCCGTGGCGTTTAAACGATGCTCAATTGGTACTAAGGGGCCCAAAGTGTGGCAAGAAAATATCCCCCACACTCAGGGCCGTCTTTAATGTTGATTGGACCCTGGGCAGAAAAATTCTTGGGCCCCCCTCCATGCAGTTTTGCTCTCCACCTGCTCTGAGACATACAATAAATATCAGCTAGACTTAAAATCAGTTTACTGTATCAAATCAGGCAGTGATTGCGATTCATTGCCAGAGGTTACAGCATATTATTACCACTTACAGGCTGGTTGCTAGAGGTTACAGCACACATTACGGCTAACTGATTAGTTGCTAGAGGTTACAGCACATGATTTCTTCTTGTTGATTGGTTGCTAGAGATTACTGTACAGTAATACTGCTCACTGATTGGTTGCTAGAGGTTACAGCACATCATCTCTTCACTGCAGAGGGGCATGATATACATATGAATGCCACCCTTATTAAAATATGAATGCCGCCGGCCTCAGATATTTACATATGAATGCCGCCGCTATTTACATATGAATGCTCCCAAAATTCGGACTAAAATAGGACCTGAACCAGTGAACCAGCACGCACCGGACCCCTGCTGTGAGCTGCACACGGCGGCGGTGTAAACTTGGCCTAAAACTTCAAGGGACAAGGGAATTAAAAGTGGGATAGTTGGCAAGTACTGTATGAGGCAGCTGCTTTGGGCCCCACAACAATGACAGGGCCCAGGGAAGCTGCCCCTTTTGCCCTGCCTTAAAGACGGCCCTGCCCACACCATTACACCACCAATACCAGCCTGAACTGTTGATACAAGGCAGGATTGATCCATGCTTTCATGTTGTTTACGCCAAATATTGACCTGAACATCTGAATGTCGCAGCTGAAATTGAGACTCATCAGAACAGGCAACGTTTTTCCCAATCTTCTATAGTCCAATTTTGGTGAGCCTGTGCAAATTGTAGCCTCAGTTTCCTGTTTATAGATGACAGGCGTGGCCCCTGATGTGGTCTTCTGCTGCTGTAGCCTATCTGCTTCAAGGTTTGAGGTTTTGTGCATTCAGAGATGGTATTCTGCATACCTTGGTTGTAACGAGTGGTTATTTGAGTTGCTGTTGCCTTTTTGTCATCTCAAACCAGTCTGCCCATTCTGCTCTGACCTCTGACATCAGCAAGGCATTTTCCTCCACACATCTGCGGCTCCCTGGATATTTTCTCTTTTTCGGGCCATTCTCTATAAACCCTAGAGATGGTTGTGTGTGAAAATCCCAGTACATCAGCAGTTTTTGAAATACTCAGACCAGCCCGTCTGGCACCAACAGCCATGCCACGTTCAAAGTCAATAAAATCCCCTTTCTTCCCCATTCTAAAGCTGGGTTTCAACTTTAAGCAAGTTGTCTTCACCACATCTAGATGCCTAAATGCATGGAGTTGCTGCCATGTGATTGGCTGATTAGCAATTTGTGCTATCAAGCAATTGAACAGGTGTTACTTATAAACGGCTGGTTAAATGCGACATTAAATGCACTTATAATCTTACAGGAAGATTTTGTTGAAATTAATGTTCTGGCAAAAGGGAATCTTTAAGATCCAAGATCAGAGACACTGACCTCTCAAAGACTCATCAAAGGCTGATCTTCAGCATAGCGTTCTGTGATCTTCCATTAACAGCTGTTTGGAATGCTAATATTATTGCAGTGATCTGCAAAAGGCTGATATTTTTAACAGCCCCAAGACAATAAATGAGGCTGAAGGGTATGTGTACACACACTCATTTTGTATGTGGTTACTGCGTTCTTTGTTCAGTGTGCTCGCTGCATGTTGGCTGCACAATAGGCATGAGCCCTTGGCATATGTTTTTAACACCTGCCCAGTGTCCTCCTTACCCAAAATCTGACGCATTTAGATCTATTTCTGGCATTCAGGACCACATCAGGGTGTACAAATGACGCACTTCCAGTTGCAATTAATAGACACATTGCACAAAATAGTCAGCTGAGGTCCCTGTGTGCCCAACACATACAAACACTGCATACAGAAAAGGCAAAGTAATGAGTACATACCCTTAGGGATAAAAACTGAAAACGTAGTCATCCAGCTTGTTTCCATACGAATGAAAACTGAAATTAAGCCAAATTATTAATAGATTGTGATTAGAATTTGTGCTGTGATAAAAGCCCCTATTATAGATGTGTGATAGGGGAAGAGTAGATTTTAAAATAAAGTTTGTGTGCCTTTTAGACTCTCGTTTTATAATACTTTACCGGTGTCTTAAAACAGCTTTTCTCAATCAGGGTTCTTCCTGAGGTTGCTAGGGGTTCTTTATGCTGTGAGCAGCTTAATCTCCAACCTACACTGATCACCAAGGTAAATCACCAAGGGGGCAATATTCCACTAACCAAACCTCATACACTCGGCAACTTTGGACCAAACCCTGCTGACAGAGAGAGGACGTGCGTACAGCAGCTCCTGACATCCAGGGCTGCACTGCTTTCTCTTCCCAGTTCTCCCTGGCTTTCCCCCGTGCTTTCCTCCTCTCCCCCTGGTCCCCCCACCCCTTCATAGAAAGGACAGACAAAACGATCACGAAACCCTCTGCCGCCGAGCACCCCCCCCCCCCCGCAGTCGCCGTCAGGCAAGACCACGGCTGCGGCCTAGCACCATCGGGCATCGGTCCCCCTACAGGCGCATCCCCTGCTCCAGCTCACCAGCCTACACCCGCCGCACTCGGCATCACCTCTACCCGCAGCTGCCGTCAGGAAAGTCCCCGGCTGCGGCCTAGTTGCGGCCGGACACCGCCTTAACTTAAGTATCCCCTCTCCTACAGCCGGACCTTCAGTTAGCCGCTTCCCCCCCCCCCGGGTCCAGAGCCAAGCCTAGGCGCCAGAGGGCTCCCGAAGCAGCACTAGCAGCTTCCTGGCCCGACAGGATAGTCTGCGGCTTCGGCCTAGCCCCGGCGGCCATCTTGAGCCACTCAGCCTCGGCCCTTAACACCCTCTCCCGGCCCCCTTGGATCACTCCGACCCGGTAAACCACCGGATGGCACCCCCTCACTAACCAAGTGCCCGTGTCCCCCACTGGATCACTCCCAAAAGGCTGCCAGGAGGACGAAGCAAAGATCCGGCCTGGCAAGCAGCGGCCATCTTGGTACACCCAGGAGTTGGCCTCAATCACTGACACACTAAAAAAAAAAAAAAAAAACTTTTTTTCTCTCATTCTATATATCCTACTGATATTGCCCCCCCTCCCTCCCACCCCACCACTATTCCTCACAAAACCTCTAAAAACGCTTTCTCCACTCATTACGGTTCTTCCCCACCCGTCGCACTCAGGCTACCCAACCTACAGCTCCGACCACCGCTACTGCGCCATCTTCCCAGATCCTCACACACGGTCGAGCAAAACGGACGTTGTAACAGGACCCCTAACCTCATCGCCTCACAGAGCAATCCACACACATGGTCTAGCGTAACGGACGTGTGTGACAGGAGCTCTGACCTCACCGCTGCACAGAGCAATCCACACACATGGTCCAGGGGAACGGACGTGTGTGGCAGGAGCTCTGACCTCACCGCTGCACAGAGCAATCCACACGCACGGTCAAGGGTAACGGACGTGTGTGGCAGGAGCTCTGGCCATCCAGGACCCTCCCTAGACTCCTCCATTTTCGCTCCCCTAACAAACGTAAACCTGATGACCTGGGGCTTTCCCTGGACCACACTCTCCCCCAGCTCAGATCACCCAGCTCACCATCACGTTGTCCGCAGCCGCTGACTGCCCCCTGCCGCCATCTGGGCACCCGCCTCTAGACTACTAGACCTGCAGGACAGACAGCGACTGCGGCTTAACTCCGACCATCCCATCACCCTCTCCCCGTTTCGCTCTCCAGCGGGCCCGTGTGTGGTGACCTGGTAAGCACACTGGGGCACCTCCTACCTCTAGGAAGTTGATCCAGGGTTTACCCGATCGCCTCTCGAGGGGTCAGGAAGGAATTTTCCCCTGCTGTAGCAATTGGCCTGACTCGGCTGGGGTTTTTCGCCTTCCTCTGGACCAACAGAGGGGAGGTTAGGTCATTGGGCCCTATTCACCATCCCACCACCTTTTTTTTTCTTCCCATCATGTGCAACTTTAAATACTCAGCGGACACCCTCCAGAGGCTAAGGAATACTGCCTCAACATTACCAACCTCCACCCAAAAAATACTACGAAAAGAACAACTGCTAAGGATCAATCGACAATCGACTATCAAAAACACGAAAACACCACTTCAACTACAACATATAGCTTGCGCCCTGATCAACACCAGATCGGCAGTCAAGCACAGACAGGAAATTCACGACTTCATCACGCAAAACGACATAGATTGCCTCTTTATCACGGAAAGCTGGCTAACACCTGACTGTAACACCATCCTAACAGAATTGGTGCCTGAGAACTACTCCATCCTAACAGAGCATAGAACAGGACAAAGAGGAGGAGGCCTAGCAGTGATCTTCAAATCTCACCTCTCTATCATCAAACCAACTCTACAGAACTCATTGCCGTTCATGGAGACACTCACTCTGCAACTCCAAACAACACCCCAGGACACCATTCACATACTGCTATGCTACAGACCGCCAGGACCAAAGACAAATCTCCTCACACCCTTTACCGAATTCATCTCGACATACACTTTAAAAACCAAAAACTTCCTATTACTCGGGGACTTCAATCTCTGGGCTAACTCCACTCAGGACCCCATCGCCACCTCCTGCATCAACCAATTGGAAGAATTAGGTCTGCAGCAACTGATAAATGCCCCCACGCATGGATCGGGGCACATTCTGGACCTCATCTTCAAACAAAATCTGGACATCAACACAGTGGACAACATGCCGTTACCATGGACGGATCACCACGCTATCAAATTTAAACTTACCACCAACACCATCTCCCAAAAATCAGAACACTCAATAACAACAAAATGGACAAGATCCCAGAAGAAACTACACTCGGAACTCTTCAAAACTACTCTATCAAATAAAATAGGAACGCAAAATCTCAACCACTCAACGGAACAAACACTCAACTCCTTAAACAAAGCATTACTACAAACAGCAGACACAGTCGCTCCGAGACGCAGGGCCCTCATTCGCAGAAACAACTCCGGCTGGTTTAATGACACTCTTACCCTACTGAAGCAAGAACGCAGAAGAGCCGAAGGAGCCTGGAGAAGAAACCCAACTAAGGAAAACCACATTAATTACAAAGCACTCACTAAGAAATATCACAAAGCAATTTTCAAAGCAAAAAAGGAACATTTCTCAAACACCATCAAAAAAGGCCTAAACCGACCTCGTGAACTCTTCAAACTAGTAACTCAAACTATGAACCCCACCTGCCTAGAACCTTCAGCAAACGAAACACAAGAGTTCTGTAATGAGCTATCGGACTTTTTTATCGACAAAATCGAAAACATTCGAGAATCAATTCAACAGAAAAAAACAACCAACCCTGCTCTGCCAAAGCAAATAGAGGAAATCAATATGAACACTATACAATTGACAAAATTTTCGCTGGTCCCGATCACCATCGACACCACCAAAAATATAATCAGAAGCCTCAGAGACAGCACATCTCCAAATGACATAATCTCTACAAAACTCCTGAAAGAATGTACCGACATTTTAGCACCCACCATAACACACCTCGTAAATCAATCATTCAAAGAAGGTATTGTTCCAATCTCTCTCAAGCAAGGCATAATCAAACCCCTCCTAAAGAAACCCAACCTGGACCCCAAAGACCCAAACTACCGCAGACCGGTAACAAGCCTCAACACCATCTCCAAGATCATGGAGAAAGCAGTAGTACAACAGCTACAACTCTATTTGGACACCCACAAACTCTTGGATCCACTACAATCAGGCTTCCGCCCAGGCCATGGCACAGAAACAGCACTTCTTAAAATATGGGATGACACCCTCAAAGCAGCAGATGACGGAGAATCATGTCTCCTGGTGCTGCTGGACCTCAGTGCAGCGTTCGACACAGTAGACCACAAAACTCTACTCATTCGCCTTAAAGAAGTAGCCGGAGTCGCAGACCCTGACCTACACTGGTTCGCATCCTTCCTAGACAATCGTTCCCAGACAGTGAAACTAGGAGCCTTCACCTCTGAAACTCGCACAATTTCTTGCGGAGTCCCCCAAGGATCACCCCTGTCACCCGTGCTCTTTAACATCTACCTCCGCCCACTCCTCAAAATCATCAGCAAACAGGGCCTGTGCTACCACTCATATGCTGACGACACCCAACTCTACTTTCGTATCACCGGGAAAAAAGACCAATATCACGGATTGGAAACCTGTCTCACATTGATCGATGAATGGATGACTGAGAATTCCCTCAAACTCAACGGATCCAAAACAGAACTCCTTCTCCTCCACGCAAACCGAAAGACAAAAACTAAGACTTCTTGGACACTCCCCACTATCCTTGGACAGACCGTTACCCCGAGCACCAAAGTCAAAAGTCTCGGAGTCATCTTTGACTCGGAGATGTCGATGGACGCACAAATTGGATCAGTAGTCAGCGGAGCTCACCAACTCCTCCGTCTACTACGTAGACTCATCCCCTTCATCCCAAAAGAGGATACAGCAGTAGTAGTTGGAACAATTATCAACTCCTGACTCGATTACGCAAACGCCCTCTACCTCGGACTACCCAAATACCAGATTTCGCGCTTACAAGTCATCCAGAACACGGCTGCCAGGCTGGTAACGGGAAAAAAACCTTGGGAATCCATCACCCCATCACTAAGGACCCTTCATTGGCTAACCGTAAAGGATCGGATCACATTCAAGACCCTCTGTCTCACCCACAAGTGCACACAGGGAAACGCTCCACAATATCTATGCGAGAAGATAAAACACTACACCCCCAATCGCAATCTCCAATCAACCAACCAAAACCTCCTTCACATCCCCAAGTCCCGCTACAAATCAAAGGGAGAACGAAGATTTGCAGTCCAAGGACCACGGCTATGGAACGCTCTACCCACCAACATCCGCATGGAAGAAAACCACCGGGCCTTCAGGAAAAAACTTAAGACCCACCTATTCTGAAGGGTCAGGATGTCACTGGATGCAAAGCGCCTTGAGGCGATTTAGTTCGCATTTGTAGCGCTATACAAGTTATTCACTCACTCACTCACTCATATAGTGCAAATCCTTGGTGGGCTCCACAGATGTTTGCAATTAACTGCAGCAGCTCATCCTGTTCAAATCAATATAGGCTAAGGCCCCTTTCACACTGGGGCGCGGGCGGCGGTAAAGCGCCGCTATTTTTAGCGGCGCTTTACCGTCATTTTTGCGGAGGTATTCGGCCGCTAGTGGGGCGCTTTTAACCCCCACAGGCCGAAAAAGGGTTATAACCACCCGCAAAGCACTGCTGCAGCAGCGCTTTGCCGGCGGTACGGCTGCGGTGCCCATTCATTTCAATGGGCAAGAGCGGAGGAGGAGCGATATACACACTGCTCCTTCACCGCTTCAAAGATGCTGCTTGCAGGATATTTTTTAACGTCCTGCCAGCGCACTGTGAAGTGTTGGGAAAGCTTTAGGAAAGAACTTATCCAAGACGTACAGCAGGTAGCTGTGAGTAAAGCTTGAAGGCGTACAGTTCGTAGCTGTAAGTAAAGCTTAAAGAGAAGTACAGCGGGTAGCTGTGAGTAAAGTTTGAGGGATCCAGTGGGTAGCTGTGAGTCCGAGGAACCCGGCGGGTAGTGGTGGGTGAAGCTTGGGAAGTCCAGCAGGTAGCCATGAGCTAAGCTTGAGGAGGAATGTCAGCCCTTCCAGTCTTCGGCGGGTCACCACCAGGCCCTTGGAGGTTGGGGAGACCGCTACATACAATACAGGTGTGAAGTCAACAGTAGCCCTTTTGCCCATCGCCTGGTCAGGAAGTAAAGTGAAACTTTCCCAGATAGCAATAAAAACTTGAGATAACCGCCTAAACTAAACAAAAAAGGTATGTGGCATTTATAAATCAATAATATGCAATGTATTTGAAAGTTGTTTGTTTAAAAGTGTCAAATGCCTGAAAAGCTGATTATTTGCTGCTGTAGTTTTTAACCATTTTCCAACCGGCTCACACCGATATACGTCGCCAGAATGGTACGGCTGCGCAAAACAACGTATGGGTATGTTGTTCCCTTTAAGAGGCACGCGAGTGCCCGCAGCACGGCGGGGGACCTGATGCGCGTGACCGGCGGGCGTGATCGCCGCTGGCCACGCGCAATCGCGGACACGAGAGCCAGCATGGGCATTTGTGTGTGTAAACACACAAATCCCTGTTCTGTTTGGGGAGAGGGGACATATCATGTGTTCCTAGTAGGTAGGAACAATGATATGTCTCCTCCCCCAGTCAGTCATATCCCCATACAGTTAGAAACACTAACTAGGGAACACATTTAACCCCTTGATCGCCCCCTAGTGGTAACCCCTTCCCTACCAGAGACATTTACACAGTAATCAGTGCATTTTTATAGCACTAATCGCTGTATAAATGTCAATGGTCCCAAAAATGTGTCAAAAGTGTCTGATCTGTCCACCACAATGTCACAATACCGCTAAAAATCGCAGATCGCCATCATTACTAGTAAAAAATAAATGTCATATATCTTTCCCATAGTTTGCAGACGCTATAACTTTTGCACAAACCAATATACGCTTATTGCGATTTTTTTTATCAAAAATATGTAGAAGAATATATATTGGTCTAAACTGATGAAGAAATTCTTTTTTTTGAAAAAAAAATTTGGGGATATTTATTATAGCAAAAAATATATATATATATTTTTTCAGTTGTTGCTTTTTTTGTTTATAGCGCAAAACATAAAAAAAAGGCAGGAGTGATCAAATTCCACCAAAAGAAAGCTTGATTTGTGGGGAAAAAAAAGGATGCAAATTTTGTTTGGGTACAGCGTCTTACGACCGTGCAATTGTCAGTTAAATCGACGCAGTGCCAAATTGTAAAAAGTGCTCTGGTCAGGAAGGGAGTAAAATCTTCCAGGGGTGAAGGGGTTAAACACAACTACTGTCAAGATTCAGCCACACATCAAGAAACATTCATACACATTTGGATTTTGGCACTATACAATAGAAAACACTAGGCTTCAACGACCAGTGTAAACTAATGAGATTTAACCATCAACATTCACCACCCCGGCCCAAGTAAAACTAAAGCCTCATACACACGATCAGACTTCAAACAAACTTTTCCGTGGATTTTTGTTTGAAGGGCATTGGTCATGAACTTGGTGTGCATACACACAGCAGGACTTTTTCAGCAAACTTTCCCAAAATCACGTGTTTTTTCTGCTGTTTACCGCCACCCTTTGGTCAACTTCTGCTATTGTTGGTTGATTTTACCATTGGTTCTGAGCATGCGTGTTTTTACTTTGGACTAAAGTCCGATGGATTTCTGTACACACGGCAGGACTTTGCACCTTAGAACTTTTGTTGCCGAAAACTTTGTCCGTTTGCAGAGCGAACATTTGTCCGATGAAAACCGAAAAAGTTTGGGTACACACAGTCAGATTTTTTTGAAAACCTGGGAATTTAGAAGTTTGTTGTCAAAAAGTCTGACCGTCTGTATGGGGTTTAAGAATTGTAAATGCTTTCCTATAGAGATCTGCACTACTCCTTATTCCTGTCTATGTTCATAGCACTGTATTCAGAATACACTGAAGACTCACTCAATTTGCTCATTTGCATTTAAAGGTAAAGATTTTATTCACCAGAATTGTTATGGGGAAAGACTGGGTTCCAGAGCGTCAGTCTGCTCAGGAAGATGCTGTGATTGCTGTGGAGCACCAAAGGGAGGACTGCTGTGTACTGCAGTCCATCAGAAGGCACCAGGAGTCCAGAGAACCACCAAGTCTTGGGGGATGCCACTAATTTACTATCACCTTGCTGGACAGCCTAGTTGAGTTTGTAAGGGAATGTTTCATTGAATTGTTCATGTTGAACTGTACTGCAAAACGTTCAAGTAAAGTTGCATCAACTGTTCTAAGTCTGGTTTGAAGTCATTTCAAAGGGGTGCGTGAAGGTTCCCGGTGTAAAGCCCCGTACACACGGTCGGACTTTTGCCCAACAAACTTTGTTTTAAGCAAGTTGGACCAACAATCCGACCGTGTGTACGCTCCATCGGACAAACTTTTTTCGTTTGGTTTTGTTTTCATCGGACAAAAGTTGGGTCTGCAAATGGACAAACTTTTGCCCAACAAAAGTCAGATGGAGCAAAGTCCTACCGTGTGTACAGATAACCATAGGACTTTTGTCCGATGGACAAAACAACGAATGTTAAAATCAACCAACAATAGCAGAAGTTGACCAAAGGGTGGCGGTAAAGAGCAGAAAAGAGCAGAAAAAACCATGTGATGTTGCAAAAAGTTTTGGGAAAGTTTGCAGAAAAGTCCTGTGGTGTGTATGCTATGGGTGTGCCCGGCCAACTCCGTTCGGACAAAAATCCACGGAAAAGTCCGATGGAAGTCCGACCGTGTGTACGAGGCTTAAGAAAGAACTAGGGTCAGAGAAACAAATGTGGGGTATGAAGCAAAGCCACTACGGAAGATGTATGGAGGAGCTGTTGGTAACCAGAAATAGTGCAAGATACATTGCAGCCAGTCATGAAGCGTGGTACCTGGTAGTGAGTGGGTCAGTGATCTGGCTCCCTCCCCAGTGGTAGGTTTTCCATAGCCTGGCCGCATGGTACGGGATAGGAGGATTAGTTAGTTAGTGCACACATGAGGTCCACACAAAGTGCACGGCGGGACCCCATTCTGTCTCAAAACTGTGTGTGACTAAACAAATCTTGGTAAAGTGGACTGGCTTGGAGGGCATTTCTTATATTTAATGTGTCAAAGGGAGAACTGCCTATGGCTGTCATCTAGGTGGAAGTCTCATTCATTGAATCATTGGAGAAGTTTACAAAAGAAGTGGGCCACTTAAGGTATTCTTTATTATCACACAGGAAAATAAACAACCATCAGATTTTATTTAAGTAAGTACATGCTGAAGCAGACATGTCCCACTTGCCAGGTTCACCATCAGATCAGCACCTCGGAGAGGGTCAGTGCGTTGCACATTCACCGTCAGGATTTCATGCACAAGTTTAGCTGCTCTGTAGTATTGCACATTTGTGCTGTGATAGCTGAGTAACATCAGAGTCAATGGGCTTTAGGCTTGTCTTGGTGACATCAGTTTTACATCAGTTTGGGGAGCTTCGAAGATCATTCAGAATTGACAGATGCATTTGTTTTCTTTCCTACCTGCTTCATGTGGGTATTGAATTTCCCTTGACTTGGATGGGAATGCAGAACTCATTTTAAGAGAACAAAAACCCATCGACACAGGCTCTAAGTAAGCTATGAGTCCCCCTACCCTAATAAAAAAATAGGGATTACTTACTAAACCGCTCACACCCAGATTGGTTTCTGTAGGTAGAAAATACATTTTCCTATAGCAGGGGGTCTTCAAACTTTCTAAGCAAAGGGCCATTTTACTGTCCTTCAGGCTTTGGGGGTGGGGGTGAACTGTGGTGTGGTCAGTGGCAGTAGAAAATTCCCTGGCATTAGTTGCCATGAACAAATGACCCATTACTGGGAGGCCCCATTGTTGGTATCAGTGGGAAGAATAGTGCCATTGATTGTGTCAGTGGGTGGGAGGATTGGTGTCAGTTAATTGAATAGTGCCCCAAAGGCCAGATAAGGATAAGCAAAGGGCCACATCCAGCCCCCGGGCCAGTTTGGAGAACTATACCCTATAGCAATGGTCTCCAAACTGCGGCCCAGGGGCCAGATGTTGCCCTTTGCTTGCCTTTATAAGTCCCTTGGGACACTATTCCTCCAACTGATACGAGGCACTATTCCTTCTACTCCAGCAATTGGGTATTATTCCTGTCACTGGTACCAACAGTAGGGCACTATTCCTACCACTGCCCCCAACTGCAGAGCCCTATTCTTTCCACTGACATCAATGATGGGGCACTATACCTTGCCCTGATACCAACTATGTGGCACTATGCCTCACACTGACACCAATGATGGGGCACTATTCCTCCAACTGACACCAATTGCAAGGCCCTATTCTTCCCACTGACACCAATGATGGGGCACTTTGCCTTGCCCTGATACCAAAAATGCAGCACCATTCCTCCCTCTAATATCAAGCATTCTTTACTCCCATTGACATTAGGGAATTTTCTACCCTCACTGGCCAGAGTCTGGCCCTCTCAAAGTCAGAAGGACAGTAAGCTGGCCCTTTGTTCCGAAAGTTTGGAGACCCCTGACCTATAGCATACTTTTTAAACTGCAACCAGACGTGCCACATCGGCATACCAGATTCAATTCAGAGACATCAGAATGACAAGTATCCTTTTGGCCTGGTCATTGCTATATTCTTCTTAGTGTTTTATGCCAACACCAGAGATCTCATGACTATTATGGGAATGGCTCCAGCAATCAAAATGCCTGACAATTTTGATTGACAAGTACAGTTTAAAGGGCTGGTTCGCTTTAAAATAGAATTTGCAGCACACTCAAGGTGCCCCAGCATTTTAAAGAAATCCAGCTTCCTTTAAGTTACATACCTGCAGGCTAACTCCATCTTTCATAATGCCTGGCCAAAAATTTGCATTCTCATTGATCAAAGCCACCTATAAGCTGGGATGGTACGTTGAACTCAGTGCAGCTGTGACAGGGGAGGGACAGCACACTGCGCATGTGCAGATTTGTGGATGAGCAATACAACAGCGCCATGTTTGCTTCTGTTATCCTAGGGGCACACTTAAGAAAGCATCCTTTCTAGTTAATTCGCAGGATGTGGCTGATCAATAAGAGTGCTATATTTTTTTTTTTAGGCTAAGCTTTGAGGAAATCACTTTTGGCCTTCAGGTATGTATTTTTCCCCAGTGGATAATCCAGAAAACCGATCCACACACCAGTTGTTTCTCTTAAAAAAAAATCTTCATATTTATTCAAAAACCACAGTACACAAATGCAGATAAGATCTGTTGATATGACTAAGGCCCTGTAGGCTGAAACGTAACTGTTATGACTAAGGCCATGTAGGCTGAAACGCATTAACTGATCTTATCTGTGTACTGTAGTTTTTGAATAAATATGACGATTTTTTAGGAGCAACAGCTGGCGTGCGGATCGTCTTTTTGGATTATCTACTCATCTAAACGACTGTGGCTCAAGCACCCGTAAGCTCAATTATCAGTATATTATATGGCAGGGATAAGCAATTAGCGGACTTCCAGCTGTTGCAGAACTACAAGTCCCATGAGGCATAGCAAGACTCTGACAGCCACAAGCATGACACCCAAAGGGAGAGGCATGATGGGACTTGTAGTTTTGCAACAGCTGGAGGTCCGCTAATTGCATATCCCTGTTATATGGGTAGAAGCATTGTTTTCTCTCTTTGGAATGTTTTTTCAGGAAGCTGAATTTCTCTCAAGTGCACTAGTATTTTTAACCTTCTGGGGCTCTTTGCCCGCATTACAAATATTATTATAAAGTGAACCAACTCTTTAAAACTACTCATAGAAGCAAATTATGTATAAAGCTACCAGAATTTTTGGTTGCTGCAGCTTAGATCAAACCATCAATATGCCGCTTCAGTAGTCATAGCATACAATAAACAGAGTATGTTATTTTCTTTGCTCCAGTATTACCCAGCAAGCATGTGACAGTTTTCTTTAACTTTCAGTAGTCATACACTGGAGAACAATGGGCCACTCACTCACTCGTGCAGTATACAGACTTTCCAGCAGGGGAAGCAGGCTACACATTATACAGGCCAGGTTTCAGGATTTCCTCATTTTCTAAGTGGTAATTAACAAGATTTTACATTAAGTTTTACATAAAACCTGATAGTGTCTGGTTCCTAAAGACTCTATACTCACACAATATATCCCATACACACACGTTGTCTCCATACAAGACTAGCCTGCCATTCAACATGACATTGCCTCTAAAGTACTTGTTATCTAGAAACACACACAGCAGGTCACACCCTCTGCATACGCTGCTTATTTACATGGGAGCAAAGCAGTATGAGCACCAGAAATGGCTGCACACTTCACAGGTATTAGGGGATATTCCTTGGATAGCAGCACCCCCTTATGTTCTGACTTGGAACTTTCCAGCCTTGGTCATGTATTTGATTCCTTTGAAGGGTTTGTACTTCTCACCGTACATGTCCAGCCTGTTCACTTTTAGACCTGCAGGGGGTAAAACACAGCATTAAAATCAGATAACATAACAGCTTGGCAACAACCTGGATGGAACTACAAGTCCCATCATGCCTTGTTAGCAGAAAGAAAACCACAGATCACCTACCACTGGTATATGGCAAGGTCATTAGGATTATATTTAGTATTGTTATTGCTACCCTCATTGTTTTTTTTTTTTACATTTTCTGCAAGATATTGTCCAAAATGGTCCATAAATAAGTGTCGCTTTAAGAGCCCTTACAGGCTCAGTTTAAAGTGAACAGTGACTGATAGCCCTAGAAATTTCTCTTTCTCTCCAACATTTTACGGCGATATGCAACATGTGTGGCAAAGACTGCTTCATTAGCTTCCTCCCCCGCCACAGGAGCATAATACACACCACCTCTGTGTTCATTTACCAGAGGGGAGATCAGCGAATGGACGTTTACTGGTCTTCCTTTGAGAGGGAGACCAGTGAACATCCATTTGCTGATCTCCCTCTGTTGCACCCACTGGCTCCAGATTTGCAGGTGGGACAGCGGATCCCCAGGGGAGAGAGATATAGAGATTATATATATATATATGTCAGGGAGGAAGGTACCTTCGGATGGCTGTGGAAGTGATACTCTGTACATACTAACTGTGAGGTAGGCTTGAGCCTACTTTAGGAATCCATGGCTACAGTAGCAGAAATATGTGCCTCTCATCTTTAAATTAAAGGGCTTATTCAGACATGTGGCCAGGGGGCATAAAAGTGAGTGGTTGACCTCCGGTTTTACATCCCATTTTGTTGCAGCTCATCTGTAGTTCAGGTTTAGCAGAGCTGATGTTCTTATGTCAGAACTGCATGTAGGGAGTGGATCTAGTCTGTGCATCTGACTGATCTATCTCTGCCCATGCACACCCATACACTTTAATGGGTAGGCTATTCAAACAAGCAAGTACTAGACTATCATTACATGTCTCAAAAGATCATGGGACAATTATGAATGAAAGACAGGTGGATGATTGCAAGGCTCACCCCCTCCATTCATAGATTATGTTTATCCTGTAGTACAGCTTCTATGAATGAAGCAGCTGGGTGAAAAGGGCGGGCAAAGTTGGACACCTGATGAGAGCCTGTGACAGCTCCCACAGTTCTATTAACCTCCCTGTACTGGAAGATTGTGGTGGCAGGGATGGGAGACATGAATGGGGGGAGAGTTTCACTGAACAGAAGGGGCATCAGCACAAGGGACATATCCTACTAACTGGAAGTTATGTCCATTGTGCTTATTTTTGTGTTTTTCATTTTGACTGCGCTTTGGCAGTTAGGATTCCTTGTGGAGACGCTAAAGACTTATTATAGGTCCTGACACAAAGGGGTTGATTTATAAAGAGTTCATATAGCCATTTACCCAGTGAAAGTGCATGCATATTTGTTCTGCACAAATGGGGGGAAAAGAGAAGGGGGATGAAAAGAGAGCGGGCTCTCCAAACAAAATGGGATTTTTAGGGAGACACCAGTACTGCTTAAAAGGCGAGCACAAACAACAAGATAGTATAGAAAAATATAAATTTTAATACATCGTTAAAAAATAAATGTAAATAGACTATTTCCTTTGCTGTTCAAACGTAAATCATTAGTTTGAAATGGAAAATACCAAATTTGGCGACTAGATGGAGCCAAGCATTATAGGAAATTAATATGACGCTTTAGCTCCATCTAGTGGCCAAATGCAGTATTTTGTATTTTAAAAAAATTATTTACTTTTGAACAGCATAGGCTATAGCCTGCTCACAATGTTTTTTTTGTTTTGGTTTTTTTCCCCATTCCCACAGAACAAATGTACATGCAGTTTAAATGGGGAAAATGGCTTTGCAAATGTAGCGGCCTCACCCCTCGGTCCCTTTCTCATGCTCGGCTTGTCTTTCTTCGTCTAGGGGTTTCAGTGCTGGGGAGAGGGATGAGGTACACCACGGCCCATATCCTCCATAGCTGAGAGGTGAAGGCCAGAAGATTGGGTTTTGTGTAGGTGTCCTAGAGTCAAGTCCAGTACTTCGTCCCTGACTCCTTTGCTCCTAGTAACCAGAGTTCCACACAGTGAATAGGTCCAACTCAGTTTTATTCTTCTTGGCGTAGTTTCTTCTACTGAGTAGTGATGGGGAATAGATCGAGGCACAATCCCTTCCCTTCTCCTGCTAACCACTGTGGTATCACCAGTGGCGGGTAGTCACTGCCACTGACTATATTGAGTAGAATGTGAATTACCTTCGCTAGCACGGCCCCTGTCAGGGGAAGGAAATCCGTCCAAGGGAGAAACAGGAGGCCTCTCTTTCACCAGCAATGCTGCACCGGACTCTTCAGAGAAGTTCCGCACACCAGATCTCACGAACTCAGACACGGGCACCCAAGGCGTTAGGGCCCCCTCGGATTCCTCCACCCTCGCGGAACTCAGTCGAAGGTCCTGAGCCCCAGGCCTCCGCCATAGTACCTCACCCCCAGGCTAAAGGTGCCTGAGATGGACTCCATCTCTCGCTCCGGCCAGGTCAAGGGCACCTGGGCCTGGAACGCCAGCACCCAAGCTGAAGGTGCCTGGGTGCGGCCGCATCCTCCAACTCTGAACCCTGAACCCCGTGGTAAGGGCGTCCGCCCCCTTTATCCCCTCTCCCTTCACGCCACAGCGGGTTCCCCCGCCCCGCTGTACCAGCTCCAGGGGAGGACAAAAAGGTGCGTGTGAGTTCCGACCCGGCCCAGGGCAACATCGCCATCCGTGGCCCGCAAGGAACCTCACACCACCAGAGTCCTCCAAGAACCAGAAAAAAAGGTCTCAGATCCCCTAGCAATTAGTGCATCTGGGTTACACTACCACCCAGATGCCTCCCCCAAATTCAAATACCCACTACACAAATTTTTATAAATCAACCTTTGGAGTTTCACCTCTGTGATCATTGCTACAAATAAAGCCAGCTATATCTAGATGTAATATAGTACAGAGCATACCTGAGATTGCCAGCTGCTGGATCTTAAGATTAAGGTTCAGCGTTGGATTTTCATCCGGCTTTGAGCATCCAGCTTGGAGAATCATGGTTCCCTTTAAACTTGGTAGTTTTTGAGGATTAATTTTCCCCACCTCCCATGACAACAACTGTAGAAAGGGATAATAAAAAGTGTGAGGAGTTTTAGCGTATGCTGCTACATTTTGCAGTAGTATTCATACTGCACTGGAAACACACCTTGGTCACTGGATCGAAGACATACGTCCCCTGAGATGAGGTGAGTGTCATATTCAGGACCCCCTTTGGCATCTGTCCAGTAAGAGTCACCCCTTCCACGGTTTTGCCCATGCTCTGCTTAGGTCCCAGCGTCACTTCAAATCGCCCAGAACTGGTGCCTTCCCGAAAACTGATTGCATGCTTTACATAGACTGGAATGGCCACCAAGCTGTAAGATAGAACTAATCAGCTACCAATCTGCATACAGCGGCAACATCTCTGGTGTTAATTCATTCATACTGAATAGCCAATGCATCATGGATAATGCCCGGTACACACGATCCGATTATCGGACGAATGATCGTTTTTTTAGCATGCTAATCTCACGCAGGGGCGGATCCAGGCAGGGCAATTGCCCCCCCCCCCCGAGACCATCTGTCACACTCACTTGCTTGCTCTGTTTTTTTTTTTTTTCCCCGCCTGATCTCCCAGACTTTGGGGACCCGTTACCGGCGCACATGTAGCCCCATCTCACCTATACAAGTGTGCAAAGTTTGGTGTCTGGGGGACCTACAGACAGGGAGCACTGATTTTTTAAACCCGGCACCCCTTCCATAGACTCCAATGTTAAACGGTAATTTCTCCGGTGAGTTTGAAGACCCGGTACCGGCTGGTCGTAGGTTCCCTGGACCCCAAACCTGTCACACATATAGCCTCATGTCTCCTCTACAAGTGTGCAAAGTTTGGTGTCTGGGAGACCTACAGCTGGGGAGAACCGATTTTTCAAAGCCGGGCACTCCTTCCATAGACTCCCATGTTAAACATCAGTCTAGTCATGGGCACAGTGAAGCATGGGCACTGTGAGGCATGGGCACAGTGAGGCAAAGTGAGGCACAGTGAGGCATGCAGATGGACACCCTAGGCTTATACTCAAGTCAGTAAGTTTTCCCAGTTTTTTGGGGGGTAAAATTAGGTGCCTCTGCTTATATTCGGGTCGGCTTATACTCGAGTATATACAGTACTTGCCGCTGGTTCTCTGAGTCTCTCTCTCAGTTTCTCACATCAGCCGATCAGCCGCGCACGACAGAGACTCTTCTAATGTAGTTACGCGGCGCACTGACACGATACCAGGAGCGGAGGAGGAGGTGGGTGGAGCCTCTTCCCTGCACTCGTTGCCAACGCCTGGGCCGCTTGGCGTCTAGCAACGAGTGACGTCAGTGAGTAACGTCGGGCCGCTCTGCGGGCAGGTGCGATAGCGTGCGGCTCCACAGACGGGTAAGAAAGTGGGCGGCTCCGCCTGCGGCGCGGTTTGTGGGCGGGCGGCGCGGTTCGTGGGCAGACCGCGCTGCTCAGTGTGTTGGCAACGCAGGTGAGAGTGAGAGAGCAGGCTCAGTGTGGCAGCTGGCCAATCAGCTAGCCGGGAGCGGGGGAGCAGAGAGATGAGATCATCTCTCACCGCCCGTGCCTGCCCTGCATTCCTGCAGTGACTTCCGCCCTCACTGTGCAGGCAGCAGAGAGATTACATTATCTCTCTGCTGCCTGACTCTGGGAGTCTGGGACACAGCAAGAGACAACCTAAACTACACCTTAGCAGGCAAGTTAGTGACAATCCTCAAGGTGTGGCAGGTGACGTGGCAAGTGACAATCCGCAAATTGTGTCAGGTGACGTGGCAAATGACAATCTGCATCTGGTGGCAGGCAAGTGACAATCAGCAAGGTGTGGCAGGTGACGTGGCAAGTGACAATCAGCAAGGTGTGGCAGGTGACGTGGCAAGTGACAATCCGCAAGGTGTGGCTAGTGACAATCCGCAAGGTGTGGCAGGTGATGTGGCAAGTGACAATCCACAAGGTGTGGCAGGTGATGTGGCAAGTGACAATCCACAAGGTGTGGCAGGTGATGTGGCAAGTGACAATCCACAAGGTGTGGCAGGTGATGTGGCAAGTGACAATCCACAAGGTGTGGCAAGTGACAATCCACAAGATGTGGCAGGTGACGTGGCAAGTGACAAGCCGCAATGTGTGGCAAGTGACACACTCAGGGCTCCCACTAATTGCAGGCGACGGTGGCAAGTGACACACTCGGGGCTCCCACTGATTCTGCATTGAACTATTTAATTTTATATTACAATGTAATAATAGAAATAATGCACTTCAATCATCATGACACCATAACAACCATGGTGCCGGGATGATTGAAGCGCCGACACCAGCCATTTCCCCGATAAATTTCCCACAAAAAAAAAACATTTTTTGGCAGTGCCCCTCCCGAGAAAAGACTCTGGATCCGCCCCTGATCTCACGTTGAATCTGAAGAGTTTACTAAAGTCACGAAAATTCTCGTTCAACAGAATAGAATTTCGGAAGTGATGTCATGTGTTGTAATGCATTTGTATTGCATTTTCGAACGACAGCTGTACTCCTTAAACGAAAATCGTATGATCTGGCATCGTACGAAAAAAAAATCCGTGCATGTCTGATATAATCATGATCGGCTCTCGGAAGCTCTGTACCAACAATCCGATTATCGTACGATCGCTTTGAATGCGGAATTTTTCGTACGATTTTCGGAACGTGTGTATGGGGCTTAAGTGACAAATACACTTAGCAACCTGTACTCCACAATACAAGTCAATAAGGTGACCTATAACGCCATCTAATGGACAAAAATATTACTGCATTTTCAGCAAGGGCCTCACTCACAACTTGGAAACCTAGTGCATTACAATTACCTGTGTTTGTTTTTTTAACTCCTTAACATTCATTGTGTTAAGGCAGCCCATTCAAGTGAATGAACTTAACAGTCCCTTCTGTTTCACCTATTTAATGCTGTCAAAATTTGTCTCTCTCTCTCCCCCATCTCCCAATCTCATGGTTTTCAAAAATGAACGACATCTGACAAATGGAATCTAAATGGCCTTTCTGAAGCATCTTGAGGAGAAGTTTCAAAATTCTGGATTGACTATACCTACTCCCAGGAATGCAGATCCATTCTTACCAATGACTAAATCCTATGGAAGATCACCAGGGTTGTAGTCTGTGGCTCCTTTCTCCATTGGTGATATGAAGTTGAATGACAGCCACCTCTTCTTGCTTTCCTCTCCTTCATTTCCTTCCTTCCCTGCTTTTCCTTTCCCCCATACCCCCTTTTTTATGCCCATATACCCTTCTCTTTCCTCCCTATCTTTCCCCTGCTATGTAAAAAAATAAAAATTGCAGGCAGGCTTGAAAACCTCAAAATTGCAGAATTAAGGAGACACTCTTTTTCACGTTAGGACACTCTTGATTATATACACTCTAGGTTGCAATTTTTGTCATTCATTCTTATTGTATTATATAAAAAATATGGAAAGAATAAAAAAAAAAAAAAAAGTGTGAACTTTCATCCTAACTGAACTTTTCTTGTACAACCTCACAAATTATTTATAAGGTCCACTGATTTGTTTTAAGAAATGTGCTGCAGTCTTTGGTATAGTGGTCCCCTACACCCCAGTCGGATTCCAATGTTCCCTTTCTTACTTCTGAGCACTGACGTGGTAGGACAGCAGGCGGAAGTTGCCATCTGGGGGGATGAAAGACAGAATTCTCTCAGATTCCCATCTCTTAAAACGTACACAGGGGTGGAAACTGACATCATCCAGGAGACGAGGATTCTGGTTAACGAGAAAGGCATATCATTACGTAATTTATAACATCAGTTAATTTTCCTGTAATATTGTAAGGCACTTGCAGTCACTGGTTACACTATTGTTCATCTGTAAAGCACTGTTTTATTTAAACTCATTTGCATAAACAGGAACAAATTAAAATGGCATTAGTACTGAATGAGAGAAGTAAATTGAGATCAGTACTAAATGGTAATTCCAGATATATGAAATCAGGTAAATTGTGAATGCTATCCAGCATACACCCCATGCTTAAAAAAGAATATCTACTCAATGTACCCTAATCTGAGTTCTATGCAATTGTAGCGGCCTCACTCTCTCTCTCTAGCTTTATCAGTTATACGGCTGTTGTCTAGGGGTACCTGGGAGGAGAGAGTGCAGGAACACTACGCCAAGCTCTGACCTCGTATGTGTATGAGGGTTGAGCAAAGTCACTTGAATTACCTCTGGGTCTGTTCTCTGCATACGGAGCCTCTGCTTCCTCAGTGGAGATGTGACTGCCAGTAATAGAGCCCCACACCATTAAAAGTCCAACACTCTTTTATTTCTCCATTTTGCCAGGATGAACATAATCAGTTTAACTCTTGTAACAGACAGACAGGGGTGTGGATACGAGTAGGCCCAGGCACAAATGAACTCTCCTATTCCTTTTGCGTGCGAATAGGCTTAGCGCACGGTCTCTGCCACCGACTGTGAAGTTGGTAGCTGACACTGAGTGAACTGTTGCAGCCCCATGCCACAGGCCTAAATGTAACGGTCTCTGCCACCGACCTTAGAACATGGACCACCTTCCATGTGAATACAGCCCGTTTGGAAAGGACATCCATCCCGACGGTCTCCGGAGGCCCTGTCCCGGCACTGGCAATATGCTGCACCAGATCTACGGGAAGGTCACCTGCATGGTCCGTTACGCCTGGATTCAGGCACCCGATACTGTGGGCACCTTAGGACGATTCCTCCCAGGCGGGACCCAGTGGAAGAAGCTGGGCCCCAGGCCTGAAGTGATGTACCTCACCCCAGACTGAGGGTGTCTGGGGTGACTCCTGAACTCTACGCGTCCAGGCCGCCTGGACACCGACCGCAGACAGCAGCCCTCAGGCTGAAGGTGCCTGGGACACGGACCTCGTGGCGAAGATGTCCGCCCCCTTTATACCCTCTCCCAGCAAGCACAGAGGGTTCCCCGCCCCGCCGTACAACTGCTGCGAGAGGTCACAAAGGGTACGGCTCTGCAGTGATGGTTCAACCCCGGCCCAAAGTGACAGCGCCACCTGCTGGGCCGCAGGGAACTAGACATCACTGATGTCTTCACCCAAATTAAGCATTCTGAAAAGTACATACCCGCTACACAATCCACTGCACCCAGACTTCACAGAGCTCCTCACATGTGCTGTGGGAGAGTCCGTTTCTAAAATTCTGGACTGAAACATTTCTTAGAGCCAATTGCATGTGCTGTGGATGGGTCTGCTTCCTAAACTCTGGACTGTACAACTTCACAGAGCTCCTCCCATGTGCTATGGGTAGGTTTTTTTCCTAAATTCTGGACTGAGCAACTTTACAGAGCTCCTCACATGTGGTGTGGGTTGGTTGGCTTCCAGAACCCTGAGCTGTGCAACTTCACAGAGCTCCTTACATGTTCTGTGGATGGATTGGTTTCCTAAATTCTGGACTGGGCAATTTCACAGACTTCTTCACGTGTGCTGTGGGTTGGTCAGCATCCTGGACTGTGCAACTTCACAAAGCTCCTCACATGTGCTATGGGTAGGTTTGTTTCCTAAACTCTGGACTAAACAACTTTACAGAGCGCCTCACATGTGGTGTGGGTTTGTTGGCTTCCAGAACCGTGAACTGTGCAACTTGACAGAGCTCCTCACATGTGCTGTGGGTGGGTCTTACTGTGCAACTTCCGGTTTCTTTGCCGGATGAATTTTCAATCAGTTTTGAAAGAGGTAGGGAAAGTTTGTCCTTTCATCTGTCTGACCTCTGGGGACTACCCAAGTCTGCTTGTTGGATAATCTATTCTGTTAGGGCTTTATGGTTGCTAATTTGATATATTATTTACTAAATGCCCTTTTTCATCTGGGTGGCACCAAGTACAGTTCAGAAGAAAGAAAAGAGTGTTTCCCGAAACACGTACCATGATTCCATAAGGTACCTCTTCATGTTCAGGAGTGGGTGGAGTCAGATTGCAGATTCTAGACTTTTTACTTCCCCTTTGCTGCACAGAACTGTAATGACTGGCCTGTTTTACCACAACAGCATTCCCAGTTGCTGGCAACAGTAGGGATAAGGGATATATAGAAACTGATTTAAGCTGACTGCCCATTATTGCTCTTCTTCCCAAGTGTTTGGGAGTGTATTACTGCTCCTTTATTTAACACATACAGTATGTATTAACTGCATTATTATCGGCTGCATTGCTTTTCTCCTTTTTCTTCACTGTGAAGGGTGTGACTGCCTTGGATCTAGTATTAAGATTAGAAATTGGCAAATAACATTTTCTATCAGACGGCTATTTAGTACTACTGACATACCATGAAGGAGAGGGTTAGATCAGGCATCCCACTCAGTTTTACACAGGCATCGATCACACCCTGGATCTCAGCAGTTACTGTGCAGCCTGTAATATAGAAGGCATAAATTAGTATGGCTTATATTTGTACTCTCATTGAAGAACTGTAGACAAATGACTAGTACTGCCCCTAATTAGGTGTTAGCTAAATTCAATGTCACGTGCCAAAATTTCACTGAAATGACAATAAGAAACTGGCACTAACTGGTAATCTATCCATTCCTTGAATAGATGCAACGCAACCAGAAATGCGCTTGTCAAATTTTGTGGCAAAGCTCCACCAACTTTTCTACAGGCACCTGGGACAATTCCCAGAATCCCCAACCTGTTAACATGTGGTGATTGTAATGCTGGCCACACACAGTTCAATTTTGGGCTGATACCTGCTGAAATAACCAAATTTCGAGCCATGGGTAACTTTGTTTGCACCACCTAGCTTGACAAACTTTGATCTGAAAACCGAAAGAGCTGGGTGGAAATTCTTGGCAGAACAGAACAGTAACTGCAGCCAATGAGATGCAGTCACTATTCAGGTATTCTGACAGCTGACTTTGCAAGCAACAAACAAGTTATTTTTATGTACTGTATATGGCATTTTGTTTCTCGATCTGTACTAAAGAAAAAAAAAAAAGCTGCTGCTGACCTCGTCTTCAAAAGCTGATTCGCGGTTGTCCCTGGATTGACTGTACTGGGCCAATAACTTAAAAGAAGCAATGAAGCCATTGGATAAGCATTACAGCAAGTACCATTTTCTGATGAGATTTATGCATGGCAGCCTATTTATTTCCTTCATTCAGGTTTCCTTTGAACAAAGTATAATGAATCAAGAGGTCTCTGACTGGTAAAGCGTTACTCCTGCAAAAGAACTGTACTTTGAGGTGCTTGGCAGGAATTAAAAAATCATCAAGTACCTCCTTTATGCATCCATGTGCACTTAAAGTGTTACTAAACCCAGGACCCTGCATTCACTATATCTGGTCTCCCACAGTACACAGAACATGGAAATGCAATTATTGTAGTAAATATAAACTGTGTGAGGGGGCTAGCTCGGCAGCGGGTATGTGTGACCCCCGGGATGGGCTCCCCACCCAAAAACAGGCCCAGCAGACGGAGGTTGTGGTTTTCAAAATCAAAAAGGTGCGGTTTATTTTCTATTTACAGTGACAAAAACACAGCAAGGCAAAAAAAACAAACACAAAATAAATCCTGGTCAACTTGACCTCTGACTAAACTTACAGGTTTCCTAACTAACGACTGGGATCAGCCTAGTGCTGTCCTAGTCCCTGGTTTTAAATGTCCAAGCAAAATATAGCCACACAGGCTTTCTCTCACCGCACAGGGGTTCACTCTCCCTAGACAGTCCACACAGGTCTGCTTCCAGGCATGAGCTAACATCTAATGAATCTGGGAGTTTTTATAGAGGCCTAAATGAGCTGACAAGCTTCAGCTGGCCTCATCAACTCCCTGTCTGTACGACGCCCAGCCCTCTCCCTAGAGGTATGAGTCATCCATGAGCCCACTAGTCTCAGCTGGGCTTATACAACTCTCCACCTAGCTGTATAAATCGGCGTAAAGCCTGAATCTGGGCGAAATATATCTACCCCCCTGGATGCAACCAGGTGACTTTACCTTCCTGCTGTCACATACCCCCCCCTCTTGTTTTAACCTCGGGGTTGGAACACCAGCAATCAGGCATTCATGTACTCGAGACAAAGCATCCACATTCCCCATTTGAACGCCAGGGCGATGCTTTACTGTGAAGTTGAATTCCTGGAGGGCCAGGAACCACCTATTCACTCTTCTATTTGTTTCCTTGTTTTGAGCCATCCACTTTAACGGAGCGTGATCCGTAACCATGTCAAAGTGCCTACCTAGCAGGTAGTACCGAAGGGAATCTAGAGCCCACTTCACCGCTAAACACTCCTTTTCAACGGTGGCGTAATTTACCTCATGGGACTTCAACTTCCTGCTGAGGTAAATGACTGGGTGCTCTTCCCCGTTCCAGACCTGGGACAATACTGCTCCTAACCCCACATCTGACGCATCACTTTGTACGACAAAGTCTTTAGAGAAGTCGGGTGAGTACAACACTGGCTGGCTACATAAGGCTTGTTTCAAGAATTGGAATGCTGCCTCAGCCTCGGGGGTCCATTTAATCATGACCGACCCTTTCCCCTTCGTCAGGTTGGTTAGGGGCACAGCCTTAGAAGCAAAGTGGGGAATGAATCGCCGATAATACCCAGCGATTCCCAGAAAGGCTCGTACCTGCTTCTTGCTGTTGGGACGTGGCCAACTCTGGATGGCCTCGACTTTGTTGAGTTGGGGTTTTATTACTCCCCTCCCAATGGTGTACCCAAGATATTTGGCCTCCTCCTGCCCAATGGTACACTTCTTGGGGTTAGCCGTAAACCCTGCTTCCCGAACAGAGTCCAGGACTGCTTGCACTTTTGGCAGATGTGAGGCCCAATCTGTGCTATGGACAATTACGTCATCCAGGTAAGCCGCAGCATACTTCCGATGGGGCCTCAGCATCTGGTCCATTTTCCGCTGGAATGTGGCCGGCGCATTCTGTAACCCGAACGGCATTCTTTTATATTGGAACGCCCCGTCTGGGGTTACAAATGCGGTTTTCTCTTTGGCTGACTTGGCCAGGGGGATTTGCCAATACCCTTTTGTGAGGTCAAGAGTCGTCATGTATCGGGCTGTTCCCAGCCGGTCGATCAACTCATCTATACGTGGCATGGGGTAGGTGTCAAATTTTGTAACTTTGTTCAACTGACGAAAATCGTTACAAAATCGCCAGCTCCCATCCGGTTTAGGCACCAACACAATGGGACTAGACCAATCACTTTGGGACTCCTCTATCACCCCTAAGTTCAGCATTTTCTGTACTTCCTCCCGTATTGCCTCCCGTCGGGCCTCTGGGATCCGATAGGGTTTTAACTTCACCCTTTCACCGGGCGGGGTAATAATGTCATGCTCTACCCCAGATGTTTGTCCCGGCAGCTCAGAGAATACCTCCTTGTTGCGAAGCACAAACTCCTTAACCTCCTGTTGTTGGGGTTGTGACAAGGTGGCTGCGATTCCAACCTCAGGAATCACGCAACCAGTTTGAGCTGGTGACCAAGTGTCTGCGACTAGGGACTCTCTATCCCTCCAGGCTTTCAACAGATTAACGTGATAGATCTGTTCGGGCTTTCGCCTTCCTGGTTGTCTGACCTTGTAATTCACTTCGCTCACTTTTTCCATTATCTCGTAGGGGCCTTGCCATTTGGCAAGGAATTTACTTTCAACCGTAGGGACAAGTACCAATATCCTATCCCCCGGGGAAAAGGTACGGGTCTTGGCTCCACGGTTGTACACTCTCTGCTGTGCCAACTGCGCTTGGGCCAAATGTTCCTTCACGATGGGCATTACCTGTGCAATTCGATCTTGCATCAGGGCGACATGCTCAATCACACTCCTGTGGGGAGAACTCTCACTTTCCCAAGTTTCCTTGGCAATATCCAACAGCCCTCTTGGGTGTCTCCCATACAGTAACTCAAAGGGGGAGAATCCCGTAGAGGATTGGGGCACCTCCCTAATAGCAAACATCAAATAAGGAAGTAGACAGTCCCAATCCTTTCCATCCCTATCCACCACTTTCTTCAACATTTGTTTTAGGGTTTTGTTGAATCTTTCAACCAGCCCATCGGTTTGGGGGTGATACACAGATGTACGTAATTGCGTCACTTTGAACAATTTACACAGCTCCTTCATAACCCGGGACATAAAGGGTGTACCTTGGTCCGTAAGCAGTTCTTTACAAATACCCACCCGGCTAAAAACAAGAGATAGCTCTTTGGCTATGGTTTTGGCCGAGGTATTTCTGAGAGGGATCGCTTCTGGATAACGGGTGGCATAGTCCATTATAACCAATATGTACTGGTGCCCCCTAGCGGACTTGATTATAGGACCTACCAAATCCATTGCGATTCTCTCAAACGGGACCTCAATGATGGGTAGAGGGACCAGCGGGCTACGGAAGTGTGGCATCGGGGCCGACCTCTGACACACAGGGCAGGAGGAACAATAATTTTCTATGTCCTTCATCACCCCAGGCCAATAGAATCTCTGTAATACCCTCTCTCGGGTTTTCTCTGTCCCCAGATGACCTCCAAGAATGTGCCCATGGGCCAACTCCAACACCAACTTCCTGTAAGGTTTGGGCACCACCAGCTGCTCAACGGTTTCTTCTGCCCTTTTTGCCACCCGATACAGTAGGTCCTTCTCTACGCTGAAGTATGGGTAAGTGCAGGTATTATCTGGGTTCACTAACTCGCCATCTATTTTCACTACGTTTTCCCGTGCCTTTATTAGGGCGGGGTCTTTCAACTGTTCTGTGGCAAAGTTTTCCCTGTGAACCTCAAGATCAGAAAACTCCACAGACGGTAGGTTTTCGTCTGAGGAGGTGGGCTCCTCTCCAGTTTCTTGAGTCTCCCCTGCCAATACTGACAAGGGAAATTCGGGAGAGTCCTCACCACTCTCAGAGGAGTTCTGGCTATCATATTCCTGGTACATAGGGGCACCAGTGGGGGGCTCATGATCATCCCACAGTTCCCAGAACTTCGGAAAATCCCTTCCCACAATGGCGTCATGCGGTAACTGAGACACTAAGCCCACTGGATGAGAAAGGGTACCTTTGGGGGTCTCGAAACACACTGTAGTCACTGGATACTCTCGGGTGTCCCCATGCACACAAATAACGGCTACCTTGCTATTCCCAGAGACCTCTGTTTTAACTAACTCAGCCTTTATCAGGGTCACAAGGCTACCTGAATCCAGCAATACCACAACATTTCTACCATTAATACACATTTTGCATAAATGTTTCTCAGTTCCCCGAATGGCAGTGCATGCGACTGTCGCACACAGCGACTGACGTCTGCCCGTCAGAAAGTCACACTGCATGGGTTCCTCCAAAACCGGGCAATTTGCTGCAATATGTCCCGCTTGCCGGCAGCGGTAGCAAATGATCCTTCTTGCCGCCTCTTGAGCCGCTGATTTCCCAGGCTGTTCTCGCCAAACTTGGGGTAGAGCTCCCACCCTCTCACTCTCTCCACCCTTACCCCTTGGAATCATCTTATCCGCCCCTGGGGATGGTCTGGTCTTAGGGTGGAAAGTCCGAGTGTCTCTGGAAGAGGCCGTCAGGTTCTCTGTAGCCAAGTATTTCTCCACACGATCCACAAGACCATCGGCCGTCTCTGGGTCTCCATGGCTTACCCACTTTTGGATGGCAGTAGGAAGAGCTCTCAAAAACCGATCCATTACAACACGTTCCACAATCTTTGGTGCGGACAAAGTCTCTGGCTGTAGCCACTTTCTGCTCAGGTGAATGAGATCATACATTTGAGACCTGGGGGGTTTTCCAAGCTGGAAAGTCCAGTTATGCACACGCTGAGCCCGGACAGCCAGGGTGACACCCAGCCTTGCCAATATTTCAGCTTTTAGCATCACATAGTCTTTTGCTTGGTCAGGCTCTAGGTCATAGTAAGCTTTCTGCGATTCACCCGTTAACAGAGGAGCCACCAGTCCAGCCCACTGCTCCTCAGGCCACTTTTCTCTTTCAGCGGTCCTTTCAAATGTGGTCAAAAATACCTCTGGATCATCCTCTCCAGTCATTTTTGTCAATAAACGACTCACCCCAAAGGACGCGGTATTAGTGGGACGGCTTTCCTCACCGGTCTGCGGACGTTGCTGCATTACTGCTTCCATCTGTTGTTGTAGTCTCTGCTCTTGCTTCTGCAACAGGTCTATGAAGCGGGCCTCAGATTGCTGTTGGGCTTGTTGCTGAGCCTCCAGACTCTGTTGTAAAGTTGCAAGGCTCTGTTGATGAGCTTGCTGCTGGGCTGCAAGGCTCCTTTGCAAACCTGCATTTGTCTGCTGTTGATTGGCATTTGCTAGAGCCAGCTGTTTCAGTATCTCCTCCATGCTGGCTTAAAAAAAAACTGCCACTGGTTCTCCACCAACTGTGAGGGGGCTAGCTCGGCAGCGGGTATGTGTGACCCCCGGGATGGGCTCCCCACCCAAAAACAGGCCCAGCAGACGGAGGTTGTGGTTTTCAAAATCAAAAAGGTGCGGTTTATTTTCTATTTACAGTGACAAAAACACAGCAAGGCAAAAAAAACAAACACAAAATAAATCCTGGTCAACTTGACCTCTGACTAAACTTACAGGTTTCCTAACTAACGACTGGGATCAGCCTAGTGCTGTCCTAGTCCCTGGTTTTAAATGTCCAAGCAAAATATAGCCACACAGGCTTTCTCTCACCGCACAGGGGTTCACTCTCCCTAGACAGTCCACACAGGTCTGCTTCCAGGCATGAGCTAACATCTAATGAATCTGGGAGTTTTTATAGAGGCCTAAATGAGCTGACAAGCTTCAGCTGGCCTCATCAACTCCCTGTCTGTACGACGCCCAGCCCTCTCCCTAGAGGTATGAGTCATCCATGAGCCCACTAGTCTCAGCTGGGCTTATACAACTCTCCACCTAGCTGTATAAATCGGCGTAAAGCCTGAATCTGGGCGAAATATATCTACCCCCCTGGATGCAACCAGGTGACTTTACCTTCCTGCTGTCACAACTGCTAAATACTTTTTCTCACCAACAGAGTCTTGTGACTTCTATCAGTGTCCAACCAAGCACTGGTTAAAGCTTCTAGGAGGAGTTTTATGACTGTCCTATGAGATTGCAAGACCCCTGACCCTCTGTCTGGACAATGATGATTGGCCCAGTGCTGATTGGCCCTGTGCTGATCACACGCACACTCCCAAGAAAAAAACAAAAAAACAACACTCTAGTAATACACACCAAACTGAGCATGTGCAGCCTGACTCCATAGACTCTGTTATCAGGAAATTATTAGGGGACAGTGGAAGGAGGGGAAAATCAGAGAAGACAGGATCAAACAGCCTTTTTACACCATGCGGAAGAGAAACCCTTTAGGTCCCACAGTGAGTATAACAAGTATGCTTTACCTCATATATAGACTTGTTTTACTGTTGTGGGTTTAGTAACACTTTAACCTTGAGCAACAGATTTTTCAAGTAGCTAAGTTAAGGTGTATTCACTTCAATCATCCAAGCATACAAAAAAAAAAAAAAAAAAAAGTCCTTTGCACATGGTTGGACATTCAAAGTGATAAAAAGGTTCACCTGGCTAAGTGGAAAATGTACTCCGTTAGTTGATCACCCTCCTGTGTTAAAACACAGCATAAAAAAAACAAAAACGACATTTTATAATGATTTTTTTTTTTTAAGAAACCATTTTAAAAGTAAACCTAAGCTAAGGCTGTAGGTGTACAAGAGGCACAGTAAGATCACATTGATTGCTGTATTCTCATCCTCTCACATACCAGGGTGCCAGTGGAGCCGCTAAAGTCAGTATTTGCATAACCACCTTCCCCCCAGGACTAATGCAGACCTGGTGGGGGTGGGAGGTGGTCTGAATTTTCTCCCAATACTTTCAAGTCCGGGTTTTTCCAGGTACCTTTGGAGGCAGAGGAGGGTGGATGGTAAAATAAATGTGCCAACTTGTGATGTCTGCTGTGTAAACATGGCATTATTTTATGAGGTTGAGGCAGATTTATTGTAAGAGCTTCCCGAGTCATATATGTAAGCTATATAAGAGACAGTGGCCACCACAAGATGTGCTCCCACTGAAACACATACATTATCAGATGGTGGTACGTGTCCAGTAGGTAGCGCAGAATTTAAAGGGACAGCTTCAATGTTGTGCACTTGCTTCTATAGTTTGAGAAGGCCACAGAAGGGCACGTTTTCACCAAGAACAACTAACATCAACCAATGTAACCATCTGGTTAGGATCCTGGCACCCACAGTGATCTCTACTCTAACGCGGATGTGGCGATTTCCATTTTACAACTGTATGCAGTCCTCGTAATAGCATAGTTGCCAACATTGTCCAAAAATATATAGGGACACTTTGTCTGTAGGCGGAGTCTTATTATAATTAGGGGGCGTGCATTCATTTGTAGGCGTGTCATAGTGGGGGGGAAGAAAAATGCAGTGTGGTTTAAACAAAATATTTGGCGTGACTTAAAGAGGGCGTGGTTCAGATGGGGTGTGGTTTCAGTCTGAGATGAACTACAGATGGAGGGAGAAAGAAATAGGGAGGGAGGGAAAGGAAAAGGAAAAGGAAAGGATTGTTTTCTCCTCACGATAGCTGGTCTTCTGAAAAATGGTGGCCGGCAGAGACAATTCAGTGCCGGCCGCGGACCTCTAGTGGCGTAAAAAAAAAAAAAAAACAACATCTAGAAAACAGCGATTTCCCAGGACATTTCCCGGGAAACGGTAAGACCGGGACAAAGGTCTTAATCCTGTGAATGACCCAGGAAATTCGTGACAGTTGGCAAGTATGTAATAGATAATGGTTATCTGATGCATGGCATTAAAAAAAAAAATTTTTTTTTTTTTAAGATGTGGTGATTTCTATGCAATGCTTGCAATGTCTACTTCACTTGCTTTCTTTAGAATGTTTATGGCCACTGTACCCTTATTAGATCATTGATAAGTTATTGTATATATTAACCAGTGACCTGATTTGTCAATGATGGCATCAATCTCTTCTATGACATCAAAGTAAGCCTCGTTGTTGGTATACTTGACTCCTGTTCTCCTCCATGGCACTACTGAGAGCTGGCCTGTTGGGAGCTGGTCACCCACATTCGAGCTACCTGCAACCAAAAACACAAAAAAAAGAAAAAAAAAAAAAAAACACAATCAATATAAATTCCACTACTCCCAACTACAGGTTTCTTATTACACTTTAAGCAGTATAAATGTCAGCTTATAATAATTCACTTTAAATTTTTTGGGGTGAACTGAAAAGATTTTACCTATGCGAACAACCAAGATCTAGTGGGTTGCTGGGGAGGGCTGAGGAGGGCTGTGCCCCCCCCCCCAGATTTTAGTTGTGAGCACCCCCCAGGTTTTGGAGAGTGTATCCAGTGATCCATGAGCCAATCTAATAGGGGCAATTGATGTAAGTGGCACTCCAATGGTGACAATTGATGTAAGGAAGCACTCGGATGGTAACCTTTAATGGGGACACTGTGATGGGGGTAATTGATGCAAGACGGGACTTAATGGGGATATTTGATGTAAAAAGAAACTCTGATCGGGACATTTGATGTAAGGGGGCATTCTGATTGAGAAAATGGATGTTAGGGTGAATCTGAGGGGATATTAGATGTAAAGGGATACTTGGATGGGGCAGTTGATGTAAGGGGGTACACTGATGGGGGCAATTAATGTAAGAGAGCACTATGATGCAGACAGTTGATGTAAGGGGTCACTGATGAGGACAGCTCGTGTAAATAGGCACAATACATGTAAGGGTCACTCTGATGTAAAGGGGGACTGTTAATAACACCTGATATACAGACGCACACCGAGTGAACTGGGATTACTGATTCCCTGCATCTCTATCACACTACAAGATAGACCGTCAGTGACTCACACACAATGTTGACATTATGCCCTCTGACTTTTTTTTACTTCACCCCGAGATCAGATAGGATAGGATAGATCCGACCTTGTATTCAAAGTTACCATGTGTTATAGGATTTAATTCAAACATTTTGTGAAAAGGGCAATTATGATGTACACAGCACAGTACCATAGCAACCAATCAGATTGGAGGGAACAGTTGAATCAGTAAAACATTATTTTATCTAGATGATATGTGTTCGTTACATTTTGCTCTTGGTCTCACAGATTAGTGGTAATTAAAGTCACACTTTAGGGTTGCTGTGTGTTGGCCAACAAGATTGCGCACGTCATTATCAATTGCATATACTGTAAGAGAAAAAACATTAACTGAAAAGGTTCCTCTGGGCAGTGTAGGAACTTGTCTTCTCGCCATGTTGTAAAAATAGGTCTTTAAGTTGCTAAAGAGGATCCCAATTGGCACCAGCATCTTTGGTTATGCATGTTTTTATTCCAGTGCTAAGCAGTATGGCCTCCTGGAGAACGTAATTTGTAAATGAAATGAGTGGAACAACATGACCCCCGGCAGTGTTATTGGAATCATTATTCTAACATTAGAGTGACAAGTCATAAATACTTGGTTGCGAAGCTTAGTTTGTAGTTTGTGTATGTATGTGTGATGTGTATATGTTAATTTGCATCACAGATTAGAAGGGAGAACTCTAGTCTTGCGACTAATGCTCATATTGTAATGTTTTGCATATTACTTTGATACTGTTGAGACCTGATCTGAGCTTATGCTTTATTAGCATGCATCTTTATATGGATTACAGAATTCCCTTTTTCTCATGTGGTATGTCGGTATTTTTCGGTGGTGGTCACCTATGTGAATTGTATGGAACGTTTGTTTTTCTTATTTGCTTAACAAAAAAAAATCTGCAATACAAAGCATTTTTTTTTTTTTAAGAAGAAGAAGAGGATCCTAATCCAAATGGGTGTAATGGGTCAAGGTTTGAGACCCTGGTGGGATTATAGCACTTTGACGGAGTCCTGCATGAAGTTGGATGTCTGGCCTAAGTAAAATATCACATGTATTTCTGTGCTGCAACCCCTTTGTAGTGGATTTTCCCCAGGTATTTAGAGCGAGCTCAAGTCAGTGGCAACATGGGCTTGGCTGAAATACTGAGCTCAAGCAATCATACATAGCAGCTGGAGATATGTTCCCATCAGGTCACAGACAACAGTTTTTGATAGTGGAATTTTTATTTATTTTTTTACCCTAACTGCAATCATTCTGAGCACAACTGCTTATGTTGTAATACAAGACAAAGCCAGTTACCTGTAATTGTGTTCACCACACTGCGGAGTATAGTGGGAGGTTTAATAAGCTCCTTCAATATATTTGATTCAGTGGCAAGAGGGAATCCATTATCCAGCATCTCCTCTAAAACTTCATAGACAACTACAACATTCTCTTTGATGACAATTTCTGAGCATGAACCAAAATAATCCTAAAAAAAAAAAAAAAAAGGGGAAGAAGAGCACAAAGATAGTTAGATGGTCAGACAATTCAAATGCTATAAACAATAGCTTTCTTATGGGTATGTTTATTCCAAATGCTGATTGCAGATGCAGCACATCTCATTTATTAAAACCTAAGCAAAGGGAAATATTTTTGCTGCCTGTGGCAACCAATCAGTAGTAAACAATCTAGTAGATAGTAAATGTTATGAGCAACATAGAGGAAGCGAATGAGAGGTGTGAAGTAGAATACTACAGAGTCATTTTCTTGCTTCTCATTTCCAGTGAAAACTGTGGCTGCTGACAACACATCGAAGATAATTATGACCAGTAGCAATTTCAAACCTTTTGAATGTCTACACAAGGGAGGAGTTTAACTTTCATAAAACATGTTAAATGTACATGCTAGTTCGAACCCCAGCCAGGACACTACCTGCCTGGAGATTGCATGGGTTTCCTCCGAGTACTCCAGTTTCCTCCCACACTCCAAAGACATGCTGGTCGGTTAATTGGCTCCTGTCTACATTGGCCCTAGTATGTGTATGTATGAATGTGAGTGAGGGACCTTAGATTGTAAACTCCTTGAGGGCCAACTGATTCCTCCTGTATTGAATTGTATTGCACTGTACAGTTTTCAAGAACGTTGTAAATCGCTGCGCAAACTGTTGGCACTATATAAATTCTGTATGTAGCGGGTGGTTACATTTGGGGGGAATCATCTGAGTGGTAGCTAGGCTCAGATGTACCAATTGTTAGGTCTCATTGACCATTTCTATCCCTGGGAGATAGTACTGGTGGTTAAGTTCACTGGGGCTAATAGGTGGCACTGTTGCCGTGGGTCCCGGGTTGAACTGCAGTATGAGGTTGTGTCCCTTTTGTCCCCTCTCTGCAGCGGTACGGCAAGGCGGGGAACCTGCTGTGCCTGTCGGGAGAGGGTATAAAAGGGGGCGGCCATCTTCCAGAGGGGTCGTCGTTCTGCGCTCAGGCACCTTAAGCCTGGGTGAGGGTATGTCGCCTCCGGAGGCCTGTCGGGAGGTCTCTGGGTACTCTAGGCCCAGAGACGGAGCTGCTGTTCCATCTCAGACACTTTCAGTCTGGGGTGAGGTACTTTGAGAGAGGCCCGGGGCCCAGTACCTTCGACTGGGTCCCACAAGGGATCGAGGGCTCCTAGGGTGCCCCCTGGAAGTGGGTGCCCGAATCTAGGATGAGGAGGCCAGGGAAGTGACCCTTCCCGAAGACCCAGTGCGGCATCGCTGGTGACGATGGGGCCTCTGGTAACTCTCCGGATGGATGTCCTTTCCCTGACAGGGGTCAAATACTTTTAGAAGGTAATCCACATTCTCATGGTCTGTGGCAGAGACCCATCGTGAGTCTGGTCGGTGGCAGAGACCCAACAACCGGGCCTGTGGCAGAGGCCCTATTCACCTGGTCTGTGGCAGAGATCCCTTCATGGTCGGTGGCAGCGACCGTGCGCCAAGCCTGTTAGTGCTATTCAGAACAGGAGAAAACCCAAATTTAAAGTTTGTGCCTGGACCTCCTCCCACCTTATCTAACCTGTGTTTGTCTCAACCCGTCTGCTCTAAAAGAGACTTGTTATTGTGCAAGAAGGAATAAACAAGTGTTGGACCTTTCAGTTGGTGTGGACAGTTGCTTACTGGGGAAAGTTAAAGACTTGTTCTGATTACTGCAGAAACAAGGTCAGCACTGGAGGCCTTTTTTACACCAGTCGCAAGCAGGCCCGAGAAACTAACACCGCCCAACCTCCCTATTCAAGAGGGTATGGGCTTGTGGTGCGGTGTGCCTCATTCTTTCCTGCGGAGGAGCCAAGCAGAAGAAAAGCAGGTAAAGTCTGGAGTTGGTGCGCTACATGTATAATATAGTACATTATACTGTATACGTAAAGCACTGTGTACATTGACGGCACTGTATAAGTACCTGAAATTATGGAAAGATTGTTAAAATAAATGATCTGGTGACAGGATCTTCTTGGGGCTCATTCAGATGTGTTGCAGACCTTGCTTCCCCTCTGAAATGTTTTGGATTGCTTTTTAGAGGGTGGTTTACAGTAGGGATGAGCCAAACACCCCCCAGTTCGGTTCGCACCAGAACTTGCGAACAGGCAATAAATTCGTCCGAACACCGTTAAAGTCTATGGGACTCGAACATGAAAAATTGAAAGTGCTAATTTTAAAGGCTTATATGCAAGTTATTGCCATAAAAAGTGTTTGGGGACCCGGGTCCTGCCCCAGGGGACATGTATCAATGCAAAAAAAGTTTTAAAAACTGCCGTTTTTTCGGGAGCAGTGATTTTAATAATGCTTAAAGTGAAACAATAAAAGTGAAATATTCCTTTAAATTTCATACCTAGGGAGGGTGTATAGTATGCCTGTAAAGTAGTGCTTGTTTCCCGTGCTTAGAACTGTCCCTGCACAAAGTGTCATTTCTGAAGGAAAAAAAGTCATTTAAAAAGCACTCACGGCTATAATGAATTGTCGGCTCCCGACAATACAGAGAAAAGTCTTTGATATAATAAAAAAATAAAATAAAAAAATGCGTGGGGGTCCCCTCGAATTCAATTACCAGGCCCTTCAGGTCTGGTATGGATTTTAAGGGGAACTCCACGGCAAATTAAAAAAAAAAAAAAAAGCCGTGGAGTTTCCCCCAAAAATCCATACCAGACCCTTTATCCATGCACGCAACCTGGCAGGCCGCAGGAAAAGAGGGGGTGGGGACGAGAGAGCGCCCCCCCTCCTGAACCATACCAGGCCACATGCCCTCAACATGGGGGAGGATGCTTTGGGGGTCTGTGACCCCTCAAAGCACCATGTCCCCATGTTGATGGGGACAAGGGCCTCATCCCCACAACCCTTGCCTGGTGGTTGTGGGGGTCTGCGGGCTTATCGGAATCTGGAAGACCCCTTTAACAAAGGGGACCCCCAGATCCCACCCCCCCTATGTGAATTGGTAAGTGGTACATTGTACCCCTCCCATTTCACAAAGAAAGTGTAAAAAAAAAAAAAAATACCCACACAGACACCGTTGGGAAAAGTCCTTTATTAAAAAAAAAAAAAAAAAGATTCCAGTGGTGGTAATCCACTCTCGGTATCCTGCGATGGGTGATCTCCTCTCCGGGGTCCAGCGATGGATGATCTCTCCTCTCCAGGTCCAGGCTCCAACGATGATGTCCAGCACAGCGAGGAACAGCATCCTGTCTCCACCGGAGACACCCCGGGAATCCCGTTGCATCAGAGGAGGGCGGGGTCACCCGCACGTCACTGGGGAAGCCTGGGTTTCCCCTTGCGTCAGAGGGGGATGGGGTCACGTGACGGGGGCCCCGCCCTCAGCGACAGTAGAGACCTGTCAGGCTGCCGGGGTGTCTCCGGTGGAGACAGGATGCTGTCCCTCGCTGCGCTGGACATCATCGTTGGAGCCTGGACCTGGAGAGAAGAGATCATCCATCGCAGGATACCGAGAGTGGATTACCACCGCTGGAATTTTTTTATTTTATTTTTTTAATAAATGACTTTTCCCAACGATGTCTGTGTTTTTTTTTTACACTTTCTTTGTGAAATTGTACCAATTCACATGGGGGGGCGAGATCTGGGGGTCCCCTTTGTTAAAGGGGTCTTCCAGATTCCGATAAGCCCCCCGCAGACCCCCACAACCACCGGGCAAGGGTTGTAGGGATGAGGCCCTTGTCCCCATCAACACGGGGACATGGTGTTTTGAGGGGTCACAGACCCAGCAGGGAGTTACTGTTATTCTTTTTAAAACATTGAGAAAGAAAAAATGTAACAAGAGCCCTGTGCAGAGCAGCGAACAATCCTCGCAAGCTCTGTATAGACAATGGTACAGAGGTGGGGGAAACAAAACTTCAGAAAATCTTGTCAATTAGGTGGGTATTCGTTAACATCACGAGTGAGCATTTGACCACCATCAGAAGTGAACCGGAATACCATTTTGTGTTAGACATAAGGGGGGAAAAAGGTTTGGGACTTTGTATGAGGTGTATGTGGTGGAACCAAAACATGATGATAGGGGTATAAATAACATTTATTGATACATCAATAGTTGACATTTCATAACACAATGTAATTGAAAAGTTCATTATACTAATAACATTGTATAGCAGTACATTGCATGGTACAAAATGATTTTGCATATATAGTTCCCCATAATGGATAAAGAAGTCAGTCTGGAATAAAACATGGTAAAAACCATTGAATTGAAGTAATGTTAGATGCATCAGAAATAATCTCGACGTGTTTCGTGAGCTTATACCCACTCGTCAGGAGCACGATGCATCAATTTCTAAAAGAAAGGGAATAAAGAGAACCCATGATATGAGATGACTGGCCATCTGGGGAAAATAAAGATGAATACAAATGATGACTGATGCCTACTCAATACTCACATATGAATCAATATGAGGGGCTGTGCAAAACCATGTGCCAAGGGTCGGAAACCGGCGGGAAACCGGGAAACAAACACCCGATACCCCCAAAGTGTCCTGAGTGTGAAGTCTTTGTGCCGTGATTGGGATTCTATGGGATATAAATTTACTTGTATGAATCAAGTGTAACCATAAAAGTGTAAGGTGGTAGAACTAGCCCAGGACACTTTGGGGGTATCGGGTGTTTGTTTCCCGGTTTCCCGCCGGTTTCCGACCCTTGGCACATGGTTTTGCACAGCCCCTCATATTGATTCATATGTGAGTATTGAGTAGGCAACAGTCATCATTTGTATTCATCTTTATTTTCCCCAGATGGCCAGTCATCTCATATCATGGGTTCTCTTTATTCCCTTTCTTTTAGAAATTGATGCATCGTGCTCCTGACGAGTGGGTATAAGCTCACGAAACGTGTCGAGATTATTTATGATGCATCTAACATTACTTCAATTCAATGGTTTTTACCATGTTGTTTTATTCCAGACTGACTTCTTTATCCATTATGGGGAACTATATATGCAAAATCTTTTGTACCATGCAATGTACTGCTATACAATGTTATTAGTATAATGAACTTTTTAATTACATTGTGTTATGAAATGTCAACTATTGATGTATCAATAAAGGTTATTTATACCCCTATCATCATGTTTTGGTTCCACCACATACACCTCATACAAAGTCCCAAACCTTTTTCCCCCCTTATGTCTACAGACAGGGATGGGGGCGTGAACCTTCCCTCACGTCCCATTTAAAGTCCCACCATTTTGTGTTAGAACAAGTGTATAAAACATCAAAACGATTGTGGACACTAGGAAGTGGTCTTCCTTACGATCAACCATTGGATCATAGTGTGGGACAGCAAAACCCAAGATATCAAGGTCAATAACATCTTAAATCATAATCCCTGGAAGTAGGCCCAACACAAAGTAAAGCCCACGTCCAGCGACCCTGGTTTGCAAAGTATTTCCCGTTGCCAAGCACAAAGGGAATCCCGACCCCAAATATGAACATCAAGAACTTGAATAGAAAAGAAAAAGCTAAGAGGACATGATGCAAAGGCTGGCCAAAGTTAAGGGAACAAAAAAAAAAAAAAGAAGAAGGGAGGAGAAGAAGAAGAAGAAGTGAAGAAGAAAATAAATGGATCCTGCATCAACTCATTCATACTGTAATGCCTTGTACATACGACCGCGATTTCCGACAAGAAAACCACTTTTTTTTTTTCCCAGCAGGAAAACGGCTGAAATTTGTCTTGCATACACACGGTCACACTAATCTTGGACGAAATTCCGACCGGCAAGAACGTGGTGACGTACGACGGCACTAGAAAAGGGAAGTTCCAAACGAAGCGCGCCACCCTTTGGGCTCCTTCTGCTAGTCACGTGTTAGTAGATGTTTGGTGAGAGACGATTCGCGGTTTTCAGCCTTCGTGCTATTCAGTCCGTTACAGCGCGACGAATGTGCCATCTCTATTACGAACGCTAGTTTTACCAGACAGAGCGCTTCCGTCTCGTACTTGATTCTGAGCATGCACGTTTTTTTTCGCGTTGTAATTGCATACAGATGATCGTGATTCCCGATAGGAATTTTTCCCGTCACGAAAATTGAGATCCTGCTCCCAATCTTTTCTTGGCCGGAATGCTCACAGAAAAAGTGCGATGGAGCATACACACGGTCAGAATTTGCGACAAAAAGCTCACATCGCACTTTTCTCTTCGGGAATCGTGATCGTGTGTACGAGGCATAAGATTCACTCATTTGAAGCCTGTAAGTAAGTGAGCCAAGGGGACCATATTTTGTCAAAAAAATTTTTTTTTTATCTCGTAAGACACTCACTATTTTTTCATTCAACATGATCTATATGAGTTTTTGTTTTACTATCGCAATGTTTATTATGGGGCTTTTCCACGCTTTCGCAATCGTGATTTTGGCTGATTAGAAATATAAAGTAGATCAAGCTCTGAGTATGTCGTAGAGCATTTTCAACAGGCTTATTTAGTAGGGCAATACATGCATCTTTAGTGATGTTGACCATTGTGACTGAAAATAAATAAATTAACCCTCATCCAAAAACGACAGACCTTGAGACATGACCACCACACACGCAATGGCCACAGCCCCTGAAACAGGTAGCCAAGGTGCCTGGGTACATTTTTGACAGGTGTTCCGGCACTAAATACCATCTGGCGTAGACTTTGTAACTTGCCTCAATCAAGGCAACATTAAGGGTCCCTTTATGGATTATCGTACTCCATTTGCGGCAGTCCTCCACTTCAGGGTGGGTTTAATTTTTTATGTCCACAGCCCTGTGCAGTTGCATGTCATTGTTCAGGTAGGTGGTCAGGGGTAGTAAAACTGTGGCTCAACTGCCTGCTTTTACCGCCCCTCAGCTACACATCTGAACGAGCCCTAAGTAACAATACACTAACTTTCACATAAGTGCATAGATTAGTAAGTAGATCTGAAAACTCCTAAGTATGTGTAATCAACAGTTTCTGCTCATCACCGAAACAGAACATATTTGTTTAGTTTTTAAATAAAAGCATCGGAGATAGACAGTTCTCTTTGTTCATAGCAACTCATATTGACTTTTTATGCATTTTGCGCATTGAACGATGATATCGGACATTTTGACGTATGCAAGAACACTTATTCTCTGAGGCACTTATAGGTATAAAAGGGAACAGCTATTGTAAGGTCTCACCTGGAATGTGTCCACCACTCGGTGAAGAAACTCAATAGCAAACAACGGAGGTACCTCAGTCTGTATTACAGCCACAAAAAATATGGTATGCCTGTAAACACTGAGCAGGTAATGATGGGGGGTCTGGATGATGGGTGGCACATTCTCTGGATCGGATGCCCTTTCTTGTGCCTCAAAAAAGTAGTCACAAACCGATCGTGACACCACACTTTTCCAGTGTTTCTCCAGGAAGATATCCCCGGAAGGGTTGATGAGGAACAGGCTGTGGATCATGGCTGGTGGTGGGGAGAAAGTAATGGATCTTCTTGGTGCTGGCCCTAGAAGAAAAAAAAACATAACCTTTAAAACATTGTCATATACAAACCAAGCCCTCTCTGTTATGGGCTCAGGTGGGAAATCATTATTGGTGGGGCATGGTGATATGACTGATGGCACATGGCTGCACTGGGAGCCCATGTAGTTCTTAATCTTTGGAAGGCTACAAACTATCCCACTCTTATGCCGCGTACACGCGATCATTTTTCCCGTCGGGAAAAATTACATTTCTTGTTCATACATCATGGGACACAGAGCAGCATAGTCATTACTATGTGGGTTATATAGAATTACCTTCAGGTGCTGGCACTGGCAACTTCCAAAACAGGAAGTACCCTCCCCTATATAAGCCCCTCCCATCCGGGAGTACCTCAGTTTTTTGCCAGTGTCTAAGGTGTTGGCCAAGGTTAACATGTATTCATCTGGGCTTGTGTACAGGTTCTCTGGGCCTTAGCAAGCTATTCCGGATCCGACCAAAAAAGCTTCATAGCTAAACGGTCGGTACCCGGGCCTTGCAGAGAAGAGCAGGGTTTTGCCTGTAATGCCTCTCTTAGGAGGGCTGGACCCTGGGATCCAGAGCTCTGGTCATACCCAAAACCAAGAGGCTATCTGTGCAGGGTGCTATACAGGTCCAGGGGAGTGGAATCCTTGGGAACCCGGTCCCTGAAGGTCTAGTACAATGCCTGCCGTGAGAGGTGAAGTTTGGGCTTCTGTGGACCAAACAAAGTCCTGCGGCGGGGAAAAGGTAAGTGGGGGCCCCTAAGGAACTTGGTTCTATTGAGGGGACCCCCAAGCCTAATATGTCTTTCTGCCTGTTACCTAAAGGTATTCCCGCTAATAGCTGTATATGCCTAAGAAATCCTAGAAATGTCTTTTCATAAAGGAAGTTTTAAAAACTGTAAACCTGGAAATGTTTTTCATAAAAAAAAGACAAAAGTGCGGTACCTGTGTTTGTCCACTAGAGGCCGCTGTGGAACGTCTTTTTTTCTTGGGACTATTCCTTCCATGGTGAAAGTCCAGGCAGATGAGTGAGCTCTCTATCAGGGAAGCTGCATTCCTCTGTCATGCTGCCAAGTAGTTTCCTTCCATCCCCGAGTCCTGGTGAAACAGGGACCCTGGCTCCTCTCCCTACAGGGCGCCAAGAGCGCACACGTGCACGCGCTTTCTTTTTATAGATTTAGCTTCAAAAAGGTGGGCGGAGCCTGGCGGATGACGCGCTCTGTGCGCCCAGCGCTTCTGCGCATGTGCGGGCGTCCCAGCAAGATAAAAGGACTCAGTCCACGCTGCTTGCTATGGACACAGAGCATGAAAAGGAGCTGGTAGCATGGTATAGGGGCTTACAGCGGGCGGTTGATACAGGCATCCCCAGAAAGACGCATTAGTAGACACCCACTGATGTACATAGCAGCAAATTGCATTAGACTATTTCAGTAAAGGGGTGTATTGCGGCTGGAATACCTCAGCTTTGAACTAAGGAATATGCCGCCTAAAAAACTCCGAGATATACCTCTCAGGAAGTGTAGGGGGTCTCCATCGGGCTCTGAGGATCTGGAGCAGTCATCTGCACCCTCCTCCCCTGAGAAATCAGAGGTTAATACCCATAAGGAACCCCCGGGAGTGCCAGGTACTGCGGCTGTCCTCAGTCCACCTGCTCCTGCATATATAACAGAGGAGGTTTTTGCCTCAACTCTGGAGGGATTGGAGCAGAGATTGGCAGCATTGATCGCTTTTTCTCTGCAGGAAAGAAAGCGCGCCAGATCTCCATCACCTCCATTAGAGTGCCTGTTGGCAGAGCAACAGTCCCAGGAAGGGACCGACCTACCTGAAGGGGATCAGGAGGAGGTTAACTCTGTTTTTGAGGAATCGACAGTAGATGAACCATTTTCAGCATCACAGACTGAAAGATTGTGGGTCCAGACCCTAACTGACATGGTTCGATCTGCATTTAAAATGCCTCTTGTTGAACCATCAACTACTGCTGTCTCCTCATTGGGGTCGCTAAAAGCTCCCCAGGTTAATTGCTCCTTTCCAATACATCCATTATTGGAAGGACTTATATACCAGGACTGGGAACATCCTGATAAACTATTTGTTCCGCCTAAGAAATTTCCGGTGATCTATCCCATGGAGGAAAAGTTCACCCAGAGATGGAATGTTCCTACGGTGGATGCAGCCATCTCTTCTGTGAACAAATCACTGACATGTCCAGTAGATAATGTTCAAATGTTCAAAGATCCAGTAGATAAAAAATTGGAATCTTTATTAAAATCTGCTTTTTCCACAGCAGGGGCTGTTACACAGCCAGCAGTGGCAGCTATTGGGGTCTGCCAAGCTTTAAAGGATCAGATGAAAATGGTCCTGAGGGATTTGCCAGACCAGCAGGCCCAGGCTCTGGCTGATCTGCCTAGAGCATTATGCTTTGCGGTTGACGCCATCAAGGATTCTATCCATCAGGCCTCCCGCCTCACGCTGTCTTTGGTACATATGCGTAGGCTTCTGTGGCTCAAAAACTGGTCTGCTGAAGCTCCCTGTAAGAAGCTCTTAGTTAGCTTCCCATTTCATGGGGAACGCCTTTTTGGCGAGGACCTGGATAAGTATATCCAGAAGATTTCCAGTGGTAAAAGTACTCTCTTACCGAGTAAGAAGAGGTCTAGGGGTCCATCTTTTAAGAGGACTACCTCTCCTATCCCTGCGACGTCTGCTACTAAGCAGTTCCGACGGCCTCCTCGGTCAAACTCAGGGGGTAAAAATCAGGGACAGTCACAGGGTAATAAGAAACCCTGGATCCGAAGGGGTACTAAACCAGCCTCCAAGTCAAGCCTATGAAGGGCTGCCCCCACTCAAATGGGTGGGGGGAAGACTTCAGTTGTTCGCAGAGACCTGGCGGGAGACGATCAAAGACAGATGGGTGCTCTCCGCAGTAACTCTGGGATACAAGTTGGAGTTAAAAGAGTCTCCTCCTTCCCATTTTATGTGGTCAGGCATGCCAAGAGACCCTCTGAAAAGAGGGTCTCTCCTATTGGCGTTAGAACAACTATTGCTCCAAGGAGTAATTATGGAGGTTCCTATGGAAGAGTGGGGGTTGGGTTTCTACTCAAACCTTTTCACAGTCCCGAAGCCAAACGGGGACATAAGACCCATATTGGACCTAAAGAGTCTAAACAAATTTCTAAACGTCCGGTCTTTCCGGATGGAGTCGATCCGATCGGTCACCGCTGCCCTACAGGGGGAGGAATGGTTAGCCTCGATCGACATCAAAGATGCTTACTTGCATGTTCCCATCTTTCCAGGTCATCAAAAATTTCTACGCTTTGCAGTAGAAGGGTGCCATTTTCAGTTCAGAGCCTTACCATTCGGTCTGGCCACAGCACCACGAGTGTTCACAAAAATTCTGGCCCCACTGTTGGCCGATCTAAGAACACGAGGTGTAACGATAATGGCATACCTAGACGACCTGTTGTTGATGGACCACTCAGTTGCCAAGCTAGAAGTGGTAATTGTCGATACAATCAAGTATCTAGAATCTCACGGTTGGGTCATCAACCTGGACAAGTCAGCCCTACAGCCAGTGAAAAACCTGGTATATCTAGGGCTACGGCTGGATTCAGACCAGAGGAAGATTTTCTTACCTCTAGACAAGGTATCCTCTTTGAGGGGCTTGGTCCGTCTGCTTTGTGCAAAAAGACAGCCGTCCATACGCCTGTGCATGAGGCTGCTAGGAAAGATGGTAGCATCATTCGAAGCTGTGCCATACGCCCAATTCCACTCAAGGAATTTACAGAGGGCCATATTGTCAGCCTGGAACGGAAAAATTCAGGCTTTAGACTTCCCGATGGCTTTGTCCCCTTCCGTTCGGAAGAGTCTCTGCTGGTGGTTGATCCCCCAGAATCTCCAGAAGGGAAAACCCTTCAGTCCGATATCGTGGAAGGTGGTCACTACAGATGCCAGCCTTATAGGCTGGGGGGCAGTACTGGAGCAATGGTCTCTCCAGGGCAGATGGTCAAATGTAGTAAAAACCCTGCCCATCAATCTCTTAGAGATACGAGCAGCCCGGTATGCCCTAGTAGCCTGGACATCCAGACTCCAAGGGTCCCCTGTCAGAATTCAATCAGACAATGCCACAGCAGTGGCATATATCAATCATCAGGGAGGCACCAGGAGTCGTGCAGCCCAGAGGGAAGTAAGTCACATCCTGGAATGGGCAGAAAAGCATGTCCCATGTATATCAGCTGTCTTCATTCCAGGGGTGGAGAATTGGAAGGCGGACTTTCTGAGTCGCCAACAGTTATGCCCAGGGGAATGGTCCCTTCATCCCGAGGTCTTCCGAGCAATATGTCAGCGGTGGGGAACACCGGATGTAGATCTGCTAGCATCCAGATTCAACGCAAAGGTGGACAGATTTGTCTCCCGGACAAGGGATCCCCTCGCTTGCGGCTCGGATGCTCTGGTGTTCCCTTGGGATCAGTTCAGACTGATATATGCATTCCCTCCGCTACAATTGTTGCCTCGACTCCTTCGCAGAGTCAGGTTGGAAAAGAAGCCGGTGATCCTGGTGGCTCCAGCGTGGCCCCGAAGGGCCTGGTACGCGGAGATCATCAAAATGTCTGTGGGGAGTCCTTGGACCCTTCCACGTCGTCCGGACCTGCTTTCGCAAGGACCGATATACCACCCTTCCTTACTAACTCTAAGTTTAACGGCCTGGCTATTGAATCCCACATCCTAAAGAAGAGAGGTCTCTCTAACTCTGTGGTATCAACTATAATCAATGCCAGGAAGCCTGTATCCAGGCAGATCTACTATAGAGTTTGGAAGGCGTACATCACTTGGTGCGAGGCCAGAAAATGGCATCCACGTAAGTACGTTATAGGCAGAATTCTGGACTTCCTGCAGTGGGCTGTAGACAGGAAGTTTGCCTTAAGTACTATCAAGGGCCAGGTTTCGGCCTTATCAATACTATTTCAAAGGCCCCTGGCTATGCATTCACTTGTCAAATCCTTTATGCAAGGGATGACTCGTATTATTCCTCCGATTAAAGCTCCCATATGCCCATGGGATCTAAATTTGGTTCTGTCGGTTCTGCAGAAGCAGCCGTTTGAACCTTTGCGGCACATTTCCTTGGTTCTACTCACCAGAAAATTGATATTTTTAGTAGCCATATGCTCGGCTAGAAGAGTGTCGGAATTAGCCGCCATGTCCTGTAAGGAGCCATATCTGGTTATTCATAAGGACAGAGTAGTATTACGCCCTCACCCAGCCTTTCTTCCTAAGGTGGTATCGAGGTTTCACTTGAACCAGGATGTGGTTCTTCCTTCCTTTTTCCCCAAACCAAGCTCGGTAGAGGAAAAGTTATTGCATTCTTTGGATGTAGTAAGAGCAGTTAAAGCTTATCTAAAAGCCACTGCTCAGATTCGTAGAACGGATTCTTTGTTTGTTCTGCCGGAAGGCCCCAGAAAGGGTCAGGCAGCATCAAAATCTACTTTAGCCAAGTGGATTCGACAGGTCATAATACAAGCCTATGGCTTGAGAAGTAGACCGCCTCCGTTCAAAGTTAGGGCGCACTCCACGAGAGCAGTTGGAACTTCATGGGCAGTGCATCACCAGGCCTCCCTGGCTCAAATTTGTAAGGCCGCAACATGGTCTTCAGTACACACGTTTACTAGGTTCTACCAGGTGGACATTAGAAGTCAGGAGGATATCGCCTTTGGGCGCAGTGTGTTGCAGGCCGCAAAAGATCCTCATGCCTGATGGCGCCCAGCTTATGTATGGTGTATCCCCCCCCTCATTTGGCATTGCTTTGGGACGTCCCACATAGTAATGACTATGCTGCTCTGTGTCCCGTGATGTATGAACAAGAAAGTAGGATTTTTAAAACAGCTTACCTGTAAAATCCTTTTCTTGGAGTACATCACGGGACACAGAGCTCCCACCCCTCTTTTGGGGACACGTATTGCTTTGCTACAAAACTGAGGTACTCCCGGATGGGAGGGGCTTATATAGGGGAGGGTACTTCCTGTTTTGGAAGTTGCCAGTGCCAGCACCTGAAGGTAATTCTATATAACCCACATAGTAATGACTATGCTGCTCTGTGTCCCGTGATGTACTCCAAGAAAAGGATTTTACAGGTAAGCTGTTTTAAAAATCCTACTTTTTTTTTTTTTAACAAGAAAAAAACGACCGTGTGTGGGCTTTTTGTCATTTTTCCCGACAGGAAAAACGGCATTAATCACGACGAGAAAAATTAGAACATGCTCTAATTTTTCTCGTCGTGATTCCCGTCATTTTTTTTCCGCAGCAGTTTTCCCATAGGGAAACACTGCCACGGAGCCCACACACGGTCGTTTTTCTCGACCAAGAAAAAGAATGTCGGGAAAAACGGCCGTGTGTAGGGAACCAAGCCGTTCCCTCGTTTTTCCCGTCGATTTTCTCGACGGTGTTTTCACCGTCAAGAAAATCGATCGTGTGTATGCGGCAATAGGGAACGATGTACAGCAGTAATGTGCCGAGACCTATAGATCTCCCTGCGTGCAGGGCAATGGCCCCTATACCCCAAGCCTGGGTACACCTCTAGAGCCCATTGCTGGTCCTCCTTTGGTCATATGATTACTGTGCTCTCTTGTGCCTAGTTTATTGGTATTATAAAAGATTTTATACTATTTACACGTTCACTTTAATTAAGCAAAACAGAATAAAATGTAAACAGAATTTGCTTCCAAAGCTTTCTACAATAATTCTTATATAAACATCCTGGAGAGGTTTCCGCGTACACATTCCTAAAAGTTCACCCACGGAAGAACTTTCCAAATGTTCCTACTATCCAGGGGAACTTAACATAACCATTTTGGCAACTGAGTGACAACAGTGTATGGAAGTTTGTTTATCACTGACGAAGGCAGAGTGTTTAGAGTTAAAGGAGTTACTGGCCAACTCAGAAGACGGAAAATGCAAAGTTTCAAAACACATTTGATTTCTTCATCAGGCGTGCCTGAGAAAACTTACATAACTTTTTGGTTTTCTGAGTCAGCCAATAAAAAGGTATCACTTGAACGCCAAACTTTCTAATTTAACTCAGCAAATCTTTGAAGCAAGATCATAAATGGGCAAGAAGATCCTCTTAACCACTTCGGTACCAGAGCATTTATTTCGTTATGGCGATGTCTCTATTCTGCACATTATATCATTTGAGGGTTTGTAGTCTATGGTATTATAAAAAAAAATTGTGACAGATAGGCCTTTATTTGGTAGAAAATTTGAATACTATTTTTGTTTCCTTGTTTTTTTGAGAATAAATCTTAAAAACAAAACAAAAAAATTCTGTAATTTTTACCAACGCAGCAATGGTGCACCCCATATATTTACATGAAAATATACTTAATCAATTCTGCTGAGTAAAATGATATCACATTAGCGTTATTTTTTTTTTTATACAACATAGCAGATTGGTAAAGCTCAAAATGAACATATGCACTTTACTTTAGAAGAGCTTTACTCCCCTTTCGACGCTATATAGAAAAACATGAAGGATGGAAAGACGGTTTGTGAAAATTGTTGGTGTACCATTAGGATAAGGTTAAGTTGTGTTGACGAGAGCACAAGATAGCATGACGGCAATTTTTTTTTCACAGGTTTGTGATTGCAAACATTTTTCTTAGATGAGTATTTGATGCTTGCACAGTGAACATAAGTGTCATCCAGATCATCTGACATCATTGCTGCAACCTGGTGATTAATCTAGGAAGGGAATATTTGTATTTTTAGGATCTGGATCTGATCAGTGGAGACCTAATCCACCCAAAGAAGCAAATCAATTCTAATACTTATCTAATGCTGGGTGCAATTAGCAAGCAACAAATCATTATAGCATTGCTCTATTGCCATATGGAGAGAAGGAACAGATCTCTGACAAGAGTGCTGTGACTTCCCTTCCAATGTAGTCACTACATGGATGCGTTTACTTTTCGCTTCTCCTTTTCGTATGGAGCTCTCTGTAGATTGGCAAAAAAAATGTGTAGGCTATACCTTGTAGGTATCGATATATGGCTTGTCTTGTGATGGCTGGCTGCATACAACCCAATTGTGTTCCCACAATTTGAATCAGATAATGAGTGTATGTTGTTGCACCTATTATCCTTTACTAGTGTCAATAAAAATTGATAAATTATGAAGTGCAAACAAAATCTGAAGCCTTAATAATATAAATGAATACACAAATATAAGTGAAAATGTGAAACAAAATGGTGTACTTTGAGGGCAAAAAAATAAATAAAATAAAAAAATAAAAATGCCCTTAAAAGTGCAACATGTGGATCCCGAGGGGGGGCGTGGCCACAGCATGAAGGAGTGAGGACGTGTGGCTGAGGAGCTCCGTCTGACCACCCGCATTACAGACACCCAGCAGCAGCTTTTCTAACGGGCATCTTCGGTTCTCGGCATGCCTCCAAAGTCACGGAAGACATCCCCGCAACCTCAGCGGGCATCTCGGCACCATCCTGGCGCATTAGACCTGTATTTCCTGGAGCGGGGCCGCGCCGCTCTAGAGACTCCCAAGATGGCGCCGGCGGCGGCGGGCAAGTATAAGGCCGCACATGCGGCCTCCATCATCCCCTCTCCGCACTTACTTTCTCCCTTGCATCCCTCCTCCACCTCCCCCGCTAGCTCTGGCAGCTCAGTGCCCCCTGTTACAATCATGGGCGAAGTGATGGGTGATGCGGATCTCAGAGCTCACTTTCTTGCCCTCCCCACTAAGGCAGACTTAGTACTGTTTGCTGACAGGGTTGAGAAGGCCCTGCGGCAGGACATTGAAGCGCTGCAGGTAGATACAGCACATATTGGGGGTAGAGTGGAAGAGTTGGAGGCACAATGGGACGCTGTTTCACCAGCCCTGCAAGCTCTCCATGATCGTAGTAAACATCAAGCTCGCAGGATTGACTCTTTAATAGATCAAATGGATGAAGTTGAGAATAGGAGTCGCAGGGTCAATATACGCATTAGGGGAATGCCTGAAGCCACCGGCCCCAGAGACATAGTACCCTCTTTGCAGGGTCTCTTTAACCACATCAATACTGGGCACTTAAACCCCCTTCCTTCCCAGACCAATTTTCAGCTTTCAGTGCTCTCGCACTTTGAATGACAATTATTCAGTCATGCTACACTGTACCCAAATGAAATTTTTATCATTTTGTTCACACAAATAGAGCTTTCTTTTGGTGGTATTTGTTCACAAATTTCATTTTCAATTTTTTGCGATAAAAGCGAAAAAAGAGCGAATATTTTGAAAAAAAACAACATTTTCTACATTCTGTTTTAAAAGAAATCCAAACAAATTTCGGCAAAAATTTAGGCCAAAATGTATTCTGCTACATGTCTTTGGTAAAAAAAATTCTGATAAGTGTATGATAATTGGTTTGTGTGAAAGTTACAGAGTCTACAAACTAAGCTACGCATTATTGCAAATTGATCAATCCTAATGCACTGATGGCCTATCTCATTTCTTGAGGCCCTAAAATGTCAGGACAGTACAAATACCCCCCAAATGACCACTTTTTGGAAAGAAGACAGTCGGAGGTATTTAGTAAGAGGCATCGTGAATTTTTTGAAGTTGCAATTTTTTTCCCACAATGCCTTGGAAAATTAAGATATATATATATATTTTTTTTTTTTCTTCACAAAGTTGTCAATTTAGAAGATCTTTCTAACACATAGTATGTACATAGCAAAAATAACACCCCAAAATACATTCTGCTACTCATCCTGAGTATGGCGATACCCAGTGTGTGAGACTTTTCCACATCCTGGCCACATACGGAGGCCAAACATCCAAGTAGCACCATCAGGCGCTCTAAAGGCATAAATTACACATTTCATTTCCTGAGTACCTATCACATTTTTGAAGGCCCTGGAGAACAAGGACAATGGAATTACCCACAAAATGACCCCATTTTGGAAAGAAAACAACCCAATGTATCTTCTATGAGGCATAATAAGTCTTTTGAACATGTCATTTCTTTCCAAAAGTTTTGGGAAAATGTGGGAAAAAAATTAAAACATATTTTTTTTCACAAAGTTGTCAATTTAGAAGATCTTTCTAACACATAGTATGTACATAGCAAAAATAACACCCCAAAATACATTCTGCTACTCGTCCTGAGTATGGCGATACCACATGTGTGAGACTTTTCCACATCCTGGCCACATACGGAGGCCAAACATCCAAGTAGCACCATCAGGCTTCTAACACATAGCATGTACACACCAAGAATTACACCCCAAAATACATTCTGCTGAGCAAAAGGTAATAAAAAAAAGGCTCACCTATGGTTTTAGCAGGCAGGAATACCGTTCCAGAGCAGTCAAAGCATTGGTCCAGACAGCCATAGGAAATGTCCAGGAATTGTCCAGCAGGGAAACAGAGATATGGAAACCTATGAACATGGTCCATGGTTTAGCAGGCAGTTCAGGTGGCAGGCAGAGGCATGGCCAGTTCAGGTGGCAGGCAGAGGCATGGCCAGTTCAGGTGGCAGGCAGAGGCATGGCCAGTTCAGGTGGCAGGCAGAGGCATGGCCAGTTCAGGTGGCAGGCAGAGGCATGGCCAGTTCAGGTGGCAGGCAGAGGAATGGCCAGTTCAGGTGGCAGGCAGAGGCACGGCCAGTTCAGGTGGCAGGCAGAGGCACGGCCAGTTCAGGTGGCAGCCAGAGGCACGGCCAGTTCAGGTGGCAGCACTATAACATTTAGGCCTTGGTCAGGAAAGACCTAAGAACAGGGGTAGAGGCTTCTTCCCACCCAAATCTCTACGAAGCCTCCGAGTCTCCAGACCCTAATCCGAGAAAAACAAAACCTGGAGAAAAACATTTTCTCCACTCGGAAACTCTTTTCTGGAGCCCCTCAAATATGTGAGACCCCTGTGCTGTACTCAAATGATCAGTTTAGGAGGCAGGCAAAAAGCATGGTCATTTAACAGGCCGAGGTCAATTCACGTTGAAGGCAGAAACATGGTTGGCAGAGGCATAGTCGAAAACAGTCCGGGTCATTCACAGAAATGGCAGATGGTGGAAACTGGAAAAAAAATCATCTTCACTTTACTAATAGTTTAGTAAAGTATGATAGCTCTGAAAGCACTTTCCAATACAAAGGCCTGGCTGGGAGGGACATTGGGGACAGTAGTATCGGGTGTCACGACGAATTCCTCTACTTGAACACACACGACATTTTTTTGGGGGTTTGCGACCTGTTTCGGTAAGAGGGAGGATTTCGGAGAAGTGCCTTTCGTGGAGTCTGGCTACTGCATCGGAGCGAATTAGTTGAGGGGCTTGGCCATGGGGATAGAGAAGGGCTTCGATCAAGTCTTCTTGGAATTTTAGATAGGTTAGGGAACTTTGGGTGCACTTAGAAAAAATGATATAAGAATTGAAAAGGGCTAGTTGCATCAAATAAATGGCAACTTTTTTGTACCAAAACAGTGATTTCCTGGTGGCCAAGTAGGGCTGCATCATCTGGTCATTCATATCCACCCCCCCCCCCCCATGTAAAGATTATAGTCATGCACACATTTTGGCTTCTGGACGGGGCCTCTTCTTCTCTGCAGTTCCACCAAGGTGTCATCATGCATTGTGGAAAGGATGTAGACATCTCTTTTTTTATGTCTCCACTTCAATGCTAGGACCTCTTCAGTCCGCATACTGGCCATTTCCCCCTGTTTCAGTTTCTTGGCAACCAATCTCTGTGGGAAGCCTTTACGGTTGGTCTGTGCTGTCCCACAGGCCACAGTTTTCTTTTGGTACAGATGGCGAAAAAGTGGGAGACTTGTATAGAAATTGTCTACGTATAGGTGGTAACCTTTCTCAAGCAATGGTTCAATCAGCTGCCAGACAATTTTGCCACTTGTTCCCATGTAGGTAGGGCATCCAGGGGGGTTTAGCTGTCTGTCTTTTCCCTCATAAATTATAAAATCATATGTGTAACCCGTGGCCCTGTCACATGCCTTATAAAATTTTACCCCACGTCTGGCTCTTTTACTGGGGAGGTATTGCTTTATTCCAAGTCTTCCTGTGAAGTGTACTAATGATTCATCTACACATATATTTACATCAGGGGTAAACATCTGCTTGAAGCTGGCGCAAAAAAAATTGATTAGGGGCCGAATTTTAAATAATTTATCATAATTGGGATGATTTCGAGGGAGGCATTGGGCATTGTCGTTGAAGTGTAGAAACCTCATTATCATCTCGTAACGGGTTCTTTTCATAAAAGATGAATAGATTGGCATGTGGTAGATAGGTCGGGTAGACCAGTAGGAATGGAGTTCATTTTTTTTTGTCAGCCCCATGTTGAGGGTTAGGCCAAGGAAAATTTTAAATTCTTCCACGGTGAGGGGTTTCCAAACAAAAGGACGGGCAAAGGAAGAATTTGGATTGTTGGCTCTATATTGACTGGCGTATAGATTACACTGCTCCACAATGTAGGTTAGGATATCATCAGTAAAAAATAATTCAAAATAATAAATCGGGGTAGCATTTTCCGACTGTATCTGAGGGCCTGGCTGGGCTGTAAAAGGGGGAATGATAGGTTCTACTGACGTATCGGGCAGCCATGTTGGATACAGTAGAAGATCGGGGAGGCTAGTATGGGCCCTGCCTCGTTGTTGATGGGACGCCCCATTGCTAGCATTTGGCCTATCCTCTAGAAAAGTTGCAGAACTGCTGGCGGATGCCTGCCTATCCTGGCATGATGCGCTGCTGGCGGATGCCTGCCTATCCTGGCGTGATGCGCTGCTGGCGGATGCCTGCCTATCCTGGCGTGATGCGCTGCTGGCGGATGCCTGCCTATCCTGGCGTGATGCGCTGCTGGCGGATGCCTGCCTATCCTGGCGTGATGCGCTGCTGGCGGATGCCTGCCTATCCTGGCGTGATGCGCTGCTGGCGGATGCCTGCATATCATCATGGAGTCCTGCGCTGCTGGTGGATGCCTGCTGGTGGATGTCCTGGAGTGCTGCGCTGCTGGTGGATGTCTGCGGCGCCTGCTCATAACTCCTGATCTCACTTGTTACGATTCTATCCTCAGTTTCTATTTCAGAGCCACTACTTTCCTCTGGATAATATTCACTATCCGATTCTGACAGAGAGTTCCTCGCTACTCTCGTTTGACATACCCTGGAGTATCTGGAGAGCCTCCTCGCTGCTGTAGAATCGTTTAGCCATGTGGGCAGATGTGCCAGATGTTGGCGGTCAGATGTGCCAGATGTTGGCGGTCAGATGTGCCAGATGTTGGCAGGGCAGATGTTGGCGGTCAGATGTTGGCGGCCAGATGTGTCAGATGTTGGCGGGCAGATGTGCCAGATGTTGGCAGGGCAGCTGTTGGCGGTCAGATGTTGGCGGGCAGATGTCAGATGTTGGCGGGCAGATGTTTACTGCCAGATGTTGGGAGTCAGATGTGCCAGATGTTGGCAGGGTAGATGTTGGCGGGCAGATGTGCCAGCTGTTGGCGGGCAGCTGTTGGTGGTCAGATGCTGGCGATCAGATGTTGGCGGGCAGCTGTGCCAGATGTTGGCGGGCAGCTGTTGGCGGGCAGATGGCGGGCAGATGTGGCAGCTGTTGGCGGGCAGATGTGGCAGCTGTTGGCGGGCAGATGTGGCAGCTGTTGGCGGGCAGATGTGGCAGCTGTTGGCGGGCAGATGTTTACTGCCAGATGTTGGGAGTCAGATGTGCCAGATGTTGGCAGGGCAGATGTTGGCGGGCAGATGTGCCAGCTGTTGGCGGGCAGCTGTTGGCGGTCAGATGCTGGCGATCAGATGTTGGCGGGCAGATGTGCCAGATGTTGGTGGGCAGCTGTTGGCGGCCAGATGTTGGCGGGCAGCTGTGCCAGATGTTGGCGGGCAGCTGTGCCAGATGTTGGCGGGCAGCTGCGCCAGATGTTGGCGGGCAGCTGCGCCAGATGTTGGCGGGCAGATGTTGGTGGGCAGCTGTTGGCGGGCAGCTGTGCCAAATGTTGGCGGGCAGCTGTGCCAGATGTTGGCGGGCAGATGCACAAGATGTTGGCGGGCAGATGCGCAAGATGTTGACGGGCAGATGTTTTCACTGTTTTATGGACACTGTGTTTTGGGGACACTGTGTTTTGGGGACACTAGCTGGGTGATCAGTGGGTAAACAGCAGACAAACAGCTAAAAACTCACTGATCTCCCGGCTGCAGCACAGATTGTCTCTTCCTCTCCTCACTGACAGGCTCTGTGTGAGGAGAGGAAGAGATCAGAGCAGTTACAACTGCTCTGTGTTTACATTACATGACGGCTGTCATTGGACAGCCGTCATGTCATCAGGAGGGCCAATCACATGGCCCTCCTGTTTGCACACACCTATCTCTGGGGGGTACAGGCAGATCGGGATCGCGCCGCTGCGCGTGCACGTGGCGGCGCGATCCCCTCACAAGTGCCAGCCCCCCCTCTCTGTGTTTACATCACGATGGCTGTGATTACACACAGCCATCGTGCCGATCAGGAGGGCGAATCACAGTGCCCTCCTGCTGTTCCGAGATGCGGCGTGTCCGCGGGACACGCGCGCATCGGGATCGCGCGGGTGCGCGCGCGATCACGCTCCTTCTGAAGGACGTTCAGGAACGTCCACTCAGAAGGAGAGAGCACCCACCCGGCCGTATATATACAGTGGCCGGGTGGGAAGTGGTTAAACAGGTTCTCGGCCAAGATGCACCTGATCATATTGAGCTAGACCGGGCTCATAGGGCCCTTCGGCCACCTTCGGATGACCCAAATAAACCACGGGACATTATTTGCAAGTTGCATAAATATTCCCTAAAGGAAAGTATAATGGCTCATGTAAGGGGGGTCCGCCAGGTGGACTTTGATGGTGCACAGCTGTCCTTTTTTCTGGATCTCTCCAGACGCACCCTGGTGCAACGCTGAGCCCTTAAACCACTACTTGAGGCCCTACAAGATGAACTGGTTCTACTTGTAGGACCTAGTATGCCCCCCTTCAGGGTGCCGAGTTGAATTGTATTGTTCCGAATATGTTCTGAATATGTTTTTACACTGCTGCTGTGGTATATTTTTGTATTTAGGATGGCGCATCTTAGATGCTGCTATGCCTTTTTTTCTTTTCTTACAGGGTGGGTCACTTTCGTGGGCTCACACTTCGTGTTGTGCCGTTTCCCCCCCACATAGGTTAAACTCCTTGGAGTTTTTGTCCCGAGTTTGGGACTTCATGCTACTCGCTGACCTTCCCCCTTTTGGTGGCCCGAGGGCTGGGTGAAGGTCCCCGACTAGCTTAGTTTAGATGCCCTGGGAGACCCTTGAGGTATCTCCCTTTTTTGTTCTAGATGTATGTTTTGACGATTTTTTATTTTTTTTTCCTCAGTACTCAGCGACTCATGGATTGATCATCTGCAGGTCTCTTTTCCCTCCTGACTGGAGATTTCTCTGCGATAACTTTGCCTTATGGCCTCCCTGAAAGTGGTATCGTATAACGTCCGAGGGCTAGGATCGCCTAACAAACGCAGTAAGTTGTGGCTCGAAACCAAACGCCTGGGGGCACATGTTCTTTTCTTGCAGGAGACACATTTTCGCACTGACTCGGTCCCCCGCCTTCCCACACACTTATATTCTCAATGGTTTCTTAGCAACTCCCCTCGATCTAAGTCGAGCGGAGTGGCCATAGCTGTGCATAAACAATGCCCCTTTACCCTGACTGATCAGTTGATCGACTTGAATGGCAGGTACGTCTTTATTAAAGGGGAATATTCTGGGTCGTAAACTTACCTTTGCAACCGTGTACGCACCAAATACTGGTCAGCTTGCCTTTCTGGACTCCCTCCTGGACTCCCTCTCTCATTTTAAAGAGGGCCAGTTGCTTTTGGGAGGGGATTTTAATATTAGCCCGGACCCCAAGATGGATACATCTGCGGGGCGATCTACCCACTCTTTTGCTTTCATCAAACATTTCAGGAAAGCTTTGCAAGCTTACCATCTGGTTGACTGTTGGCCACTACTCCATCCTACAGATAAGGATTTTAGCTATTACTCGGCAACCCATGCAGTTTATACCCGTATAGATATGCTTTTGATGGACCAGTTCTCCCTGGAGACCTTATCCAGTGCGTCAATTGTTTCCATCACCATGTCGGATCATGCCTCAGTTTCTCTTTCTATCCATCAGCCCTCTTCCGATGCCCGGTCTTGGACCTGGCGCTTGAATGAGAATATTGTGGATGACGCTGTGGCAGCTAAATGCATCTCAGATACAACTGCCCTGTACTTTGCTGAAAATTCATCGACCGAGGTTGGGGCGGCGTCTATTTGGGAAGGCCATAAGGCAGTAATTAGAGGGGAGCTCATTTCTCAAGGGGCGCGGCTGAAAAAGGCACGGGAGGGGGATCTTCAATCCCTCTTACGAAAAATACAGTCGGCGGAACTTAAACATAAGCGTCGTCTGACTCCGGAGCTGGCGGCAGAGCTACAGGCCCTTCGCCAGGAACTTGCTACCCTGCTAGACGCCCGCATACGTGATCGCCTACGTTATATTTTACATAAATTTTATGAATACGGTAACAAGTGTGGGCGACTGCTTGCTAGGGCTCTAAAGAGACAACAAGCTTCGGGCCATGTGCATAAGCTTCAAGCTGGGACGAGTCCCCCTGTAATTATGCTCAATTGTATCATCTTCCTGCCACACTCCCTGGTTTGACAGTAAATCAGAAACAAGACTATATTTTAAATTACCTGACAGAGGCCCATGCTCCCCAACTTTCGGTTGAGACTAGTAAGTCTCTTGAAATCCGATTAGTATGGAGGAGCTGGACATTGTGGTAAAAGATCTCCCGAAGGGAAAAAGTCCAGGCCCGGATGGGTACACGAATGCCTACTACCGTGCTTTCCTCCCCCTGCTTTCTAGGCATATGTGCACTTACTTCAACGCCTTGGCGTCGGGCACAGCTGTGCCTAAGGAGGGACTGATGGCTCATATAACAGTGTTGCCTAAGGAGGGGAAGGATCATACGGTCCCTAGTAGTTATAGGCCGATTTCGCTTTTGAATACTGATATCAAGATCTTAGCAAAAATTTTAGCAAATCGCCTCCAACCCACTCTTCCTTCTCTCATACATCCAGACGAGACGGGTTTTATTATGGGGAGGGAGGCAAGGGACAATTCCAACAGGGCCATTCAGTTGATCCATTGGGTGCAGACTAGGGCGGACAAAACACCCTGTCTTCTCCTTTCCACCGACGCTGAGAAGGCGTTCGACAGGGTGGATTGGACGTACCTGCGTGCGGTGCTGTCTAGACTGGGGCTTGGCCCTAATATGTTATCCATCGGCACGAGTTAAGGTGAATGGGGTGCTTTCTGATACGTTCCCCATTGGGAATGGGACCAGACAGGGGTGCCCGCTGTCTCCTCTCATTTTTGCCCTCACCTTGGAACCCCTGCTCAATAGGATTCGTTCCAACCCCAACATTAAGGGTCTTGGTGTCGGATCACAAGAGCATAAACTCTCTGCATACGTGGACGATGTTTTATTCTATGTGTCGGATCCGTTAATTTCCCTTCCCAACATTATGTCCGAATTGCAGACTTTTAGTTCCATCTCTAACTTGAAAATTAATTTCACCAAAATCAGAAATTTTGTCCTTAAATATCCCCTATAGTTTACGTACACGGTTGCAAACTTCTTTCTCCTTTTCCTGGTGTGGCACTCACATGAAATATTTGGGAGTCTATCTTACCCCTTTTTATTCTCAACTATATAGCAGTAACTATGTTCAGCTACTTTCTACTATTAAATCAGACCTGCACCGATGGGAAAGAGAGGTCTTCTCATGGGTGGGCCGAGTCAGTGTGTTAACCACTTAACGACCGCCCACTGTAAATATACGTCAGCAGAATGGCACAGACAGGCAGAATCACGTATATGTACGTGATTGCCTTTGTATAGTTGGGGGGTCCGATCGGACCCCCCTTCTTTACAGTGGGTGGTTGTTTTACCTTCGGGAGCGATCCGGCATGAGGGGACGGCCGTTCGATTCCGGCCACCCCCTCTCGATCGCTCCCGGCGAATGAGAGAGCTTCCCCTGCCTGCCAGGAAGGAGGAAGTGATGTCATCTCTCCTGGGGCGCTCACATATACCGAGCGCCGTACAGGAGAAGATGCCAGGTTAGTACACACAACACTACACTGACACATAGGCACATAAATCGCCCCCCCAGGCCCCCCCAGACACCCCCAGATCACCCCCCAGCCCCCCCGCAGCCCCCAGTCACAGTGTCACTGATTGCAGTGACCATTTATTTAGTGATCACTGCAATCAGTGACATTTGTGACTGTAAAAGTGTCACTACATTTAGTTTTAGGCCCAGTGTAGCCCCCTAACCCCCCCTAATAAAGGTTTAACCCCCTGATCACCCCCCAGATAACCCTTTCACCCCCTAGCACCGCCGTCACTAAGCAATCATTTTTCTGATCGATGTCTTAGCGTCGGTGATGCTGATCGGTAGCCAGTAATTTTTTTTAGGTTCGCCGCAGGTTTTTATAGCGTCGGGTACCCCCATATATTACCTAATAAAGGTGTAACCCCCTTGATCACCCCCCAGGTAACCCTTTCACCCCCTAGCACCGCCGTCACTGTGCGATCATTTTTCTGATCGATGTCTTAGCGTCGGTGATGCTGATCGGTAGCCAGTAATTTTTTTTAGGTTCGCCGCAGGTTTTTATAGCGTCAGGTACCCCCATATATTATCTAATAAAGGTTTAACCCCCTGATCGCCCCCCAGGTAACCCTTTCACCCCCTATCACCACTGTCGCTAAGCAATCGTTTTTATGATCGTTGTCTTAGTGTCGGTGATGCCGATAGGTAGCCAGTAATTTTTTTTTAGGTTCGCCGTCAGGTTTTTATATAGCGTCAGGTACCCCCATATATTACCTAATAAAGGTTTTAACCCCCTAATTGCCCCTAGTTAACCCTTTCACCAGTGATCATCATATAAGTGTTACGGGTGACGCTGGTTAGTTAGTTTGCTTTTTATAGTGTCAGGGCACCCGCCGTATATAACCCAATAAAGGTTTAACCCCCTGATCGCCCGGCGGGTGATATCAGTTAGGTTTTAGCGTCAGAGAGGGTCTGCGTCACACCCCAGGCAGCGTCAGGTTAGTGCCAGTAGCGCTAACACCCACACGTGAAGCATACACCCCCCTTAGTGGTATAGTATCTGAACAGATCAATATCTGATCAGATCTATACTAGCATCCCCAGCAGTTTAGGGTTCCCAAAAACGCAGTGTTAGTGGGATCAGCCCAGATACCTGCTAGCACCTGCGTTTTGCCCCTCCGTCCAGCCCAGGCCACCGAAGTGCAGAATCGATCGATCACTGTCACTTGCAAAACACAACACACATAACTGCAGCGTTCGCAGAGACAGGCCTGATCCCTGCGACTCCAGTGCTGTAGGAGGTGATTTCACCACCACAGTTAAAAAAAAAAAAAGCATATATGCCGAAGCATTGGGGCAGCAGGAGCGGAGGAGCGATTTTGCTCCTAATGCCGCGTACATACGGTCGAAATTCCGACGGAGGCTTGCCCGTGGAAAAGTCTGACCATGTGTACGCGGCATAACTTTTGCGAGAAGATGCCCCCATGCTTCGGCATATATAAATGGTGCATGTATGCCCATCATTAGAAGTGGGTGGATGAAGGGCGGTATTCTAATGGTGGGCATACCCACCGATCAATCTTTTTTTTTCGTTCAGCCAACAGGCTGCATGAAAAAAAAGATTACAATACATGTCCAACATGGACCAGCAACGTACTGGTATGTTGCTGGACTTTGAATGTTTATACCAGAATGATGCCTGCGGGTTTAGGTATCATTCTTTTCAGCCAGCGGCCGGCTTTCATGTAAAAGCAATCCTAGTGGCTAATTAGCCTCTGGACTGCTTTTACAAGCAGTGGGAGGGAATGTCCCCCCCCCCGGATATAAAAAGCGCCATTGGGAAATTGGGAAAGCATTTTATCACACCGATCTTGGTGTGGTCAGATGCTTTGAGGGCAGAGGAAATATCTAGGGTCCAATAGACCCCAGTTTTTTCAAAAAAGAGTACCTGTCATTACCTATTGCTATCATAGGGAATGTAAATATCCCCTGAGATAACAATAAAAGTGATAAAAATACATAAATATGGAAGCAACAGTTTAAAAATAAAATAAAAAAGCAAAATTAATAATAAAAAATAAAAAAGCACCCCTGTCCTGCCCTGCTCTTGCCCAATGGCGAACGCAAGCGTCGGTCTGGCGTCATATGTAAACAGCAATTGCACCATGCATGTGAGGTATCACCGCGAAGGTCAGATCGAGGGCAGAAATTTTAGCAGTAGACCTCCTCTGTAAATCTAACGGGGTAACCTGTAAATGCTTTTAAAAATGTATGTAGTTTGTCGCCAATGCGCGTTTGTGCGAAATTTTAAAGCATGTCGTGTTTGGTATCTATGTACTCGGCCTAAGATCATCTTTTTTATTTCATCAAACATTTGGGCAATATAGTGTGTTTTAGTGCATTAAAATTAAAAAAAGTGTATTTTTTCCCAAAAAATGCGTTTGAAAAATCGCTGCGCAAATACTGTGTAGAAAAAAAAATGCAACACCCACCATTTTATTCTGTAGGGCCTTTGCTTTAAAAATATATATAATGTTTGGGGGTTCAACATAATTTTCTTGCAAAAAAAAAAATATGTTTTCATGTAAACAAAAAGTGTCAAAAAGGGCTTTGTCTTCAAGTGGTTAGAAGAGTGGATGTAAGCTTCCTAATGTTGTGTATAAAATGCCAGAACAGTTCAAAACCCCCCCAAATGACCCTATTTTGGAAAGTAGACACCCCAAGCTATATACTGAGAGGCATGTCGAGTCCATGGAATATTTTATATGTTGACACAAGTTGCGGAAAAAATACAATTTTTTTTTTTTTTTTTTGCACAAAGTTGTCACTAAATGATATATTGCTCAAACATGCCATGGGCATATGTGGAATTACACCCCAAAATACATTCTGTTGCTTCTTCTGAGTACGGGGATACCACATGTGTGAGACTTTTTGGGAGCCTAGCCGCGTACGGGACCCCACAAACCAAGCACCGCCTTCAGGCTTTCTAAGGGTGTCAATTTTTGATTTCACTTCTCACTGCCTATCACAGTTTCGGAGGCCATGGAATGCCCAGATGGCACAAAACCCCCCCAAATGACCCCATTTTGGAAAGTAGACACCCCAAGCTATTTGCTGAGAGGTATTGTGAGTATTTTGCAGATCTCGCTTTTTGTCACAAAGTTTTGAAAATTGAAAAAAAAAAGAAAAAAAAAAAAAATGTTCTTTCTTCATTTTCAAAAACAAATGAGAGCTGTAAAATACTCACCATGCCTCTCAGCAAACAGCTTGGGGTGTCTACTTTCCAAAATGGGGTCATTTGGGGGGGTTTTGTGCTATTTTGGCATTTTATGGCCTTCAAAACTGTGATAGGTAGTGAGGAGTGAAATCAAAAATTTGCGCCCTTAGAAATCCTGAAGCCGGTGCTTGGTTTCTGGGGTCCCGTACGTGGCTAGGCTCCTAAAAAGTCCCACACATGTGGTATCCCCGTACTCAGGAGAAGCAGCAGAATGCATTTTGGGGTGCAATTCCACATATAACCATGGCATGTGTGAGCAATATATCATTTAGTGACAACTTTTTGTATTTTTTTTTTTTTTTTTGTCATTATTCAATCACTTGGGACAAAAAAAAAAAATATTCAATGGGCTCAACATGCCTCTCAGCAATTTCCTTGGGGTGTCTACTTTCTAAAATGGGGTCATTTGGGGGGGGGTTTGTACTGCCCTGTCATTTTAGCACCTCAAGAAATGAGATAGGCAGTCATAAATTAAAAGCTGTGTAAATTCCAGAAAATGTACCCTAGTTTGTAAACGCTATAACTTTTGCGCAAACCGATAAATATACGCTTATTGACATTTTTTTTACTAAAGACATGTGGCTGAATACATTTTGGCCTAAATGTATGACTAAAATTGAGTTTATTCGATTTTTCTTATAACAAAAAGTAGAAAATATCATTTTTTTTCAAAATTTTCGGTCTTTTTCCGTTTATATCGCAAAAAATAAAAAAATCGCAGAGGCAATCAAATACCATTAAAAGAAAGCTCTATTTGTGGGAAGAAAAGGACACAAATTTCGTTTGGGTACAACATTGCATGTCCGCACAATTTACAGTTAAAGCAGCGCAGTGCAAAATTCTGAATTCACCTCTGGTCCTTTAGCTACCAAATGGTCCGGGGCTTAAGTGGTTAAAGATGAACGTGCTGCCTCGCATTTTGTTCTTCCTTCAAATGGTGCCGATTACATTACCCAGGTCTTTCTTTTTGAGCCTCAACAGTGCGTTTCTTAAATATATCTGGCAGGGGCGGAGCCCTCGTTTGGCTCTTCGTACCCTGCAGAGACCTAAGTGGCTGGGTGGCCTAGGCGTCCCAGATATACGTAAGTACTACGAGGCAATCGCCCTTCAACGGATTTTGAACTGGCACCATGGGGTATCCACTAAGGTTTGGGTACCGCTGGAGAAGTTTCTGGCGGGACGTAATTTAGCTCATGCTCCCTGGCTTTCCCAGGCCCATAGGAGTCTGTCACTATATGTCTCCCCAATGACTGTCCATGTGCTAAAGTTATGGGATTCCTTAAATAAAGCGGGACAGCTTGCCCCCCCTTTTTTCCCCGCTAGCACCCCTAGGAGGTTTCCCCTGGTTTACCCCGGGGGAACACCCATCTTTCTTTCGGACCTGGACGTCAGATGGGGAGTTGAGATGTGGCAGGTTCTTCCAAGATCAGGGACTTCTCCCGTTGGAGGAGCTTAGAGCCCAGTATGGCAGCTTTCCGATGGATGGCTGGAGACATGGACAGCTTCAACACTTTGCGCGTGGGTTGCAATACCCTATACGATCTCCTACGTCTGCCACCCCCTTTGAGAAGCTGTGTATGTCTCCCAGTCCAATCCCGCACTCTATATCTGTCCTCTATGAGCTATTACAGAAACAGGGACCCTCTGGGAAGCCCGCCTATATTCGGGAGTGGGAAAGTGACCTGCAGACCGAATTTACTGACCCCCAACTTGACCAATTATACCGCCTCACTCATTCTAGCTCTGTTGATACGAAAATGCAGGAAAATGGTTTTAAGGTTCTGACTAGGTGGTACAGGGTCCCTACCAGACTTAAACAAATTTATTCGATGTCCTCAGATGCCTGTTGGCGGGAATGTGGCCATAGAGGTTCCTTTTTACACATATGGTGGGATTGCCCTAAGCTACGCCCTTTCTGGCAAGATATTAGAATTCAAATTAACAGTATTCTGGATATTGAACTCCCTGATTCTCCAATGGGTTTCCTTTTGCATGTCCCCGCCGTTCCTCTTAGCCTTTACCGAAAATCGGTGCTGCCTCATCTTTTGAATGCAGCTAGGAGATTGATTCCTATTTATTGGAAAAATAGCCAAATTCCAAGTCGCTTGGACTGGGTCCGGTTGGTAAATAATATTAAGGCTGCGGAGGAATGGATGGCAAAATGCAGGGATAAGTATGATAAATGGTATAGTATTTGGGCCACATGGATTTACTATGTAGAGGGAGATGCTAGAGATTTAGGATCTATAGATCAGTCCCCGGCAGGAATGGAATAATTGAATAGTTGTTAAATAGATTTTTATGCAGAATTACGCATTTAATTTACCTGCTGCAGATATGCTCACATGATTTGTATGAGTACAAAATATTTTTTATTTTTTTTTGTTTGTATTAAGGTTCCTTCTTTTCCCCCTCTTGTTTTTTTTTTTTTTTTTTTTTAGCCCCTCACATATGGGCGAGAGCACTGGTTTTGATTATATTTATCCCTATTACACCTATAAACACGTTTTGTTATTGCATTTACTTAAGTCACTGATAAAGTTATGGTATAGCCATCTATTCAGTTTATGGGTGGATTTTAATAATGGTTGGGTTTTTTTTTTGTTTTTTTTTCCCTATATATTGGCGAGAACACGGGTTTTGGTTATATTTTATCCCTACTACCCCTATAAATATAATTTGTCACTTTATTCACACAGTCACTGATACACATAATTAAACCATAAATACGTAGGAGGATACCTCCTCCTCCCTTCTTCCCTCCTTTATTCTTTTTTTTTTTTTTTTGTCCCTCACATATGGGTGAGAGCACTGGTTTTGATTATATTTATCCCTATTACACCTATAAATATGTTTTGTTATTGCATTAGTCACCGATAAAGTTATGGTATAGCTATTTATTTAGTTTATGGGTGGGTTTTAATAATGGTTCAAGTTTTTTTTTTTTTTTTTTCCTATAGTGGCGAGAACACGGGTTTCTGGTTATACTTTATCCCTATTACCCCTATAAATATATTTTTTCACTTTATTTACACAGCCACTGATACACATAATTAAACCATAAACACGTAGGAGGATAACTCCTCCTCCCTTCTTCCCTCTTTTATTCCCTCTTCTTTTTCTCTTTTTTTTTTTTTTAATTTTTTTTTTTTTTTTTTTTTTTTTTACACATGGGCGAGAGTATATATTTTATCCCTACCACCCCTATAAATATGATCTGTCATTGTATTTACACAGTCACTGATGAAGTTATGGTATAGCCATCTAGATAGCTTATGGGTAGATTTTAATAATGGTTGGGGTTTTTTTTTTTTTTTTTGGGGGGAAATGCTGAGAATGTATATGTGTTTTATGTATCGTAAAGTGTATAATATGTCGTTAAAAAAAATAAAAAGAGATATTAAAAAAAAAAAGTGCAACATGTGTATGCAATTCATAAGCAAGTCCATAAAATTACCAAACATAAGTGCAAACAAAATATGAAATCTTCCTCCTTAGTGAATAGTATTGATGGAATATATATGTGTGTGTGTGTGTGTGTGTGTGTGACAGTAGGAGATGCTGTCACGGTAAAATTGATAGTTTGGGGGACACAGGGTGTGCACATTTGCTTGGTGCAAGACTGCAGAGCATAGATGTGGACTGGAGAAAACTGCTTTCGCAGCTTTCTCCAGGTTTTGGTATTCAGACATGGGGCTCCGTAGTTTGGGGATTCTATAGTGTCTTGGGTGGGACGGGATCTCCAACCTTGTGTCCTGATTTTGTAGATTACTAGCAGGGTGTGTGCTCAGGTGAGCACAGCACTTATAATGAGGGTATGGGAAGACCTCAAGGCTCCCAGTTGGAGGTCTCCAGGAGGCAGATGGGCTGCAGGAGGCAGCCAGAACGTGTGACTGCAAGAGGCAGTGCAACGACCCGAGGATTAAGGCCATAGCAGAGCTGCGGGAGCTAAAGTGAAGCCTGTGCTCTGTGTGACCAGGATAAAGAGCAGAGGTGCTGCTAAAAAAAAGCCAGGTGGGCCTGTTATTTTCTGTTGTGTGTGTGTATTTGCTGGAGAAACCTTTTATGTTATGGACTTTTATTTGCCTTTTTAATAAAAATGGGCTACCATGCCCTAAAATATAGTTCCTGACTGGCATGAATCACTGGCAAAAGCATCTACCACGAGAGCTAATAGTCCCCCATGTTACAAGTGGTGGAGAATGCGGGCACAAGATGGTGGAATCCGGGTCCTTGCTCCAGTGAGTTCAGGTCAGGAACTGTTGGCTGTGTGTGGAAGTGCAGCCAGGTAAAAGGCATTGCGTGTTGCAGGTGGTATACCTGTGAACGAAAGAAAAAAAAAAGTAACTTTTTTTTTTCCCTGCGGGGAACTGTTACAAGTTGCTGTTTGCAAGACCGCAAGGATGGGGCGGTCAAAGCAGAAGGAGGCGATCCTTGCTGAAGCAAGAGAGAGGCTACTATGGCTGGAGGGTATTTCCCCACATGCTCCAGCCAATCCAGAAAATTCATCCATGTGTGAATCAGCTGTGGACTGGTGTAAAGGAGTCATGTCACCCCCAGTTAAAGGGGAAGTGAAAGAGGATGATGTACCTGGCCGCCTGAACCCAAAGGTGCCACAGTATGAGGCAAGGAGGTGTCACGTACCAAGTGTGACCAGAACTGTGCAGCTAGCAACAGAGGAACACCAAACACGTATAAGTGAAATATAAAGATTTATTAAAGATAAGTGAAATAATATATATATACAACCACCTCCAATACCACACAGTGCACAACAACCAATACCAAACAGAACCCACAATTAATAACAGTAACAGACAAATATGTACAAGTATGGGGGAACCAGAATCATAAACAGGGCCAGGCCGAGGTCATACACAGGGGGATCAGCAGATGGGGTAAGGATGGATCAGGACAGGGAGACAGGATAAAGCAGGGGGCAACCGGGCTGCAGAGCAGGGATCAGGGATTAGGACGGACACAACAGGTTCAGGATCAGGTTACAGGGATCAGGATACATGGATCAAGGTTCAAGCAGACAGGCTACAGGTCAGGGCACGAGGACGATACCAGGGCAGTGTGTGTATACACCTGCCGGGTATTTATAGGAATGCCTGATTAGCTTCAGGTCACACCTGATCGGAGGGAGGGCAGTCTGCTCCACACTGCCAGGATCCATCCGCTGGTGGAAACCAGTACTGCGTCCAAAAGATAATACAACACCAGCAGGGAAAGATTCTCCTGACAGTTACAAACTGCCAGGAGACACCTGCTGGTGGACCACAGTACTGCAAGATAAATAATAAATGCCACCAGCGGATGGAACCTTTCCTGACAGTACCCCCCTCAAAGGAGCGGCCTCCGGACGCTCCAACTAGCTGTTGCCGGAGAAAGTTCATGGCAATCAGCTGAGTAGTAGGCAAAGTCACATCCGGGCAGACAATCACATCAAGCTGGGCAGCAGGCAGGAACACCTCGGGCTGGGCAGCAGGCTCCGGGTCATCGAGCTGGGCAGCAGGCAGGAACACCTCGGGCTGGGCAGCAGGCTCCGGGTCATCGAGCTGGGCAGCAGGCAGGGACACTTCGGGCTGGGCAGCAGGCTCCGGATCATCAAGCTGGGCAGCAGACAGGAACACTTCGGGCTGGGCAGCAGACGGGATCATCTCAGGCTGGGCAGCAGACGGGATCATCTCAGGCTGGGCAGCAGACGGGATCATCTCAGGCTGGGCAGCAGACGGGATCATCTCAGGCTGGGCAGCAGACGGGATCATCTCAGGCTGAGCAGCAGACGACATACCCTCGAGCCGGGAAAAGGGCTCCATAACCTCAAGCCAGGGAACGGGCACCGCAGCGGGCACCACAACCTCAGGCCGGGAAACGGGCACCGGATCTTCCGACTGGGACACTGTCATCAGGGCTTCAGTTTGGAAGGCTGGCACGGGAACTCCATGTCTTCAGGCTGGCAGGCCGGTACAGGGTCTTCAGGCTGGCAGGCCGGTACAGGGTCTTCAGGCTGGCAGGCTAGCTCGAGAACCGCAGACTGGAAGGCTGGCTCGAAAACCGCAGGCTGGAAGGCTGGCTCAAGGACCGCAGGCTGGAAGGCTGGCTCAAGGACCGCAGGCTGGAAGGCTGGCTCAAGGACCGCAGGCTGGAAGGCTGGCTCAAGGACCGCAGGCTGGAAGGCTGGCTCAAGGACCGCAGGCTGGAAGGCTGGCTCAAGGACCGCAGGCTGGAAGGCTGGCTTGAGAACTGCAGGCTGGAAGGCTGGCTTGAAGGCTGGTTCTGGAACTGCAGGCTGGAAGGCGGGCTCAAGGACCGCAGGCTGGAAGGCTGGCTCAAGGACCGCAGGCTGGAAGGCTGGCTCAAGGACCGCAGGCTGGAAGGCTGGCTCAAGGACTGCAGGCTGGAAGGCTGGCTCAAGGACTGCAGGCTGGAAGGCTGGCTCAAGGACTGCAGGCTGGCTCTGAAACTGCAGGCTGGAAGGCTGGCTCTGAAACTGCAGGCTGGAAGGCTGGCTCTGAAACTGCAGGCTGGAAGGCTGGCTCTGGAACTGCAGGCTGGGAAGCTGGCTCGAAGGCTGGTTCTGGAACTACAGGCTGGTGGGTGTGGAGGAAGGTGGGATTACTGGTTGGATTGTGTGGGTAGGGAAATACTTCCGCTTCTTTTTAGATTTGGTCACTGCAGGTTTGCACATAACGGGGGGAGTATATGGAAAAGATGGAATCGAGCAAATGGAAGAATATGGCAGGGATACGGGGACAGTGGCTGGAGGAGGTTCTTGTGGGCTTGCAGGCAGCTGAGAAGAGGCAGGTGGGTTGAATGAAGGATAGGTGCAGCGAGCAGAGACTGGATATTGATACCTGGTGGGAAGTAGTGTGTACTGAACTGCGACTGGGGTTGCCATGGGTGATGGAGAAATAGACTCTTGGGCAGGCAGGTGTCTGGCAGCAGAGATGTTTTTTTGTGTGCTGGCTGGGGCCGATTGCAAAATATCAGACCATGCTGAGAGTACTGGCTGCACAAACTGCAGTTTACATTCTGCCTGTCTGACAAGGGATTGTACACAATCAACACACTCTATTATTTTCTGTTGGGAACAAGCTGTGTAATGTTCAAAAAAGTATGGGGAGTCCTCCTCCAGAAGCCAAACCAAAGATACGACCTGATTAACATTAAAGGGGGGAGAAAAATCATCATGGCCCTCTGGGATACAAGGCAAAGCCAGCTCTGTGCAGATTTTAATTAAAGGTTGAACATCCCCAAACATCATACAGCCCTGATCAACCCAGGAGTGAGCTAAACGAATAATCTCTAGCAGCTGATCACTGGTCCACTCTTTCAGTGTCTGACGGAGATATTCACCACTCTCTGACGCCAGCAGAGTATAATAAGGAATCATATCAGAGTTCATTTTAGCAGAGTAACAGAACCAAAAATGGGTCCTCTGTGCAGCTACTTCTGATCATTAATGGCCCTGGTATACTGTCACGTACCAAGTGTGACCAGAACTGTGCAGCTAGCAACAGAGGAACACCAAACACGTATAAGTGAAATATAAAGATTTATTAAAGATAAGTGAAATAATATATATATATATATATATATATATATATATATATATATATATATAACCACCTCCAATACCACACAGTGCACAACAACCAATACCAAACAGAACCCACAATTAATAACAGTAACAGACAAATATGTACAAGTATGGGGGAACCAGAATCATAAACAGGGCCAGGCCGAGGTCATACACAGGGGGATCAGCAGATGGGGTAAGGATGGATCAGGACAGGGAGACAGGATAAAGCAGGGGGCAACCGGGCTGCAGAGCAGGGATCAGGGATTAGGACGGACACAACAGGATCAGGATCAGGATACATGGATCAAGGTTCAAGCAGACAGGCTACAGGTCAGAGCACGAGGCCAATACCAGGGCAGTGTGTGTGTACACCTGCCGGGTATTTATAGGAATGCCTGATTAGCTTCAGGTCACACCTGATCGGAGGGAGGGCAGTCTGCTCCACACTGCCAGGATCCATCCGCTGGTGGAAACCAGTACTGCGTCCAAAAGATAATACAACACCAGCAGGGAAAGATTCTCCTGACAGTTACAAACTGCCAGGAGACACCTGCTGGTGGACCACAGTACTGCAAGATAAATAATAAATGCCACCAGCGGATGGAACCTTTCCTGACAGGAGGCCTCTGCGCTGCATGCGTTGTAGTGAGTGGGGTCATGCTGTTGCCCAGTGCCCCTTGTCACCGGAATGTTCGGAGTAACCAAGTTGGACGGGAGGTTGATGAATTCTGGAACTCACCTGCTAGAGAATGTTACCAGTGGCGTCCCAGACAGTGGGATCAAGTAATCCGAAGTCTGCCTACTGATGATCGTGACCAGCGGTGTTTTCAGAAGTGGTATCCCATGGCAACGAGTGAGAGCCAGTCATTGAGGAGATGCCAAGGAATTAAAGTGCAGCGTCCAGTGCCATGTTTGGGGACAGGGGATAGGGCACAGGACACCCTTAGTAACAATCAGCAAACAGGCAGATTGGCAGACTACTTAGACAAAAATAGGTGAGATAAGGCATACAGCAGTACAGGAAAAGAGCTTTTAGGCTGAACCAGCTTATCTGTACTTTGTAGGATAGGTTGTCTCCTATAGTAACTGAACTTTACTCACTGCATCATACTATATCCTTTTGGATGAGTTCTCTCTTGAAGCTCTCCCAGCCACCTCATGAATCCTCGGTCCGGGAAAAGTCACCTCTGGTGCTTCTCTAGAACTCCATACCTCTCAGAATTGTTTCCAGATATTGAGCAGGCTTTTCTCAGAACAATCTTGAACACCCTGTTAGGCCTTGGATAGGCCTAGCAGCCAGGAGCTGTTTCATACACATTCACCCAGGCCACAGCCTTGGGTGGGAAGACCCTGATCACCTGACACCTGACATACCACCACCACGCAGACGCATCTGTAAGTTCTGTGGGTTAAACGTATGGGTGGGGGAGTTTCTCCTATTCTAGGTTTGCCCACTTGTTCTCTAGCAATCCCTTAGATCATTAAAACGTATCTGTTTTTTTCATCCCCAGATGATCACTTCGGTTTTGCTCCTGATGAGCGGCCCGAAATGCATAGAGCTAATATCTACCGAAAAGTGTATATACTCAATTTGTTATGGACGTTCCTTTCAATATATTAAAAAAAAAAACCTCTACTTACTCTCATTTAAAAAATATTTTAGTAGATTACCAAGTTGCATAGGTATCGACTGCAATGTTTGTAACATATGTACTGTCTACTTTGTGTACCTGTAAATATATGAAATGTCCTTGTTGGAATATTTATTAACTATTTATTATTGTGCAATATTTGGTTCAGATGAAATATAAAAAAGTATTGACATATAGAAAAATGCATAGAATTTAAATATGAAATTGTATTGCGATTTGAACCAAATAAATGCTGTCCCCCATCAAACTTATTTCTTTGTGTCCGTGTGCCTCATATAAAGTCCCGCCTTCTATTTTCCTTTTTTTACTATTAAACTGGGATGGAGGAGGGGGATCTGAACGGCCCCTGAACCTCATTTAAAGTCCCAAAAACCCCTTTCTTTCCCCCTTTTTTTATCTTTTGAATAAATACCTCCTCCCACCATTCATAGCAACAAATCTGATTGGCTGAGCTCATCATATTAATGTCAAAGGCAACAGCGCCACCTACTGACAAAAAGGAGAAGCCACAGCTAAACAGGATTAGGAGAGAAGCCATTTGACCTCTAAACACTACAAATTAGCCAGGCTGGCTACCACCGAACACAACTAAATTTACCTGTAGCGCTATTCTAGGACGAGGGTGCTACACCAGTATAAAGGCCTAGGTTTTGATTTTTAAAGTCCATTGCTAGACAAACCCTTTTCTTTTGATATTGAATTTTTTTTTTTGCTTTCTGTGTTTCGATGGGGGAGTATTTCCTTCACTTCCTATCTAAGAGACAACAGAAAAATGCAATTAAGTCTTGAATAGGAGGCCTCCGCGTTGCTTCCATCAGTTGTTTGTAGAGAACCTCCACCCCCCGGCTGCAACACATAAGCGACAGTCATTTCATAGTATTACAGCAACCACTTTTACTGCTGTCCTGAAAGTCTATTAGAAAACAAGTTACTGGCAAGTCTGAGGCCTCGTACACACGGCCGAGATTCTCGTTGAAAAAAACATGTCGTTTTTTTCGACGAGATTCTTGGACAAGAAACTTGTCCCGGGCGAGTGTACACACGCTCGTTTCAAAGAACCCGCGGTTCTTTGAAAGGAGTGTACGCGGTGACGTCATCGACTACGTCGAGCATGCGCTCGTCACATTCGATGCCGTCGCCGCCATCTTGGTATACCCTACGTATGCCTAGGAAGCTACCGCGCATGCGTCGAATTCATTTCGAACATGCGCGGGCTTCCGGGCGGACAGGTAAGTGTACACACACTCACTTTTCTCGTCGAGAAACACGCCGAGGAGAATCTCGACGAGAAAATAGAGAGCAGGTTCTCTATTTTCTCGTCGAGGTTTCTTGTCGGTTTTCTCGACGAGAAACCCACTAGCAGCGTACACACGACCGATTTACTCGGCAAGACCTCTCTGCCAGCAAGTTTCTTACTGGTTCTTGCCGAGAAAATCGGTCGTGTGTACGAGGCCTAACTTGCATTTTTCCAAAAACATCTTTCAGAAAAGCACCCGAAAGAATAATCGAGACTTGCCACATTTAGGGTGGGAGAACACATTTAGGGTGGGACAACAGCCTGTAAGACTTTCCTTCCAAAAGCCTGGTCCCCAGTCGTCATGAAGTCTAACCTATAATGACGGGCAAAGGCCGTCAGACTTGTCCATGTAGCTGCCTTGCAGATTTGTTCAGGGGTGGCACCAGCTTTTTCTGCCCAACTCACCGCCGAAGCTCTAGTAGAATGAGCCCGGACACTTACTGACTCTCCTGGCCTGTAAGGGAATAGGCATCTGAGATAGCCATTCTCAAGCATCTGGCAATAGTTCCTCTGGAGGCTTGTCTTCCTTTTTTATTACCAGCAAATAAAATGAATAATGTGTCTGAACGCCTAAAGTCTTTAGTAGCTTCCAGGTAACTTAAGACTGCTCTTTTAACATCCAGGGTATGGAATTCTTCTTCCTTCTTACCCGATGGATTAGAACAAAAACGTAGGAAGTATCATCTCCTGAGTTCTATTTTGGACTGAAGCAACCTTCGGTAGAAAATTAGGATCCGTCTTCAGAACAATTCTGTCTGAGAAAAATAGAAAAAAAAATTCTCCTTGATTGATAAAGCTTGCAGCTCACTGATTCTTCGAGCTGTTGTAATAGCCACTAGAATTTTTTTTTCAAAGTAATTAATTTTAGGGAGGTTAAGTGGTTCGAAAGGTTCCCTGGTCAGGGCCTGTAGAACAACTGATAAGTCCCATGACGGACAGCTTTTGATCACTACCGGTCTAGACCGAGTGAGGGCTTTAAAGAATCTGATTACTAGAGGTTCTGATGAAAGAGATTTTTCCAAAAATACCCCCAGTGCGGCAACCTGAACTTTGAGGGTACTGACCGCTAGGCCCTTGTCCGCTCCTTCTTGCAGGAATTCTAGGATAGAAGAAACCTGTTTTAAAGATCTGCCGGATGCTGTGCACCAGGAGTTTAAGACTTTCCAGACTTTGTAATATATTGCTCTGGTAACATTCTTTCTGCTAGATAAGAGGGTAGCGACCAACCTACCAAAGAAGCCTTTTCTCCTCAAGAGTTGTTCCTCAGAAGCCAAGCTGTGAGTTTTAGCTTTTTTACTTCTTGGTGAAGCAGGGGACCTTGTAACAGTAGGTCTTGTCTCAACGGAAGGTGCCAGTATGGTTTAATCTGCATCTGTAGAAGAGATGAAAACCAAAGCCTTTTGGGCCAGAAGGGAGTGACGAGGATAACTGTTGTATCCTCTTTCCGGATTTTTGTTATGACCTGCGGAATAAGCTCAAATGGAGGGAAGGCACAGCAGAGGTGAAAACCCAACTGTGCGCCAGAGCATCTACCCACAGTGATGACTCGTTCCTGTTCAGGGAGAAGAAGCGGGATATTTGTGTATTTTCTTGAGTCGCAAAGAGATCCACTCTTGGCTGTCCCAATTTCTTCACTATCAGATTGAAGACATCTGGATTCAATTGCCACTCGGCTTCGTACACCTGGTTCCTGCTGAGGAAGTCCGCCATCCTGTTTAGAGTCCCTTTTAGGTGGACTGCGGACAAGGATAGAGTATGGAGCTCTGCCCAACTTAGAATGCTCCCTGCTAGGCCTTGAAGGACTCTGCTTCTGATGTCCCCCTGTCTGTTTATGTAGGCCAACGCCGTGGCATTGTCTGACAGGATTTGCGTATGTTGTCCTTGGACTTCTGCAAAGGTCAATAAGGCCATTTCTATCGCCTTTAGTTCCCTCCAGTTTGAGGATCTCAGTGCTTCTCTTGTGGACCACGATCCCTGAGCCCATCGACCACTCATGTGAGCCCCCCAACCCCAGGAGCTGGCATCGGTTGTTAGTCTTACCTGGGTTGGAAAGGACCATAACAGGCCTGCTGAGAATCTTGTCTGGTTCTTCCACCACCAGACTCCTTTTTACTTTGGTGGGAATCTTCACTAGTGAAACCAGTGAATTTTTCAGGCGATCCCAGATTTTTAACAGAAAAAAAACTTTGCAGCAGTCTGAAATGGAGCTTTGCCCACTGAACTGCCGGTATGGAAGAGGTCAGGGTCCCTAGCGCTGACATGACCCTCCTGATGCTCAGAAGCTGACTGGATTGTAACAGTGACACCACTTCTACCAACTTTTTCTGTTTTTCTTCTGGGAGAAAAATATTTTGCTCCAAAGACTTGATACGGAAACCCAGGAATAACACCTGTGAGGGAATCAGATTTGACTTTTGGAGGTTTGATATCCATCCAATGGATTCTAGGTGAGCCCGGGCTCTGTCTAAGTTCCTCTAAAGTCCTTCTCTGGTTTGAGCAAAAAACAGCAAGTTGTCTAGATAAGGAATCACTGAAATCCCTTCTAGACGCAGGGGTGCCAGAGCTTCAGCCATTACCTTCGTGAACACCCTTGGAGATGATGACAGGCCGAATGGGAGAGCTCTGAATTGCAGGTGTACCACCTTCTTCCCTTCTCTTAGTGCTAATTTCAGATATCTCTGGGAAATGGCGGCAATAGGAATGTGGAGGTAGGCGTCCTGTAAATCTATTGATGCCATGAAGCACTCTTGACTCAGGCGGCTTCTTACTGAGAAAATGGAATCCATCCGAAATCTTCTATATTCCACTGACAGATTCAGCATTTTTAGGATGAGGCGGGACTTTCTTGAGGGTTTCTGAGCCAGGAAAACGTGTGAATAGAAACACTGGAGAAACTCATTTGTTGGAACCGGAACAATGACTCTCTGGGATATCAGTTCCTGGATTAGGAACTTCATGGAGAGAGCATTGACCGGATCCCTTGGGACTTTTGTCACCAGGAATCTTTTTTGGAGGTTCTGCCATGAATTCTATCACTTATCCTTGGGAGAGCATACTTACAATATACTGATTTGAAGTAATGTCTCTCCACTGGGGAAGGAACTCATGGAGTCTTCCCCCTACTTGGGGTGGAGGATCATTGCGGCTTTCCGGAGGTCTCAGGAGGATTGAAGAGCACTCCACTCCTACCTTTTAGCTTCTGGGAAGACCACGGCTTCCTCTTGTTTTGCGTTTTTCCTTCCTGCTGTCCTTTTTGCGTACGAAAAAACGCTTACGGGACTGCAGCTGTTTCTTCTTGACCGGAAACAACTTCTTTTTGTCAGCCGTACAGTCAAGAATGAACTCTAGCTCCGAACCAAATAGCAAATCCCCAGCAAAGGGAATGCTACACAGCCTGTTCTTAGAGGCAGCATCCCCTGGCCAAGTTTTTAACCACAAAGCCCTCCTAGCAGAGTTCGTCAAAGCTGCTGACCTGGCTGACATACGAACAGATTCTGCTGAAGCATCCGCAATGTATGATACTGCTGCAGATAGAGTTGTGAAGAAGTCCAGAATCTCCTGTTTTGGGGAATCCGCCGTAACATGGGCCTTCGTCTGGTTAATCCAGTGTTCCTAGAAACACATGTTGTTGCCATTGCAGGTTTTAGATCAGTGTTTCACAACTCCAGTCCTCGAGGCGTCCCAACAGGTCATGTTTTCAGGATTTCCCTCAGATGAAACAGCTGTGGGAATTACTATAGCAGTTAAACTGATCAAATAACCTGTGCAAAACAATGGAGAGCCTGAAAACATGACCTGTTGGGGCGCCTTGAGGACTGGAGTTGAGAAACACTGTTTTAGATTATTCATCACTGACTGCCAGGCTCTATTAGGAAGCAAGTCCATCCTTTTATCCATGGGCTCCTTTAACATGCCATGTCCTCAAAAGCAAGGTCAGTTGATTTTGAGACCTGTGAAAAAGCAGAGTCCAGTTTTGGAACCTTGTTCCAGATGGAATCCAGGTTTTCCTCAAACGTAAATCTTCTCTTATGAAACCGGGAAAAAAAAAAAAAATGTCTCAGGTTCCAACCACTCTTTTTTGATCATATCCGTGATTATTGAATGGACTGGAAAGACACGGCCTTTTGAATCCCCTAAACCTGCATACATGCAGTCATGTAGGGAGAGCTCCTTCTTTTCCTCTGCTATTCCCAAAGTCGCATGGATTACCTTTAAAAGTCCTCCGACCTCTTCTAATGACATTTTGTATTTAGAAGCGGCCTATGCTTCATTTTCTTCCTCCTCAGAGTCTGTTCCATCTGGAGCAAGGGAAGCAGATTCTTGGAAAGTGTCCTGAGATATCGGACCCCCTGTTAATATTGGAGAGCCGCCTTGGGGTTCTGAAGATGGCTGCGGAGCCCTGGGTTCCCTTGAGGGACCTGGTTCTTCTCTTAGGTTTGACCTAAAGGCTTAAAAAAAGGTGTCACGGAGTTCATCCTTAATAGTAAATACTAAATCGCCACAAAAGGATGGAGACTCCTCCCTGACTACATTAGCAGTGCAATCTGCACAAAGCGACTTGGTCCAAGCCTTGCTCGAATTATCTTTGCAGACAGGGCACCTTCTCTTGACTGGTTGGACAGAACTTTTAGCCTGCACAAACAGAAGAGGAAAGACAAAGAACCACGCTAAGAAAGCTGTTACACACCACAAACCAATACATCCAGGTGCACTTCTCGCTTCCTTGTGCCCAAGCAAGCCACCACCATCACCACCTTGAGTCCCCCGCTGCTAGGCAGAATGGTAACCCACTAGCTGCTGCACAAAACATTCCCAGGGAGGTGTGGGGAGAAGGGTGAAGTAACCCCCACATTAGAAAACGGCTCAGAGTAGCACAGGACACAGTCCCTTACCTTAGCCTTGCTGGTGCCTTGGCTTGTCCCCTTATCCGCTGCATCATCCTCCATAGCAGAGTGCACTGCGGACGCGTGTAAACGAAAAGACGGTTCCCGGATTCAAAAACGCTGCCGCTCTGTCCTGGAACTGGAACTGAAACTTTAAGAAGGCACCAGGTGACCCTGCCCTCTCCCCCTGCGCTGGAAATGACATGCGCGCCGACCCGGAATTGCTGCCACTTCCTGTATGGTGCACAGGACACGGCCGAGGGCTCTCCTCGGCCACCAGAGTAATGGCAGCTGCCCGGTCCCATACCGTCACAGGATACAACAGCACGCCGCCCTCTGCAATGAAAAAATTAAACCAGGCAGCATTTCCAAGCCGTACAGGCTCTCCCCGAGCACAGAAGAGGGAGAGGGAGCCCACGGGACCATTCCAACAGGAGGCAAGTGGGAGGATCACTCTTAGTGGAAAAAAAAAACAACGTGAGAACCCTTCGTCTCCCAGGATAAGCCCTGAGAGATCATGGCTCCCACCAGAGGTGTTCCTCCGGCTGGAGGAAACACAAAAAACTGATGGAAGCAACGTGGAGGCCTCCTATTAAAGACTTAATTGATGAGGGGTTTCCTGTGGGAGGAGGAGCCATGATCTCTCGGGAGCTGTCCTGAAAGACGTTTTGGAAAATGAGGACACAGATTCGTCACCCCCCCCCCCGGGTCGGTCCCCAGCCCCACACTTACCCCATCTAGGTCACGGGCAGCGGCTTCCCCTGTGTCTCCTCCTCCTCGGTTTAACGGTGGCTTCCACCATGCGTCTCCTCCCTCCTCCTCCTAGTCAGCAAAAAGAATCGCTTCTCCTCTCAGCCAATCAGGTGACGAGTCTCAGGACCCACATCCTGATTGGCCAGCCCATCCTCCCAGCCCATCCTGATGGGCTGGGAGGAGAATCAGGAAGACAATAGTTAATATTAATTCGCTATTGTCACACAACTGGGTGGGCTTTGGGCGCAGTGCTCTGTGCCCCGAGGCCACCCTTTTTTTAAGCCAATTAGAGCCTCAGGCTCTAGTCATGCGCTTCTAAAAAAAAACAAAAAAAACAACAAAAAAAAACACCCCATTGGCATCAATGCGTCCGGCGCCCTGCATGTAGATTAGGGGCACTGGCGTCCCATATGGATGGGCCGCCACTGTACTTGAGCACCCCAAGAGCAAAGGGGTCTTGAGAGAAGTCCAAATGCAGTATACTATAAGGAGCAGCAAGGATGCCACACCATTGGTCCAAAAAAGTTTTTTTATTAGATAATCAGTGAAAAAAGGGAGCTGTGCAAAGTTCTAGTGAAAGGATCAGATTTTTTTTATTTACAGCTATTATGACAATTCAATTGATTGCAAACGTTTCTGGGGTTACAAATACATAGGCCTGATGAAGGTGGAATGTCTGAACTCCGAAACATGTTGGTTTTTTATTTTTTATTTATTTTTTTATTACTAAAGAAGAAAAAAACTTTAGTAAAAAAAAAAACAGGACTCCGTGACCATTGGTGTGGGGCCCTTTGCTGCTTCTTACATACAGTATTTGAGCGATAAACTTTACATGGGGTTCAAACACTTCTCTACCTTATCCAAAAACTTACCGTATATACTCGAGTATAAGCCGAGTTTTTCAGCACATTTTTTTGTGCTGAAAATGCTCCCCTTGGCTTATACTCGAGTCACCTTTTTGCGCCTGATCTCCCGGACTTTGGGGACCTGGTACCGGCCGGCCGTAGGTCCCCTGGACCCCAAAGCTTGGCACAAATGTAGCCCCACTCTTCCTCTACAAGTGTGCAAAGTTTGTTTTCCGGGGGACAAACGGCCAGGGAAGACCGATTTTTCAAAGCTGGGCACCCCTTCCATAGACTCCCATGTTAAATGTCAGTCTAGTCATGGGCACAGTGAGGCATGGGCATGGACACCCTAGGCTTATACTCGAGTCAATAAGTTTGCCCAGTTTTTTGTGGTAAAATTAGGTGCCTCGGCCTATATTCGGGTCGGCTTATACTCGCGTATATACGGTAAATAAAATAAAAATTTGACAGAGATACGCTTTAATTGTTACAAATACAATGACCTCGCAGCGGTACACTGCACAAAATGTCTTGTTCCAGGGTTATGTCATAGGATTGTATTGATCAGGCTAACTAGGGCTGGTCATTAGGCCCCTGTATCATTACGGTGGAACTAATTAATGTCAAAGAGACAGGGGGTAAAGGGAACATTGCCCACATTGTTCCGATTATAATCCAAGATATGGTGCTGCCACGGTTCACTGCCTAACATTTTCAAGCAGGCACTGTACACAAAACCTGCACATCAGATAACTCATCTTCTGGATGGACAAGCTATCATTCATGAGACTTTCACAAGACTATGTTGCTCTAATATTTCCCATATCAGAATAAGCATACCCTATAATTCAACATTTACTGGAACTGTTGTGTTACTGGTAGACTTTACTGTGTTTATATGACAGGTCCTCTTCCACACTTCCGCAGTGTTTTACCTTGCACATAGAATTCCAAAAAAACAAAGTGCCATATGATAACTATATCGTTCCAATAAAAAAAAAAAAAAAAAAATCATAGTTTTGTAACGAGTTCTCTGGTGTTTGACTGGTCAACAATCTGGTGCCCAGCCCACAAGCTAAGCAAACGTTGATAAGAATTGTCGCTTTCATATTCAGTGCAGTTCATTTCAAATGAACTTATTCTTTAGAGGGTAACTCCACTTTCGTGGGGAAAAAAAAAAAAAGCAAATAAAAAAATCATGTATCATATACAATTGTGACTCAAGTCATATTGTAATTGAATGTTATTAAAAATTACCTTTCCTTTTCAATCTGCAGCTCTGTCATTTTCTGTAAAATGCAATATGGCTACCTGGAGGTGTTCTGTACACAGATTGTGAACAGAATGCCCCCCAGAAACATAATTTCCTGCTTGTGTGATTGGCTCACTGATTTTCCCAGAAGTCTACACTAAGATACAAATCAGATTTCAGGTGTTCCGTCAGATTAGGTGACCCATCAGAATTGGTAAGAGAAGTGACTTTCCGTCGCCGCCATCTTGCTACACCCAGCACTCCTCCACAGTAACGATACACCGAGAAGGGGGCTAGCGGACATCTTGTTACACCCACCCGAGTTTTGCATTTCACAGTTATTTTTAAACAGGAAATGGAGCATATATGGTGAAATACAGTATTTGGAAAGCCATCTCCTGTTTACATGTTGAGTTATAAAATCAGCGGTGTTCTGTCACATTAGCAAACCTGTGAGATCAGCAGGTTTGCCGCTGCTTTTAAAATTCAACATGTAAACAATGCTTTGAAAAGCAAGTTTGCTATATCCTGAATGCCTGTTTTGTTCTTTTGTCAAATGGCAGTTTATAATAAGCGAGACGTTTGGCTTGTGGTTGTAATGCAGCTCCATTGACTTAAAGTGGTTGTAAACCCTCAGGGACAAATTTCACCTACAGGTAAGCCTAGATCAAGGCTTACCTGTAGGTGCTTGCAATATCTCCTTAACCTACATGGTTTAGGAGATATTTGCAAAAAAAGACTGTACCGAGGTCTACGGCGCAGGCGCACTGAGCGTGCCGTTTCCGAGGGCGATTGTGCCGTCACTGGCGGCGCATGCGCGGGAGTGACGTCATCGCGGCTACGGCCAGTCACACAGCCGGAGTCCGCGAACACGGAAGTCACTCCGGGAGACATGGCGGCGACGGAGGAGGGGGAACAAGGACCGCTGCAGGGGCTTCGATCTCAGGTAAGTAATTCATAATGAGCTAGTATGCCAAGCATACTAGCTCATTATGCCTTTGTCTTGCAGGGTGTTTTTTTTTTTTCCCCCAGAGGGTTTACTTCCTCTTTAAATGGCCAAGTTTGACTGGTGCCTGTCAGCTTGGCGGTTTCCTTTAGTTGTAGTTTACAGTTTAGGTGGGTGGCGGATAAATTGTGTTAAAACGAATGTGTTTAATGCCCCCCAGATGCCCATGTGACAGAGGTATAGAGGTACAGAGGTGCTGCAACACACATCTGTTGAAAGGGGCATTAAGATGCCATTCAAAATGAACGACACTGCATCCACGCATTTAATGTGTGCTGCTGCACAATGCAGTAAAGCGTGTTGTGACAGGGCCTTACCACAGCACCATGGTGAAAACTGTCCAGTTTTCAGTGAAAACTGCAAAATTCTTACCAAATGAGGAGATGTGAAAACTGGATCTCTATAGTCCTGTAGTTGGCAGGTTGATGGTGTACCATAGGCCTAAAAATATATTCACACGAGCGTTTACGCACAATCCCAGTGACAAGAGTCTGCAGATTCCTGCAGCTGGGATTGACAGATGTGTGCGGATAGTTGTGGCTGTTGAGCTTATAAAATACAATGACAGGCTTTTGGCGGCTGCTATTCGTGACTGTTTGCACAGCCAATGGTTACTTGCAATGGTCGAGGCTGTATGTGTAAGGAGTCCGTGTAAATGGAGTCTAAAGCTGTCCACAGAGGAATCGACATTTGGCAGGTTCAGCAGCAACCGGCAAAATTTTGATCCATGTATGGGCAGTAGGGTGACCACATTTCCAAACTACCATTCAGGGACACCCCCCTTCCCAAAAATCAGCTTGTGCTGTAACGAATCACAGCACAGTGATTGGACACAAGAGGCGGGATTTATGATTTCTCCAATCACAAGCAAGGGGCGGGGATTGTGCTCCTCCAGGCATTCCCAGCCAGGACAAGTACTGTCAATGAGTAAAGCGGTCACGTGGCAGCCTTTTTTGGGGGCATCAGATTGGCCCGGGGGGTGGCTGTGTCAGTTTCATTCTGGGACACTGTATTGTCCTGGAATGAAGGTGCCCGGGACAGACCTGCAAAATGTGGGACTGTCCCGGGCAATCTGGGACACGTGGTCACCCTAATGGGCAGGCTGGTTGTATTGAAGTCGATCGATTATTTTCAAGTAGATCTATATGTAGCGCCCTGCTTCTGATGACCAGGCGCTATGTTTAAATTTAGTGGGTGTCTGAGCTGGTAGTTAGCTCAGACTTTAATGATTAAGGCTAAATCAGCCTCTGTTCCGGCTATGGCTGTGCTTGGAGGGATTTTCCCATTGTTTGCCTGAAGGTGGCGTTACCACCACAGGCCAATGTTGGAACACAGGCAGGCCAGAGTGTATTGGGTATTTTTCCCCGGGAACAGCTCAGTGGGAGTGGTCTCCCCGCTGAGCATGCTGGGGAAGGGTACTTAAGGGGCAGACGCCATTTTTCGGGGCTCTTTGCCTTGTGGCCCTCCTGGCTCGAGGTAGGTGCCAGTGAAATTTCAGCCACAGAGCCATGTTGGCCCGAGGCTGCATCTATACCGGGTAGGCCCAGTTATGCTGACTGAGGCCTACACTTTGAAGGTGATCCTGTGCTGTCTGTCCTGCGGGAGGAAGCCACTCCATGAAGGAAACCGAGGGAGGACCTGTCCTGGAGAGGACCAAGCGGAAGGCTGGTGTCTCGGGGAAGGCCTGGTGACCCTATTGGAGGATGCACCGTAGTTTATGTTACCTTACAGTGTGCTGGGTCGGCTTAAAGGCTCTTAAACTGTAAGGTTGGATCTCTGGATACTAAATCCTGTGGCAGAGGATAATTAAACAGTTCATCTTTATCGACTTAAAGTCTGTGGCAGAGACTGTCGTTCTTAATTTTGTTTGTGCATCATCCCGGCTGCTAGGCTAGTGAGAGGGGACTATCCGGGTGTGCAATACCCACTTGAAGGAGAGTGGTGAGTGTGACTTTTTGAAACTTAGAAGTTTCCCCAGTGATCTGCATTGTGTGCCTGAACCTTCCCCTGACCCTCCATCCCTCTACCTGTGCAAGTTTGTGTGAAATAATACCTAACGAAAAGGATTTATAACTTGTGTGGACATTTGAAGTTTCTATAGACTCTCATCCCCTAGACAACGAATGTTGAGGTAACGTGCAAGGCCCAAATCTAAACCAGCACCTCCTACGGGGGTAGTGCTACATATAGGCAAAACTTTTTTTTCTCATTTTGGATAGATTAAAGCCCTGTACACACAATCGGTTTTACCAATGAAAACAGTCCGATGGACTTTTTTCATCGGACAAACCGATCGTGTATGGGCCCCATCGGTCTTTTTTCCATCGGTGTCAAAAAATAGAACATGTTTTAAATTTATCCGATGGAAAAAAATTATAGCAAATTACTATCGTCTGTGGGGAACTCTATCGGATAAAAAACCCATGCATGCTCAGAATCAAGTCGACGCATGCTCAGACGCATAGAACTTAATTTTTCTTGGCTCGTCTGAGTGTTTTACGTCACGGGGTTTGGGACGATCGTTTTTTTGACTGATGGTGTGTAGGCAAGACTGATGGAAAAATCCATAGGAAATACGATCATGTTTACAGGGTTTTAGGGAGGGTCATAACCCCTGTCAAAAAAAAATTGCCATCTGTATCCCATTGCGGAGATCTCCCTTCACTTCCTGTCCCATAGCCAAACAGGAAGTGAGAGGAAATCGCTGCAAATTAAGGGAATTTTTTGGGGTCCCCCAGGTCACCAGAATTAGTGTCCCCATTGAAAAAGATTTCCCCTCTATTACTTTTCTGGGGACAACCCAAAAACAACCCAAAATTTGGGATTTTCTTTTACTTTCACTTTCAATGATAATGGTAAACAGAACAAATAGAGAGGGTGAATCTCATTTAACGGGGCACAGACAGCAATAAAAACTGACAAGTAGTGATGAGCCGAACACCCCCGGGTTCGGTTCGCGCCAGAACCCGCGAACAGACCGAAAGTTCGCACGAACGTTAGAACCCTATTAAATACAATGGATGCGAACGTTCGAAATCTAAAGTGCTAATTATAACGACTATTATGCATGTTATTGTCCTAAAAAGGGTTTGGGAACCCGGGTTCTGCACGAGGGGACATGTATCAACAGACATAGGAGTAAGTCACACAGGTGCAAGTCACAAGCAAGTCTCAAGTCTTAACCTTCAAGTCTCAAGCAAGTCCCAAGTTACTGTGACGAAAAGCAAGCAAGTCAAGTTGAGTCCCTGCTAGAAGTCAAGCAAGTCAAGTCATTTATTTTAGTCAAGTCACAAATCAAGTCAAAATACTGATCTACCCCATACTGTATAAAAATAATAGGAGGGATAACAATAAATAATATTGGTTATGTGCCCATGCCTCACTGTGCCCAGGCCTCACTGTGCCCAGGCCTCACTGTGCCCAGGCCTCACTGTGCCCAGGCCTCACTGTGCCCGTCAGCCGTGTACCTGATCGGCGGCATCCCGGCGGCCATTCCAGTATTCAAAAGCTGCGCCTCCTCCTCGTCTGTGATAGGCGGAACACTCAATTTCCCAGAATTCAGTGTTCCGCCTATCACGGACATCCGCTCATCCTCATAACACAGACGAGGATAAGAGGATGTCCGTGATAGGCTGAACACTGCCTGCTGTGAAATTGAGTGATCCGCCTATCACAGACGAGGAGGAGGTGCGGCTTTTGAACACTGCAATGGCCGCCGTCTGTCTGCATGACACGCTGATCAGGTAGGCAGACGGCGGCTTGCGGTTAGTGTTAGTGGTGCCAAGTCATTGCAAGTCATATAGCCCAAGTCAAAGTCAAGTCGCAAGTCATTAGTGACAAGTCAAAGTCAAGTCGAGTCATTTATTGAATTCTGTCAAGCAAGTCCTCATACAGGTGACTTAAGTCTGACTTAAGTCAAGTCATGTGACTCAAGCCCCCCACCTCTGCCCTTAGGTAAAACAAGCGTAGATAATTCAATCCAAAGATCCACTCATCAGCAGCATGGGAGGTAAAAAGGGCTCCAACTGATCAAGTCCCCCACCTCTGTGTATCAATGCAAAAAGAAGTTTTAAAAACGGACGTTTTTCGGGAGCAGTCATTTTAATGATGCATAAAGTGAAAAAAAAAAAAAAAGTCAAATATTCCTTTAAATATCGTACCTGGGGGTGTCTAAAGTATGCCTGTGAAGAGGCACGTGTTTACCGTGTTTAGAACTGTCCATGCACAAAATTACATTTCTAAAGGAAAAAAAGCCATTTAAAACTGCTTGCTTAATGTCTGGTCCTGGTAATATGGATGAAAATCTTTGAGAAAAATGGCATAGCACCCCATCACCCCCCCCCCCCCCTACCCCAGCACATTACCAGCCCCTTTGGGTCTTGTATGGATATTAAGGGGAACCCCGCACACAAAATAAAAAAGGCCCTATATACTCTGAACAGCCGTATACAGGCGGTGCATACAAGACAGGGACTGTAGGTTTGTTCATATGTAGAATCTGTTTGTAATTTTGAACAGGTACATTGTTTAAGTGTAGCTCCAGCCCAAAAATCTATTTTTAAGCTTTTTGGAAAACATAGGGAAGGGTTATCACCCCTGTAACATTTGTTTTGCTGTCTGTGCCCCTGTTCAGAACATTTCACCTCACATTCTGTCCCAATGACAAATGTTTTTGAAAAGTGGGGTTTTTATTGAAACAAGGATTGGTGATAAAGCATCAGTGGAGAGGAGACACCTTTTTCCCATATTAACTCTTACAAGAGAGAATTTCCCTTCCTAGGGGTAGATTTCCTCTCACTTCCTGTTGTCTCCTTTCGTTTGCAAGTAGGTGTCGTTTGTAAGTTGGATGTTTGAAAGTAGGGGGCCTGCCGTATATACTCTGCTGAAATTTGCCCCTTACATGTTGGTGTTAACACAACACTGTAAGCCCTCACAGTTACCCTTGGTGGGCGCATGAATGGGCCCTGCTGTGAATTATTAGATCAAGAATTGTAATTGCATGCCCCTGTTGAACAGGGGCTGAAAAATTGGGGCTTTGGTGGTGGTGGTGGTGTTGACACAACACTGTAAGCCCTCACAGTCAAGCCTCGTACACACGGCCGAAAATCTCGTCAAGAAAAAAAACGTTTTTCTTGACGAGATTCTTGGACAAGAAACTTGTCCCGGCCGAGTATACACACGCTCGATTCAAAGAACCCGCGGTTCTTTGAATGGACCGAACACGGTGACGTCATCGACACATTCGATGCCGTCGCCGCCATCTTGCTACACCCCATCTATGCCTAGGAAGCTACCGCGCATGCGTCAAAGTCATTTCGAGCATGCGCGGGCTTCCCGGCGAACAGGTAAGTGTACACAGACACACACACAATTTTCTCGTCGAGAAACAGGCTGACGAGAATCACAACGAGAAAATAGAGCGCAGGTTCTCTATATTTCTCGTCGAGATTCTTGTTGGTTTTCTCGACGAGAAACCATACACACGAACAAATTTCTCGACAAGACAGCTATCTTGGCAATTTTCTTGTCGCTTCTTGACGAGAAACTCGTTCGTGTGTACGAGGCTTCACTCTTGGTGGGCGCAGGAATGGGCCCTGCTGTGAATTATTAGATCAAGAATTGTAATTACATGCCCCTGTTAAACAGGGGCAGAAAAATTGGGCCTTAGGCACTGGTGCCACAACACTGCAACCCCTCACAGATACTGTACTTGGAGCACAGCAATGAGCCCTGTTGCAAAGTATTGCATCAAAAATTGTAATTACACGCCCCTGTTAAACAGGGGCTGAAAAATTGGGCCTTAGCCACTGGTGCTGGTGCCACGACACTGCAACCTCTCCCAGATACTCTAGTTGGAGTGCAGGAATGAGCCCTGCTGCAAAGCATTGCATAACAAATTGTAATTACATGCCCCTGTTAAACAGGGGCTGAAAAATTGGGCCTTAGCCACTGGTGGCGCCACCCAGAAACAAAAATGTTCTTCCAAGCTATCATCATCAATCGGATCATTGAGGAGGAAGAGGATAGTCAGTCAACATAACAGGACAGTCTCTCAGCATCAGTCTTGAAGGGATGTGACATTTGAAAATAAATTAGTCTGGTATATCAGCTTCAGGTGTTTGGTAGCTGGTGGTGATCCAAGACTGGTTCATCTTTATGAAGGTCAGTCGATCAACCGAGTCGGTGGACAGGCGCACCCTGTGATCCATGACAAATCCTCCAGCAGCACTGAATGTGCATTCTGAAAGAACGCTGGATGCAGGACAGGCCAGTAGCTCAATTGCATACTGTGCAAGCTCTGGCCAGTGATCAATCCTCAAGACCCAGTAAGCCAGAGGATTTTCGGTGGGGAAGGTGTCCAAGTCTGACCTTGCCCCTAGGTATTCCTGCACCATGTATATCAGACGCTGGCGATGGTTGCTGGAACCGATCATACCTTGGGGCTGCGGACTAAAGAATTGTCTGAACGCATCGGTCAGACGGTCACCTTCCCCACCGCTCCTTCTTTGACTGACCGAAGCCTCAGCAACTCGTTGTCCAGGACCAGGAGTTTGTAACCTCCCAGTCTCTGGGAACGCGTTGCACAGACCTTTCTGCAAGGCCTCCCGAAGTTGTCTCATCCTCTGCTCCCTCTGCGACGGTAAGATAAGGTCCGCAACCTTACCCTTGTACCGTGGATCAAGGAGAGTGGCCAGCCAGTAATGGTCCCTCTCCTTGATCCGAAGAATACGAGGATCCTTCCACAGACTTTGCAGGATCAGGGAGGCCATGCAGCGTAGGTTAGCTGAGGCATTCGGTCCGGAGTCCTCTGGGTCACTAAGGACGACATGATCCGCAGCCACCTCCTCCCAGCCACGTACAAGTCCACGGGTTTCTTGGGACTGTAAATCATCCCTTAAAGACTGCTGCTGATGATGCTGAGTGCCAGGCTCCACCTCCATGCTGACACAATCCTCCTCCTCCTCCTCTTCCTGTGCAATGGGTGGGACAGAAGGAACACTGTCTGGGTAAAGGGGGCCTTGAGAGGCAAGGAAGTCCTCCTCTTCCTGACTCTGTTCTGCCTCAAGTGCCCTGTCCATTATTCCATGCAGCGTATGTTCCAACAGGTGGACAAGAGGCACAGTGTCACTGATGCATGCACTGTCACTGCTCACCATCCTCGTGGCCTCCTCAAATGGTGCCAGGACAGTGCATGTATCCCTGATCATGCCCCACTGGCGTGGTAAAAAAACCCCGAGCTCCCCTGACCATGTCCTGGTGCCGTAGTCGCACAGGTACTCATTGATGGCCCTCTGCTGCGTGTGCAGCCGCTGCAGCATGGCCAACGTTGAGTTCCACCTGGTGGGCATGTCACATATAAGGCGGTTCTTGGGCAGGTTCAACTCCTTTTGCAGCTCAGCCAGGTGAGCACTGGCATTATAAGATCTGCGGAAATGCACACAGACTTTCCTGGCCTGCCTCAGGACATCCTGTAAGCCCGGGTACCTGCCCAAGAACCGCTGCACCACCAGGTTAAGGACGTGAGCCACACAGGGCACATGGGTCAGTTGTCCCTGTCGGAGGGCGGAGAGGAGGTTGGTGCCATTGTCGACAAACCACCATTCCTGGCTTAAGCTGGCGTGGCGTCAACCACCTCTCGGCCTGCCCCTGCAGAGCAGACAGAACCTCTGCCTCAGTGTGGCTCCTGTCCCCCAAACACACCAGCGCAAGTACAGCATGGCATCTTTTTGCCTGCGTACTTGCGTAGCCCCTTGAACGCCTACGGAGCACCGCTGGTTCCGAGGACAAAGCACAGGAAGAGGCCATGGAGGAAGAAGAAGAGGAGGGGGTGGAGGAGAGAGGTGTGTCACAACCAGTAGTAGCATTTTGGAGGCGTGGCGGCGGAACAACCTCCAACACTACTGCACCTTGTCCTGCATCCTTCCCAGCTGCCAAAAGAGTGACCCAATGGGCCGTGAAAGAAAGGTAACGTCCCTGTCCATGCCTGCTGGACCATGAGTCAGCGGTAATATGCACCTTACCGCTGACCGCCCTGTCCAGCGAGGCCAAGACAATGCCTTCCACATGCCGGTAGAGAGCCGGAATCGCCTTCCGTGAGAAAGTGGCATTTGGGAACCTGCCACTGAGGAACCGCACATTGCACAAACTCACGGAAGGGGGCCGAGTCTACCAACTGAAAAGGCAGCAGTTGAAGCGCTAGCAATTTAGCCAAGCTAGCATTCAACCGCTGGGCATGTGGATGGCTGGGAGTGAACTTCTTTCCACGGTCCAGCAGCTGGGGCAGGGAAATTTGCCTGCTAGAATCGGACGTAGGTGTACTGCTAGCAGAGTGCCCGCAAGTACTTGGCTGTGACACACCTAATTCTACACCTTCATTCCTCTCAGTGCAGGTTTCAGAGAGGACTGAAGGTATAGTGGGGTTGGAGACCCCAGCTGATGGGGTGCAAGGAGAGGTCCGCTTTGTTCTTTGGTGTGGGTCTTTAAGGTAGGCTTGCCAACGAGCTGCATGGCAGATCAACATATGTCTGGTCAAGCATGTGGTGCCCAAGCGGGTGATGTTTTGGCCACGCGATATATGCTTGAGAAATATGTTGCAAACAGCAGCTGTGCGATCTGATGCACTCGACTCAAAAAAGGCCCACACCAAAGAACTTTTTGAAAAACGGGCAGAGGCAGCGCCCTGCACAGGCGGAGCTCTGTGGTGTGATTCCGTTGGTGTGCTGCCCCTACGCTGGCCCCCCGAGGGCATCCTGCCTCGTTGGAGATGTGCCTCCTCCTCATCCTCCTCCTCTCTCCTATTAGGCACCCACGTGGAGTCAGTGACCTCATCATCCCCTCCCTCCTCATCACTGGAGCCAATCTGGTAGTATGCTGCAGCTGCTGGAACATGACTGCCAGATTGGTGTCCTTCTTGAGCATCCCCCCTCTCTGCTCTCACGCTACTGCCTTCCTCTAGCTGGGTATCATCATCAGACCCTTCGAAACGCTGGGCATCCTCCTGGAGCATGTACCCAACACTGTGCTCAAACAGTTCGGGGGACTCCTCAGGAGGACATGGTTGGTCTAGGAAAGGAGTGACTGATGATGACATTGATACCAGGGAAGAGAACGCTTTGGCAGCTGCTTTGCCAGTACCCTGAGCCTGGGTGAGAGAGGATGAGGAGGATGAGGAGGGCTTGGTCATCCACTCTACCAAGTCTTCGGCATGATGCGGCTCAACACGTCCAGCTGCCGAAAAGAAGGACAAGCGTGTCCCATGGCCACGTGCTGATGGCGATGCACCGCGTCCACGACCAGCACTGTTGTCTCTAGACACAGAGCCTGCTTGACCTCTTTTATTGGCTCCTGGCTGTCTGCCTCTCCTTGTTTGCCTTCCAGACATTCTAATGGCCTGCAAGGAGATAGGAAAATCAGCATAAAGGCCTAGCTTCCGGAGTATATTTTGCAGGAATCACACTACGCCCGCTGTAAGTGCTGCAAATGCCTGTTGGTGTAACACACCAGGAAAACACAGCAATACGGGCTAACTTCATGTGTATAATGTGCAGGAGGCACACTCCGCCCGCTGTAAGTGCTGCAAATGCCTGTTGGTGTAACACACCAGGAAAACACAGCAATACGGGCTAACTTCATGTGTATAATGTGCAGGAGGCACACTCCGCCCGCTGTAAGTGCTGCAAATGCCTGTTGGTGTAACACACCAGGAAAACACAGCAATACGGGCCAACTTCAGGTGTATAATGTGCAGGAGGCACACTCCGCCCGCTGTAAGTGCTACAAATGCCTGTTGGTGTAACACACCAGGAAAACACAGCAATACGGGCTAACTTCAGGTGTATAATGTGCAGGAGGCACACTCCGCCCGCTGTAAGTGCTGCAAATGCCTGTTAGTGTAACACACAGCAATAAGGCCTAGCTTCAGGAGTATATTTTGCAGGAATCACACTACGCCTGCTGTAAGCGCTGCAAATGCCTGTTGGTGTAACACACTAGGAAAACACAGCAATAAGGCCTAGCTTCAGGAGTATATTTTGCAGGAATCACACTACGCCTGCTGTAAGTGCTGCAAATGCCTTTTGGTGTAACACACCAGGAAAACACAGCAATACGGACTAACTTCAGGTGTATAATGTGCAGGAGGCACACTCCGCCCACTGTAAGTGCTGCAAATGCCTGTTGTTGTAACACACCAGGAAAACACAGCAATACGGGCTAACTTCAGGTGTATAATGTGCAGGAGGCACACTCCGCCCACTGTAAGTGCTGCAAATGCCTGTTGGTGTAACACACCAGGAAAACACAGCAATACGGGCTAACTTAAGGTGTATAATGTGCAGGAGGCACACTCCGCCCACTGTAAGTGCTGCAAATGCCTGTTGGTGTAACACACCAGGAAAACACAGCAATACGGGCTAACTTCAGGTGTATAATGTGCAGGAGGCACACTCCGCCCACTGTAAGTGCTGCAAATGCCTGTTGGTGTAACACACCAGGAAAACACAGCAATACGGGCTAACTTAAGGTGTATAATGTGCAGGAGGCACACTCCGCCCACTGTAAGTGCTGCAAATGCCTGTTGGTGTAACACACCAGGAAAACACAGCAATACGGGCTAACTTCAGGTGTATAATGTGCAGGAGGCACACTCCGCCCACTGTAAGTGCTGCAAATGCCTGTTAGTGTAACACACCAGGAAAACACAGCAATAAGGCCTAGCTTCAGGAGTATATTTTGCAGGAATCACACTACGCCTGCTGTAAGTGCTGCAAATGCCCGTTGGTGTAACACACCAGGAAAACACAGCAATACGGGCTAGCTTCAGGTGTATAATGTGCAGGAGGCACACTCCGCCCGCTGTAAGTGCTGCAAATGCCTGGTAGTGTAACACACCAGGAAAACACAGCAATACGGGCTAGCTTCAGGTGTATACTGTGCAGGAGGCTTAGCAACAATGACACTGACACTGTCCCCTGCCTATCCTCTCTCCCTGCACACAAGGTTTATCAAAGAATATGACACTGACACTGTCCCCTGCCTATCCTTCTCTCTCCCTGCACACAAGGTTTAGCAAAGAATATGACACTGACACTGTCCCCTGCCTATCCTTCTCTCTCCCTGCACACAAGGTTTAGCAAAGAATATGACACTGACACTGTCCCCTGCCTATCCTTCTCTCTCCCTGCACACAAGGTTTAGCAAAGAATATGACACTGACACTGTCCCCTGCCTATCCTTCTCTCTCCCTGCACACAAGGTTTAGCAAAGAATATGACACTGACACTGTCCCCTGCCTATCCTTCTCTCTCCCTGCACACAAGGTTTAGCAAAGAATATGACACTGACACTGTCCCCTGCCTATCCTTCTCTCTCCCTGCACACAAGGTTTAGCAAAGAATATGACACTGACACTCTCCCTGCCTATCCTTCTCTCTCCCTGCACACAAGAATAGCACAAAGAATATCAACACTGTCCCTGCCTATCCTTCTCTTTCCCTGCGCCGGAACACACTACACAAGGCCGCCGCGCTGGCGGCCTTTTATAGTGTGGGGCGTGTGCTAAACCCCCTGAGCTATAATTGACCACAGGCAACCTGCCTGTGGCCAATTATGGCTCTCCTAGCTGCCGGCGCTGTGATTGGCCAAGCATGCGGGGTCACAGTGCATGCTTGGCCAATCACAGCGCCGGGATTGCACTGCGATGGCGCAGTGTATTGTGGGCCGTTTGCATCACTCGAATTTGGCGCGAACGGCCCAAATCGTTCGATGTTCGCCGAATGGTCGAACAGCCGATGTTCGAGTCGAACGTATGTTCGACTCGAACACCGAGCTCATCCCTACTGACAAGTATTCTAATCCATCTCCACTCCAAAACTACAAAAAAGGTTTTGCCTTTTAGTTATACTTTCCGTAAAACCAGCCTGTTTTTTGTTTGTTTTTTGTTCGATCACTGCCGGTGGCTATAGCTGCAAGCAATGAGCATTTTATTCTGACAACTAAGAAACCTCCAACTGTCAGAATAGAATAGCACCGTGGGAGGGATTGGGATTGGGATTGGGATTCCCCCCGCCCCCCCATCAACACCGTCGATGTGGAGCAATTTTTTTTCTTCAACCAAGGAAATTTGCATAATGTATGGGCCTGCCTTAGACTAAATATTTATTTTACAACAACAAGTGTCCTTTAAAGACATGTGCCCTTTTGCGGTTGCTTTAAAAGAGAAGTATGGGAATTGTTTTTATTTTAGAATCATAGTTACCTAGGTGGATGCTGCATCTGTCCCCCGCCGGTGTTCTATCGAGAAATGCCCCCCCCCCCCCCGTTGAAAAATGCCTCCGACAGGTATGCGCATGCGCACTAACCAACGTCACTCCAGCTGATATGTTGATCAGCTTTTGTGACGTCAACACAGCGCATGCGCAGATCGTCAGAGGCAGTAGTCGACGATCTGCTAAGCGCCGAAGGAGATTGTAATTGTCATATTCTGCCTCGCTATTTGCGGGCGGGTTGTGAGTGTCTTGAAGGATGAGTTTCGTGTGTGCGTTTTAACCCGCACCTACACACAGCCAAAATATGCCATTTATCACACTGAACCCGCCGTGCAACAGGCAGAAAACACGGTGATCAATACAGGCAAAACCCACCCGCAACAGCGAGGCAGAAGCTGACAAGTATGTTCTCCCTCCGCTGTTTGCACAGCGTCGGATAAAGCGTCAGACAATGTGCGCATGCACTGTGTTGACGTCACTCCAGCTGATCGACTTATCAGCTCGAGTGACATTTGTTACTGCACGTGCGCAGACCCAGCGGAGGCATTTTTCGACCGGGGGGGGGGGGGGGATTTCTCACTAGCACACCGGCTCTAAGGCTGAGAACTGATCGATCAAACACTGACGATCACTCGGTTCTCAGGGCTCCCTGAGCAGAGAGCTGGTAACTGTCAGTCACCTCTGTCTGTTCTGCCCCCCCCCCCACGCTCACTGGAGCGCTGGGCTGTGGAGGGGGCGGGAGCAGGAGCAGACGGCTCAGGCTCCCAGTGGCTCACTAAGAGGCTGAGTCGGTGTTCTGTCGAACAGTGCCTGTGCAGAACGGAAGGGCACTCCAGCTGATTTGCCGATCAGCTGGCGTGTCATGACCATAGCGCATGCACACATCGTAGGAGGCATTTTTTCGGCGGGGGATACCATTTGACGGCCACAATTGAATACTATGCAAACAGCCAACACCCAGGGTTGCCAACTTTCAGTAAATTTACGAACGGTTTGTAAAATCCATACTTTTTGCATCTGTCCTTGAATGTCTATTACGGACATGTAGGCTGCATGTCCGTAACTGACATTCATGCACAGATGCAACAAGTATGGATTTTACAAACTGTTTGTAAATTTACTGAAAGTTGGCAACCCTGCCAACACCGTATTTGTCATATCGTGCCTCGTGGGTTTAGAGTGTGCTCAAACTCCGGTTTTGTCTGAGTGGCAGGCCGGGTTTGGTGTGCTGAATGCAACACAGACAAAACTTGCCCTTCAACACACCCACAACCCGCCCTGCAACAGCAAGGTACAATTAGACAACTACAGTGTCCCTCCGCTCTTTGCATAGCTTTCAAATGTGCCTGTGAAATGGTATCGCCCGTCCAAAAAAGCCTCCTACGACGTGCCTATGCGCTATGGTGAAGTCACGCCAACTGAGCGGGAAATCAGCTGGAGTACCCTTCCGTTCTGCGCATGCACTTTTCAACGGAGGGCACTATTCGATAGAACACTGGTCCAGGCATGTGGGTAAATCCCAAACCTGGACCAGCTCTATGACATCAGCCGACAGCGGGTAACAGGAGTGTAGATTGAACTGGACTCCTGTGATCCACAGAAGTAGTATAGTCAAACGAGCTTTGGCTGTACTTCTTTAAAATCCTTGCCATCAGCATCTGCAGCTCTTGCTGTGTCCAGGCTGATGTTGGCAGGAACAACCCACTTAACGTAACTGCCATTTTCAAACCTGCTTTGGAAAAGGACAGGTGGAACGTAGGTAACCAAGGGCAACACCCCCAGCTCTCCCTATGCCACATTTATATCGGAAATTCCCTTTGGATTAACCTTCTGCCTTCATCTACAAGGTTCCACCTGTAATCCTAAACCATGCTTTATCTGCAGGAACACATGAATGCTCTTTATGTTGCCGGATAATGACCAGGCAGAGACCGGGGGTCATAGGGTGAAGCAACAATATGGCTTACGTACTACAACACGCATCTTGTATGTAGAACTGTATAACACATCACATGATAGGAAACAGGCGGCCAGAGCCCATAGAGTCCAGGAGCCATGCTGTATACAGGCACAGCACATTATAGATATCACATGTTGTACCATACTGATCTGCACCCGCTGCAGTACAATTAAAGCGTATGTTGGCCATGTATCTGTATGCAATGGTGACTATGGAGGAGATGAAGAGCTCTTACCTTACACAGGAGATCCCTGCACCCATACAATGTCACACTCATACAGCTCCTTCCTCTGTATCATATGATGCTTCTTCCCCTCTCTCAGCTGACTCCCTCCTCCCTACACCAGCTGCTGATCGCCTCTTTGTCACAGAGGGAGGAACCAATGTGTGCTCAGGTCTGGTCCTCCGCTCCTCCTCTCTCTCATATATAATGGATTATTCCTGTGATGCTGAGCATGCACCCCTTCACATATGCAATGAACCCTTTTGGTCTCATTGCTGGCACACCTATGCCCATGCCATCTTGCTATAGCTTCACTTGCACAGAGGTCTCTTCATCAGGAAAGCCCAGGCTGCTCTAGTCATTTATCCCTGCAGCTTGCGTCTGATTCCTTATACGTTGTATCATTGCAGGGTTGACCCTACGTTCAAACCTATGCGTTTTTTTTTTTGTGCGTTTTGCAGTTTGCAGAAATACACTACAGTCCATTCAACATGTTTCCTATGGTACACGTTCACATCCAGGCGTTTTTCAGCCAGTGCATTTTTTTTAAAGGATCGGGGACTTTTTTTCCCACACAGCAAATTGCGTTTTGCATGTAAGGCTGGGTTCACACTTATGAGATCACAGACATCGCATGTGATTCGCACCGCATTGCTGTGCAGATCACATGTGATGTCTATGCGATGTGACTTCAGCCAAACTGTATGGCTGAAATCGCATCGCATTTGCACCAAAATGGTGCAGGACCCCTTTTTTTTTTTTTTTGGTCCTCACTGGGATCTGATCGCATGGGTGTTCACACCTATCAGAATCCTGCACCATTTCACAGTTCGCACTGCGATCTGTGAACCGATCTGGGGGGTGTCATTAACTTTACATGGACACCTGCAGTGATTCGCAGATGTCAGCGTGAACCGCAAACGATTCAGGTGCAATGCGGGAACCCGCACAGGAATCATGCTGGTTCCTGCATCACACAAGTGTGAACCCAGCCTAAGAGACCTAAATGGAGTCGCAACAAAAACACAAGTGTTGCGTTTGTGATGCGTTTTTTTTTTGCTTTCTTTAAAAAACACTGTACATAGCTGTTTACTAAGGAGAAGCCAGGGAGCTGGCCACCACATCCCTAACAACTGGGGTGACCACGTGTCCCAGATTGCCCGGGAGAGTCCCGCATTTTGCAGGTCTGTCCCGGGCACCTTCATTCCAGGACAATACAGTGTCCTGGAATGAAATTGACACAGCCACCCCCCCCGGGCCAATCTGATGCCCCCAAAAAAGGCCGCCACATCACCGCTTTACTCACTGACAGTACTTGTCCTGGCCGGGAATACCTGGAGGAGCACAATCCCTGCCCCCTGCTTGTGATTGGAGAAATCATAAATCCCGCCTCTTGTGTCTATTCACTGTGCTGTGATTCGTTACAGCACAAGCTGATTTTTGGGAAGGGAGGGTGTCCCTGAATGGTAGTTTGGAAATGTGGTCACCCTACTAACAACCGATGAGCCGACAGCTGTCAGGAGCCAGTTTTTGACGATTACTTTATTAAAAAATAAAAAAACAAACAATGACCCCCGATGTAGATCTATCGTCAATCACGACGCCCACCGCACCGCCGAACCCCAAAAAAAAAAAACACTGCTCGCAATGAACGCTCTTCCTGCCCTGCCTTGTGACAGCTCTTAAAAGAGGCGGGGGCACCCAGCTTCGTCACCTGGTGGCACCGCCCCCTGTGATGTCATTACCTAATGCATGCTGGGTCGCCAACGTCACGGGGAGAGGGGGGGCACCGCTGACAGCTGATCACATATCGGTTGTTAAGGATGCGGTGGCTGGCTTCTCGGTCCGCTCCTAAGCAACCAGCTATATACAGTGTTTTTAAAGGGGGGGGGGGGGGGGGGGAATGCATGAAAACTGCATGCAAAAACACATCAAATGTGAGGGTTTAAAATTGCTCGGGAAAACGTGCCTGCAAAATGCATCAACCACATAAATGTAAATTTAGACTTAGGCTGTGCAAATTGGATGCAGGTTTCTCTGCATCCAATTCACATAGCAGGAGAATATGACCAGCTCTCTATGGAGTCGGTTCACATATCTCCGGGGGGTGGCTGCGGAGCGCACTGCACAGAAATGCTGTTCGTCTTTAGCTCAGTTTCAGGGCCAAATTCAGGCAAAGATTCGGCCCTGATTCGTCCCTGAAATGGAGAATGGGGACGTACAGCGTTCCTGTGCGATCCGCAGTCGGTTCCAGTGTGAACCGAGCCTTAGGCCTAGTACACAAATGCATTGAGTCCTCTGGAGTAAAGTCCCCCCCCCCCCCATACAGATGCCAATTCAACTGAATGGCTGGACACTGCACACTTGTATAAACGCAGATCACTTCTGCATCTGTATTTACCCATGCATGGGCGTATTGCTGAAATTTCCCACTTTCACGGTTCGGGAATGTGCATGTAATCTTAGAAGTGATCAGTGTTTACACAATTAGAAAAACCTGTCCTGAGAAATGCAGCTACCTCTAGAGTGTATGTAGATAAGAAGTGGCCGATAAAAGCCTGTAGGAGATCAGCAGCACTGATAAGCAACTGTAGCGGGCATCCCAAATTTGGTGGTCGCTATGTTTTAAATTTAGGGGTAGTATGATCCATAGTTGGCTCAAGTTCTCTAATTTGTTAGGTATGGACTCTGCTCTGCCATGTTGTTGCTTGTCCTGTGGTGGCGCTGTTGCCTAGGTCTCGGGTTGAACCGCAGGTGGCATTGTGGTGTGATTGGGTGTCCTCTCTCGGCTACCATGTGGTGGGCGGGGTTTCGCCTGCTGTGCATGCTGGGCGAGGGTACATAAAGGGCAGACGCCAGAGGAGTGAGAGAGTGTGCCCCATGGGGGTGGTGTGCCGGGGGGATTCCAAAGAGGACCCCTGGTGGTGAAGTCGTGCCCTTAGGCCCTGCTGGCTGGGGGGTGCGTGAATTGGCCGAGGAGTCTCGGGCACCTTTAGCCTGAGGCTACAACGTTCCAGGTAGGCGAAGTACCTTCAACTGAGTCTACAGCCAACACACTGGAGTCCCAGGGAGCCCGTGTGAGGGTGGCCCGCTCTGAAAGAGAGGAAACCAGGGGAGGACCTGTCAGATGGATCAGTGATGGATTTCACGATGAAGGAGAGGCCTGGTTACCTATCAGAGGAAGGATTCATGAGTTGCAGCATAGCCCCTGTAGTGTGTCCCACTGACACCTATGGTCTCTACTAATCTACAGGGTTTTGTTCAGAAGTCATAATGCAATCATTAGGGATTCTGTGGCAGAGGATCTCTAGGACTCGTCCGTGAAGGGGACTAAATTCAAGTAGCAACTGTTCGTGCTTCACTCCGGCTGCTAAAACTGTGAGAGGGATCTATCCAGGTGAGCAAAATTCATACTCAGGCTTGAGAAAGAATAGGGTAACTGGGTGCCGCGTGCCTGAACCTATCTCCCTACCTACTTTGTCGCTATCTTCAACCTGTTCCCAAATCTTTTTGAGCAAGATAAAAATAAACTTGGCTGTTTGGAGTTTGAACACTGTTTGGACATTGAGTTTCTTTGGGGAAAGAACACAGACTTTTCCCTACATTCTGGGGACGAGAACCAGTGAACGGGAGGTAACTCGCTGCAGGACCCAAAAATAAAGAACACCGCTCAACCTTCTAAACCAGGAGGATCCGGGCAAGTGGCACGATGTGCCTTTATCCCTGCAAGGAGAAGGTAGGCAGGAGAAAAGGGTCTGTGTGCTACACAACTTAGGATAAAAAAAGTGAACGTAGTATTTTATTTTATTTTAAATTACAATTGTTTATTACACACAGGGATGTATATTCACTTCTCTTCAATGTGGAGGGAATTCCCCTCGCTCACATAGGCAGCAGATCCACAGTGGATCACTTATCAGAGGGTGGTAAAGCAATAGCTACCAGGCATTCAGGAATTATTGCCACCTCCTAAATGTGTTTTTTTGACTGCCAAATTGATATTTTGTATGTAAATACTGCAAAATGGTAAAGAAAATCAGACAGCGCAAAAAGCAATCCTACCAAATGCAGCTGAACACTGGCGGTCAATATATAAAAGTCCTTATGTAAAAACGTATATAAAAAGCTGTGCAGCGCTAAACATAACCTAAAATCGCATGAAAAAGTCCAGGGGTGTGGAATTCTGAGACCAAGAGGTGTTGACAGTAAAGAACGATCAGAAAAAAGGAAAAGGACTCCTTAGGCAGTGGACAGGGTGCTTGAAAACAATCACTGTGCAGCCGTTTCCATGTCTCCTCCACCAAACATATAGGACGCTCACCTTAAAGCGGGGGATCCGCGGCCGATCGTTTTTTTTTTTTTGTGCATTCCATAGGGTTTTGCAATACAAATGTATACTCACGTTTTCTGTGTGTTTTAATAAAACCTGTCCGCTTGCGTGTTAAAGAACAACTTATATTTTCCCTTCCTGGCAGTTTCCATTTTGCTTGTGGGCATTGTGAAGCCCACAAGCAATCGTTTCCTGGAAGCAGTGAATGCTCCTGTCCCATTATTCACCACTCCTACTCGCGCCTGCGCAGTGTTTACGGCGAGTAGCACCGTAAACTAAATGGTTGCCATCACAACGGGCGGCGTCATAGAAAGTACACGCCCCGTTGTGATGGTATTGCATCCAGTACACACTGCGGCGAGCTCCCAGACATCACTGCGGCGCCGGGGAGACGCCTACTCCCGCGGGAGGGAAACCCGGAAGTCATTAAAAAAAAGGTATTTAAATGTCACCAAAAAATATTTCTTAGGGCAGTGGTCATCTAGGTTATGCAATGATGCGGACAGCAAAGTATTGGAATTTGGGTGAACCTCCGCTTTAACGAATGGACCTCTGAACAAACAGAAGGTCATGCAAGCAATCCCTTAACAAGGGTAAATGTAAATATGAGAGGGAAGATATCTTCATAAATGGTCCTTCACTCTATCTCCTCAGTCTGTTAATGGCCTCCAAACTCACTCATAGACATTCATGTATTCATGTAAAAATGCAAAAAACATACATAGTGCTCTCCGTATGCATAAGTAACACTAATTTAATAAAAAGGATAAACTACTCACAAAATCGGCACTGTATCCCAGTGCACAGATTCAAAACGTGTGGTATACAGATAAAAACCAGGTAGTTTATCCTTTTTAATAAATTAGTGTTACTTATGCATACGGAGAGCACTATGTATGTTTTTTGCATTTTTACATGAATACATGAATGTCTATGAGTGAGTTTGGAGGCCATTAACAGACTGAGGAGATAGAGTGAAGGACCATTTATGAAGATATCTTTCCTCTCATATTTACATTTACTTTTGTTAAGGGATTGCTTGCATGACCTTCTGTTTGTTCAGAGGTCCATTCGTTAAGGTGAGCGGCCTATATCTTTGGTGGAGGAGACACGGAAACGGCTGCACAGTGATTGTTTTCAAGCACCCTGTCCACTGCCTAAGGAGTAATTTTCCTCTTTTCTGATTGTTCTTTACTGTCAACACCTCTTGGCCTCAGCATTTCACACCCTGGGACTTTTTCATGCGATTTTAGTTTACGTTTAGCGCTGCACCGCTTTTTATATATGTAAAGACTGCGCCACAACCAAAATTGAAGCTTTTGGCTCAGGATTGTACCCTGGCCCCATTCACTTGAATGAATCGCACACAAGTGTTTTTTTTTAAGCTATAAAAACTATGGAAAAACGCTGGTGATAGCTTTTTGTAGTAGTGTTTAAAAGCGTTTAGGAGCATTCACGTTTTATTAGCATTTTTGCAGGAAAAGGGAAAAAAAGGCTCAAAAATGCTATTAGTAGCATTTGGAGCATTTCTGCTTTAAAAACGCTCCAGGAAACTCTACAAAAACATTTATTTTTCTGCTCCTGAAGCTCAAAAAATGCTAAAGCCCTGTACACACGATCGGTTTAACCGATGAAAACCGTCCGATGGATTGTTTTCATCAGACAAACCGATCGTGAATGGGACCCATCAGTCTTTTTTCCATCGGTTTTAAAAAATAGAACATGTTTTAAATTTTTCCGATGGATCAAAAACCGATAGCAAATTCCGATCGTCTATGGGCAAGTCCATCGGTTAAAAAACCCACGCATGCTCAGAATCAAGTCGACGCATGCTCAGAAGCATTGAACTTTATTTTTCTCGACTCATCGGAGTGTTTTACATCACGGCGTTTGGAATGGTCGGTTTTTTGATTGATGGTGTGTAGGCAAGACTGATGTAAGTCAGCTTCATCGGATTTCCGATGAACAAAACCATCGGATTAGAATCCATAGGATATCTGATCGTGTGTACGAGGCTTAATAGTCTAAAGTAGTGTGCATGGATACATAGGATTACACTATGGCTTCTAGGAGCAGAAAAAAATCGCTAATAACAGCTTCAAGGAGCTTAAAAAAACGCTAGTGTGCAATGGAGCCTTAAGCCCCGTACACACGGTCAGACTTTTGCCCAACAAACTTCGTTTTGAGCAAGTTGGACCAACAATCCGACCGTGTGTACGCTCCATCGGACAAACTTTTTTTGCTTTTTTCATGTTTTCATCGGACAAAAGTCCGATGGAGCAAAGTCCGACCGTGTGTACAGGAAACCATCGGACTTTTGTCCAATGGACTAAACAACTAATGTTAAAATCAACCAACAATAGCAAAAGTTGACCAAAGGGTGGCGGTAAAGAGCAGAAAAACCACGTGATGTTGCCAAAAGTTTTGGGAAAGTTTGCAGAAAAGTCCGAGCGTGTGTATGCTATGGGTGTTCCCGACCAACTCCGTTTGGACAAAAATCCACGGAAAAGTCCGATGGAAGTCCGACCGTGTGTACGAGGCTTTAGCGTTTTTCCTGACGGCTCCATGGCAGCACAGCTGGGTATAGGCTCCGCCCCCCCATGCCTCCAGGACTTAACTCATATAAATTTGAGCCCACCTACAGCCTCGGCGTTCTTCTTTTTTCCTCCTATGTGCAGGACCTAGGTGTGCTCCTCTATCTGGGTGGTCTAAAGGGCTGGCCGTCCGTCCATGCGTGTTGATTAAGCTGGACGCTAGGGTGACCACATTTCCATACTGTAATTCAGGCCCCCCCAGCATACACCAGTCGTGATGTGACAAGGTGGTGGTGCCACAATGTGACATCACCGGGTGGCCCCGCCCCTTACCTATTTAAGAAATGTCACTCGCAGACGGAGGGTGGCCATGCTTGAGAGCGGAGCAGTGTTTATATGCAACTTTATATGCCTTAGATAGAAAAAGCATTTGTTTCATGTATGTGAGCCTAACATTGCAGTTACAGGCGGCCACTTAGATTCAAAAAGTGTAATTGTTCTTTCAATGTCAGGCTAACATACATGAAACAAATGCTCCTTTATATCTAAGGCAATAAAGTTACATATAAAAAAAAAAAAAACCTTGTACTTTACACTACAAAAGGAATACAGATGACCTGAGGGATCTGGAGTAAACATTGGACATACACCGACCTACCTGTCCACTACACTGCCCTACCTGTCCACTACACTGCCCTACCTGTCCACTACACTAACCTACCTGTCCCCTACACTAACCTACCTGTCCCCTACACTGCCCTACCTGTCCACTACACTAACCTACCTGTCCACTACACTAACCTACCTGTCCACTACACTAACCTACCTGTCCACTACACTAACCTACCTGACTCCTACATTGACCTACCTGCCCACTACACTCCTTCCTGCATTACTCCCCCACACATTTACAATCCAGGTAGATCGGTGGATTTTGCTCACCAGTCTCCAGGGCCTCCATGATGATCACCCATCGGATGAGTGCTCTCCCCCAGCCGCTCCTCGGTATCCCTCGCCGGCGGGGAGCTCCACCAGCAGCAGCTGCCATACGCTCGTCTGCACCAAGCACCGCCCCTCCCCCTCACGCACACACGGGCTGCCGAGTCCCACACCTGAGGAAACACGGGGGACAGGCTCTACCACAGAAGGTGGGGGGAGGGTGCTGCGGAGCAATGCCTGGACCCGGGATATGCCTCATTGAAAGTGTACGGTGGGGCTGGAGGAAGCATTCGTTGGCACAGTTGGGTCAGCAGTCATGGCAGCACAGGAATGATGTTGCACTCGGGAGAGAGCACTGGCTGCCCCCGCACGCTACACCACTGGGGTTGCATCAGTTTCATTTCGGGACACTGTATTGTCCCGGAATGAAGGTGCCTGGGACCCAGGACAGACCTGCCAAATGCGGGACTTTCCCGGGCAATCCGGGACATGTGGATATATATTTTTTTTTATATAAACTAGGGTTTTTGGAAACACGTAATAAGGCCCTTTTTAAATGCATCTTGAATATGGGGTCACAAATCAGGGTTTTTTTTTCATTTTGTTTTTTGTAAATGGACGAGATCAAGGATCTATGGTACTCTCGGGGAGGGGAGGTTATTGTGTTTTTTTGTCCAGGATTGTATCTGTATAGATATTCTGTGTAGTGTGTACCTTTATATTGTATGTTGAAATTTGTTACAATAAAGGAAAAAAGTGATTATAGGAAAAAAAAAAAAACACATTGTCAATACACTCTAAAGGAGTGGTTTCTGCTCACCCTTTGAAAGGGTTATCTGCTCTGGCAATGAGAAGCTGCCTAAAAAGTACCAGGTGAAACAGCCCATTTTCCGAATTGCTGGATGGACATGACTGCATACATTATGCTTTGTTCAAGCAACCAAGGATAAAGATGACGATACCTAACAGGTTGTCGCATTCATTAAAGTGGTTGTAAACCCACTTGCACAACATGCACCTACAGGTAAGCCTAGATTAAGGCTTACCTGTAGGTGCATGAAATATCTCCTAAACCTACACGGTTAGGAGATATTTGACGTCTCGGGCCGGCATAGTAGCCGGATTTCTGAATGGAGCTTGCCGACCCGAGCGCGCATGCGTGTGACGTCATTGCCGCTCCGAGGCCAATCACAGCGCCGGAGCGGCGATACACGGAAGGCAGAGGGGAGCAAAATGGCGGCAGCGACGGAGGTGTCCGAGCACCGCTGCGGGGGCTTCGATCTCAGGTAAGTGATTGATAATGAGCTAGTATGCTATGCATACTAACTCATTATGTCTTTCTTTTGTAGGTTGTAAAAAAAAAAAGGATTCGGGGGTTTACAACCACTAAGCCTGTGGTCAATACACTCTAAAGGAGTGTTTCCACTCACCCAGTGAAGTCTCCAAGCCTTCCAAGGCAAGCAATCTGCTTCAGATCCTTCCAAAGAGAAGACAGACGAACATGACTGCAAGAATGTTGCCTAGTTCAAGCAACCAAGGATAAAGATGCCGACCACACCTAACTGGTTGTCACATTCATTAAGCATGTGGTCAATACACTCTCTAAAGGAGTCATTTCCACTCACTGTGTGAAGGGGTCATATATGGTGCCAATGAGTAGTCTCAGAACCTCCTCAAGCAAATTAACCCTTGTCAGCTTCTTCCCAAGCAGAGGTGAATGAACATGTGATTCCTACTTTGTTCAGGCAGGCTGCGGTTAAGATGATGGTGACCAACTTATCACAATTAAAGCGGAGTTCCACCCAAATTTGGAACTTCCGCTTTATCCACTCCTCACCCCCTTACATGCCACATTTGGCATGTAATTTTTTTTGGGGGGGAGTGGGGGCTTCAGTAGGAGTGGGACTTCCTGTCCCACTTCCTCCTTCCGCTCTGGGCTCGCCTAGGCGATACGTCATATCGCCTTTTGGTGGCCCCTCCCTGTAGGCGATCACCTGGGACGTGACAGGTCCCAGGCGATCACCTGTCCATTCAGAGAGCGCTGCGCCGTTCGCGCATGCGCAGTGAGTGCCCGGCCGTGAAGCTGAAATCTGTCACGGCCGGGTGCCCACACAATGAATGGAGGCGCCGGCGGAGAAGTTTGGGAGAGGAGCGGAGCTCCAGGCGGCGCGGCGCTGGACAGTGGAACAGGTAAGTGTATGTTTATTAAAAGCCAGCAGCTACACTTTTTGTAGCTGCTGACTTTTAATAAACATAAAAAAGGGTGGAACTCCCCTTTAAGCATATGGTCAAGACACTCTAAAGCACAGGTGTCAAACACAGGGTCCGCTGGCCGAATCCGGCCCTCCTGGCCATTTCATGTGGCCCTCGCACCTCTCCTGCAGCTCCAGCCCTCCTCTGGTCCTCCTCCAGACCCTTACTTTCTGCTTTCAAGCAATCCATCCAGCTTCTTTATAGCAGCAGCATAAGGAAAGTGGGGTGCACTGTGATGTAAGGGAGAGTGGGGGACTCAACTTCTGATGGTGGGGTGGTTCTTGACATCTAATGTAAGGGGAGGGGATGCGCTGGACATCTAATCTTACAGATACAACTGGCCCTTTTGAGAACGATCATAATGCTGATGCGGCCCACAATGAAATTGAGTTTGACCATCTCCTGCAAGGGCCATCTATTCTGGCAATGTCCAGTCTTCTATTCAGGGCCTTCTCTAGCCAATCAATTCTCTTCAGTCTCTTCTGAACAGGAGATGAGGACGACCTGTGTCCAGATTGGTAAGGTTGGTGAAATGTCTTTAAATAGATGTAGCCCCCTGTTCCTAAAGAAATTGGGCTATAATGTAAATTTCGTTTTTGGCTGAGCTGTAAACAGCTCAGATTGATTGGCTAGTTGTGCAATTTCTCACTGTTGCCAGTAGGTGTCACTGGTACCACAGGCCAGTATGAGAATTACAACAAGCTGAGCTGTAATGAATATTCTTTTTCTCAGAACAGCCCAGTAGGAGATTCCTGGCCGCTGTGCATTCTGGGAGAGGGTATTTATGGGACAGACGCCATGTGCCCTTCTGGCCCGAGGCTGTGTTGCTGCAAGCTCTGCAAGTAGGCCCAGAAGCCTGTCTGGGGCCTACTAATCCTGAGGTGGTCCTAGGCTGTGTTGCCTGCGTGGAAGAAGCCAAGCCAAGCTGAGGAGATCCAGGGGAGGACCCTTTGCTGGAGAGAGCCAAGATGAAGGCTGGTCTCTCAGGAGGGCTGGTGACTCGGTTGGAGGATGCACCTAAGCTAATCTACCCTCACAGTACTGCCGGATGGCTTAAAGGTTCTGGTACTGTGAAGCTGTTCAACAAATCTACTTCAAGGTAACTAACTCCTGACTGCTAAGTCTGTGAGACAGACTTATCCGTGAGTGCTACTGGCTTCTAAGTCTGTGAGAGAGGCTTGTCCAGGAGTTCTGCTGGCTTCTAAGTCCTGTGAGAGAGGCTTGTCAAGAAACCATACTGGCTGCTAGGTCTGTGTGAGAGACCTATCCAGGTATTCAAGATCTTCCAAAGAAAGCTGTTTTTGTCCTTTGGATTCAATGAGTCCGTCAGTGATCTGCTAAAGGTATTTGAAACCTCCCCTAACCCTCTATCCTATAACTGCTTCCAAGTTCTTCATTAAAGCATTGAAAAATACTAAAGTGACTGGCGCCCACATTTGTTCTAAACTTCCCATTATAGCCATGGACTCAGCCCTGGGGTGCATGTAAGCTCGCTCCCTGTCCCTGGAGGTACCTTTGTGCTCCCAGTATACCCAGGAGGGGCGCTACATAGAAGTGAAGCTTTGGAAGTATTTTAAGTACCTCCAGAAGACGGCTTGACAATGCCCTTATGTTGGATGGATCAAGTGATCGTTCTAAAAGTTTGGAGTATATTGTCATAGAAGGATGTCAAAGTTATGCCCTTTTGAACTGGCCTAAACTTGTGGTTGAAGAAACTAAATTGTCTGCAATCTCATTCCCTTCTGACGACCTGGTGGTGCAGTCAGACACCAGCAAAGTGTAGGGGAGTCCTACTTCAAGAGCAATGGGCTCAGGCCAATGGTCTTTTTCAAGGATCCAAGATGGTGTCCAACATCCTGGAGTTGAGAGCAGCTTTTCAGGCTCTTAGCCTTCAGTCACCTCATCCAGGGTAAGCCTGTCCTGGTAAAGTTGGACAGCGCAACGACTGTGGCCTACATCTGGAAACAAGGCTCAGTCTCTCACTTCTGAAGGAGGTTTCTCTAATTCTAGAATCCACCCAAGTCAATCTCCTGCAGCTATGTGCCTGGTCGGAAGAATCTTAAGGCAAATTACTTGTCCAGGACAAGTCTGGATGACAATGAATGGTCCAGACTACTGCGAGTCTTTCAAGAACTAACAGCTTGGTATTTTTCTTCCAGAGGTAGACCGCTTACATTCCCTGTCAACACTAAGTTGCTGAAGTTCCATTCCAGGGCCCAGAATCCGCAAGCAATTGGGGTGGAGGTGCTGACCGCAGAGTGGATCTCCAAGACAGCTTATGCCTTTCTGCTGCTCCCTCTGATTCTCAGCTTCCAGCTGTGGCGAGGGAAGGTGACAGTTCTGGTACCCTCCGCTCACCTTTATGAGTGTCAAGGAGTGACTTCCTCTGCCTGTAAAGCCCTGTACACACGGTCGGACTTTTGCCCAACAAACTTAGTTTTAAGCAAGTTGGACCAACAATCCGACCGTGTGTACGCTCCATCAGACAAACTTTTTTTCGTTTGTTTTTGTTTTCTTCGGACAAAAGTTGGGTCTGCAAACGGACAAACTTTTGCCCAACAAAAGTCCGATGGAGCAAAGTCCTACCGTGTGTACAGAAAACCATAGGACTTTTGTCCGATGGACAAAACAACTAATGTTAAAATCAACCAACAATAGCAGAAGTTGACCAAAGGGTGGGGGTAAAGAGCAGAAAAGAGCAGAAAAACCATGTGATGTTGCAAAAAGTTTTGGGAAAGTTTGCAGAAAAGTCCGGTGGTGTGTATGCTATGGGTGTGCCCGGCCAACTCCGTTCGGACAAAAATCCACGGAAAAGTTAGATGGAAGTCCGACTGTGTGTACGAGGCTTAAGATCAAATCTGCTCCAAAGTCCCATTCATCCAGCATCCGACAGGCTCAGGCTGATGGCCTGGGTCTGGAGAGGCAGAGGCTAATGGATTTTGAATGCTCTGTGAAGATTTTGAATACTCTTACGAAAACAAGGTCAGCGCTAAGCGTGCCTATAGTAGAATATGGCATAAATTCTCAGTATTATTGCTGATCAAGATTTTACGCTGGACTCTTCAGAAGCCTGTTCTGAAATGCCTGCAGGCGTGGCTTGATTTAGCTTGTAAATATGCTATAGGCACACATTTTGGCTATCTCTGCCTTCACCGGCATACAACGCTTAATTATACAGTTTTCCAAGATGCAATTTGGTTGAAACATCAAATTGTTTCTGAAATGAGATCTCCCAATGCTGTTGGATATTATTGCATCAGATGCCTTCAATCATCCTGTGGTATCTCTTACTGAAAACTGCTTTACTGGTGGCAATTACATCAGCCAGAAGAGTCAGCATTGGTGGCCTTGGGGTTTAAAGAACCCTCAAGCCCTGTACACACGATCGGTTTGACTGATGAAAACCGTCCGATGGATGGTTTTCATCAGACCAACCGATCGTGTATGGTACCCATTGGTCTTTTTTCCATCGGTTGTAAAAAACAGAACTTGTTTTAAAATTTTCCGATGGATAAAAAACCGATGGGAATTTCCGATCGTCTATGGGCAAGTCCATCGGTTAAAAAACCCACGCATGCTTAGAATCAAGTCGACGCATGCTCAGAAGCATTAAACTTAATTTTTCTCGGCTCATCGGAGTGTTTTACGTCACCGCGTTTGGAACGGTCGGTTTTTTGACTGATTGTGTGTGGCCAAGACTGATGAAAAACAGTTTCATCGGATTTCCGATGGACGAATCCATCGGACGAAAATCCATAGGTTATCCGATCGTGTGTACGGGGCTATACTCGTGTACTTCCCAGACAGGGTGGTACTCATGCCAATGCTCGAATTTGTGCCTGAACTGACCTTCAGAGTCCATATCACACAAGAGGTTGTCCTCCTATGTTCCTTTTGGGGAGTACTCAAGAAATTAGCCCATCGGATGTGGGCCAAGCTTTAAAATATTTAATCAAGGCGACTCCTGCCATCAGGAAGTCGGAGCATCTGTTTGTCATTTTCAGGTGGAACACATCATAATTTTACGGCTTCCAGCAAGATTATTGCCTCTTGGTTGGTAAAGCTCATCTCCTTGGCCTGCAAGTTGAAAGGGTTGGCTGTGCCAGGAGAATCACGGCACTCTTCACTAGAAGGGTCTGGACCTTGAGAGTGGTAGCAGGCCGAGTGTCTGAAACTATTTGCAAGGCAGCTACGTGGGCACCAAAATATTCATATTCATGGCTTAATGACAATTGAATTTGGCAGAGGCATCCTGGCTTCTGTTATTCTTTTTAGTCAGAATTGAGGAGTGTGTAGCATCATCCCCCCCCCCCTGTTTTGGCTAGTTAGTTCCCAGCTGTGCTGACATGGAGCCATCATTAAAATGGAAAATTGAATTCAAATACTTACTGTAATTTTCCTTTCCTGACGAGCTCCATGGCAACACAGATCCCACCCAGCTTGGTAGGACTAGTTACAGAACGCCAAGGCTGTAGGTGGGCTCAAATTTATATGAGTTAAGTCCTGGAGGCATGGGGGGGGGGGAGCCTATACTCAGCTGTGCTGCCATGGAGCTCATCAGGAAAGGAAAATTACGGTAAGTATTTGAATTAAATTTTCAGTTTTTTAAGCTCCTAGAACAGTGATGCCGAACCTTGGCACCCCAGATGTTTTGGAACTACATTTCCCACGATGCTCATGCACTCTGCAGTGTAGTTGAGCATCATAGGAAATGTAGTTCCAAAACATCTGGGGTGTCAAGGTTCGCCATCACTCTCCTGGTATTAGCATTTTTTTTTCTGCTCCTAGAAGCTAAATAGTGTTATCCTATGTGTCCACTACTTTAAGCTATTGCTCCCAGCCACTGTGCCCATCAAACGCCGCCACTGTGCCCATCAAATGCTCCTACTGTGCCCCATCAAACGCCCATCAAATGCTGCCACTGTGCCATTAAATGGTCCCACTGTGCCCCATCAAATGCTACCAGTGGACCTACTTAACCTGGCTCTATATATCACCCTAACCTAGCACTATATCACCTAACCTGCCAGTATACTACCCTTGACATCGACGTGTGGTGCGTTGCCCGCCCGCCTGGGGGGTGCCAGATATAGGATCCGCCCCGGGTGCCAAATGCTCTAGGTACGCCACTGGCTAAACGCCATGCAGACGGCGACACGGGAAGAGACGTCCTTCAGGGAAGCAATCAACGATGACCCACAGCTGCAGAGTGCGGACGACCATAGTGTCGATTTGCTGGGTTGGTGCCGCGTAGATGTCTGACGAACAGCAGACAGAGTTAGGCCCTCCGGGGCCGGGTTGGAATCACTCGATCACTGCATGGTAGGCCGCAGCCTCTCTCCCCGCCACAGAGAGATGTACACTCGGCAAGGCCCAGGAAGAAGAGAGCGTGGGGCGTATCTCCTGGCACTTTTATAGTTACCCCAAGGAGTCTCCTCGGATTGCAGCAAGGATCCCTGGTAAAGTATATTCCAAATGTGATGTCATGCAACAGAATCGCCAGTCTGAAAGACTACTAGTCCCACAATCCTTTTGGTCGGGCTCACAAATATGATGACAGTCACTGGTGCCCAGCACTAGAGGGATATACTATAGATGAAGAATGACAGGAAAATTGCACAATATTATAATGTAGTGCACATCGCTACATCCCCATCCAAGTTTTATCCCCCTCAAAATAAAAAAACAAAGTGCTGGACTGTTTTTTGACTCTGGAGTGCCTGTGAAAATTGGGTGTGCCTGGCTGTACAGCGTAGGGGATCCCATTTCACCTGCGGCTCCTAAGTGGGGTGCACTACATTAAAAAAAAAAAGTTTTCCTATACATAAACTCTAAAGCCCAATTTTGGCATGACTCTTGACTTAAATATGATTTTAGACTGTAGACCTGTAAAATCCTTTTCATGGAATACATCACAGGGCACAGGAACTTAGTCTTATACCACTGGGTTATACCGCCACCTTTAGGAGAATTGGACCGTAGGCTGTAAGGACAGTCCAGTATAACCCCTCCTACTCAGGGGCATAGATAAGGGGATGATCAAAGCATCTGCAGCCAAGAGCAGCGACTAGTGATATCAGCTTGTGCCAGGCACCCAAAGCAGGAGCTGATCCTGCAACCTGTTAGTTCAGAGATAAGGGAGCTGCTCCTCTCTGGCTCCAGTCACATGACCCAGCTGAGGGAGAACTTTCCTTACTTTAAACTGCCCTGTGTTTTATGGGAGGTAGCTGTACTGAGTGAACAGACTTGTACTGGAGGGGAGAGCTATACTAAGGGGGCAGAGTTGTACAGGAGGTCTGGGGAACTGTACTGGGTGGGGTGGAGAGCTGTACTGGGGAGAGGAAAGCTGTGCTGGGATAGGGGGGCTGTACTAGGGAGAGCTGTAATGATGGAGGAGAGTTGTACTGTGGCAGGAGCTGTACTGGAAGGGGAAGAGCTGCAACTGAGGGGGGAGAGCTGTACTGGAAGGGGAAGAGCTGCAACTGAGGGGGGAGAGCTGTACTGGAAGGGGAAGAGCTGCAACTGAGGGGGGAGAGCTGTACTGGAAGGGGAAGAGCTGCAACTGAGGGGGGAGAGCTGTACTGGAAGGGGAAGAGCTGAAACGGAGGGGGGAGAGCTATACTGGGGTAAAGCCATGCTTTGGAAGGAAATCTGTGGCATCTGTACTGGATGAGATATTTTGGCTCTGGGAGGGAAGTAATTCTTCATTGAACTCTTTCTATTAACCTGTGCATTATGCACTCCTGACCACTGCACTCTGTGAGATGTGCTCTAATGACCCCCTGCACTCTGTGAGTTATGCACTCCTGTCCCCAGTAGTGATGAGCCGAACACCCCCGGGTTCGGTTCGCACCAGAACCCGCGAACGGACCGAACGTTCGTACGAACATTAGAACCCTATTAAATACAATGGATGCGAACGTTCGAATTCTAAAGTGCTAATTATAACGACTATTATGCATGTTATTGTCCTAAAAAGGGTTTGGGAACCCGGGTTGTGCACCAGGGGACATGTATCAATGCAAAAAGAAGTTTTAAAAACGGTCGTTTTTCGGGAGCAGTCATTTTAATGATGCATAAAGTGAAAAAAAAAAAGTCAAATATTCCTTTAAATATCGTACCTGGGGGGTGTCTAAAGTATGCCTGTGAAGTGCCACGTGTTTCCCGTGTTTAGAACTGTCCCTGCACAAAATGACACTTCTAAAGGAAAAAAAAAACATTTAAAACTGCTTGCGGCTTTAATGTAATGTCTGGTCCCGGTAATATGGATGAAAATCTTTAAGAAAAATGGCATAGCTACCCCATGACCCCCCCCCCTACCCCAGCCCATTACCAGCCCCTTTGGGTCTTGTATGGATATTAAGGGGAACACCGCACACAAAATAAAAAAGGCCCTATATACTCTGAACAGCCGTATACAGGTGGTGCATACAAGACAGGGACTGTAGGTTTGTTCTTATGTAGAATGTGTTTGTAATTTTGAACAGGTACATTGTTTAAGTGTAGCTCCAGCCCAAAAATCTATTTTTAAACTTTTTGGAAAACATAGGTAAGGGTTATCACCCCTGTAACATTTGTTTTGCTGTCTGTGCCCCTGTTCAGAACATTTCACCTCACTTTCCGTCCCAATGACAACTGTTTTTGAAATGTGGTGTTTTTCTTGAAACAAGGATTGGTGATAAAGCATCAGTACAGAGGAGACACCTTTCTCCCATATTAATTCTTACAGGAGAGAATTTTCCTTCCTAGGGGTAGATTTCCTCTCACTTCCTGTTGTCTTCTTGCGTTTGCAAGTAGGAGTCGTTTGTAAGTTGGATGTTTGAAAGTAGGGACCTGCCGTATATACTCTGCAGAAATAGGCCCCTTAGTTGTTGGTGTTGGCACAACACTGTAAGCACTCACAGTTACTCTTGGTTGGTGCTGGAACGCCCTGCTGTCAACTATTATATCAGGAATTGTAATTACATATAATTGTTGAACAGTGGTAGTAAAAATTGGGCCTTTGATGGTGGTGCTGGTGCCACAACACTGTAAGCCCTGACAGTTACTCTTGGTGGGTGCAGCAATGGGCCCTGCTGTGAATTATTAGATCAAGAATTGTAATTGCATGCCCCTGTTGAACAGGGGCTGAAAAATTGGGCCTTTCGTGGTGGTGGTGGTGTTGCCACAACACTGTAAGCCCTCAGAGTTACTCTTGGTGGGTGCAGGAATGGGCCCTGCTGTGAATTATTAGATCAAGAATTGTAATTACATGCCCCTTTTGAACAGGGGCTGAAAAATTGGGCCTTTCGTGGTGGTGGTGGTGGTGGCATTGCCACAACACTGTAAGCCCTCAGAGTTACTCTTGGTGGGTGCAGCAATGGGCCCTGCTGTGAATTATTAGATCAAGAATTGTAATTACATGCCCCTGTTGAACAGGGGCTGAAAAATTGGGCCTTAGGCACTGGTGGCACAACACTGCAACCCCTCACAGATACTGTACTTGGAGCACAGCAATGAGCCCTGTTGCAAAGTATTGCTTCAAAAATTGTAATGACACGCCCCTGCTAAACAGGGGCTGAAAAATTGGGCCTTAGGCACTGGTGGCACAACACTCCAACCCCTCACAGATACTGTACTTGGAGCACAGCAATGAGCCCTGTTGCAAAGTATTGCTTCAAAAATTGTAATTACACGCCCCTGTTAAACAGGGGCTGAAAAATTGGGCCTTAGCCACTGGTGGCGGCACCCATAAACAAAAATGATCTTCCAAGCTATCATCATCAATCGTATCATTGAGGACTCGGAGGAGGAGGATAGCCAGTCAACATAACAGCACAGGCACTCAGCATCAGCATCAGTCTTGAAGGGATGTGACATGTTAAAATCAATTAGTCTGTTATATCAGCATCAGGTGTGTGGTAGCTGGTGGTGATCCAAGACTGGTTCATCTTGATGAAAGTCAGTCGATCAACCGAGTCGGTGGACAGGCGCACCCTGTGATCCGTGACAAATCCTCCAGCAGCACTGAATGTGCGTTCCGAAAGAACGCTGGATGCAGGACAGGCCAGTAGCTCAATTGCATACTGTGCAAGCTCTGGCCAGTGATCCATCCTCAAGACCCAGTAAGCCAGAGGATTTTCGGTGGGGAAGGTGTCCAAGTCTGACCTTGCCCCTAGATATTCCTGCACCATGTTTATCAGACGCTGGCGATGGTTGCTGGAACCGATCATACTTTGGGGCTGCGGACTAAAGAATTGTCTGAACGCATCGGTCAGACGGCCACCTTCCCCACCGCTCCTTCTTTGACTGGCCGAAGCCTCAGCAACTCGTTGTCCAGGACCAGGAGTTTGTAACCTCCCAGTCTCTGGGAACGCGTTGCACAGACCTTTCTGCAAGGCCTCCCGGAGTTGTCTCATCCTCTGCTCCCTCTGCGACGGTAACATAAGGTCCGCAACCTTACCCTTGTACCGTGGATCAAGGAGAGTGGCCAGCCAGTAATGGTCCCTCTCCTTGATCCGAAGAATACGAGGATCCTTCCGCAGACTTTGCAGGATCAGGGAGGCCATGCAGCGTAGGTTAGCTGAGGCATTCGGTCCGGAGTTCTCTGGGTCACTAAGGACGACATGATCCGCAGCCACCTCCTCCCAGCCACGTACAAGTCCACTGGTTTCTTGGGACTGTAAATCATCCCTAAAAGACTGCTGCTGATGATGCTGAGTGCCAGCCTCCACCTCCATGCTGACACAATCCTCCTCCTCCTCCTCCTCCTCCTCCTCCTCCTCCTCCTCCTCTTCCTGTGCGATGGGTGGGACAGAAGGAACACTGTCTGGGTAAAGGGGGCCTTGAGAGGCAAGGAAGTCCTCCTCTTCCTGCCTCTGTTCTGCCTCAAGTGCCCTGTCCATTATTCCACGCAGCGTGTGCTCCAACAGGTGGACAAGAGGTACAGTGTCACTGATGCATGCACTGTCACTGCTCACCATCCTCGTGGCCTCCTCAAATGGTGCCAGGACAGTGCATGCATCCCTGATCATGCCCCACTGGCGTGGAGAAAAAAAACCAAGCTCCCCTGACCCTGTCCTGGTGCCGTAGTCGCACAGGTACTCATTGATGGCCCTCTGCTGCGTGTGCAGCCGCTGCAGCATGGCCAACGTTGAGTTCCACCTGGTGGGCATGTCACATATAAGGCGGTTCTTGGGCAGGTTCAACTCCTTTTGCAGCTCAGCCAGGCGAGCACTGGCATTATAAGATCTGCGGAAATGCACACAGACTTTCCTGGCCTGCCTCAGGACATCCTGTAAGCCCGGGTACCTGCCCAAGAACCGCTGCACCACCAGGTTAAGGACGTGAGCCACACAGGGCACATGGGTCAGTTGTCCCTGTCGGAGGGCGGAGAGGAGGTTGGTGCCATTGTCGCAAACCACCATTCCTGGCTTAAGCTGGCGTGGCGTCAACCACCTCTCGGCCTGGCCCTGCAGAGCAGACAGGACCTCTGCCCCAGTGTGGCTTCTGTCCCCCAAACACACCAGCGCAAGCACGGCATGGCATCTTTTTGCCTGCGTACTTGCGTAGCCCCTTGAACGGCTACGGAGCACCGCTGGTTCAGAGGACAAAGCACAGGAAGAGGCCATGGAGGAAGAAGAAGAGGAGGGGGTGGAGGAGAGAGGTGTGTCACAACCAGTAGTAGCATTTTGGAGGCGTGGCGGTGGAACAACCTCCAACACTACTGCACCTTGTCCTGCATCCTTCCCAGCTGCCAAAAGAGTGACCCAATGGGCCGTGAAAGAAAGGTAACGTCCCTGTCCATGCCTGCTGGACCATGAGTCAGCGGTAATATGCACCTTACCGCTGACCGCCCTGTCCAGCGAGGCCAAGACATTGCCTTCCACATGCCGGTAGAGAGCCGGAATAGCCTTCCGTGAGAAAAAGTGGCATTTGGGAACCTGCCACTGAGGAACCGCACATTGCACAAACTCACGGAAGGGGGCCGAGTCTACCAACTGAAAAGGCAGCAGTTGAAGCGCTAGCAATTTAGCCAAGCTAGCATTCAACCGCTGGGCATGTGGATGGCTGGGAGTGAACTTCTTTCGACGGTCCAGCAGCTGGGGCAGGGAAATTTGCCTGCTAGAATCGGACGTTGGTGTACTGCTAGCAGAGTGGCCGCAAGTACTTGGCTGTGACACACCTAATTCTACACCTTCATTCCTCTCAGTGCATGTTTCAGAGAGGACTGAAGTTATAGTGGGGTTGGAGATCCCAGCTGATGCGGTGCAAGGAGAGGTCCGCTTTGTTCTTTGGTGTGGGTCTTTGAGGTAGGCTTGCCAACGAGCTGCATGGCAGGTCAACATATGTCTGGTCAGGCATGTGGTACCCAAGCGGCTGATGTTTTGGCCACGCGATATACGCTTGAGACATATGTTGCAAACAGCAGCTGTGCGATCTGATGCACTAGCCTCAAAAAAGGCCCACACCAAAGAACTTTTTGAATGACGGGCAGAGGCAGCGCCCTGCACAGGCGGAGCTCTGCGGTGTGATTCCGTCGGTGTACTGCCCTTACGCTGGCCACCAAAGGGCATCCTGCCTCGTTGGAGATGTGCCTCCTCCTCATCCTCCTCCTCCTCCTCTCTCCTATTAGGCACCCACGTGGAGTCAGTGACCTCATCATCCCCTCCCTCCTCATCACTGGAGCCAATCTGGCAGTATGCTGCAGCTGCTGGAACATTACTGCCAGATTGGTGTCCTTCTTGAGCATCCCCTCTGTCTGCTCTCACGCTACTGCCTTCCTGTAGCTGGGTTTCATCATCAGACCCTTCGAAACGCTGGGCATCCTCCTGGAGCATGTACCCAACACTGTGCTCAAACAGTTCGGGGGACTCCTCAGGAGGAGGACATGGTGGGTCTAGGGAAGGAGTGACTGATGATGAGTCTGACATTGATACCAGGGAAGAGGACGCTTTGGCAGCTGCTTTGCCAGTACCCTGAGCCTGGGTGAGAGAGGATGAGGAGGAGGAGGAGGGCTTGGTCATCCACTCTACCAAGTCTTCGGCATGATGTGGCTCAACATGTCCAGCTGCCGAAAAGAAGGACAAGCGTGTCCCATGGCCATGTGCTGATGACAATGCACCGCGTCCACGACCAGCACTGTTGCCCCCAGACACAGAGCCTGCTTGCCCTCTTTTATTGCCTCCTGACTGTCTGCCTCTCCTTGTTTGCCTTCCAGACATTCTAATGGATGGCCTGCAGGGAGATGGGAAAAAAGCAATAAGGGCTACCTTCAGGTGTCCTTCTCTGTCCCTTTACTTAAGGATTTCTAAATATGGTTGAGGATGATTGCTTTCGCACAGAATAGCACAACGACAATTTCCCTGACTGTCCAAAAAACAAGGATTTCAAAGATGGTTGATGAGGAATGCTTTAGCACAGTATAGCACAAGGAGAATTTCCCTCACTGTCCTTCCCTGTCCCTACAAACAAGGATTAGCACAGTAAAACACACTGACACTCTCCCTACCTATAGTTTTCTGTCCCTATAAAAAATGTTTTTTTAAAGATGGTTGATGATCAATGCTTTAGCACACTATAGCACAAGGAGAATTTCCCTCACTGTCCTTCCCTGTCCCTACAAACAAGGATTAGCACAGTAAAACACACTGACACTCTCCCTACCTATAGTTTTCTGTCCCTATAAAAAATGTTTTTTTAAAGATGGTTGATGATCAATGCTTTAGCACAGTATAGCACAAGGAGAATTTCCCTCCCTGTCCTTCCCTGTCCCTACAAACAAGGATTAGCACAGTAAAACACACTGACACTCTCCCTACTGTGACAGCAGGAAGGTAAAGTCACCTGGTTGCATCCAGGGGGGTAGATATATTTCGCCCAGATTCAGGCTTTACGCCGACTTATACAACTAGGTGGAGAGTTGTATAAGGCTAGTGGGCTCATGGATGACTCATACCTCTAGGGAGAGTGTGGGGCGTCGTGCAGACAGAGATGAGGAGACCAGCTGAAGCTTGTCAGCTCATTTAGGCCTCTATAAGAACTCCCAGCTTCATTAGATGTTAGCTCATGCCTGGAACCAGACCTGTGTGGACTGTCTAGGGAGAGTGAACCCCTGTGCGGTGAGAAAAAGCCTGTGTGGCTATTTGCTTGGACATTTAAAACCAGGGACTTAGGGACTAGGACAGCACTAGGCTGATCCCAGTTGTTAGTTAGGAAACCTGTATGTTTAGTCAGAGGTCAAGTTGACCAGGATTTATTTTGTTTATGTTTCTTTTGCTTTGCTGTGTTTTGTCACTGTAAATAGAAAATAAACCGCACCTTTTTGATTTTGAAAACCACAACCTCCGTTTGCTGGGCCTGTTTTTGTGTGGGGAGCCCATCTCGGGGGTCACACACACCCGCTGCCGAGCTAACCCCCTCACAGTTGGTGGAGAACCAGTGGCAGTTTTTTTTTTTAAGCCAGCATGGAGGAGATACTGAAGCAGCTGGCTCTAGCAAATGCCAATCAACAGCAGACAAATGCAGGTTTGCAAAAGAACTTCGCAGCCCAGCAGCAAGCTCATCAACAGAGCCTTGCAGCCCAGCAGCAGACAAACGCAACTTTGCAACAGAGTCTGGAGGCTCAGCAACAAGCCCAGCAGCAATCTGAGGCCCGCTTCATAGACCTGTTGCAGAAGCAAGAGCAGAGACTACAACAACAGATGGAAGCAGTAATGCAGCAACGTCCGCAGACCAGTGAGGAAAGCCGTCCCACTAATACCGCGTCCTTTGGGGTGAGTCGTTTATTGACAAAAATGACTGGAGAGGATGATCCAGAGGTATTTTTGACCACATTTGAAAGGACCGCTGAAAGAGAAAAGTGGCCTGAGGAGCAGTGGGCTGGACTGGTGGCTCCTCTGTTAACTGGTGAATCGCAGAAAGCTTACTATGACCTAGAGCCTAACCAAGCAAAAGACTATGTGATGCTAAAAGCTGAAATATTGGCAAGGCTGGGTGTCACCCAGGCTGTCCGGGCTCAGCGTGTGCATAACTGGACTTTCCAGCTTGGAAAACCCCCCAGGTCTCAAATGTATGATCTCATTCACCTGAGCAGAAAGTGGCTACAGCCAGAGACTTTGTCCGCACCAAAGATTGTGGAACGTGTTGTAATGGATCGGTTTTTGAGAGCTCTTCCTACTGCCATCCAAAAGTGGGTAAGCCATGGAGACCCAGAGACGGCCGATGGTCTTGTGGATCGTGTGGAGAAATACTTGGCTACAGAGAACCTGACGGCCTCTTCCAGAGACACTCGGACTTTCCACCCTAAGACCAGACCATCCCCAGGGGCGGATAAGAGGATTCCAAGGGGTGAGGGTGGAGAGAGTGAGAGGGTGGGAGCTCTACCCCAAGTTTGGCGAGAACAGCCTGGGAAATCAGCGGCTCAAGAGGCCGCAAGAAGGATCGTTTGCTACCGCTGCCGGCAAGCGGGACATATTGCAGCCAATTGCCCGGTTGTGGAGGAACCCATGCAGTGTGACTTTCTGACGGGCAGACGTCAGTCGCTGTGTGCGACAGTCGCATGCACTGCCATTCGAGGAACTGAGAAACATTTATGCAAAATGTGTGTTAATGGTAGAAATGTTGTGGTATTGTTGGATTCAGGTAGCCTTGTGACCCTGATAAAGGCTGAGTTAGTTAAAACAGAGGTCTCTGGGAATAGCAAGGTAGCTGTTATTTGTGTGCATGGGGACACCCGAGAGTATCCAGTGACTACAGTGTGTTTCGAGACCCCCAAAGGTACCCTCTCTCATCCAGTGGGCTTAGTATCTCAGTTACCGCATGACGCCATTGTGGGAAGGGATTTTCCGAAGTTCTGGGAACTGTGGGATGATCCTGAGCCCCCCACTGGTGCCCCTATGTACCAGGAATGTGATAGCCAGAACTCCCCTGAGAGTGGTGAGGACTCTCCGGAATTTCCCTTATCAGTATTGGCAGGGGAGACTCAAGAAACTGGAGAGGAGCCCACCTCCTCAGACGAAAACCTACCGTCTGTGGAGTTTTCTGATCTTGAGGTTCACAGGGAAAACTTTGCCACAGAACAGTTGAAAGACCCCGCCCTAATAAAGGCACGGGAAAACGTAGTGAAAATAGATGGCGAGTTAGTGAACCCAGATAATACCTGCACTTACCCATACTTCAGCGTAGAGAAGGACCTACTGTATCGGGTGGCAAAAAGGGCAGAAGAAACCGTTGAGCAGCTTGTGGTGCCCAAACCTTACAGGAAGTTGGTGTTGGAGTTGGCCCATGGGCACATTCTTGGAGGTCATCTGGGGACAGAGAAAACCCGAGAGAGGGTATTACAGAGATTCTATTGGCCGGGGGTGATGAAGGACATAGAAAATTATTGTTCCTCCTGCCCTGTGTGTCAGAGGTCGGCCCCGATGCCACATTTCCGTAGCCCGCTGGTCCCTCTACCCATCATTGCGGTCCCGTTTGAGAGGATCGCCATGGATTTGGTAGGTCCTATAATCAAGTCCGCTAGGGGGCACCAGTACATATTAGTTATAATGGACTATGCCACCCGTTATCCAGAAGCGATCCCTCTCCGAAATACCTCGGCCAAAACCATAGCCAAAGAGCTATCTCTTGTGTTTAGCCGGGTGGGTATTTGTAAAGAACTGCTTACGGACCAAGGTACACCCTTTATGTCCCGGGTTATGAAGGAGCTGTGTAAATTGTTCAAAGTGACGCAATTACGTACATCTGTGTATCACCCCCAAACCGATGGGCTGGTTGAAAGGTTCAACAAAACCCTAAAACAAATGTTGAAGAAAGTGGTGGATAGAGATGGAAAGGATTGGGACTGTCTACTTCCTTATCTGATGTTTGCTATTAGGGAGGTGCCCCAATCCTCTACGGGATTCTCCCCCTTTGAGTTACTGTATGGGAGACACCCAAGAGGGCTGTTGGATATTGCCAAGGAAACTTGGGAAAGTGAGAGTTCTCCCCACAGGAGTGTGATTGAGCATGTCGCCCTGATGCAAGACCGAATTGCACAGGTAATGCCCATCGTGAAGGAACATTTGGCCCAAGCGCAGTTAGCACAGCAGAGAGTGTACAACCGTGGAGCCAAGACCCGTACCTTTTCCCCGGGGGATAGGATACTGGTACTTGTCCCTACGGTTGAAAGTAAATTCCTTGCCAAATGGCAAGGCCCCTACGAGATAATGGAAAAAGTGAGCGAAGTGAATTACAAGGTCAGACAACCAGGAAGGCGAAAGCCCGAACAGATCTATCACGTTAATCTGTTGAAAGCCTGGAGGGATAGAGAGTCCCTAGTCGCAGACACTTGGTCACCAGCTCAAACTGGTTGCGTGATTCCTGAGGTTGGAATAGCAGCCACCTTGTCACAACCCCAACAACAGGAGGTTAAGGAGTTTGTGCTTCGCAACAAGGAGGTATTCTCTGAGCTGCCGGGACAAACATCTGGGGTAGAGCATGACATCATTACCCCGCCCGGTGAAAGGGTGAAGTTAAAACCCTATCGGATCCCAGAGGCCCGACGGGAGGCAATACGGGAGGAAGTACAGAAAATGCTGAACTTAGGGGTGATAGAGGAGTCCCAAAGTGATTGGTCTAGTCCCATTGTGTTGGTGCCTAAACCGGATGGGAGCTGGCGATTTTGTAACGATTTTCGTCAGTTGAACAAAGTTACAAAATTTGACACCTACCCCATGCCACGTATAGATGAGTTGATCGACCGGCTGGGAACAGCCCGATACATGACGACTCTTGACCTCACAAAAGGGTATTGGCAAATCCCCCTGGCCAAGTCGGCCAAAGAGAAAACCGCATTTGTAACCCCAGACGGGGCGTTCCAATATAAAAGAATGCCGTTCGGGTTACAGAATGCGCCGGCCACATTCCAGCAGAAAATGGACCAGATGCTGAGGCCCCATCGGAAGTATGCTGCGGCTTACCTGGATGACATAATTGTCCATAGCACAGATTGGGCCTCACATCTGCCAAAAGTGCAAGCAGTCCTGGACTCTGTTCGGGAAGCGGGGTTTACGGCTAACCCCAAGAAGTGTACCATTGGGCAGGAGGAGGCCAAATATCTTGGGTACACCATTGGGAGGGGAGTAATAAAACCCCAACTCAACAAAGTCGAGGCCATCCAGAGTTGGCCACGTCCCAACAGCAAGAAGCAGGTACGAGCCTTTCTGGGAATCGCTGGGTATTATCGGCGATTCATTCCCCACTTTGCTTCTAAGGCTGTGCCCCTAACCAACCTGACGAAGGGGAAAGGGTCGGTCATGATTAAATGGACCCCCGAGGCTGAGGCAGCATTCCAATTCTTGAAACAAGCCTTATGTAGCCAGCCAGTGTTGTACTCACCCGACTTCTCTAAAGACTTTGTCGTACAAAGTGATGCGTCAGATGTGGGGTTAGGAGCAGTATTGTCCCAGGTCTGGAACGGGGAAGAGCACCCAGTCATTTACCTCAGCAGGAAGTTGAAGTCCCATGAGGTAAATTACGCCACCGTTGAAAAGGAGTGTTTAGCGGTGAAGTGGGCTCTAGATTCCCTTCGGTACTACCTCCACTTTGACATGGTTACGGATCACGCTCCGTTAAAGTGGATGGCTCAAAACAAGGAAACAAATAGAAGAGTGAATAGGTGGTTCCTGGCCCTCCAGGAATTCAACTTCGCAGTAAAGCATCGCCCTGGCGTTCAAATGGGGAATGTGGATGCTTTGTCTCGAGTACATGAATGCCTGATTGCTGGTGTTCCAACCCCGAGGTTAAAACAAGAGGGGGGGGGTATGTGACAGCAGGAAGGTAAAGTCACCTGGTTGCATCCAGGGGGGTAGATATATTTCGCCCAGATTCAGGCTTTACGCCGACTTATACAACTAGGTGGAGAGTTGTATAAGGCTAGTGGGCTCATGGATGACTCATACCTCTAGGGAGAGTGTGGGGCGTCGTGCAGACAGAGATGAGGAGACCAGCTGAAGCTTGTCAGCTCATTTAGGCCTCTATAAGAACTCCCAGCTTCATTAGATGTTAGCTCATGCCTGGAACCAGACCTGTGTGGACTGTCTAGGGAGAGTGAACCCCTGTGCGGTGAGAAAAAGCCTGTGTGGCTATTTGCTTGGACATTTAAAACCAGGGACTTAGGGACTAGGACAGCACTAGGCTGATCCCAGTTGTTAGTTAGGAAACCTGTATGTTTAGTCAGAGGTCAAGTTGACCAGGATTTATTTTGTTTATGTTTCTTTTGCTTTGCTGTGTTTTGTCACTGTAAATAGAAAATAAACCGCACCTTTTTGATTTTGAAAACCACAACCTCCGTTTGCTGGGCCTGTTTTTGTGTGGGGAGCCCATCTCGGGGGTCACACACACCCGCTGCCGAGCTAACCCCCTCACACTACCTATAGTTTTCTGTCCCTATAAAAAATGTTTTTTTAAAGATGGTTGATGATCAATGCTTTAGCACACTATAGCACAAGGAGAATTTCCCTCACTGTCCTTCCCTGTCCCTACAAACAAGGATTAGCACAGTAAAACACACTGACACTCTCCCTACCTATAGTTTTCTGTCCCTATAAAAAATTTTTTTTTAAAGATGGTTGATGATCAATGCTTTAGCACACTATAGCACAAGGAGAATTTCCCTCACTGTCCTTCCCTGTCCCTACAAACAAGGATTAGCACAGTAAAACACACTGACACTCTCCCTACCTATAGTTTTCTGTCCCTATAAAAAATGTTTTTTTAAAGATGGTTGATGATCAATGCTTTAGCACACTATAGCACAAGGAGAATTTCCCTCACTGTCCTTCCCTGTCCCTACAAACAAGGATTAGCACAGTAAAACACACTGACACTCTCCCTACTGTGAGGGGGTTAACTCGGTAGCGGGTGTGTGTGACCCCCTGGTTGGGCTCCCCACACAAAAACAGGGCCAGCAGACGGAGTTTGTGGTTTTTCCAAATCAAAAGGTGCGGTTTATTTTTCTATGTACAGTGACAAAAACACAGCAAAGCCAAAAAGAAACATAAACAAAATAAATCCTGGTCAGCTTGACCTCTGACTAAACATGCAGGTTTCCTAACTAACAACTGGGATCAGCCTGGTGCTGTCCTAGTCCCTAAGTCCCTGGTTTAGTCAATGTCCAAATAAATAGCCACACAGGCTTGGTCTCACCGCACAGGGGTTCACTCTCCCTAGACAGTCCACACAGGTCTGGGTCCAGGCATGAGCTAACACCTAATGAATCTGGGAGTTTTTGTAGAGGCCTTAAACGAGCTGACAAGCTTCAGCTGATCTCATCAACTCCCTGCCTGCACGACGCCCAGCCCTCTCCCTAGTTGTATAAGTCGGCATAAAGCCTGAATCTGGGAGAAATATATCTACCCCCCTGGATGCAACCAGGTGACTTTACCTTCCTGCTGTCACATACCCCCCCCCCTCTTGTTTTAACCTTGGGGTTGGAACACCAGCAATCAGGCATTCATGTACTCGAGACAAAGCATCCACATTCCCCATTTGAACGCCAGGGCGATGCTTTACTGTGAAGTTGAATTCCTGTAGGGCCAGGAACCACCTATTCACTCTTCTATTTGTCTCCTTGTTTTGAGCCATCCACTTTAACGGAGCGTGATCCGTAACCATGTCAAAGTGCCTACCTAGCAGATAGTACCGAAGGGAATCTAGAGCCCACTTCACCGCTAAACACTCCTTTTCGACCGTGGCGTAATTTACCTCATGGGACTTCAACTTCCTGCTGAGGTAAATGACTGGGTGCTCTTCCCCGTTCCAGACCTGGGACAATACTGCTCCTAACCCCACATCTGACGCATCACTTTGTACGACAAAGTCTTTAGAGAAGTCGGGTGAGTACAACACTGGCTGGCTACATAAGGCTTGTTTCAAGAATTGGAATGCTGCCTCAGCCTCGGGGGTCCATTTAATCATGCCCGACCCTTTCCCTTTCGTCAGGTTGGTTAGGGGCACAGCCTTAGAAGCAAAGTGGGGAATGAAGCGCCGATAATAACCCGCGATTCCCAGAAAGGCCCGTACCTGCTTCTTGCTGTTGGGACGTGGCCAACTCTGGATGGCCTCGACTTTGTTGAGTTGGGGTTTTATCACTCCCCTGCCAATGGTGTACCCAAGATATTTGGCCTCCTCCTGCCCAATGGTACACTTCTTGGGGTTAGCCGTAAACCCCGCTTCCCGGATAGAGTCTAGGACTGCTTGCACTTTTGGCAGATGTGAGGCCCAATCTGTGCTATGGACAATTACGTCATCCAGGTAAGCCGCAGCATACTTCCGATGGGGCCTCAGTATCTGGTCCATTTTCCGCTGGAATGTGGCCGGCGCATTCTGTAACCCGAACGGCATTCTCTTATATTGGAACGCCCCGTCTGGGGTTACAAATGCGGTTTTCTCTTTGGCCGACTTGGCCAGGGGAATTTGCCAATACCCTTTTGTGAGGTCAAGAGTTGTCATGTATCGGGCTGTTCCCAGCCGGTCGATCAACTCATCTATACGTGGCATGGGGTAGGTGTCAAATTTTGTAACTTTGTTCAACTGACGAAAATCGTTACAAAATCACCAGCTCCCATCCGGTTTAGGCACCAACACAATGGGACTAGACCAATCACTTTGGGACTCCTCTATCATCCCCAAGTTCAGCATTTTCTGTACTTCCTCCCGTATTGCCTCCCGTCGGGCCTCTGGGATCCGATAGGGTTTTAACTTCACCCTTTCACCGGGCGGGGTAATAATATCATGCTCTACCCCAGATGTTTGTCCCGGCAGCTCAGAGAATACCTCCTTGTTGCGAAGCACAAACTCCTTAACCTCCTGTTGTTGGGGTTGTGACAAGGTGGCTGCTATTCCAACCTCAGGAATCACGCAACCAGTTTGAGCTGGTGACCAAGTTTCTGCGACTAGGGACTCTCTATCCCTCCAGGCTTTCAACAGATTAACGTGATATATCTGTTCGGGCTTTCGCCTTCCTGGTTGTCTGACCTTGTAATTCACTTCGCTCACTTTTTCCATTATCTCGTAGGGGCCTTGCCATTTGGCAAGGAATTTACTTTCAACCGTAGGGACAAGTACCAATATCCTATCCCCCGGGGAAAAGGTACGGGTCTTGGCTCCACGGTTGTACACTCTCTGCTGTGCCAACTGCGCTTGGGCCAAATGTTCCTTCACGATGGGCATTACCTGTGCAATTCGATCTTGCATCAGGGCGACATGCTCAATCACACTCCTGTGGGGAGAACTCTCACTTTCCCAAGTTTCCTTGGCAATATCCAACAGCCCTCTTGGGTGTCTCCCATACAGTAACTCAAAGGGGGAGAATCCCGTAGAGGATTGGGGCACCTCCCTAATAGCAAACATCAAATAAGGAAGTAGACAGTCCTAATCCTTTCCATCTCTATCCACCACTTTCTTCAACATTTGTTTTAGGGTTTTGTTGAATCTTTCAACCAGCCCATCGGTTTGGGGGTGATACACAGATGTACGCAATTGCGTCACTTTGAACAATTTACACAGCTCTTTCATAACCCGGGACATAAAGGGTGTACCTTGGTCCGTAAGCAGTTCTTTACAAATACCCACCCGGCTAAAAACAAGAGATAGCTCTTTGGCTATGGTTTTGGCCGAGGTATTTCTGAGAGGGATCGCTTCTGGATAACGGGTGGCATAGTCCATTATAACCAATATGTACTGGTGCCCCCTAGCGGAATTGATTATAGGACCTACCAAATCCATTGCGATTCTCTCAAACGGGACCTCAATGATGGGTAGAGGGACCAGCGGGCTACGGAAATGTGGCATCGGGGCCGACCTCTGACACACAGGGCAGGAGGAACAATAATTTTCTATGTCCTTCATCACCCCAGGCCAATAGAATCTCTGTAATACCCTCTCTCGGGTTTTCTCTGTCCCCAGATGACCTCCAATAATGTGCCCATGGGCCAACTCCAACACCAACTTCCTGTAAGGTTTGGGCACCACAAGCTGCTCAACGGTTTCTTCTGCCCTTTTTGCCACCCGATACAGTAGGTCCTTCTCTACGCTGAAGTATGGGTAAGTGCAGGTATTATCTGGGTTCACTAACTCGCCATCTATTTCCACTACGTTTTCCCGTGCCTTTATTAGGGCGGGGTCTTTTAACTGTTCTGTGGCAAAATTTTCCCTGTGAACCTCCAGATCAGAAAACTCCACAGACGGTAGGTTTTCGTCTGAGGAGGTGGGCTCCTCTCCAGTTTCTTGAGTCTCCCCTGCCAATACTGACAAGGGAAATTCTGGAGAGTCCTCACCACTCTCAGAGGAGTTCTGGCTATCACATTCCTGGTACATAGGGGCACCAGTGGGGGGCTCAGGATCATCCCACAGTTCCCAGAACTTCGGAAAATCCCTTCCCACAATGGCATCATGCGGTAATTGAGATACTAACCCCACTGGATGAGAGAGGGTACCTTTGGGGGTCTCGAAACACACTGTAGTCACTGGATACTCTCGGGTGTCCCCATGCACACAAATAACAGCTACCTTGCTATTCCCAGAAACCTCTGTTTTAACTAATTCAGCCTTTATCAGGGTCACAAGGCTACCTGAATCCAGCAATACCACAACATTTCTACCATTAATACACATTTTGCATAAATGTTTCTCAGTTCCCCGAATGGCAGTGCATGCGACTGTCGCACACAGCGACTGACGTCGGTCCGTCAGAAAGTCACATTGCATGGGTTCCTCCACAACCGGGCAATTTGCTGCAATATGTCCCGCTTGCCGGCAGCGGTAGCAAACAATCCTTTTGGCTGCCTCTTGAGCCCCTGACTTCCCAGGCTGTTCTCGCCAAACTTTGGGTAGAGCTCCCACCCTCTCACTCTCTCCACCCTCACCCCTTGGAATCCTCTTATCCGCCCCTGGGGATGGTCTGGTCTTAGGGTGGAAAGTCCGAGAGTCTCTGGAAGAGGCCGTCAGGTTCTCTGTAGCCAAGTATTTCTCTACACGATCCACAAGACCACCGGCCGTCTCTGGGTCTCCATGGCTTACCCACTTTTGGATGGCAGTAGGAAGAGCTCTCAAAAACCGATCCATTACAACACGTTCCACAATCTCTGGTGCGGACAAAGTCTCTGGCTGTAGCCACTTCCTGCTCAGGTGAATGAGATCATACATTTGAGACCTGGGGGGTTTTCCAAGCTGGAAAGTCCAGTTATGCACACGCTGAGCCCGGACAGCCAGGGTGACACCCAGCCTTGCCAATATTTCAGCTTTTAGCATCACATAGTCTTTTGCTTGGTCAGGCTCTAGGTCATAGTAAGCCTTCTGCGATTCACCAGTTAACAGAGGAGCCACCAGTCCAGCCCACTGCTCCTCAGGCCACTTTTCTCTTTCAGCAGTCCTTTCAAATGTGGTCAAAAATACCTCTGGATCATCCTCTCCAGTCATTTTTGTCAATAAACGACTCACCCCAAAGGACGCGGTATTAGTGGGACGGCTTTCCTCACTGGTCTGCGGACGTTGCTGCATTACTGCTTCCATTTGTTGTAGTCTCTGCTCTTGCTTCTGTAACAGGTCTATGAAGCGGGCCTCAGATTGCTGCTGGGCTTGTTGCTGAGCTTCCAGACTCTGTTGGTGAGCTTGCTGCTGAGCTGCAAGGCTCTGTTGATGAGCTTGCTGCTGGGCTGCAAGGCTCCTTTGCAAACCTGCATTTGTCTGCTGTTGATTGGCATTTGCTAGAGCCAGCTGTTTCAGTATCTCCTCCATGCTGGCTTAAAAAAAACTGCCACTGGTTCTCCACCAACTGTGAGGGGGTTAACTCGGTAGCGGGTGTGTGTGACCCCCTGGTTGGGCTCCCCACACAAAAACAGGGCCAGCAGACGGAGTTTGTGGTTTTTCCAAATCAAAAGGTGCGGTTTATTTTTCTATGTACAGTGACAAAAACACAGCAAAGCCAAAAAGAAACATAAACAAAATAAATCCTGGTCAGCTTGACCTCTGACTAAACATGCAGGTTTCCTAACTAACAACTGGGATCAGCCTGGTGCTGTCCTAGTCCCTAAGTCCCTGGTTTAGTCAATGTCCAAATAAATAGCCACACAGGCTTGGTCTCACCGCACAGGGGTTCACTCTCCCTAGACAGTCCACACAGGTCTGGGTCCAGGCATGAGCTAACACCTAATGAATCTGGGAGTTTTTGTAGAGGCCTTAAACGAGCTGACAAGCTTCAGCTGATCTCATCAACTCCCTGCCTGCACGACGCCCAGCCCTCTCCCTAGTTGTATAAGTTGGCATAAAGCCTGAATCTGGGAGAAATATATCTACCCCCCTGGATGCAACCAGGTGACTTTACCTTCCTGCTGTCACACTACCTATAGTTTTCTGTCCCTATAAAAAATGTTTTTTTAGAGATGGTTGATGATCAATGCTTTAGCACAGTATAGCACAAGGAGAATTTCCCTCACTGTCCTTCCCTGTCCCTACAAACAAGGATTAGCACAGTAAAACACACTGACACTCTCCCTACCTATAGTTTTCTGTCCCTATAAAAAATGTTTTTTTAACCACATCAATACTGGGCACTTAAACCCCCTTCCTTCCCAGACCAATTTTCAGCTTTCAGTGCTCTCGTACTTTGAATGACAATTATTCAGTCATGCTACACTGTACCCAAATGAAATTTTTATCATTTTGTTCACACAAATAGAGCTTTCTTTTGGTGGTATTTGTTCACAATTTCATTTTAAATTTTTTGCGATAAAAGCGAAAAAAGAGCGAATATTTTGAAAAAAAACATTTTCTACATTCTGTTTTAAAAGAAATCCAAACAAATCAAATTTCGGCAAAAATTTAGGCCAAAATGTATTCTGCTACATGTCTTTGGTAAAAAAAAATCCTGATAAGTGTATGATAATTGGTTTGTGTGAAAGTTATAGAGTCTACAAACTAAGCTACGCATTATTGCAAATTGATCAATCCTAATGCACTGATGGCCTATCTCATTTCTTGAGGCCCTAAAATGTCAGGACAGTACAAATACCCCCCAAATGACCACTTTTTGGAAAGAAGACAGTCGGAGGTATTTAGTAAGAGGCATCGTGAATTTTTTGAAGTTGCAATTTTTTTCCCACAATGCCTTGGAAAATTAAGAAATATATATATATTTTTTTTTTCTTCACAAAGTTGTCAATTTAGAAGATCTTTCTAACACATAGTATGTACATAGCAAAAATAACACCCCAAAATACATTCTGCTACTCATCCTGAGTATGACGATACCCAGTGTGTGAGACTTTTCCACATCCTGGCCACATAAGGAGGCCAAACATCCAAGTAGCACCATCAGGCGCTCTAAAGGCATAAATTACACATTTAATTTCCTGAGTGCCTATCACATTTTTGAAGGCCCTGGAGAACAAGGACAATGGAATTACCCACAAAATGACCCCATTTTGGAAAGAAAACAACCCAATGTATCTTATATGAGGCATAATAAGTCTTTTGAACATGTCATTTCTTTCCAAAAGTTTTGGGAAAATGTGGGAAAAAAATTAAAACATATTTTTTTTTCACAAAGTTGTCAATTTAGAAGATCTTTCTAACACATAGTATGTACATAGCAAAAATAACACCCCGAAATACATTCTGCTACTCGTCCTGAGTATGGCGATACCACATGTGTGAGACTTTTCCACATCCTGGCCACATACGGAGGCCAAACATCCAAGTAGCACCATCAGGCGCTCTAAAGGCATAAATTACACATTTCATTTCCTGAGTACCTATCACATTTTTGAAGGCCCTGGAGAACAAGGACAATGGAATTACCCACAAAATGACCCCATTTTGGAAAGAAAACAACCCAATGTATTTTCTATGAGGCATAATAAGTCTTTTGAACATGTAATTTCTTTCCAAAAGTTTTTGGAAAGTGTGGAAAAAAAATTAAAACATATTTTTTTTTCACAAAGTTGTCAATTCAGAAGATCTTTCTAACACATAGTATGTACACAGCAAAAATAACACCCCAAAATACATTCTGCTACTCGTCCTGAGTATAGTGATACCCCATGTGTGAGACTTTTCCACAGCCTGGCCACATACAGAGGCCCAACATGCAAGTAGCACCTTCAGGCTTCTAACACATAGCATGTACACACCAAGAATTACACCCCAAAATACATTCTGCTGAGCAAAAGGTAATAAAAAAAAGGCTCACCTATGGTTTTAGCAGGCAGGAATACCGTTCCAGAGCAGTCAAAGCATTGGTCCAGACAGCCATAGGAAATGTCCAGGAATTGTCCAGCAGGGAAACAGAGATATGGAAACCTATGAACATGGTCCATGGTTTAGCAGGCAGTTCAGGTGGCAGGCAGAGGCATGGCCAGTTCAGGTGGCAGGCAGAGGCATGGCCAGTTCAGGTGGCAGGCAGAGGCATGGCCAGTTCAGGTGGCAGGCAGAGGAATGGCCAGTTCAGGTGGCAGGCAGAGGAATGGCCAGTTCAGGTGGCAGGCAGAGGCACGGCCAGTTCAGGTGGCAGGCAGAGGCACGGCCAGTTCAGGTGGCAGCACTATAACATTTAGGCCTTGGTCAGGAAAGACCTAAGAACAGGGGTAGAGGCTTCTTCCCACCCAAATCTCTACGAAGCCTCCGAGTCTCCAGACCCTAATCCGAGAAAAACAAAACCTGGAGAAAAACATTTTCTCCACTCGGAAACTCTTTTCTGGAGCCCCTCAAATATGTGAGACCCCTGTGCTGTACTCAAATGATCAGTTTAGGAGGCAGGCAAAAAGCATGGTCATGTAACAGGCCGAGGTCAATTCACGTTGAAGGCAGAAACATGGTTGGCAGAGGCATAGTCGAAAACAGTCCGGGTCATTCACAGAAATGGCAGATGGTGGAAACTGGAAAAAAAATCATCTTCACTTTACTAATAGTTTAGTAAAGTATGATAGCTCTGAAAGCACTTTCCAATACAAAGGCCTGGCTGGGAGGGACATTGGGGACAGTAGTATCGGGTGTCACGACGAATTCCTCTACTTGAACACACACAACATTTTTTTTGGGGTTTGCGACCTGTTTCGGTAAGAGGGAGGATTTAGGAGAAGTGCCTTTCGTGGAGTCTGGCTACTGCATCGGAGCGAATTAGTTGAGGGGCTTGGCCATGGGGATAGAGAAGGGCTTCGATCAAGTCTTCTTGGAATTTTAGATAGGTTAGGGAACTTTGGGTGCACTTAGAAAAAATGATATAAGAATTGAAAAGGGCTAGTTGCATCAAATAAATGGCAACTTTTTTGTACCAAAACAGTGATTTCCTGGTGGCCAAGTAGGGCTGCATCATCTGGTCATTCATATCCACCCCCCCCCCCCATGTAAAGATTATAGTCATGCACACATTTTGGCTTCTGGACGGGGCCTCTTCTTCTCTGCAGTTCCACCAAGGTGTCATCATGCATTGTGGAAAGGATGTAGACATCTCTTTTTTTATCTCTCCACTTCAATGCTAGGACCTCTTCAGTCCGCATACTGGCCATTTCCCCCTGTTTCAGTTTCTTGGCAACCAATCTCTGTGGGAAGCCTTTACGGTTGGTCTGTGCTGTCCCACAGGCCACAGTTTTCTTTTGGTACAGATGGCGAAAAAGTGGGAGACTTGTATAGAAATTGTCTACGTATAGGTGGTAACCTTTCCCAAGCAATGGTTCAATCAGCTGCCAGACAATTTTGCCACTTGTTCCCATGTAGGTAGGGCATCCAGGGGGGTTTAGCTGTCTGTCTTTTCCCTCATAAATTATAAAATCATATGTGTAACCCGTGGCCCTGTCACATGCCTTATAAAATTTTACCCCACGTCTGGCTCTTTTACTGGGGAGGTATTGCTTTATTCCAAGTCTTCCTGTGAAGTGTACTAATGATTCATCTACACATATATTTACATCAGGGGTAAACATCTGCTTGAAGCTGGCGCAAAAAAAATTGATTAGGGGCCGAATTTTAAATAATTTATCATAATTGGGATGATTTCGAGGGAGGCATTGGGCATTGTCGTTGAAGTGTAGAAACCTCATTATCATCTCGTAACGGGTTCTTTTCATAAAAGATGAATAGATTGGCATGTGGTAGATAGGTCGGGTAGACCAGTAGGAATGGAGTTCATTTTTTTTTGTCAGCCCCATGTTGAGGGTTAGGCCAAGGAAAATTTTAAATTCTTCCACGGTGAGGGGTTTCCAAACAAAAGGACGGGCATAGGAAGAATTTGGATTGTTGGCTATATATTGACTGGCGTATAGATTACACTGCTCCACAATGTAGGTTAGGATATCATCAGTAAAAAATAATTCAAAATAATAAATCGGGGTAGCATTTTCCGACTGTATCTGAGGGCCTGGCTGGGCTGTAAAAGGGGGAATGATAGGTTCTACTGACGTATCGGGCAGCCATGTTGGATACAGTAGAAGATCGGGGAGGCTAGTATGGGCCCTGCCTCGTTGTTGATGGGACGCCCCATTGCTAGCATTTGGCCTATCCTCTAGAAAAGTTGCAGAACTGCTGGCGGATGCCTGCCTATCCTGGCATGATGCGCTGCTGGCGGATGCCTGCCTATCCTGGCGTGATGCGCTGCTGGCGGATGCCTGCCTATCCTGGCGTGATGCGCTGCTGGCGGATGCCTGCCTATCCTGGCGTGATGCGCTGCTGGCGGATGCCTGCCTATCCTGGCGTGATGCGCTGCTGGCGGATGCCTGCCTATCCTGGCGTGATGCGCTGCTGGTGGATGCCTGCATATCATCATGGAGTCCTGCGCTGCTGGTGGATGCCTGCTGGTGGATGTCCTGGAGTGCTGTGCTGCTGGTGGATGTCTGCGGCGCCTGCTCATAACTCCTGATCTCACTTGTTACGATTCTATCCTCAGTTTCTATTTCAGAGCCACTACTTTCCTCTGGATAATATTCACTATCCGATTCTGACAGAGAGAGTTCCTCGCTACTCTCGTCCGACATACCCTGGAGTATCTGGAGAGCCTCCTCGCTGCTGTAGAATCGTTTAGCCATGTGGGCAGATGTGCCAGATGTTGGCGGTCAGATGTGCCAGATGTTGGCGGTCAGATGTGCCAGATGTTGGCAGGGCAGATGTTGGCGGGCAGCTGTTGGCGGTCAGATGTTGGCGGCCAGATGTGTCAGATGTTGGCGGGCAGATGTGCCAGATGTTGGCAGGGCAGCTGTTGGCGGTCAGATGTTGGCGGGCAGATGTCAGATGTTGGCGGCCAGATGTTGGCGGGCAGATGTGGCAGCTGTTGGCGGGCAGATGTTTACTGCCAGATGTTGGGAGTCAGATGTGCCAGATGTTGGCAGGGTAGATGTTGGCGGGCAGATGTGCCAGCTGTTGGCGGGCAGCTGTTGGTGGTCAGATGCTGGCGATCAGATGTTGGCGGGCAGCTGTGCCAGATGTTGGCGGGCAGCTGTTGGCGGGCAGATGGCGGGCAGATGTGGCAGCTGTTGGCGGGCAGATGTGGCAGCTGTTGGCGGGCAGATGTGGCAGCTGTTGGCGGGCAGATGTTTACTGCCAGATGTTGGGAGTCAGATGTGCCAGATGTTGGCAGGGCAGATGTTGGCGGGCAGATGTGCCAGCTGTTGGCGGGCAGCTGTTGGCGGTCAGATGCTGGCGATCAGATGTTGGCGGGCAGCTGTGCCAGATGTTGGCGGGCAGCTGTGCCAGATGTTGGCGGGCAGATGCGCAAGATGTTGGCGGGCAGATGCGCAAGATGTTGGCGGGCAGATGCGCCAGATGTTGGTGGGCAGCTGTTGGTGGGCAGCTGTTGGCGGGCAGCTGTGCCAAATGTTGGCGGGCAGATGCGCAAGATGTTGGCGGGCAGATTCGCAAGATGTTGGCGGGCAGATGTTTTCACTGTTTTATGGACACTGTGTTTTATGGACACTGTGTTTTGGGGACACTGTTTTGGGGACACTGTTTTTTGGGGACACTAGCTGGGTGATCAGTGGGTAAACAGCAGACAAACAGCTAAAAACTCACTGATCTCCCGGCTGCAGCACAGATTGTCTCTTCCTCTCCTCACTGACAGGCTCTGTGTGAGGAGAGGAAGAGATCAGAGCAGTTACAACTGCTCTGTGTTTACATTACATGACGGCTGTCATTGGACAGCCGTCATGTCATCAGGAGGGCCAATCACATGGCCCTCCTGTTTGCACACACCTTCTATCTCTGGGGGGTACAGGCAGATCGGGATCGCGCCGCTGCGCGTGCACGTGGCGGCGCGATCCCCTCACAAGTGCCAGCCCCCCCCTCTGTGTTTACATCACGATGGCTGTGATTACACACAGCCATCGTGCCGATCAGGAGGGTGAATCACAGTGCCCTCCTGCTGTTCCGAGATGCGGCGTGTCCGCGGGACACGCGCGCATCGGGATCGCGCGGGTGCGCGCTGCGCGCGATCACGCTCCTTCTGAAGGACGTTCAGGAACGTCCACTCAGAAGGAGAGAGCACCCACCCGGCCGTATATATACAGTGGCCGGGTGGGAAGTGGTTAAAGATGGTTGATGATCAATGCTTTAGCACACTATAGCACAAGGAGAATTTTCCTCACTGTCCTTCCCTGTCCCTACAAACAAGGATTAGCACAGTAAAACACACTGACACTCTCCCTACCTATAGTTTTCTGTCCCTATAAAAAATGTTTTTTTAAAGATGGTTGATGATCAATGCTTTAGCACAGTATAGCACAAGGAGAATTTCCCTCACTGTCCTTCCCTGTCCCTACAAACAAGGATTAGCACAGTAAAACACACTGACACTCTCCCTACCTATAGTTTTCTGTCCCTATAAAAAATGTTTTTTTAAAGATGGTTGATGATCAATGCTTTAGCACACTATAGCACAAGGAGAATTTCCCTCACTGTCCTTCCCTGTCCCTACAAACAAGGATTAGCACAGTAAAACACACTGACACTCTCCCTACCTATAGTTTTCTGTCCCTATAAAAAATGTTTTTTTAAAGATGGTTGATGATCAATGCTTTAGCACACTATAGCACAAGGAGAATTTCCCTCACTGTCCTTCCCTGTCCCTACAAACAAGGATTAGCACAGTAAAACACACTGACACTCTCCCTACCTATAGTTTTCTGTCCCTATAAAAAATTTTTTTTTAAAGATGGTTGATGATCAATGCTTTAGCACACTATAGCACAAGGAGAATTTCCCTCACTGTCCTTCCCTGTCCCTACAAACAAGGATTAGCACAGTAAAACACACTGACACTCTCCCTACCTATAGTTTTCTGTCCCTATAAAAAATGTTTTTTTAAAGATGGTTGATGATCAATGCTTTAGCACACTATAGCACAAGGAGAATTTCCCTCACTGTCCTTCCCTGTCCCTACAAACAAGGATTAGCACAGTAAAACACACTGACACTCTCCCTACCTATAGTTTTCTGTCCCTATAAAAAATGTTTTTTTAAAGATGGTTGATGATCAATGCTTTAGCACACTATAGCACAAGGAGAATTTCCCTCACTGTCCTTCCCTGTCCCTACAAACAAGGATTAGCACAGTAAAACACACTGACACTCTCCCTACCTATAGTTTTCTGTCCCTATAATTTTTTTTTTTTTTTAAAGATGGTTGATGATCAATGCTTTAGCACAGTATAGCACAAGGAGAATTTCCCTCACTGTCCTTCCCTGTCCCTACAAACAAGGATTAGCACAGTAAAACACACTGACACTCTCCCTACCTATAGTTTTCTGTCCCTATAAAAAATTATTTTTAAAGATGGTTGATGATCAATGCTTTAGCACACTATAGCACAAGGAGAATTTCCCTCACTGTCCTTCCCTGTCCCTACAAACAAGGATTAGCACAGTAAAACACACTGACACTCTCCCTACCTATAGTTTTCTGTCCCTATAAAAAATGTTTTTTTTAAAGATGGTTGATGATCAATGCTTTAGCACACTATAGCACAAGGAGAATTTCCCTCACTGTCCTTCCCTGTCCCTACAAACAAGGATTAGCACAGTAAAACACACTGACACTCTCCCTACCTATAGTTTTCTGTCCCTATAAAAAATTTTTTTTTAAAGATGGTTGATGATCAATGCTTTAGCACACTATAGCACAAGGAGAATTTCCCTCACTGTCCTTCCCTGTCCCTACAAACAAGGATTAGCACAGTAAAACACACTGACACTCTCCCTACCTATAGTTTTCTGTCCCTATAAAAAATGTTTTTTTAAAGATGGTTGATGATCAATGCTTTAGCACAGTATAGCACAAGGAGAATTTCCCTCACTGTCCTTCCCTGTCCCTACAAACAAGGATTAGCACAGTAAAACACACTGACACTCTCCCTACCTATAGTTTTCTGTCCCTATAAAAAAATTTTTTTTAAAGATGGTTGATGATCAATGCTTTAGCACAGTATAGCACAAGGAGAATTTCCCTCACTGTCCTTCCCTGTCCCTACAAACAAGGATTAGCACAGTAAAACACACTGACACTCTCCCTACCTATAGTTTTCTGTCCCTATAAAAAATGTTTTTTTAAAGATGGTTGATGATCAATGCTTTAGCACAGTATAGCACAAGGAGAATTTCCCTCACTGTCCTTCCCTGTCCCTACAAACAAGGATTAGCACAGTAAAACACACTGACACTCTCCCTACCTATAGTTTTCTGTCCCTATAAAAAATGTTTTTTTAAAGATGGTTGATGATCAATGCTTTAGCACAGTATAGCACAAGGAGAATTTCCCTCACTGTCCTTCCCTGTCCCTACAAACAAGGATTAGCACAGAAAAACACACTGACACTCTCCCTACCTATCCTTCTCTTTCCCTAAACTAAAGGAATCCAGGTTAAGCAAGAAAAAAAAATGTCACTGTCCCTGCCTATGCTTCTCTTTCCCTGCTCCGGAACACACTACACTAGGCCGCCGTGCTGGCGGCCTTTTATAGTGTGGGGCGTGTACTAAACACCCTCAGCAATAATTGGCCACAGGCATCCTGCCTGTGGCCAATCATTGCTCTCCTCGCTGCCGGCGCTGTGATTGGCCAAGCATGCGGGGTCACAGTGCATGCTTGGCCAATCACAGCGCCTGGATGACACTGCGATGGCGTAGTGCATTGTGGGCCGTTCGCGTCACTCGAATTAGGCGCGAACGGCCCAAATCGTTCGATCTTCGTCGAACGATCGAACAGCCGATGTTCGAGTCGAACGTATGTTCGACTCGAACACCGAGCTCATCCCTAGTCCCCAGTAAGATGTTCACTACTGACCTATGCGCTCTGTATCTTAAACACTTCTGATCTCTGTGCTCAGTGTGATATGCACTCGGGTTTTAAGGCCACTGTTAGCGCAGTCAGCCACAGGTACAATTTGCCACGGCCCCTACCTTGTTTGGCTGTGTCCCCAAGGCACAACCCCTTCCTTGCTCTCGCTCCCTTGCCTTCATTTTTGAAGCAAGTAATAAAGGTAGTGAATCTTAGAAATGGAGGTACTCCAAGAATAGGACATCAGTCACGTGAGGTACTCCAAGAACAGGACTTTGCGGGTAGATTAAAAATCCTAATTTCTAGATCATACATCACAGGAAACCGTAATTTAGTCCTATACCATTGGGACATCCAAAAACAGTTCAACTGGGGGATGGGCATAAGCAAACAAGGCCAGAAGGTCCAAAATACCCACATGGTAACAGAGGTGACTCAACAGAGCTTTAAGAGCTGCCTAAAGAATCATAAGGAGGAAGCAAGCTTTAGGCCCGGTTCGCCTGAGGAGTCGCGTCCCGGTCTGTGCTATGGAACCGTTCTAATAGGAGCGACCTGAGTCGCTCCGACTTAGAAAAAGGTTCCTGTACTACTTTTGGGGGCGGCGCAGGGCGACTTGCATTGACTTCTATACAGAAGTCATTATGCAAATTGCCTCGGTGGGCATCTCAAGTCGTCTTGAGATCGCGCCGCCGAGGTCGCCCCCGAAGTCGTGCCGCCCCTGTGTGAACCGGGCCTAAGAAGAAGGCTGAACAACCACCTGGTAAAACGTAACTATTGAAAAAAAAACAGAAGACCAGGTGACATCATTTCAATCTGAAAAAAAAGATGCCTGGTGCCGAAAAAAAAAAAGCAGAAACTGCTCAAAGCGTGAATCCAGACAAGGAAAGTAGGAACATTGCCCAAGAGAACATAAGCCTGGAAGATGAATTCTTGAAGCTAGCTAAGTGTAGCGGCCTCCTCTCTCCCGTCTTTCCTATCAGCTCGTCTGTCTCTTGTCTAGGGGTACTTTAGAGGAGAGAGAGCGGGGTCACCACGCCAAGCCCTCACCGCAGATGTTTGTGTGGTGGAAGCAAAGTTCTTGTTTTACCTTCGGGTCAGTGTTCTGCACCTGGAACCTCCAAAGAGAGTTACCTTGAACAATGTCTGCCAGAAAATGAGCCCCACACCATTAAAGTCCAACACTCCTTTATTCTTCTTCATGCAAAGTGAACACAGTCAGTTGGACTCCCTTAGAGAACAGAACAGACAAGGAGATGTGGATGCGAGTAGGCCCAGACATAATGAACTCTCCACTTTCCTTCCTGAAAGTGGGTTGCGGTCTCCGAGCGAGGGGGAATTTCCTTCCAGGCGGTCTCCGATGGGAGGCTCACCTGTCACTGGCAATATGCTGCACCGGGTCTTCAAGCAAGTATCTCCCACCGGACCATTACGCCTTCAGGATTCGGGTACCCACTCCCGGATTTCCCTAGGACCTCCTTCCCTCGCGGAACTCAGTGGTGGGCACTGAGCTCCAGACCTCCTCCCGAGTACCTCACCCCAGGCTAAAGGTGCCTGGGATGGAACACGACCTCCGAACGTCCTCTAGGCCTAGGCCGCCTAGGGGACCAACACGAACCACTGCCCTCAGGCTGAAGGTGCCCGGGACTCGACTCCCGCCACCAAAAATGGCCGCCCCCTTTATACCCCCTCCCAGCAAGCACGGCGGGTTCCCCGCCCCACCATACAACCGCTGATAGAGGCCAAAGGAGGTACGCCACCGCAACGATGGCTCAACCCCGGGCCCAAAGTGACAGTGCCACCTGGTGGGCCCCAGGGAACCATACATCACAGTTTCCCCACCAGATTCAAAAAAATAGAAAGCATATACCCACTACATAAGAAAAGTGGAATGAGAAGCAGGTTGTCACCTATGGGTATCTTCAAGGACAAGAGTCAGACTGCCGAGAAGCAGCAGCAGCAGAAAAACTTGAACAGCCCACACCATATCCAGAAAATGGAGGGAAATCTCCATAAGCCTAGGTTCACATTGGAGCGATTTGTTATGCGATTTGAGAGATCAAATCGCATGACAAGTTGCAGCCTATTGGAGGCAATGGCACTGTTCCAATACAATTCCGATTTCAGGTGCGACTTCAATAGACATCTGTGCATGAAGCCACACAGATGCCTATCAAGTAGCACCTGAAATCGCACTGACCTTGCTACTCTGAAATCGTGCTACTTCAAGTGATTTCAAAGTGGCATCAATGTGAATCAGGGCTCAAATGTATAGGAACAGGACAGAGTAAAAGTGGAAAATTGTCCTGGTTAAGTTAAAGGAGTTGTAAACCTTCCTGTTTTTATGCATAGGATGCATTAAGGTGAAAAAACTTCTGGCAGTCACAGGCCCCCCAGCTCCCCCCCCCCCCCGTTTTACTTACCTGAGCCCTGGAATGTCCCACAGCGAGGATGCGCTGTCTCTCTGCCCGGGGTTCTCAGCTCTTCATTGTATAGATTGATAGCAGCGCAGCCATTGGCTCCTGCTGCTGTCAATCAAATCCAATGACGCGGGCGCAAGGGGGCGAGGCTGAGTCCTGCATTCGGCGGGTATGGACACCAAATGCTGGACTCGGGAGCGCGCCCGCAAGGTAACCCCCCGGTAGAGCGCTTCTCCTAGGGGGTTATCTGATGCGGGGCGGAGCCGCGATTGCCGCCGGGTGACCCCAGAAGAGGATGATCGGGGCCACTCTGTGCAAAACTAACTGAACAGTGGAAATAAGTATGACATGTTTGTTATTTAAAAAATAAAAATAAAAAAATAAATAAAACCACTTGGAATGGAAGAAAGAACACCTTAGGAAGCAAAGAGACCCTAACCTCAACACAACCTTGTCCATGCGAAGGACAAGAAAAGGTTCCTACCCGGTGATGGATGCCAATACAGAAGTCGCTTCGCAGAAGATATGAGAACAAAAAGCCAACTTTGTGAGTACGAATAGACAGAGAAATATCATTGTTAAAGTCAAAAAGGTGTAAGAAAGCAAAAGAAAACAAGGAAACATAAGGAGGAGACTGAACCCTAGATGAGCCTCAAGATCAAATGCCATTTATCCCATGGATTATATCCTGGGAGGTAGTGCCGTTGTTGGGGTCAAACAAACGACCCTAGCACTGCTAACCACTGTGCATTTCAGTCTAAGCTTTAGTAAAGCTTTTATCATTGTAAAAAGCTCTTGTCAAGTATAATTTGAAATTTATTTGCCCCAGGCATGACTCTTGACTTAAATCACAGCCTTCAGCGTGACACTCAATTTAGCTCAGAAACATATAAAGTAAAGCTATATAAACAGTATGGCAGCCGGTCAACTAGCATTTTTCATTTCAAGACCGCAAAAAAATTGTAACACCACTTATAACCACAAGATGGCGAGAAGAGATCCAGATACGCACATACAACATACGCACAGGGTAGGTTACACTAGGGCAGGAGTTCTTAAAGTGGAATTCCTCTTTTGCAGTCAAATATGAGAAACTCTAGCTATATGTTTGTTATGTTTTCCCATTCATACAGCAAACCTATAAATAATGGAAAAATTATTTCTTACCTTTTACTAGCTGTTTCTTCGGAAGAGTTATATATATATATGACCCCATAGCAGGGTTGCCAACTTTCAGTAAATTTACAAACAGTTTGTAAAATCCATAATTGTTTCATCTGTCCATGAATGTCAGTTACGGACATGCAGCCTACATGTCCGCAATGGACATTCAAGGACAGATGCAAAAAGTACGGATTTTACAAAATGTTTGTATATTAGACATGTGCAATTCGTTTAGTTACGAATTCGTTGTCCGTCAAAATTCGTTATATTCGTTGATTCGTAAACATACGAATGAACGAACGGTTCGATAACATTACAAACGAACAACGAATAATCTAAACGAACGAATATGGAAAACAAATAAAATACGAATTTAGTAAATTTGAAACAAACAAAAAACGAAAAAGTGAAAAACGAAAACATAAAAACAACGAAAACACAGAAAAAAGATAAAAAATAACGAAAATAAAAATGAACGAAAACGAGATATTACGAATATTCGAAAAACAAAACAACGAATAACGAACAAAGATCCATATTAACGAATATCAAAATGAACGGAAAAAAAATTACGAATCTTCGGAAAACGGAAATGAAAACAACGACAATTCGTAAAAACTTAAATTCTATTTCGTTAGTTCTGAATTAGTTCTGGACTTTGGCCAATGGCCAATAAGCTTGTCCCTTCCCCTGAAGAGGTTGTCTCTTCCCCCAATGAGCTTGTTTCTTATAGACATGTGCTATAATGTGTGTGTATGTGTGTTTTTCTGTGTTAGACTGCAGTGCATTCCATCCAGAGTCCAGATAGGGTGTGGTTGGGTAGGTTGCACTGTTCTGTTGGATTTTGTGAGTACATTTTTTACTTGGGAGAGAGAAATTCTTTGTTTCTTAAGGATATTAGATTGAGATTCTAGAGTCTACATTCTAATTTATAATTTTATTTATGTAATATCTCTGACATATTGTATTTTTCTTCTTTGTCAGACTACATTCTAGACAGGGTGTGGGTGGTGTTTGATTTGTGAGTCATTCAAAGAGATTGATATAGAAATTATAAATTTCTTACTATTTCTATTACTCCTAGGATTTTCTAAAGTTAGTTTTTTTCCCTTTTCTGGGACTGTGTTTTATTATATTGCTGTCTGTCTGCCCCTACCTATTTTTTTGTTGTGTTAGCCAGTGCCACTACTAGGCCAGCCCAGGCAGCATATACTACGTATTCATGGTAGGAGAAGTAGATTAGTATATATTTTTTTTTGCATGGACCGGTAAAATAAGAATACTCCAGTCCTCAATCCCTCCACTCTCAGTCACACCAACACCAACTCTCATACCAACACACTCACTAACACCAACATTCTCACTTACAAGACTCACACGTCCATTCTCACTCCCAGACATTCTAATTGCAATAAAACCACCAAACCACACAAAAACAACTACAAAAACCACAATATCACTCTCTGCACTGCTCTCTGCTCCTCCCTCACCACACCACTTACACCCTCTCAAAATGGCGTACAGGGGCGGAGGCTATAGCCGCTTGTTGAAAACGAAACTAAAATACGAGATTGCGAATGGCCGCGATGTATTTACGGGAGTACGAATGCATTCGAAGCACGTGGACGTATTTTAGTTTCATTTTCAACACGCGGCTATAGCCGCGTGTTGAAAATAAAAATAACTAGTAACGCGAGATTGCGAATGACCGCGCCGAGTTGTATTTACGAAAGTATAAAAAAATTACGAATCCATTCGAAGCACGGTAGTAGACACGAATCAAGGAAAACAAAACAATGTTACGAATCAACAGAAACGGCAGAGTAGTGTACAGAAAAACGAAAATTATTATCTAACAAAATTACGAATTACGAATCGTTCAGTATCAACGAAAATCAAACTGTTACGAAAGTACGAAAATAACTTAAACAGAAATACGAATCATTCAATATCAACAAAATTACGAATTTCAAATCAACGAAAATAACTTAGACAGAACTACGAATCATTCAGTATCAACGAAAATTAAACTGTTACGAACATACGAACGAGTCCGAATAGGAAAACTCGCGTCTTACGAAATTACGAATCTTTACGAACCTACGGAACGAGACGAAACAAAACAATAGGAAACTAATTTTTTGGTTGTGCACATGTCTATTGTATATTTACTGAAAGTTGGCAACCCTGCCCTATAGGCAACATGAAAATTTTCAGAATAGGGTTTGCAATGTGCAACAAGGTGACAGAGTAATGGACAGTTTTTTCTACCCAAGCCTTAAAGGGGTTGTAAAGGTCTTTTATTTTCTAAATAGGTTCCTTTAAGCTAGTGCAGGGTTCGACAAAACCTGGGCGCCAGGTCGCAAATGCGACTAGAATTAGCGACCTGGCGCCTGAGGCAGCACAGCTGAGGTTTCCTGTGTCTCCGTGCGCCCCCCCCCCCCGCGATTGCGTGATCTCGTCGGGCCGCGCTGGCCAGTAATTGAGGACGCGGCTTAGCAGGCTTCTGCAGGCCTATGATTCATTCTGTAATCTGGCACCCTCTTGTGGTGGCCGTTGGTATGACAAGACAACCAGCAATGCTTGCCTGTTTCACTGCCCGCCCATCTCCTTCCCTTTAATTAGAAGTTAACCCCCAAACATTATATATATTTTTTATTCTAACACCCTAGAGAATAAAATGGCGGTCATTGCAATACTTTCTGTCACACCGTAAAAAATACACTTTTTTAAATTAAAAAATAAGACAACAGTAAAGTTAGCTGAATTTTTTTTTATATTGTGAAAGATAATGTTACGCCGAGTAAATTGATACCCAACATGTCACGCGTCAAAATTGCGTCCGCTCGTGGAATGGTGACAAACTTTTACCCTTTAAAATCTCCATAGGCGACATTTAAAAAATTCTACAGGTTGCATGTTTTGAGTTACAGAGGATGTCTAGGGCTACAATTATTGCTCTCGCTCTACCGATCGCGGCAATACCTCACATGTGTGGTTTGAACACCGCTTTCATATGCGGGCGCTACTCACGTATGCGTTCGCGTCTGCACGCATCGGTCGTTAAAAAAAAAAACCTGGCTCCTAACTTTTTTAGCTGGCTCCTAGATTCCAAGCAAATTTGTGAATCCCTGAGCTAGTGCATTGTTGATTCACTTACCTTTTCCTTCGATTTCCCTTCTAAATGTTTTATACTTTGTCTGAACCTCTCACTTCCTGTAAGCTTGCCCCCATCATGCGAGCCGTTCTGGCTGGGGGTTAGTCAGCGTGCTCGCCCCCTCCCTTGGGACTAAATCCCTGCGGGGAGACGCTGTGAACCCTGCGGGGAGACGCTGTGAACGTTCACAGCGTTTCCCCGTAGGGATGTAGTCCAAAGGGAGGGGCGAGCACGCTGACTAACCCCCAGCCAGAACGGCTCGCATGATGGGGGCAAGCTTACAGGAAGTGAGAAATTCAGACAAAGTATAAAACATTTTTAGAAGGGAAATCGAAGGAAAAGGTAAGTGAACCAACAATGCACTAGCTTAAAGGAACCTATTTAGAAAATAAAAAACAAACCTTTACAACCCCTTTAAGATATTTACCCTTTGTTAGGACAGACAATTTTTAAAAATGTCTTTTGAATTTGTGCTATGTAAATGGGAATATGTAACATATAGGTGTTATCCCAATATGGCTGAAAAAATGGAAAAATGCTTTAAACCACTTCAGCCCTGGAAGAATTGGCTGCTCAATGACAGGCACTGTGTCGCTTTAACTGACAATTGCGCAGTAGCGCGACGCTGTACCCAAACAAAATGTATGTATTTTTTTCCCCACAAATAGAGCTTTCTTTTGCGCTATAAACAAAAAAAAGAGTGATAGTTTAAAAAAAATAATAATATTTTGTACTTTTTGCTGTAATAAATAGACCCAATTTTTTTCTAAAAAAAGCAAATTTTCTACTCATTTTAGGCCGATATATAATCTTCTACATATTTTTGGTAATATAAATCGCAAAAAAGCATATATTGATTGGTTTACGCAAAAGTTATAACAAAATAGGGTATGGATTTATGGCATTTTTATTGTTGTTTTTTTTTACTAGTAATGGCGGAAATCTGTGATTTTTATCAGGACTGCGACATTATGGTGGACATATTGGACACTTTTGACACATTTTTGGGACCATTGCCATTTATACAGCGATCAGTGCTATAAAAATCACTGATTACTGTGTAAATTTCACTGGCAGGGAAGTAGTCGATCAAGGGGTTAACTGTGTTCCCTATGTGTGTGTTCTGACTGTGGGGGATGGGACTGACTATAGGAGATGAGAGATCGTGGTTCCCAGCTTGTAGGAACTCACGATCTCTCTCTCCTCTCCTCACAGAACTGGAATGTGTTTACACACACACACACGTCCCTGTTCTGCCTTTCGTGCCCGTGATCGCGCGTGGCAGGCTGTCATCGTGACTGCTGGCCACGAGCATAGGCACCCCCGCTGTGCAGCCCGCGTGTGTCTGCTATCCCGCTTAAAGGGACCGACGTACAGCTACGACGGTTCGCGGGATCGTGCCGGCCTGCCGCAGTATAATGATGGCGGCTGGTCAGCAAGCAGTTAAATGTCACTAAATAAAAGATATAAACGGTGTATATATATACTGTATAAAATTATATATATATATCTCATTACTTTCTTTAAAAAGCATGTATACTTTATTGTCTGCTAAATATACCAATAAAAGTGTTTTGATCGAACTGTTTAACCACCTCAGCCCCCGGAAGGATTTACCCCCTCAATGACCAGGCCATTTTTTGCGATACGGCACTGCGTCGCTTTAACTGACAATTGCGCAGTCGTGCGATGTTGTATCCAAATAAAATTGTCCCTTTTTTCCCATAAATATATATATTTTTTTCAAAATTGTCGCTCTTTTTTTGCTTATAGCGCAAAAAATAAAAACCGCAGAAGTGATCAAAATACCACCAATAGAAATCTCTATTTGTGGGGAAAAAAAGGACATCAATTTTGTTTGGGTACAACGTCGCACGACCGCGCAATTGTCAGTTAAAGCGACGCAGTGCCGTATCGCAAAAAATGGCCTGGTCATTAAGGGGGCAAATCTTCCTGTCCTTAAGTGGTTAAAGACCATCTAAAACTGCATGCCCATGTAAACTACCCTGTCCAGAGAGTGACAACACTGTTGTGTGATTTAATTGCAGGAACAACATTGTCATCTTGTTAACCACTTGCCGATCACCCGTCGTCATCATACGGCGGCAGGTCGGCTCGTTGCCGTGAATCGCCGTACCTGTATGTCGACTCCTTTAAGAGCCATAGCAGGTGCATGCACGTGCGCCTGCTGCACGGCGGCGTACTTGATGCACGTGGCTGGCGGCCGCGATGTCCGCCGGGCACCCGCGATCATGGACATGAGAGCTAGAACAGGGGTCCTGTGTATGTAAACACACAAATCCCCGTTCTGACAGGAGAGGAGAGACAGAGACAGTAATTAGCAACAGCGATCTCTCTCCTCTTCCAGTCAGTCCCATCCCCCCACAGTTAGAAACACACATGAGGGAACATGGTGAGGCTGCACTGATGGGCACTAATGAGGCTGCACTGATGGGCACTAATGAGGCTGCACTGATGGGCACTGATGAGGCTGCATTGTAGAGGCTGACTTGGGCGCTGATGAGGTTGCACTGACGGGCACTAATAAGGCTGCACTGATGGGCACCGATGAGGCTGCACTGATGGGCACTGATGAGGCTGCACTGATGGGCACTAACGGGCACTAACAAGGCTGCACTGATAGACACTAACGAGGCTGGACTGATGGGCACTAATGAGGCTGCACTGATGGACACTGATGAGGCTGCACTGATGGGCACTAATGAGGCTGCACTGATGGGCACTGATAAGGCTGCGCTGACGGGCACTAATGAGGCTGCACTGATGGGCACCAATGAGGCTGCACTGATGGGCACTAATGACGCTAATGATCAGCTGTAATTGAACACAGCTGATGGGCACTAACGAGGCTGCACTTATGGGCCCTGATGAGGCTGCACTGATGGGCACTAATGAGGCTGCACTGATGGGCACTAATGAGGCTGCACTGATGGGCACTGATGAGGCTGCGATGATGATGCTGCGCTGATGGGCACTAACAAGGCTGCACTGATGGGCACTAACAAGGCTGCACTGATGGGCACTGATGAGGCTGCACTGATGGGCACTGAGGCTGCACTGATGGGCACTGATGAGGCTGCACTGACGGCACTAATGAGGCTGTACTGACGGGCACTAATGAGGCTGCACTGATGGGCACTAATGAGGCTGCACTGATGGGCACTAATGAGGCTGCACTGATGGGCACTAATGACACTAATGATCGGCTGTAATTGGACACAGCTGATGGGCACTAATGAAGCTGCACTGATGGACACTGATGAGGCTGCACTGATGGGCACTAATGAGGCTGCACTGGTGGGCACTAACGGGCACTAACAAGGCTGCACTGATAGGCACTAATGAGGCTGTACTGATGGGCACTAACGAGGCTGCACTGATGGACACTGATGAGGCTGCACTGATGGGCACTAATGAGGCTGCACTGATGGGCACTGATGAGGCTGCACTGATGGGCACTAATGAGGCTGCACTGATGGGCACCAATGAGGCTGCACTGATGGGCACTAATGACGCTAATGATCAGCTGTAATTGAACACAGCTGATGGGCACTAACGAGGCTGCACTTATGGGCCCTGATGAGGCTGCACTGATGGGCACTAATGAGGCTGCACTGATGGGCACTAATGAGGCTGCACTGATGGGCACTGATGAGGCTGCGATGATGATGCTGCGCTGATGGGCACTAACAAGGCTGCACTGATGGGCACTAACAAGGCTGCACTGATGGGCACTAACAAGGCTGCACTGATGGGCACTGATGAGGCTGCACTGATGGGCACTGAGGCTGCACTGATGGGCACTGATGAGGCTGCACTGACGGCACTAATGAGGCTGTACTGACGGGCACTAATGAGGCTGCACTGATGGGCACTAATGAGGCTGCACTGATGGGCACTAATGAGGCTGCACTGATGGGCACTAATGACACTAATGATCGGCTGTAATTGGACACAGCTGATGGGCACTAATGAAGCTGCACTGATGGACACTGATGAGGCTGCACTGATGGGCACTAATGAGGCTGCACTGATGGGCACTAACGGGCACTAACAAGGCTGCACTGATAGGCACTAATGAGGCTGTACTGATGGGCACTAACGAGGCTGCACTGATGGACACTGATGAGGCTGCACTGATGGGCACTAATGAGGCTGCACTGATGGGCACTGATGAGGCTGCACTGATGGGCACTAATGAGGCTGCAGTGATGGGCACTAATGAGGCTGAACTGATGGGCACTAATGAGGCTGCAGTGATGGGCACTAATGAGGCTGAACTGATGGGCACCAATGAGTCTGCACTGATGGGCACTAATGAGGCTGCACTGATGGGCACTGATGAGGCTGCACTGATGAGGCTGCACTGATGGGCACTAATGACGCTAATGATCAGCTGTAATTGAACACAGCTGATGGGCACTAACGAGGCTGCACTGATGAGGCTGCGATGATGATGCTGCGCTGATTGGCACTAACGAGGCTGCACTGATGGGCACTAACAAGACTGCACTGATGGGCACTAACAAGGCTGCACTGATGGGCACTAATGAGGCTGCACTGATGGGCACTAATGAGGCTGCACTGATGGGCACTGATGAGGCTGCGCTGACGGGCACTAATGAGGCTGCACTGATGGGCACTAATGAGGCTGCACTGATGGGCACCAATGAGGCTGCACTGATGGGCACTAATGACGTTAATGATCAGCTGTAATTGAACACAGCTGATGGGCACTAATGAGGCTGCACTTATGGGCACTGATAAGGCTGCGCTGACGGGCACTAATGAGGCTGCACTGATGGGCACTAATGAGGCTGCACTGATGGGCACCAATGAGGCTGCACTGATGGGCACTAATGACGCTAATGATCAGCTGTAATTGAACACAGCTGATGGGCACTAACGAGGCTGCACTTATGGGCCCTGATGAGGCTGCACTGATGGGCACTAATGAGGCTGCACTGATGGGCACTAATGAGGCTGCACTGATGGGCACTGATGAGGCTGCGATGATGAGGCTGCGCTGATGGGCACTAACAAGGCTGCACTGATGGGCACTAACAAGGCTGCACTGATGGGCACTGATGAGGCTGCACTGATGGGCACTGAGGCTGCACTGATGGGCACTGATGAGGCTGCACTGACGGCACTAATGAGGCTGTACTGACGGGCACTAATGAGGCTGCACTGATGGGCACTAATGAGGCTGCACTGATGGGCACTAATGAGGCTGCACTGATGGGCACTAATGACACTAATGATCGGCTGTAATTGGACACAGCTGATGGGCACTAATGAAGCTGCACTGATGGACACTGATGAGGCTGCACTGATGGGCACTAATGAGGCTGCACTGGTGGGCACTAACGGGCACTAACAAGGCTGCACTGATAGGCACTAATGAGGCTGTACTGATGGGCACTAACGAGGCTGCACTGATGGACACTGATGAGGCTGCACTGATGGGCACTAATGAGGCTGCACTGATGGGCACTGATGAGGCTGCACTGATGGGCACTAATGAGGCTGCACTGATGGGCACCAATGAGGCTGCACTGATGGGCACTAATGACGCTAATGATCAGCTGTAATTGAACACAGCTGATGGGCACTAACGAGGCTGCACTTATGGGCCCTGATGAGGCTGCACTGATGGGCACTAATGAGGCTGTACTGATGGGCACTAATGAGGCTGCACTGATGGGCACTGATGAGGCTGCGATGATGATGCTGCACTGATGGGCACTAACAAGGCTGCACTGATGGGCACTGATGAGGCTGCACTGATGGGCACTGAGGCTGCACTGATGGGCACTGATGAGGCTGCACTGACGGCACTAATGAGGCTGTACTGACGGGCACTAATGAGGCTGCACTGATGGGCACTAATGAGGCTGCACTGATGGGCACTAATGACACTAATGATCGGCTGTAATTGGACACAGCTGATGGGCACTAATGAAGCTGCACTGATGGACACTGATGAGGCTGCACTGATGGGCACTAATGAGGCTGCACTGGTGGGCACTAACGGGCACTAACAAGGCTGCACTGATAGGCACTAATGAGGCTGTACTGATGGGCACTAACGAGGCTGCACTGATGGACACTGATGAGGCTGCACTGATGGGCACTAATGAGGCTGCACTGATGGGCACTGATGAGGCTGCACTGATGGGCACTAATGAGGCTGCACTGATGGGCACCAATGAGGCTGCACTGATGGGCACTAATGACGCTAATGATCAGCTGTAATTGAACACAGCTGATGGGCACTAACGAGGCTGCACTTATGGGCCCTGATGAGGCTGCACTGATGGGCACTAATGAGGCTGTACTGATGGGCACTAATGAGGCTGCACTGATGGGCACTGATGAGGCTGCGATGATGATGCTGCGCTGATGGGCACTAACAAGGCTGCACTGATGGGCACTAACAAGGCTGCACTGATGGGCACTGATGAGGCTGCACTGATGGGCACTGAGGCTGCACTGATGGGCACTGATGAGGCTGCACTGACGGCACTAATGAGGCTGTACTGACGGGCACTAATGAGGCTGCACTGATGGGCACTAATGAGGCTGCACTGATGGGCACTAATGAGGCTGCACTGATGGGCACTAATGACACTAATGATCGGCTGTAATTGGACACAGCTGATGGGCACTAATGAAGCTGCACTGATGGACACTGATGAGGCTGCACTGATGGGCACTAATGAGGCTGCACTGATGGGCACTAACGGGCACTAACAAGGCTGCACTGATAGGCACTAATGAGGCTGTACTGATGGGCACTAACGAGGCTGCACTGATGGACACTGATGAGGCTGCACTGATGGGCACTAATGAGGCTGCACTGATGGGCACTGATGAGGCTGCACTGATGGGCACTAATGAGGCTGCAGTGATGGGCACTAATGAGGCTGAACTGATGGGCACTAATGAGGCTGCAGTGATGGGCACTAATGAGGCTGAACTGATGGGCACCAATGAGTCTGCACTGATGGGCACTAATGAGGCTGCACTGATGGGCACTGATGAGGCTGCACTGATGAGGCTGCACTGATGGGCACTAATGACGCTAATGATCAGCTGTAATTGAACACAGCTGATGGGCACTAACGAGGCTGCACTGATGAGGCTGCGATGATGATGCTGCGCTGATTGGCACTAACGAGGCTGCACTGATGGGCACTAACAAGACTGCACTGATGGGCACTAACAAGGCTGCACTGATGGGCACTAATGAGGCTGCACTGATGGGCACTAATGAGGCTGCACTGATGGGCACTGATGAGGCTGCGCTGACGGGCACTAATGAGGCTGCACTGATGGGCACTAATGAGGCTGCACTGATGGGCACCAATGAGGCTGCACTGATGGGCACTAATGACGTTAATGATCAGCTGTAATTGAACACAGCTGATGGGCACTAATGAGGCTGCACTTATGGGCCCTGATGAGGCTGCACTGATGGGCACTAATGAGGCTGCACTGATGGGCACTAATGAGGCTGCACTGATGGGCACTGATGAGGCTGCGATGATGATGCTGCGCTGATGGGCACTAACAAGGCTGCACTGATGGGCACTAACAAGGCTGCACTGATGGGCACTGATGAGGCTGCACTGATGGGCACTGAGGCTGCACTGATGGGCACTGATGAGGCTGCACTGACGGCACTAATGAGGCTGTACTGACGGGCACTAATGAGGCTGCACTGATGGGCACTAATGAGGCTGCACTGATGGGCACTAATGAGGCTGCACTGATGGGCACTAATGACACTAATGATCGGCTGTAATTGGGCACAGCTGATGGGCACTAATGAAGCTGCACTGATGGACACTGATGAGGCTGCACTGATGGGCACTAATGAGGCTGCACTGATGGGCACTAACGGGCACTAACAAGGCTGCACTGATAGGCACTAATGAGGCTGTACTGATGGGCACTAACGAGGCTGCACTGATGGACACTGATGAGGCTGCACTGATGGGCACTAATGAGGCTGCACTGATGGGCACTGATGAGGCTGCACTGATGGGCACTAATGAGGCTGCACTGATGGGCACCAATGAGGCTGCACTGATGGGCACTAATGACGCTAATGATCAGCTGTAATTGAACACAGCTGATGGGCACTAACGAGGCTGCACTTATGGGCCCTGATGAGGCTGCACTGATGGGCACTAATGAGGCTGCACTGATGGGCACTAATGAGGCTGCACTGATGGGCACTGATGAGGCTGCGATGATGATGCTGCGCTGATGGGCACTAACAAGGCTGCACTGATGGGCACTAACAAGGCTGCACTGATGGGCACTAACAAGGCTGCACTGATGGGCACTGATGAGGCTGCACTGATGGGCACTGAGGCTGCACTGATGGGCACTGATGAGGCTGCACTGACGGCACTAATGAGGCTGTACTGACGGGCACTAATGAGGCTGCACTGATGGGCACTAATGAGGCTGCACTGATGGGCACTAATGAGGCTGCACTGATGGGCACTAATGACACTAATGATCGGCTGTAATTGGACACAGCTGATGGGCACTAATGAAGCTGCACTGATGGACACTGATGAGGCTGCACTGATGGGCACTAATGAGGCTGCACTGATGGGCACTAACAGGCACTAACAAGGCTGCACTGATAGGCACTAATGAGGCTGTACTGATGGGCACTAACGAGGCTGCACTGATGGACACTGATGAGGCTGCACTGATGGGCACTAATGAGGCTGCACTGATGGGCACTGATGAGGCTGCACTGATGGGCACTAATGAGGCTGCAGTGATGGGCACTAATGAGGCTGAACTGATGGGCACTAATGAGGCTGCAGTGATGGGCACTAATGAGGCTGAACTGATGGGCACCAATGAGTCTGCACTGATGGGCACTAATGAGGCTGCACTGATGGGCACTGATGAGGCTGCACTGATGAGGCTGCACTGATGGGCACTAATGACGCTAATGATCAGCTGTAATTGAACACAGCTGATGGGCACTAACGAGGCTGCACTGATGAGGCTGCGATGCTGATGCTGCGCTGATTGGCACTAACGAGGCTGCACTGATGGGCACTAACAAGACTGCACTGATGGGCACTAACAAGGCTGCACTGATGGGCACTAATGAGGCTGCACTGATGGGCACTAATGAGGCTGCACTGATGGGCACTGATGAGGCTGCGCTGACGGGCACTAATGAGGCTGCACTGATGGGCACTAATGAGGCTGCACTGATGGGCACCAATGAGGCTGCACTGATGGGCACTAATGACGTTAATGATCAGCTGTAATTGAACACAGCTGATGGGCACTAATGAGGCTGCACTTATGGGCACTGATAAGGCTGCGCTGACGGGCACTAATGAGGCTGCACTGATGGGCACTAATGAGGCTGCACTGATGGGCACCAATGAGGCTGCACTGATGGGCACTAATGACGCTAATGATCAGCTGTAATTGAACACAGCTGATGGGCACTAACGAGGCTGCACTGATGGGCACTGATGAGGCTGCACTTATGGGCCCTGATGAGGCTGCACTGATGGGCACTAACGAGGCTGCACTTATGGGCCCTGATGAGGCTGCACTGATGGGCACTAATGAGGCTGCACTGATGGGCACTAATGAGGCTGCACTGATGGGCACTGATGAGGCTGCGATGATGATGCTGCGCTGATGGGCACTAACAAGGCTGCACTGATGGGCACTAACAAGGCTGCACTGATGGGCACTGATGAGGCTGCACTGATGGGCACTGAGGCTGCACTGATGGGCACTGATGAGGCTGCACTGACGGCACTAATGAGGCTGTACTGACGGGCACTAATGAGGCTGCACTGATGGGCACTAATGAGGCTGCACTGATGGGCACTAATGAGGCTGCACTGATGGGCACTAATGACACTAATGATCGGCTGTAATTGGACACAGCTGATGGGCACTAATGAAGCTGCACTGATGGACACTGATGAGGCTGCACTGATGGGCACTAATGAGGCTGCACTGGTGGGCACTAACGGGCACTAACAAGGCTGCACTGATAGGCACTAATGAGGCTGTACTGATGGGCACTAACGAGGCTGCACTGATGGACACTGATGAGGCTGCACTGATGGGCACTAATGAGGCTGCACTGATGGGCACTGATGAGGCTGCACTGATGGGCACTAATGAGGCTGCACTGATGGGCACCAATGAGGCTGCACTGATGGGCACTAATGACGCTAATGATCAGCTGTAATTGAACACAGCTGATGGGCACTAACGAGGCTGCACTTATGGGCCCTGATGAGGCTGCACTGATGGGCACTAATGAGGCTGCACTGATGGGCACTAATGAGGCTGCACTGATGGGCACTGATGAGGCTGCGATGATGATGCTGCGCTGATGGGCACTAACAAGGCTGCACTGATGGGCACTAACAAGGCTGCACTGATGGGCACTGATGAGGCTGCACTGATGGGCACTGAGGCTGCACTGATGGGCACTGATGAGGCTGCACTGACGGCACTAATGAGGCTGTACTGACGGGCACTAATGAGGCTGCACTGATGGGCACTAATGAGGCTGCACTGATGGGCACTAATGAGGCTGCACTGATGGGCACTAATGACACTAATGATCAGCTGTAATTGGACACAGCTGATGGGCACTAATGAAGCTGCACTGATGGACACTGATGAGGCTGCACTGATGGGCACTAATGAGGCTGCACTGATGGGCACTAACGGGCACTAACAAGGCTGCACTGATAGGCACTAATGAGGCTGTACTGATGGGCACTAACGAGGCTGCACTGATGGACACTGATGAGGCTGCACTGATGGGCACTAATGAGGCTGCACTGATGGGCACTGATGAGGCTGCACTGATGGGCACTAATGAGGCTGCAGTGATGGGCACTAATGAGGCTGAACTGATGGGCACTAATGAGGCTGCAGTGATGGGCACTAATGAGGCTGAACTGATGGGCACCAATGAGTCTGCACTGATGGGCACTAATGAGGCTGCACTGATGGGCACTGATGAGGCTGCACTGATGAGGCTGCACTGATGGGCACTAATGACGCTAATGATCAGCTGTAATTGAACACAGCTGATGGGCACTAACGAGGCTGCACTGATGAGGCTGCGATGATGATGCTGCGCTGATTGGCACTAACGAGGCTGCACTGATGGGCACTAACAAGACTGCACTGATGGGCACTAACAAGGCTGCACTGATGGGCACTAATGAGGCTGCACTGATGGGCACTAATGAGGCTGCACTGATGGGCACTGATGAGGCTGCGCTGACGGGCACTAATGAGGCTGCACTGATGGGCACTAATGAGGCTGCACTGATGGGCACCAATGAGGCTGCACTGATGGGCACTAATGACGTTAATGATCAGCTGTAATTGAACACAGCTGATGGGCACTAATGAGGCTGCACTTATGGGCCCTGATGAGGCTGCACTGATGGGCACTAATGAGGCTGCACTGATGGGCACTGATGAGGCTGCGATGATGATGCTGCGCTGATGGGCACTAACAAGGCTGCACTGATGAGCACTAACAAGGCTGCACTGATGGGCACTAACAAGACTGCACTGATGGGCACTGATGAGGCTGCACTAATGAGGCTGCACTGATGGGCACTAATGAGGCTGCACTGATGGGCACCAATGAGGCTGCACTGATGGGCACTAATGACGTTAATGATCAGCTGTAATTGAACACAGCTGATGGGCACTAATGAGGCTGCACTTATGGGCCCTGATGAGGCTGCACTGATGGGCACTAATGAGGCTGCACTGATGGGCACTGATGAGGCTGCGATGATGATGCTGCGCTGATGGGCACTAACAAGGCTGCACTGATGAGCACTAACAAGGCTGCACTGATGGGCACTAACAAGACTGCACTGATGGGCACTGATGAGGCTGCACTAATGAGGCTGCACTGATGGGCACTGAGGCTGCACTGATGAGGCTGCGCTGACGGGCACTAATGAGGCTGTACTGATGGGCACTAATGAGGCTGCACTGATGGGCACTAATGAGGCTGCACTGATGGGCACTAATGACACTAATGATCGGCTGTAATTGGACACAGCTGATGGGCACTAACGAGGCTGCACTGATAGACACTGATGAGGCTGCACTGATGGGCATTAATGAGGCTGCACTGATGGGCATTAATGAGGCTGCACTGATGGGCATTAATGAGGCTGCACTGATGGGCACTAACGGGCACTAACAAGGCTGCACTGATGGGCACTAATGAGGCTGCACTGATGGGCACTAACGAGGCTGCACTGATGGACACTGATGAGGCTGCACTGATGGGCACTGATGAGGCTGCGCTGATGGGCACTGATGAGGCTGCAGTGATGCACACTAATGAGGCTGCACTGATGGGCACCAATGAGTCTGCACTGATGGGCACTAATGACGCTAATGATCAGCTGTAATTGAACACAGCTGATGGGCACTAACGAGGCTGCACTGATGGGCACTGATGAGGCTGCGATGATGATGCTGCGCTGATGGGCACTAATGAGACTGCACTGATGGGCACTAACAAGGCTGCACTGATGGGCACTAATGAGGCTGCACTGATGGACACTGATGAGGCTGCACTGATGGGCACTAATGAGGCTGCACTGATGGGCACTAATGAGGCTGCACTGATGGGCACTGATGAGGCTGCGCTGACGAGCACTAATGAGGCTGTACTGATGGGCACTAATGAGGCTGCACTGATGGGCACTAATGATGCTGCACTGATGGGCACTAATGACGCTAATGATCGGCTGTAATTGGACACAGCTGATGGGCACTGATGAGGCTGCGATGATGATGCTGCGCTGATGGGCACTAATGAGACTGCACTGATGGGCACTAACAAGGCTGCACTGATGGGCACTAATGAGGCTGCACTGATGGACACTGATGAGGCTGCACTGATGGGCACTAATAAGGCTGCACTGATGGGCACTAATGAGGCTGCACTGATGGGCACTAATGAGGCTGCACTGATGGGCACTAATTGGGCTGCGGTGATGATGCTGCGCTGACGGGCACTAATGAGGCTGCACTGATGGGCACTAACGAGGCTGCACTGATGGGCACTAAGGAGGCTGCACTGATGGGCACTAACAAGGCTGCACTGATGGGCACTAACAAGGCTGCATTGATGGACACTGATGAGGCTGCACTGATGGGCACTGATGGACACTGATAAGGCTGCACTGATTGGCACTGATGAGGCTGCACTGATGGGCACCAATGAGGCTGTTTTGTAGAGGCTGACTTGGGCGCTGATGGGCTCTAATGAGGCTGTACTGATGGGCACTGATGAGGCTGCACTGATGAGGCTGCACCGATGGGCACTAATGAGGCACTGATGGGCACTGATGAGGCTGCACTGGCAGGCACTGATGGGCACTGGAGATGCTGCACTGATGGGCACTAATGAGGCTGCACTGATGGGCACTGATGAGGCTGCACTGATGAGGCTGCACTGATGGGCACTAATGACGCTAATGATCAGCTGTAATTGAACACAGCTGAATGGCACTAACGAGGCTGAACTGATGAGGCTGCGATGATGATGCTGCGCTGATTGGCACTAACAAGGCTGCACTGATGGGCACTAACAAGACTGCACTGATGGGCACTAACAAGGCTGCACTGATGGGCACTAATGAGGCTGCACTGATGGGCACTAATGAGGCTGCACTGATGGGCACTGATGAGGCTGCGCTGACGGGCACTAATGAGGCTGCACTGATGGGCACTAATGAGGCTGCACTGATGGGCACCAATGAGGCTGCACTGATGGGCACTAATGACGCTAATGATCAGCTGTAATTGAACACAGCTGATGGGCACTAATGAGGCTGCACTTATGGGCCCTGATGAGGCTGCACTGATGGGCACTAATGAGGCTGCACTGATGAGGCTACGATGATGATGCTGCGCTGATGGGCACTAACAAGGCTGCACTGATGAGCACTAACAAGACTGCACTGATGGGCACTGATGAGGCTGCACTAATGAGGCTGCACTGATGGGCACTGAGGCTGCACTGATGGGCACTGATGAGGCTGCGCTGATGGGCACTAATGAGGCTGTACTGATGGGCACTAATGAGGCTGCACTGATGGGCACTAATGAGGCTGCACTGATGGGCACTAATGACACTAATGATCGGCTGTAATTGGACACAGCTGATGGGCACTAACGAGGCTGCACTGATAGACACTGATGAGGCTGCACTGATAGACACTGATGAGGCTGCACTGATGGGCATTAATGAGGCTGCACTGATGGGCATTAATGAGGCTGCACTGATGGGCATTAATGAGGCTGCACTGATGGGCATTAATGAGGCTGCACTGATGGGCACTAACAAGGCTGCACTGATGGACACTAACAAGGCTGCACTGATGGGCACTAACGAGGCTGCACTGATGGGCACTAACGAGGCTGCACTGATGGACACTGATGAGGCTGCACTGATGGGCACTGATGAGGCTGCGCTGATGGGCACTGATGAGGCTGCACTGATGGGCACCAATGAGTCTGCACTGATGGGCACTAATGACGCTAATGATCAGCTGTAATTGAACACAGCTGATGGGCACTAACAAGGCTGCACTGATGAGGCTGCGATGATGATGCTGCGCTGATGGGCACTAACGAGGCTGCACTGATGGGCACTAACGAGACTGCACTGATGGGCACTAACAAGGCTGCACTGATGGGCACTAATGAGGCTGCACTGATGGACACTGATGAGGTTGCACTGATGGGCACTAATGAGGCTGCACTGATGGGCACTAATGAGGCTGCACTGATGGCCACTGATGAGGCTGCGCTGACGAGCACTAATGAGGCTGTACTGATGGGCACTAATGAGGCTGCACTGATGGGCACTAATGAGGCTGCACTGATGGGCACTAATGACGCTAATGATCGGCTGTAATTGGACACAGCTGATGGGCACTGATGAGGCTGCACTGATGGACACTGATGAGGCTGCACTGATGGGCACTAATGAGGCTGCACTGATGGGCACTAATGAGGCTGCACTGATGGGCACTAATGAGGCTGCGGTGATGATGCTGCGCTGACGGGCACTAATGAGGCTGCACTGATGGGCACTAACGAGGCTGCACTGATGGGCACTAACAAAGCTGCACTGATGGGCACTAACAAGGCTGCATTGATGGGCACTGATGAGGCTGCACTGATGAGGCTGCGGTGATGATGCTGCGCTGACGGGCACTAATGAGGCTGCACTGATGGGCACTAAGGAGGCTGCACTGATGGGCACTAACAAGGCTGCACTGATGGGCACTAACAAGGCTGCATTGATGGGCACTGATGAGGCTGCACTGATGGGCACTGATGAGGCTTCACTGATGGACACTGATAAGGCTGCACTGATGGGCACTAATGAGGCTGCACTGATTGGCACTGATGAGGCTGCACTGATGGGCACTAATGAGGCTGTTTTGTAGAGGCTGACTTGGGCGCTGATGGGCACTAATGAGGCTGTACTGATGGGCACTGATGAGGCTGCACTGATGAGGCTGCACCGATGGGCACTAATGAGGCACTGATGGGCACTGATGAGGCTGCACTGGCAGGCACTGATGGGCACTGGAGATGCTGCACTGATGGGCACTTATGAGGCTGCACTGATGAGGCTGCACTGATGGGCACTAATGAGGCACTGATGGGCACTGATGAGGCTGCACTGGCAGGCACTGATGGGCACTGGAGATGCTGCACTGATGGGCACTAATGAGGCTGCACTGATGGGCACTAATGAGGCTGCACTGATGAGCACTAACGAGGCTGCACTGATGGGCACTAACAAGGCTGCACTGATGGGCACTAACAAGGCTGCACTGATGAGGCTGCACTGATGGACACTGATGGGCACTGATGAGGCTGCGCTGATGGGCACTGATGAGGCTGTGCTGATGGATGCTAATGATCGGCTGTAATTGGACACAGCTGATGGGCACACTAACAAGGCTGCACTGATGGGCACTAATGAGGCTGCACTGATGGACACTCATGAGGCTGCACTGATGGGCACTGATGAGGCTGCGCTGATGGGCACTGATGAGGCTGTGCTGATGGATGCTAATGATCGGCTGTAATTGGACACAGCTGATGGGCACACTAACGAGGCTGCACTGATGGGCACTAATGAGGCTGCACTGATGGACACTCATGAGGCTGCACTGATGGGCACTGATGAGGCTGCGATGATGATGCTGCGCTGACGGGCACTAATGAGGCTGCACTGATGGACACTAACGAGGCTGCACTGATGGTAAAGACCAATGGAAGACTTGTGGGCAAACAGGATCACTTTCTCTACCTGGACTAGAGTAAAGGTCAACTGCAGGTCCTCCTCCCATGTATGTATGTAAGACAGAAAAAAAAGCTTCTGGTCGAGCAACCAACACTTTAGATACTTGAGATAAGAGGTGGGGAATGTATGCGGTAGCTAGTCTTGGAATGGGGTGGGGTCACGTAATGCCCCAGATTTGGTGAGAGAAGACTTAAAAAAGTGATAAATCTGGGATGCAGACCAAGTATCCAAAGGAGGGTCCAAGAAATGCTGAATGTCTACCAGAAAAGGGCAGCAGGAAGATGGGGCTAAAATGTAGGGAGCCACAGAAGCCAAGACATTGGAACCGGAAAAAAATCCTGTTCAATCGTGACCCACATTTTAAGGCTTGCCTGAATGCATCAACTCATCACTCCAGATAGGTGGAGGGCTCTAAAATATAAGACCTCCAGCAAACCCACTCCACCTCTCGCCTTAGGATGCGCTGGACACGAGATTTGCCCCCCCCCCCCCAGATGTTTGTCCCCCCAAATAAATTCAAGTAGTAACGATTTCAGCTGGGCAAAAAAAGACAGGGGGTAACCAGATGGGAAGCGCCTGAATTAAATACAAAATCTGTGGTAGTGCGGTCATCTTAAATGCGTTGCAACACCCAAACCAGGTCAAGTTTAGGGTCCTCCATTCTGGACATTAAAATATATCTTAGCTAAGAGAGGACTCAAGTTTGCATCAAACAGATGATCTGAGGTAGTAGTCAGTTGAATTCCAAGATATTTGAGACTGTGAATGGCCCAGGAAAAGGGAAAAGCTTGTCTTAGCCAAAACTTTTGTAACCTGTTCCTGCCCGGCTTTGCTATCCTAGGTGATGGTCATATGATGTCTCCCGCTTTGCACCTCATGCCCACCCTAGGCGGTGCAATCTGTGACCCTCTGTGTCTTGTGGATACAGATTGTTGTGCAGGGCCACTGTGCATGACCCTGGTACCATGTAATGGCTGTCACCAATCCCAGGGATTGCATGTCAGCTGTAAACAAGGGCTGTCATTCATATCCATTGTGTACTATTGAAATCTCTGTGATTGGTCACAGTGATCACATGGTACAGGGCCAATCACAGCGGACCTGTACCATGTGATAGCTATTAGACATGTGCAGAACGAAAACATTTGTTTAGTTTAGATTCGTTATTTAACTAATTTTGTTTAGTTAAATTAGTTGAATCCGTTTTTGGAATCTGTTACGTTTTGTTTATTTGTTTTCAAATTTGATTCAAATTCAATTAGTATCGGCATTCAAATTCAAATCGGCATTCAAAATCGAGTTCATTCTATTCAAAATTTGAATTTCGGAAGACAGTTATGTTCTCTTTTATACTATTGTCTATTCTATTCTCTTATTTCATATTCTATTCTTTTCTATTCTAATCTATTCGAAATTTGAAAGACGGTTATATTCTTTTTTTATTCTATTGTCTATTCTTTTCTATTCTCTTATTTTCTATTCTATTCTATTCAAATTTCGAATTTCAGAAGGCAGTATATTTTATTATATTCTAGTCTAGTGTTTTGTTCTATTCTATTCTCCATTCTGTTCTATTTAAATTTATTCTACTCAAATTTCGGAAGATGGTTATATGCTTTCTTTTTTATTCTATTCTATTCTATTGTCTATTTTATTCTATTGTTTCTTTTCTATTCTAGTCTTTCATTTTCTATTCTATTTTGTTCTGTTTTACTCTATTCTTTTCTATTCAATTATTTTCTGTTTTAATCTTTTTTATTCTATCCTTTTTTATTTTATTTTATTCTAATCTAATCTATTCTCTTTTTTTATTTTCTATTTTGCTGTTTTACTTTATTCTTTTCTGTTCTATTCTATTCTTTTATTTCTATTCTGTTTTACTTTAGTCTATTATTTTCTATTCTATTCCTTTATTTTTTTATTCAATTTTTTTCTAGTCTTGGTTTCAAATTTGATTTTGAATTTGTTTTCGAATTCGATTTGAATTTGTATTTCAGCTGAATTTCGTTAAAATTCATTACTATTGTAATTCTGAGGCTCCAAATAATGAAAAATTTGTCCAAATAGCGATGCGGAATGAAACGGACCGCACATGTCTGTCTAATAGCTGTGGCCAATCACAGCTATCACAATTGTACACAATGGCACATGGATAGATGCCATTCACAGTTTCATAGTGTAAAAATGATTGCTTATACACTAATCATTACTGTAATAAGCAATCACAGTGTAAAAAAAAAAAATCTTAATCACCTACCCAGAGCATACTGTACAGACACTGTACTGCTCTGGTGACAGTATGTAAAAAAAGAAATAAAAAGAAATAAAAAAAAGAAAATTGGACAAAAATAAAAAAAATTGTCAAAAAAAGAAAAAGAAATTAAGAAATATATGTAAAAATGTTTTGTTTCTTTTTACATACTGTATGTAAAAACAAAGGGATAAAACATTTTATTTACTTTTGACAAAAAAATTGCAACTTCAAAAAACTCAGCATGCTTCCTACCAAATACCTCATATCAACTTTCCAAAAAAGAGCCAAAAAAGAGCATTTTAGGAAATACGCCAGGATTGATCAATTTTCAAATATTGTGTCAAGGTAGACTTATGCGCTGCCAGAGATGAACTATACAAGAAGTATGTGGAATGGAACTGCTGCAACCACCAAAAGTGTATTCACACACGAATAAACCATAAATGAGTAACATGTCCTAAAGTGGTGCGTTGCTTCTTTAAATGTGAATCAACAATACTCGGGGGGTTATTTACAAAAGGCAAATCCACTTTGCACTACAAGTACAAAGTGCACTTGAAAATGCACTTGGAAGTGCAGTCGCTGTAGATCCGAGGCGATGCAAGTAAAATAAAAAACAGCATTTTAACTTGCACAGGATTGGATAATAGAATCAGCAGAGCTTCCCCTCAGATTTACAGCTACTGAACTTCCAAGTGCACTTTGCACTTGTAGTTTGCACTTGTAGTGCAAAGTGGATTTGCCTTTGGTAAATAACCCCCTATGTGTGTTTCATACAGATATAAAACAATCACCCTCCTAAACAAACAACATTTGTGAATAAAGAGAACATATAAATCATCCACTGTGATCGTGCATTAATCACTATATAAATATGCAAATAAAAAAAACACATATGATTGTGCTGGATGCTCCTTGCCACGAGAAATAAATTAACGTCTTTTAACAAAGATCAAATATCCATAACAGATAAGTGTTCACTTTGTGGCATAAAGTGCATAAATCTTCTACAGTGATAAAATACATTATGATGTGCTTCAATGCAAAATACTCCAACGCACCACCATTCTACCACTAGGAATGCTCGGTATAAATGCTTGCGGATCCATCTCCTGGCTGTTAGTGCCCACTTCATGTGCTAGGTCCCTTTTAAGGGGCTGGACCTTGCTGCCTCCAATCAAAGCAGTACTCAAACATAAAAAATTGACACTCTCATAGCGCAACACTATTTAAACGTGTTCAACCATTTGTTAAAACAAATAAAACACTCACATTCACACAAAATCAATGAGCAGTGTTTCTCTTAGTAAAACAGCATTCTCTCACCACACTTGCAGTTTCGTGACCAAACCGGAAGTGACGTCACCGGGTCCGCCACCCTGAAGAAGTCACGTGACCAGTGACGCAACGCATTGGGCGAAGCCAGTGATGTCACTTCTGGGCAGTGGGGTGAGTGATTTCGTAAAAGTGAACGTGAATGCATTATGTGTTTAATAAATGGTTGAACATGTTAAACCACTTCCATACCGGGCATTTTCACCCCCTTCCTGCCCAGGCCAATTTTCAGCTTTCAGTGCTGTCACACTTTGAATGAGAATTGTGCGGTCGTGCGACGTTGTACCCAAATTAATTTTGATCATTTTTTTTCCCCACAAATAGAGCTTTCTTTTGGTGGTATCTGATCACCTCTGCGGTTTTTATTTTTTGCGCTATAAATAAAGAAAGAGCGACAATTTTGAAAAAAAACACAATATTTATTCCTTATTGCTATAAAAAAAACGATTTTTTCCTCAGTTTAGGCCGATATGTATTCTTCTACATATTTTTGGTAAAAAAAAAAAAAATCGCAATAAGCGTATATTGATTGGATTGCGCAAAAGTTATAGCGTTTACAAAACAGGGGATAGAATTATGGCATTTTTATTTTCTTTATTTTTTTTACTAGTAATGGCGGCGATCTGCGATTTTTATCAGGACTACGATATTGCGGCGGACAGATCGGATACTTTTGACACTATTTTGGGACCATTCACACTTATACAGCGAATAGTGCTATAAATATGCACCGATTACTGTATAAATGTGATTGACAGGGAGCAATCAAGGGGTTAAATGTGTTCCCTAGGGAGTGATTCTAACTGTGGGGGAGGAGACTGACTGGGGTTGGTGACCGATCGGGAGGTGACCGATCGGTGTCCCTATGTACAAGGGACACACCATCGGTCTCCTCTCCCTGACACGACATGGATCTCTGTGTTTACACACAGAGATCCACGTCCCTGCTCTGTGACGAGCAATCGCGGGTGCCCGGCGTACATTGCGGCCGCCGGGCACGCGCATTGGGTCCCCAGTGATGCGGCGAGTGCACGTGTTCTCCACACTGCAGGGAATCCCAGGACGTCATATGACGGCCGCCCGGAGGGACGAAGGGTTCCTGCGGCCGTCATTTGACTATACAGCGGGTGGGAAGTGGTTAAATAGTGTTGTACTTTGAGAGTATCGATTTTTTTTTTATGTGTGAGTACTACTGTGTTTTTTATTTGCATATTTAGATGGTGATTAACCACTTGTCAACTGTATACTGTATATATACAGTGGCAAGTTGGCCTCCCTATGCAGAATTACATACCTGTACGTAAATCTGCACTTCTGTGGCACGCACGGGTATCCCGACCATCCCGCTGTGGACACAGCGGGAGCCAATCAGCAAGTCCGGTGAACGCGATGTCTGCCGGGACCCGCCGATCTTTTCAGAGAGGGACAGAATGGCGGTCTACCAATGTAAACAAGGCAGATCGCCGTTCTGTGAAAATGGGAGGTTTTGATTCTGTGTTTCTGCTAAGCAGGAACACGGATCTCTGCCTTCTCACAGTAAAATCACATCCCCAACAGTTAGTAATGACTCCCTAGGCACACATTTACCCCTTTGATCGCCCCTGATGTTAAAGCGGAGCTCCACCCTAAAGTGGAACTTCCAGTCATCGGAACCCTCCCCCCTTCCGGTGTCACATTTGGCACCTTTCAGGGGGGAGGGGGGTGCAGATACCTGTCTTAGGCCACTTTCACACTGAGGCGCTTGAAAAACTGCCAGTAAAACACTGAGCGCTTTTGAAGCACTTTTCAGGCGCTTTTTAAGCGCTTTCAATTCATTTCAATGGAGAGGGGCGTTTTTTCAGCGCACTGCCCCAGTGTGAAAGGATTCATTGATTTTAATGGAAATAAGTTTCCAGGCGCTTTTTTTAGCCTGAAAAGCGCCTCAGTGTGAAAGTGGTCTAAGACAGGTGTTTGCACCCACTTCCGGGAGTCCTCTCTGCGGGTATTCTGCGGGTAGTACGTCACTTCCTGCAGAATACCTGGAAACACTCGGCTCCCAGAACACAACGGGGACCAGTGAGTACGTACTTATTAAAGCGGAGGTCCACACAAAAAGTGAACCTCCGCTTTTCAGAACCCTCCCCCCCTCCGGTGTCACATTTGGCACCTTTCAGGGGAGGGGGGTGCAGATACCTGTATAATACAGGTATTTGCACCCACTTCCGGGAATAGACTCCCACGGGAGTCACTCCACTCCCCCCCTGCTGTCTTCTGGGAAAAACACTGGTCCCAGGAGACAGCGGGGACCAGTGAGGGCGCGGCTCGCGTATGCGCAGTAGGGAACCGGGCAGTGAAGCCGCAGACCAATCCAGGGCTTAACAAGGGATCAATATAGAGTAAATGCCAGTACTTAGCAATTATCTTATTGATCACGTGATTTTGTTTAGTGTACCGAGTGATCACTCTCAATGTGTTGGATTCTTTATCCTTTGGACCTGTAATTTTCGATTTTTTGAACAGAAGGACTTGTCTTGGTTGTGAAGTTGCTCGTTTGTAAGCTTTTTTCAGACATGTGGGGGAATAGCCACGAATAAGTAATCTATCTCTGACTTCGTTAGCTTCTTTCTGGAAGACAGTATCCTGCGTACAGTTACGTCTTAATCTTAAATATTGTCCATAAGGGATAGACCGAATAAGTGGCATTGGATGGGCACTCTCAGCATGTAGGATGCTGTTGCAAGCTGTTTCTTTACGATATAGAGAGGTGGTTATTGTGCCTTCAACATCCTTACTAATGGTAATGTCTAGAAAGTTTACTTGTGAGGCATTGTATGTCATCGTAAAATTTTAATTGTAGGAGTTGGAATTCATGTTGGCAATACAAATTTCAAGTAGTTCTGGTGATCCTGCCCAGATGATCAAAATGTCATCTATATAGCGATGCCATCCAATGATATGCTTGGTAAGCATATGTAGGGCATCACTAGATAGAAAAGCTTGTTCCCACTCCCCCAGGTACAAGTTGGCATAGGATGGGACACAACAAGTCCCCATTGCCACACCTTGTACCTGGAGGTAGTGGGACCCATCGAACGAAAAAACATTGTGTGTGAGTATAAAGTGAAGGGCTGTAACCAAAAATAAATTAAATGGGCAATTGTCACGATGAGATTGGGATAGCACTCGACCCATGACTTCGATGCCCTTCTGGTGCAGGATGGAGCTGTACAAAGCTTCAACATCCACCGTCACCAGGAGGGCATCGGATGGGATGACCATACCATCCAGTTGTTGCAGCAAATGTATGGTGTCCTTTACAAAAGAAGGCAGACCACTAACAAAGGGACGTATCTGTTCGTCTATGAATTTGCTCAGATTTTCAGTGATTGAACCGCATCCAGATACTATAGGACGCCCTGGAGGGGGAATCTTATTTTTGTGCACTTTCGGCAAGCTGTAGAATGTTGGTATAACCGGGTAAATTGTGCGCACAAAATCCCAGGTTTGTTTTTCAATCACTTTATTGGTGTATGCGTCATCTACAAGAATATAGAAATCTTGTTCGAATTTGTCAATACGTGAACGTGGTATTTTGTTATACCACACTTCATTGTTCAAAATTTCCAAACACATGTTTTTATATTGGGCATTGTTTATAACTACAATGTTGCCTCCTTTGTCGGCCGGCTTGATTGTTAGTTGTGTTTGTTTAGTGAGATTGTTTAAAGCTTGTTTTTCATTGCTAGACAGATTAGTTGTATTTGTAGGATGACAGTAAATCTGACATATTTCCTTGGTGGTCATGGCTAAAAAAGCCCCCAGATTTAAATTGGATCCTATCGGTGGAAATTTGTCAGATTTTCTCTTTAATGTTGATTGTATTGGGAGTTTTTTTGAGATATTTGCAGATAGCAAGTTCTCAAGGTCAATCCTGTCAATCAAGTCAAGGCCGCCCTGATCTTCAGCCAATTCGAGAAGGTTTTCTAAATCCAATTCATCTTGTGTTTTAGCCTTTATTGCTGGTGATTCAGTTTTGCTATACATACTTTTAAGTAGTAGTTTCCGCGCAAATAATTGCAGATGTTTGACTACTTCGAATTTGTCCATATCGGACTCAGGACAAAAATTTAGTCCTCTCGAAAGTATGGATATCTCATCATTAAACAATTGATAATCAGATAAATTGATAACATTCAGAGAATTTTTCGAATGTTGAGAGGATTCTAGCTATAGAGCAGCCTCTCCCTGTTCATTATTAACTGTGTTTGTGTTAGTAGAAACAGGACCAGAAATACCTTGCCCAGATGGGCCACCACGTGATTCAGTTACCTGAAACCCAAGAGAGTTGTGCTGAGAGATAGGTATAGCCTCCACCATGCGTCTTTTGTGAAGTTGAGCTTCCGTATTAGGTGATTTCCATTTTTGTTTTTGTGACTTTTTCTTTTTAGATTGGTTTTTGTTCATCACCTGTGAGGAGGAAGATAAGGATGAGTTCAGCGATGTGTTGGAATCATTATACATTTTACTTTTTTGGGCGTGAGCGAAAGTTGGTAGCTTGCCAACGATACGCTCTACTCTCCTGAAAAGCAATATTATCCCTCCAAAATTTTCGCTCCTTCATTACAATGGTTTCAGATGCAACTCGGTCCAGGTGTGTCTTAATGCCCTCTTCCTGGGCCGAGTAGCCCTCTATTTTTTCAAAGGGTTTTAGTTGAACATAGATACGTTCTATATCGGTATTTAGTAATGAGATTCTTGTAAGATACTCATCCATGAGTAGTCTCATCATTGTCAAACTGCATTGTTGGAGGTTAGTCTCCCACTTTCGCTTAAATTCGTCATTGATATTATCAAAGTTAGGAAAAATTTGGATCCGTAGACCCATTGGGTTTAAATCGTTCTCGATGTATTGTTCAAATCCCTCTATGTGCCAAGTTAGATGGGCCTTTTTCTCAACTAATTTAGATAACTGGGAGAAAAGGGCCATCATTTCGGAGGTTTGAGCTTCCTTTTTGCCCTTCTCCTTGTATTTACTCATAAGGTTCTCAAAATCCCTGGTCTTAAACATGATGAGGGTAATCTAGAAATGCACTGCAATTGCACAAAAATAGTGTATAAAGAACACATACACAACAAATATTTATATAATAATAAATTATAAACAAATGTGTTTTTTTCTGTGAGAGGAGGGAAGGAGTTCGGGGGGTGGGTATCTACTACCCTATATATCAAGAAAGAATATCCCACCAAACACAGAAAGTTTGACAGTCACCACATCCCTAATTGGAAGAAAGAAAATAACCCCCTTGGGAAAATTGGGACTTTGAAAGTGACTGACAAACAAATAATATAAAGTACAAAAGTATATTTTATTTAAATTAAACATATGATGGTAAAAAATATTAACAAAAATTAATACATATATTACAGGACCAGGTGGTGATTTAGATAAATCTGAATGCCTGTGGGCGTAGCTCGTGGCACATGACCCGACGTTTCTGGCAGGAAGCCCTTCTTCAGGGGTATATTTCAGGTGCGTAGAGCAATACCATCTGGTAAAATACATATAACATATACATACAAATAGTATATTAGACATGCGTTCCATGTTATGCAGTGAAGGACAGAGAACTCAAAATCATGGAAACGGACCAAGGAGAAAAATGAAAAATAATAATAATACAGAAAATATGCATGAAGGTGAAACATATCTTACATCGAGCATTCATCCACGGGATCGAAAATTGGCCACCATAATTGATTTAAAATATGCGCATGAAAGGATACACATAATAAGGATAAATAAACGCACGCGCAGATGTTCCAACGAGGATCAGATAGTCCACCTCTGAACACCGCTAGGAATGTAAAAATATTGAAATAGATAAATAAATAAATGGAGGTGTATTGGAATCAATTGCAAAAAATAAATAAAAATAAATAAATAAATAAAAAATAAATAAATAAATAAAGGAGGGGAAAGGGAAATAAGGGGGGAAAAGAAGAAGGAGGGTGGGGTAGTGAAAAAACAGGGAAAAAGAGAACCAAAAAGGGGGGAATGGGAAAAAGGGGGGGAGGGAAAAGAGAGGTCTGGGGAAAGAAAAGGAAATTACATTTACATAGATTATAAAAATGATGAATAACCTACCAAAAGCGATGCAATTGACTATCCAGAGCACAAATCAAGGTGTCTAGACTAGGATGTCAAGAAAGAGAAATCTAGGATAAAACGATGGTCCACATATGCATATGGTGTATATATAATTTTTAAGTGCCCTTGTCTCTCTCAGCGAACCAAAAGGAATCATCACATAGGGGACAACTAAATATAGAATAAAGAAAAAATGTCTGTATCTATATGCAGGCGGTATATAAAAAAGTCACTGTCAGTGTGTCTCGCACATCTATATACAGATATCACATCAATGGGAGATATGTATCCCAGGGTATGCATATACAATGATATATGTATATAATATATATAATGTGTTTCACCTACCATTAATTAGAGAAATGAATACAAAAGTGCCAGTAGTATGCAAAATCGAATGCCGTGGTCCACATTTAACCAGAGAGAAGTATCAATGAATCCTCTATGGTATAAAATAAGCCTGTGTGGATAACAACATTAATATATTCCGGTAAGCTGGACTAGCACTTAATGAATAAGTTAAAAGTAGTATGGTATCGGTAGAGTCAAGGTGGATGTTGATACACATACCTGTGGTGTGATGTATCCGTGGAACAAGCCTCAGACGGTAGCGCCGTTGCTGCTCCGAATGGCTATAGTGACAGGGCTTATATAGAGCCCAACAATGCGTGATGCACGCTCGCGCCTGCACAGTAGATTTGCGTTCCAGGCGTAGCTTTGCAGCATATGCAAGTGGAGCGCAACGCAGTATAAGTGTATGTAGACGCCTAGACGTCGCGACCAAATGACGTGCCCGGACTTAAAGAGCCGAAACCCGGCTCCGTCACAGCAGACAGGGCTCTCCGATCCCCTGCCTTAGAAGCGCAGGACCCAGACCCAAAAAAAGAGAAAGGAAAGTTTCTCTATCGGGGATGAGAGCCGCGCTGGAAAGGCACCAGCGCCGATCCATGAAAAGATTCATGGGGAAAAGTGAGGGGCACCCACGCCAATATGGCGTATGGCGCCCCCACCGACGCTGTGTGGAACACTGCATAGGCGTATAAAAGATGGTATAATATAGACAAAAACAAACAAGGGACCAAAACAAGTTGGAAATTAATGGAGCCCATGGATGGAGGCCGATGCAAGATAGACAGAAAAATATAATATATATAATATATAAGTAAGAGTAAAATTGAAAATTATGAAATGATAAGGATATTTGAATACTATATCAAAGAAACAGAAATTATACATATTGTGACAGCAGGAAGGTAAAGTCACCTGGTTGCATCCAGGGGGGTAGATATATTTCTCCCAGATTCAGGCTTTATGCCGACTTATACAACTAGGGAGTTGATGAAGCCCAGCTGAGGCTAGTGGGCTCATGAATGACTCATACCTCTAGGGAGAGTGCTGGGCGTCGTGAGGCAGGGAGTTGATGAGACCAGCTGAAGCTTGTCAGCTCATTTAGGCCTCTATAAGAACTCCCAGATTCATTAGGTGTTAGCTCATGCCTGGAACCAGACCTGTGTGGACTGTCTAGGGAGAGTGAACCCCTGTGCGGTGAGGCAAAGCCTGTGTGGCTATTTGTTTGGACTTTTACTAAACCAGGGACTTAGGGACTAGGACAGCACCAGGCTGATCCCAGTTGTTAGTTTAGGAAACCTGCATGTTTAGTCAGAGGTCAAACTGACCAGGATTTATTTTGTTTATGTTTCTTTTTGGCTTTGCTGTGTTTTTGTCACTGTACATAGAGAAATAAACCGCACCTTTTGATTTTGAAAACCACAACCTCCGTCTGCTGGCCCTGTTTTTGTGTGGGGAGCCCAACCAGGGGGTCACACACACCCGCTACCGAGTTAACCCCCTCACAGTTGGTGGAGAACCAGTGGCAGTTTTTTTAAGCCAGCATGGAGGAGATACTGAAACAGCTGGCTCTAGCAAATGCCAATCAACAGCAGACAAATGCAGGTTTGCAAAGGAGCCTTGCAGCCCAGCAGCAAGCTCATCAACAAGCCCAGCAGCAATCTGAGGCCCGCTTCATAGACCTGTTACAGAAGCAAGAGCAGAGACTACAACAAATGGAAGCAGTAATGCAGCAACGTCCGCAGACCAGTGAGGAAAGCCGTCCCACTAATACCGAGTCCTTTGGGGTGAGTCGTTTATTGACAAAAATGACTGGAGAGGATGATCCAGAGGTATTTTTGACCACATTTGAAAGGACTGCTGAAAGAGAAAAGTGGCCTGAGGAGCAGTGGGCTGGACTGGTGGCTCCTCTGTTAACTGGTGAATCGCAGAAGGCTTACTATGACCTAGAGCCTGACCAAGCAAAAGACTATGTGATGCTAAAAGCTGAAATATTGGCAAGGCTGGGTGTCACCCTGGCTGTCCGGGCTCAGCGTGTGCATAACTGGACTTTCCAGCTTGGAAAACCCCCCAGGTCTCAAATGTATGATCTCATTCACCTGAGCAGGAAGTGGCTACTGCCAGAGACTTTGTCCGCACCAGAGATTGTGGAACGTGTTGTAATGGATCGGTTTTTGAGAGCTCTTCCTACTGCCATCCAAAAGTGGGTAAGCCATGGAGACCCAGAGACGGCCGGTGGTCTTGTGGATCGTGTAGAGAAATACTTGGCTACAGAGAACCTGACGGCCTCTTCCAGAGACTCTCGGACTTTCCACCCTAAGACCAGACCATCCCCAAGGGCGGATAAGAGGATTCCAAGGGGTGAGGGTGGAGAGAGTGAGAGGGTGGGAGCTCTACCCAAAGTTTGGCGAGAACAGCCTGGGAAGTCAGGGGCTCAAGAGGCAGCCAAATGGATTGTTTGCTACCGCTGCCGGCAAGCGGGACATATTGCAGCAAATTGCCCGGTTGTGGAGGAACCCATGCAATGTGACTTTCTGATGGACAGACGTCAGTCGCTGTGTGCGACAGTCGCATGCACTGCCATTCGGGGAACTGAGAAACATTTATGCAAAATGTGTATTAATGGTAGAAATGTTGTGGTATTACTGGATTCAGGTAGCCTTGTGACCCTGATAAAGGCTGAATTAGTTAAAACAGAGGTCTCTGGGAATAGCAAGGTAGCTGTTATTTGTGTGCATGGGGACACCCGAGAGTATCCAGTGACTACAGTGTGTTTTGAGACCCCCAAAGGTACCCTCTCTCATCCAGTGGGGTTAGTATCTCAATTACCGCATGATGCCATTGTGGGAAGGGATTTTCCGAAGTTCTGGGAACTGTGGGATGATCCTGAGCCCCCCACTGGTGCCCCTATGTACCAGGAATGTGATAGCCAGAACTCCTCTGAGAGTGGTGAGGACTCTCCAGAATTTCCCTTGTCAGTATTGGCAGGGGAGACTCAAGAAACTGGAGAGGAGCCCACCTCCTCAGACGAAAACCTACCGTCTGTGGAGTTTTCTGATCTGGAGGTTCACAGGGAAAATTTTGCCACAGAACAGTTAAAAGACCCCGCCCTAATAAAGGCACGGGAAAACGTAGTGGAAATAGATGGCGAGTTAGTGAACCCAGATAATACCTGCACTTACCCATACTTCAGCGTAGAGAAGGACCTACTGTATCGGGTGGCAAAAAGGGCAGAAGAAACCGTTGAGCAGCTTGTGGTGCCCAAACCTTACAGGAAGTTGGTGTTGGAGTTGGCCCATGGGCACATTCTTGGAGGTCATCTGGGGACAGAGAAAACCCGAGAGAGGGTATTACAGAGATTCTATTGGCCTGGGGTGATGAAGGACATAGAAAATTATTGTTCCTCCTGCCCTGTGTGTCAGAGGTCGGCCCCGATGCCACATTTCCGTAGCCCGCTGGTCCCTCTACCCATCATTGAGGTCCCGTTTGAGAGAATCGCAATGGATTTGGTAGGTCCTATAATCAAGTCCGCTAGGGGGCACCAGTACATATTGGTTATAATGGACTATGCCACCCGTTATCCAGAAGCGATCCCTCTCAGAAATACCTCGGCCAAAACCATAGCCAAAGAGCTATCTCTTGTTTTTAGCCGGGTGGGTATTTGTAAAGAACTGCTTACGGACCAAGGTACACCCTTTATGTCCCGGGTTATGAAAGAGCTGTGTAAATTGCTCAAAGTGACGCAATTGCGTACATCTGTGTATCACCCCCAAACCGATGGGCTGGTTGAAAGATTCAACAAAACCCTAAAACAAATGTTGAAGAAAGTGGTGGATAGAGATGGAAAGGATTGGGACTGTCTACTTCCTTATTTGATGTTTGCTATTAGGGAGGTGCCCCAATCTTCTACGGGATTCTCCCCCTTTGAGTTACTGTATGGGAGACACCCAAGAGGGCTGTTGGATATTGCCAAGGAAACTTGGGAAAGTGAGAGTTCTCCCCACAGGAGTGTGATTGAGCATGTCGCCCTGATGCAAGATCGAATTGCACAGGTAATGCCCATCGTGAAGGAACATTTGGCCCAAGCGCAGTTGGCACAGCAGAGAGTGTACAACCGTGGAGCAAAGACCCGTACCTTTTCCCCGGGGGATAGGATATTGGTACTTGTCACTACGGTTGAAAGTAAATTCCTTGCCAAATGGCAAGGCCCCTACGAGATAATGGAAAAAGTGAGCGAAGTGAATTACAAGGTCAGACAACCAGGAAGGCGAAAGCCCGAACAGATATATCACGTTAATCTGTTGAAAGCCTGGAGGGATAGAGAGTCCCTAGTCGCAGAAACTTGGTCACCAGCTCAAACTGGTTGCGTGATTCCGGAGGTTGGAATAGCAGCCACCTTGTCACAACCCCAACAACAGGAGGTTAAGGAGTTTGTGCTTCGCAACAAGGAGGTGTTCTCTGAGCTGCCGGGACAAACATCTGGGGTAGAGCATGACATCATTACCCAGCCCGGTGAAAGGGTGAAGTTAAAACCCTATCGGATCCCAGAGGCCCGACGGGAGGCAATACGGGAGGAAGTACAGAAAATGCTGAACTTAGGGGTGATAGAGGAGTCCCAAAGTGATTGGTCTAGTCCCATTGTGTTGGTGCCTAAACCGGATGGGAGCTGGCGATTTTGTAACGATTTTCGTCAGTTGAACAAAGTTACAAAATTTGACACCTACCCCATGCCACGTATAGATGAGTTGATCGACCGGCTGGGAACAGCCCGATACATGACGACTCTTGACCTCACAAAAGGGTATTGGCAAATTCCCCTGGCCAAGTCGGCCAAAGAGAAAACCGCATTTGTAACCCCAGACGGGGCGTTCCAATATAAGAGAATGCCGTTCGGGTTACAGAATGCGCCGGCCACATTCCAGCGGAAAATGGACCAGATACTGAGGCCCCATCGGAAGTATGCTGCGGCTTACCTGGATGACGTAATTGTCCATAGCACAGATTGGGCCTCACATCTGCCAAAAGTGCAAGCAGTCCTAGACTCTATCCGGGAAGCGGGGTTTACGGCTAACCCCAAGAAGTGTACCATTGGGCAGGAGGAGGCCAAATATCTTGGGTACACCATTGGCAGGGGAGTAATAAAACCCCAACTCAACAAAGTCGAGGCCATCCAGAGTTGGCCACGTCCCAACAGCAAGAAGCAGGTACGAGCCTTTCTGGGAATCGCGGGTTATTATCGGCGCTTCATTCCCCACTTTGCTTCTAAGGCTGTGCCCCTAACCAACCTGACGAAAGGGAAAGGGTCGGTCATGATTAAATGGACCCCCGAGGCGGAGGCAGCATTCCAATTCTTGAAACAAGCCTTATGTAGCCAGCCAGTGTTGTACTCACCCGACTTCTCTAAAGACTTTGTCGTACAAAGTGATGCGTCAGATGTGGGGTTAGGAGCAGTATTGTCCCAGGTCTGGAACGGGGAAGAGCACCCAGTCATTTACCTCAGCAGGAAGTTGAAGTCCCATGAGGTAAATTACGCCACGGTTGAAAAGGAGTGTTTAGCGGTGAAGTGGGCTCTAGATTCCCTTCGGTACTATCTGCTAGGTAGGCACTTTGACATGGTTACGGATCACGCTCCGTTAAAGTGGATGGCTCAAAACAAGGAGACAAATAGAAGAGTGAATAGGTGGTTCCTGGCCCTACAGGAATTCAACTTCACAGTAAAGCATCGCCCTGGCGTTCAAATGGGGAATGTGGATGCTTTGTCTCGAGTACATGAATGCCTGATTGCTGGTGTTCCAACCCCAAGGTTAAAACAAGAGGGGGGGGTATGTGACAGCAGGAAGGTAAAGTCACCTGGTTGCATCCAGGGGGGTAGATATATTTCTCCCAGATTCAGGCTTTATGCCGACTTATACAACTAGGGAGTTGATGAAGCCCAGCTGAGGCTAGTGGGCTCATGAATGACTCATACCTCTAGGGAAAGTGCTGGGCGTCGTGAGGCAGGGAGTTGATGAGACCAGCTGAAGCTTGTCAGCTCATTTAGGCCTCTATAAGAACTCCCAGATTCATTAGGTGTTAGCTCATGCCTGGAACCAGACCTGTGTGGACTGTCTAGGGAGAGTGAACCCCTGTGCGGTGAGGCAAAGCCTGTGTGGCTATTTGTTTGGACTTTTACTAAACCAGGGACTTAGGGACTAGGACAGCACCAGGCTGATCCCAGTTGTTAGTTTAGGAAACCTGCATGTTTAGTCAGAGGTCAAACTGACCAGGATTTATTTTGTTTATGTTTCTTTTTGGCTTTGCTGTGTTTTTGTCACTGTACATAGAGAAATAAACCGCACCTTTTGATTTTGAAAACCACAACCTCCGTCTGCTGGCCCTGTTTTTGTGTGGGGAGCCCAACCAGGGGGTCACACACACCCGCTACCGAGTTAACCCCCTCACAATATATATATATATATATATATATATATATATATATATATATGTACACACATATACACATACATACACACACACATATATATACATGACAAGGACAAGAAGTACCCTCATGTTGTTTCAAAACTTGGCAAGATTGTGCTATACAGAGAAATTGAAAGAGAGTAGATTTTGTTAAATCAGTGCACAGGTATATAGTGTAATTCTCATACATATATAACGGCATATCAGCATCCACATATAAGGATACCACGTGGATGCGGAGCATTCTATAGATCTAAATGGATGACAGAGTTGGTAATAATAATATCTTCCAATACATGTGTGTTAACCTGAGATAAACGAAAAAAGTGGGAGGGGGTTTATTTCAGGGAGGAGAAAAAGAGGAAAGAAGCATCAAAGGGTCCTCTCTCTCCTCCCAGCCTCCTGATGCATATCCCTCCAAGAAGGGTCGATAGCTCACAATATCGTTAAGACCTGGAGCTCTGGTGGCATTTAAATTGAGAATCCATCGGGATTCGCGTTGTAGCAATATTCTATTCCAGTCTCCACCACGTGGGTTTGGATGTATTCTGTCCAATATTAGGAATTTTATCTTTGGGATTTTGCCTCCGTGGTGGTCTCTAACATGGCGTCCAAGAGGTAGATCTGGACACGCTTTTTTGCGATAGGGTACTGTGTTACTTTAACTGACAATTGCGCAGTCGTACGACGCTGTACCCCCCAAAAAAATTCATTTTTTCCCACAAATAGAGCTTTCTTTTGGTGGTATTTGATCGCCTCTGCGCTATTTGCGATATAAACAAACAAAAATAACACTTTTGTGCACTTTTATGCTATAAAACATATCCAATAATAAAAAACAAAAAAAATTGTGTCTGCTGGTGTTTTTTGTTTATTTTTGTTGGGGGGCGTCAAACAACCCCCCCATTCTCGCTCGGTCATTTTCAGGTCACCCGCACACCCCCCCCACTCCATGTAGGTTGCAGGCGGGCAGCGCTCCTACGACGGGCGGCGGGCGGATGTCTTCTCCTCCTCTGCATCACTGTGGTTTCCGAAATGCGTCTCCTCCCTCCGCTGCGCGTCTCCTCCCTCCGCTGCGTGTCTCCTCCCTCCTTCTCCTAGGAGTTCAATAAAGAAAAATGAAATGCGCTCCGTGTGTGAATCAATTCAAATAAATGATGATGTGACAGCAGCACTCACAACATTGTACACTGCAACATCCCAAGAAATTTAAAAGAAAAGTGTTGCACTGTCTAATTATAAAACTGACATATGGTCAATTAAAGTGAATAAACCAATAAATAGTGACAACAAAGTCCATATATTGTGCAAAAGTCCATTAAATTTAGTGCATCACCCAATGTCTGAAGAGGTTAGGCAAAAAATATCTTCTTACCAGATCCAAAGACCTATCAAGGTCTATATTCATATCTGTGAGCTTTGTAACCCCTCCCATTAGGTGCATCCATAGATCATCCATATGGAACCGCTGGTGAAAGCAGGCCAATGGTAAAACCTCAGGGTATCCACAGCAGCCAATCTGACCATTGGTTGGTTATACAAGAAAAGGAAAACTCGTCACTTTTTATTGGTTTATTCACTTTAATTGACCATTTGCCAGTTTTATAATTAGACAGAGCAACACTTTTCTTTTATAGTCCAAAAGGATCACCTGTCCTTTCAGCCAATTGGGTGATGGGTCTCAGGACGTGCCTTCTGATTGGAGGAGGATCAGTGTGAGAATATTCGCTCTTGTCACACAACTGGGTGGGGCTTGGAGCACATTGCTCTGCGCCCCCGAGCCCACCTTTTTTTGAAGCCTATTAGAGCCTCTGGCTCTAATCACATGCTTCAAAAATAAACCCCCCCCCTGATTGGAATCTATGCATGGATAGGAGGGGCGACTTTGTGGCGCTGCACCGATTCCCAAAAGTAGTTCCTGCACTGCTTTTGGCGACTTCGGGGCGATTTCAATAGGCATCTGTGCATGAATCCACACAGATGTCTTTCAAGTTGCCCCCGAAGTTCAGATGAACTCGCACGATGACCAACTGAATTACAATCAGTGTATGGCCAGCTTGAGTTACCTCTAATGAAGTTTGCCCAATCTCTTGCTGCTTTTACTTTTTTCAGTCTGCAGTCTCCTGTTGGCGCCGACTATCTGGCGCTGAGACTTGTAGTCTGCAGTACAGATATCACAGGAGGTCACTCACTCAGCACCTCCCCTATTCAGAAAAGGCTTTTTGTCATTAGAGGTGCAGATCAATGTCACAATTTCCTTACTCCAATCACAGAATGCTTGTGGTAAAATTAATATTTTCATAGCTTTCACAGCCTGGAAACACTGGAACAAAAATAGACAAACCACTAAGGGTCAGATTACACCACATGCAGCGTTTTTTTTCTGCATCAAAAATGCCTGGAAAGTAGGTTATCCGCTTAAGAACCGCCGCACGCAGATTTACGTCAACAGAATGGCACGGACAGGCAAAAGGGCGTACAGGTACGTCCCTTTTAATTTGCCACCGTGTGGTCGCGTGCGTGCCACGACCCTGTCACGAGCTCTGTGACCGTGCCTGTGGGACCCGATGTCTGCCGGTGTCCCGCAATCGTGTCACGGAGCTGCCTAGTTACACTGTCACTGATCGTGTTCCCTCTCATCGGGAGCAGCGATCAGTGACGTATAACTCATAGCCACGCCCCCTTACAGTTATAATCACTCCCTAAGACACACTTAACCCCTTCAGTGCCCCCTAAAGGTTAACCCTTTCACTGCCAGTGTAATTTTTACAGTAATCAGTGCATTTTTATAGCACTGATCGCTGTAAAAATGACAATGGTCATGTAGAAGAATACGTATTGGCCTGAGGAATTTTGTTTTTATATATATATATTTTGGGGATATTTATTATAGCAAAAAGTAAAAAATATTGCATTTTTTTCAAAATTGTCGCTCTATTTTTGTTTATAGCGCAATAAATAAAAACTGCAGAGGTGATCAAATACCACCAAAAGAAAGATCTATTTGTGGGGAAAAAAGGGACGTAAATTTTGTTTTGGAGCCATGTCGCACGATCGCGCAATTGTCAGTTAGGCCCCTTTCACACTGAGGCGTATTACAGGTGTTTTAGCGCTAAAAATAGCGCATAAATAACGCCTGAAATACTCCTGCCCCAGCATTCTCAATGTGAAAGCCTGAGGGCTTTCACACTGAGGCGATGCGCTGGCAGGAGAAAAAAAAATCTCCTGCAAGCCGCATCTTTGGAGCGGTGTGTATACCGCTCCTTTACCGCTCCTTCCCATTGAAATCAATGGGACACTGCGGTAATACCGCCCACAAACCGCGGCTGTAGCCGCGGTTTGCGGGCAGTATTAACCCTTTTTCGGCCACTAGCGGGGGTCAAAACCGCACCGCTAGCGGCTGAATATCGCGGTAAATACGACGGTATAGCGGCGCTGAAAATCGTGCCGCTATACCGCCACCGCACATGCAAAGGGGCCTTAAAGCGATGCAGTGCCGAATTGCAAAAAGTGGCCTGGTCTTTGGCCAGCCAAATGGTCCGGGGCTTAAGGCCCCTTTCACACTGAGGTGTTGCAATAACGCGCTAAAAACGATTAGCGTTATTACTGCATTTTTACAGCGTTAGTGCTAAAAATATTGCTAACGCCTATGCGTTTTTACCGTGTTTTTACCACGTTAGTGTCAGCTAATAACCCTACCCCCTTACATCACATCCTGGTTTTTCGTAGCTTCTGGGCGTTTTTAAAGTGGTATTACCGCGGTTTTACAGCGGTACTCATTTGCAGGATTTTTTTCAACGCACAGGCAGCACAACGCCTCAGTGTGAAAGCCCTCAGGGCTTTCACATTCAGAATGCTGGGGCAGGATTATTTCAGGCGTTTTTACAGCGCTATTTTTAGCGCTAAAACGCCTGAAAAATGCCTCAGTGTGAAAGGGGCCTAAGTGGTTATAGTAGAAGTAGGTTATGAATGAATTCATTTATAACAGCTTTGTTGACATTGTAAACATGTGATCGCATAGCGATTACATGATCACTGGACTGTGGGTACTGGGATCTGCAATCTGCTGTGTCCAGTGGATACAGTGGTCGCAGGAGTGTGCCCCATATTTCGGGTGGACCTCTGCTTTACATTGGTCTAAGCTGAAACAGTGTATGTAAACATAACTCCCAACTGTCCCTGATTTTCAGGGACTGTCCTTGATTTGGAACAAAGTCCTTCTGTCCCTCTTTCCTCCTCATTTGTCCCTCATTTTGGTCTGATCTATATAGTTGTATATAAAAGGCACTATTTAGCTATTAAAAAGTGTTTCCTAGTACTAAACCTTTTATCCAAATTCTAAATTGCTGTATCTATAAATTTCTAAAGCCAGTATAAAGGAATAGTAGTGGTAAAAAAAAAAACACTTGTGGGTTTAACCACTTGCCTACAGGGCACTTACACCCCCTTCCTGCCCAGGCCATTTTTCAGCTTTCAGCGCTGTCGCACTTTGAATGACAATTGCGCGGTCATGCTACACTGTACCCAAACACAATTGTTATCATTTTCTTCACACAAAGAGTGTGAAGAGCTTTCTTTTGGTGGTATTTAATCACTGCTGGGTTTTTTATTTCTTACAAAAAAAAACAAAAGACCATAGATTTAAAAAAAAATATGTTTTTTTACTTAGTTTCTGTTAGTAAATTTTGTAACTAAGTAATTTTTCTCCTTCACTGATGTGCGCTGATGAGGCGGCACTGATAGGCTGAACTAGTGGGCACTGATGAGGTGGCACTTATGGGCACTGATGAGGCGGCACTTATGGGCACTGATGAGGAGGCACTAATATGCCACACTTATGGGCACTGATAGGTGGCACTGATGAGCACTGTTAGGCGGCATTGATGGGCACTGTTAGGTGGCACTGATGGGTAATGTTAGGTGGCACTGATGGGCACTGTTAGGTGGCACTGATGGGCATTGATGGGCAGCACTGATAGGCGGCACTGATAGCCAGCACTGGCTGGCATCGCTAATGGGCACTGATTGGTGACACTTGTGAGCAGTGGTGGGCACTGATTGCTGGCAATGTTGGGCACTGATTTGTGACAATATATTGCTATATTGTAATCAGGGCACTGATGATCAGTGCCCTGATTACATGTGTAGATGTCCCCCTGGCGTGGAGATTCCGCTGATTGGCTCTCTTCGCCACACACTCTGTCAGTGTGAGGCGAGGAGAGCCAATTACCGGCATCTCCATGTGATTGGAAACAGCCGATCACATTGTTAAAGAGCCACCAACGCGGCTTTTTACAGAGATCAGGGTTGCACCGTGTCCTAGCAACAAGGCGCACTCGCGACGCACTCCCCCGCGGGCACGCGAGAGCGGCCATCCTAGGACGCTGTCATCACAGAATGGGTGCCGTACCGCCCCGCCGTCATTTGCCATACCGCCCCGCCGTAGTTTGCGGGGTGGCAACTAGTAAACTACAATTTTTTTTGTATAATTCTCCTTTAAGGGGGCGTAACAGGGAGTGTGTTTTTATGCCTATATACTTTTGCTAATAGGTTATCTCTCATTCCCATCTCAAAATGTTGGGAGGTATGAATGTAAAAAATCTCCATAACTTAACTTCAGTTTTAAGGCCTTTGTAACCTGGAGGAGAAAAGTTGGGAAAGAGAATGCTTAGCCATGTGTAAGCTCTAACTGGTTAACCTTGGAGCTTGCGATCCGCTTTCAGATAGAAGTGGTCTCTGCGGCAGACTCGCCGTTCTCTGGTGCCCGCCGCTCTCCGATGCCCTCTGCCGTTTACCAGAGCCGTCGGCAGCGGCAGAGGCGATCAGGTCCTGTCCCTAGGCTGACATGGAGATGAGTGAGGGGAAGATGGCCACCCATCTCCATATCATAGAGGGGCTGAAGCGACGTCAAAAGGTTACTTCTGCCAATAGCCCGTAAAGGGACTTTTTTTTTTTTTTTTTTTAAATGACATGAAATTTTTATTTATTTTTTATTGCAATTTAGTCGACATATGAGATTTGAGGTCTTCTTGACCCCAGATCTCATATTTAACCACTTGACCACTGGGCATATAAACCCCCTTCCTAACCAGACCAATTTTCAACTTCGGTGCTCTCACACTTTGAATGATAATTACTCAGTCATGTAACACTGTACCCATATGACATTTTTGTATTTTTTTCCCCACAAATAGAGCTTTCTTTTAATCACCGTTGGGTTTTTTGTTTTTTGCGCTATAAAAGAAAAAAAAGACTGAAAATTCTGTAAAAAAAATGCATTTTTCTTTGTTTCGGTTATAAAATTTTGCAAATTAGTAATTTTTCTTCATAAATTTTGGACAAAATTTATACTGCTACATATCTTTGGTAAAAATAACCCAAATTGGTGTATATTATTTGGTCTTTGTGAAAGTTATAGAGTCCACAAGCTATGGTGCCAATCTCTGAAAATTGATCACACCTGAAGTACTGACGGCCGATCTCAATTCTTGAGACCCTAACATGCCAGAAAAGTACAAATACCCCCCAAATGACCGCTTTTTGGAAAGTAGACATTCCAAGGTATTTAGAAAGAGGCATGGTGAGTTTTTTGAAGTTGTAATTTTTTCCCACAATTCTTTGCAAAATCAATTTTTTTTTTCTTTTCACAAAATTGTCATATTATCAGGTTATTTCTCACACACAGCAAATGCATACCACAAATGACACCCCAAAACATATTCTGCTATTACTCCTGAGTATGGCGATGCCACATGTGTGAGACTTTTACACAGCGTGGCCACATACAGAGGCCCAACATGCAGGAGCACCATCAGGCGTTCTGGAGCTAATTTCGTGACTGCCTCTTACATTTTTGAAGGCCCTAGAGCACCAGGACAATGGAAACGCCCCAATCTATGAGGCATTATGAGTCTTTTGAACATGTCATTTTTTCTAAAAGTTTTTGGAAAATGTGGAAAGAAAATGAAAACGCATTTTTTTTTACACAAAGTTGTCCATTCATACAATATTTCTAACACATAGCATGTACATAGCAAAAATTACACCCCAAAATAGATTCTCCTACTCCTCCTGAGTACGGTGATACCACATGTGGGAGACTTCCACAGCCTGGCCACATACAGAGGCTGAGTACGGCTGGGTACTGCTGAGTACGGCTGGGTACTGCTGAGTATGGCTGGGTACTGCTGAGTATGGCTGGGTACTGCTGAGTATGGCTGGGTACTTCTGAGTATGGCTGAGCGCGGCTGAGCGTGGCTGGGCACGGCTGGGCGTGACTGAGTATGGAGGAATGGCATGGGATGGTGGCAGGGCAGGGCAGGGCATGGTGGCAAAGCATTGTGGCAGGGCAGAGCATTGTGGCAGATCTTTGGCTGCAGTTGTCACTGAGCAGCGCTGTGGGCACTACACATACAGCCCACAGCGCTGCTGCAACCATTCTCCCCCCTCTCCGCTTACACTGTACGGAGAGGGGAGAGAGGAACCTGACATGACGCCAGTTTGTTTACATGTAATCGTTCCGTCATTTGACGGAGTGATCACGTGGTAAACGGCCGCTGTCAGCGGCCATTTACCGTGATGCGCCGGATCCTCTGGACCAGGCGGTCACGGATACTCCCGTGTGCGTGCCCCAGGGGGCGCACAGGAGCGCGATTCTAGGAGGACGTCAATGTACGCCCTCCCAGAGTTATCGAGCCGCACTGTAGCCGTCATTCGGCTATAGTGCGGTCGGCAAGTGGTTAAGAGGTCCTGTCATGCTTTTTTCTATTACAAGGGATGTTTACATTCCTTGTAATAGGAATAAAAGTGACACAATTTTTTTTTTAAAAGAACAGTGTCAAAATTTTAAATAAAAGGTAAAATAAATAAGAAAAAAAAAATGTTACACGCACCCCGTGCCGCCGAGCTCGCGTGCAGAAGCGAACGCATACGTGAGCAGCGCCTGCATATGAAAACGGTGTTCAAACCACACATGTGAGGTATCGCCGCGATTGGTAGAGCGAGAGAAATAATTCTAGCCCTAGACCTCCTCTGTAACTAAAAACATGCAACCTGTAGAATTTTTTAAACGTCGCCTATGGAGATTTTTAAAGCGGAGGTCCGCCGAAAAAAAAAATATTAAAAGCCAGCAGCTACAAATACTGCAGCTGCTGACTTTTAATATTAGGACACTTCCCTTTCCTGGAGTCCAGCGACGTCCGCAGCAGAGGATGAGCAATTGCTCGTCACTCTGCTGCCCCCACCGCCATCCTCAGTGAGGGAACCAGGAAGTGAAGCCTTGCACAGGTATCTGCACCCCCCTCCCCCCTGAAAGGTGTCAATTGTGACACCGGAGGGGGGGAGGGTTCCGATCCGCTTTAAGGATAAAAGTTTGTCGCCATTCCACGAGCGGGTGCAACTTTGAAGCATCAATTGGGTATCAATTTAGTCGGCATAACATCATCTTTCACAATATAAAAAAAATTGGGCTAACTTTGCTATTGTCTTATTTTTTTATTCAAAACATAGAATTGTTTACCAAAAATGTGCGCTTGTTAAGCCTCGTACACGATCGGATTTCCATTTAACAAAGCGTAGGACTTTTGTCCGAAGGGTGGTGGCCGTGAACTTGTCTTGCATACAAATGGCAAAGAATTGTCGGCCAACAAACACAAAACTACATGTTTTTTCAGCTCTTTAGCGCCACCCTTTGGGCAACTTCTGCTAATGTTGTGTTATGGTTAGCATTGCTTCCGAGCATGCGTGTTTGTACTTTGGATTTTTCTCTGACGGACTTCTGTACACACGATCGGATAATTCGACAAAACACATTTGTTGTCGGAAAATTTTAAAGCATGCTATCCAACATTTGTTGGCGGAAAATCCGACAATTGTCCGATGGAGCGTACAAACGGTTGGATTTTCTGACAACAGCCTGTCATCTCTAGGGTGTTAGAAAATTACTTAGAACCCCCAAACATTATATATATATATATTTTTTCTAGCAAAAAATTATGTTTTTAACTTGTAAACACAGAGTCTCAGAAAAAGGCTCGGGGCTGAAGTGGCAAACACTTACCTACCTGCTCAGTCTTCTTTTGAATGCACACTGATTTGCACATGTGCAGCTCAGTGTACATTCCAGACACACTCCAGCTGTGCCGCAACTAGGGTTGCCACTTGTCCGGGATTCACCCGGACAGTTCGGGTTTGGAATCATGCGTTCGGGTTTCAGACAGCCTGAAACACGGACACATTATTCAGACTGGACTATGGCTTCCCAGCAGGGTTGTTGGCTGCAGTTGTGTAAGCTGAGAGTGTCTGATAAACTCTCTTTCACACTCCCCAAAGCCAACACTAACAATTACACCTCCCCCCAAACAGACGGGAGAGGAGAAAGCGCTTGATCTGCTCTTCTTCCTCCCGCCCCTACTACTCTGTGTCTGCCCACACTCCAGCAGCCTCAGCTAGATCTGGATAAGAGGTGCTGACTGCCAAGGGGTGAGTGAGCTTACCATCCCTCCCTGTCTGTGACAGAAGTCTCCCCCTTCTCTCTCCTGCCTCTGAGTGAGTACACTAAGGGAAATCAGGGTTCTCAGAGCACCCCTTACATCAGAGTTCCCATTTACACCAGAAGCCACAGTGTACCCCCTTACATCAGAGTCCTCTCCGTGCAGAGTTCTCAGTGTTCCCCCTTATATCAGAATCCTCTCCGTACATTAGAGTTCTCAGTGTTCCCCCTTAGATCAGGGTTCCCAGAGCATCCCTTATGTTAGAGTCCCCAGAGTTCTCCCTTACATCAGTGTCTGCAGAGTCCCCCCCTTACAGTATAAAGGAACTCTGCGAGTTCAGATGTAAAAGGGGAATTCTGTGAACTCTGATATAAAGGGGGACTCTTGTGATTAACTTCATTTGATTAATATATGTGTAGCGGCTTCACCCCCCGTCCCCTTGTAAATAAAACGGCTGGCTTGTCTAGGGGTATGCGGGAGGAGGATGAGGTTCACTACAGCCCATGTCCTCTAATGTGCAGAGGTGAAAGCAGTGCTGTATCCTGGCCTAGGCCAACACTTTGCAGGGGGGCAGCACGGAAAGAGTCACCGCCGGCAGTTAGTGTAGTGCCAGTCTTATGGGGTGGACTAGGCTGAGAGGCAAATTAGTGTAGCACCCCAGTAAAGTGGCTGCACTGCTTCCGGTATGCGGGCGGCCGGCATCCCGCAACTGTGGGGGGGGGGGGGTTTCTGCTGCACCATTGGCATGGTTATATCTTCTCAGTCCTCGCCTTAAAATATCTGAAATTTGTGCTTAAAGTGGAACTATAGGCAACACTTTTTTTTTCATTTTGGATAGAGTAAGGGAGGGTTATAGCCCCTGTCAGTTTATTTTTTACCATCCCTGTCTCATTGCAGAGATTTCCCTTCACTTCCTGCCCCATAGCCAAACAGGAAATGAGAGGAAATCTATGCAAATTAAGGGAATCCATTGCCCCCCCCCGCCCTCAGAACTAGTGTCCCCACTCAAAAATTTCAGGGCATGTCTTAAACAGAAAGGGGTGTGGCCTTGACAGGAAGGGGTGGGTCGTATTTAAATAAGGGGGTGCACGAGTTTAGTCAGGCCTAGGGCAGCACAAAACCTAAATACACTACTGGATGAAAGCCAACACTTATTTTACCTTCGGGCCTGTGTTCTGGATGGAGCCTCTGCTTCTCCCGTGGAAGTTTGACTGTCAGTAATAAAGCCCCACACCATAAAAAGTCCAACACTCCTTTATTCTTCTTTACAAGTGAACAGCATCAGTTAAACTTTTGATTAAACAGACAGGGTGTGGATACGAGTAGGTCCAGGCACAGTGAACTCTCCTATTCCTTTTAGTGCAAATAGGCTTGGCGCACGGTCTCCGCCACCGACCGTGAGATTGGTCGCTGCCACCGACCGGGTGAACTGTTGAGGCCCCTGCCACAGGCCTGAGAGCAGGTCTCTGCCACTGACCTGAGTGGATGAGATGGACCGCTGCCACCGGCCTTAGAACATGAACCACCTTCCCTGATGGATTGACCCCTGTTCGGAAAAGACATCCATCCAGACGGTCTCCAGAGGTCCACCCGGCACTGGCAATATGCTGTACCAGCTCTTTGGGAGGATCCCCTCTCTGGTCCCTTACGCCCTGGATTCAGGTGCCCGACACTGGGGGCACCTTAGGACAATTCTTCCCTCGCGGGACCCAGTGGAAGGTACTGGGCCCCAAGCCTCCGGTTGAGTACCTCACCCCAGACTGAAGGTGTCTGGGATGGAACACGAACTCCATGTGTACAGGCCAAGGGCGCCTGGACACCGATCACGGACAGCAGCCCTCAGGCTAAAGGTGCCTGGGACTAGAACCTCGTGGTGAAGATGTCCGCCCCCTTTATACCCTCTCCCAGCAAGCCCAGCGGGTTCCCCGCCCCGCCGTACAGCTGCTGCGAGAGGTCACAAAGGGTACGGCACTGCAGTGATGGTTCAACCCCCGGCCCAAAGTGACAGCGCCACTTACTGAGCCGCAGGGAACTGAACGCCACTGATGTCCTCACCCGAATAGAACACAGCCCTACTCTACCAATTAGTGCATATGGGTCATACTACCACCCAGATGCTGCCCCTAAATAGTACATACCCGCTACATATGTATAGTTCATACTATAAAAAAAGATTGCTGTGCTCCGCTAAAGTGTTCGGGTTTGACCTGAAGAAAAGGTGGCAACCCTAGCTGCAACATGGACTTGTGTGCGCATACGCAAAGATGAGGTCATTTCCTGATTGGCCAATCAAAGCTCGGCACCTGGAAGTAGCCGGGGAGAAGATGACAGCGGACGGTGAGCGATTTAATCGCAGCATCACCGTAATGAGGAGACGAGTATTTTTTTTCGTTTAGTGCAGCTTTAAACCTCATGAACACAAGCTATGGGGAGTTGAGATGTAAGATGTTTTGGAATGTTGTTGATGCTGTCTCCCATAACAACCAATCAGATGTTTGCTTTCATTTCTTTTCAGCATCACTTTGTATATATGGTTGCCATGGGCAACACTGGCCTGTTTTGTCTGCACACTGTTGGAGGTCATTGATATCCCCGTGATCATCAGATTTTAATGATGTGTTAGTGTACGTCTCTCCATCGCCTCCATTTCATGCACAGCTTTTCTATGTACAGCACCCCGATCCCCTTATCTTTCTACATACTGATATGCAAATACAACTCATTTACATTCCAATATTAATAACATCTTGCATATGCATGAAAGGGAGGGGTTATGTCGGGTAACAGTTCAAGGTAACAGGCGCAGAACGGGTTAATAAGATGGACGCCTTTTGTTTTGCCCGAAACTAAGATGGAGACCGCGGTCGCCCTGCCCTTTCTCAGTCACATGCTCCAGCCCGCTACCCCAAGCGCCTTTACCCCGACCGCTCTTTGGCAGCCTCAACCGTGCGCTATTCCACTCACGTCCGCCCCTCCCTCTCCGACTCGCTGAATCCCTCCAACAACAACCTCACAGCCCCGCCCGGGGGTGACGTCACCGACCAATCAGGACACGACCACGGCTGGCGTACTCCAACTGGTTTCCTATCCAGACCTAATCTTCTCGCTACTCCACCCATGCCCCGTTTCCACGACCTGGAGGCCCGCCCACAACGTGACACACAACACAACAACTCCGCCCCTTGTTCCGGCTGTTCCGCGCGTCTCCCTCTGCGTTCCCCTCCGCTGTTCCGTCTTGCGCGCGCTCCTCCTTCCTCGCTCTTCGGTTCAACTGCCTGTCCTCCCCCCGCGCTGTGTCGCGTAGCTCTCCCTCCGCCCGCCGCGCTCTTCCCAGCTTTCGCCTTACCTCCCTGGGTTTCAGTTTTCAAGATGGCCGCTGCATCAGCCCGGGGTGTCTCCGCGCTCCGCCGCTGCTGCCTCCTGGGAATCCCGGTAAGTGCTGAGCCTTCTGTCCGTCTTTCTCTTCCTCTCACTGTCCGCTGCTTCTCCCTGTGACACGACGGCCTTCTCCCTCACCGCCAGGCTCCACCCCGGGCCGCCTTCCCACCTCTCGCCAGGCCCCGGCCTGAGGCCTACGCCGCCTGACTGAGCCGGGGACTCGCGTACTGTCCTCACCCGGCCTATAGAACCTGGGGAGCGGACAGTTCCAGGCGGCCACCCATGACATATGTGACATCTATCTGACCCTATGGTGATACTGAGCGGCATTTCTGATGAGAGGGAGCCGGCCTGAGCCTCCCTGTGTACAGACTGGACATGGAGCTGTGTGCTGGGGGACTGAGACCCCTTTACTGTCCCTCTACGCCGGGGGCCCTATGCCAGGCGCCCACCTCTACGCTGGGGGCCCTATGCCAGGCGCCCACCCCTGTACATGGTGCTCCATGGCCAGGTGTACTGATTTCTTAGCGTGCTGGCACAGCTCCTCCACCGGGATCAACCAGCACTGAGGATAAGTCACAGCCACTGTACATAGGGCTCTGCAGGCAGGTGCACTAATTCATTACTGTGCTGGCCCAGCTCCTCCAACAGGATAAACCAGCACTGAGGATCAGGCATGGTCATTGTACATGGGGCTGCTGAGGCCGGTGCACGGCCTCCTTACTGTGCTGGCACAGCTGCTGCACCAGGATAAACCAGCACCGAGGATCAGGCATAACCACTGTGGGCTCTTCAGGCAGGTGCACCGCTTCATTACTGTGCTGGCCCAGCTCCTCCAACAGGATAAACCAGCACTGAGGATCAGGCATGGTCATTGTACATGGGGCTGCTGAGGCCGGTGCACGGCCTCCTTACTGTGCTGGCACAGCTGCTGCACCAGGATAAACCAGCACCGAGGATCAGGCATAACCACTGTGGGCTCTTCAGGCAGGTGCACCGCTTCATTACCGTGCTGGTACAGCTCCTATACTGGGATCAACCAGCACCGAGGATGAGTAACTGTCACCCACGTCAGTGTCCCGGTTTGTAGAAGTCAGTGATGGGTCTTTTGCTGCCTTTCCGAATAAAAAAAAAAAAAACTGCAGGATTCAATCAAAATTGATGGTGGTAAACAAGACTTGTATCGGTCATTGGGTTTTATTTTTTGGGGTTTTGCATGTGTAGAGCTGACCATACACTATACAATCTGATTGTACAGTCTCCCGTCAGGTGACCATACACATGTAAAACTTCAGGTGACCACATGCTGTACAATCTCCATTAAAATGGAAATTAAATTCACAAAACACTTCTGCCTTCTAGCAATGCAGCGGTTACATTCCTCACCGGCTGCTGTACTCTGCTCCTTTTGGCTTCTTCTGGGTTTCGGGGTTTTCAGCCTCTTGGTTGACCCGGGGAGGGAGGGAGGGGTGACATTCTCCTGTGCAAGGGAGTCTTTAAGGCTGGGTTCACACTATTGCGAATTGGATGTGGGTTTTCTACACATCCAATTTGCATGTCAGGAGATTATGACCGGCTCTCTATGGAGCGGGTTCTCACATCTCTGGAGCGGCTCTGGCGCGAAGTGCACAGAAGTCCTGTGTGTCTTCTGGACCATTTCAGGTCCAAATTCAGCCAAATATTTGGACCTGAAACTGTGATCAGGGACCCACCGGACCCCTGCTGTGAGCATCTCCGTGCTTCAGTGTGAACCCAGCCTAAAACGGAACTAAACTCCCCACTAAACACCCCCCCACCCTCTAGCAATGCGGTGGCTACATTTCTCTCCAGCTGCTGTCATCTTCTCCCCAGATGCTGCTTTTTTATTGGCTGACGGGGGGCGACATCACCGGGAGCATTCACAGAGGAGCCAGTGGTTCTGGCACAGTTGCAGTGTGCCAGGAATATATGCTGAGCTGCGCATGCACGGCTCAGTGTACATTCAGTAGAAAGCTGGGGGCAGTCAGGTAAGTGTGTAATATGCAATGGGGGAGAATTACTAAAACTGGTGACGCAGTGCATAGTAACAAATCGGCTTCTAACCTCAGCTTGTTTAATTAAGCTTTGGCAATAAAACCTGGAATCTCGGTACTATGCAGAGCTGCACCAATTTTATTAAGTCTCCCCCAATGTCTCTTCTGTGGAACAGAGCGTCCTTGCTTGCTGTTTTCTTAAACTTAGGTTTAGTTCACTTTAAATCAGGTAGTGTGATGGGAATGAGCTTCACATGCACAGCTCAGTGTACATTCAATAGAAGACTGAAAACAGGCAGGTAAGTGTGCCTTACTGGAGAAGAGCGATAGCGAGTCTCTTCTGCAGTAAAACTGTTTTACATTTTAGGCTTTGTTCTGTTTAAGGGCACCATTCATTGTGCATTCTTCTTTAGATCTACCATCGCCTATGCAGTGCACGGCCTGCCTGATACACATTGAATGGCTTGTCCTAGGTGTGTCATTCCATGACATTGTTTTGGTAAATCTAAAGCAGATTGTATAATCAGGTTGTGTGTGTGGCTGCTTTAGACTTGACAAAACAATGTAATATGAGGACAAATCTAAGCAATTAGTACCATTTGTAACAAATCCGGTAGGCACTTGCACTACATAGTTGGTGGTAGATCTAAAGACATCGGATTGCATAGTGTATGGTACCCTTAAGGCTGATTGTACAACCTCAGTTGCACGTACACTACTATACAATGTAGTTGTACAACCTGTCCCAGCGTTACCAAAACTATGTAATATGAGGATAAACCTAAACAATCCATGCATAAGGCACATACAAAACAGTTGTTCTTTATGTCACTTGTTCACATCACAAGTTGCTCTAAGGTGTGCTGCACTGTATAAAAATGCAGCACAATTTGCCTCCCCACAGCGTTTTGCGATGCATAGACTTTCATAGTGTCCTCTTGTGACACTTCAATAAAGTAAAAAAAAAAAGAAGGGTAAACAGTGCCATGCTTTGTAACAACCAATCACACAGTCCCTACAGAAAGGATGCTAGCCCTCACGTGTTTCAGCATGTGGGCTGGTGTGAACAAGTCATTGTATCATTAGAGGGTACCCGACCTCAAACAGACAACAAACACGATCGCAGCCACAGCAAAAGGAAAATCTATGGCCTCCGGGAGGTTCTTGCCATATTGTGTTGAGCTGCCCATAGATGGATTGAAATTTAGCTGAATTCTGATCCGTCTGTGGTCGTTTCCACTCAATATAAAGTCGGTCTAACAATCAACTACTGTCGAATGGGATGTTGGAAAATATCTCTGTTAGCGGCTGCAGGCACTGATCAGTGTTTTCTGATAGAGGAGTCCCTGCTATAAGAATACAATATTTCAGCGGGGGGAGGATACCTCCATCCACCTCACTTGTGTTTATTTTTTCATCATCCCGTCTCTATGGCCAGCTTTAGTATATGAAGCATATTTGCACATAATGGGGACTTACATGGCAAAGCGATCCTCTCAGTTCTGCATTGTCAGCACTTTCCTCTGTCATGGCAAACCGATCCGTCTTCTGATCTTCTTCCAGTCCTGTTGATTGGCCAGGTCTGGATGACATAACTCCTGTGCATGCCAATTACTTTGTGCTGGCACAGAAACATGCCGAGACTGTATGCTAAGCTGCGCATGTGTGGCTCAATGTATACCCTGCAGAAAAACAAACTGACAGGCAAGGAGAAACATCTCTGACAGAAGATACATGCACAGCCTATTCTGTTCTAAAATCTCTACCTTACAGCAGGTGAAAACAAGTCGCTGGGTACAGATTTTCAGCAGATGACGTAAATTATCACTGGGCACAATAGCTCTTGACAAATCTGGGTACCCTTTTGGGTATGGGCATTACCCAGAGTTGAGAATACACATGTAAAGCGTCCAGTGGGGATCACCAGAACAAATAATCAAGAGTAAAAAATCTTTTACTGCTAAAATTGGTTCACAGCAAAACAAATGGCAAAATAGCCAACCTGTTTCGTGGATCAGGCGAACTCCCCCTTTGTCGGGGCTCTGATTTATATAATGGGACTCTAGTGGCCCGTACACACGATCTGAATATCGTACGAAAACTGTCGTCCGAGGAAGAATCGTACGATAATCGGATCGTTAGTACAGAGCGTTCGAGAGCCGAACACGACAATTCATCCGATTTATTATTCCACGAAAATGTTCCTCGTACGATGCCCGATCATACGTTTTTCATTTAGTCAGTATAGTTGTCGTCCGAAAATACAATACATGACATCACTTCTGTGGTTTTTTTTTTTTCTGTCTGAGAATTTTCGTAACTAGTAACCTATTCAATATCTACTTGTGACTATTAAGCGGAAAAAGTCAGACGATCTGTCGTCTGATTTTCGGATCGTGTGTACGGGCCATAAGGATGGTATAGTAACTAGAAGTAAGTATTAAAGTAGAATTAGGGAGTGTTCTAACCTTTTTTGTTTTAGTTTTTACCAGCGGTGTCCCATTGGGGAGATTTCCCTTCCCGTCCATAGCCAAAACAGGAAGTGAGAGGAAATCTCTACAAACTAAGGGGAATCTCTTGGGAGACCCCCAGGTCATTGGAATCGGTGTCCCCATTGGAAGAGTTTCCTCTATTACTTTTCTGGAGACAGAAATTTGGGATTTTCTTTCACTTTCAATGATAATGGTAAACAGGACAAATAGAGAGGGGGAATCTCTCTAACGGGGGCACAGACCGCAATAAAAACTGACAGATGTTCTAATCTCTCTCCATTTTATCCAAAACAGTTTTGCCTTTCGTTATACTTTAATGCTGTACAGGGCACATAATCACCTCAGTTCTGCATGATGCCTGTTGGTCAGAATTTAAAAAAATAAATAAAGATTTTAATCCCAATTATTATTTTTTTAGGTAGGGCTTTAACTGCATAGTCTCAGTAGATGTAAAGGAGATTGTATAAGAAGAGTGTAACATGTTTGGCCGGTCTTGACACCTTTCACTCCACTAGTTCTTATAAGTTCCATTACCTCTATGTTGTGATTGAAGATTTTGTTTTGCCGGGTTCCTTACCACATTAATATAACTTTATTTGAAGCTGTATGTGGTTTTGTATTTTGGTGTAAGCCAGAACTTTGTGCTGATCTATATGGCTTGTTTTGTATATGTCATTGTGTGTGTGTGTGTGGAGTAGGTGGATCCCTGTTGTTTTTATGTAAGCTCCATATACTGGACTTTTATACTTGCCAAGTTTCTTTGTATTTACTGAGGCTACAACATAATCTTTCCAATAATACTGTATGAGAGCAGGTACGTGTCATCTGCTGAAAGCTGGCATTCAGTTTGTATGTGCCACCTAACTCGCATTTTGGTAATGTGGCGCTTATTTTATCTGGAAGCATCATCTAGAACTCGGAAGCCTGGCAATCCAGTCTAGGACCTGGGAAGCACTGCACAGTGGACGTTTACTTCCTTGACACCAGTAAGCGAAGCTTATAAAACAGTAAAGCTGACTTTATGCTATATATTTATATTTTTCATTCAGCTTGCCGGAATCTACCATGCTGAGCTATTGTATCCTGGAGACCGATGGTGGCGGCTGAACAAGGGACTGCATCTGATTGGATGCAGCTGTGGTTCAGGTGACAATTTTCACTGCAGCTGTTGCCAGCCTGTGCCAAAACTGGCTCAGAAAATGTAGAAACCAGCGTCAGCCAACCAAAAATATTGTGGTGGAGGTTCATCGGTGGCAGCCTCTATAGTTCCCTTGAGAGAAGTAGTCTGCTTATATGTTTGCAATAAACTAAAGCCACTTTGTTGTATAATATATTTCAGTATTTCCTGGTTATTCTTGTTAATATCTTGTATAACATTGTACCTTTTTTTTTGTTTTTGCAGATTTGAAGCTCTGTCACTTCTGGTTACGTGTTTCAGAGAAATCGTAGTCATCTCTTGTATTTGTGTTGACCTTCGCCTCTATAACAAGACTCCTGGACTTTGGCTAGGTTGTGTGAAGCGAGCTTGGTGTGTGCTATGGTGAGCCAGCCTCCGGGCAGTGCCAGCCTCCTTTCCTCCCTCCAGGACCAGGGCTAAACCTCTATGGATATACAGTCATCATGGTGAAGCTGGCAAATCCTTTATATACGCAATGGATCCTGGAGGCCATCAGGAAGGTGAAAAAGCAGAAACAGCGCCCGTCCGAGGAGCGTGTTTGCAATGCTGTGTCAACATCGCACGGCCTTGATCGCCACACTGTCTTGGAACAGTTGGAACTCAGTGTTAAGGATGGAACGGTCCTTAAGGTTTCCAACAAGGGGCAAAACTCCTACAAAGACCCCGATAACCCTGGTCGCTTGTCACTACCTAAGACTGGCAGAGGCCCGGGGCGGCCAGAAGGTTTGGACTGGCATAGGCTCTTGAGACGAGCATTAGAGTGGCTTGCTGAGCCAGGGGGCTCTACTCTGAAGAGCATTGAACGCTTTCTGTGGAGTCAGCGGGATGTGGGGTCATCCTTCGGTGGCAATACAGGTGCAGCTTCTGTTTTCCACCAGCAGCTAAGGCTTGCAGTTAAGCGGGCACTGGGTCATGGAAGAATCATGAAGGAGGGGTCCCTCTATAAGCTGAATGCCAAGGCATCAGAGGGCAAGCAGGGATTGGAATCATTATCTTCCCTCCCTCCAGTTTGTCTACTGCCTCATGAGAAAGACAAGGTGAGTATGCTGCCTGTGTATGACCTTGTTAGTAGAAAAATAGACTTATTATGGAAATAATGCATAAAACAGGAATCCTCGAAGCCATTTGGTTCATTGACTGTGTAAAGGCTTTTATACTGGTAAGGGGAAGTCCATAATTGCTTGTAAAGCATATTTATATGTTTTGGTTCTTTGTTCCAAGTTGGAGTTAAATTTGCACAAAAGATTGTACGTGTGTGTGTATATAGAAAATAGAACTTTTACTGTTGTTTTACAACCTACCTAGTTGGTTTGTTTATCACTCTGTTTGTAGTGCCTTTTTCTCATGGTGAGCAGCTGTCATCCTCTGCTGTGCATGGAAGCATCATAGGAGACAGACAGCCAGGACAACAAAACATCACACTAGATCCTAACTATTTTAGCCTTGTAAGAAAAAACAGGTGCAGGGAACAGATACAATATGTCCAGGCATGGAATCTGATAACCAGTGCTCTAGCTCAGTGTCCTCCACCCACTTGTAGTAAATATAAAATGATAAAGAGAGCCAGCAACTCTGATATTCCTGTTTGAAGTCTTTATTGGCTATATGGTAGTGATATTAAAAGAAAGCTAACGTGTTTCGGCAAATAGCCTTAAAGCAGGGCTGGACAGATTTGCTTGGAATCTAGGAGCCAGCTAATAGTTAGGAGCCAGGAACGGGCCCCGTCGCTCCGAGCTCGCACGCAGAAGCGAACGCATACGTGAGTAGCGCCCGCATATGAAAACTGTGTTCAAACCACACGTGAGGTATCGCCGCGATTGGTAGAGTGAGAGCAATAATTATAGTCCTAGACCTCCTCTGTAACTCAAAACATGCAACCTGTAGAATTTTTTTAAATGTCGCCTATGGAGATTTTAAAGGGTAAAAGTTTGTCGCCATTCCACGAGTGGACGCAATTCTGAAGCGTGACATGTTGGATATCAATTTACTTGGCTTAACATTATCTTTCACAATATAAAAAAAAAATTGGGCTAACTTTACTGTTGTCTTATTTTTTAATTAAAAAAAGTGTATTTTTTCCCAAAAAAGTGCGCTTGTAAGACCGCTGCGCAAATACGGTGTGACAAAGTATTCCCACGACCGCCATTTTATTCTCTAGGGTGTTAGAATAAAAAATATATATAATGTTTGGGGGTTCTAATTAGAGGGAAGGAGATGGCAGTGAAAACACAGGGGAAGCTCCATTAGCATTGCTGGTTGTCTTGTCATACCAACGGCCACCACAAGATGGCTAGATCACAGAAGGAAGCATAGGCCTGCAGAAGGCCGCAAAGCCGCGGCCTCAATTACCGGCCGACGTGGCCCGACGCGATCGTGTGGCGGGGGGCGCACGGAGACTCAGGATACCCCAGCTGTGCTGCGCCAGGTCGCTAATTCTAGTCGCAATTGCGACCTGGCGCCCGGGGTTTGTTGAACCCTGCCTTAAAGTGATATTAAAGTCTCCTTGTTTTTTGTGTTTTCTCTAAAAATAACAAACATGTTATACTTACCTGCTCTGTGCAGTGATTTTGCACAGAGCAGCCCAAATCCTCCTCTTAGGTCCCATGCCGGCGCTTCTGGCTCCTTTTCTTCCTGCCGAATGCCCCTGCAGTAAGCAGCTTGCTCTGGGGCCACCCATGCAGGCGCACTTCCGACCCCAATGCTCTGTGTGTGTCTTCTCACATGGAGCCGCGACTCGGGCTCCGCCCCCTCCGTCTCCTGGCTGTGATGGCCAATGGCCCCCGCTGCTGCCAAAGGCCAATCAGGAGTGCAAGTCTCCAGAGGGGCAAGGCTCTCATGGACATTGATGTATCGATAGGGGGCTCAGGTAAGTATTGGGGAGGGGCTGCTGCTCACAGAAGATTTTTTTACCTTCATGCATAAAATGCACAAAGGTAAAAAACCTTGTGCCTTTACAGCCACTTTGATCCTAGCCGAAACACGTGTTTAGCCATGACCTTACTTTTCGTCATTGTTGCTTGCTTCACTCTTCATTATAGCAGGCCTTGCCAGTGTACTAGGCTAGTTTTTCTACTCCTTTCCATTCTGATATTTGAGAAGCATTGGTTAAAACTAAGCAAGCAAATAAATACTCAGATGAAATACCTGTGTACCTGCCAATAGATGGTATTTCTGTTCATCTAGTCCCAAGGGTTACACAGCTCTGCCACATAGCACTACCCTGTCTGGCAGAGCAGGAGACCTGCTTTTTGTCTGCTGCAGTTAAAGTGGTTGTAAACCCTGTTACACCACGTTTACCTACAGGTAATAAGGCTTACCTGTAGGTACTGTAAATATCTCCTAAACTTGCACTGTTTAGGAGATATTCACTGTATCATCAGCTCATGTGCACTGAAGAAACGGCCCCACTCAGGGCATTTCTTCAGGAGCTGTGCCCTGACCGCTGGCTCCTGCATTCATGCGTCATCGAGGCTCCTGCCAATCACAGCGCTAGAGCCCGCGAACCCGGAAATAACTCCGGGAGACATGTCGCCGGTCACAGCGGTGTACGGGGACCGCTGCAACAGCTTCGATCTAAGGTAAGTATTTCATAATGAGCCATAGCGTATGCGGTGCATACTAGCTCATTATGCCTTTTGTCTTGCAGGTGTATTTATTCTTTTTTGTAGTTTACAGCCACTTCAAGTAACCAAGGTCTTGTCCTGCCCCCAGTCTGTGACTGGACAGTGGAAGGAAAAAGCAGTATAGTGAATATTCCGTGCTGACACCTGAGCACTGCAACACACACCTGCCACTTTGTGCTACTCCCGCTCATAGTGTCAACTCTTGTGTACAGGCATTGCGGGAGGTTAAATCCAGGTCAAGTTCAGGTACTTGCATTTATTCATTGTCATAATGAATACAGATCTGCATTCATTTGTCTTTTTTTTTTTTTTTTTTTATATCTGCCTGGAGTTACTTAAAGTGGTTGTAAACTCTATACAACCACTTTTCCCTACAAGTAAGCCTATAGTAGGGCTTACCTGTAGGTACTGGAAATATCTCCCAAACCTGTACGGTTTAGGAAATATTCGCCATACACTCTTGCGCACTGAAGAAAGGGGACGTTGGTGCCGTTTCTATAGTGCCCGTGATGTCACGAGACTGGCCAGTAACAGAGCCGGAGTCCAAGGCCCCGGAAGGAAGAGGGGTTGAAGATGGACGCGGGCACACAGCGGGGACAGCAGTGACATCGTGGGCTTCTTCTGTAGGTAAGTGGCACATAATGGGCTCGTAGGCGATGACTACTAGCCCATTATGCTTTTACTTTGCAGGGAACAAAGAGGAAGTAAAACCCATCAGGGTTTTCTTCCTCTTTAATTCCATAACAGCTGTGGGACTGGTTGGAATATTGAAGAAAAGTAATGACAAGGTTGTGACAAAAAGGTTTAGGTGTTGGCTTTCCCTTTTGTAAACTGCCCTGGCTAGACAGATGGAAGCCTGGTTTCTGTGGCAATACATTTTGTGTGTATGTATCTATCTATATAGATATCTGTCTTATACACACACCTTTCTTGCATGTGCAAGATTTGTGTGTTTTTATTTTTTTTATTTTTTTTTATTTTTCTTAAATGTGACCTTTTACTTGTTCAAAATAAGATACATGATGGTTCATCATTGCTGCTTTTGATGAGCAATCCTGAAATAAAATGAAAGGATTCACAATGACACACCTTTCTTTAAACAATGCCTGCCCATTGCTCTGATATTCCTGTATACATTTTCGAATAAATTTTGAAGCATAAAAAAAACTTTAGTTAAAGTGGATCTCTATCTGCCACCCCCATTTTATTTTATTTTTTCAACTCAATTGTTAGGGAATGTATGCGTGGAAGCCACTGGTGCAGCCTGAAAAACGTGGAGAGGCTAAAAGCTGCTGTTGCTGGATGGTGCAGTGGTACTAATATTTACACCCCGGTCACACCGATGGCGATATTGAAGTCGTGCTACTTCAAGCGCCACTTGGAAGACATCTTTGCAACTCCATGCACAGATGTCTATGTAAGTCGCACCTAAAATGACAAAAAGTAGTGCAGGAAGTACTTTCAAAATTGGTGCGACTCCGATGGAGGGGAGTTTAGAGTCTGCTCAGTGCAAAAGTATATCATCTTTTTTTATTTTATTTAGCGGAGAAAAAAAAATGGCCTTTACAATCACTTTTAGGGCAGTATGTTTCCAGGGACAAATGAATGCAAACAGTCTGTGTCCTGAGTCCATACTGTCAACCCTGGGTGCATACTGCCCTTAAACGTTCATACCACTCAGTGCACCATCCAGCCACAGAAGCGGTCAGCCTCTCATAGTGTTTTACAGGCTGCCGGCAGTGGGGCTGGATGTTGTACCAGTGCTGTCTCCCTGCACCAAATTGTTGCAATCTCATGCATCAGGGATAAATGTGTGTGCATAAGGCTTAATTGGAACTTTTTGTTGGAAGTCTATTGATTTCAATGGGCTGCATTAATGCAACACACTTTAAAGCAGTAGTAAACTGCCCCCCAAAAAAATGTGTCCCCCTGCAGCGATGCCATAATGTGCTAGTATGCACTGCATACTAACACATTATGATAGACTTGCCTGCACCCGGAGCCTTCCAGCGTAGCACTGTCACGGCTCCCTGGCGCTTCCATCTTCACCCGGTCTTCCTTCCAGGTTCATGGGCTCTGGCTGTATGAATGGCCAGGGCTGCGATGACGTCACTCATGCGCATGTGCGTGGGAACCACGGCACAGAGCTCTGAAGGTACGGCATGGGTATACCATCTCTTCAGAGTGCATGTGGCAGTGATGTCACCGGCTGCATCCCGTATAAATATCTCCTAAACTGCAAGTTTAGGAGATATTCACTGTACCAATAGGTAAGCCTCCTTATGGGCTTACCTGTAGGTACAGGTTAAAATGTAGACTACTTCACCAATTAACCTAACTGGTTATTCAACGTGCATTATCGCACCACACAAATGTAAATGTGCCCTTTAAAAGATAGGTTATTGTGTAACTTTACTTATGTAATCAGTGGGTAATTCTACTTGCTATTATCTCAACTGATTGTTTGGACTTATATTTTTTCGGTAGTATTACAAAATTTGGGAATGGGCTAAGTTTTTCTATACTATTAGTGTTACAGTATGTGATTCTGGTAACAGGTAAAAGGGTTTGGGTCAGGGAGAATTAAACGATCAAGTCTGCATGTATAAGCTTCAGCTCACCAAACATTTATAAAGCAGGACAGGGGACCTTGGCAGGGGTTAGAATCTTCTTTGGATTATATTGTAGGGAAATCCCTTGACATGGAATCCTGCAAAAACAGACAGCACTCCTAACCACTATCCAGGCGTAAAGCAGAACTGCATGTACAAAATAAAACCTTGTGAACAGACAGGCCTTTTGCATTCCAAAAGTTGTGCTGCATGCGCCAAGTTCATGGACCTGCCTAAAACTTATATTTGAATTTTGGTAAATGCTGCACCACTTTTAGAATGTTTGTGAGACATTTTACCAAAAATTGTCAGCACCAATTTCTCTCTCTGTACATCACTAGAAAGTTGGACTTGGTTCCACTTTTGTAAGACTGTAAGTTTGTTTTGAATTTGGCACAATCATTGCACTACAATGTAAAAGTAGCGCATTGTAGAACTACCTGAATTTGGTGCATGAGTTGCTGTCGGAACTAGGGCCGAAACAACTAATCGGTTATGAAATTAATCGATTACAATTTTTATAATCGATTAATCGGACAGTAACATAATGGGGTTAAAAAAAACAAAAATTAGCCCTTTTATAGTACAAAAAGAGAAAATCGCTACTGTAAATATTACCCACTTGTCCACCGCCCACTGTCAATTGACGGCGGGCGGAGGATACTCTCGTTCTGGGAGGACGTCATATGACGTCCTCCCTTTAAAACGAGCTAGAAGGTGCGCGCTCGCCCGCCGCGTTCACAAGGCCCCGGTGCGCGTGCCCGGCGGCCGCGATTGCCGCCGGGCACCCGCGATTGCCCGGGAAACGAGCAGGAAAGTGGATATCTGTCTGTAAACACAGAGATCCGCGTCCTGTGAGGGAGAGGAGGCTGATGGTGTGTCCCTTGTACATAGGGACAACCATCAGTCCCCTCCCCCCACAGTAAGAACACATTGAGGGAACATATTTAACCCCTTCCGCCCCCTAGTGGTTAACCCCTTCCCTGCCAATCACATTTATACAGTAATCAATGCATTTTTATAGCAGGGATCGCTGTATAAACGTGAATGGTCCCAAAAATGTGTCAAGTGTCCGATGTGTCCGCCGCAATATCGCAGTCACAATAAAAAATCGCAGATCGCCGCCATTACTAATAAAAAAATAAAAATGCTATAAATCTATCCCCTATTTTGTACACGCTATAACTTTTGCGCAAATCAATACGCGCTTATTGCGATTTTTTTTTTTTTATACCAAAAATATGTAGAAGAATACGTATCGGCCTAAACTGAGGAAAATTTTATTTAAAAAAAAAAAAAATGGGTATTTATTATAGCAAAAAGTAAAAAATAGTGTTTTTTTCCCAAACTGGACACTCTTCTTTTGTTTATAGCGCAAAAAATAAAAACCGCAGAGGTGATCAAATAGCACCAAAAGAAAGCTCTATTTGTGGGAAAAAAAGGACCCAAATTTTGTTTGGGAGCCACGTCGCACGACCGCGCAATTGTCATTCAAAGTGTGACAGCGCTGAAAGCTGAAAAATGGCTTGGGCAGGAAGGGGGTTTTCGTGCACAGTAGGGAGGTGGTTACTTTCACTGTCCCACAGTAAAAAATTAACCCCTTACAGTAGCGATTATTTGCTCTTTTGGTACTAATTTTAGTTTTTTTAACCCCATTATGTTACTAAACATCTCAGGCCTGGGTCACACCTCCGTGTTTTTTGGTGCTGTTTGCAGAAACACACTACAGTTCATTTACATGGTTTCTATGGGACACGTTCACATCCATGATTTTTTCAGCTGCTGCGTATTTGGAAAGGGCAAGGACTTTTTTAACGCAAAACGGTGCTATTTTGTTTTTTTGGTTTAATATACTTCAATGGAGAAGCTGTAGAAAAGCATGTAATGTGTTTTTGCGGCAATTTGTGTTTTGTAATCTGCCCAACAACAAATTGGGCAAAAAAAAATTAAAAATACAAATCGCAACAAAATTGCCTTTTTTTTTTTTTCCGTTTATTAACCGATTAGTCGATTAATCGAAACAATAATCGGCCAACTAATCGATTATGAAAATAATCGTTAGTTGCAGCCCTAGTCGGAACCAAAAGTGTTTCAAATGCTTCATGAATTTGGTGCAATACATTAACAAGAGGGATTAACGCCAGAAAAGTGGTGCAGCAGCTATTTTGAATTGCCCCCATTGTCTCTCTAGCAATAAAATGCACTTGTGTGCCTATACACTATCCTTGGAGGAATGTACACGGAGCTGCGCACGCATAGCTCCATTTCCACAACAGTGCCAGGATGAAGTGACATCATCCTACGCTAGCCAGTCAAGACGGCCAAAGCTGGGCAGAAGATGCAGGCGCAGGCCTTAGACCTATTTTCAGGAACTTTTATAAGTGATACTAAAGTCTTTTGTTCTTTTTAGAAAAAAAAAAAAACGTTATACTTACCTGCTCTGTGCAGTTGGTTTTGCACAGTGCACTCTGGATCCTCCTTGGGTCCCAAGTCAGTGCTCCTGGCTCCCCCCCCTATTGCCAGGTGCCCCCACGGCAAGCTGCTTGCTGTGGGGGCACCCAAGCAGGTGCCCACACTGAGCAGCGACTCTGCTCCGCTCCCTTCGTTTCCTGATTGGTTTCCTCTGGCTGTGATTGACAGCAGCTCCTGCTGCTGCTAAAAGCCAATCAGGAGTGCAAGTCTCCAGAGAGGCAAGGCTCCTGTGGACATTGATGGATCGAGAGGGGGCTCAGGTAAGTATTGGGGGGGGTCTGGGGGGACTTATGCATGAAGGTAAAAAACCTTGTGCCTTTACAACCACTTTAATGTCATATTGTGGCAGCACAGAGTGCTGCGTATGCAATGCCATCCAGTGAGGTGCATTAATATGCAGCATGTTTGCATTTCATCGCACCTCAAGCTGTATTGTAGTGTGAATGGGGCACATAGAGCACAGTTGTTTTCTATGTGCCCTTCCAGTGCTGAAAAACTTCTGTTATAAAGTTTACATTGGAGGACTTCTTTAAATAGTCCTAGCACTCTAAATCCTAAAGAACTGGGAATGCAAATTTAGGATCAAATGACATTTTGAGCATTTGCCAAACTTTATACAACTTTCCATATTGTCTGTACTGTGTGCAGACTGTGTGCTTTTTGCCAAGTGTATTTTCCAGTTGTTTCCTGCTGCACTCATTGGAACTAAATATGTTTGGGCTTTAATGTGAATCAACATAGATTTATCTGGCCAAAATACCCAGATGGCTGCTTTGTCTTCTAAATGTTTCTACCATTAAATGCTGTCTTTTGTTACCACGGCAACAGCAACTTAACTGGGTAGCTCCTCTCCATTACTGGTTTATTATACATGTAGTATAATGTAATATGAGAGAAGACTTTACCTCTCTAGTTTACCTTTTTTAAAGGGAAATTTATTTTCTATTTTAGAGGTTATCTTATCTTGGGACAGGAAAGTGTTCAACATCCTTGCTAAAAACATGCAAATCAGTTGTTCTCGTAGATTATAATTGTGCATTCAATCACTGAATGGTGGAGTTGGGTAGAACAGTAACACACATTCTGTGTATTTAAGAGATGGCTCAACTTGTGTATGTAATGAACAAATATGGCCACTCGCATATATGCATATACTTACAAAATAAGACATATGTTGATGAGATGAATGAGCTAGGTTCAAACTGATGGAGCACAATTTTGATCTGTTTTTGTAGTGCAGCTGAGGTTTTTGATACACTTTTAATGCTTATTTTACCACTCATTCCTGCTGTCAGTCAGCAGGGGAGAGTTGCTGGTTTTTAAGGAGCCCCCACCTGCTGGCGTCCTAACAAGGACGAGTCATCCCTGCTGTCAGCAGGGAATGTAAATGACAGAGCCCTTTGGGTCTGGTATGGATTTTGAAGGGGATCTTACACACAAAAAAATAAAGAAGATATTTGTGGTCTCCATCTCACAATCCATACTATGCTCTCCAGGTTTACAAAAAGGATGACTCATTGTTGTTGGGGTGCTGGCTCCTTAACAATCGATGACACATCCTGCTGCTGATGGGGACGAGTCACTGGTTGTTAGGACGCCAGTGGGTGTCGGCTCCTAATTGGCACAAATCGCAAGAAAAAATGCATCAAAACAAGCATATAGATGCAATTTTGATGCATGTCCATAGAGATCTATGGACCACAAAGTTGCACTGCATCGCATTGCAAGTAGCACCTGGCCAGCTAAACTAAAGGCAAAACTTGTTTTCTTCATTTTGGATAGACTAAGGGAGTGTGTTTTTATTTTTACCAATCTGTGTCTAATTGGTGAGATTTCCTGTCTCCCAGCGAGAAGAAATCCCTCCAAAGTAAGGTAATTCCAGTGTTGTCACCAGGATCACCAAAACTATTGGTTAAACGGGACAAATAAAGAGTGAGGCTGGGTTCACACTGATACTACACGACAGTCATCCGACTTTCATCCTACTTTACTCTGCGACATCAGTCTTACATTGGTCCGACATCCATCCGACTTGAATGAACAGGATACTACTTTGATGCGACTTTGTGATAGTCTGACTTTTCCTTTGACCAATCAAAACAATCCCAGGGTGAGATAAATTCCTTTTACTGCTGCTGTAATCACCATGTCAGATGTCAAAAGTCGGTTGGTAAGGACAAGGATCCTACTTTGATCCGTCTTCAATGATATTCAGTAGGCTGAAGTAGGATCAAAGTCGGACCAAAGTAGTACAGGGAGCATTTTCAAAGTTGGACCGACTTGTGTCGGACCAGTTAAGACGGCTCTCATAGGGAAACATTGATTTTCACACGTCATGCGACATGAGCTCCCAATGTCGGAGCGTTTGTCGTACCAGTGTGAACCCGGCCTGAATCTCCCTAACAGGGACACGGGGAGCAATAAAAACTTGACAGGTGTTCTAATCCCTCTCCACTCCATCCAAAACGTAAAAATAAAGTTTTGCCTTTTTAGTTGCACGTTAAGTGACCTGAATGTGCAAAGTGACAGATTCACTTTAAGGTACAAAAAAAAAAAAAACTCTTGCTGCTGATCAGGCGTTGAAGTGAAATTACTTGGGTCTGTGTTATTGACAGTAAACATGGCCTTGTACCTTGGTATTAGCTTTGGAGTGCTTCCTTCTCGCTTGTGGTAGTGACGTAGAATAAAGTGAACTGGGTGTGTCTTTGAAACGAAATCAGATTTCCTGAACTTTTTCCTTTATTTGGCAAGAATAGTTTTATGTTTTCTAACAGTGCTCAGAAGCCTTCAGCAAGCCTAGCGTGTGTATGGCAGCATATGTTCCTCCTGATTAAATGAATGCAGGTGTAAATTACGATACACTCTGAAGGATTGAACTCCAAGTAGAGCTGCAACTAAGGATTATTTTGTCTGTCGACTAATCTAGCGATTATTTTTTCGATTTAGTCATCGACTATAACGATTTTTATTTTATTTTTTTACTTAATCTAGTGTTGTTTTTTTTGATTAGCTAATTAATCCTTTGGATAACTTTACAAAAAATAAGTAGCAGCATGGAGGGGGACACAGAGAAGAGAGGGGGACAGATGAACGGAGGAGAGAGGGAGACACGGAGCAGCATGGAGGGGGACAGCAGCATGGAGAGGGACACGGAGAAGAGAGGGGGACAAATGCATGGAGGAGAGAGGGAGACAGCAGCATGGAGAGGGACACGGAGAAGAGAGGGGGACAGATGCACGGAGGAGAGAGGGAGACACGGAGCAGCATGGAGGGGGACAGATGCACGGAGGAGAGAGGGAGACATGGCGCAGCATGGAAGGGGACAGCAGCATGGAGGGAGACACGGAGAAGAGAGGGGAACAGATGCACGGAGGAGAGGGGGAGACACGGAGCAGCATGGAGGGGGACAGCAGCATGGAGAAGGATGGATGGGGACTGGAGGCGGCTAGGGGACAGTCAGCGGTGATCGTGTGTGGGAGAGAAGCACCGCACTGAAAGCCGCAGTGGGGGTGTATTGACCTGCAACTCGCAAGGTGTGATGCATCGACGCCTTTCACGCATGTCGACATATTTCCGTAGTCGACGTAATCTATTGCGTCGTGGCAGCTCTAACTCAAGTGTCACCTACTGACAGCAAGTGTGTGTACAGACTTGGCACGTTCTCCTGTGCCATTGGTTTGGATGTGCTGTTGCAATATGGTAATGCATTTGTTCACACCTGTTTTGCAAGATACTGCAGCTTAAGGCCCTTTTCACACTGAGGAGTTTTTCAGGCGTTTTAATGCTAAAAATGGTGCCTAAATACCGCCTGAAAAACTCCTGACCTGCAGTCTTCAATGTGAAAGCCCGAAGGCTTTCACACTGAAACAGTGCGCTAGCAGGACCGCTCCAAAAGTCCTGCTAGCCGTATCTTTGGAGTGGTGTGTTTACCACTCCTTTACCGCTGCTGCCCATTGAAATCAATGGGACAGCGCAGCTATACCGCCGGTGCAGAGGCGCATTGCCGGCGGTATTAACCCTTTTTCGGCCGCTAGCGGGGTTAAAACCGCACCGCTAGCGGCCGAATATCGCGGCAAAAATAGCGCCGCTATACCGCCAGCGCACCTCCTGCGCCCAGTGTGAAAGGGGCCTCAGTGTAACCTGTAGTAAAACTACACTTTCCTAGCACTGAGATGTACTTTCAAGGACCGCTTTGTCAGTACTTCACATCTGCAGCATAGGTTTGGGAGTAGTTGATTGGTTCCATGTGTTTTATTATGTAATGTGTTTTTATATATGTGATTTGTATTGTAGAACAGGCAAGAGCCAGATTGTGGTTTCTGCTATTTAACACTATCTGCGCAAACCAACATACTGAATGAGGCTCTATTCACACTTGGTGATTCTGGAACACGCAACAAAATGCACAGAAAACGTGCATTTTTGCCACACATTTCAGAAATGTGATTTGGGCCCGGTTCACACGTCGACTTTGAGAACACGTCTCATGACGAGTACAAATCAATGGTTCCCTATGAGAGCCATCCTAACTGGTCCGACTTTAGACAAGGTTCCTGCACTACTTTTGGTCCGTTTTCAGCCCATTCAATATCATTGAAGTCGGGTCAAAGTCGGATCCTCGTCCTAACCATCTGACTTGTGACATCCGACATGGTGATTACAGCAGCAGGAAAAGGAATTTGTCACACTGGGGTTGTTTTGATTGTTCAAAGGTCAAGTCGGACCAAAATCGTATCCTGTTCATTCAAGTCAGATGGAAGTAGGACCGATGTCGCAGGGCAAAGTAGGATGAAAGTCCTGTCGTACCAATGTGAACCCAGCCTCGACACTACTGTTTTATGACTGTCATCCTACTTTGCCCTGCGACATCGGTCCTGCTTGGTCCTAAGTCCATCCGACTTGAATGAACAGTATACGATTTTGCTCCGACTTCAAGATAGTCTGACTTGTCCATTGACCAATCAAAACAATCCCAGTGTGACATAAATTCCTTTTCTTGCTGCTGTAATTGCCATGTTGGATGTCACAAGTCAGATGGTTAGGATGCGAGTATGATCTGACTTCAGTGATATTGAATGGGCTGAAAACGAACCAAAGTAGTGCAGTTGGACCAACTTGTGTCAGACCAGTTAAGACGCCTCTCATAAGGAACCAATAATTTTGTACACGTCATTCGCGACATGTGCTCCCAAAGTCGCATCGTATGTCACACCAATGTGAACCGGGCCTTAAGCACATGTCACACTTGCAGCGCCAAGAACTCAATGAAAAAATGCACCACGATGTGCTCCAAAAAAGTTTTGGAGTGTTTTGTTGTGCGTAGAACAGGCCATAAAAGTGAATGAGCTACTCCTATGCACGACAAGCGTAAACGCTAAAAAACGCACAAAACTGTGAGCAGGAACGCAGGTTCCCGCTACACTCAGGTGTGAACTCAGCCTAACGAAGTGAAAGAGTGGCGGTGTATATGCTTTAGCATCGATTAAGGCAGCTCTGCTTGATCATAACAAACTTCACTTGTCAGTGCTAGTTTTGGATTCTGAGCGGATTCCTACAGGTTTACCTGTATGGAGTGACAGGTTTGCTTTAAAATGCACTTGCCTTGCACAGAAAGTTAATAAATGGGTTGAATCAGTAGATTGCTTACACTTAGATTTACATACACTTTCCTTTTAAATGTCTTTGAACCTGATGTGCTCTGCTATACAAATTCCAACCAGTTCTTGTAAAAATGTTCTTGGTCACATTCCAGGCTAGCCTATTAGGGACTGTGCCCTGTGTTTTGTGCTTTCCTGACCTAAGTGTACCGGTTGGTTTACTTGCAGAGCATTTTCCGGGTGCAGATCCGTGGCAAAGATCCAGGTCTGTAACTGTCTCTGAACACACGTTCTGAGAGTAGGCTGTGTGGACTGAGCACTAGAAGTTCCTCATTAGGACTGTTGGGGGCAATTGGTTATTCCCAATACGGTCAGTTTGACCTGTAAAGGGGTAACGCTAAGGGACTGAGCACAAACGTCATTCACTGGGTGGTGGTGTGTGTCAGCTCTGTGCATTTTTTACTGCCATTCAGCGTAGAGGAAGTCTTTTTCTGTCGCTCTTCCTCCTGACTGCAAGTCACATGTGGATCTATCCTTCATTTGTCTCTGCCTACGTGCAAGGGCTTGGTCACTTTTGGCCATCTGAATTCTCTCCTGCCAGCAAGCCAGTTCCTGAGTATCCTGTACACCAGGGGTCTCCAAACCTTTCAAGCAAAGGGCCAGCTTACTGTCCTTCAGAATTTAGGGGGGCCGGATTGTGGCCAGTGGAAATGGTCTCGGGCCCAGCATCAGTAAGAGTATTCATGGCCTCAGGGTTTGTGGTCAGTAGGACAGTAGGAGGAGGAGGAGGAGTAATGCCCCATCATTGGTATTATTGGAAGTAATATCTAATCATTAGTATCAGTGGAAGATATAGTGCCCCATTGTTGGTGTGATTAGGAGGAATATTGCCTCATATCATTGGCAGAAATAGTACTCCAAGGGCCAGATAAAGGCTAGCAAAGGGCCACATCTGGCCCTCGGGCCATAGTTTGGAGACCCCTGCTGTACACTGAGCTACATTGCCATCTGTGTTTAAAATGCACAATGTCAGATCATAGACAAATGGGGAACAGTCCCACTTCTCCAGGTGCCTCCACCTCTGAATCCACTAATAGTTCTGGTGCTGCCTGCAGTGCACCTCCTGAAGAGCTTTACATTGACAGCCTGGAATTTTGTCCTGCTTAAAGTGGAAGTCCATTCAAAAACTAAAATCCCTACATCTATAGCCACCAACATTCTAACACTAGCCTCTCTAGCCCTGTAAAGATAAAATCGCTATACATACCTTTTTTCTGAAGCCGATCTCCAGCAGCAGAAGTTCTGCCGAGTACATGTCCGACAACGGCTGTGAAATGAATAGGAAGTGACGTCACCCATAGTTACTATGGGGCTTCCGTTGACGGACATGTCCTCCTGCACCCGCTTCCACAACAAAGCCGTGGTTGACAGCTCAGCGTGGGATCAGATCTTCCACAGCTGGAGGTCGGGTCAGATCGCCTGTAGAAAAGGTGTGTGTGTGTGTGTGTGTGTGTGTGTGTGTGTGTGTGTGTGTGTGTGTGTATAGTGATATTTATTTTTCTTTTCAGGGCTCGAGAGGGTAGTGTTAGAATGTTGGCTATAAATGCAAGGATTTTCGTTTTTGCATGGACTTCCACTTTAAGTCTATGTCATCCTCAGAGTAATTTTTAACTTTGTCAGGTGTAGCTTCCTCCTCCTTGTCAATATCCCATGAGGCTCTTACCGCAGTCAATGCAATATTGAACTGATTCGAGCAGAAGTGGGAGCGGGTACCTATCAGAACTATGCGTTTCGTCATGAATTGACGTCAGGGGCGTCAATTCACTTTGTTTTTGGCCCTGCCATTCAGCCTAGCTTCCACACCTTGAGTGTTCAAGGTTCTGACCCCATTACTTCTCTTGCTACATTCTCAGGAAATCCCTATTGTGGAATAATAAGATGACCACCTCCTTTAGGTAACAACCTGCACAAGTTCTGATTGACAATGTGGTTTGATGGTTCAGACTTTGCCACGGTTTGGTTGGATCCTAATCCTTCAGGTGTCAGTGATAAAGCCAACTTGTTGCATGGAAAATCTGGGTCTCCTAGACACAGCTAAAGCCAGCCTGTTTCTTGCCCAGGAGAAACGTCAAACTCTGCACTGGTACTTGGGCTGTGCATGCCAGGAGTCAGCCAACTTTCCAGTTCTGCATGAGAGTTCTGGGACTGATTTTAGCCTCTTTCGAGGCAGTCTCATGTGCCCTGTTCCATTTCAGACCCCTACAATGTAAAGCGGTAGTAAACTCCAATGCAGAAATAATTTGCAACTATAAGACCACCAATTTTATACTTTTTTTAAAACGCATTGCAATCTGATTTGCAATCTGAAGCCCATTGTTTTTTTTTCCGTGTGTGTGTGTGTGTGTGTGTGTGTGTGTATGTATATGTGTATGTGTGTGTATATATATATATATATATATATATATATATATATATATATATATATATATATATATATATATATAATCTCGACAATCCCCGGGCGCCAGGTCGTAAATGCGACTAGAATTAGCGACCTGGGGCAGCACAGCTGAGGTTACCTGTATCTCCGTGCGCCCCCCTCCGCGATTGCGTGATCTCGTCGGGCCGCGCCGGCTGTTAATTTAGGCCGCGGCTTTGCAGCCTTCTGCAGGCCTAGGCTTCATTCTGTACTCTGGCGCCATCTTGTGGTGGCCGTTGGTATGACAAGTCAACCAGCAATGCTTGCCTGTTTCACTGCCCGCCCATCTCCTTCCCTTTACTTAGAAGTTAACCCTCAAACATTATATATATATATATATATATATATATATATATATATATATATATATATATATATATATATATATATATATATATATATAATTTTATTCTAACACCCTAGAGAATAAAATGGCGGCCGTTGCAATACTTTCTGTCACACCGTATTTGCGCAGCGGTCTTACAAGCGCACTTTTTTGAGGAAAAAAATACACTTTTTTAAATTAAAAAATAAGACCACAGTAAAGTAAAAAAAAATATATATATTGTGAAAGATAGTTACGCCGAGTAAATTTGATACCCAACATGTCACGCTTCAAAATTGCGTCCGCTCGTGGAATGGTGACAAACTTTTACCCTTTAAAATCTCCATAGGCGACATAAAAAAAATTCTACAGGTTGCATGTTTTGAGTTAGAGGATGTCTAGGGCTAGAATTATTGCTCTCGCTCTACCAATCGCGGCGATACCTCACGTGTGGTTTAAACACCGCTTTCATATGCGGGCGCTACTCGCGTATGCGTTCGCTTCTGCACGCATTGGTCGTTAAAAAACAAAACCTGGCTCCTAACTTTTTTAGCTGGCTCCTAGATTCCAAGCCAATCACGCACACACGCACACGCACGCACCATTTTAGCTCCTGTCTGCCGCTTCTGCCCTTCCTCTGTGTCTCGTGCATGCGCAGTGGACCTGCTCACTCCGTTGATCCTGAGCGCCCATGTTACACCCCCTGTAGTCACATGGGGTGTATCAGGAAAATCTCAAAGCGTCCGTAATCTTGTGAGATTACCTGCTGATGATGTGGGCACGGCATAAGAGGGGTAGACTGATAGCCCACGAAGCATGCTGTAAATGGAGGCCAAAATGCACATGCGCTGGTGACCACATTGAAGCAAACCATTAGTGATTTCTTCTAAAGTGAGCACTTTGTAGTAATATGAAAGACGTTCGCATGTGAGTTACTCTAGGCTGCTTTACATGGGGGAAAACGATTGAATTGCCATTTACTGCCACTTTAACATTCTGTCATTGTGGGAGATGCCAGACACTGGACAGATTGATTTGCCTGACCCTGAGGGCCTGTTGTCCTTGGCCTGCTGACTCAGGGATCCAGCTGTGAATTTAGGGGAAAGTACTTCTTTCTGATGTCTTGGAAGATCCTCATAATGGATGAGTCTGTCAGGCTGGCGAGGAGTACTGAACACTTTATTAGTGTAGGGGACTTTGACATTGTAGGAAATCCTCTCCTGATCAAATTTATGAAGCTTTGGGTGATTTTGGGGTCCCTGCGATACTAGACTCGCCACTAGTGCGCCATTTAATCAAGATTCAGTTGGACAACTCCCCAGCAGTGGAATACCATCAAGAAGAAATCAAAATCCTTGCCATGGCAAGAGATGCAGTAAGAGTTCTGTCCCTGACAGAACTTCAAGTACCTGCCTTGTTCAGCATTTACATTCCAGACCCGAATAATTGGCAGGCAGACCTCAGTCAGCAGCGCCTGGACCCCTAGCAAATGGTTCTTGCACACAGAGGGGTTCCAATGTCTGTGTCGCAGGTGGGGGCCGACAGATGTTGACCCCTCGGTTCCACAACAAACTGGACAGGTTTGTCTTCACCTACAGAGATCCGCTTTTCTCCCTTGAAACTCCTCCTTATGCCGCGTACACACGATCGGAATTTACGACATCAAAACCATGGGTTTTTTTTCTCCGACGGATGTTGGCTCAAACTTGTCTTGCGCACACACACGGTTGCACAAGTGTTGCTCGGAAATTCTGATGGTCAAGAACACGGAGACGTACAACACTACGACGAGCCGAGAAAATGAAGTACAATGATTCCGAGCATGCGTCAAATTGGTTCTGAGCATGCGCAGCATGTGCGTCGGAAATGGCTACACACGATTCGAATTTCCGGCAAGAACTTTTGCCGTCAGAAAAATTGAACCTGCTCTCAATCATTTTTTGTTGGAAATTCCGACAACAAATGTCCAATGGGGCCTACACATGGTCGGAATATGCGACCAAAAGCTGACTTTGAACATTTTGTTGTTGGAAATTCCGATCGTGTGTCTTAAGTCTACTCTGCAGGATTGAGATGGAGGGCATTTTGGAGGTCCCCATAGCTCTGGATTAGCCCAGGCAGATGTGGTACTCCAACCTGATCAGACTCCTGGCTTTTCCAGATTGTCCAAGTCTTATGTCTGAAAGACCGGTTACCACCCCACTTCACAATCGCTGGCTTTAACAGCATGGACAGGGGCATCTCCTAATCAGCGAATCACACAAGGCTGAAGGCTACTTTCTGCAAGGTCTGCACATGTAAGGCATTAAAAATGTTCATGGAATGAGAACTAGCCTTTCTGCAGTTGGGCCTCCATGAACATCACAGGGCTGATCTTGGCACTTGGGATCGTGTTTCAAAGACCCCTAGCTTCCCACTTTTTATTATTTTTGTTCAGGTTATATCTCTTGTTTCTCCCTGTGCGTGCTTTATGATATAAATTTGGTTTTTACCACTTCAAAATCTGCCCTTTTCACTTATCGGGCATGTTGCCGTTTCCACTCTCACTCGCAAGGTTGCATATCTGTTTGCCATCCCCTCTGCGAGGTAAGCTTCTAAGTTGACAGCCTTGTCCTTTTTTTTGACCCATTGAACAAGGGCATCAGATGGTTTCAGCCTTTCACCTTAACCAGGACTTTGTTTTTCTGTCCCTTTTGTCCAATTTCAGTTCTTCAGGAGATCTCAATCTATTGCCTGGATGTAGTTCATGCTGTACCTGGCTACCTTGCAGCCACTGCTTTCATTGGAAAAGATGACTCATTTGTCACCCCTGATGGTCAACATTAATTGGGGAACCAGTCTCTCACAGTACTAGATCTGAGAGCGCTTCTCAAACTTTTTGGCATCTGGCTTCTGTTCACCAGATTTGAAAGGTCTTCTGTTCACTTGTTCTAGGTGGATATCATTCCATTTCTGATGGCAGGCGTAAGGCGCTTCAGCGTGTGTGTGTGTGTGTGTGTGTGTGTGTGTGTGTGTGTGTGTGTGCGCGCTCTTGTTCATCCTTCAGGCCCAATTCACACTTCACGCAGCAGCAACTCGCGTTTGTGATTTTGTGTGGGCGATTCCAAAGGGTTACACGTAGCGCAGCCCATTCACTTCAGTGGACCCAAATGTGCATTTGTCGCAGCTTACTTGTGGCTAAAGCTCTCTTTTGCTTACGTGTTTGTGCGTTTGATTCCAGTGACCAGACTAGACATTTTTCTGTTAATTGGAATAAATGATCACTCGATTGCTAGGCGTGTCTAGGCTCATGCATTTTTTTTTCCTGGCCAAGAAATCCTCTCCTGAATGTGCGGTTTTTTATTTTTTTATTTATGGTTGCTGAAGCCCCGGGAACGAACTAAAAACTCCCCTTCTAATGCAGGCTGCAAAAAAAAAATGCCCTTTTTAAAAGTGACTTTTTTTAATTTATTTTTATTTTTTAAGCTTGGTGTGCATGAGGCCTTTTATATCATATAATTTTTGGTGCTTTAACGGTTCAATGTCCTTCATGGCTTATGAGTGCTACAGATGCTTCATTTAACTATCCTTGACCAGTTTGTGTGCTAAAAAAAACACTGACCCCTGCTTAGACCCCATACACACTACCAGATTTTCTGCAGATTTTTGTATTCAAATTTACCAAAACCATATAATGAGGTCAAACCTTAAGGCTCCATGCACACAGGAGCTAATAAACTGCAGTTTATTGGAGTTCATGGGCTTTTAAAAAAAAAAAAAAAAAAAAACATCCACTCTGTTTAGCCCATGTGCCATGCACATATGGATGTTTTTCAGCTTTAATGAGCTGTGGAGTTTATGGGCTTTTTTCTGAACGCCCGAAAATCGCGTTCAAAGTGCAGTTTTTTTACACAAAACGCTAATAAACGCTCAAACGTGGCTCGCTGGCGTTTTTTTGCGTTTTTTGATCCATTGGATAAAAAAAGCGCTAATAAACGCTATTGCAAAAAACTTTAAACATTGAAAGACTCCCTGCAAAGCTACTGGCATTTTTATAACATTATTTTAGCGTCCAGTGTGCATGGAGCCTAAGTTTTGATTCATATGCAATCAGGCAGGCCCTCGCACTACATGGTTTTGGTAAATCTGAAGACAAAAATCTGCAGAAAATCTAATAGTGTGTATGGGATCTTAAGCAACAAAACCATTGTCCTGTCCCGACATTCAATATTTTATTAACAAGCCCATATGATCACCAGGTGAGCGCTGGCTGTTGACAAGTAAAGGCTAGTAGTTTTTTTTTTTTTTTTTTGCAAATCTCTTTTCTCCAAGGCTTCAAAACTGAAAGTGAAAGCACAACAAGTACCATATCAAGATTTAAAGGAATCCTGGAGCATTATGTATACTTCCATTCCTAATATCCTCTACCTAGCCCTCATACTGCTGCTGCTTTAATTTCAGCAGTGCCCTGGGGTAAATATAAAGATAAGCCCTGACCTTTCTCACTAACTTTCTGCATGCTTGTTCCAGGTCACTGGTTTAGAAGTACTGGGAACAGCCAGCAAAGTATTTCCAGAAGGCTTGATATGGTGGCCTCTGTGTTTTGATTTGCTATATAAAAAAATAAATGTACCTTATAAGGGAATTCTATATGGTCATATCATACGCTTTCATTTTATAACTTCTAGACTGTAAGCTCTAATGAGTAGGGCCCTCTGATCCCTCCTGTATTGAATTGTATTGTGACTGTACTGTCTTCCCTGATGTAAAGCGCTGCGCAAACTGTTGGCGCTATATAAATCCTGTATAATAATAATAAAAATAATAACCACCGCATTCAATGCAATCAATAGTTACATTTGACAATCCAATATAAGCTTACTTGAAAAATCTCCTTTCATGTTGTGAGTTGTGCCTGTCTGCTGGCCATCTCTTTTCACAACTTCCTGGATTTCCTGCATGCTTTGTTGCTTTTCCTCTGCTGTTTACTTCAATTTCTAAGGACTAAATATCCCATGGTACCTTGATGCCTGCAAGCAGTGATTCCCGTGCTTACTCCGCCTCCTGAAACTTCTCAGCTCTGTAGTTCAGAAGGCAGGCTCTGTGAAATGTGTGACACAGTAGCGCCTAGTCACAGGGCATAGTAATTACATGTCACAGAATTCAAGGAAGTAAATACGTTTACAAACTTCAGGATCATTCAGATGAATAAATGTAGACTAGAAATAGTGTTACTATACCCACAACAGTAATATCAGTGTGTGTATATGCAGTAAAGTTGTTATACTCACTGTGGAACCTAAGGGGTTAATCCTCTGCATTGTATAAACAAGCAGTTTGATTCTGTCTTCTCTAAACCTCTCCTTCCACAGTCCCCAATCCATAAGAGTCTTTGGCGTCACTTTGCACATGCTCAGTTTGGTGAGGGTTTTTTTTTTTGGAAGGGTGCATGTGATCAGTACAGGGCTAATCATCACTGTCCTGACAGAGGGTCAGGGGTCCTGCAGCCTCATAAGACAGTCAAGAGTAGAATGAAAACTCCTACAAGCTTTAACCAGACACTGATAAAAGACACTAGACTTGTATATACTGCTGATGAGAAAAGGTATTTAGAAGTTTTATATTAACATGGAAATACACTTATTTTAGTAAAGTGTATTCTGGGAGATCATATATAGTGAATGCAGAGTCCTGGGTTTAGTAACACTCTAACCACTTGTAAGAAAAGAAATGGCGGCACATCCAGGAATTCTGATTGCCTTTTAGGCCTCATGCCCACTGGCGTTTTTACAGCTGCGTTTTTTGCAGCTTAAAAACGCCTGTCCATGTTATTGTAAATATTTAAAAAAAAAAAAAAAAAAAGTCGGAGCTAAAAACGCGACCGCGCGTTAGTGCGCGTTTTTTGCGCGTTAGTGCGCGTTTTTGAGCGTTTTTTGACGCTTGCGTTTTTTTCTGCCTAATTCTGACGCTGAGGAACGCACTGGCCCTGGGTTTTTTTTACAGCTTACAAACGCCTATGCTCTTTACAGCTCAAAAACGCCTAGGTGGACATGAAGCTATAGACTAACATGGACAGGCCTTTTTAAGCTGTAAAAAACGCTCAAAAACGCGGCTGAAAAAACGCCCGAGGGGCATGAGGCCTTATTGTTCAAAGTGATCACACCAAAGACACCAACACGAGGTCACGTAGACACGTTTCACACAAACATCTTGTGCTTAATCATTACCAAGCACAAGATGTTTGTGTGAAACGTGTCTACGTGACCTCGTGTTGGTGTCTTTGGTGTTATCACTTTGAACAATAAAAGGCAATCGGAATTCTTGGATGTGCAGCCATTTATTTTCTTACAAGTTTCCCACGGAGGCGGGCCGGGGCTGGCACTCTACGAGAGACCTTCTACCTCAGGTTCTCATTATACACCTGCAGCAGCAGCTCTTTTTCGTTGTACTTTAACCACTTGGGGACCACCCACCATCGATACACGTCGCTTCTTTGACGTTAAATACCGTAGTTATGGCAGCAGATAGCTGCCATAATCCCGGTATTTTCTTAAACAACGGGCGGTCCGCTTTAAGATGAAAGCGGTCTCCGTGGCGGATTCATTACGAGATCACTTTTATCGGCAATGGGAGAGGAGACGCTCCGACCCTTTCCCCTGATGGACAGGAAGTTGAGTGAGGGAATGATGTCCCCCACTCGACTCTGCCATTGGATGACGGGAGCGATGTTAAAGGCCACTTCCGCCCAATGTCTTTAAAGGGACCATTTTTATTTTAAAATCGAAAAAAATGACTTTTTTTTTTATTTTTTTATTATTGCTTTTAAATGTAAATACAAGATCTGAGGTCTTTTTGACCTATTTTTTATAAAATATTTTGGCGTTCTAAGTAATTTTCTAGCAATAAAATGAATTTAACTTGTAAACACCAAGTGTAAAAAATAGGCTTGGTCCTCAACTGGTTAAAGCGGAGGTTCATCCAAACTGACAACATTATTCTAAAACAATCATTGCACAACGCACATACTGAATTGCCATAACTTATTATTATTATTATTTTTTTAAATAAATACCTTTTTAAGTATAGCCATCTAAACTGTGACTTCCGGGATTCCCCTCCCGCGGGAGTAGGCGTATCTTATCCTTTCCCCGGCGCCGCAATGCGATGTGGGACTTCTTTGCAATGTTTTCTGGGAGCACAGTGTCGTGCTACCCAAAATGCAATGTGGAGTGCCGTGCTGTGAAATCTCGAGAGATTTCACACACAAAGTGACACTACCTACCTATACAGCTGCAGCTCTATCCCCGTACTGAGCCGTGTCAGTTTTTTATTTTATTTTTTTATTTGTGCATACCATCACAATGGGGCGTGAACTATGAATGATGTCGCCTGTTGTGATGGCAACCATTTAGTTTACGGCGCTAGTTGCCGTAAACACTGCGCAGGCGTGAGAATGAGCGGTGAATGCTGGGAGATGAGCATTCACCGCTTCCATCAAGTGATTGCTTGTGGGCTTCACAATGCCCACAAGCAAAATGGAAACTCACTCAAACGGATTTTATAAGTCCTTCTTTGCTGATAAAACGGACCGCGGTTATATACAGCGACCAAAGTAGTGAGTGTACCTTCCTATGCTTATACCCCAGTGAATGCTGGAGAAAAAACAAAAATAAAGTTTTGCCGCGGAACCCCCGCTTTAAATACAATAGGAGCTGCACTGAATGGAGATTTTGGTACTGAAAAGTGTGTGTGTGTGTGTGTAATATATGTATTTGATTTTTAAATTACCGTAATATGAATTTAAATGAATATGGATTTATTGTTGGCTATTATTTTCACCTTTAGCGCAAGAAAAATGTAGCCCTTTAAATTCTATCTATGTCTTCACACTGCGTTTCCATTGTGGTGTTAAAAATCCTGCTTGCTGCTTTCTTAGTCAGTTAACCACTTCCCAGCCAAGGTACGTCATATGACATCATAGACTTTGAGTTGGGATATCTGAATGATGCCTGCAGCTACAGGCATCATTCAGACATCATATTTTTCAGCTGGCAATTCTGTGCAACGTAAGAACAATCATAGCGGCAGTTCGGGCGCTTGATCGTTCTTGCAGGCGGCGGGAGGGTGCTTCTACCGGATCGGCGAGCTGGAGAATGAATCGGTCGTCGCCGGAAGTTGAGCATAGAGATTTCTGGTGACCAGATGGGCCCCAGTCATCTATATGACCCTCGGAGGCTGGCGTAAGTAAAGAATGCTGGGGACGCGGCTGGAAAGGCAGAGACAGTTTATTTTTATTTTTTTCTCTGCCTTTCCTGCCCGAAGGAGAGATGTGGGGTCTTGTAGACCCCACATCTCTCCATAAAGAGGACCTGTCATGCACTATTCCTTTTACAAAGGGATGTTTACATTCCTTGTAATAGTAATAAAAGTGATTAAAAAAAGAGAACGCATACATAAGTCACGCCCACATATGTAAACAGTGTTCAAATCACACATGTGAGGTATCGCCACGTGCGTTAGAGCAAGAGCAACATTTCTAGCCCAAGACCTCCTCTGTAACTTTAAACAGGTAACCTGTAAAAAAATAAATAAAGAGACATATGGAGATTTTTAAGTAGTAAAGTTTGGTGCCATTCCACGAGTGTGCGCAATTTTAAAACGTGACATGTTGGCTATCTATTTACTGTGTTTATTTTTTTTTAAATTAATGAATCCAAAAAAAACACGCTTGAGAAAAATCGCTGCGCAAATACCATGTGACAAAAATTAGCAACAACCGTCATTTTATTCCCTAGGGTCTCTGCTGAAAAACGTATATAATGTTTAGGGGTTCTGAATAATTGTCTAGAAGAAAATTATTATTTTTACATGTAGGAGCGAAGTGCCAGGATTGGCCCGGATGGGAGGTGGTTAAATAGTCCCAAAAACTCACCGCCCCATTGAAATGCATTGAAAATGCAGCAAGAACGCATCAATAACCCACCCATGTTACATTTTTGATGTGGTATTTGAGTCACGTGACCTATGAAAAACACCAGTGCGTTTTCGGTGCCATTATCTACATCTCTTTCCCTTATCGGCAAAATGCCGGTAACACCATTTTCGCCCGTTATGTTTCAGCGGCTAAAATGTTCGGCGCATCTCCTAAATACAATGTGCTGTGGTGCACTGCAATGCATGTCTGTTGGCAAGATGCGTTAGGTGCCCATAACACATGCTACCAGCCTGCTGATTGGGCAGTGAAAAAGCAGCAGCAAACTTAAAGCGGTTGTATACCCGGCTTGGTTATTTTTTACCTACAGGTAAGCCTATAATAAGGCTGTTACAGGTTTTTTGTTTTGTTTCTTAAAGCGGAGGTCCACCCAGATTTTTTTTTTTTTTGCACTAAAAATCATAAAAAAAAAAAAAAATTAATAGAATTTTTTTTATACTCACCCGAAATACCGTTGCTATGCGGAAGTCCCTAATCTGCCTCTTCCTTTGCCTCGGGGAGTCTCCTTCCTCTTCTTGTGAATGGGGCGCGCTGCCTTCTGGGAACTGTGTGTAATCCCAGAGAGCAGCTGCTCATTCACAAAGCGCCGTGCGAGTCACGCATGTGCAATAGGAAACGGGCAGTGAAGCCGTAAGGATTCACTGCCTCTTTCTCTTAGTCAGGATGGAGACGCCGAGACCGAGCGATCGCCGTCGGGTGCCCGAAATCGCGGGCGAGTAGGACAGGTAAGTGTCCTTATTAAAAGTCAGCAGCTACAGTGTTAGTAGCTGCTGACTTTAAAAAAAAAAAAAAATTGCGGATGGAGATCCGCTTTAACGTTTACAACCGCTTTAAGGTGATCCTACCCACTCAGCTCAGTCTTCTATTAGTTTGTACCTTGTCGGCACATTTTGCATGAAGAACTCCTGATTGTCAGAGGGATATGGACTGAGCCCTGGTTCACATTTATGTGATTTGACATGTCAAATCGCATGCCAAATCGGAGGCAATTGCCAGCAATGGCAGCATCCGATTCCCAAAAGTAGTTTCTGTACTACTTTTGGCGATTTTCGGGGTGCGATTTCCATTGGCATCTGTGCAGAAACCCACACAGATGTCTCTAAATTCGCTCCCAAAACTCGGGACCGACATGCAGGAATGAAATCGTGCGGGTTCAGCTGAGCTTGCGCAATTTCATTCCCGCAGTCAGTGTGAATCTAGGCTGAAGGTACTTCTCATAGTAGCTGAATTGTGATGTGACTTTTTTTATAGTTTAGAAAATGCAAACAAACATCTTATTGGCTTCTGAGGTCAAATTACTCATTCTATTTTTTTTTTTTTTTTTCTTTCCATTTTCACTTTTATGACCTTTCATTTGGTAGAGTATAGATTCTTTGCTGATGTTATAATGGAAGCTATGCTGCTACAGAAACCTTGTGGGTGGTCAGGTCCAGTGGAGTTCTAGAAGGCTGGTGGAATGTGAAAGGTGTGTACAGATCAGGGAAGGTACCTTGGACTTTCCAGTCATGTGGTGTCGGCTAGAAGGAGTATACCTGGGTTATTTATATAGTCAGCTTGTTGTGTTTACTAGCATCATAGAGAGCAACGAGAAACCTTTCCTGTTTTCAGCATCTGCGACTGTGCTAATCTGTACAGGCAGACACATGTGTCCTTCCAGAGACGAGGAGATGACCTCTTCCCAGCTGCCATCCTCCTGACTCTTTCACATCAGATCATTGTCAATGAGTCTCAGATTCTTTGTCTTGGTGTCTGTAGCTCTGGCTGTGGCTTTGTGTTGTACTTTCATAAATCAGGAGGGCAGTCCTTCAGCCGTCATATAATTGTCCGCTTTAGAATGATGATTACAAACTTGTCTGCACACTTGGCAAGTAAAATTTGTAATGTATGTGGGCACGTGCATTCTTTTATGGTTTGTTCTGTAGTAGGTAGTAAAATTTTGAAGATAAATGCTAAAACTTGGCATGTGACTCTGGATGAATTTTTGCTTGTTTAAGTCAATACGGCCGTAGTAAGTTAAAGTGATACTAAACACACACTGTTTCTTTTGCATTGTCCCACCTATTTCTGTATGTGGATGATGGTACTGTAATTCTTTTAATGATAAAATGCAGTACAAAATAAAGTACATTTTTTTTTCCTATTTGATATGCTGTCACATGACCCCAATCTTTCCCAGCCTGCCTGGAGGGAAACATAAGCAGGAGCTTCTTCTAGTGCTCTGCTGCTGGTCACATGTTAAAAAAATTAAATAAAAATCAGCCTTTGCAATATAGAGTAAAATATGAATAGGCTCGGGCGTGTTTGGGAACCCACCTGCCCCATCCCACCAGAAAGCCGGCACTGTACACCGCTAATCACAGGCACTGAGACTTTTCCTGGATCTGCAGCTGCACAGATCGAGAAATGTTTCACTGCCTGTAATTAGCCGTGTGCAGTGTCGGCTTCCGGGCAGGTGGGATCCCAAACATGCCCATCTGAGTGAAAATAAATAATATCATTAACCACTTAACGACCGCTCACTGTATATATACGTCGGCAGAATGGCACCGACAGGCACAATCACGTAGAGCATACGTGATCGCCTTTGTACAGTTGGGGGGTCCGATCGGACCCCCCTTCTATACAGTGAGCGGCCGTTAATCGTTGGGGAGCGTTCGGAGATGAGGGGGCGACCATTCGATTTCGGCCACCCCCTCGCGATCGCTCCCGGCCAATGAAAATGCTTCCTCTGCCATGTGATGTAAACGCAGGCAGTAGGAAGTGATGTCATCTCCCTCGCGGCGGTCTTTTCGATTCCGGCGCCGAGGAGAGAGGAAGCAGGTTAGTGCACCAGCAGTCCACTGACACGTAGGTACACATAGGCACACATTTCACCCCCCAGGTCACCCCCCAGGTCACCCCCCAATCAGTGTCACTGATTGCAGTGATCATTTATTTTACTGATCACTGCTTTTAGTGTCATCTGTGATAGTAAAAAGTTGCAGGGCAGTTAGGATTAGGCCCCTTTAGGTCCAGGGTAGCCCCCTAACCCCCCCCTAATAAAGGTTTAACCCCTTGATCGCCCCCCAGGTAACCCTTTCACCCCCTAACGCCAGCGTCACTAAGCGATCGTATTTTCGATCGCTGTATTTAGTGCCGGTGGTGCCCTAGATAGCCAGTTATTTATTTTTAGTTTCGCCGCAGGTTTTTAGAGCGTCAGGTACCCCCATATATTATTTTAACCCCCTGATTGCCCCTAGAGTTAACCCTTTCACCAGTGATCACCGTATAGGCGTCACTGGTGACACTGGTTACCCAGTTATTTAGGTAACCCGTCAGGTTTTTATATAGCGTCGGGTACCCCCATATTTAACCTAATAAAGGTTTTAACCCCCTGATTGCCCCTAGTTAACCCTTTCACCAGTGATCACCATATAAAGGTTACGGGTGACGCTGGTTGGTTAGTTTGCTTTTTATAGCATCAGGGCACCCGCCGTATATAACCCAATAAAGGTTTAACCCCCTGATCGCCCGGCGGGTGATATCAATTAGGTTTTAGCGCCAGAGAGGGTCTGCGTCGCCCCAGGCAGCGTTAGGTTAGTGCCAGTAACGCTAACACCCACGCGCAAAGCATACACCTCCCTTAGTGGTATAGTATCTGATCAGATCTATACTAGCGTCCCCAGCGGTTTAGGGTTCCCAAAAACGCAGTGTTAGCGGGATCAGCCCAGATTGCTAGCACCTGCGTTTAGCCCCTCCGCCCATCCCAGCCCAGCCCACCCAAGTGCAGTATCGATCGATCACTGTCACTTACCAAACACAAAACACATAACTGCAGCGTTCGCAGAGACAGTCCTGATCCCTGCGACCGCTAACAGTTTTTTTTGTAGCGTTTGATATATTTGCTGACGACAGTCGGGTGCTTTTTTTTCCTGTGAATCTTACTAGTGTACCCCTAAATTTAGAGCCCAAAATGGCAAGTCGAAGGTACACTAGTAAAGAGGCCTACGAGATTCTGAGCATGACAGATAGTGAAGAGGAGGTCACGTATCTGTCAGATTCAGGCTCAGAATATCTTCCCGTAGAAGACAGTGACGTCAGCGGCCCCACGTCAGATAGCTCTGATGACGAAGTTGAGGTCCCTGCTAAGGTCAGGTGTACCCGATCCCGATCTTCTGAGGTTGTTGAGGAGCAAGAACCGCAGGGCTCTCGTATCATGGAGCAGAGGAGTACTAGCGCCGCTATTCCTTCTGGTGAATTGGCAAGCACCAGCGGCCTAGTACAGCCTGGGCGTACATCCAGCACTGCAGTATCACGTGGTGACGTGGCGAGTCCCATAAGTGCAGTTCAAGCTGGCGAGGTGGCAAGCACAAGTAGTGTCCCGCTGCCACCAATAAGAAGACAAAGGCAGGCCCGTCGTACCCATAGTGCCCTTCCTGCAGAATTCGCCTATCCTGATTGGGTCCCCACCACTTCTGCAGAACCCGTTCTTCCCCCATTCACTGCCCAACCCGGTATTCAGGTGGAAACAGCTGATTTTATGCCAATCGATTATTATTCGCTGTTTTTCACGGAAGATCTCTATAGATCTATTGTGGACCAGAGTAATTTATATGCTGGTCAATTCATCGCCGCTAATCCCCAGTTGCCTTCCATTGCCAAAGATTGGAAACCAATTACGGTTTCCGAATTTAAGACCTTTCTGGGCCTTTCCCTCAACATGGGCACACATAAATTCCCGTCATTGCGTGCTTATTGGTCCACGCACCCAATTGACCACATGCCCGTGTTCTCTGCCTCCATGCCCAGGAAACGATACGAGCAGATTTTGCGGTTCATGCACTTCAACGACAATGAACTTTGTCGTCCACGTGGGGACCCTGAATACGACCGGCTCTATAAAATTCGGCCCCTCATAAACCACTTCAACGAACGTTTTGCAGCCTTGTTTATTCCCGATCAAGTTGTCTGCGTTGATGAGTCCCTGATTACATTTTCTGGCCGCTTGGCTTTCAAGCAGTACCTTCCCAGCAAGCGTGCCAGATACGGGGTCAAGCTCTATAAGTGCTGTGACAGGGCAACAGGCTATGTATGGAGCTTTATGGTTTATGAGGGAAAAGATAGTCAGGTTGAGCCGGTCAACTGCCCGGATTACATAGGGAGCGCTGGCAAGATAGTGTGGAACTTGGTGTCACCCTTATTCGGAAAGGGGTACCACTTGTATGTGGACAATTATTACACAAGCGTGCCACTGTTTAGTCACTTGTTTGATCATCAGATTGGAGCATGTGGCACCGTGCGATCTAATCGCCGGGGCTTTCCCCAGCGGCTTGTAGATGCCCGTCTTAGGCTGGGGGAGAGAGCCTGCGTAAAGTGTAATAACTTGCTCTCTATGAAGTGGAGGGACAATAAGAATGTTTTCCTTCTTCCCTCCCTTCATGCAGACACGACAGTCCAAATTCCTACGGCGACTGGTGTTGTGGAGAAACCCCTCTGTGTCCACGAATATAACAAAAATATGGGAGGGGTGGACCTCAACGACCAGTTGATGGCGCCGTATCTAATTGACCGTAAGGCGAGACGCTGGTACAAAAAAGTGTCTCTATCCTTATTTCAATTGGCTTTGCTGAACGCTCATGTGCTATACAGAGCTTCAGGCGGGACTTTATCTCTTCTAAAATTCCAGAATGAGATAGTCACAGAACTCCTGTATCCAGGCGGTTCTGCACCTCACCATCCCCTACCAAATGCAGTAAGCCGGCTGCATGAGAGGCATTATACGCATCTCCTCCCGAGTACCCCTACCCAACGAACCCCCCAAAAAAGATGTCGTGTCTGTAGCAAGCGCGGATTTAGGCGTGACACCCGTTATTATTGTCCACTCTGTCCTGACAAACCTGGTCTTTGCGTTGGTGAATGTTTTGAACGCTACCACTCAAAAGTGAAGTTTTAGCGTAGGGTACAGCATTTCACAGACTAGGACACACTTACACAGGGTCTCCCAAGATGACATTACATTTTGAGAGACCCGAACCATTACAGTTGTTAAAGTTTAAAAAAAAAGTGTAAAAAATAAAAAAAAAAACGTAAAAAACAAAAACACAAAAAAAATATAAAATAAAAAAACAAAAATAGTTGTAGTTTTATTGTTCTCTCTCTCTCTCTTTCTCTCTCTTTTCTCTCTATTGTTCTGCTCTTTTTTACTGTATTCCATTCTGCAATGTTTTATCATGCTTGCTTTTCAGGTATGTAATTTTTTGTTTTCAGGTGCGCCATTCAACTGCAGCGCAGAATTATTTATCTTGACAGCAACAGCGTTTGCTCCCACGATACATAAAGCCGTGACTCCAACGCTGTAGGAGGTGATTTCACCACCACAGTTAAAAAAAAAAGAGCATATATGCCGAAGCATGGGGGCAGCAGGGGCGGAGGAGCGATTTTGCTCCTAATGCCGCGTATATACGGTCGAAATTCCGACGGAGGCTTGCCCGTGGAAAAGTTCGACCGTGTGTACGCGGCATAACCTTTTATGCCGCGTACATACGGTCGAAATTTCGACAAAGGCTTGCCCGTGGAAAAGTCAGACCGTGTGTACGCGGCATAACTTTTTTGCGGGAGGATGCCCCCATGCTTCGGCATATATATATTTTAAGCACAGGTTGCGTTAAAAAAATGTTTTATTTTTTACTAGGTTTTGTTTTGGTATTTGCTTTGCAGGTATGGTATGGTAAGGTCTTACTGTTGTACTGTAATGTTACTTTGTTTTAATGTTAACCATCATTTGCTTAGCAGGTACGCCATTCAGTTGCATCGCGGATTTATTTATCTTGACAGCAACAGCGTTTGCTCCCACGATACATAAAGCCGTGACTCCAACGCTGTAGGAGGTGATTTCACCACCACAGTTAAAAAAAGAGCATATATGCCGAAGCATGGGGGCAGCAGGGGGCGGAGGAGCGATTTTGCTCCTAATGCCGCGTTTATAAGGTCGAAATTCCGACGGAGGCTTGCCCGTGGAAAAGTTCGACCGTGTGTACGCAGCATAACCTTTTATGCCGCGTACATACGGTCGAAATTCCGACGAAGGCTTGCCCGTGGAAAAGTCAGACCGTGTGTACGCGGCATAACTTTTTTGCGGGAGGATGCCCCCATGCTTCGGCATATATGCCCATCATTAGAAGTGGGTGGATGAAGGGAGGTATTCTAATGGTGGGCATACCCACCGATCAATCTCTTTTTTTCGTTCAGCCAACAGGCTGCATGAAAAAAAAGATTACAATACATGTCCAACAAGGACCAGCAACGTACTGGTATGTTGCTGGACTTTGAATGGTTATACCAGATTGATGCCTGCGGGTATCATTCTTTTCAGCCAGCGGCCGGCTTTCATGTAAAAGCAATCCTAGTGGCTAATTAGCCTCTGGACTGCTTTTATAAGCAGTGGGAGGGAATGCCCCCCCCCCCCCGGATATAAACAGCGCCATTGGGAAATTGGGAAAGCATTTTATCACGCCGATCTTGGTGTGGTCAGATGCTTCGAGGGCAGAGGAAAGATCTAGGGTCTAACCCCCCATTTTTTTTCAAAAAAAGAGTACCTGTCACTACTTATTGCTATCATAGGGGATATTTACATTCCCTGAGATAACAATAAAAATGATAAAAAAAAATAACTATGGAAGGAACAATTTAAAAATAAAATAAAAAAGCAAAATAAATAATAATAAAAAAAAAAAAAAGCACCGCTGTCCCCCCCTGCTCTTGCGCAAAGGCGAACGCAAGCGTCGGTCTAGCGTCATATGTAAATAGCAATTGCATCATGCATGTGAGGTATCACCGCGAAGGTCAGATCGAGGGCAGTAATTTTAGCAGTAGACCTCCTCTGTAAATCCAACGTGGTAACCTGTAAAGGCTTTTAAATGCTTTTAAAAATGAATGTAGTTTCTCGCCGCTGCGCGTTTGTGCGCAATTTTAAAGCATGTCGTGTTTGGTATCCATGTACTCGGCCTAAGATCATCTTTTTTATTTCATCAAACATTTGGGCAATATAGTGTTTTTTAGTGCATTAAAAATAAAAAGTGTGTTTTTCCCCCAAAAAATGCGTTTGAAAAATCGCTGCGCAAATACTGTGTGGGGAAAAAAAAAATGCAACACCCACTATTTTAATCTGTAGGGCCTTTGCTTTAAAAATATATATAATGTTTGGGGGTTCAACATAATTTTCTTGCAAAAAAAAAAATGTTTTCATGTAAACAAAAAGTGTCAGAAAGGGCTTTGTCTTCAAGTGGTTAGAAGAGTGGATGATGTGTGACATAAGCTTCCTAATGTTGTGCATAAAATGCCAGGACAGTTCAAAACCCCCCCAAATGACCCCATTTTGGAAAGTAGACACCTCAAGCTATTTGCTGAGAGGCATGTTGAGCCCATTGAATATTTTTTTTTTTTGTCCCAAGTGATTGAATAATGACAAATAAAAAAAAAAAAAAAATTACAAAAAGTTGTCACTAAATTATATATTGCTCAAACATGCCATGGTTATATGTGGAATTACACCCCAAAATACATTCTGTTGCTTCTCCTGAGTACGGGAAAACCACATGTGTGAGACATTTTGGGAGCCTAGCCGCGTACAGGACCCCGAAAACCAAGCACCGCCTTCAGGATTTCTATGGGTGTAAATTTTTGATTTCACTCCTCACTGCCTATCACAGTTTCGGAGGCCATGGAATGCCCAGATGGCACAAAACCCCCCCAAATGACCCCATTTTGGAAAGTAGACACCCCAAGCTATTTGCTGAGAGGTATGTTGAGTATTTTGCAGATCTCGCTTTTTGTCACAAAGTTTTAAAAATTAAAAAAAAAAAAAATGTCTTTCTTCATTTTCAAAAACAAATGAGAGCTGTAAAATACTCACCATGCCTCTCGGCAAACAGCTTGGGGTGTCTACTTTCCAAAATGGGGTCATTTGTGGGGGTTTTGGACTATCTTGGCATTTTATGGCCTTCAAAACTGTGATAGGTAGTGAGGAGTGAAATCAAAAATTTGTGCCCTTAGAAATCCTGAAGGCGGTGCTTGGTTTCCGGGGTCCCGTACGCGGCTAGGCTCTCAAAAAGTCCCACACATGTGGTATCCCCGTACTCAGGAGAAGCAACCAAATGTATTTTGGGGTGCAATTCTGCATATAACCATGGCATGTTTGAGCAATATATCATTTAGCGACAACTTTTTGTACATTTTTTTCTTTTTTTTTCTTTTTGTCATTTATTCAATCACTTGGGACAAAAAAAAATATTCAATGGGCTCAACATGCCTCTCAGCAATTTCCTTGGGGTGTCTACTTTCCAAAATGGGGTCATTTGGGGGGGTTTTGTACTGCCCTGTCATTTTAGCACCTCAAGAAATGAGATAGGCAGTCATAAATTAAAAGCTGTGTAAATTCCAGAAAATGTACCCTAGTTTGTAGACGCTATAACTTTTGCGCAAACCAATAAATATACGCTTATTGACATATTTTTTACTAAAGACATGTGGCTGAATACATTTTGGCCTAAATGTATGACTACAATTGAGTTTATTTGATTTTTCTTATAACAAAAAGTAGAAAATATCATTTTTTTTCAAAATTTTCGGTCTTTTTCCGTTTATCTCGCAAAAAATAAAAATCGCAGAGGCAATCAAATACCATTAAAAGAAAGCTCTATTTGTGGGAAGAAAAGGACGCAAATTTCGTTTGGGTACAACATTGCATGTCCGCACAATTTACAGTTAAAGCAGTGCAGTGCAAAATTCTGAATTCACCTCTGGTCCTCTAGCTACCAAATGGTCCGGGGCTTAAGTGGTTAAACTGTATTTTACAAACATTACCATTAAACTGTATATTGCACACCGCAAAGATGCAGCATGCTGGAATTTTTTCAATGCTCCGCGTCTGTAGTGCACATGTGTGAACAAGGCCTAAAGAATATTATCCTTTGCTGGCTTGAGTAAACACCAAACCAGACACTTGTCTTCAAGGGCCCTGAGGGCCACACAGTGTCAATGGGCCGCAGGTCAGGCACCAGAGGTCTACAGGCCATTAACAGCCAGAGTGTATTCTCACTCTGTCAGAATACAAGTATCTGATTTTAATTGGAGTGCTGGTTGCGGAACTCTCTACAGCCTCTTTGAAAAGCAATCTGCTGTAGATCACCTTTTATGAGCAGCAACTCCCAGTTATTTATAAGGTGATGCTACCAACTCCCGAAGGTGAATGTCTGTGTGGTTTTTCTTTCTTTTGACAGTTGAAAAAGGATTATCTGTAAATATCATGCTGCAAGTTTTTGGCTCGACCTTATTCATTCGATATGGGTTGCGTTGGTGGCTTTTCTGCCCCCTGGATGCAGGTACAGAAAAATTGATGCCCTCTATCGTGCTCAGCGGACAGTACCGGTGCCGAATGCAACCATCCATGTGACTAGCATGATGGTGTACCATTTAACAGGGTTAAAACAAGCAGTGAGTAGGCAATGTGTGACCTGCCACTGACAAGTGACCTGCCACTGACAAGTGACCTGCCACTGACAAGTGACCTGCCACTGACAAGTGACCTGCCACTGACAAGTGACCTGCCACTGACAAGTGACCTGCCACTGACAAGTGACCTGCCACTGACATATGGCATACAACATTGGTGGTTAAAGGGCACTCTTGTTTTTTATTGTATTATAGCTGTATTGTCTCCCTTTTTATATTGTAAAGCGCTGTGCGAACTGTTGACGCTATATAGATCCTGTATTATAATAATAATAAAGCTCTACTGCAGCCAAGATTTAATTACTGCATCAAAAATGCTTGATTACAAAATGTGTTCCCCTTGGAGAGATTTTGATGTCTACATGGGAAGTGAGGGAAGAAAATCTTCCTAATAATAAGCTGAGCTTCGGATCAGCTGGAACACTTCTGACCTACAGGCCAGGATAAAGAGGGAGGTTATGAATATTCTGATTGCTTGTAGTGCAGTGTTTGTGGGATGGTGCTTTTAGGATGGTTATGGTGGAAAGATGGGGACTGACAGTATAGACGTGAGGGATTATTGCGATGATCTTTTTTTTTTTTCTTCTTTTTTTTTTATATAAATCTTTTTATTTAATTTCTTAAACAAACAAAACATAACACATCATACACATTAAATCTAAAATATATTAGTAAAATAACACGATCACATCGCCTTGCATAGCAAAAACAAGAAATAAAGAAAATTATGATTATCACTATTATTTCCAATCATTTCAAAACACAAATATCCCATATAGGGAACATCCCTTCTATGAATTGTTACCTCCCTCTATGTTAGATGCCGTATATGGCTTATTCAGCCACTTTGCCCAAACCTCATCATACTTACTAGGGCGACCCCTATTCCTATAGGTATCTCTATACAATTGAAGATTATTATTATTATTAATCAATTGTTTCCAATATATAAACGGAGGAGGATGAGGTTTCTTCCAATATAATGCAATAGATTTTCTTGCGTAGAATAATGTTGTATTAATAAATATTCGTTCGGTCTCTATAGGGGAATATCCTCTAAGTCCAGCAAACAGACTGACATTGAAAACGGTAAAGGAGCAGAGGTAATAGAGTTTAATAGATCCACCACCTCCATCCAAAATGTAACTATATATGGACAGGTCCGGAAGATGTGTGTGAATTCCCCTCGAGCTGCTCCGCACCTCCAGCACTTAGAGGAACAAGCAGGATTTATCTTTTTGAAGTCTATATGGCGTGATATATGCTCTGTGTACGAGTTTAAATTGAATAACACGATCCCTCAAGGAGACCAGAGATCTCAAAGGGAAATCCCACACACAGCTCCAGTCCTCCATACTCAAATCTGGTATATCTCGAATCCACCTAGCTCGGAGACTCTCTAATGGCAGGATAGAAGTTAAATTAAGATGAGAATAGAGTCTTGAGGTAGGCTTATCCAGACACTCAGACCTAAAGTAGATTGTATCATCGTTAAGCTATCCTGTGGAAACTGTGCATGAAAAGTATGTGAAAGCTGGTAGTATCTAAATAGATAAGAGCTAGGAAGAGTAAAAATTGAGGTTAGTGTAGAGAAGGTAGATAGTCTCTGATCAGTAACCACTTGAGCAAGTAATTTAATATTGTATTTGGTACATGCAATAGGCTCTGGTGTTTTAAGGAATTGAGGAAGGGTAGGGTTTAGCCATAGAGGGACATTTGGAGAAATCGCTCCCTTTTGGATAACCCTTGCATCTAAGGCCGGCCTCCCAAGCTCGAATAGTATTAAGCATAGGAATAGTCACCTGATTAAGTGCCCTACGGCCCCTAAATAACAGTACCTTGAGAGCTTCTACGGTACCTACTACTGCTGCTTCCAGCCGGGTACAAGGGTTGTATAAATCTGTATTTAACCACCATGCGGCTGTAACCGAGTGGCTAAAAAATATTTGTATAAGTCTGGAAAAGCTAATCCTCCCTCTTCACAAGGGCGCATCAAGGTACTTAATTTATACCGAAGGTTTTTTATCCCCCATAAAAAAGATGAAAACAACTGATTTAGTCTTTTGAAAAAAGATACAGGGAGCCATTGAGGAGAATGTCTAAATAAGTACGTGAATTTAGGTATAATTTTCATTTTTAAAAGATTAATGCGTCCCAAAAGAGACCATGGTAGAGACTTCCATACTTTAAATTTAGACTCAGTATCTCCCAAAATTGGGGTCAAATTCAGAGACGTAAATTCAGAAGACCGACAGGAAATTACCACTCCCAAATACTTAAAATGATCTACCCACTGCAGTGGAGTTTCCTTCATAGCCGTACTACGAGCCTCCATATCTATTGGAAACAGCAATAACTTGGTACAGTTTGCGATGATCTTAGGTGATCGATGGTGTAGTAGAAAGTTCTGTGGACCCATATTGGAGATTCACACTTTTCAGAAAACAAAGGTATGTTGAAAACATGTTTTGTCACCCAAGCAGAAGGTTAATGATGGTGTTTTTTCTTTGCTTTCTGAAGATTTCTACTTCATTTCCTGTTTTGTCTTCAGGCCAGGATGTGTGGAACTAAACCAAATGGAAAAAGATGGCAACTAAAAACCCTTCTCCATTACGTTTGTGCATGGCTCGACAATCCCCGGGCGCCAGGTCGCAAATGCGACCTGGCGCCTGGGGCAGCACAGCTGAGGTTACCTGTATCTCCGTGCGCCCCCCCGCGTGATCTCATCGGGCCGCGCCGGCTGGTAATTTAGGCCGCGGCTTTGCGGCCTTCTGCAGGCCTAGGCTTCATTCTGTAATCTGGCGCCATCTTGTGGTGGCCATTGGTATGACAAGACAACCAGCAATGCTTGCCTGTTTTACTGCCCGCCCAATCTCCTTCCCTTTAATTAGAAGTTAACCCCCAAACATTATATATATTTTTTATTCTAACACCCTAGAGAATAAAATGGCGGTCATTGCAATACTTTGTCACACCGTATTTGCGCAGCGGTTTTACAAGCGCACTTTGAGGAAAAAAATACACTTTTTTTAAATAAAAAAATAAGACAACAGTAAAGTTAGTCGAATTTTTTTTTATATTGTGAAAGATAATGTTACGCCGAGTAAATTTGATACCCAACATGTCACGCTTCAAAATTGCGTCTGCTCGTGGAATGGCGACAAACTTTTACCCTTTAAAATCTCCATAGGCGACATTTAAAAAATTCTACAGGTTGCATGTTTTGAGTTACAGAGGAGGTCTAGGGCTAGAATTATTGCTCTCGCTCTACCGATCGCGGCGATACCTCACATGTGTGATTTAAACACTGCTTTCATATGCGGGCGCTACTCATGTATGCGTTTGCTTCTGCACGCATTGGTCGTTAAAAAAAAAAAAAAAAACCTGGCTCCTAACTTTTTTAGCTGGCTCCTAGATTCCAAGCAAATTTGTCAAGCCCTGCATTAGTGTACCTATATCCAAAGGTTCTTCTTGTGTGTTTTAGTTTTTGACAGGATAAGGAAAGGTTTGAGCCCGTCAGGTTTTTCTGCTATCTGTTAAGCCCTGTACACACGATCGGTTTTACCGATGAAAACCGTCCGATGGATTGTTTTCATCAGACAAACCGATCGTGTATGGGACCCATCGGTCTTTTTTCCATCGGTTTTAAAAAATAGAACATGTTTTAAATTTTTCCGATAGATAAAAAAACGATCGAAAACTCCGATCGTCTATGGGCAAGTTCATCGGATAAAAAACCCACGCATGCTCAGAATCAAGTCGACGCATGCTCAGAAGCATTGAACTTCATTTTTCTCGGCTCATCGGACTGTTTTACGTCACCGCGTTTGGAACGGTCGGTTTTTTGACTGATGGTGTGTAGGCAAGACTGATGGAAGTCAGCTTCATCGGATTTCCGATGGACAAAACCATCGGATTAGAATCCATAGGATATCCGATCGTGTGTACGAGGCTTTAGAGATTCCTCTTCTGGGTATATCCTCCTTTAACCAGACAGGAAGTGTGGGGAAACTACAACAGGCGAACAGACAACCATACCATAAAATGCTGACCTAAGGTCTATCATTTCAGTTGCATTTAAAAGCGAAGTATGGGAATCGCCTCTACACTGACAACTGAGCGATTGAACACTGCCGATCGCTCGGTTCTCACAGCTCTCCAAGCAGAGAGCTGGTGACTGTCGGAGCCTGGACCGACTCTGTGACATTCGCTCTCTGCGGTCACAGGAGTGCAGAACAAACGGCACTCCTGTGATCCACAGAAGTACAGCCAAACGAGCTTTCCTACTGCGTATGCGCGAGGTGCTTTGTGAATGGGCCGGCTGCTCTCTGGGATACACACAGTTCCCAGAAGGCAGCGCGCCCCATTCACAAGAAGACACCATGAGTAGGACGGCGGAAGAAGACCAGCCGCAGACGATGAAGAGGCAGATTAGGGACTTCCGCATAGCAACCGCTATTTCTGGTAAGTAAATTTTTATTTTTTCCTCTTTTGTCCATGGACGGACACAGCTCCTTATAATTCTTGACTTGTGGGTTATGTTACATCTATTAGAGGACTAGGCAGACATGTTGGACATTTAAAACGTAACTTTAGCAAAGCTGAACAGCCCCGCCCAGGGGGCGGTCCCTCTGGTCATAACCCCTCGCACTGCACTTAGCAGCTCAGTTTTTTTTTCTGCCTAGTAGAGAAGGACCTGGCTCCCTTTAAGCCCAGTGTCCTGAAGAAATGTTTACTTTTTATTTAATTTTCTGAGAAATCTACTATCAACTGCCGGCTGGGTGACAGGCTGGATAATATAGATCCTTGTAGTCCCCCCAGTCCAGGCATCGAACGTGAGCAGACCTTGGCTACGTGCGGGGTTGGCCACGACATACCCCATGGCTCCAGGGGTGGCCGGTGAGCTATATGCTCCGGGGGTTCACATATGACTGGGCTGCTTGCTGTCTGTCACAGTGAACCGTGGCCGATAGCTACTCCCATACTCGGTCGGGTTGGGTCTGCTGTGTACTGACCGGGGGGGCTGTGGGATGTCCAGGGTCCGCTCTCCATGTGGGGTGTCGTTTGGTGCCATGGGGGGGGGCCTCCACGCTGTGGCCCAGTGTGTTTTACAGCCTTTTTTCTTACCTCATGTTTGGCGGCGCCATTTTCTTGTGGCCGGACTAGTTTTTAATGCTGAGCAGCGGCGGCCCATTTTCTTGTAGTTCGCGCGCTTTTACACTTCATGTAGCCCCAGCTTTGTTTTTTTGCCTCTAGCGGTGAAAACGTCCCTTCTGAACGGCGCGAATAGCGCAGATCACCTCAGACACAGGAATACATCACAGCCATGACAGGTTGCAAACATATGGGGAGGGCGGGGAGTCCCCTGGCGGGTCCCTCAGTCTGAGCAGCTAGGAGGGTGGACCCAATGTACCTTGCCTTGGTCCCTATGGGGTCAGGCAAGTGTGGGTTTGCATGGCGTCAGAAGCTGGCGTTTTCTTTCCCTGACATCCTTGTGGTGGCAACCGGTGCCCTGTTCCCGGGGTGCGTATGGACGCCCCCTCCCTCCACCATCTCCTGGAAAAACAGTTCTGATTCAGACTCGGGCCTTGCTGTGGCAGATGTCCCCTGCTCTGGCTTGTCAGAAGTTGCAAACCAGGACCCTTCGGACAGTGTGGAACTGCGTCCTTGCTTGCTTCCGTGTCCGGGTCAGTGCAAAAGGGCGCTTGTTGGCGCACTTATCACTGCGTGCGGGATCCCTAATAAAATGGAGGTTACGGCGAGGGCATCTATTAAGGTGTCGGTCCCTTCTGGGTCCCACTAGCCGGCCCGCACCGATAGGTTTCCTTACCTAGCTTATTTGATATGTTTTAAATACTACGTATGGTAGCGGCAGCAGCATTCCAAAAGAATTGCATGGCTGTCCGTTTATCTTTTTGGGGAGTGTTTCCTGAAAAAGGACATCTCCCCCCGGTGGGGCCCCCCTGGCATCCAGGGAATTACCACGGTCTGGTGGTAGGGGCTCCTGTCTTTAAGTACACTACAGACAGGAGGACCGAGGTGGTGGCCCGGTCCTTTTTCATGGTATTGGGGTCAGCATGGCGGTCACTGTTGGCCACGACCCTGGTGTCACTGGCGCTTCCTTGAATGGGCAAGATTGCTGCAACTTGCTTGGCATAGCAACAGGCCTCCCCGGTCTGCATAATGGCGGACCAGTTGGTGCATGGCCTCAGGTAGGTCTGCAATGCGGCCTTTGATGCAGCTCCCTGGCTGTACAGAATGTTCAGCATCTGCGGTGGGGCTCCGCCGCATGATTTGTCTGATGTGCTGGTCTGCGGACCAGACGTCCAAGAAGACTCTGGCGGATTTGCTCTTCTAGGGTTGGGGACTTTTGGAGCCTCACTGGATTACATTATTGAAAATGTCATTTTGGGGTGGGAGCACGGCGCTCCTACAATCCAGAAAGGGTAAGGAGCCACGCCGTAGGCCAGGCCCTCCCCCTTTTTCCCGCTCACAACCGTTTATTTCTTTCCACAGGTGAGCGTTTCCAGGCCGACAAGCTGCCAGCTGAGGAGATAAGAATCTCCCTGCGTTCGCAAGCCAGACAGCCTGCAAACAAATCTGTGACTACATGAAGAGCTGTCCCTGCCTGACTTTGCGAGTTGGCAGCTCGGTGGACTTCCCTGCTTTTCGACCAGTGGGTTTGCACAATGTTTCCATCAGGGTTCAAGATAGATTTTCTTCTTGTCCACAAAATAACAGATTTTTTTTCTCTCCAACCTTCATCTTCCTCCGGCTCGTCGGAACGCCCTGTTTGGGGCAGTGCAGGACCTGCTGAAGCACGGAGTAATAGCTCCTGTGCCGCTGCCGAAAAGGCTTCAGGGTTTCTATTCCAATCTGTTTGTAGTCTTATAGTAGGACAGGGTTCATCCAATCCTGGACCTCAACTCGGTAAAAGTACGAAGGTTCAGGATGGAATCAGTTCGCTCGGGTCGCTACTCTCAATCCGGGTTTTTTTTTTTTTTCTGCCATCCTTGGACATCAAGAACGCATATTTTCAGGTCCCCATATATGTCGGGCATCAGGAAATTCAGATTTTTGCAGTCGGGGTCGTTCACTACCAATTTGTGGCTCTCTTTTGGCCTGGCATTGGCACCAAGGGTTTTCTCCAAGGTGCTCACCACGATCCTGGCCTTGCTGTGACAGCGTGGAATCGCTTGTGGGCTTCCTGGACGACCTCCTTCTGAGGGCTGCTTCGGACTCAGAATTAGAGGAGGATGTGGCGATGACAGTTGGACCTTCGAATAATATGGTTGGGTACTGAACCTCCATCGTGGGCTACTTGGACGATCTTCTGAGAGCGGCTTCAAGCTCAGAATTAGAGGAGGACGTGTCTATAGCCAGTGGGACCCTCCGGGAGTTTGGTTGGGTGCTGAATACCCAGAAGTCGGTGTTGGTACCGACCCAGCGCCTAGAGTACCTGGGGTTGATTCTGGACTCCTCGGAGGCCAGAGTCTTTCTTACTTTGGAAAAGTTGCAGACACTCCAGACTGCAGTGAAAGTGACATCCCGCAAATGGTAGTTTCTCTGTTTTTTTTTTTTTTTTTAACATGCAAATCCTGGGCCTAATGGTAGCCTCTTTCGAGGCAGTGCCGTTTGCCCAATTCTACACTCAGGTATTGCAAAGGGAGATTCTCTCCAAATGGAACAAATCTCAGTTGTCTCTGGATCATCAGATTCAGATAAGTCATCTAGTCAGGGCCTCTCTGAGTTGGTGGCTGATATCCCCGGCTCTTCAGTCCGGGAAGTCACTCCTCCCCTTTCATTGGACTGTGATCACGACGGACGTCAGCCTGACCGGTTGGGGGGGCGCGGAGAGTCCTGGGGGGTTCAGGTGGCCCAGGGCCGCTGGGCTCCGGACGAATCCCAACTGCCAATCAATGTCCTGGAACTCTGGGCTATCAGGCTGTATCTCTTCAAATGGTCACAGAAACTAAGAGGTCGTCCAGTCAGGATCCAGTCAGACAACGCCACGGCTGTGGCATACGTCAACCATCAAGGAGGAACAAGCTTGGCTGCAGCGTTGGTCGCTCACGTCCTGCGGTGGGCAGAAAGGAGCGTGCCGGCTCTTTCGGCAGTTTACATTCCGGGCGTGTAAAACTGGCAGGCGGACTATCTGAGCCGCCAGATGCTGGACCAAGGGGAATGGTCGTTACATCCGGAGGTTTTTCAACTCCTTTGCCGGAGATGGGGCACGCTAGCCGTGGATCTCCTGGCTTCTCGACTCAATCGCAAGGTGTCGAGGTTTGTGGCCAGGTCCAGAGATCCCTGGGCAGACGCGTCAGATGTGTTGGTGGCCCCGTGGGGTCAGTATCGGCTAATTTTATGCCTTTCCCTCACTGAAGTTGCTTCCTCGTCTGCTCCGCAGAGTAGAGTCCGAGGGGATTCCGGTGATTCTCATCACCCTGGATTGGCCCAGGCGTCCCTGGTACGCCGATCTCGTGCGCCTGGTGGCGAATGCACCTTGGCGACTACTGATGCGAGAGGACCTTCTCTCGCAAGGTCCCATTCTTCATCCTTCTTTACAGTCGCTGGCTTTAACGGCATGGCTATTCAAAGCCAGGAACTAAGGGACGAGGCCTGTCTGATTCGGTCATTTCAACCATGTTGAGGGCACAAAAATCTTCTTCTAGGGAGATCTACCATCGCACGTGGAGAGCCTACATCTCTGTGTGAGGAGATGGAATGGCGTCCACGGACATATTCGGTTTCCAGGATCCTGCTGTTTTTACAGCGTGGATCGGGTCAGAAACTTGCCTTAAGCACCATTAAGGGCCAGATTTCAGCCTTGGCTGTTTTCTTTCAGTGACCTCTGGCGGCTCATTTATTGGTGAGCACTTTTGTGCAAAGGGTCCAGCATGTGGCCCCTCCGGTCCGACCATCACTACCTCTGTGGGATTTGAATCTGGTGCTCTCGGTACTTCAGAAACCTTCATTTGAGGAAATCAGGGAAATTCCTCTGACTCTCTCTCAGAAGGTTGCCTTCCTAGTAGCCATCACATCCGTCAGGAGGGTTTCTGAATTGGCGGCCTTGTCTTGCAAGTCCCCATATTTGGTCCTCCATAAGGAAAAAGCGGTGCTACGCCTGCAGCCTTCCTTCCTTCCGAAGGTAGTTTCAGCTTTTCCCCTAAATGAGGA